>CM028136.1:794100000-795505500 GCA_016271365.2 Neoceratodus forsteri
AAAATATCAGTATAGTATAATAAAGCAACACTGCAAGTCAGTAATAAACATGCATATACTGTATATATATCACTACATTAAGGACTCTTATCCAACAGCTTCCCACTGATAAGCAAATACTGGGTCAGGTCAATAATAACAGAGGGGAGGAATATGAATCACCAGTATAAATCTCCCCTTAACACCAGAGCATATTGAAGAAGTGAGAGAAGTGGCTTCCCAAAGCAAATTTAGCCAACTTTGCACATCTCATTCATAGTAAATACTTGAAAATTAGCATTCATAACCTGTTTGGAAAGATCTTAAAAAGTGTCAAATGAGGCAGCATTTGTTTAGATAGTTTGCAAGTTATTGGGGGGGGCTCATAATTTCATAATTTTGTTTATGAAACTTTGTGTACATTTCATTTAACTTTCTGCTTAAGCCCCCCCACCACCACCACCACCACTGGCAGCTGGTCTCCTTTTGCCTATTCCTCCCACCCCCAACTCACATCCTCTCTGGGATTTACCCAATCTCCAGTCACCCCTTATGGTTTACCACCACCCCTACAATATACTCTTACATTATGGCAGAGACTGGCTTAGCCCCTTGAGTTCTCTTAAGCCAGCTCTGGGAGACAGACTATGGAGTTGATGATATGGGGCATATGAGAAGAATCACATCATCCTGCTGCAGCCAGGGTTGATTTTCTGTGCATTTGTTCCTTGCCCCTGGGGTATTTCCACACTCAGAGCCACAGGAGAGTAGTGGTGCACATGATAGTGCACCATCTCAAAGCCCTGCCTATGTTCAGCCTCCCACGCTGCCTCTGCTGTGCTGCCATCCATAGTCAGCCTCAGAAGAGGAGGAGCATTATCTACAATGCTCAATACTCATTCCCCCACTTGCCCTTGAGAAACCTGGGCTTGTTTACAAACCTAGGTCATCAGCATCATAAGCAACAGAACAGGAGCACCAACATGCTGGCTAATTTTGTGAACATGTTCTGAAAACGTTGGCACTTATACCATCACTGTTGTTACAGGTTTAAACCTGACATTTAGCATGCATATGTAGTACCAGTGGATCCTGGAATATAACAAAGCCAGAGAATTGTGGTTCACCATTCTAAATTTTAAGTGGAAATACCACATACAATATTATTAATTGGTAATAACGTATTCTCCAAAACTTTCTGGAAGCAGAATAGGTAGTGCGGCCACAAAACGGCTTTGTGGAATTTTTGTTTCAAAAAGTCTGTATCATTTGACCCCAATATCAATCTGTTGGGCTCTTTAGACAATGCTTAAATTAATAAGAAATGTACTTACTCTGATAAATGTAGGTTTAGCAGGGCAAGAAAATGTTGCAATATTGGAAAGATGCCCTTCCTCCAAACTATGTAAAATGTCTTCATATGATGACAGATATAGTGGAAAGGCACATTTTAAAAATTAAAGAAAACTATCACTATTTTGAAAACAAATCTGGTTTCAGTTTTTAGACTTCATCAATGTTTGAACCAGTTGAATGCAACCAGCATGAGTGGCACAGTCATAATATCTGCCTCCAACTCTTCCTCCTCGGAGACAGCCCATGGCCACTCTCCTTTCTTGTTAGATTTAGTTAGGATTTAGGTCATGCAGTGGTAATGATGAATGCGTTTGTTCAGGAGCAACTTTATCTCCATGACTGGACCTGCCACACAACTGAACCAGAAAGCAAACAACCAAGAAAAGCATTTACTATTTTATCATCATTGCAACCAATTTGGCTGTCTTCCAAATACCAGTTGGCTGCAGCATGGTGTGTTCCAGAAGCAGCTTTTTATCCTCTGCCACTCTACTGCCAACTTCCAATGCCTGATCCCACCCCACTAAGAGCCACCCTGACCCTTAAACCAGTGCTATCCCATCCAGCTTTGTCTCACCTACTAGGCAGCCCCCTCAGAAGCCCCCTCAACTTACATCCCTCCTGTACAAGAATTTGGTCTCCCAGCAAGTGAAGGTGAAGGCTGGAGGAATTGTGAGATCCAGCCAGGGACGGTCCAGAAGAGGGCATGATGGCAGACAGCAGAGTCACCTGTCCAACCAGCAGCATTGTCTGTTTATCTGTTTCTCCTGACAGGAGTGGGTCTGCAATGATGTCCCAGATTATCACACACACTCCTGTGCATAAGGTACCAATATCCACCACATCCCACCAATCTGAACTTTGGCTAGGACTCTTAGCTCATTGCCTCTCACCTGCCACCAGGAGGCATTCTGTTGCCAGACTTCTACACCCTTCCACCCCAGAGGAGGTGAGCTGCCCATCAGATGCTCAAGCCTCCTCCTGGGTCAGCCCTCAAATGATCCAGGCTCATTTCCAACCCGGGTCATTGGCATTGCAAGTGGTAGTGCTACCACTGTGTCTGCAGGCCAGCTAGGAGCAGTTTTATTGTGACATACTGCTGTCTTGAGTTCCCTAACTGGGAGTTTTAAAGATTTGCAGTACACCCTGAATGATTATCCCCCACACTTTTCTCTGAGCTTCATTAGATGTACGTATTGGATGGTTTGTCTTCTGACGTCTTCCTTGTTCCTCACAGTAAAACTTTCCATTAACAAGACAGACACCTACCCTCTAATCTCAGTAGAAGAAGAGGGTTGTGTAGTGATCACAGCCTGTTCTGTGACATTTTGAAACATTCTATCACTCTCTGTATTTCTAACATACTGGTTCTCACACATCTCATTAACAACCACCTTTGTATCTTTCACACAGCAAAGACAGTCGAACAGTAGATTTGTGGAAAGTCGAGAATCCATGCTGTCCGAATATGACTGCTGCTCCATCGCAAATCCTTCAGTCTATTAAAGTAAAACAGAAACAGCATTGGTCCTCTGACTCATTATGGTAAGATTTAGTTATGCTGCTAACTCATCTCCCTCAGTTACACCATGTACGCATGTCACCACTCACATTTTTAAATGTTACATTTTAAATGATAAAATGCATTTACCTCATCAAGGCAACTCTTTTCTTCTTCTTCTTCATTTTCTCATCTTTCACTTTCTTAGCCTGGGCTTGACTGCTTGTGGCTTCATTATCATCATCACCCTCTTGGTCAGAGACCCTCTTGACTGTGTCTTGCATTTCTTTTTCACAACTTTCTCTGATGCTTTTTTTGGCAGTGTCTCACTGACCATTTTCTCTGGCTCCCCCTTCTTGTCACTCTCTGTTTTTGGTTTCATAGTAACTTCTTTTTCGGCATCAGATTCACCCCCCAGCAACTCTTCAAGGTCTTGCAGTGGTGTCTCTTCAGAAGGACAGTCAGATTTAGGATTTTCTGATTCACCAAACTGTTCAGAGTTCTTTTTTATGTCAGTCACTCTTCCACTCAACAAGACTTGTGTAGGTTGATTCTTTTTCACACCTCACGTAGTACATCACGTTGGCTTGGTTATGGGGCCCCGACAGCTATCTTCTTGCTTGACTTTTCATTAGGTGTTGTGACAATCTGGTCTGTTACAGGGATGTTGAATTGAGAAGTGCTGCGCTCTGCCATCTTCTTGCTTGGTTTTTCATCTCCAGACTTTTCATTAGGTGGTATGACAATCTGACCTGTTACAGGGATGTTGAAATGAGAAGCGCTTGCCATCTTCTTGCTTGATGTTTTTGATAACCTGCTCCAAGTCTATAAAACAGAATCTGAGAAATCTCTCAAAAGCTGTGCCTTCTGGCTTCAAATGCAGGGTTTATATAACGCTTAGCAAGATGGACTGCCCTTGGTGAAACCATCACACACACCCATCTTACTATACATAGTAACGTGTCAGAGCACATCTGTTGTAGCCCCACACCCTTTTTCAAAACATTATAAATATCACACACACATTTCATTTCAGCCTTCTCCTTGATACTACACAGAGCTGAGGGGTGAACTATAGGTATGTGTGTTCCTTTTTTCTGATATATTTTTATTCTTTCTAATTCATGATAAAAGTATAAATAATTAGTTTTTGCGATTGTTGCAATGCTATCCAGAGGAAACTGCTGAACCATCTTATTTACACAGAAGTCCCCCCGTTTTAGCTTATAAATGTTACATGCGTATACATAAAGCTATCCTTTTGATGCAAGTTTGACACAGTCCTACAGATGCATGTTAAATAATTTTGTATATTGTTACAAAAACAGAAAAAAAAGGGGTACTCACACAGGCAGATGAATTTCGGGTGGGGTCTCCACACAGATCTGTGAAACCTCTGCACTATCAGGTTCCCTCCTAGATACTTCTTTCTGAAAATATCTAATCAAAACACACACATGCCCCTGCAGTTATACACCAGGCCTACAGGGACACATACCACTACATAAACACTAACTGATTTTTTGGGGGTGGGAGGAGCACGGTGGTGAAGAGGGACAGGGGTTCGAGCAGGATGGTGGGTGCAGGAGAAAGGGGGACAGGGGTTCAAGCCAGGATGGTGGGGGTGCAGGAGAAGGGGGACAGGGGTTCGAGCCAGGCTGGTGGGGGTGCAGGAGAAAGGAGGGACGCAGGAGTTCAAGCTAGCATGGTGGGACTCGGGTTCCAACCAGGATGGTCTGGCAGGGGATCGAGGAGTGTACATGAAGGAGGGGTGCAGGACGCTTACAAAATGGTAGTGTTATGTCACTTCCAGGGTTTTAGTGTGGGTCATTTCCTGCGCAAGGGGCGGGACATGGGTTTGAACGTATGTCATTTCCTGCTCAAGGGGCGGGACACGGGTTTGAGGTTGCATCACTTCCACCAGAAGTGGGCGGGGCTAGCGCATTTTAGGGAGGGACTTCTGGTTTAACAAGGCCGATTCTGATTGGTCCATTTTAGGCCACGCCTACCTGTCAAATGACATGCACACACTGATTGGCTGAAATTTAACATTTGACGAGATATATGAACTTATACTACTAGCATCATCGTACAAGTGGGGGAAAGCTGTCACTATCCTAGTATATATTTATCTTATTTGTCCTGTCTTCTTCTCAATTTGTTATCATCCTTTACACAAAAAGATTTTTTGAAATGTCTTTTCTCTTTGTTCTTTTGTTTAATAAATTATTTCTAATTATAAGAATCTGTTAATAGATTTAGCCATACCTCGTGGTATGGGGCTACAGGGTCTTTCCAATGTAACAAAATTACTTTTTTTGCTAAGCCAAGCACAAGTGAAAAAAATATATCCTACTGTGCCGTATTACCCAGTTCAGAATTAAGACTTAATAATCAAATTCCTCGATCAAAAGGTATATTAATGTCTAGGATTTCTGCTAATATCTTACATATTTTCTCCCAGTATACTTGAAATTATTGACACATGATGAAGGTGTGTAGTAGGAATCCTTTTTCTGTTTTGCATCTTTGACAATAATCTGATATATTTGAATTACATTTATGTAGTTTATGTGGTATGAAATATAACCTGTGTATAATATAAATAGTATTTATTTTAATTTATTATTTTTGGATATTTTATCTGGTGTACTTAATAGTTCATTCCATTCCTCTATAGATAATTTTGATATTTTCTTTTCCAGTTCTCTCTTCCTTGCTTGCCATAATTGCTATTTTTTTTTTGCCACTAATAAAATGCTGTATATTGATGCCAAAACTTATTTTTCATTTTGTCTATTAAGTAGTTCCTCTAGGGGAGTTGCCACTATTTCTCCTCCCATGTTAATATATTTCTGTAGACAATCTCTCAGCTGCAGGTATGCCACATAGCTGCCTGTAGGGAGATTATATTCTGCTTTTAACTTTCTGAAAGATTTTAATATCCCATTTTCCAAACATTGCGATAGGGATATATGTCCTCTAGATGTCCATATATAGACTATTTTATTTTTATAAGCAAATTTTAAGTTATTATTCTCCTGCAAGGGTGAATATATTAATAAATGTTTTTTCTGATATACCGCATTTTGGATAATTTTCTAAATTTTTACCGTATTTCTAATTGCAGCCAATATATCAGGGTATAATTTAATCTTATCACTGTCTACATACTAGTTATGCATATGATTGGAAAACAGAGTATAATGTTTCTCAATCTGACACCAGCTTGGTTGACTAATTCTATCCCCTGATTCCATGAACCATTCTTTTGTTTGTTCCAATTGAGCTGCATAGTAATATAACTGCAAATTTGGCAAACCTAAACCACCCTGTTCTGGGGGGGTACACATTTTTTTTTATTTGGTTGTGGGTCTTTTACCTTGCCATATACATTTTCTAAACATTTTGTCTATTACTGTAAACACTTTCTTGTTCAAAACAATGGGAGGAGTTTGAAACAAGAAAAGAAACCTGGGTAAGATGTTCATTTTTAGTATGTTAATTCTTCCCAGTATTGTTAAGGGCAGGTTCATCCATCTAGTCAGATATTTTTTGTATATTACTGATTAATGGGACATAATTATTGTCATACATATTTTGTATATCTAGTGAAATAGTAACACCCAAATATTACATTTTTATTTTTTGTTTAACTGTAATATTTTTTAATAATTGATTAGATTTCAGGTTCCTTACTGATTCATTTTGTAGAAGACATTCAGATTTTGAACAGTTTACCCTATAACCAGACACATGTCCAAATGTTTGTAGTGTCTGACAAAGTGGTACCCCTGAAGTTTCCAAAGCCTTTATGAGCAACAAAACATTGTCAGCATACAATTAAATTTTATATTGAACATCTTCAATCTGTGGTCCCTTTATCTAATTGTTCACCTGTGTACTTACTGCCAGCTCTTCAATATAAATGGCAAATAATAATAGGGACAGCAGGCATCCGT
Source organism: Neoceratodus forsteri (assembly GCA_016271365.2). NCBI lineage: Eukaryota > Metazoa > Chordata > Ceratodontiformes > Ceratodontidae > Neoceratodus > Neoceratodus forsteri. The sequence goes on from CM028136.1 coordinate 794,106,799, forward strand.
GCCGGACCCCTCTCTGTAGCAGAACTGGATCCAATATTGTTTTATTTATTTTCACTTTTTTTTTTTGTTATCCCTTTCTACTTCTACTTGGTCTGCTTCCATCCAGGCAATCTCTGAACTCTGGCCACTATCTGACTTGCACTGTGCACTTTCTAGGGCTGTTGCCTGTATCCCCTGTGGCTTGCCCCCCCTCACAGCGGGGTGGTGGGGAGACCCCTAACTCACCCACCATCTGGATCCAGATCAGCAACTCTCCCCTGAGCTGGTGTGCCTTAGGATAGCCATCAAGCTGCCTGACCAGGAGACATTTTTTCCTCTTTTCTCTTCTCCCAGAGCAACAGGCATGCAATGACACCAGAGGAGCTGAGCAGGCATAGATTTGCACATGCTCCCTTCTGGTGTCTGCCCCCAGCTCCTCACCTAAGCACAGCAGAGCATCTTGTCCCTCAGCCTCCACCAAGGGGCAATCAGGTGCCAACTGTCATGGACCCCTTCCCTGGAGAAGGAGAGCAGTCCATTGGATGCTCAATCTCTCTCCTCCCCTCCCGAACTCCAGTCACTGGCATAGTGTGAGGTATGATGACCAGCACCTCAGCCCTCAGTGCCACTGGGCTGGCTATTTTCACTCTTGATATGGGTTTATAATATATTATTTTTATCCATTTCATAAATCTGTCACCCAAGTTGATCTTCCACAAGCATTTTATCGGGGAAGGCCAATAGACTTTATCAAACACTTTTTCAACATCCAAAGACAGAATTGTAGCTATTTTTTGTCGACTGAAGTCTATGATAGCCATGGTTTTTCTAATATTAGATGCAATCCTCCATTCTGGGATGAACCCCATTTGATCTGAATGTATAACATTCTGTATTTTAGTTGACGGTCTATTTGCTAAAATTTTCGTTGTTATTTTATAATCTATATTTAATAGTGATATTGGTCTATATGATCCACAAGCAAAGTATTTTTATCTTTTTTTAATATTAATGTAATCATGGCTTCTGTCATTGAATGTGGGAGTTGCTCATTCAATTCTATGTCTTCATATAATTCTAAAGGTAATGGAACTAGTGCATCCTTAAAGGATTTAAAATAATTCAGCTGTGTAACTGTCTGGTCCAGATAATTTTCCATTTTGTAGATGTTTTATTGTAACAAGGATTTTCTGTAAATTAAAATTTTTATTCAATTAATTTTTGTTTCTCTTCATTGAATTGCTGACCATCAATATTACTAAAAAATTATCTCTCTCTTGCTGATCTAGTTGGTTATCCACTGAATATAATTTACTATAGAAAATGTAGTGATACCATGGAAGAAACTATGGCTATACAACTAAAATGCATAAGCTGGAATATTAAAGGGGCTAGGGCTATAATGAAAATGAGAAAAAATGTTCAATATGCTAACCAGATGCAAATGGATTGCCTGCTTCTGCAAGAAACTCACTTTTGGGAAAAAGACTTCAGATATTTTTGTAATTTGTTTAGAGGGCACCATCTTAATGCACCATTTACTACTAAACTAATTCTAGTGGGGTTGCTATCAGCGTCAGTGGCTCAGCAGGTAGCACACTCACCTCTGAGACCAGGAGATCAGAAGGCTGTGGGTCCTATCCCCACACCGGCACTTGGATTAATATCCCAATAGTGACGCTGTAGTGCAGCATGGGGGTGTGGCACTCTTGAGGTGCCATCTTTCAGATAAGATGTTAAGCCAAGGTCCCATCTGCCTGTTCTGGTGGTAGTTCAAGTGGCTTTTAAAGATCCCATGGCACTTCTCAAAAAGATTAAAGGAATTTTTTATTGGACAAAACTTCAAAACAATACAGAAAGAAGCACAACAGAAAACAAATATTAACAGAATTACATACAAAACATCATGTGAAAAAGTAAATAGCCCAAAAATATACCCCAACTTACCCACTAAAACACCTCAAAACCCCCACCATCAAACATATAAATGATACAGATCCCCCCAAAAAACCTGAGAGCAACTCAAAGTGAGACAACTGTGATCCAGAGAAGACCTTATCACAGTCACCATAACTAAGTAGAAGCAAAATAAAACAAAGAATATACCTAACCCCCTCAGTTGCTGTATAGGAAGAATTACACATTCTAGTATATCAATAACACCCAGCATCCACATAGTGATCATGCAGAAATCTGTAAAAAAGGAACTGAGCCCCAACCCTTCCACCAGTTTTGCATAAGAGGTCTTGATAAAGCAATTCTTTCTTTAACATACACCATACAAATTTCCTGCTCTATTTGGAGCTTCATACCTAGTAAAGGTAATTGTTTATGCTGCAACACAAACTGACATCTTGTCTGCCAAATTACCTATTTTATAATAGCTAACACCACTCAAATTGTCCCCTTATGATAACCCCTCCATATATCCTGCTTGTACTGTCCATATATTAAGGTCTCATAATTTATATCCTGCAACTGTGGGATATCCCAAGAAGATGCCAGTAACTTCCACAAATCTCTGATATATCCACACTGAAAAAAAAGATATGTCATTGTTTCTGTATCCACTCCACCACCCTCCCATAAACATGATCTCTATAAAATACTCTTATGAAAATGATTCCCCCGAACATTTAGTCTAGAATGACAACATAGCCGCACAGAGTCCAACACCTTAGGAGGGACCCTTGGTTCAGTCAATTGTCCAAGAACCTCAGGAAGCACTACTGACTCTGGCAGAACAAGACAAGAATCTACAAAACACAGTGAACACAGGATTTTTTGGTACTCCATTTTCCTGGTATTGTGTAAAAGTTCTAAAGTGGTAACATGCCAAGATTTTAACTTTCTACAGACTTCCATCAAATAAGGGGACATACCTTGTGGAATACCCTGAAATTTCCCTCATTGCTGGGCCTCCACCTCTGCCAAAAGTAGAGGCATCTGTCTTTTAACCAGGGGACATATTCTAGTTGTTTCCGCAGTAAAATAGACACAGAATTAGCATAGAGAAACATGGAAAAAAAGAATATCACCGGATTCAACATATTAAGGCCACCTTGATCAACTGGCCAATAAGTACAATTTAATTTTGTAGGGTTCAGCCAGCTCCACCAAAGAAATTGGAAAGCCACACTATACATCTTCACCTCTAATTTAAGGATAAAGCTGGCTAATATGTAAGAAAATAGGTACAATGGAAGTCTTATACATGTAAGCCCTTTTTTTGTCATAGGGTAGCCCTTTCATCTACCTACTTTCTCATCAGCATGAGACAAGGTTAACTCCCAGTTCATACTTGCCGAATCAGGAGCTCCAAACCAAAAGCCCAAGATTTTAATCAGCAGTTCAGTGATGGGGATACCCCCAATTGCCTGTGGAGCAGTACCCAGAATATGAATACCCGCAGCCTTACTTTTTTGTTTGTTTAGTTTAGAACCTGAAATGACTGAAAAGGAGTCCAATACTGCCATGGTCTGCTCCACAGATACCCAGTCTGCCACCAATATATTAGTATCATCTGCATAAGCAAAGACAACTGGAAAAGAAGCACCCCTTAATCCCTGAATGGGTAAAATCCCATGCCCCCCATTCAATGTCCTCTATAAAGGGTCCAAGGAAAAAACATACAAAAGAGGGCTCAAAGGGCACTCCATGCGGAACCCTCCACCAGATCTTCACATATTTCCCTAGACTGCCATTCACCAGTGAGAAGAAGAAGCCTCTTTATAAATAATCTTAAGCCAATTAATACAAATATCAGGAATACCATAACTTTCCAATACCTGGAACAAACATTTATGAGGAACCTCATAAAAGGCCTTAGCCTGGTCCAGCGAAATCAAATACCCAGAGACCCCAGATCCATCAAAAACTTCTCTCAATATTTTTGCCACGTCTCCCATAATACGTTGTGGAATGGCACAACTTTGACTAGGGGAAATTACCTCCTGGGCTACCCATGACAAACATTTGCATAACATTTTGCACATAATTTTCCAGTCCATGTTAATAAGACTGATAGGCCTCCAATTCCGGAGGTCCACTGGATCTCCTTTTTTGTATATAAAAATTAAAAGACTATCAGCCAAAGCTGATGGAAAAGGGACCAAACCAGATAAAATATCATTATAAACAGTCACTAATAGCTTACTTAATAGCTCCATAGATTTTTTATAAAATTCCCCTGGTATACCATCTGGGCCAGGAGAAGACTCAGTCTGCAAACTACCCATCACCTCCTCCACCTTTTTTTTGGAGAAGTCAGGACCGATTTATCAACCTGTAACAACTCAGGGATCTCCAACTGGCTAAGAAAATCAGCAGGAAGAAGTGGATCATTATCACTGAAGGAAGCCTCCACAAAATCCTGGACAGCACCCCTTATCGAATCCCCAGTATCAACCACTAAACCAAAAGCAGTTCTCAGAGCAGCCATATATTTGGAGTCACCCCTTCTTGCACAACAATTGTATAGATTGACATTTTGAGCTTTTCCCTGAGTACCAAACTTTTATTCTAGCAACAACGAGTGGGCTCTTATCATATTGATATTTACTCATTTCAACCTTAACAGCCTGTATGTCCTCAGTGAGGACTTCTTCAGTTTCAACTGACTGGGACAACAGCATCTGTAATCTGTCTCAAGTGCAAATAGGTAAGATATGTATTATTTGCAGCCTTTTTTGCCAAAGAATCACATAAAGCTTTCAGATCACGTTTAGTATCTTGCCACCAAAAAAGAGAGTTGTCATTCAACTCAAAGACCAAAACCTGGCATCCAATTCCTCCTGAATGACAGACCAGGTTTTCATATCTTCTAAGGATGCCGAATTCAGTCTCCAAACTGGATTGGGGTCTGGTTTATTCAAAGGTGTCCCCATTAGAGTTTTAATCAGCCTATGTTCAGAAGTCTCCACAGCAGAAACTAACAAAGTCCACACTGGGACCCACTGGGAGGCAAAGAAGAAGTCAATTTGAGTCGATAAATGCCATCTAGAAAAAATATGATCTGGCAAATGATTAAATTCAGCTGCACAATCCTTCAGCCATGCTTGCTTATACATTTTGTTCAAAATATTAGAGTCAGTGTACAACTTCTGAGTTCTACCTGTTTCGTCAGATAAAGACAAAACACAATTAAAATCCTCCCAAAAAACACAGATCTAGTTGTATATAAACATGGCTGCACCTGTTTCATTAAATCATTTAGGGATGCAGTATAGCAGAGTGGTTTAAGGCTCTGAACTGCAAATCTGGTGACATCTGGCAGACCAAACCTGGGTTTGAATCCCACAGCTTCCACTTGTATGCTGTGTGACCATGAGCAAGTCACTTAACTTCCCTGTGCTCCCAGGTTGCTCCTGTAAAAAAGCTTTCAGCTTAGTGTGCTACTCCTGGTTAAAAAATCAACCCTTTGATATTTCATTTAGTAATTATATACATTTATAAACCTTATCTCATGAGCCCCAAGTCTCGCATCCAAAATGCACACCCTCCCAGGAACCAAATCAATAAGGCATGAGACTCAGAGGTCAGGATTGAGAATTAAGAACTTGACCCCTGATCATAGCTCCTCCCCCAGAGACCAAGAAGAAGGACCCCAAAACCAGTTCTTTGATGCGCGGTGGGTCTCCCTGATGGTATGTAAATGAGTGTCCTGCACCAAGCAAATGTCAAGCTGATGACCCACAATAACAGAAAAAGTAGTGAGTCATCTTTTATGGTTCTTGAGACTATTAACATTAAGTGAGCCCAAAGTCAGGTGCAACTCCATGGTCAGGTGTTAGGAACGACTGCAATTTCGGTAGCCATTGCCCTTGGGGTTTTTGTAGCAGTTTGTTTAGATTTCTTTTTTTTCTTAACTCCCCCTCTCATTTCCTGAATGAGAATTTCAGAGTCAGTCACATTCTCCGGTTGGGAGGAAATCATGGAAGAAGAATCTGAGTCATCCTCCTCCTCCTCCTCCTTCTCCTATTGTTTCCTCTTTGCAAGTGTAAGGAATCTATTTTTCATACTAAGACCAGTGTAAATCAACTCAGCAGTACCCTTTCCCATTTTCTGTGAAGCACTACATGTCATCCATCTAGATTTCTGATGTTCCAGTTCCTCTGTTTGAGGTGGTGGCATTGCAGGAATCTGTGGTGTAAAAGGTCCTGGTAGTACAACTGAATCACTAACCTCATGGTCACTCATGGAATCATGCAGGGAATGTGCACTATCAACATCCACCAAGGTGTCCCCCTCCAAGGATATAACCCCTGCCAAAGGGTGCATCACAGTGACAGAGGAATGAGAGGTCTCCTGCCCCCTAGGGGAAACCAAGGGAAAGGCAGCATCAACAGACAAATGGGTGTGTCGGGTGGAAGGCCAGTGTGAAAAGTCCTGACAAGACACATCTTCAGGCTGCTGAGGTGTAGTCTTCTCCTCTATGTCAGATCCTTCTCCCCCCACATTATGGGAAGCCCAAGGACAATCCTTGAAGGTATGGCTGGTCTCGTCACAAAGATTACAGACCACAGGGGTCTGGCATGTAAAGACCACGTGGCCAATCACTCCACAAAGAGAGCATTTGATCTTGCCACAGGCTCTGCTTAGGTGAGTGTGAGCCCCACACTGAAAGCAAGACCGTGGCTGGCCAGCAAAGAAAATGAAGCTGCGGTCTCTCCCAAGATAAAAACAGCTTGTTAAATGTTGAATAATACCTTTTGCTTGTGGAAGCCTCACTCAAATCCTACCCCTCCCGTCCAAATGTCTTCAGAATCAATGATGGGGTCAGGAAGGCCAAGTATAGAACTTTTGCAATTAACCAGAACAGAATGTCAGAAATTGCCACCCTTCATTTTTAAATAGTACAGTTATTGTCCTGTAAACAGACTTAGTCAATGGAATCACAGTAAATGCTTTCCACTCAGGAAGTCTAATTGCTCATTATCACTCCCAAAATAGCTCCAACCCAGCTGCTGTCTTGAAACTAATGTCGAAATTAGGGTCTCCAAAAGTATGGATTAAGACATAGATCTTCTGAGCCTAAAATCCCAAACTTTCTTTTAAAAGGGTACAACCCACATATAAATGGTCTGGATAAGTGTCTAGGCCACCCTTATATTTGATGTGGACTGCATTTCTATGTTTTGCAGGCTCAGGGGGTGTATGAAAAAGAACAGTGTTAATCCTGTGGGAAGAGGCCCGACTTGTATTGTCAGAAGCCCCAGGGATGTAATCGCCCAAATGTTGAGGTGTGGGGGGGAAGACTGAATCTTCTCAGGCACAGAAATAATAGGTGCAGACACCAGTGGATTGTCAGCTGGGGGGGGCTCCATATCCAGAAGGCGGTACAGCCTGTGAAGAAGTCAGGGGAACAACCTGTGCCACAGGGAATAATACAGGAAGATCAGACATTTCTAGGGAGAAGGGAAGATCTAAAGGGTCAGGTGGGTCAGCAACTGGCCGAGCTGGAGACACCCATGGCTGATTTGGTTCCGATTTCACCCATCCAGTGGTCTGTAAAGCCTCAGCCGCAGTCCTTCCAGTGACTAAGACACTATCATTGTAATTTGGATACCCTGACCCAGAGTTAATAGTCTTTATACCTTGAGCAAGTTTTACAGTACAAAGAGGCTCATCGGGCAGGAGCTGGGAGCCCACACCTTCAGAAGATAAATCCACACTATCACCCCCTTCCTCCACTACCAAAGTTTTAAGACCATGTTGTTTCACAGAAACATCAGAACAAGGAAAACTACTACCCTGTTGAGGCAGCTGAGGATCCCGTAGCACATTGCCAGCAGGCAAACGTCTGTCAAGTCGAGGAGAAACTCCACAGCATCCAGAGATACTCTCCCCCACAACACCAACCACGGGACTTGGAACAGAAGAGGGCTTGTCATCAGACAGTTGAACCTCCATATCGGGCACATCGCTTGTAAAATCAGGGGCATTCTCTAGACACTCGCAGTGTTCTTCTTCAGTCAATAGTGCCCTCAAGTAGTCACTCTGAGATTTAAAGTGCTGACAGCTCAAGAAGTCCTCACTCAGCGCAGCTCATGCTGACATTACAGGCAACACAGGTAGACCTTCACAGGCTTGTTGATTAGCAAAGCCTTGTTCAGCAGTAGCAACTGGAACACCGGTCTCTGGGCACTCCATGGCAGAATCATGGTTGAAGACATCCAAAGCTATCTGTCCAGATACAGAAAATGCCTCTAGCAATATCGAAGCAGAGGATGTGGTGAGTCCCTCTGCTCCTGCAGCCATCCAACGTCCACTTCTACCAGGATCCAAGGGCTCCACCATCTTGGCCAAGGACCAGGATGACAAAGGTCCCTCCACAGGTGAGTAGGGGAATTTCCCCGGTGCCCTGGTCAAATATCCCCCTATTCACTAAAAATACCACCAACAGCTTAATCTGGTTTGAGGTTAGCTGGCATTCATCTGTTTCCCCCTCCCCCGGGTCGTGCCCGAAAATAGGCAGAATTTGTCTAGTGCACTTACCCAGTCAACAAAAACTAAATAAATAAATAAATTATATTAAAAAACAGTGCAAACACAGAGATTATACAGAGCTGATGGGATAAAAATTGTAGATATGTAATGACTACTTTACAAACAAGTGGTGAAAGATTTACAATAAGTAGTTTATATGCCCCAAATGAAGACAACAGTGATTTCTATACTGATTTTTTCATTATGCTAGCTAATCTTCCAAAACCATACATAATAGGGGGGACTATCATTTGACACAGGAAACATTGGATAAATCAGGTAATATTCAAGAACAAAAGAAAAACTTACTAAAAATTGTAAAAGGTTTTATGGCAGATCTAAAACTCTGTGATATATTTAATGATAAATTTCCAACATAGAAAAAGTTTTCATGTTTTTCTCATGTGTAAAAGTCTACTTCAAGAATAGACTTTTTTTTTAGTTTTGGAAGAAATAACATATACTATAAAGAAAATAAAGTATGGGGCTATAAAATTCTCAAATCATTCTCCAGTGCATATTTCAAAAACTCTGCTAGGAGAAAGTTACCTTATCTATTTCCAGTGGAAATTTGATAATACTTTATTGTATGAGGGAAATTTCTAAAAGAAAATAAGAAAAACAATAAATTATTTCTTAATTATTAACAAAACAAAAGAGACCTCAGTTTAAAATATATGGTAAACAATGAAGGCATATTTGAGAGGTTGGATAATATCATATAGGTCATATAGAAAAAAGAAACAATGTGAAACAATTAATAGATTAGAACACATGTTATTGGTACCAGAAGCAGTTGTTGATAATTCTGGATTGGAAAATGATTTACTTAAGGTATTACAAATAAGGGAATCATATAATGAAATTTTAGATCAGAAAATAGAAAATTCTTGGATTTGGGCAAAATCTAATTATTATGTTTTTCTGACAAATCTGACAAACTTTGTGTGCATTAGTTGCAAGCAGAATAGAACAGAAAAGCAATTTGTAGTATTATGAAAGAGTCAGGAGACATTACAAAGTCACATAAACACATAAATGAGAAAATGTAAGAGCTTGAAAATTATGGGGCATGGCAGATTGTCTGGTGCTGGCTTAGCCCTTAAAGAATGATGAGCCCTTTCGATTATGTACTGCAGGCCGTTAGGGCAGGGACCCACTGATTTGTGCAACAACTTTTGGAGAAATTCAATAGCATTGGGTCCTTCTTTTCCTTCAGGGAGCCCAAGCACTACCAGATTGTTCCTTCTGTTATGCCCTTCTACATCGTCAATATGATCCTTCATCTTGGTTACTGTCCTCCGCGTGGCTACAACCTCATGATCCATTTTACTTTGCCGATTCTCAATAGATGTGACCCGGGACTTGGTATCGGTGACCTGGATTGCCAAGTCTTTCAAAGCAGGCTTGATATCTTTAACATCCTCTATCAGGGAAAAAAAGGGCTTATTTAATTGTGGTTAATTCCTAAAAGATTTGGCTAGGAGAAGGTTCATTCTGGTCTTGGTGGTCCATGGTGGTGGGAGAAGAATTCTGGCAGGGACTTTTGGCTTCAAGCTCTGGCAACTGCTTGTCTTCAGTTTTAGAGAATGAGAACACTCTAGCTGATTTATCCTCCATGAACCCAAAATATGTCTGCAGGTAAGCACTATAAACAGATGCAGATCAGGGAATAGCGATGTAGCAGGCAAACTGGCAGTTTTATATTTTAAATAGATAGAGAAAATGGAGCGCTGTAAAGATGCGTCATCCCAGCAGAGGCATCAGGTGACTGTTTTATCCTGTCTAAAGAAGTTTTAAGGTAACTGACTGACTGTAAAGTCATTACAACATGTAAATAAATAACATAAATAATGTGAAGTACAGTTGTTACAATGAATATAATATTTACATTTCATAAATAAAATGCATACATATCTAAGTTATACAAGGAAAGTGCAGGGAACCCCCATATAATGAGATATACAGTTTGAACAACTAAAATTATACATTCAGGGTGGGATATTCAGAGCAGCTGCGCCACTCCTTCTGACCACCTGCTATGAGACACCTCGGTGTGAGACAGACTTGGCAGAGGTGAACCTGCACTATTGCTGAACAAAACTACACTTTTATTATTTGATTAGAAACTGGGGCTTCTTTCTGTGTTTTAGAAAACAAACGTCTGCGTGTCTCCATCATTGGCATACTGCTGAGAGCCGTGGAGCGCTGATATGCTGTACTGATAGACACAGGGCTGGTAATATAGCTGATTTGTTCAGCGAGGCACTAAGCTATCTTGCAGCCTATCTATTAGTGGTGGTGTGTTTTAATTGGGGCAAGCTAGTAGCCCTGGTAATGGTCTTGTGACCTGTTTCTTACTTCTGGGTCCCTGGGGATTTAAGTGAGCTCCGTGTGAGTGCGCATCTGCCGCGCATGAAGGTGCGCACAAAGACACGCATGTCCTTGTGCGTGTTATGCATGTTAAGCTGTGATAAGCAGGATTACATTATCTGAAACTGGCTTACATAGAAACATAGAAGTTGACAGCAGATAAGGACCGCAAGGCCCATCCAGTCTGCCCATTTCTTTTTCTACCTTATAAATGTACCATCGGCCTTTGCTCTGTCAGTGGCCTATCTATTCATAGTCATTTGTATTGCTCCCTTATGCCTATCCCATGCCTGTTTGAAGCCCTGCACTGTATTCATAGCCACCACTTGTAAGGTATTGTTTCTATCCCTCATACATCGTATTATTTAAGATACAGGGGGATTTAATATTGCTGACTGTGTTTAACTCTGTGCCGTATGTTAAACAATGGCAGACATTATTACCACTGTGGAAGGGGATATGGGGCATAAATGCTCTAGTTGTCAAATGTACAGCTTAATCTTGTGCCACTACCCCAGTTGTCTTACAAATGTGTAAAGTGCTCTGAATATGAGATCACACTGAATGAACTAGAAAACTTTCATAAAAGACTCGAGTGTCCTGAACTTAAACAGCATACAATGGTTTTTAAATTAGCAAATAACTGCTCTCCTATGTTTAAAGGACCAATAAATAAAATTGCTGATACAAATGTTATACTTCCAGACCAAAATTGTACTATTTTCCCCTTAGTAGCTTGCCAAATTACAGATAATATACTTGAAACATGCCCTTGTAATGCCAACTCCCCCAAACCCTGTAAGTCTAAAATACAAGCAGGTGAAGGTAGTAAGAGAAAAAGAGCTAGTGACGATGATACCTGTCATTCTAATGATGAGGGATGGTATGAAATCCAAAGTAAAAGAGTGACAAAAAAAAGATGTAAAGCAGAAATATTTTGTTTTACCACTTCTAAATAGTTTTGATCCACTTAGTTTACACGACTCAGATATGGAGAGTAATACTGCTATATTAGATCCACCAATCCCAATTATTGGTCCTCATTCAATGGCCACACCTGATGGAAATTGCCCTAATTTAAGCAGCACAGCTGAAATTACTCCTTGTCTTCTTGACAACCAAATAAAGAATGAAGATATGTCAATTAATGAACAACTAAATCCCTCATACCCTAGTTTTGCTCAGGATATTATCCCATCTGTGTTGACTGAAGACTTGAACGACTCTGAAAATGTTATGAATGAACAATTTTATATTCTGGGGACTCAATTATAAGGTACACAGATCATTTTTCAACAACAGGTAATAAGCTGAATGTGACCAGCTGCAGTTATAGGGGTGCAACAATAAAAGACATATCAAATATGTTGCCACGTGTCCTGAGTACAGTTAAAGAACATAAAACTGTGATCCTACATGCTGGCACAAATAATATAAATAACTCCAAAACAGAGGAGATTATTAATGAGATGATGGAAGCAGTAGTTACCTTAAAAAGCCTGGTTGAAGATTTTTTTTATTTCTGAGATCCTACCAGTACCTAGAGCATCTAAAAGCAAAACCCCCAAAAAATCAAAGTCTTCAATAACTGGCTTTGTAGGTGGTGTTTGGAAAACAAGATAAAATGTTTAATGACTTGGGAAACCTTCTTTTCTAATGATCGCTAGTACTGCCCGGATGGTCTCCATTTGAATAAATTTGGTGCTAGACTTTTGGACAATATTTTCCATCAAGCAATCAATTGTACAAATGGACTATCAAAAAACTGATAGATAAGGGCCAAAAAGGGACTGGTATTGTTTCCACTGAGAAATTTGGTGACAAGATCACTAGTTTGATTAAACCTAAACTAAATGTGTTACTTACCAACGCAAGAAGTCTCCATTATATAAAAAAGACAAACTTCAGCTCTTGTTATTAAATAAAAACATTGATATTGCAGCTATCTCAGAAACTTGGCAGGAAATCAATCCCTGGATACAACCTTGTTCATAAGGATAGAGATAACAGAAGGGGTGGTGGGGCGGCACTTTATATAAATAAAAATATTACCTTCAGAAAATTAGATAATACTCTAAATGGCCCCTATGAAACTTTATGGGTTGAATGAGCTTGTGAATGAGCTTGCTCAATGGAGTTTTCCTGCAATAAAAACTTGAACTTGAACTTGAATTGGATATCAAAAATAATAAAAATCTATTAGTGGGTATATGTTATAGGCCTCCGGATATTAAACTATCTGATCATCAGCTGTTACTTAATGATCTTTCAAGTAAATGTAAGCACAAGGACATTTTGCTACTAGGTGACTTTAATTCTCCTGGTGTAAATTGGAATCATTATTTTGCATCTACCAACCAGGAACAAGCTTTACAGGATTTTTGTATTAATAATGGTTTACAACAAGTAGTGGATATACCAACAAGAGGCAAAAATATATTGGATATTGTTTTGACTAATACCCCAGATAATATCATAGACCTGAAAATCTCTGATCCCTTGTTTAACAGTGACCATAATACTATTACTTTTTCAATCAATAACGAATTCATCAAACAAGCTGGTATCTCTATTGTCAAGGATTTTAGAAAGGCAAATTTTGAAGCTATTAACAATGAACTTTATGACTGGACTTGGAATGTTAAAGGTGAATCTGTTAATAGTTTATGGAATAACTTAAAGAATAAAATCCTTGAGTTGTGTGACAAACATATTCCAAACCTCACATTGTATAACAAGAAAGGAAAACTTCCAATGTGGTATGCAAATAAAATTTGTAAATCAATCTCAGTTAAAAAAGAGCTTATAAGGTGGTTAAAAGGGATAATAATGACTATAATAAAAACAAATACAAGGAGGCTCTAAGAGTCTGTAAATCTATCATTAAAAATGAAAAACGAAAGATAGAATTTAGACTGGCACACATGAAAGATGGGGGGAATCCTTCTACTCCTATATACTGTAAATAAAAAATCTATTTCCAACATAATTGGACCTATTAAAGTTTCTAATACCATCATCAAAGAACCAACTGATATGGTCAATGAATTTAATGATTACTTTTGCTCTGTGTTTGCACACAAATACAATAAAATTTCACTTGATTTCGGAAATAGCACCTCTAAGTTTCTAAATATAACTAAGGAAGAAATATTCCATAAGCTAAATCATATCAAAATAAATACCTCCCCAGGTCCAGATCAACTCCATCCACGAGTTTTAAGAGCTATTGAATTATGGTTAGTCAAGCCACTACATTTTCTTTATAGTAAATCTTTGACAACTGGTGAATTGTCAGATGATTGGAGGCAAGCAGTTGTTGTTCCCATATATAAAAAGGGGGACCATAGATGTACAGCTAATTAGAGACTAATTAGTTTGACTTGCATCTTGGGAAAAGTGATGGGATCCATTATTAAAGATAAACTTTCCTCTGATCTTGAATCAAGATGCATTGCTGACAACTCACAGCATGGCTTCAAGTCTCAAAGATCATGTCTTACTGCAAATCTCTGTTTCTATGAAACTGTTGGCAAATCGTTAGAGGACAAATAACCAGTTGATATTATATTCTTCAACCTTTGTAAAGCATTTGATAAAGTCCCTCATATAACTCTTGTAGACAAAATGGTAGACCTTGAGATAAACAGCTTTATTATCAGATGGAAAATGCATGGTTGATGAATAGAGAACAAGTTGTTAAAATTAAAGTTTTTTTTGTCCAGTACGGGTAAGGTAACTGGTGGGGTGCCCCAGGGCTTTGTCCTGGGCCCCTTATTGTTCTCTATTTTTGTCTATGATATAGACAGGGACTTAAAGGGACATACAGTCAAATTTGCAGATGACGCAAAAATTGCTACAGAGGATGGATATAATAATTTTTGTAATGATCTCTTGAAAATGGAGAATTGGGCAGACAGTAATGGTATGGTGTATAACCTAGACAAAAGTGTAGTTATACATTTGGGAAACAATAACCCATGTTATAACTATACTCTAGCTGGGAAGCAGTTGCAGTATGTGGATAATGAAAGGGACTTGGGTGTACTAGTCTCAAGCAATTTTAAATTTAGTTCTCAGTGTACAGAGCTAACTAAAAAATTTAACAGCCTTATTGGCTGTATTAGAAGATCTGTAACTTCTAGGAACAGGGCTTGCATAATTCCTTTATATAAGACCTATGTACAACCTATTCTAGACTATTGCTCCCCATTGTGGAGCCCTTTTTTGTGTAAGGATGTTAAAAAAGTGGAAGGGGTCCAGAGGAGAATTACAAAAATGGTTCATGGATTTCATGGGATTGATTATGGTTCTAGACTAACTTCACTAAATCTTTATTCACTGGAGATGAGGAGATATAGAGGTGACCTCTTATTAATGTTTAAAATTATAAGGGCTCCAACCTTGCTTTCAGAACTAGGTTTGATTCAAATCCAAAGGGATTTCCTATTACGAAGCCATAAATATCAACTAAAGCTTACCAACACAAAAAGTCAGTTAAGAAGAAACTGTTTTACCTAGTGAATTATTTTTATGTGAAATACACTTTCAATGGATATTGTAGAAGTTGATTGTTTTGACTGCTTTAAGATTAAACTTGATAGTTTTCTACTGAACTTGGGTTAAGGGGACTTATGCCTATGTCCTAGTATGACTCCTGGTATGGATGCACCTGCACAAGAGTGGACATGTGCCACAATGCGAAATTCAGCGGCATCAGATGTGTAGTACAAAACCCAATACACCATAGTGCAATGGTAATGAATGCAAGCTCAAGTGCAGGGGGCATAACCAGAAATAATGTGCGCAGTACGATATTCAACAGCAGGCAACTTACACAACAGTGGAGAAAGTGGAAGTTGTGTGATAGTGGATATCAGTGAACAGAAAAGGAAGCAAGTGAGGGGAGGAGAATTGCGCTAGAGAGGAGCCATAGCAGGCCAGTGTGGAGAAAGAGCAGCAGGGAGTCAGGCAAAGAAGCAGGCAGTCAGGGGTAGCCAAGAGATTGATGTGGGGCCACTGGAGGTGTGTGTGCATGTGTGCTTGAGGGTCTGAGCGTGCCACAGAGAAAGGAGAGCAGTGGGGCAGAGGCAGGGCATGCAGTGGTGCAGTGCCAGGGGTGCACCCAGTGCAGGGGCAGTACCAGCAGCACACAGCCAGGGAGGCTAGGTAGTCAGCCACCCGGGGGGGAACACCAACCAGGGACATGGCCAGTGCCATCTTCCAGATGGAGGTGGTAATGAGGGGTGTGAGGAGGCAGGCAGCAGGGAGGTGAGGCCGTGGAAGGGCCCATTGGTGGTATGCACAGAACAGGCTGTACCGTGCCCATGTCAGCCTCGAGCTGTACAGTGACATCGAGATTGTGGTCCAGTACTGCCTGAACCGGGCCATACTGATGCAGCTCTGTGAGCTGTGCAGTGAGGAGATGCAGGCACCCACAAGACAGCGCCATGCTCTGCCTGTGGAGACAAAGATCACAGCAGTCATGTGCCTGCTCGCCATGGGCACCTTCCAGAGACAAACAGGGGACACAACAGGTATAACTCAGTCAGCCGCATCACGCCTACTCACACAATTCCTCAGTGCACTGCTGCAACATGCTGCCGAGTACATCCATTTCCCCAGCACAGAGGTGGAGCGCACAACAAACATGCAGGAGTTCCACAGGGTAGCATGGTTGCCTGGCATGCTCGAGGCCATCGACTGCACACATGTCAGCATCCGCATGCCACCTGGCCTGGAGGGGCAGCATATATAAACCACAAGGGATATCTGAGTGTCAACTGCCAGGCGGTGTGCGATGCCAGGTGGTGCATAATCAATGTCTGTGCCATGCACCTTGGGGGAGCACACGATGCCTTCATCTGGCACCAGTCTGCACTGTGCCATAGGTTCAAGAGTGAGGACATCCCCACTGGCCATCTGGTAGGTGAGTATGCAGTGGACGCTGGTTGATGGGTGCAGATGGGGGGTGTGGGGCAAGGGCAGGGGTGCCATGGGGATCAGCCTAGAAGTCCATGGCACAGTGTCACAGACCACCATGTTAATGTTACCTATCTACACACAGGTGACAGTGGGTACCCGCTGTGGCCCTGGCTGCTCACTCCATACCAGTGCCCATCAATCCAAGCGCAGCAACAGTACAGTGAGGCACATGCCACAACATGGAATATCATCTAGTGGGTGTTTGGGCTGCTGAAGGCACGGTTCCATTTCCTGCACACTTCTGGTGGTGCCCTACAGTACAGCCCCTCAAAGGCCTGTGGGCTATTTCTGGCCTGCTGTGTCCCGCACAACATGGTCACCGAGTGTGGAATAGCTGTTGAGATCGAGGAGGGGGACATCACTGGAGACGATGAGGACACCAGTCCAGCTAGTGTTGGGCAGCTACCCACTGGGTGAAGGGATCCCCGGCTGGCCCAGATGGCCCAGCAGCACTGGGACACCATTGCAGAGGAGCACTATGGACCACACAGGTAGGTTAACAGGGCCATGAGCAAGCACCAGGGGCAATGGCACAGCAGATGAACAGGCAGGAGCGGACACCAGGGCAGGATTGGTGGCAGTGGTGCAGGAATGGGTGGGGTCCAGTACACAAAGGCAGAGAACAGCAGGGCTGCACATGGCACTCACACACAAGCACACTCACCACAACCCATGCCCACAGGGCCACATGCACACTCATCCCCCATACACCCCCCCACACCCACACAGGACCCAACACAACCACACTCAGTGGCAGGCACTGTGTGTGTCTCAGATGCTGAGCACCATTGCACAGTGGCAGACAGCACTATGCTGGCATCATCATGCACATGTCATAATGGCCAACAACCATGTGGGTGTGCACAGGGACCATGTGAGTGCAGGACAGGGCACCACACCCATGCATCACACATGGAACACAACAGTGCACACTGGGCAGTGGCAGACAGCGGTCATGGAGGGGGAAAGGTCAGTCATGCTGCACAGTAGCACAGCCATCATGGATGTGTGGGTGGCCCCACCAAGGCCTGCCAGCTGTAACAGGCTGACCAGCATCCTCATGGGGTGCAACCGAAGGTCTCCCAGGGGTGATGCTGCATGAACATGACCATGTCCATGCAGGTGTCTGCAGGCCACCAAACATGCCTGCACCAGGCATGCTCGGTATGCCCTCAGCTGAACCTGGCATCGACATGGCAGGGGTCACCCGACACTGAGAACGAGGGCTGGACATTGCACTCTGTGGGGTGTATGGTGGCCAGGCACACAGCCGGTTGGCCAGTGTAGCCATGATGGTGGGCGCTGCATGGCAGTGCCTTCTTGGGGTACTTCCTCAAGTGGTGCACTGTTGCCACCCCTGCCCCATCCCCCCTGTCAACACTGTCCAGCTGCTGCTGCTGCCCCTCCGGCTGCTGAGTGCCTGCAGCACCAGTGTGGAAGCATCAGTGCCACCAATCCCACTCCTGCTTCTGCACACCAGTGCTGCCCCACTGGATGCCACAGACATGTCAGGGATAAGGGCTGTTGGGCAGACAAGCACGGCAGTGCTGCCCACACTGCCACCTAGGTGGATGTCAGTCGTGAATTCCCCCTGTGACCCACCTACATCACTGTTCAGGACGTGTGTCACGTTATCATCGGTACAGGAGTTTGCCCCAATCTGTGTGTCAACACACAGGACACAGCGACTGGCATCCCGCTGGAACACAGCCAGGGCCTTATCCGCACCTGCACCACAGGCATCAGTCTGGACAACTGTCCAGTGCTGCAGACGGTCAGTCCCTCGGACACCTGTGGAGGTGGATGTGTGCTCCACCAGTTCCAGGGCCCCCCTCTCGGTGGACACACCCACCACCACTGCCCCATGCAGAAGTTCAGGAGCTGTAAAGGAACACAATATTGTTAGTGGTTCCACCTGGCCCTGGACCCCCCTACCATGTAGTGATGGGCTGCTGCCCATCTGGAAGCCTCTGCTGGGCACACCCTCAATGGCACAACACCGCATGCTGCTGGCCACCTGCTCCTCCAGTGGCATCAGGCAAAGCACGTCCTGCTGGCCCCCACCAGTGGCTGCAAGCACTGCCCTGATGGCAGCCACCTTGTCCTTAATCCTCCTACTGTCCATGCCAACCTTCTTCTTGCACTCCTGCACGGAATGCTGGTGGCTGCCCTGCTAGTTGGCCACATGTGCCACCTCATCCCACGCCTCCGCACCGGTCTGTGGTGTGCCTCTCTGTCCACTGAGGAGTGACTTCCTGTTGACGTAGACCTTGAACAGGGCATCCAGTTCTGCCCTGGTGAAGTTTGGCCTTTGCTTCCGAACCCTCCCCTGCTCCTCATCCTCCTCACGTTCAATCATGCTTGAACCTGGGGAGAT
This sequence comes from Neoceratodus forsteri, assembly GCA_016271365.2. NCBI lineage: Eukaryota > Metazoa > Chordata > Ceratodontiformes > Ceratodontidae > Neoceratodus > Neoceratodus forsteri. The sequence goes on from CM028136.1 coordinate 794,126,000, forward strand.
GGACAGGTGTTATCATGGACTGTTCAGTCCCATACAGCCCTCCCAGACCACTGTCCTCACATCTCCACAGCATGGCACATACCTCCAAAGGCTGCAATACTGATCCATGGCCTGTGCATTTCCATGTCGCTTTTATAGGGCATCGCATGCAGATGAGAGTATGCACAACTGTAATGGGATGAAAATGCAGCCGATGCACTGTGGATGGATCATGAGCTGATTTGCATAACCTGGCTGAATATCACACTGCTGTGCCTTGTGCAATGGTGTTATGGATGCTCAGCTCATGGCACACCACTGTGATGTGCGCAATCGGACCCACACCATGCATGCATGCAGCGCTGACATATACACAAGCGGCGCAGCAGCATACGCACAGAGCACAGGAGGCAGTACAGCATACAGCCACTACTGAGCCTGTGGCACTCATGCACTGCATGTCCTGTGGGGCACATGTGAAATAGTGCAGATGGTGCAGTGCCATCATACCCAGTATTGCGCCACTACACCATGGGTGCTCTGGTGCCCAGCGTGGTAGGCCACTGTGTGGCATCACACACATGCACCCTACTGTGCACCATACAAGGCCTCCCAATAGTGCAGTGGCACTCTGTGCACAGCCCGACCCTTGACCCTGTGGCTGCCCTTTGCCTCTAGGCACCATACGGCCACATGGCTGCCCCCCTATTGCGCAGTACAATGCCAGTGCAATTCTGACTGGCAGCACAGCACCACGCAGCTGCAGCATTTGGGGCACGTGCACTACTGGGCACCATTTTGCACATGCCATACCCCAGAGTCCCTGTGTGGAGTGCCATTGAGCTGGCCAACCTGGTGGCCTTTGTAGAGCCACATGCTGGTGCCCTGTTTGGACAGGTGCCCCTCCAGAGGCCCCGCACTGCGGTGTGGCAGGAGGTGACTGATGGGCTTAAAGAGGCCACTGGGAGCCATTGTACAGGGGAGAGCAGTGTTGCCACCACTATGGTGACCTCCGGCGGTGAGACCCTGACTGCCTGAGGCACCTGCAGGCGTGTGCCCAGTGGGGAGCAGTGCCATGGCCAGGTACATGCTCCTTGACCATCATTAGCCATTTCTGACTGTTCTTGGGGCACATGGGTCAGCAGACCAGGCCACCGGGGGGGCCAGCACCTGTGTTGTTGGGTGTGGGGGAGCATCATGCTCACCCTACGCCACTGCAACACAGATAGGCTGGGCAGGCTGACACTCAGGGGGGTGGGGCCTATGGGTCAGATGAGGACTGATGTGACTCTCTCCATGTTTCCCCCCTAGGCCCGGAGGAATGCCATAGGGCACTGTTGGTCAGGGAGCAGCAGGACCAGGACCATGCTGGGGGATTAGCCTTGTGGAAAGGCCACAGTGGTGGTACTACGAGTCAGCAGTGCCATGCAGACCAGTACGCAGGTGAGTACTGTGTTTCCTTATACACCTGTGCAGAGTGGGTTGCAGGGGTGGTGGTGTGGCATGGCCCCTCCAGCTGTGCACTTCCCACAGTGCCGTCTGCACCATCCTGTGGGCCTGCACATATGGGTGAGGGTCACAGGTGGGCTGTGGGTACATTCGGTGCCTGGCTGTGCCACTGCCATCCCACTGCATTACCATGAAGCCAGACAGCTAGGATGGTGCTGTGCATTGCCTGAGCGGGGAAGGTGTGCAGTGGTTTATATGGCTACTGCTGCCTGGGTGGGTGGCTCATGTGGGCGCACTCACTGTGGGTAGTCACATGACATCCCAGGGGCACCAGTCACTGATGCACACCATGCACTTTGGGTGAGCTGCGTTGGTCAAGGCAGTCACTTATACTGATTCTGCTCCCTTGTCCTAGGTGGGCATCACTGGGAGGCCATAGAGCAGACCCTCCAAGAGATCCTACAGGTCACCCAGGTGACACTGCAGTTGCTGGAGAGGATGGAAGGGGGGACTGGCGGTGGCACCACAGGCAGCACAGGGCTGCAGAACAGGACTGGGTCCATCATTAGCACCTGAAGCATGTGGAGGCACTCAATCCCTACCTGGACTGTACCCCACTCCCCCATGTCTCTCACCTTTGCCTTCACTGTTGTCTCCTGCCCTTTCCTCTTCCCCCCTTGTAGTGTCCCCACTCATCCCCCTCTGTTTTACATATCCGTATATAGGTTCTGATTCTGTTGTTGCTGTTGTTGTTGTTCTTCTTTTTTAATACATTTGTTTATATCCATGTCCATGTCAGTCTCTGATTTGCAGCGGGTGCATGGTGCCTTGCTGCAGTGGTGTGCATGGCTACTGCGGCATGGGGATGGCTTGGGCATGGGTGTGCCTGGTGGGGCTCCTCCACTGGTGTGGGTGGGGGCCATGGGCTCTGTCTGGGGCATGTGTGGTGTGCCCTGTGCACCGTTCACCTGTGTGCAGCAGGATATGGTGCATGTGCTATATCCCATCCGCCCCGTCAGTGTGTGCTTTGCCTGTGCGGCTGTGGCCATTGCTGCTACACTGCCATAATGCTTGGCTGTGGTACGCATGGTCATGTGGCCACCACCACTGCATGCTCGTCTGATGGTGTACCTTCAGGGGTGGCATATACCTGTCACCTTGCAGGCACAGCACTCTTGCTGCTGGCATTTTGGCCCCTGGACTATCTCACGTCTGTCCCTGTTGCCACTGTGGGTGGTGCTATTGGTTGCTCCCTCCATGCTATATATGGTGACTGGGGCGGTGCCTGTGGTCTGGTGGCTGTCACATGGGGTCCTGCATAATGCGGGTGGTGGCCTGGTCACAGGCCCCTGCACCTTCCATCGGGGTGGCTAGGGTCATGGGGTGACCACCACATTTCAGGCTCACCAGCCTCCTGGGGGCGGGCTGGCCGCAGGTTACATGGCACCATGGGCCTCGTGACGGCAGGGTCTGTTGCACTGCTTTGTGTTGCTGTTTGCAGGTGTGCCCATGTGACTAGGTGGGGGAGCATTATGTGTGTCCTGTGTTGCCAGGCCTCCATGCACCACGGGAGGGTGCTGTGTTGCCTGGTGGGGCTGGTGCTGTGGCAAGGGTGGGTGCGTGGGTGGAGGACCTTGCTATGACCATGTGTTCAAGGTGCCTTCATGCTTGTGCTGGCATCCAGGGCAGCCCTTGTCACGAGTGGGTTCCCTCGAGTACTGGTGCCAGGTCACCCACATTGCAGTGCCTCTGCGTGGGCCATGCTAGTGGGACTTGTGTGGCTTGTGGTGGCATTGATGGATGGTGTTACCACCTGCGTTGGGTGGTCATGGTGGGGTTGTGGTACTTGTGCATTGTGCTCTGAGGCAACTGGATGCCTTGGCACAGTGGTGCCAGACCACCTTCAGTGCCTTGAAAGTGCAGTTTTGATCAAGAGTTATACCTAAGTACTTGATGGATTTGACCATCTTAACCTTCGATCCATTGGTGAGAGTAGGTGTCAGGAGTGATGATCTATCTGATCCTAAGTTTGCCAAGCCAACCAACACTGCCTTAGATTTTTTGCCATTTAGCACAAGGTTGTTTTTTACCAATCATTGCTCAAGGAGTTTTAGGTCAGTTGTCAGTTCGGCATTGAAAGTGACTAGGTCTTTGGAGAACTTGTATAGGACTGTGTCGTCAGCATACAGGTTATGTTTATATCTCAGCAGTTAGTTGGTATCCCATTAATAAATACTTAGTAACCGCTTGGTTGGAGAATAGCCTTGTTGTGCATTGGGAGCCATACACCATCCTATATATATATAATCAATAATTAATAATGCTAGATGTGAGAGAGTGGATACTCACTTTTGATAATTCTGATCTTGAGTCAGAATATAAACAGGACTCAGAAGGGTTAAAGTCTCATTACTACACTTCTTAAGTAGTGTATTGTAACCAGTGATCCCATTTGCCTATTAGAAGCTAAGAGCTTCTCATAGGGGCATGGCCAGCATGCTACAACAATGGCAGCCTGAATTACACTCTCCTCTCCTCCAAATTTAATTCTTTAACCATCCACCTTCCTCAACAATACTTTTTATCGGGATTCTGTGGCAGAACATTGATATTGATTCCAATTATCATTCAAACAACTTCTGAATAAGAAACTGCAGCTACATTTGAAGCTAGAGCTGGATTAGTACTGCATCACTGTTGAGTATGGCATGACACCCCATATGGACAAAAAGAGAAGTATGTTCTCTAAATTGGTTTCAGAACTACAATGTATTAAACATCATTCCACTTTTCAAACTGAACAGCTACAACAACTTTCCACCAAATCAGAGATACATAAAAAGTGGTGTTTGCAAGCTAAAGAATCTTGTCAAGAACCGTGCACTATCCTGAGGGACCAAAACGAGACTGCAGTATCCGGTTCCATGTGATTACAGTGACCGCATAATAGCAATCATCGTTTAGGCGAGTCTACAACGCCAAAAATGACAGCGAACAGCAAGATGGCGCCAGGGACTTACATTTTATTGATTTATGTGGGGGGGCTCCACCACCCTACTAAAGGATTCTCAACTCCAGGTGGGTACATGTTTGGGGGTGCAAACAAACGAAAAAAGCATAACCGGTGCAAAACTGAGCGAGCCCAGAACCCAACCTGGCACCTCCAACCACAGCCAGCCACTAACACACCACACACATGGCCAGCTCGGCAGGCCACTGCCATACTACACCCCACAAACCCTCCCTCCCCTTTCACCCATCACATGGTGTGGTCCCTCCCAACCCCCCACATGCCTGTATACATAGCAACATCCTGTCACTGTAGTCACTGAACCCCCTATCTGGTTGCCCTCCCTGCCCGGTAGCCCTGTGTAAAAGTGCTGTGATCGAGTCTCCCTTTTTGAAAGCGTTCAGTTGCCTAATACATGGGATACCCACTAAACAAGCATTGCAAACAAAACAAGATGACTGGGACAACTGCACATGCCGCAATAATCTAAGAGTTATAGGCCTACCAGAAAATGCTGAATTTGGAGGCAATTGCTTTTCTGCAGCTTATACTCCCCATCATCCTTAAACAGTCGGGTGATACACAGCATGAAACAGAAAGGGCCCATTGCTTCATAGTCCTGCCACTGAGGCATGGTGTACCTCCATGGCCTATCATAGCTTGATTCCTCCATTTTACAGCTAAGGAGGCAATCTTGCATTGTGCCCGGGAATTAAGAACTCTAGACTGGCAGTGCTACAAAATCATGATTTTTCAAGACTCGTCCCAGGATTTAACATTCTGCCATCGTGCATTTACTGAGGCCTGACAAGCATTGCACAGGGCTTGTATCTTATTCACACTCTGACACCCTATTTTGCTGAGAATATTGCATAATTGGGTCCCCTACTGTCTTCCGCACCCTGGACTTTGCTATCGAATACATTCAGAAGTACTGGCCTTAATCCCTGCTGAAATCCAGTCCTAGGACCCAATACAGAGAAGACAAGCACTCACCCACTCCTATGGAGGTCTATTCAGCCCCTGCAACAGATCACCCTCCTGCACGCATTTCTCAAGTGACCCTAGAGGATACGTGGATGTTACTGCCCAGAAAAAAAAATGGAGGAATTACCACCATAGTGGCCACAAAACTTCTACTCATGACAGGTCTAGAAATCAAAGTCACAGAGACCAATCTGACGATGCCGAGGATGAACCCTCCTTACTGCCTGCTACTAACAAGGATATGCTACCTTGCTTCATAAGGCCTCTTCCAAATCCTCTCCCTTGAGTATGACTACACCTCCTCCACCTAAGGCATCCCTTACTGCCGAGCCCTCAGAACAACAGCACACCAAAGTGAACACAAAGTCCTGGGCTGAAATAGTAACTGCTTGTCAGTTATCAGCAGCACCAACTCCCAGACTCCCTGCTGAGCTGAATTGGCTGCATGTAGTATTGGCCAGCGCACTTGATGCTCATCTTCCTGATACCTGAAAAATATTATGGGTTACAGCTATGGTAAGACTGTTGCCTTTGGGTATTACAAACATATGAAAAATGCCAGTGTATACAGGCCTCAAGGTCTAGCGAGTCTGCTGAATTGTGCAGCTAGCAGTGTGTTACTCTGCAGCTGTACACTCCACTGTAGAGTAGTGACCCTTCCCTAAACCTTCCCCATGACCCTACCCCACCCCTTCTTAAAATTGACCACCGACTTTAATGTTATGACCTCCTCTGGGAGTGCGTTCCACCCATCCACCACCCTTTCCATGAAGTAGTGTCCTCATTTCCCTCTTGAACTGCCCCCCTCCAATTTCAGACTGTGCCCCAAGTGTTTCTCCCTCCCTATAATATAAAATTCCCCTCTGCACTAACCTTGTTTATGCCCCTCATATATTTGAAGGTTTCAACCATATCCCCTATATCCCTCGTCTCTTCCAGGGAGTACATGTTGAGCTTCCTCAGTCTGTCCTTGTAGGGTTTGTCCTCCATTCCCGTTAACATCCTGGTGGCTCTGCACTGGATCCCCTCCAGTAACCTGACATCTTTCTTTAAGCAAGGCCACCAGAACTGCATGCAGTACTCTAGGTTTGATCTGACCAGTGACCTGTACAGTGGCAGGATGACCTTCCCCCTCCATGAGGTGATGCCCCTGGCAATACACCCCAAGATCCTGTTGGTCTTAGCTGCTATCTTCCTGCACTGTGCTGAATGGTTCATTTGTCCTGTGATTATCACCCCTAGATCCTTCTCCTCCTCTGTACTGGATAACTGTATGCCCCCCAGTCTGTAGCAGAACTTGCAGTTTCTAGCTCCCATGTGCACAACCTTGCATTTCTTTGCATTGAAACCCAGCTGCCATGTGTCCAACCAGTGTTCTAGTTTATCCAAATCCTCCTACAGTCCTAGTCACCTCTCTGTGCTGTCCACCACTGCTCTGATCTTTTTGTCATCTGCAAACAGGCTGATCTTGTTACTAACTCCATCTGCAATGTCAACAATGAAGATGACGAACAGCACTGGACCCAGCACTGATCCCTGTGAAATCCCATTTGTTACAGCCCCTGTGGATGAGAGTTCCCCCCTTACAACAACCTTTGACACACTCCACCATTTTCTTCCCTACCCCCAGATGACCCAATTTGCTAACCACCCTCCCATGTGGCACTGAATCAAAGGCCTTGCTGAAGTCCAAGTACAGGACATCCACTGCATGCCTCTGTTAGTAGCTCTTGTTACTCAGTCATACAAGTCTACCAAGTTTGTCAAACAGAATCTACTGGCAACAAACCCATGCTGCCTGCTGTTCTGGAGGCCATTCTCCTCCAGAAAGGTTACAAGCCTCTCTTTAAGGATAGTCTCCTTGAGCATCCTCAAGATAGAGGTGAGGCTGACCAACCTATAATTCCCTCGCTCATCCTTGGGCCCATCTTTATGGATGGGCAGTGCATGTGCCATCCTCCAGTCTTGGGGTACACATCCAGTCTTCAGGGAGGTTGTGAACAAATCTGCCAGCAGTCCTGCTCAGACCTCTGCCATCTCCCTCAGCACCCTGGGATGTATGCCATCTGGACCTGGTGCTTTATCCACCCTCAGTGCTCCAAGACCCTCTAGTACTCTGATCTCTGGTATTTCCACCTCTGTTGCTTCAGTCCCCCCATACCCACTGTTCACTTCCCCTGTGGCATTGGCCCTCACTTTTGCCTGGTAAATACAGAGCAGAAGTAGTCGTTGAGTGCTTCTGCTTGCTCTACCCTATTCTCGGCCCATCCATTGGCCTCCTTAATCCTAACTATTTAAGCCTTATAGCTTCTTTTCTCCCTTATGTATCTGAAGAAATCTTTCTAGCCATCGCCTATCCTTTGTACCAGCCTAAGCCTAAGCTCCCTTGCTGCATTGTCTGCCCTGACCATTACTGACATAGAGGCCACCTCTGGCATTTAGCTTCTGTACAACTTACCTGTAACAAAGCCTCTGCAGTTATGACTCCACTCTGGTCAGTATTCCTAAATGGCCAAGGTGCCCTGTTCTGAAAGTTTTCTTATATTCCTGAGACTTAAGGTAGCTGTTTTATAGGTCTTCTTCTGGATAAGAACATGCCAGGAGTAGACTAGAGTACCCCAACAACCAGGAACAGAAGGGATCAGGTACTGCTGGATGCCTTCCAGGACAGCTTCCTGCTGCAAATAGTCAGTGAACCAACCAGGTTAGGGAATACCCTTGACCTTGTGCTGCAAATGAGGACTTTGTGAGAGAACGTACGGTGGAGGAACCACTGTCAGGGAGTGACCACCACTCAGTATGGCTTACATTGGATATGGGCAAGGAAGGAGTGGAATCTGGCACAAGAGTGCTGGACTTCAGGAGGGCTGACTTTGGGAGGATGGGGGAAGTGGTAAAAGGGTACCTGGCCAGAATTCAGTCTAGTATGGACACTAACGAGAGGTGGGAGCTCATAAAGCTGGGGATAGTGGAGGCAACCAAAACCTGCTGCAAGGCCCAGAGCAAGATGGCTAGGGCTAAGAAACCAAGCTGGTTGAGCAAGGAGGTCATGGAAAAGGTAAGGAAGAAAAGAGCTGCCTTTAGGAAGTACAAGAAAACAGGGAGGGGGAGGACAGAGAGGAGTACTTGACAGAATCGAAGGAGGTGACAAGGGCAGTGAGGGAGCCAAAGCATCTACGAACTCAGGCTGGCACAAGGCATTAAGAAGAGGAAAGGACTTCTTCAGGTATATCAGGAGAAAAGGAGCTGTAAGGACCACAAGTAAGGATTAGGAAGGAGGGGTTGGGTGGAAGCAGGGATGCGATAAGGCAGAAGCACTAAATGAGTACTTCTGCTCAGTATTTACTAAAGAGAAGAGGGGAGTGACACCCAAGGGGTTAAAAATGGCAGAAACAGGGGGGAAAGGAGTGACAGATGGGGAAATCATGGAGGGCAGAGTTCAGGAGGGTTTGAAGGCACTGAGGGTGGACAAGGCACCAGACCCAGATGGCATCCACTCCAGGGTACTGAAGGAGCTGGCAGAGGTCCTTGCAGGACCTTTGGCAGCCCTATTTAATGCCTCACTACATTCGGGGTGTGTACCTCAGGACTGGAGGATGGCTCACGTGGTGCTATCCACAAGAGTGGCCCCAAGGATGAACCGGGAAACTACAGACCAGTGAACCTCACATCTATCGTGGATAAGCTAATGGAGACTATCCTGAAGGAGAGGCTGGTGGTCCTCCTAGAGGCCAAAGGACTACAAGACAGCCAACAGCATGGCTTCATACAGGGCAGATCCTGCCAAACCAACCTGGTGGAGTTCTATGATTGGGTAACTAGGCAACTGGACAGGGGCCATGCAGTGAATGTCCTGTATCTGGACTTCAGTAAGGCATTCGACTCGGTGCCACATGGAAGGCTGAGAAGTAAGTTAGTAGGCACAGGGGCGGGTGCAAAACTAGTGGGATGGGTAGGAAACTGGCTTCAGGGAAGGCAACAGAGGGTGGTGGTGGGTGGGGAACTCTCACCCAAGGGTAGTGACGAGCGGTGTTCCACAGAGCTTGGTGTTGGGACCAGTGTTGTTTGGGATATTCATTGCAGACATATCATGGGACATCAAGAGCAAGATTAGTCTGTTTGCTGATGATACCAAGGTTGGAGTGGTGGTGGATGACCTAGGGGTTGGCAGGGGTTGCAGGATGATCTGGCAAAGCTTGAAACCTGGTCAGACACCTGGCAACTGGGGTTTAATGCCAAAAAGTGCAAGGTGCTGCATTTTGGGATGAAGAACCCAAGGAGGAGTTACCAGCTGGGGGGAGTGCATCTAGTCCAGTCAGAGAAGGAGAAGGATCTGGGGGTGCTCATTACAGGGTCAATGAACAACTCAGCACAATGTAGGAAGGCAGCTGCAAAGGCCAACAAAATGCTGGGTTGTAATGCAAGGGGTATATCCTCGAGGAGGGAGGAGGTGATTCTGCCACTGTATAGGTCATTAGTTAGACCGCACCTGGAGTACTGTGTGCAGTACTGGCACCCGTATCTGAAGAGGGACATTAAGTTACTGGAGGAGGTGCAGTGCAGGGTGACAAAGATGATCAAGGGGCTGGGGGACTTATCATACGAGAGGAGGTTGAGGGAGTTGAACATGTACTCACTGGAGGAGAGGAGGGATGGGGGACATGATTGAAGCCTTTAAGTCCATGAAAGGAATAAACAAGACAAGTACAGAGGGGCTGTTCAAAGTAAGGGAGGGGAGGGACACCAGGGGCCATGATATGAGACTGGAGGGAGGAAGCTTCAGGAGGGAGATGAGGAGACACTTTTTTACAGAGAGGGTGGTGGCTGGGTGGAATGCATTACCTGCAGAAGTGGTATCCAGTAGAACAGTGGACTGCTTCAAAAGGAGATGGGACAGGACAAGGGGGAGGGTTAATGAAGGGGAAGGGTGGAAGGGAGGAGCAGCTGCAAAATAAGGGGTGCTAGCTGCACATTTGAGCAGACTTGATAGACCTCTAGGCCTTTATCTGCTGGCAAATTTCATATGTTCGTATGCTACAATGGTGTCCCCTTCTGGTAAATGAAAGTGTGTTGTGTTAACAGTCATACAGAAAATCCGCACTGTGGAGAGCCTTGAGCATGGTGAGTGGGCAGTTGTCTTGACTGAGGAGTATGGAGTGGGGAAGTCCACAATAAGTGATATAAAGGCACTATAGCGGACTATAGGCACTTGGAGGCAGTATAGCGCAGTGGTCTAAGGCTCTGAGCTGCAAATCTGGTGACATCCAGCAGACCAGTCCTGGGTTTGAATCCCATAGCTTCCACTTGCATACTGTGTGACCCTGAGCAAGTCACTTAATCCTCCTTGTGCTCCCAGGTCACTCCTGTAAAAAAGCTTTCAGCTTAGTGTGCTATACCTGGTTAAACAACTAAATAAAATAAATAAATAAAAATTGCCAAAGACAAGATGTGCAGTTTTGCTGGCAGCGTGGGCTCAGAGAAAAGAAAAAACATGTGGTGTTGTAGCGATGAGCAGTGAGATGCTGCTCTGTACCTTTGTTTCAGACAGGAGAGGGAAAAAGGTAAGCCTGTTTCTGGCCTGATTTTAAAGGAGAAGGCCCTCCAATATGATCAGCATCTTGGCAGCAGTGATCAGTTTTGCGCCAGTGAAGGTTGGCTTACTCGCTTCAAGCACTGACATGGAATAAGGCAGCTGAAATTGTGCAGCGAAAGACTCAGTGCAGCTGATGAGTCTATAGCCCTTCATCCTGCAGCTGCTCAAGACAATTGAAAGTGAAGGATTGGTGCCAGAGCAGCTATTCAATGCTGACCAGACTGGACTGTATTGGCGTGGGCTACTAGAAATAACACTTGCTCATGGTCTGGAAAGAGATGCACCCGGCTATAAAACACAAAAAGAGCAGATCACAGTGTTGGGGTGTGTGAATGCAGCTACGCACAAACTGAAACTGGTTATTTTTGGCAAATCGCAAGTGCCGAGGTGCTTTAAGCACTTGAATATGCAGACTTTGCCTGTACAGTATCAGTGTTAAGAAAAAGTATGACTCATTTAAGCAAACGTCTCTGAAAGATTATTTTTCTAAGTAAACTGCTGTGCAATACAGTACTAAGCAATTAGCACTTGTAGCACTTGTTCCTGGTTACAGTAAAATGTTTTAATTATGAGTTTAATAAATATGGGATTTTAAAATCATGTTGTTAATAAAGTGATCACAGCTGTAACTTGAAAGTAATGCACTCATTTCTGCCTGCAATTAATATAATGGTACAGTACAGTCATTTGGGCACTACCGCTTGATTAATTTGATTTGGTTTTACAAGCGCACCCACTTATCCAACCTCCCGTATATCCGAACGAATTAGATGTCCCCCAGCAGGTTTGGATAAATGGGGTGGGACTGTATAGTGGAAGGGGATTTACTTTAGTTGTTTTTCACCTACTGTGCTTAAATCATTCAATGGGATAGTTTTCATTTATAATATCATTTACATAGATACATAGACAGTGTTGTCAGATAAGGGCCTACGGCCCATCCAGTCTGCCCATTTGAGCTTGTAAGTTTACTTTGTTTTCCTAGAAGTCTGTTTCCTCTTAACCCTGACCTCCAGAATTCCTTTATGTCTTTCCCATGCATTCTTAAATCCCATGATTATTTCAGCCCCCACCACTTCCACTGGCAGGGTGTTCACTTGTCCACCACCCTTTCTGTGAAGAAATTCTTCCTCACTTTTCCTTTAAATCATCCTCCCTCCAACTTCATCCCATGCCCTCTAGTCCTGGAACAGCTTGTTCACTTAAAAATAGTGTATTCCTGCACCCTGTTCCTCCCTGTAAGATACTTGTATATCTCTATCATATCCCCTCTCTCCCTCTTTCTAAGGGCATCACAGACCTGTTATTGCTCAATCTCGCGTGGCTGAAAGCCACTTTTTCCTCTAAGAAGTTGGAGATGACAGCATGGGGCCGCATAACTAGTTAGCATGCTGGAGTCTCATTCATTATCAGAATTAACCAGACAAATCACTCCACCAACTAAGAATGGCCATTCACCACCACCCACAGAATCGAGAAAGAGCTATCAATCTGTCAATCCTTTCCATGTCTGGGCCGGGTGAGGTTTCCCATGTTGACTTGACACATAATACCACTAGCACAAGAGACAATGATAGGCAGTGTAGTTTTTTATGTTACATTGCAGTCTGTCCATCCTGTTTAGAATGTTTATATGGCTCCTTTCACTTCTAATAGTTCCTTTACTGTATTTTTGGTCTGTGATTGTTCACCATGGGGAGAAAGTGGACCCATTCCTTGCCTGAGGGGACTCGCAGTGATTCCTGCCTCTGCAGTGACCTAGAACCCTATGCATGGACTTGTCTACAGTTGCTGAGGTGTTTCTACTCCCTTCCAGCCATCCGTGCACCAGTCCGAGTGCGCCCATAGTTAGGGCACCAACTTTACAAATTCACCGCCCCACCCCAAGGTCCGCCCCTCTGGAGTTGGTATATTTAGTTAAGGGGGCATGGAGGCATGGCCCCCCACTTGGGGGTGGTGCAGGGGGCACAGCACCCCACATAAACAGAGTTTAGTGAATATAAATCCTTGCGCTGTATTGATGGGCACACTTGGATGGCCGCTTCCGATTGGGGAACCATCTCTGCTAGCCATCTCAGGGCATAGACTTATGCTTATGATTTATCTACTCAGGGTAAGTGCTTGTGGTACTGTCTTGCATACCTTAAGAATATTGGATGATAGCCAACTTTAGAAGGATTGGGCTGGTTAGGAGAAATCACATATTATGACCCTTCTGGGATGTCCAGTTTTGGTGCCAGTATTTGGCAACTTGGGATTTTCCATTTCTGTGATCTTTTTTCCTTTCCTTACTCTCGCTCTCTTATACTTCCCATTCTCTACTCTCCTCTTTTTCTTTCTGCCCTCTATGCTTCTGTATACCTCCTCCATCTTTCTGTTGCCACTTATTTCTGCAGCACCCCATTGCATTTTGTAATGTAACCATGAGACTGACCCCATAGGATAGTGCTTGAAAGGAACTTTTCCCTGCCCGTCTTTGTACCTTAAAACTGATGCAGGAACTCTCTCTTTTGGGGGAAAGATGGCAGCCACACTGGGCTGGCCTCTGCAAGATACTTTGCCTTCTCTGCTTAAAATTTGTTTTTCGCTCGTTTCTAGCTCCTTGCTATTGTTGGTGCTGTCCCATGCATCTTATTATTTTATTTACTTTTTGTTGTTCATTTGCTGTTTGTGTGTTCGAGACTCGCCGCTTTTTTGGTAAGATTGTTGAGGCTTGACCGATCCATTGGTGGAATGTTTGCTGTAAGCAATTCGCACACTGTAGGCTGTTTGTGTGTGCCATGGAATTGATGTGGAAATGGGAATCGCTGAACATCTAGAGTTGCTGGTGGTGGATCTGGTGTTGTGGAGTGGATGATCCTGGGACTTCCAGTTGGAATTGCTACTGCCTTTGTGTTGTGAGTTGCCGGCTATCTCGGCATTTAGAATTGCTGGTGATGGACGTAGCAGTGGAGTGGAGTGGCTGGTTCAAGCTGAGATTGCTGCTGCTCCTGCATCTTTGGACATCTGTGTGTATTCCCTGATGAACTTTTTAACGTGTGGATATATTGAATATTCTGATACTGATTTTGCAGTTTGCAGTCTACTCTTCATGGTTTGAGCACCACATTTCAATCTGTGTGTCTTGGAACTGTTGATGCGAATCCTGACTGTGTGGAGAAATGGACTTGCTGGTCTGTGGTCTGTGAGTAAACACATAAATTATGCTGCAGCGTGATGGTTTTATCTGGAAAGTACTCATGGGGATTTAAAGTTCTTATCTTAAGCCATGGTGTGGTGAGCTGCTGAACTGTGGGGAGTCTACATTTATTGAACTCATATGCCTGCATTTTTGTATTGGCTGGGCTTACTGTTGTGTTTTATTTTATGATTATCTGTAGTTTGGGCAACTGTAAATATTTGCTGTAGGGTGAGCTGCCAGGGCACTTGCTGCTCTGGCTGGGCTTGGAACGGGTGACACTAGTTTTTGGGCTTGCTGAAGGGTGGGCGTAAAGCATTTGGTGTCTCCTAGGTCTACTGGGGGGGGATCTGCTGGAGGGTGGCCTCATCTCTGGGGGCTGTAGTTCTAATCTTGGCTGGGGTTGACGTTACTCTTTATGGTAACTATTTCCCCTGGTGAATGTTATACCAGATTTTTACCTCATATGTTAAAAAGATTATTATATGGAATTTGGACAAAAGGAACTGTTTTTATAGGATCCACAGAATTCAAATGGATTATTAGTATTAGTATTAGTATTTACTATTGTTTATTTTTTGAAATAATTGTTTGTTTAGTTAAGTGATTCATTGTAATGTCAGACTAAATTTGTTTAGTTGTTGATGTGTGTATTGGATATTGTTGTAGTGAGATATTTAATTTGAGTATTTTTGATTATCTGGCTATTTATTGTATATTAAGATGTGTTGGGAGGGCTCCAATACAGTCAGGCACTATTATCCCACTCTGCTCTGGGACCTCCGCCCCTTTCATTGTCCCCCTTTGTTAACCGATGTCTATAATAGATGTCATGCATTGGGGATGGTGAGAAGGCATTTGAAGGCTGGATGGACTGGACAGAGTGGGAGAGTGGAAAGGGGTGGACAGATAGAGGTAGTGGGGACTAGGAGATGCCCTGGGGTGAAATGGAATCATGAGAGGGGGTTTTTCCTGTCTGATTTCCATAGCCAAGGGCTCTATAAATTGTGGGCAGATACTGTGATCTCCTTGAAAACTCATCCAGCCCGGGCAATGTTGTGTAATGCTAGGTCAATTAGAAACAAGACTGCTACTACAGCAGATCTTGTTGAAACATCTGACCTGGCATGTATCACTGAGACCTGGCTAGATGACAATGCAGGAGCTATACTGGCATCTGCTGCTCCAGCTGGGTTCTCGGTGATTCACCACCCGAAGCTGGATTGTAGGGGCAGGGAGTAGCCATCTTTTTTAGAACAGAGCTGGGTCTTGTGGATACTCCAGTGGGTCACACTTGATCCTTTGAGTGTATCCTGGGAGCAAGTGTAGGGTTCAGAATTCTCCTCATCTACCATCCACCTGGTGATGGTGGAGAATTTCTGAAGGAGTTTGCGGACTTCATCGTCGATGTGGCACTGGAGTCGCCCAGGTGGTTAATACTAGGTGACTTCAATGCCTGGGTCAACAATGAACTCTCGTACTTTGGGAATAATCTCTTCCAACTTATGACTATGTTGGGCCTTACACAGGTGGTTACTTCTACTACCCATATAGGGGGCCACTCATTGGACCTAGTGTTTCTTCTGGAGTTGGAGGTCATGCATTTGGAAGTGGAACCAAATGTGTGCATGGACCGTCATACCATAAGATTCAGTTTTGGGCACCCCTAAATAGGCCTGCTTCTATGGAGATGGTCCAGTATCACCCTTTAAGAGGAGTTACCCCAGAAGGCCTATTGGTGGTACTGGACCTATTGAGTATTTCAAATGAGTGCATGGATCCAGGGGATCTCATTCTTGCTTATAATAAGGCAGTGGGTAAGCCCCTGAATCGAATTGCTCCTGTTCGTGATCACCCACTCACTCAGTGCCTAAGGACCCCATGGTTTGATGAGTCCTTGAAAGAGCTGAGGAGGGTGGGGCGAAGGCTAGAGAAGGCTTGGCGGAAATCCAGCCTAGATGCTTACAAACTTGTATTAATGGATCATTATAGTATCTATCAATTAGCAATCACCCTTAAGAAGGCAGAATTCCTGTCCAGGGAGATTGCTGTCACACGGAACTGGCCAGCTCAACTCTTTCAGACTGTCAACAGATTGTGCAATCCACTCTGTCTACAGTCTGGAAGAGATTTTTCACAAATGAAGTGTGACGAACTTGCTTGGTTTTTTGCAGATAAGATTGCTAGCATAAGGTCAGGCATCGGCTCAGCCCCCTCTTTAAGGGATTGCGGTGATCGGCAGGTGGAAATGAACACCCGTGCTGCCTGATCTGACTTCAGTAGGCCAGAATTCATGGATGTTGTGAGGATTGTTCAGACTGTATGACCAACAAGCTGTAGTTTGTACCCGGGCCCTACGCCACTATTAGTAGGTTGCGTAGAGGTTATCTGCTCTATCCTTGCTCAAATTATCTGGAAATCTCTGAAGCAGGGGATTTTTCCTGATCCCCTAAAGGAGGCAGTCATTCAACCACTCCTTAAAAAACCTTCATTGAACCCTGATTGCTTAGCTAACTACAGATCTATCTCTAACCTGCCCTTTGTGGGCAAGGTTATTGAAAAGGTGGTTGCGTCACAGCTAGACAACCATCTCACAAATCACAATATTTATGATACTGTCCAGTAGGGGTTTAGGAAAAGACATAGCACTGAGACTGCTCTCATCCAGGTTTTAAATGACCTCCTAATTGTGAGAGATCGAAAGGCTTGTACTATCTTAGTCCTTCTTGATCTCTCTGCAGCATTTGATACTGTGGACCATGGTGTGCTGTTGGAGCATCCGCTTCTTTTTTGTTGACTGTCTGGAATAGTTCTACATTGGTTTCGGTCTTTCCTCACAGACCAGACACAGAGGGTTGTCACTGGAAATTATTCCTCTGATGCCATCTCTCTGTCCTGTGGGATGCCGCAGTGCTCCATCTTGGCACCCATGATGTTCACAGTATATATGCTGCCATTAGAAGACATCATTAGGCGATACAATCTGGGTTTTCACTGCTACGCAGATGATACCCAGCTGTATTTTTCCTTTATTCCCAGACACAGTGATGCAGTCTCTTTGCTTAACAGCTGTCTATCTGAAATCAGAGACTGGATGAGTGCTAGCTGGCTGAGGTTAAACTGGATAACACCGAGGTGTTGGTTGTGGACCCAGGTCACCTTGAGGTGGGTTGTAGGGCTGGGGTTCCCTCAGGCCTTTGGTTTGATGGTGTCCAGCTCTCTACCTCAGACCAGGTATATAATCTGGGCATTATTACTGATGATGGTCTGTCCCTGAAATCTCAGGTGTCGGCCGTCATCATGTCCTCTTTCTACCATCATAGAAATATCACCCGAGTGAAACACCTGGTTCGTCTGGCTGACCTTCCTACTTTGGTCGATGCTTTTGTGACCACCTGCCTTGATTACTGCAATGCTCTGTACCTAGGGCTACTGGGAGTTGATATCTGCCACCTGCAGCTAGTGCAGAACGCAGCAGCAATGTTGTTGACTGGGACATCTAGAAATAGTCATATTACACCTGTGCTGCATGGGTTGCACTGACTGCTGGTTCAGTGGCGGATCTCCTTTAAGGTTAGTTTAGTGGCCTATAAAGCCTTACTCGAACAGGGACCACAGTATCTACAAGATCTCCTTACTCCCTACTGTCCCTCTCGTTCACTCTGATATGCCAGTGAGGGATTGCTAGAGGTTCCCAGGGTTCGTTTGAAGACATCTGGGGCACGTGCATTCTCCTACACTGCTCCTGCCCTGTGGAATTCTCTATCTTGTCAGATATGAGGCTGCCTGACCATCGAGAGCTTTAAATCAGAGCTTAAGACTTATTTGTTTTTAAAAGCCTATGGAGAATAATTTTATCAATATTGTTTTAAATGTATTTTTTTTAAATGTTGTTCTATTTGTACAGTGCTTTGATTTTTGAAAAGCGTTTAAAATAAAATTTACTTACTTACTTACTCAGCCATTGTTATAGTTACAGTGTTGCACATGATATGCAGACATGCAATACGCCAGAAAGAGATCTTAGCACATACAGTAGCTCCTTGAGGCATAAGCATTGTCTTTTACACACTGTGTAAAGTTATTTTTTTATTTATTGAGTTTTTTTAATGGGGTAAGTCCACTGAGACAATTGCAGTCCCTTTTTCAGGGTCGACCTGGGAGTGCAGCAAAAGACAATACAATACAATACAGTGCAAAATCAGCAGTTAAATGCAGTTACAGTAATATACAGGAAGGGTTAACATTACATTCAGAAATATAAACTTAACAAAAAAAAATAACATTAAGAAGAAATATTTATATGCTGGAGATAACATGTTGCGAGTCAGAGACAGAGAAAGAAAAAACATCCAGTAAATCATAATAATTAATACTAGGCAGGATACTAGGCCTGTGGTGTCGGGCCTCATTGTGCCCCTAGGCAGTCTGGTATTCCCCAATATTGCCCACACTGTTGGGTATTATTGCTTACACTGAACATAGATCCTCCCATTGTCATATGTCTATTTTATATACCTCAGTCTCTACCAGTTTCCTCCAGACTATGAGGAATACTCATTTAATTATCTTACTATAGTGGGAGGAGAGGCTTGTGAAATCAGTCTCTCCACTTCTTTTTACTTTACTTTTGTGTTAATAGACATCTGCCTTAACTGAGACTAGCCACTATAGTAGCCAACCATCCCTTGGCTTATTTAGCCCCCCCTCCCATGGCTATGAGGAGAACCTTAAGTATTGCTTTGATCTGGTTCTTTCCTTGCATCTGCCTATTAAACAAGTAATGCTTTACTGCATTACATCAGTTATTCTGCATCTATGGGTTCTAGCTTAGTTTATTGTTAATATATATTTTTCTTTTTCCTGAATACACTACAGCTAGCTCCAAGCATAGTATTCAGTCTGATGTACAGATGAATCAGGGCATTCATGCAGCTACTGAGACCCTGGTGAGAGTGCTATTAACCGCATGCTATCAGTACCCGCGTGCCCTACACAAATGCACTCATTTCACTACACTCCCTAGGGATTATGGCTGACCTCAGATGTCACAGTTGGAATTTTAGGGGACATAACTCCCCAACTGAACACAAACAGGTTCTTACCCATCTTCACAAAATTCAGGCTCAGGTGGTTCTGTTACAGGAAACTATACTTAATGAATCAGAGTTCCAGAACCTGCAGCATGGATGGGTAGGTGTTGAGGTACACAGTATTGCTCACTCTAAAAAAGATGGGTCTCTATTATCATTCATAAAAATTTGCTCCAGACACTTCATAAATCTCTTAAAGATACTGAAGTGAGGTGGGTATTAGCACAGTTTGATACACCCGAGGCCCTTTTATTATGCAAAACTTGCATGCTGAAAAGAATGACTCTCATCATTTTTTCCACATCCTTGCAGTAGCAGTATCCAGCTTTGCTGATCCACAAATCCCTGTACTAACAGGAGGAGATTTTCATCTAACATTGAGCTATACTTTGCATAGAAGCCACAGTAAACCTGAACCACACATGCAGGCAGTTCAAGCTGTACAGTTATGGTTGGAGAACCAACACTCACTGATATTTGGAGACAGCATAATCCCAGAACTCAAGATTATATGTACCAATCCCCTGTGCAGGGTACTCTTAGTCGTCTAGACCTGTGGTTCACCTCTCAGCGCCTTACTCCATTGATCACATCTGTGACTATTAAACCACTGGTCTGACCATGCTCCCATTGAATTAGAGTTATTATTTGTTAGCTCCCTACAACCATTCCCCTGGCTGGAGACTAGATCCCACCTTTTACAGGACCCACAATTTAAAATATGGCTGCAAACAGCCACAGCTGAATACTTCATAGAAAATAACAATGGTTCTACCTCTGTAACTGTATTGTGGGAAGCCTTTAAGGCTACTTTCAGGAGTAGAATCATTGGATACATGGCACATCACCACAAAGACTATGAAAAACAACTGGCCTCAGCCACAAGCTACCACATGCAAGCTCAAAATTTCTCCACTGTAGAGGGAGATAACTGCCCTTAGGCATGAAATTATTACACTTATGGCCCAGAAAGCAGAACTTGCTTTTTTACGTTTAAAGCATAAATACCGGGAAAGTGGAGAAAAAAGAGGAACACTTTCAGCTTATCGTTTAAAATAACAATCAGATATATATTTCTTCTTTAAGGGATACATCAGGCTTACTTTGTACTAAGCCCCAAGAGATAAATAAGGCTATGATGGAATTTTATCAACAACTATATACATTGATCTCCTCCGATACTCCACAGAAGCTTTTGCATTTTCTAGATAGGGTGAAGCTCCCTAAATTAGACCCCACCCAGTCAGCATCCTTGGATCACCCTATTACTCTCAAAGAAATTGAAGATACAATTAGAGGTCTTAAACCTAGAAAATCTCAGGGAGGTGATGGTCTCCCTATTTATATGTAACAACATTTGGTTCCTCAGTTAGGTCCCATATTCCACCTTCTTTATGGAAAAATTATGTCCACAGGAATGTTCCCACCATCTATCACTATAGCTACTATAACTGTCCTCCCCAAGCCCAGAAAAGATCTTTCTCTCCCTTCTAGTTACCAGTCCATCACCTTAATCACAGCAGATAGTAATATCTAAGCAAAATGTTTGGTCACCTGTCTCAGATCTTACCTACCACAGTTAATACATCCCGCACAAGTGGATTTTGTACATGGCAGGCTTAGTTCAGATCACATATGGTCCTCACTAAATTTAATTCAAGTTGTCTAACCTCACCCTTTCCCACAGCTGCAATTTCTATTGACTTTGAAAAGCCTTTCGTTCTATCAAATAGAACTACTTATATTCTGTATTGCCCCATTTAGGAATAGGAGTCAATTTTATTTTATCAATTAAAGTGATGTAATCTTCATTTAAAGCTCAGGTTCTTACTAGCTGTACAATATCCTCACCTTTCCACTTAGCCCATGGTACTAGGCAGGGATGCTCCCTTTCTCCCTTTCTTTTTGTCTTAGCCATTGAGCCACTTGCTGCAGCTGTAAGGCAACAGCCTAGCATCTCAAGCATTTTGGCAGGTGAGCAGATCTACAAAACTCTACTATACACTGACGACCTCCTCATGCTCTTAGATAAAGCCCATGATTATATTGCCCCACTGATGGCCATACTACATTACTTTGCTTCCCTCTCTGGTTTGAAAATGAATCAAACTAAGACAGAAATCCTCCCACTGAATAAAAAATATTTCTCCCCAACCTTTACTGCCCTCCAACAGAGATGGGCCCCTTACTCTCTGATCTATTTAGGAATTATGAAAACTCCATACCTGCAAAAATTCTATGACTTGAACTTTAATTTTCTGCTCCCTAAGATCAAAACAGAATGAGACAGATGGACAACATTGCAGTTATGAATGGTGGGCAAGACTGAAGCACTAAAAATTATATCTGTCCTGAAGCTATTTCACCTAATATCTCACATCCCTTTGCTAATTCCTAACAAATGGTTTGAACAGACTGACAAAATGATAGATTGGTTACTCTGGGATGGATGAAAACCCCATTACAGTAGGGCTAAGCTTCATGCTCATTGGCTTAATAGAGGCTGGGACATCTTTGGTTCAAATGATACTACTGGGCCTTGAGAGTAGTGCAAACTACTAAATGGCTTAACAGTTTAAGCCCAGCACCCCCCCAACCTCTATTGAAGCTTGCCTACTGGGATGACCATTCCCTTGGCCTACCTCTTCACTGATACCAAACCACCTCAAAACTCACCTCTCACCATTACTTCCTCTCTTCAAACCTGGAATCAGTTGAGCAAATGGTTGGGACTCACCCTAGCTCACCCTGTTCTTATTCTACTTTGGGGTAATCCAGTCATCTGACTAGATGGATCTCCTATCCAGTGGAACACATGGGAAAGGAATGGTAATTATACCCTTTCTGATTTACTCTTCTCTCTCTCTAGCATCCTTGACCCATTTCAAGGAATGCAGCTCTGCTACAGCTTATCTAGAACAGAATTATGGAAATATCTACAGCTGTGCAGTATCCTGGCCCCTCTTTTTAAAAGACTCCATAACTTTCTCACTCCTTATTATAAACATCCTATATCTCGATGGCTAACTACTGAATCTGGTATAGTGGGCCTAATATACTCAGTGGTTAGAGACCAACTACCAGACCAAACAGTCCAAGCTTGACAACACTGGTCAAATGTCCTTGACATGGATATTTCTGAAGCAGACTGGTTAAAGTGCAGGAAAACATCTTGTAACCCAATCAATCAAGGATCCTAGAAGTCAGCTGATATTAAATAAAATTTTGCACTGGTGGTATCAGACACCAGTAGTACTCCATGTAGCCCATGTTATACCATTGAACAACTGCTGGAGGTGCAGCCAACATAACAGAGACATTTATCATTTCCTTTGACACTGTCCAGCCCTTAATAGGTGCTGGTCTGCCAGGCAAATTTCACTAACTAGCATAGTGAGAAAGCCAGTCCCTTTCTCTCCAGCCCTGTTTCTTATTGGTTTAGACATAGGTGATACCCTTCTTAATAAGTCATAAGTTAACTTAGCAATACAGGCCAGTGTTGTGGCTAAATGTTTACTATTACATACATGGCAAACTCCCATTATACTATACTTTCATCTACTGATTCTTTTAACAGAATTTACTCAGCTTACTACATATGACTGCCTCTCACACCTTATGACCAATACTGTGCACCATTGCCCCACCATTCTGGATCCATTCTACTCTTAGCTGCATTCATTTGTCTCTGGGAACCTTACCTGCCCCTCTCTTCCATCTCTCTTTCCCAGACAAGGCATATGTTGAATTTACATTACTCATCAGTGCCAACTGATTAGCTCTCTCATCTACTGGTTCTGTGTGTTGTTGGCCCTGGTATAGTACCATCTCCTTAACCCAGCTTCAATAGCTTCCTTCTATACTACACACCACTTTACAGCACTCAGGTATGAATGTAAATAATTCTGTATATCTAGCTTTCTAGTAGACAAAATACATGTAACAACTTATAGATGTTTAGGACTTATGTACACTACAGGACATTGTATGTTTAATTTAGAGTCTCCACTACAGAAAAAAATACAATATTGCAGCTTTATTATATCTACTATATATTTATTTTATTCAGTGTCTGATTATGGGACTATGACATAAGGTCAATCAGGCCTACACATTGTTTTCTTTTAGGTTGCTACAATGGTATTATACCTATTATATTATATTAGCTGGATATATTTTTGTATTTCCTTTTTGTATTTCTGTTTGTATTCCTTTTGTATTAACTGAAACGTCAATAAAAAATTGAACTACAAAAAAAGCTTCTCATAAGCTCTAAAAAGTTGATCCAATATCTCATATCTATTATAGTCAACAAAAGTAACAGTTGAAGATTTGTTAAAATGCTTTATATATCAAAGAATTTATCCATTTTGAAATAAAGGCCATTTGAGAAACAGATCATAATACTATACACATTTACTTAGTGAAGTTTTATATGTCTTTTAATAGATTATCCAATATCATCACGTCATTACTTGAAAGTAATGAAGCAAAAATGTGTTGCAAAGTACCAGAAATATCTTTCAAAACATCTATAACCAAGTTTCCCTTTCAACTTCAATCTCTATTACTTGGTTAACAGAATGAATAGGGTTAGTTAATATTAATAACATGTCATCTGCATACACAAGGATCTTGCTTTCTTGAGTTCTAATTTTTATTCCTGTTATATTTGGATTATTTCTCAAGTAACACAACAGTGATTCCAATGCAATGACAAATAATAGAAAAGATAGGGGGCACCCCTGTTGGGTGTCTCTTTCTAAATCAAATTCTGGAGACAAGATAGCATTCATTAAGACCCTGACAGAAGCTTTTTGTTATATAACATGAGAACCCAATTAGAAAAACACTCCAACTCCAAAATGAGTAAGTGTCACTTGCAAGTAGGACCATTCTACTGAGTCAAATGCTTTTTCAGCATCTAATGATAGAATCACTGTGGGCAAATTTGGACAGTTAGCGGACCAGATAACGGAAAACAATCTTCTGATATTATCAAGCCTATGTCTAGATTTAATAAACCCTACTTGGCCTTTATGGACTAATTTTTTTATTAATGTTTGGAGTCTGGAGGCTAATGTTTTGTGAGTATCTTATAATCAATGTTCAGTAGTGAGATACGGTGGCAATTATTTCAGTATTGAAGATTCCTATCCTTTTTAGGTAACACTGCAATAATGGCCTCTCTAATATTTGGTGGAAGTTTTTTTCCTTCTTGGGCTTCTTGATAAACCCTTAAAAGAAATCTTTGTAAGTTGTCCATTAAAGCTGCTTAGAACTCCTTTAGAAGGCCATCTGAGCCTAGTGTTTTACAGGTTGGCAGCATGTTGTTACATGAGGTCCCTGCACCCTAATTGGTACCCTCAGAGGTACAGTGTAGACAGCTAATGCTTAAGCATAGGTCATACTAACATATAGGGCTAAGGGCATCTACCGTATAAGAGTAAATGTCAGGATATGAATGCATATTGTTGTAATCCACTTTTCTTGCTAATACACATATATTTTACCATGTATTTTCTGTCTATTTCTTACTTGTCAGATGCCAAGACACCTGTCCTTGAAGTAATTATAATACGTGAGACGGCACTGCCATCTTTTGGTGATTTGTACCACTACACTTAGTTATGTAAGACTCTGTATAAGGACTTCTTTGTTCTAAAACTGATGACTTTACAGAATCATATAATGTTATCTTGGACCATGGAGCCACCTCTAATTTAGCCAATAGGGCTCATCTCTGTAACTAGAAATGTTTCTATCTTTTGGTAACCATAGTAATTAACATAGGTATATAATGTAATGCACAAGCTTTACACCTCAGAGAACAGAGAGACCCCAAGATACTACAGAGAAACTTCGAGGTGTAGGGAACGCTTAGCATTGGCTCCCGGTTCGTATTGGTAAGAACTGCTTAGGGCAACTATGATTTATCCCTTTGGTAGTAATAAACTTGTTTAGTACTCTAATGCAACGTGTTTGTGATTACTTGCATTCCCAATATCGTCAAGAATCTGAAAGTGAGGTTTAGACCTCTTGACAATGTTGATGACTAATGAGATTTCTCTGATTGAAATTGGTTTATCTAAAAAATGTTTATCTTCCTCACTCAAAGTAAGAATATTTATTTTTGTCAAAAAGGCATTGATGTTGTAGATACTTGGAGCAACTTTGGTAACATAGAGATTTGTGTAAAATGCATGGAAGTAATCATTAACGCCCTTAGTGTTTACTATTTTCCCCCTTTGCTGTCAAACACACTATGAATTATATTCTGGTTATGGTTCTGTTTCAATCTGTATGCTAGTAGCTTGCTGGTTTTTTTCCCAGACTCCAAATTGCTCTGTTTTGTGTGAATTAAGCATATTCTATCTTCTTAGACAAAATTTTATTGATTTCATATTTCATTAGAGTTACTTGCCAGTAAAGTTGTTTATCATGTGAATACTTCTAATGGGTGGATTCAAATTTTTTTAATTCTGTTTCCAATTTCTGCAACTTGGCTGTTTTATCCTTTTTAATCTATAGGAGAATTCAATGATTCTGCCTCTTATATAAGCTTTTAAGGACTCCCATAATATCGCTTATGTTGCTTCCTCATTATCATTTATTTAAAAAAAAAACATTTCAACATCCTGCTTAAGCTACTGAGTAAAATTCTCTGATTTAAGTAAAGATATATTAAACCCCCACTGAGGTGGACCATATCTAGTAAGATTATTAAGTAAGGCATTTATCACTGGAGCACGATCAGAGATTATACTATGGCCAGTATCTGCCAAGATTATTTCACTACAGCATTGATTAGAAAGAAAGAGATAATCAATTCTGTTGTAAGATTCATGAAGATTGGAGCAGAAGGTATAATCTCTTACTGGGATTCACCAGTTTCCATGCATCAACTACCCCAATGTCAGATGGGAGATCCTTTACTATTCTTCTACTCTTGGGGTTGCCAGGCTCCCTGCTGCTACAGCCACTAGTCTAGCTCTCTCCTATTACCCTGATCAAGACTTGAACCTGGTACTCTATGCACTTCAGGCACATACACTACCACCACACCATAGCAGCAACTAGACTCAGAGGTGATCTCTCACTACTATCTCCCCTCTTTCATCCTAGTCCCCCCATTCTTTCCTCACTTCAGCTCCACCAGCCTTCCCAACTATGCACATGCATCCCCTGCTCGCCAGTCTATCTCTTCTCCTCCTCCTCCTCCCTTTGCCTTCCACATACCCTAGTGTCCCTATTAACCCTCAGCCTCACTACTCCAGTGTTCCTACCTACCCTCCTGTCCTCCCCTCCTCCTTTACCACTGCTCCTACCCCTCCCTCCTCCTCCACACATCCCATAAGCTCCTCTCCACCTCACCCCTTCCAGACATCACCTGTCCTCCCCTCCACAGCCCCTTGCACTTCTGATCACTCAGGCCTTCTCTGCCTGTGCTACCCTACCCACCCCTTGTGCAACCAAACCCCATTCCTTATTCTATCGCCTCCCGTAAACTCTCCATCTGCCTCCTCTGACCAGAGCACTCTCCTCCTTCTGCTCCTAACAGGGAACAACACCCCAACCCAGGCCCTGCCCCCTCCCATCCAACCACTCAGCCCACTGGTCTTCGAGTAGCCTCCATGAACATATGCAGCCTGCTGAAGAAATTTGACGCCCTACAGTGCTGGGCCATGGCTCACCAACCAGACATCATAGCCCTGGTTGAAACCTGGCTGTCCAAATCAACTCCTGACTCATTTGTCTCCCTCCCAGGCTATACCTTATACAGGGAGGACTGAGTAGGCAAACGAGGGGGAGGCTGTGCAATCTACACCAGGGACACAATACCTGGACATGCACTCCCCACCCCTACCCTCATAAATGGGGCCCAGGCCCTTACCCTCAGACTCACCCCAGACCCTCTAGGAGCCCTCTATCTCACCACAGCCCACGCTCCCCCAAAGAACCAGCACCCAGCCCTGATATCTTTAACGGACTACCTAGCCACCCTCCACCATTGGCAGAACAAGTCCTAGTGGGGACCTTAATGTAAATTGCTCAGCGACTCCCTGAGTGACCTCCTCATCCACCACCAGAGACTCATTTGCTGCCCAAGATCTGACACAACTCGTCACCCAGCCAACGAGACTTAACCCTAAGAGTGGTACCAGCACCCTGCTGGATGTTATTATAACTAACCACTCCCATAAAATCCAAAACATCCAGGGTCCTCCCAGACCCCTGAGTGACCCTCTATCCTATTCCACTGGCTGCCCCCAATCCCAAGCCCAAAGCCCAGACCACCTCCGCAGGCGCCTCCGCCCTGGTGGGCTGAAGAAACTTAAGGCACTCCTCACCCAGATAGACTGGTCCCCATTCAGCAGGCAACCAACATTGATACTGCCTCACCTTTTCACTCACACCTTCAACATGGCCTGTGATCTCTTTGCACCCTAACCAAAACCCGGTCCAAAAACAGAACGCACCCTGGGTTAGCCCGGCCCTCCTACAATTACTTAGAAACCGGATAACCTCTGGCACCTTGCCACTGAAACAGGTCGCTCTGTCTGATAGGCTAGCATACAATGCAGCCCAAAATAAATGCTCATGGGCCATCAGGAAAGCCAAGGCAGACCATTACCAGGCCTCCTTACCTCCTCCTGGGGCTCAGCCCGGACCTTCTGGGATAATATTAACAACTCAATGGTAAGCTTGCTCCCCTGCCCCATCCAGCTCACTAGAAATGGCACAACCTCCACCGAGCCTGCCACCATAGCTAACTGGTTCAACACCACTTTCACTGACCTTAGCTCAGTCCTCCCTAGTAATTTCTTTGACCTCCCCCAGCCAAACTCCCCTGTCCTCCAGCTCCCCAGCTTCCTCCTGCGAAGGATTTCCACCCAGGAAGCCAGACCCATCCTAATCAAAGCTCAATGGCAACAATCCCGGCAGTGACTCACTGGACCCCAGCATCCTCAGGCTGGTGCTAGATGAAGTCCTTGCACCTCTCACAAGCCTAATTAACCAGTCACTCTGCCTGGGACAATTCCCACAGCTTGGAAAACAGCCATTATCACACCTATTCATAAAGGAGGCGACAGGTCATCAGCCAACAACTACCTGCCAATCTCCATCCTCCTCCTCTCTAAAGCCCTGAGAAAGTGGTGGCCATTCAAATCACTGATTATCTGGCTAAGCATAACATCTTATGCCCAGAGCAACATGGCTTCCATGTGGGTCACAGTACCAGCACTGCCCTTATTGAATTCCTCCAACTTCCTACACTCCTCCTTGGATACCAGCTCCCTAGCTGGTGCAGTGTTCATTGACCTCTCAAAGGCTTTCGACACTGTCTCCCATCCACTGCTGCTGAATGCACTCTGCCTCACTGGTCTCTCGGCTGGCCCCTGGCATGGTGTGCTAGCTATCTTGACACTCCGATCCCAGTGTGTCAAGATTAACAGCACACCTCCGATACCGGTCCCATTCTCTCTGGGGTCCCCAAGGCTCCATCCTGGCCCCTTCTTCTCGCTGTATCTGAACACCCTGCCCAGTGCATGCTCTGGCAAAATCCTGCTGTATGCAGACGACACTGTCCTTTTTGCCACCCACCGTAATCCCATCTTGCTACAGGACTCCCTACAGCAGTCTTTCCACAGTGCCGAGGCTTGGTTTAAGGAGCGTAGACTCATCATCAATCTTAAGAAAACCAAAACTATGCTCTTTTCACACCCCCAAAACAAAGCTAACAACCACCCACTCTATATCCTTCCAAGCACCAACCAACCACTGGAACAAGTCTGCTCCTACAAATACCTTGGGTCACCTTCGATTCAGCCCCTCACATTTCACAACCACATCGACGCCTCAACATCCGCCACCAACACACGGCTTGGCATCCTATTCTGCCATAAACCTGCCTTCCCCAAATGCTCTCTGGCTAGCTGTTACATCGTCCGCTCTGTCCCTTGTAGACTATGGTCTACAGTATACGGTGCTGCCGACACCACTGCACTCAACAAAATTCACCTAACCCTGAATAAAGCATGCAGATTGATTACTGGTGCCCCCAGGCTCACACACACCTGTCAGCTATATGTCGATGCAACCTGCTTACCCTAGATGAACGGTCTCGATACCAGACCTGTCTCCTCACCAAAAACCCTACTTGGGCTCTCCTCTGGGGTAACGGCATCCATCCACCAGAGCCCTCCCACCATTGCAACACGGTCTTCCTACAAGACCACTCTAAAGGTCCCCAGAACGAGAACCAGCCGTGTGAGAGGTCCTTCAGCTATAGAGCCCCAACCTGGTTTTAACTCTCTCCCTGCCACCATCACCAATGCCATCACCATCTCCACATTCAAAACCGCACTTTGGAACCACATCTTCAGCACTCATAACTGCTCCTGTCTCTGAACATAGCCTCCACCTCTTTTCTCTTGACAATGCCCCCCGGGCAGCTCTCCACCCAACCATCCCCTCCACCACTTCCCTGTACACCATGCCTAGGTTTAACCTGGCCAGTGCCAGCTGTTTTCAATGTTTATCTACCAGAATGCTCACTTGATGCCGACTTGTGTAATACCTTTTATCAATTACATGTACCCTGTACCCAATTGTATTTGTCTGACCACAATGTGACGTGGCACCTCTGGTGAATGCCTATTGATTTTTTGCAAAACTTTGCTATGTAACCGAAACGCAATGTATGTCTTTATGTGACGAAGTACCTTTGGAAACGAGCCTCTGGCTCAAAGGTTGTAAACTGACTCTTAAATAAATAAATAAATAAAATAGTTATTCGATAACTTTGATCTAAAATGTCATCCCATACAAGACAGAAATCACCTCATAACAACTTTCTCTTGACTACAGGTACCAATTTCTGTTCCTAAAGTGGTAAAAAACTCAGTGGTATCCCAATTCAGTGCCTAAATATTGCTAATAAGGTAATCTATGCCATCAATGCCACAATGTAAAATCTGCCACCTGCCTTCAACAACTGCTTTATGAGATTTAATTGTAGATTAAGTCCCTTTCTCACTAATATTGCAGTTCCCCTTCACTTCCTATCAAAACTACTATAAAATACTTCTCCCACTCATGAACTCCTAAGTTTTATAGCTTCTGATGGGATCAGGTGGGTTTTTTGAAGGGGTACAATATCAGAGTGCATCTTATTTAGATGAGACAGAACCTTCTTCTGCTTAATTGTGCTTGCAAGCTCTTTAACATTCCAGGTGACAAAGGTAGTTTATTAACCATAACTAGAGGTGGGTGAAGTGGACAAACTTTGTTCCATTAAATATTTTGTGTACTGCACTCAATAAATGAAGCACGATAGGTGAAATTCATCTAATTCACTGAGGCAAGATCAAATGTAAAGTGTGGAATTTGGCCCACGAAATTCCACACGTCCCACAAAAACTCTGGCCACAAGGTATCTAGTGGACCCCCCAGACACAGTCACAATAATCACTCTCCAACCCCCCAAACACCTACAGGATCACTGGCCAGTTGGCCACAGGCAGCCCACAGCTCACATGTAAACAAACATTCCCTAGTGTCTAGTGGACCCCACCCTGTCAAGTGAATACCCCTGAGTCTGATCCATTTAAAATTAAAAAAATAAAAATAATTTATCACTTCCCTGGTGTCTAGTGGCCTTCCACCCCCACCCTGTCCAGTAGTGTCCCCACCCTGTTCCCCTTCAACCCTGACGGAAGTGGGCCACTAGCACAGCACTCCACTCACCTCCATGGCTGGCAGCCCACCTGACTGAGTTCAATGAATGAGCACATGCTTGTAGAAGCATGTGCTCATTCTTTGATGACTTGCGGTGATTTACTCTGCTGTTTAGGTGTGTAGAGGAGGAGATGGGGCTGCTCTAGTTTCTCGCAGGGGGATGGGATGGGGAACCACATTGTGGACCCTGGGAGGGTCAGGGCAGGTGGGGGGACACTGGACACCAGAGAAGTGATACATGATATTTTATTTATTTATTTTTAAATGGATTGGACTCTGGGTTGGTGGTGAGTGGTGTGGGGCTACTACCTGACAGGATAGGCAGTGGGTGGTCCACTAGACACCAGGGAAGAGATTAATGAAGTTTTGGACTCAGAGTTGGGGGGGAGCAGGGTGGGGTGTATTACCTGGTAGGGTGGGTGGTCCACTAGACACCAGGGAAGGGATTAAATTAAATACATTTTTAGGTGGCATGCAATCAGTGGTGGGAGGGGGAGGGACCACTAGACACCAGGGGTATATCGGGGTGATGTTAGGGGGAATTCACAATGTGTAACCTCAGCTTGCTTTGCGGTTTTAAAGTGCAATTTGCACTTAAAACCCCCCAAAGCAAGGCAAAGTCACAAAAGGTGAATTCTGGGTAATTTGTAAAAATTACGTGACTTGCCACGCGGGGCGAAATTGCCAATTTTGCAAAAATTTCACCTGCGTATTAAAACTTCACTGCATCGCTAACCATAACTGCGTAGTACTAGGGGAATTACTGTATGTTTCACTAGGATCCTTAACTTAAACTTAGTGTATAACCACAGGTTCTGTACAAAATCTTTACATTTCTGTAATATAAGGAAATGTAAATAAAACCATAGCTTCACCTGACCAAGAAAGTTTATATTACAGTAAGTATGCTGTCTATGACTGTAAAGTCATAAAAGGCCCCAGCAGTCAAAAAACTTTTAAGTTTCTATCATGCTTTGCATAAACGTGCTGATATGGAAGAGAGAGCTAGTTATTACAAATCAAATGACAGAACCATAACATAACAGTACTGATATGCAGAGAGATCTGAGGGTCTGGCAGTAACTAACCATACGTTAAAAATACACAATAAGGTTATACTGAACTTAATTAATCTACAGTGTTTAATAAAATTACTAAAGTAACAAATGAGTATTATTGTTAAAACAGTATCAACAATTTGTTTTTTTTAAACACTTTGAACATACTATTAATTCTAACCCCCCCCAAAAAAATTGGAAAAAAGGTAGACTTATTAGTGTAGCCTTGAGCTAGGACTATTATAGAAGTTTTATCTGAAGATTGTTGTTTCAGTTCAGAACTTCAGCTACACATTTATACTGCAAACTGATATCCACCTCATTATAAAAGCAATAACATTTTACTTTCAAACATAATTTGATGGGCGGTTCCATTTAGAATTTACTTAGATATGAAAAAAAAAATAGTTCAAGATAAAGGTAGAAAGAAGAGAATATGACATAGAAGATGAAACCAAACTGCAGGCCAGAATGAGGATGTATTGAAGGATACAGGAGGAGAAAGGGTGAGGAGAAGAAAAAGAAAAACAATATACTGTGCATATATTTATATTTATTCAGAGGCAAGGAAGTAGCATTCAGGGTACCACTCATAAAAGAGCTTAAGGAGTGGTTCTAAGTGTAGTCATTAAAGTCTGAGCCCATTTCAAGGGTCTCCTAAAGTGGGAACAATCAAGTCCCAAAGATTCTCAATGTACTGTTGTGTGCATATAGTAGTATTAGTATTCCAGATTCCATTATAAGTAGATTTACTATGAAAGATTGAAATTTACAAGACCGAGTGTCAGGATCCCAAGACTGATATCCCACAACTTGGTATCCCGACACTCAATACTAGCCTGCGGCAGAGGTTTTTAGAGGACTTCACCCCTGCAACCCCCAATACGGGGGGCTTTGCCCCTGCACCTTCTTATTTAATACAGTATAAAAAACTCTGCCATGGGCAAATACAAAGTATCGAGATTCTGAGTTCTGGATATCAGTCTCAGGATCCTGACACTTGGTATTGTGAAAGGCAGTCTTTCATAATAGTCCCTTATTAGCTACCTAATGTAATTATAGTCTGCAAGGACTGTCCCCTAATACAAGAGACTCTCTTTAAAAGTACATGTTACATTGGACTGCACACATAATCTTTCCTTAGCTTGAATATAAAGTGTTCATCTTGCATGTTTTCCACTTATGTTAGGAACCCTCCTCAGCACAAACTCATCATAAAGCAACAATGATAAAACAACAAAAAAGTGGGGAAGGGGGGAGGAGAGAGATAATAAAAGGAATCACTCAATCAGATTTTGTAAGTTGCTATACTAGCTAGTCTTGTGAATGTTCATAGTAAAAAACATACAGTTGTTACTGAATAACAACAGTGCTGTTAAATTCCTGTAATTAAACTCAAGTAGACTTACAAAGTTGCGACAATTAGCTCTAGTAGAGCAGAACATATAACAGGTGTTTATGATAAATTAAGCAGTAAGCACTTTTGTATCTATATACTTGCTTTTTACATGTGTTAATACATAATATGATTGTAAAAGAAAAAGAAGAAAGTCTGTGAGACAAGTTCAGTACTGTAATGGTTGCATCACAACAGTGGCTTCAGTTTGAGGAAGCTGAATTTCTATTGGAGTGATAGTTTTACCACCCTCCTCTTCCTGGGAAGCATCAGCACATTCAGAAGACTTCCTGTTTCCCAGGCTATGGCTCCTAGCACAATGTACATATTGAATGGCACCAGAGAGTGTTGGACTAAAACAAACTTTGTTTCTAGAAATGTGTCTGTTTGTTTTGTGTATGGATCTCCAGGTGCTGTCAAGGTATGAACTTTTAGTGCTTACAAATGCTCTTTTAGTAGAGAGATTACAAACAGAAGTTTTGGAGCTTGCAGTGGAATGTTTAGTATTAAGATAAGCCACTGGGCTGTCATGGGCAAATCAAATCAGTTTCCACATGCTGACTATGGCCGTTAGTTTAAGCTGCTCCCATTAATTCACCAAAATTTTAACACAAACTCCCATGCCTTGTCCACATTATGAAATGAATGTGTAGCTCCATTATGTTTAATAATAAAGACAATAGGATATTTTAAAAAGTAGGCCACTCCACAGTTTTGTAAATAGCCCCTCAGTTTATCAAATGGCTTCCTTTTTTTACTCACATCACTTGAATAGTAATGAAATAACAATAACTGTGCTCCATTCCATTCCAACACTGTTTTTCTTTCTTGCCAAGTCTAGGATTTGTTCTTTAGCAGAAAAGCACAAGAAGTTAATAATAATGGGTCATGGGCAAGCACCTGGTTTGGGCTTAGGTCAAAGTGATCTATGTGCTTACTCAGTCTCTGACATACATGGCCAGGTATAGTCAAGAACAGCTGGAAACACTTTCTGTAGAAAAACAGTCATGTTAGACCCTTCTGCGTTTACTAGGAGTCCAACCAAAAGCAAGCTATTATGTCTCCCATGATTTTCCAAATCATCAACCTCATCCCATAGTTTAATAATTTGGCTTTTTAGTAAGTCATTCTCATTTTCAATTTTAAGTGCAAAATCCTCTGTGATGGCAATAAGTCTCTCTGCCTCTTCTAATCTCATTTGTGGCAGCATTATGTGACTATCTAAGCTACTGCTATGTTTAATTAACTAATATCATTCTGTATATTTGTCAACATTTGTAGTATTGTAGATACATCACCATTATGTCTGTAGGTTGTAGATTAATGAATAAGATTGTTATGAGTAGGAGCCAACCCTTGTTTGCCTGTCCCCTTTCCCTTATTTGTTGTTTGCTGCATTGCGGTATCCAGTTTGCATCTCACAGCCAGCCATGAAAGAAATAAAGAAACAGTCACCCATGACTTCCACACTTAAAAAAATAAAATTATTCAGCAGACTGAGGCAACGCTTTGCTCAAATGTATATTTTAAGAAATGAAGTCAAATCAATCAGGTCATGGCAGTTGTCAGCACGAGTAGCTGAAGTGAGATCACAGTTGGCCATGACAGAAATAAAATAAAAGCCACCCATAATTTTCACACCCCCGGAAAAAAGAAAACTATTCAACAAACTGAAACAAGACTTTACATGGCTGTGTATCTTAAGAAGTGAGGTCTAATAATGCATGTTTTAACTGTTGTCAACACGAGTAGTTGACGTGATAAATCAGGATTTCCTGGGACAAAACTCTGTGAAGCATTCAATCTGCCACCATGTTCAGGCACACGCTGCCTCCACATACTGTACATGGAAATTTGAACCCTCTTTATGAATATGTTATTTTTTCATCAAAATAGAGTGTTGGCAATCTTAATTCCTGTATGGTTTGTAAATCCATTAAGAATATCATAATCCTTGAAGAAATAAATTATTCTAAAGAATACTGACCAAGTTCAAAAGGAAGAATTTTGGTGGGGATACTATCCAGAAGATATTATACATTTCTATATCCTTACTTAGGATGATCTCAAGTTAGATTACACTTGCCATTCCCCAAATCTCCAAGGCATATTACTTACAGTTAAACAACCTGGGACTGAATAACATCCATGATTTCTCATGAAGGACTTTGTTCCATTTATTGACTGTTGAAAGTTATGTTTTATATATTCTATATGGGCATTCCCTTTCAAATTGTTTACAATGCATACTCCTAAGTCATCATATATAGTTACAGTTTTTAAAGGTGTTCCACTACTATATAAGTAACAACTGTATATATTTATAGCTGCAAATACAACCATTTGAGTCTTGTTTTTATTTTTAAGAAATTTTCCTTATACAGTTTGGAGAAGTCTAGTTTTCTATGTAAGCAAAGCAAATACATAGGTACATAGACAGTGTCGTCAGATAAGGGCCTATGGCCCACCTAGTCTGCCCATTTCAGTTTGTAACTTCAGTTTATGTTTTCCTAGAACTCTGTTGCCCCTTACCCCTGACCTCCAGAATTCCTTTATATCTATCCCATGCATTCTTAAATCCCGTGATTGTTTCAGCCCCCACCACTTCCTCAGGGAGGGTGTTCCACTTGTCCATCACCCATTCTATGAAGAAATTCTTCCTCACATTTCCTCTGAATCGTCCTCCCTCCAACTTCATCCTATGCCCTCTAGTCCTGGAACATCTTTTTCACTTAAAAATAGTGTATTCTTGCATCCTGTTCCTCCCTCATGTCTCCTCTCTCCCTCCTCTCCTCCAGGGAGTGCATATTCAGTTCCTTCAACCTGTCCTTATAGGACTTGTGATGCAATCCATGTACCATCTTTGTTGCCCTCCTCTGAACCTTCTCTACCTTGTCTATGTCCTTATGTAGGTAAGGTCTCCAGAACAGTAGACTGCACTTCAGGTGGGGCCTCACTAGTGTCTTGTATAATGGAATTATGACCTCCCTTTTCCTGCTGGTGATGCTCCTGCCTATGCATCCCAGCATCTTTTTTGCTTTACCTGATGCCGTGTCACACTGTTTCCCTACCTTGAGGTCATCAGAGATGATAACCCTAAGATCCCTTTCCTGCT
Source organism: Neoceratodus forsteri (assembly GCA_016271365.2). Taxonomy (NCBI): domain Eukaryota; kingdom Metazoa; phylum Chordata; order Ceratodontiformes; family Ceratodontidae; genus Neoceratodus; species Neoceratodus forsteri. Next base: position 794,162,600 of record CM028136.1, read on the forward strand.
TGGTGCATGCTATATCCTCACCCCCCAACTGATATATTGTGCCAGGGTTTTGTGCCCATATGCATTATCTTGCACTCTTTGCATTGAATTTCAACTGCCAAACCCCTGACCATTCTTCAAGTTTCTGCAGGTCCCTTCTCATTCTGTCTACACCCTCTGGTGTCTCTACTCTGTTACAGAGCTTTGTGTCATCAGTGAACAGGGAAATTCTATCTTCTAGGTCCTGCACAATGTCACTGATGAAGATGTTGAATAGGACCGGTCCCAGCACTGATCCCTGTGGTACCCCACTGGTCACTCTTCCCTCTGTGGAGTGACAGCCATTTATCACCACCCTCTGTGTCCTGACACCCAGCCAGTTACCTACCCACCACACTACTGTCCTGCCCACAGCCATATTCCCTAGTTTGTGTAATAGTCTTCTATGTGGCACAGTGTCAAAGGCCTTGCTGAAGTCCAGATAGGCCATGTCCACTGCCCTCCCCTGATCCACCTCTCTAGTCACCCAGTCAAAAAATTCAATGAGGCTGGTCTGACATGACCTCCCCCTGGTGAAATCATGCTGCCTTGGGTCCTGCAGTCCATTGACAACCAGATGTTTCACCAATCTCTCCTTCAGTAGTGCTTCCTTGATCTTCCCCACTACCGAGGTGAGGCTGACTGGTCTGTTGTTCCCTGCTTCCTCTTTGTTCCCACTTTTGTATAAGGGGACTACATCTGCTCTCCTCCAGTCTTTGGGTACCTCCCCTGTTTCCAGTGATCAGCTAAATAGGATAGCCAGAGGTTCAGCCACCACCTGTCTTAGTTCTTTACGGACCCTGGGGTGCACCCCATCTGGCCCCATTGCTTTATCAACTCTTATTACTTCCAGTTCCTTCATGACCCTTTCTCGTGTAAAGGGACTTGTGTCCATTTCTGCACCATTCTCACCCCTTGTGCTCCCTTCAGACCCATTACCCTTCTCTTCCTCAGTAAAGACTGAGCAGAAATACCTGTTCGGTATGTCAGCTTTACTGTTGTCATCCTCCATATGGCCCCCATCCTCCTCCTTTAGTCTTGCTATCCCTCCCTTTGCCTTTCTTTTTTCACTTATGTACCTGTAAAAGATTGTGTCCCCTCTACCTACTGATTTTGCAATGTGCTCTTCTGTCTGAGCTTTGGCTTCCATTACTGACCTCCCTGCCTCCCTTTGCTTCTCCTGATACTTCTCCCTATTCTCTTCTGCCTGTGTCCTTTTGTATTACCTGAATGCAATCTTTTTGGCTTTCACTTTCTTTGCTACCTCTTTGGAAAACCATAATGGCCTCCTCTTCCTTTTCCTCTTACTAACCTGCTTAATGCATAATTCTGTTGCTTTTGTAATCCCTGTTTTAAATACTGTCCCCTGTTCCTCAACTCTTGATTCCTGCCCCATTCCCCTTAATGCTTCTTTCAAGTATCTCCCCATTTTCCCAAAGTCTGCCCCCTTAAAATCCAGGATATATGTTTTTGTGTGGTTTGGTTCTGCTCCTTCTGTGATTTCAAACCACAATGACTGATGGTCACTGTTCCCCAGGTGCTCCCCCACTGTTACCCCCATCACACTGTCCCTGTTTGTGAGTACAAGGTCCAGTATTGCCTTCTGCTGAGTTGGTTCCATGACCAGTTGCTTGAGGAAGGCACCCTGAAGGGAGTCCAGGATAAATCTGCTCCTAGTTGATGCCGCTGCTGGGATACTCCAGTCCACATCTGGAATATTGAAGTCTACAACCAGTATTACCTCACCCTTGTCTGCCATCCTTTGGATGGCTAGCATCAGGTCCCTATCTGTTTCTTCCTCCTGGGCTTGTGGTCTGTAGACAACACCTGTGCAGATGGCTGGCCCCGTTTTCCTTTCCGTATTAACTCACAGTATCTCTCACCCATTTTGTTCCTCCTGGATCTCTGTGGCCCTTATGTCATTTTTCACACACAGTGCCACTCCTTCTCCTCCCTTCCTACCTGCCTGGTCTCTTCTGAATATGTTGTAGCCAGGAATGGCTGAACTAAAAATTAGCAGTATGCCATCTGCATACACTAGCAGTGAAACTAATTTAGCTGAGGTCCTTGAGGAATGAAAATCCAAGTCATGTAGTTGTTCAATGATTGTTATTAATGTAGAAACTGAACAACAGAGGTGTTATAATACAGTGTTGCTGAACACCACAATTTGTTCTAATTGTAGTAGATAGTTGAGATTTCCATGCAAATTGTAGTGTGCTTGGGAACAGGTATTTTTGTGAAGTTTGATTAGTATATGTAATAGAAAAGTCTACCCCATAGTTTGACAAAGCTAACCATGATGTTCTGTGGATTATGCTGTCAAAAGCCATCTTAAGGTCTACAAAATATCAGTATAACCTTTTTTTTATTTTTACATATCTATTATTTAAATATGATCATACCATACAACATTGTAACACAGAATGATTTTTCTGGAAACCATTTTGTGATTCATCTAAGATTTGATTTTCTGCTGTTCATTGTTTCTAACATTTTTAGTATAACCCTTTCACAAAAATGTTTGAATTCATCAGTCAGACTGATAGGACAATACTTTTGAGGATCACTTTGAACCCTTTTTTTGTGAATAGGAAAAATAATGTTACCAACCCATGAGGATGGAAAAAATTGAATTTTGCATCATGAAATTGTTTATAACATGTAATAGTTGAATCTACCAATAAGAAAAGTATTTGATTAAATCACAAGTAACTGTGTCAGGGCTAGGAGCCTTATTAAATTTGATGAGCATAATAGCATATCATTTTTAATCTTTCATGAAGTATATTGGATTAGTACCATAAATAAGCATTATAGATTTTCATAAAGTATCTGCTACATTATTTCACAGTTCCTCTTTGGGATCAAAATATGCCTTCTTAAAATGCTTTTACTATTGTTTTGTCTATAGGTAGACTTTTAAAGAATCTGCATGAAAATGACTACCCCCTGCCACTAAAAGCCAGAATTCTATTGTGTTTTTCTGTGTATATCATCTCTTAACTGAGACCATAATGTTTCTAGATATTTTGCCTTCTTTTAGTACTTTATATCTCTTTTCCTATTTTATTCAGCATAAATATGTTAATGTTAGTTTTATTGTAACTAACCTTTCATACATCTCTGGCTTTATTTTTCTTTTCTCATTTATATATAGCAATACACCATCTGTTATCTCTATTGGTAGAAATTTTATGAAGATATAGTAAGAGTGCGATTTTAATTTATTTTAGATAATGAAATGATTAATCTTACCCTCAGCAAATATGATCAGCTCTTCAAAACTATTTAGTTCAGAATACAATAACAGCTGTTCAATATTTTATATCATTTTTGTTGACCATTTTATTCTTCAAGAGTTTCCTATATCAACTGTTTTTGTTTTCCTTTTTCTCTTTTGTTGTTGTTGTATTGCTATATTTATGAAGAGATTGATGTGTAACCTAATGTCATTATAATTGGGAGATGAAAAGATTCAGGATGTTTCATAACTTTTAAGTCCAATATTTTGTTATGAGAACATATTAAAAAAAAAAAATAAAAAAAAAAAGTTAGTCCCTGAATCTCCATTGACTGAATGATGTATGCAAAATCCATCCATACCTCCTGTGGATCTTCCATTGATAAGAATTAAATGAAGATCAGACAACAATGTGTATTATAATTGCCCAGCTTCATTACGCTTGGTGTCTCTAGACTCTCCACTATTGGAAAATAAGGGATTTGGGGATATTTATTTTACCATCAGATTGTAAATTTTCAGCCTAGCCTTGTTATTACTCCACCTCATGAACCCATTAGTTCAAAAATTTCAAATCCCCACTGAAACATCTTTTCGCACCACAGGTGCAAAAACAAATTTGGTCAGAATCTAAAAAATTACATTTGTCATGTTCATGAGATGGACTGAAAAAATTACTATATTGAAAGTTTGCAGTCAACATTTCTAAAATTACCAAAGTTATAAGCGAGCATAGAAAAATTTCAGCATAAGCTCATAACTTTGTCTTTTTGACACATTTTGACCCCACATTTTTAACATAGCCTTCTTATGACCGCACCTCATGAACAAGGGTGGTGAACATTTTATAATCCTGCCAGAAAGGTGATTTCACAACGTGACTGCAAAATCACCTTTTGGACTAGATTTGCATAATTCCACCAGCACAAGTCATGAGGTGGGGTTTCAAAAAGCCCATGATGAAAATTTGCAGTCAGAAAATATTACAAAATGGCAAAGTTATGAATCAAAGTTTAAACCCTCATTGAAGTACAATAAACTACACTAACATTATTTTTTTCATATCCAACTCACTGGCTTCAGCAGCAAGATATGTCTGTGATCAGGGAGTGGATCAGCACCATGGGACCTATTCAGGTGAGTGAAGGTGTGTGTGTGGGAGGTGGAGGGTATGTAGAGATGGATACTGAGTTGGAGTGTGCAGTGGTGTGTTTATGGTGTGTGTGTGTGGAGGGTCAGATCAGCAAAGGACAGTTTTATTTTTTTAAATGCTAAAAAGAAAAAAACTGAAGGACTGTGCTCTTTATTTCAGGGTATATTCCAACACCAGGGATTGGGTGCCCCATTGTCTGGCTACTGTTTGGTGGCACCAAGGAGTGGGCGCCTAAGTGCCACCATATACAAAATGGGAATGAGGAGTGGGTGATGTGGATGGGAGTGTGTCAAGAGAATTGCTATCGGAGATGGCACCCTAGTCCACTTATATTATATATAACATATATTATAGTGGCATGGTAGTGCCACTATAGTTAGGGCTCAGACATCGCTTCTATGTTAAACCCAAACTTTTGCACTTTGATAACTTTTCAACTGTTTCACCAATTTGCCTAACATTTTGCATACTCTGTCAGGTACATAGATCTCTGGATGTGCCATGTTTCATTCCGATTAGACATACAGGTGCGGAGCTACGGAATGTCACAAAATGTGAAAATTACTTTTTCTTGCCATTTCTCTGAAACTGCTTAGAAGTTTGGTCTGAATCTTTCAGCGCTTGTAGGGTCTGTGTTTGGTGAAACAATATTAATCCATTCAAAAGTTATTAAAATTTCAAATTTCCCATTACTTCCTAAGGAAAAATTAGATGTCCCATGTGAAAGTACTATTCTCTTTCACAAATGGGTTCTGTTCTTTTGAACTTCAGCCATCTTATTTTCAGTTAGCAATGTGAAAAAAAATTAAAAAATTACTGTGGTTGAGTAAACACAAACACTTTTGTTTACCTAATTGGGGCCCAAGGAAGATGACTCTGTGATTAGTTTTTTCCATAGAGTCAGTATCAATCTATCAGTTTATTGTGTGTAGCAAAAAAAGCTATTATATCATATACTTTGACAACTTTTGGAATAAATACAATAAATACAAATACAATAATACATTTTGGAGCATTCCAAATAAAAAAATCATGTCCTCAGAACAGCAATGTTAGACCTGATAAACATAGCAGCATTAAGGAAGTCTCATAGCAAACAAAGTTTCAAAGGATCTCAGATGGCTACCATTATGTAAATTAAAGTGCACAGGTAAAAAGGAACAGCAGCTACTGTATCTTATCACTTAGCCATATATTGGCTTGAAAGGTGGAAAAGTGAGCACAGAGTCAGGAAATATGTTTATTTTGATCAGCACATTTTTAATGCTGCAATTTTCAGCACTACTTTTGCAAAAGTGCAGCAAATTGCAGCACTACTTTTGTGAAAGTACCACAAATTGTGGCACTATTTTGTGAAACACCTAGGTTATTGCCACAAATTGTGGTACTTTTGCAAAAGTAGTGCCGCAATTTGTGGTACTATTTTTTTTTTTAAATGTGTTTCTTTGTCACTTCACCACACAGAAATGGTTTGGATCTATGGGCTGAAATTTTCAGGGTATAAAGGGCTTGCCCCACAAATGTGCCTTTTGTTGGTTTGCTAATAAAATGTACCTCGGGTCCATGCGTATAACATTCTGAACTTTAGTAATTTCCCATAGATAGCATTGTAATGGTTGGGGTATATTTCAGCAGATATATCTTGAAATCACTTTGGGATGTGGATATTCTGCAAAACATAACTGTACTAAGCAGTTATGCTTGTTTCCAGGCCTTGATTACAACTGCACTGTAAATTTTTATCCATGCAACTAAGGTGCCTGTGATACTGTCCCATTATGGACCAAGAGCTCCAGAAGGGAGATGAAGGTTACTTACAATGTCTCTATACTTATGGATGCATGGGGCCCTGGGCTCCAACATATCGATACCATTATGGAATGATGGGATCACAGGGCCAAGATGGCCCTGCACTGCCACAGGGAGATGAGATTTAATTACAGTGTCTCTACAGTTATGTATAGATAGGAGTGCAGGGCCCGCCCACATGAAAATTAGGAACAATTACAAAATGCATGCATGGGAGCACAGGGCTCACACAATGCACTAAAGACTGATTGGTGTGTAGGGCCTGGATGGCCCTGCACTCCTACAACCAAATAAGTGTAAGATTACACTTTCTAAAAAACTAAGATCCAGAACCATTTGCTTCTGGATCTGTTCTTACAAGGACCAATACAGCAACTAAACTAAATCTGTTTGTCAAAAACTAAGGAAATTCATTGCAAAAAAACATTTTTAATGCATGTTAGGGTTCATATTAAAGCAACAAAAGCATGGAAATGTGATGTTAGGATTCCCAACCCTAACACCCCATCCCACCCCCCTTAACCAATCCTAACACCCCACCCCCACCCTCCACACACACTAACAGGTGTAGGGGTGTGTCTTGGGGTCATTAACCCTAATGTTCACTCCATTCTCCTATGCTGTACCATCTTAGCACATGGAATGGGGTGAGCATTAGGGCTGATGACTCCAAAGTACACCCCGGCACCTGTTGGTGTGTGGAGGGTGGGGTGGTAGGGTTGGTGGGGGGTAGGATAAGTTGTTAGGGTGGAACTCATCAACACATTTCCATACTTTTGTCAGTTTACTATGATCTAACTGAGGCATAACAATTTTTTGCAATCAATCAATACATATATATATATATATATATATATACATATTCTTTGCAAAAAAACTTTGTTGATGCATCAGTTACAATGGATACCACAGTGACAAAAGCAGGAAATGAGACATTAGTGTTTCCAACCCAAATGCCCCAAATCCAGGGTTTCCACTCTCATACCACCCCATCCCCCACCCACCACACACCAATATGCATCGAGTGTGCCATGGGGTCATAAGGCCCAACTGTCACCTCTTTCCATGTGTAAACATGCTTACACACTACAGTATAGGACAATGGGGTAAGAGTTTTGGGGGAAATCATCATACCGATAGGGGGATTAGGTACCCCCATCTGTAACAAGAGTGGGCTGGGGAGGGGTCATCCAACACTGGGAGTGGGCTTCCCAGTGTCAGAAGGTTTTAAATAATCAAAAATAAATATACCAGCACACTGGGGTGGGCTCCCAGTGTGCCACAATACTGAGAGGGATTACAGATTGACTCAGGATCCTGCATTGAAATTGTGCACAAATTTCAATGCAGGATCCTACATTGAAGTATGTAATGTGCCGCATAATGGTTTTGTATCGGAAAGCATTTTGCAGCACATTATAGTACTTTAACGCAGGATCCTGCATTGAACTTTGTGCACATTTTGATGCAGGATTCTGCTTTGAAGAAAAGACATCAAGGGATGGTTTTCTTCTTTTCACAGGTATTTACACATAAAAAATAGATTTGAGCACATTGGGGTGGGCTCTCAGTATGCCCAGCACACACCATGTATTGTGCGCACAAAGCACACAAAAGTGGGTCTTCCATGACTCTGCAGCCAGCAGCACAAAAGATCCAGCTGCAGCTGCAGAAGTCAAGAAAATACCACTCTTCTCATACAGAGAATGGACTCCAAGCCATTCTTTGTATAAGCTGGCACCCCAAGAGAAAAAATTTCTTGGTTCCAGCTTAAAACACACAAAAAAAAACAGAATACACCTGAAGGGGTTCTCTTTAGCTGTTTTCTGATGTTTTTTAGTGTTTAAAACATTCTGTAGTTTAACATCCTCTGTAAGCGGCAAAACAAGATGGTGGCCGCAACACAGCTCAATCGATCACAGGACTGTAAACTGTGTGCAAAATACCAGCATTCTTTGCAAAAAAGAAGCTGGTATTTTTTTGCAAAGTACTCCTATTGTTTGAAAATAAGCTGATATTTTTCACACAATACTCCTATTGTGCAAAAAACAGTATTTTTCATGCTTGGCATATAAATGTTCCCTTGGGAAATAATGGGAAAATATAAAATGTCATAACTTTTGAATGGGTTCACATGTTTCCACCAAACCACCAAAAGGCACATCTGTGACCTAAAGGATTTCTACCCTGAAAAGTTCAGCCCACAACATAAAGCCATTTTTGAGATCCAGCTGTAGAAAGAAATGTCAAAAACATCCTGTTTTTGCAACACTTTAGATCTCAGAAACCACTTGAAGGATTCCCACAAAATTTGGCAGGTCAAGGGATTCCACTAAAGATTATGCATGCCAAATGTCATGCAAATCCATTGAATAGCTTCAAAGTTATTAAGGCTCAAGGTTTGGATTTTAACATAGAAGTGCAGTTTCACCTAACTATACTGGCGTGACCATGCCAGTATTTTATATATATATATATATATATATATATATATATATATATATATATATACATATATATATATATATATAGATATATATATATATATATCTCAGGGGCTGGTGATCTGGGGGAGAAACGAAAAGAAGCAATACCAAGACAAGGGTGGGTCTGCTTAAGAAAAATGTTAAATAGATAGGTAGGTAGGTAGATAGATAGATAGATAGATAGATAGATAGATAGATAGATAGATAGATAGATAGATAGATAGATAGATGGATAGATAGATAGATAGATAGATAGATAGATAGATAGATAGATAGATAGATAGATAGATAGATAGATAGATAGATAGACTGATAAAACATAAGTAGAATTACTATAGAGCAAACCAGTAATTGTCAATGTATAATGATGAGCAATTAGGAATATTTCCAAGATAGGTCATTTATTTTTCACTCAGATATGTCATTAATCTGTAAAACTGTTAAATCAGCATAACTAGTATCTAAAGAAAGACAATCAGAACATAAATCTTCTTATGATTCCAACCTATCCAGTCACTCTGTTGAAACTGAAATCCCATCACCATGTTTTGTTTCCTGCATATCCCTATCCATAGACCACTTTTTTATACATATTTAAATTTGATGTAATTGTCATGACAGCAAATCTCTCCTGGCTATAATGTGTCTGGCAACTACACACCCACGCATACTGGCCCTAGCTATACATTCAGTTTGCAGTTGCACCACCTCATATTCACTCATGATCACATGCCAAAACAACAGCCTTAACAAAAAAATACTCAAATGTTTTATTTCTTAAACCATATTGTCAAGGATTTACTAACCCCTGTACTGACCAGAATTTCACCCACAATCAGAAAGAAAGAAGGTACACAAATAGACAGACAGACAGACAGACACAGACAGAGAGCAGTGGATGGCTTGCTAACTGCTTGAAGAGAAGCCGGCATTACAACTCCAGCTGCGGCATCAACATTCAAGAATGTCTCACTGTTCTCATACAGAGACTGTGGGAGAAGGCGCCCCTTGCCAAGCTAGGCACCCTGGACTTTAGGTTGCCCAGACAAGGTATTTCTGGGCATCTAAAAAAAACAAAACACTGGAAGCTAGCTGCACAGGTCCAGTTTAATTAGGTTCAGGTGTTTGTTTTTTAAAACAACATGATTTTAATGTATTTTATACATTTTTTTTAGTTCAGGGGAACAAGATGGTAGCCATCACATTTTTTTTCTGTTTTTGTGCTGTGAGAAGTAACTGGTGAGTAAACAGAAAGACCCTGCAACATGGAATTTTTTGTATTATATCAGAACGTTAGCCACAAAACCCTAGTGGGCATGCTCAAAACAGCAACAAAATAATAAAAAAACTTAATTTTTTATAGCTCTGAAACCATTTCATATTTTTTTTCACAAAACCTTCCAAAGGTACTACCTTGGTACAGCACACTTCTACCATGAACATTTTGGAAGAAAAAATCTATTCTGTATAGGCTGTACTTGGAAGCAAAACCAAAAACCCATATTAAGTATAGGAAAAGAAATAGACAGCTACAGGAAAATCACATATGTGGATCTCAGAAAGTGCACAATGCTGCCATCACAAAACTTTCTACATACAATATGTAGACCTTCCCTATTAGACAATGCATGCAACGTTTCAGCTAATTTCATCAAAAGCATGTTTCAAAATCAATCACCAGAAATCAGAACCACTACAAATGCAGAATGGGGTACATCTAGGATGCCCATTGTCCCCTATTTCATTTAAGTTTAGAACCCCTCTTAAATCATATTCACACAAATAAAACAATAAAGGGAGTCCCACATACAAATGATCACTTCATACTAAATGTTTATGTAGATGATATTCTGGTATTTTTCTTTAATCCAAGAACATAATTTCCAGCATTAATGCATGAACTCTACTCTTTCTGACTACCATTTAAAAAAATCCAAATCTATCATATAACGATAATAGAAATACCTGGGTAAACCAAAGGAATTTTAAGTTAAATGAAAATTGATAATAAAATTAAATACTTAGGTATTTACATAATAAATTTGTTACAAAAACAATAACAATTTATCATTTTCAGAGAGTGAAAGGTTTGCTCAATATATGGCATGATAGAGTGTTATGGTCGGGGTGAATTGAAGCATTAAAAATGTTTGTGAATGATGTCTCATCTTATGTAACTTTTCCAATGTGTACAGGGAGAAACATCATTGAGTTGATTAGAGAAAATGAGAAAATTGTTCAAAAAATGTTTGTGGTGGAGTAGAGTGCCTAGAATTGCCTTGAAAAAAGTATACCATACTAAGGAAAGAAGGGGGAATGGGATGTCCCACTCCAGTATTTTACTATTGGACAGCAAAACTTAAACAAACTATACTTCAGATAACTCAGGAAAAAATACAACAGATGATAAAGGTATTTATCAACACCAATTTCAAGAATATAATTAACAAGAAAAACACTAATCTAAAAATACAAAATGTACTAGCATTCACAAAAATGTTTTATCTGATTAAAATCCTGATAGTAACATCTGTTACAAATATCTGCAATAATGGCAACAGTTTTTTAAATATAACAACTCAGGAATTACCAAACATTTAAGCTGGAATACAATGATATACAGTACAAATACAGGCAATTCCAACATAGGTAAAGAATTTAAGATAAGTTGGTAAACTAGATGGAATTTTTAACTGACAATAACCTTATGGGAAGAATCTGAAATGCACTGCACAGTAGCTAAAATAAAATCAGCATAGCTGTAAATAAATCCTGTTGGCTGTTAACCGGAGCCTAGAGAATAACTCATACATGTGACTTGTATGTGCAGACCAACTGGCTGCACCTAAAGGGTAGGGTGAAATAACAAGTCTGCATCCTAGGTAAGAAAGTCTGCCTAGGCATAATCCCCCCGCCATCCAGATCCTCCTCAATTCTGCAACCCATCCACATCAGACAAGAGGCATGTCTAGACTAGTTCCAAGACCCTTCTGCCGGACTATGCAAATGCAGTGGTCCTTTGGCTACCTCATGCCCAGCTGACTAAATAACCTCTCCAATGACGTTATGTCTGAAACTAAGCTTGGCCCTTTCAAGAGAAAGCTACATCAACACCTTATGGCACTTTGTAGCTGTGACTGCCATCCCTAACTAACTTTACTCCCCTGCCTACCTGCAACCCCTTCAAACTGGCCCAACCCCTCCTTCCCATCCCCCATACCACTTCATAAGCCCCCTCATGCCCCACTACCCAGTGAATCCCCTTCTTCTCCTACCTACCTTAAGCCCGACAAGGTCAGCTTTGGCTGAGTCATTGTTGTTTGTTAGAATTTCATAATCTACCTGCTTCTGTTAGACACTCTTCTGTACCATGCTATCAGTTTTTTTGTATTATTTATTTTTATGTTATCTTTTGACATGAAACCTCTGTAAATGAGCTGTTAGATCAAATGTATTGTAATCTAAAAACTTAAATAAATTAAATAAATAAAGAATTCTTAGCATAGAAGGTGTCTGCAGAAAAAGATGAGGAGGCCCATTTAGTCTGTTCTATTTTCCTTACCTACCAGTACAGCCTGGATACTGTGGTCACAAGAGTCCTTCCCTCCTCTGTTACCTCTTTTTATAATACCCATATGCCTATCCCATGCATGCTTGAAGCTTCCCACTATCTTCACCCCATACCTCCTCTAATATGATGTTCCAAGCACCTACCACCTTTTCTGTGAAGAAGTATTTCCTCACATCCCTCTTAAACTCCCCTCTGAAGTTTTATAGCATGCCTCCACATACTGGTGTTCCTCTTCCTTTGAAAGAGGCTCCCCTCCTGCACTTTGTTCATCCCCATTAGGTTCTTATAGGTCTCAATCATGTCCTCTCTCTCTATCCTTTCTTCCAGGGAATATATGCCCACCTCTCACAGTTTCTCCTCATATGGTTTCTTTTGCAAACCCTGCACCATTTTTGCAGCCCTCCTCTGAACTGCCTCCACCCTGTCAAAGTCCTTGTGGAGGTGCAGCCTGCAGAGCTGGACATAATACTCCATGTGGGGTCTCAGTAGTGAGTGAAAAAGATGCAACAACATCTCCCTTCTACTTGCCTTTCCCCTCTATGCACTTGGTACCATTATCTAAGAGAGTTCCAATGTTCCCCTTTAATCTCTTGCATTTCTTTTATCCCTTGCACTTCCACCCTAGTTATATTTGGTGTACTTTCTATACCTCCCCTACTTAATCATGTAACCCTTTGTTATTTACAATTATATATTTATTTTTGTGTAATTATACATAACTATACAAATACAGAAAATACTATATACATGTCTGCTTCACTTGTATCATCAAAATGTAGCAGAAAATCACAATATTCTAGAACTCAGTGGACTGCTACTTCAGGGTCTGATACGGGAATATGGGCAAAAGTGGAGTGCAAAGTTTTGCACTGCACTTGCCCATGCCCCTGACCTTGAAGATACTATATTCGGTCAGACAGCACAATGGCCCTGTAATTAAAGAGTTATTCCCTAGCATCTAGTGGCCCCCCCTATTGCTGGCACCAAGCAAAACACCCTGCCACCCCCTTTATCTGTAACCGCTATCGCCACATAGATCCGATACAATGACCAGTACAGTGCTCCTCTCACCACCTAGGTCAGCCGCTGTATGGAATGACAGGGAGTGCACATACTGTCTACAGTATGCACACTCCCTGTTATGCAATACAGCAGCCAGCCAAGGTGGTGAGAGGTGGGCTGTGCCAGTCACTGTATGGGATCTGCACTGTACCAGCAGTGACAGAGGTAAGAGGGTTGACAGGGTGGTTTGGTTGGTGTTGACACTGCAGGGTGGGGGGACACTAGACACCATGGAATTATGATTCAATTATGGAACAGATATTGGAGGGTGGGGATGCCACTACACATCAGGTAATAACTATGCAATTATGGAGATGGAGATTATAGCATGGGGGTGCCACTAGACAGCTGGGAATAATAGCTGTTATGTGGATGGGGATTGGAGAGCGGGGGTGCCAATAGACACCTGGGCATGCAGAGCTGCATCAGACCAGGGTCAGAGGTGGGTGTGCAGCTAGATGAAGTACCTTTGTCTGTCACCAGGGCCTTGTGCCCTGTTAAGTTGGGGTTTGCAAAAGTGGCAACTTGCACTCATTCAGGTGGCACTTACTACCTGTGCAAATCTCTCAATATCCCATTGCAGCTGTATGCAGGAGAGGACCCCCTCATTTACATGAGCACATGGGTAACGTTAGATCTTGAGTACTAATGGGTTTTGACCATGTAGTGGGGTGTCTGAATATACACCTCATCCACACATTTGGCACAAATCCTAGTTAGCACAGGGTCATAATGTCGCAAAACATTATACCGCATGCAAAAATCACACTGCCAAGACAGTGTGATTTCTTATACGTGGCATACATATTTTTTTGTTGGGGCTCCACCCCATACCACCCATTATGGGGGGGCTGCACCCCTGAACCCCCCAATAAAGATTCTGAACTCTGGAGGGGTTACAGTAAAATTGCACTGAAGTGCGAAAAATTTAAAAAATCCCTTGTGACTGGGAATCAAACCTGGTCCCAAATACACTGCTTGGGTTACTTTCTGCCAGCAGCTTAGTTCATTAAGCCACAGCAGCTGCTCAGCAGAACCCCATCCCAGCAGAGATCTTATCCTCTGCCTGGGATACTACGAGTGGTGCAATACCGCGTATAGCAGTATTTGCAGTATTGCACCACTTGTTGTCTCATACAGCGGCATTCTGGGTTAGCTGTAATGTCATACGCTGTTCTGCAAATGACATTATGACCTGGTAGGAGCACAGTAAAAAACACCTCTTACAGCCCAGGTTAAATTTTGAATATAGGGCCCCAGATGGTCTAACAGAATTAGAACACGGTGCCAGAAAAGATGTTTCTTAGCAACAGCCTGAATCTGGCTGAAAAATGCTTTCACTAAACTGCCTTTTTTTTTCAAAAGAACAAGAAATCAGCAGCCTAGAAAACCCTCCAAACAGTGACAAACAAAATCACAGTACCACATGTACAACAGGTCACCACACAGCAATAAGCCATCAAAACCTTCTGACAAGGACAACCCCACAAAAAGCACTAAGAAACTGCCAAACTACATGATGTACTATTATGTATTAGGCATACATCAAGAGACAATCTCAATTGTTTAACAAAAAAATAAACACATACCAATGCAACTGAAATGCTCAGAAAAGACATCTAGGTCCTCATGGACAGACACCAAAAAAAAGGCACACACAGAAATTGTTAAAAATGTAGTAATAAAATGAATTACATCAGAGTTGACAAATCTTTAAAGAAATGTACTGACCATCCTGACTCTCAACCAGACTCTACCACACACATTTTAAACCTTCCTGAAGACCACAATGTCCTCTTTCACAATCACCCAAATCTACATAAAAGAAAAGTATTTGTAATTTTAAAAATGTAATAAACAGCAATTAGCTCTTGGAGCTCCTCACAAACACAGCCACTTTGCTGCAGCCAGAATTCTAGAACCTTGGATTAAATAATTGTTTTTGAAAAATAAGTTTAATAAATATGTTAAATGTATAGCCCAAGATAGAAAGATTGCAAAATATTCAGCTAACTGATATAACTAAGTTGTTTAAATAACAAAGCAGTAGTAAATTAAGTATGATGGCTTACTTTTATGAGTTGTTTTTCAACACAAACCATCAAATAATAAACATATTTTACAATAACACACAAAATAAATAGGAAAATAATTGAAAAAAATACATCTTAATAAATGGAAACAAATTTGCATTGATGCTATTAAACTATACACTTTTGCAAAAAAAAAATATATAGACTGCTTAAAATTAAAAAAGTTTATTAAATTGAAAAAAAAATTATGGACTGTGCTTACATAACTTCAGATAGACTGTAATAGATATACCAAGAAAAAAGATGGAATGCTGGCATATATGAGAGCAGATTGGAGGCACTAAACTTATACACCCTTAGCTATAGGAGATTGAGGGGTAATATGTGTCTGCTATACAGAGCTTTCACAGACCAAACACTATGGGATGACTTGGCTTTAGAACTAAAAGTGCAGCATCATAATACCAGAGCTCACATATTACAATTAAAAGCAATTAGATGGAACTCACTAAAAAGGAAGAACTGGTACACTGAAAGAGTGATTCCAATAAGGAATTCACTACCCCGACAGTGGTAGAAAGCCAAAACATGACTGCATTTAAAACAAATTTAGGGATAATTATTATAAAGAAAAAAATACAGTTCTGTAGTATAATAAGCGGTGGGCAAAATGGACGCAAGTCTGAAAAGCCTTGTATTACCTATGTTACCTATATCTGTCAAAGTAAAGATGAAATAGGCTATTTTCCTTTACTTCAGGATTGTAAAGAAATTCAAGATTGTTGGCAAATAACTAGAAATGAATTAAACAAAGTTATTAGTAAACAAGTACCATCTACATAAGAAGTTTTGCTGCTGAATGATTTCTCAGAGATTAATTTAGAGAAAATGATCAAAAAGTGTGTGCTTTAGCCTCCATGGCAACAACACACCTTATGCTTCAAAACTGGAACTCCACCAACTGACCAACTTTTAACATGATGAAGTGGGTACAAATTTTTAGAAACAATTTGGGATTGATTTTCAGAGCCTCAAGAATGCCACACGCCTCTTGTGCACCAATCATTTGGAACACATGGCTTGCAGCATTTTCCAGGCTTGCAATTGGGATTTTCAATCCCGAGCACCAAATGCCACAAGTTAGGTCAGCTTTTCCCTGGTCTAACTTGTGCCATTTGGGGGACCCTTTTTATGAAACTTGCACCAAATCTTTGGCGCAAGCTGCCATAAATTGAGGAAACTGTCGCAACCGCACCTGATGTACTAAGATTAGGTGCAGTTGCATCACAGGAATTTGTCACAGCTGCACCAAAAAACAGGATTGACATAGGACTTGACCCAAGCCATGTGTCACCCTTTGACAATCATGCACTTTGATTTTTGAACAAATTATAAACCATACTAAAGTGGGAGAAGATATTTCTGATGCCACTTGGAACTCTGTCTTAAATATGCTGCCACCATTACTTAAAATATCAATATTAATTCTGGGTGAGAAATTTAATTACTCAAAATGTGAATTATTGAATAGGTGAAGACAACTTATTACTCTGTTCTCATAATAACAATTAATGTTTACATATATGTGGAATGTATTTAAAAATATGTAAATGTATGTAAATGTTGAATATGTGAACATTAATAAAGAAGATATATGGAAACAATATAATATAAGAGTGCCTGTGGTGATCTGATTCTTTTCAACAGGTTGAGCACTTCTTTAAACACAGTGGGTGGGATATTCAGAAGGGTTGCGCATGGCGCAACACAGTTGCGGCATGCAAAACCCACTGATGTGCCCAGGCACAATATTCAAAGGGGATTGAGCCTGGCACAAATCCCGATGCACCAGAAGGCATCAGTAATGTATGTGGCGCAACTAGGGGGTGCGTGCCCAT
The DNA here is from genome assembly GCA_016271365.2 of Neoceratodus forsteri. Taxonomy (NCBI): domain Eukaryota; kingdom Metazoa; phylum Chordata; order Ceratodontiformes; family Ceratodontidae; genus Neoceratodus; species Neoceratodus forsteri. The sequence continues at coordinate 794,179,874 of CM028136.1, forward strand.
GCATACTCCGCACATCCCGATATTCATCCTGGGATGTGCTGAGCCCATGCATGCACAACCCCTACTTGCGCTGCACACAGGCGAGCCCCAAAAAAAGGAGCAACAGCTGGCCACCCACAGGTGAGCTGCCATATTGCAGTGTGCAACACGGCAGCTTCCACCTGTGGGTGGCCACCCGAGCTCCAGTAGCACCTTTGAGGTGGCACCCCCCCATGCCCAATCATGAGCATATGTTATAAATCATAGTCCTATATCCCTGGTGGTCCAGTGGACTGCTCACAGCCCGATCACGGGCATATGTTATGAATAATATTCCTATATCCTTGGTGGTCCAGTGGACTCCTTGCAGCCCGATCTTGGGCATATGTTATGATCCATTCACATTTCTGGACTATGTAGTATGGTACGGGCTGCACACCCATTGGCTCATGCTGTGGACCAATGGGCATACAGCCCTACTGTACGGAGTCAGTCGGCAGGCGGCAGGGCAGCAAGCTGGTGGGGAGCTGCCTCCTGCCGCTGACTGGGGGAGCGGGGCAGTGGGGCTCAGTGGGCAGGTGGGAAGGGGGTACTGCTGGACCACCAGGGTTGGATTGGTTTGTCATAAGTTGTTACTGATGCCTGCGATCGGACTGCGAGTGGTCCACTGGACCACCAGGGATATAGGACTATTATTCATAACATATGCCCGTGATTGGGTTGTGAGTGGTCCACTGGACCACCAGGGATATAGGACTATTATATTTCTACATATGCCCACGATCGGGCTGCGAGCAGTCCACTGGACCACCAGGGATATGGGAGGTTTACATTTTATTCATATGCCCGTGATCGGGCATCGGAGTGTGTTGCCGCTTGTGCAAGGGGCGTTAGTCCCCGACGGCTGCAGCCTAGCATGGCGCCAGGCGCAAGTCACCAGGGATCGGCACGCCTGCATGCAAATGGGGCTATATTGACACGTAAATGGCCCCATTTACTCCTTGCATACATTATGGCTCCATTTGCATGTGCACTTTTGAATATCGCGGTAGTTGCACCTATCACAATGGCACTTGCATTAGCACATCCCCTTGCTCCACTCTGGCCACTGCACCATGCCATGCACACTGCGGGTGGCCAAGGAGCGATATTCAATGATGCTGTGCCATGGCGCAGCTCCATTGAATATCACCCTGTCAACGCCAATACGCATCCAAGTTGCGCTGTGCCCAGGCTTGCGCCACAGCCTGGCTCAGCCTGAATATCCCGCCCAGTGTCTAAGTTTACCTTTTAATCTTCAGTGCAGGCCTTAGCACTACCATATCTCTACTTACCAGTATTATGCAATGTCAAACAGAGCATGCACACTTTTAGCAGCAGTGACACAGGTACACATTTATTTACAGACTGTGTGTGTACACAGGCTTGGAGATTTTATCACTTGTCAGATAGTAACATGTAGTCAACCGAGATGGTATTTGGGGGTACTCAGTCTCCTTAGAGTAGCATGTTCTCTGATATCCCAGTATCAGTTATTGTCTAGGAATCACCACTCCCATTAGGAAATGTGACTCACTGCAGCAGTGGTGGAACCAGAAGCCCACGGTGGGCTTCAAACATACAACATCCTGGTGATGCCTATGTTCTGTCACTGATAATTATAGGTGTATTCCACTTATGTTAAAATATTCCATGATCCTCTTTTATCTGGCACTTGATATTACACCCCTGTACATTATTTTACTAATCAGTAAGAGGACTCCTGCATGATATTAGTGTATCCCTGCCTTTCTCCTAAGTCACTGCCCATCAAGCCTCCTTTGGACATTTTCATCTGATCATGGTCTTTACCCTGGCAGTATACTGGACAGGGGAATCTGTAGGCCAGGTTCTGCTCACTCTCCAGTTTCCTGCTTCTTCCATGGTTAGCTCATTTATATCCAGAATCTTGAATCCTGTACTCGGGCCGAATACTTACACCTGAATCTCCACCCCTTAAAAGTAGCCAGTGACCTTTTGTTACCTCTAAATCAGCAGAGAGAAACATGGTAGAAACCATACCGATGAATCCCAAGAAGGGGAAACTTCAACAGACCTCTCAACATCACCATTGTTGTCATCTGCTTTTTGCATAGAATGGTAGCCAAGGCATTTGACCAAATCAGAGACTTGTGCCACATCCCTGACTCAAGACCCATTGTAAACCACGTGAGCCTGACAAGTCTTCCACCTCAGCCAGTCAGAGCCATGAACATGACAAAACCTGAATGGCTCTACAAGGACATGTATTTGCTGGCACTCCAACTCACTTACATTTGGAACTATCCCCTCTATTTTCCTGGGCTCACCCATTTATACTCATCTTAGCCATGAGAACCCATTGGATCCTACCAGCCCATGTCCTGACTGGTTCCCTATTTACTTATTTGTGCATAAACATAGTAAAGCCTGTAACTGAACAACATGACACTTGTTTATGCAGAACATGTTAACCTCTGCTTGATTAAAGAGGGTTACACCTATTAGACAACTTCAAAAATGTCACAGTTCACTTAATTAGATTGGTGTTTACTGTTTGTCAGCATCAGTCAGAAAACATGTTAATGATACTAGTGCAATAGCTGTTTACCAGCACATACCAGGAATGCCATCCTTTGTACTGCCAATACTGGCAATACAATACAAGAAACATAGTCATTTTAAGCCTTTTGGAAAGTTCTCCACTGAGTTTGTTCCCCTAATTTTCCTACCTGACACCCTAACAATGTGTTCACCCCAATTACAGTCTTCCACCAGTCAGGAGGGTTGGCAAATATCTTTCTTCTCAGCTGACACCAATTCTGCACTTTGACCGGCATGAAAAGATATACCCTCTCTCCTTTGAGGCTGAGTGCTTCACTTCTGCTGTGCATGCAACCTTCAGCAATTAGAATGTGATTCTCTGTGCTTGCATTTGAACTTCAGTCTCCAAGTTGGCAGAACATGGCACTGTCAGCTTATCTCTGGGTCAGTTCAAATTCATGGCTCTTCTATCAGTCTTAACTCAAGTGCTGAACCTTTAAACTTCTATCCATTTGAGACCTCAACCTAGTCATGCCAGCAGTGTGCCTTATGATGATTCATCCCCCTGGCCACATGGACAACCCAATTTTTCTTCCATAACAGGGTTCCCTTCTTTTTGTTTGGTTGCAGCAAAGTTTTTTTTTTTTTGAAATTCTTTTTTTATTATTTTTCAATTGTACATACAACGGTTTAAACAGTAACATCTGAGCGCAGTACATACATTCCATACATTCCAAAATTGGATATACTGTATTACTGGACAAAGAAAGCATATAGAGTAAAGGTACCAATAGGAATCAGAAAAACTTGGTTGCAGCAAAGTTAGGGGGCAGGATGCAATCACACTGTGACAGACAGCACTGAGAAAGGGACCAGCCTTTCACCATGCCACAGACTGTGAGCAGATTTTTGTTCTTGCACTATGCTGTGGCCAATTCAAGGAGGATTCAACCCTTTTAGGCACGCCCACCACTCCTGTAACTGCATTGTGTACTTGTAACCACCTTGGAGCCTGGGAATGACAAGCAGTGCGTGATCATAGTAGCAGTAACTTCAGCTGGCTACCCTATTATTGTAGTAGTAATGTAGCTGTGTCTATGTGGGCAAGCCTAGTTCACTCATGGGACTTTGTGCTTGCTATCCCTTACTTAGAGAACAATCTCAGATCACTAGGATGTGTCAGCAGCATTATGCGTCCAAGGCCATGGAGTTGGCTCCAGCCCAACTTTTAAAACTTGTGCTGCAGTATTTAACAAAAAATAAAAACCTGAACGAGTTTATTTGTTTATTTAGTTATTTATTTCATAATTCAGATTTACAACCTTTGAGTCAAAGACTCATTTACAAAGGCACCTTGTCACAGGGAGGGTAGACAACGATTGGTGGTGAAGTACAACAATGGGGAACATTACAGGTGAGATACAAAAAAAATAAACACACAAAGCAATTCCAGTAATACAAAGGCGTACAAAGGCTTCAATTAGCTACAGTTAGTCTAGTATATAAATAATAAGGTACCACCAGGGGTTCTAGAGAGTGATACCTGGGGGGAAGGGGTGGTTAGCATAACCAAGCCAACTGCAACTCCTGATCATGTGTTTTTATATATGTGCATGTTCCTCAGAGGTGATTCCCTACAGTTTACAAAAACGTTTTGTTGATTTTGATAGGAATTGCTAATATGGTACTTTACAAAGAATAGAAAAGGCAAATACAATACCTACATTTTCCTATGAAAATATTCATAACTGCAAGATCTGAAAAATAAAAAAAAAAAGAGGCCAAATTTCAGGTTAACAATTTGATCTGACACCTCAGCTGGTAGAATACTTGGATGGAGTTCCGGGGCCCTAGAACAGTTGTCACATACTTCACATTATTTCCTTACTATAATTTGTGTTTCCTTGCACAGCACTGGTTAGTGTATACCAACACTTCATAAGGGAGAACTGCACTGAAACTGCATTGTAAGTCTATATTTTCAGTTGAATCCGTTGTTCGAATACTGGTTCCCCTTCTCTAGTTGATCCATCTTTTTTATGCTTTATTTTTATGAGGATTATTATGTTCAATACATATGCAATACATGTATGATATATCATAGGACTGGAAATCATAGTCTTTGACAAAAGGAGGAAGCAGAGCCAAAGGAAGAAAAAATATGCACTGCATCAAAAGAATATGCAAGCAATCTGCAAAAGTATCAATTCATTACTCGATCCTGTGAGATGTAATGCATATCAAGAACATTAAATTACAGCACATTAATGCATTTTCATTTACCTTTTCACTGTGTATATACTCCAGATAAATCAGTCAAATATTTAAAGACTGTTCAAATGGTTGTTTGTTCATGTTCCTATTCTCATGTTTACTTTAAATCTCTCAGTCATATTTATAGTTAAAAAATGAAATATCTAAACATTTATCTTATATTTCTCAATGTCCATGATATATCAGAATTCAGAAAATCATGAGACTTCTTAATTTGAAGTGCAGTACTAAAAATATTTTTTTTGTTAATTTCATTGACTATGTACAATAGTCTTGTTAAAATATGATGGAGAAACTGCCTGTATTTATGTTTCTAAGCTTGAAGTTTGTTTGTCATAACGTGACTTCAGAGAGGCCAACAGTTTATTCAATTTCAAAGACAATTTACTGTTTTCCATTCCTTATTACTTTGAGTTTTTCAGGAACAATTAGTTGAAACTACATTCCTAATTCCAGCACATCTTGCTCATAAACTAGGAAATGATGCCTCCTTTGTTAAATGGAAAAAGAGTATGCAGGGTAAACAAACAATTTGGCATTATCATATACATAAGAAGAGTTTTCCATCTTTAATGGCCTTGGAGTAAATTCTGTGGGTGTTTTTTGACTTGCACTCTGGTAATAAACACCATTTTGGAACTGCATGATGTAATATATGTTCTTGTTAGGCACAATGTGTCTCTGATCAACTACTGTATATAATTCGATGGTTGAAAAGAACATAACTTAATTTCTAAAGTGGCACTTACAGTACCATCAGTGTGTAAAAAAGTAAAATACACTAAGTTTACTAAAAGATAAGTAAAGATGAAACAATGAAAAATGGAACAAGTATTTTAAAAAAACATCTACAGGGATGAAATGACTTGCAGGTTCAGTGCAGTTCTCCTTTAACCTATGAAACATTTCTGTTTTGGCTGGCTTAAAGGCACAGTGATGAAATTGTGGCTTGGCAACCAGCAAGATGGCTGCTTAGTCTTGTCAGCTGCTCTCCCTACAGTATATATCCTGCTACATCTACTTGCTAGCATCACCATTTAACTACATACTACCACAAATTTGAAAGTCTAACCCCAGTGTACCTGTTGATGTGTTTATTTGCAACAGTCATACTCCTCCGGTGCCAATTTCAGACTTTCAGCCTCTCACTTGACCTGCCACTGTAGGAAAATGGTGCTCCTGGATGTAGCTCCTCTGGAAAATCCTGTAGACATGGAAGAAATATGAACCACATTTAGCCAACTTCTCTAAGAGAATGGCAACATAAAACAGACCACATGGAATTTAACGGAGGACATAGTTTCACTATCACAAAGAATCACCTAGTCAGAACAATAAGGCGCAAAGCAAAAGGCCTACTTGGACCAAATCATGAGACCAGGATTGTAAGATCTGCATGTTATATGAAAAATTTATGACCTCGAGAACCAAGATATAAGGAAGAATTTAAGAATCATTGGATTCCCCAAGGGTGTGGAAGGTCGGGACATTAATTCTTTCTTACAACATATACTGCCTGTTATCCTCAAACATCAGTGACCTACACTACTAGAGATCAAATGGTTTCACTAATTTCTAGCCTCCTCTCCTAGGCTTGGACAGAACCCTTGATCCATTTTGGTCAGATTCCTATGCTTATGCATAAATGAGAGGGTCATGCAAGTGGTAAATGAATGTGGCCTGCTTAACTAGCAGGACTACTGTATCCAGATCTTCCTGGATTTCTCCCTGGCCCTCATAGAGAAGGGGGGCCTGCACAGGAGCAAAGAAGACACCTGCAAAAGATCAGAATACCTTACAACCTGTGGTATCCATCCACTCTCCACATTACAAGAAAAGTAGTGTTCTACTCATTTGACATGCCAGCTGTGGCCAAGGACTTTATTCTACATTCCTGGCTGAGAACAGTTGCCCCAACTCTATCTGTGTCTGGGGAAAATCCTCAGATGAATATAACTCCTGCTCCAGACTCCCGCTACCCTCAGGCAGCACTGAAGGGCCCATCAGTATCACAGCAGGATCCAAAGTATATGGGGTGGAAGCCAATCTACCGCCATCACACTAGAGGTACAAGAGGGAAAAAAAACAAAGCCCTCCATCAGGAACTGCTACACCCATCACAAGCTTGCAGCTGGAGCAGTAGCAAGGAGCGTGAACCTTTGTCTGACAGTTCTGAAGATTTAGCCTCAAACAACAGATATACTCCCTTGTGGAAATTGAGAGACAGGAATTCACTCCCAGTTCCTCAACTACAAAGACTGACGTGCAAAAAACATCCCCAGCCTACTCTATAAACAGGCACCCCAGCAGCCAATAAAAACTCTTCACAGACCTTGTCCCAAAACATCTCATTATCTCCTTCTACTCATGGAAGAAGCTCATCTCCATTCTTATGAGCAGTTGCAGTTGCATTTGAAGCTCTGTTGCCTCTCCTGGCTCATAAACAACTCGAAATGGAGTGATTGGTAAGTGGACTAACCTGATTTGGCTGAAAATCCGGAACAGCAAAAGGCCCACTACACCAGTTCTGTGGCACTGAGTGATAGGAGTTTGCATGGCACACTGGTGATCCGGGTTCATGCCATGAACCTAGATGTCAGGAGCGGAGACTGGCAGGGAGGGAGCTAAGAGCGTCCTTCAGACGCTTCCATCCTGGGGGGGTGGGATGGTACCGGACCTCTTGCTAGATGTCTCCTGGCAGTGGTTTGCAGTAGGCATTCTTGGTGGCATGAGCCATGACATGCCACTGAATGCCCTTGCCCCAGGATGCCACTACGGCTGGACCACTATGTGGGAGGTGGGTGGGCTGGGGATAAAATGGAAAATCGCTGCTCAGCCAACTGGATGATGGTCACCTGGATCCCCTCATGCCATGATGCCCTAAGAGTAGCCTCCAGAGCTGATCCCCATTGTGTGCCTGGCATAGATTCAGACCCTATCTCCGCTCTCATGGGCCCAGGGAGGGAGGGAGGCCCCCCAGCAAAGGGATATGCCAGGTCAACTGGGGCACAACACATGGGGGATGGTGGATGGTGCTAAGAGAAGATGCAGTGGGACGGGGTCCATTGGCATCCCAAAGAAGTGGTCAGCTGGGGGCACGGGATGTGCAAAAAAAAAAAAAGAACAAACAAAAAGGCCACCCCACTGCTCAAGTGCTGCAACCAAGAACTGTCCTGGCAACAACAAAAGGTACAGCAATATCACCGTCAACACCCAATAAAGTACCATGTAAAGCAGATAGTGTGCATGCCAAACAATAGTTTATTTACTTACAATTCATTTCAGATACTAGCCATGTTAGCTCATTGTAGGTATGTCAGCAGACATCACTGAAACCATTCTGACTGGTTTTGTGTGTTATCACATTATCAGGGGTACTCCCTGATGATGACTAGTATCTGGAATGAGTGTAAGTAAATCTACTATTGTTCTGTTTGCAAACTATCTGCTTTACTTGGTACTTTATTGGATAGTAATGGTGATGTTGCTATACCTTTTCTTACTGCTTTGGTCCAAAAGCTGCCTTCAGATATGCTGACCCTTAACTCAAACCTCCCTGAGTGAATCAAACTGAAGGACTAGTTCAGCCATGGGCCAAATCTCTGCTTTTTTAAAAAGGACTCTGCAAACTCACAGTTGAGATCATATCATTTTACGCTGGTTTACCTTAACTGTCACATCTGCTTATATTCCTGTTTATTATTGGGGTTTTCTCCTTTTTCCTTTTAAAGTTTACAGCATTTTGGACTTACAGTGTATGAACCAGGGCCATTTTTTCTTCCTTACTGTTTAACTGTGCTGTGGTTTTAACATATATTTGAATGAGTGTGCCCAGTGGGGGGACTCCAGTTGCATAGGCTGGGATTGACCATAAATACTTTTTCTTGTGGCTCTGACTATAGAACTTCAAACCATTCCCTAACAGATTCTCTAGTCACCAGAGGCCTGGGGTGGCAAGACTATGCAGTTTCTGTTCTCTTTACTTTATGGGGACTATGGCTCACAGAAGTAATGGCCACTGTCCCCCACCTGAAGCTCAGTTCTAGATGTCATATGTTTAATGACAGCATTCACTACCTTCTTGTGTGCTTTCAGCAATGTGAGGTGCAGCCCCTCACATGGCATGACTACTGTAAGAGCCATCTGGCATGGGATCCTTTCTGCTTCAACATTTGAGGGATAGCTCTTTCTTGCCATGCAGCTTCTTTAACTTCAAAAAAGTTTTGACCTGGCTAACTGATTACGGCTATGTAGTTTTTCAGTTGCAAATTGTTTTTTTGTTTCTTCTTTCCTTTCTTCAAGATGCTAGCCAAAGTTACTTCCTTCTTCCACTTTGCCAAGAACTCTCAGTGTTGGGCTGGGGGGTAGAAACACCCCGGAAAATGGACCACCTCCTTAGACTGCTTGGTATGCAAGGGGTTTGTGGCATGCAGATATGAGTTTCCAAGTGTTCCGCTTGCTCTTGTTCACATTTCACTCTCTCACCTAAGAGGGTAGGCATAGAACATATCACGGTTGACCTATGTAATCACTCAGTTCTCAGGCAGATAAGCCTGCCATTTTTGTTGTGTGTGTGTGCGTGTGTGTGTGTGTGTGTGTGTGTGTGTGTGTGTGTGTGTGTGTATTTTCATACTGTTAATTCAGATGTCTGGTTTGGAATGCCACTACTATTGAAAGAAATGTCACTCCATTCCCACCTCCAGCTTCTTCCTTGGGGCCCCCCCTTTTACCTGGTCCTGAATTTAGGGGGAACCTGTTGCTCTCAGGACACATATACATTCATCACACCCCTCCATCCTGGTCCTGATGGCTGACACCACCTTTATTACCGGGTCGCACCTGGAAACTTTGGCTCAGTGTGCCTTTCCGAGTTACCAGTTTTTAAATAAATAAAATAAAATTATTACCATGGAATGCGAGGTGGCTCAATTCACCAATAAAGATGAAGAAAGCCCTCAATCACAACAATCTCTGTCATCACAGAGCAGCACAAGAGGTCAGTAGACACTCTCTCAGGCAAACCATGCAGGACCATCCATTTATAGATATCTGGGGCCAGATTCCAAGATGGCTTACACATGGCACAAGCCAAGTTACGCCAAACCCCATGGTGTAAATCGCAACTTGCACCATACATTACGCCATTCCCTGTTCCAAAAGGTGCCTTGCACCATGCCTTATGCAGGTTGCACCAAATGTGGGTTGCTCCACCTACTACTCCACAACCTGCAACAGCATGGCGCAAGGGTGGGTTACAGCAGCAACTGTGCCCTATTCCAAAAGGGCAGCTGCCGTAACCCACTTACACTATTCTAAGAGTTGCATTGGCGCAGTGGAGTTAGACTATCATAGAGATGGTCTAAGGGGCATCCGTCTGTGCTAGTCAATGGATGTCCACTCTGCAGCACCATGGCAAGGTTACTGCAGTGCTCCCTGTGCCCCCCAAACATGTTCATGCCCTCCCAAATGTCTGGGTCCTCTGGGGTCTGTATTTTAAAGTGCCCCCCAATGTCAGTGCCACCTGTCCACCCCCCCATGCTCCCTGGTGCTTGCCGTGGTGTTCTGGGGTGGGGGCTCTCAGGGGCAGTTTGCAGTGGGCCGCAACTTGCAACAAGCAGGGCTATTGTGTCATGCCCATGGGGCTAGCGTACACCTGCAGCAAGTCACAGGTCATAGGTGCCGGGATCCTGCTGCTCTTAGAATACAACTCAGGGTCCCTGGCATGGTGGCGAATGTCGCAACTCACATATGCCTGCAAGTTGTGACATTTGTCTTAGAATCGGCCCCCTGGTGTCTAGCCAACCCAAATGACCATGACTACATATATCACTCCCAGGTCCACCAGTCTTTCAGCCATCTGGATTTCTAGCTCTCCTACCCTCACATCACTCAGGCTGCTCTCTTGTTTACTATACATCTCATCCTGATTTCCAACCATGCCCAATTGGCCCTAAATGTTTTCTGGGGCTCAGCCTCCCTAAAATCCTTCTCATGGAGATGAAACACCCTCCTCCTCTCAGACTTTAAGTACTTGCCTTGGCTGTATCCAGAGGTGAAGGAATACCTAGCTCATAATGACACTGGACCAGATTCATGCTCCACACACTGGGAAGTACTAAAGGCCTGCTTAAGGGGACATATTAAAGGATTTATTTCTGAACAAAGCAAGGACAGGCAGCTGCTGCAAATGAACTAGAGAAGTAAATTAAAAAGGAGGAATCAGAACTCAAGGACAACCCACCAGCAGACCCCTCTTAAGTGATCCACCTCCCCTTCCAGTTACTCTATTTATACTCCAGGAAAAGCAAGCTTGCCCTTTTTTTTGCTCTCACCATAGATACAGGGAAGGGGGGAAGAACCAGGAAAGTGCTACATTACAGACTGCACGAGATGCAGGAAAGTGCTATCTTACAAACTTTGCAAGATGCAGGTGGGGCGGTATAACCCAGGGCTGAAAGATAGTACTTGTTGGGTGATGACCTCCCCCAAAGAGCTTGACTGGGTTATGTGTGACTGTTATGCCAAACTTTACCCCTCACTCTCTCCTTCTTTACAAGACACCATCCAGGACTTCCTGAGATTCCTGAGGCTTCCTACCCTGTCCCAAGACTAGAAAGCTGTCCTACAGGTGCAAGTCTCACTGGAAGAGGTCCACACTGCTATGTTATCTATGAAAAAACAAAATTCCGTTGGGGGGATGGATTCACTGTTGACCTATATCAATCGGCAGAAGAACTGTTCTCCCCCTCCTACTGCACGCCTTTCAGGAGTCTCTGGAGATGGGCCAACTCCACACTGACCCTATGTGAAATGGTTATAACTGTCCCTCCTAAGAAAGGGAAAGACCTGTCACTCCCTTGAAGCTTTTGTGCCATTTCATTGTTAAATGAAGACACAAAGATACTGGCTAGGTCTTAGTGGCCAGGCTGAGCCCTATACTCCCCTCCCTCATTCACCCAAGTCAGATAGGGTTTGTTAAGGGAAGACTATGTGTTCAGTTCTGGAGACCACATCTCCAGAAGGACATTGACGGAATAGAGGCAGTCCAGAGAAGGGCAACAAAAATGGTGAAAGGATTGAACTAGAAAATATATGACGAAAGAGTGAAAGACCTCAATATGTATACCCTGGAGGAAAGGAGGAGGAAGGGGAACATGATAGAGACATTCAAGTACCTAAGGGGAATCAACAAGGTGGAGAAGGGCAGCATCTTAAAAAAAAGAGAGATGTGCAAGAACAAGGGTTCACGATATGAGGCTGGAAGGAGGGAGAATCAGGAGAAATGTGAGGAAGTATTTTTTCACAGAAAGGAATAGCCTCCCAGTGGAGGATGTACAGGCTAAAATGATTGACGAGTTCAAGAGTGCATGGAATAGACAGAAGGCAACCCTAGTGGAAGGAAAGAGAGGGTAAGCTGCTGATAATTTAGGATCAGGAATTAAGTAGGTAGGGAAATGGGAAGACTAGATGGGCCAGGTGGTCCTTATCTGCCATCAAAATCTATGATTCTATGTTTCTGTTTCTAAGCACTGATCACCTGTGTTCCTTCCTCAATCAGCAGTACACAGCAAATTCCTCCCATCCTGGTGGCAGTCCTTATAATATACTTTGAGAAGGCCTTTGACTCTGTTCAATGGTAATATCTTTATGAAGTGCTGGAGTCAATGGGCTTAGCCCCCTTTTTCTGACAGTGGTCAACACCTTGTACAATAACCCAAAGCCAGAGTGCTAACTAACAGTACTCTCTCAGAGCCCTTCTGTCTCCAGTGAGGCACCTGGCAGGGATGCCCTCTCTCCCACCATTATTCTTTGTAGCTGTAGAGCTGCTGGCAATAGCCCTTAGTGAACACCTGGAGCTTAAAAGGCATCCCTACTTGACCTACTGACCCAGGATTCTGCTTTATGCAGATTACTTTCTGATCCTGCTGGAGGACAATCAGCACTCTCTTATACCACTGTAGTTCATACAGCCATGCTTTTCTGATATATCAGGGCTCTGCACTGACAATTGCAAAACAGAGGTTTTCCCCTGAATGCCATCTGCATCCATCAGACCCTGCCTGAGTGACCATGGCAATGGTGTGACTCAGTAATCACTTACTGGGGCATCAAAATCAAACCTACCACATCAGACTTAAGCAGAGCCAATTTACTAACTAACTTGGACAATGTAGCTGTGGAATCCAAACACCCAGCCATAGTTACTTGCCCTAGAAGCCACATGTGCATGTCCCAGTGACATTTTACCAGATTTAAACACTATTTTTGGGGAGAGGAAATACAAACTGATAATACCTGAAAAGAGTCCTTCTCAGCTACAGGAGGGATCAGTTTCTTCCTTGTCACTGAAAAGGCAGTTAGGCAGTCCTGAGCTGATATGATGGATAAAGAAATTCCACCAGAATAGGAGCTAGCTGTTATTACTAACCTAAATCAGAACCCAAATGTCACTTCTTTTCAGACTGCTGATCCTATTGTAACTGAACAAACTCCAAACCCTCCTCAGGATACACAAACCCCTCATTACAAGGAGAAGGAGGCTAGAGGAGGGGAGGAGAGAGAACCCAGGCTCTTTCAACAAAAGATATTCAGGGGCTCCTGTCACAAGTCCACTCCCATGGGGTGAGATTCTCTGCAACACAGTGAATCCCTCTTGTGATGGGGGAATTGGGTCATGGATACCCTTTCTCCATGTGAGGGGATACAAATACAGCCTCGAGTCTGTGTTTCCGGGATGGAACTCTCTTGGCCCCTGCACCATGAACCAGGAAAGCCACGGTGTGTATAAATTTCAGGGGTCCCTATACACCCTATTATGTGTCTTTCACCAGAAATGCAGCACTTTGTTCAAACCCCCATAGGCTCCTCTTGAGACCCTTCATAGTTCCTCCCCTCCTTTCATCACAAAATCCCTAATGGTACTTCACTTTTGCTAGTGTTCGGTCTTAAAACAGTCACACGGGCACAGCATCATTTGAACAACTCTTACCAAGGCAACCCACACAACAGACATAGGCAGAATTATTCTTAAAATAAGCCAAAAGCTTGACTAGTTAAAAAAATGAATGCAGTAAATAACATAAAGACAAATAATTTTTAGACATTGGTTACAAGGTATTGAAAATGAAATGGAAAAGATACATAAAAACCTACACTTTAAAACTCTGAGATTTAAAGTCTACTTCAAGTCCTTAGTGATGAAGTTTGAAGTGCAAAGTCTTTACAAAGGCAGATGAAAATTTTGGTTCTCGGTAGTGCAGAAGAATTCTTGAAGAAAGTGTCTCTGCTCTCTAAGCAGATAGAGAGAGTCCCAAATGCAACAATGGCAAGGCTTCAAGCAAAAAAGCAAAAGCTAAAAAGGTTCAGATACATCTCTGCATCCTGGTTTTAAGGGGTTTCCAAAGAACAGGTCCAGCAGATAGTGGCTACCCTACAACTGACTAGCTTTCTGCTTCTATGGCTACCCAACCAATCCATGTTTAATATTTTATTACAATATCACAGATATAACGTTCTTAATACTGTAAGTGAAAAACAAAAGACTCAGAGGTCGGTCATCTCAAACCAGATTTCTAGGGGAACATTCCAGCCTTCTTGCTGGGAGATAACTGAAGTTAAACTGTACTCAATACAGTCATTTACTTAAATGGTAGCCCATTTATTAGTAATGAGATTAGCTGAAAGTAGACCTCTGAAAACAAAGCAAAGATAGATGAAGAGGAACCAGATGAAGCTGTGGTCCATAAAGGCACAAATGGACCTGCCTGCTGGCCAGCTCTGCTTAATTAGTCTTTTGTCTCCTTTTAGATAATTTAATTAACTCTAGCCTCTGCTAGCAGAAAACATTTTTTTTCAGTAGTAAAAAGAAAATCACATCAGTCTACAGGGCTCATGGTCTGTACCCATGATCCCTTGCACTTACATTGGGCCACTATGGCATTCTCTGATGCATTTCTCACATAAAAATTATATAGAACATGACCAAAACAATAAGGGGTTTTACTATGCCACAGCGACAGAGGTTATAGAGACATCCCCGACAGCGACAGCCGCATTGTCAAGTGTCGGCAATGCAGTGTTGGGGATGCCTCCTGTTTCTATTGGGGTCTGTGCCCCCAAACCCCCTTATGTAGGGGACTCCACCCCCACACCTCCCAGTCTCTAGGATTCCAACTCCGAGTCGGAGTTGGGCCAGGGGAGGACGAAACACCCTGCGAGGCAATCCCCTGGCCATGTGGAGACCATCACAGTGGCAGGTGGATTTTGGCTGAATCCTGTCACTGTGGTGGTCTTCACCATTGGGGTTTCGATGTGGTGATGGTATACTACAATAAGGTATGGCCTTATGTCACCATACCCAAATGTAGGACATAGTCACACAAACAGGATGGGGGAGCTGGAAGATCTGGAAAAGAGTGCCTTTCTAGATAGCTGATCTTTTTGACAATATTGTGAACCTGCCAAGAGAAAGAAGGTAGTCTGCATTAAGTAGGCCTAGAAGAACAACCTGATTGGATGTATGTGGCTCGGAGACTATAGAAGGAATCAATTTTGTTCTTACTCATGGATATCTATCTGTCAATTCACACTTCATAAGATGTTTTGTTTGATATCAGCTTCAAAACTTCACAGAGTTTAGAGCATTTTTGGCTTAAATTTAATCAAATCAAGTGTTCTCCACTGTGGGCCTCATTAATCACCATACCACTCACCAATCCTACAATGAAGCACATAACTGTTCTTTTCAAAAATAGGGGTGTAAACATATCTGATATTCTAATGGGTGAAACAAAGGGCAGATATTTTGGACAGACCAATACCCATATTGGATACAGAGAATATCTGCATGGGGGGGTGGAAGGTCAGGGTCAAATTATGTACATCTGACCAGGGTACTCATCGCCTACCTAGCAGTTTCTATATTGGATGGTACAGTGGTTTTTCTTTTTTTTTTCATGCCGATCAACCAAAAATCTGTCACA
Source organism: Neoceratodus forsteri (assembly GCA_016271365.2). Lineage (NCBI taxonomy): Eukaryota > Metazoa > Chordata > Ceratodontiformes > Ceratodontidae > Neoceratodus > Neoceratodus forsteri. The sequence continues at coordinate 794,195,671 of CM028136.1, forward strand.
GATGTGGTTCCTTGAAACATCTCAGCAATGCTTGTGATACCATGACCTGTAATTTATGCCTGCAGCTATGTAATTCTAGGATGTTTTACCCAAATCCAGTAACATTCATTCTTTGTGAAGAGTCTGTGCTCCTCTATGCAATGCCCATGTGCAGTACATAATAAGGGCACATATTATGACCAAGAAGAGATAGTACTACAAGCTCAGGAGGAAAAGCAGCAGCAGCAATGGCACTCAAATCCTGAGGAAACATCCCACCCACAGCAATCTACATCTATAAGACAATCACGGCTGTCTCCATCTACACAACCATTGCATACTGGCACAGACAATGATACAATAGTGTCTGATCTGACTCCCTCCATCCAGACCTACAGCTCCAGACAACATGGAACAGGCATAAGAGGAGGCACCAGAAATTTCAGAGGAGCAACAGGAGGGCAAGGGGGACCAACAGCTTGAACATAGCCTAGAGGATATGGAAGTTCAGACTATAATGCCTGTACCACCAAGACTGAATGAAGACTTTCTGGTTATTGTGGAGAAAGAAAGAAGTGCTAGATGGTGCCCCAAAACAACAATTGCCCAAAAGGAGGCTAGAAACAGGTTTTCAGCTTTCCAGGCCTCTATTCTTGGCACTGAAGGTGAGGAAGGGGATTCAGAAACCTCTTCGGTTACCTCCTCCTCTCAGAAGGAGTTATCAGATACTGATGGCTCCATCCCAGAATCCTCCAGTTCCAGAAAACAGAATAAAAAGAAAAAGTGTTCAATGTCCTCTATATAGTAATGGGTACATGGCATATCTTTCCTTTTGTTATTCTTAATGGCTAGCTTCTCTTTCAGCTGCCTTACAATTTCTTCTAGAAATGTTAATAGCATTAAGAATCATAAAAGCAGAATGCCTGTTTTTTCTTCTCTAGCTGATATTAATTCTCTGATTGTCTTATCACAGGATAGGAGGTTAAAAACTACTGCAGATGTCAGCAGGGCACAGTCAGAGTAGGTATGGGGGGTCTTCTGTATGTTTAATGGGTGAAGACCCCTGTTCAGGTTGGGGGATTTGTTCAAATGAAAAAAGTTTTCTATAACTAAATTTATGAAATTGGATCCAGGGAGGTCTTTATTACTGACCTGGAATGGCAAGAAACTCCACTTAGATTGGGTGGAGTATAGGCTCCTCAAATGATGGCAACTAGGGTTGACCTCTTTATGAGCACATAGCCTTTTATTTACACTTCCTGGTCAATTATTTTTTGGGGAAGGGGCATTAATTGCCCCTTGTCCATTAGTGATAACACTGGTCAGGCAAAAAAAAATGTATAGTGATACAAATTTCTCAGAACAAATCATTGTGTTTTCTAGCCTTCGGGATGCAAACAGAATGGTTCTTCTTGCAGGCTGGCATGCATATTTCCAGGGGCTGCTGCTTTCCAGGATTGATTGTTTTTTCATAGCCAGTAACATGGTTATCTAACAGGCTAAAACAGTTATGTCTGAAATTTTGGATCATGCCAAACTCCAGATAGTGATAGGGGATTGTGAGCTCAGAAAAACAGGGCCTGGGTTATGGTGTTAAAATATTACACTTCTAGAGGATAATAATATAGAATTAGAATCCTGAGATTTGCTCCAGGCTGATGTTTCTGTTCCTTGTGGGTTTAATTTTTTACTAGCATGGTGGGAATGTTCAAAATTTGAACTGAAGACATCTTTTCGGTCACAAAGTGATCTTTAAATTAGTAATGAATATTTTGAATATCTTAACTTGCAAAAACACCTCCAGAAATGTTTTTCACTATAATGCACATTAAAAATGTATTTTGCTGATCAAACTGCTAAAATAAAGGCAGAAATGAGGGTGGTTCAGTATGATGGGGTTAAATCCCTAAGAGTGGAGTTGAAGGTTGGAACCCAGGACCTAAAATAATCTACTGATATTTTCAAAACATGTCAAGATAGGACACAGCTGAAGGTTATGACAGCTTTAAAGGAGTCTACTGGTAAAATACATACTGTACATAGCAATGTGATATTATGGATGTCATAAATCATCATCTGGAAAATTCATTTAACACTAGTGTTTCCATTACTGCAGATTTGAAGACCTTTGTTGGCCTCCCCAGTATAAAGGGTTTGTCAGCTCAGGAGTTTCAGGATATAGTGGCACTGGTTAATTTGGAGGAAGTTATGTCCACAATACAGCCTTTAGGTCCTCTTACATGGAGCCTACCTGGTAGCATTGCCATTGAAATTAACTCACTCCACTACATCTACACTGCTGGTTTTTGTTTTTACATATACTCTGCCCTGCATCACACTGATGGCACTTCCAGATTTTTGACAATGTTTCTAGCCAGCAGAGAGTCCATTGAGTTGCCTATGGAATTGGGAGGGGGGGACAGATATGAGTGCTGCCATCTGATTGTATGGTGGCACAAAATTGGCCAAAACACATTGTGTACACAGGAAAGCAGGGAATGTGTAGAAACAGAAGGCTCACTGTCATGGTAGTTCAGTGCTCTTTTATATTACACTTAAGGTAACATTGCAGTTTCTCTGCATTGCTCAGAATGATGCAGAGCTACTCATGTAAAAGCCCGTTTGTGCCTAAAGGCCTCTTCAGGACTTAGTGCAGAATTACATAAAACCTTTTTGACTGAACTTGGTCCCATAGTTGTAGAAGTGTTCATTGAAATTCTGGAGCAATGTTTATTATCTAAATATATTGCCCCTACTTTCATGATTTTTTTTTTTATAAAGAAGGGAACAAAACTTGCATAGGGAATGGAAGACAATCAGTTTAACAGATCTAGATAAAATAATTCTAATAAAATTATTTGTGTTAGGTTAATGACCATAGCTCATAATGTTATCTCTCTGTAACACACATATGCAATTCCTGGGAAGTCCCTGGGGGACAACTTAATAGTCAGTAGGGAAGTAGTGGCTCAGGGTAATGTAGGTTCTCTCAGAGACTTTCTTCTAAGTCTTGATCAGGAGGAGGTCTTTGATTAATTGTCACACACTTTTTTTTATTTAAAGCACTATTATACCATTGAGTGCCAGGGATATTTTGAAATGGATTCACATCCTTCATAAGAATATATATCACTACTCTACCTTCCAGAAATAGTGGGAATCATTATATACATTGTTATCAGTAGTCCGGGATTCCTGATTGTAAATTTGGTTCATCTTTTTGTGATCATTATTATCTCTTTTTTTAGTGGGTCAGAATAGGATAAAGGCATATGAACAGCTGAGTTCAATTTTAAGATTCAGTTTGATAGCAGGAAGTCTGGTGTGTGCAGTGAAACTTTTTCAGATTCTGGATTATTTTGAGGAGTATTCTGTTTTGGTTGGGATGGGGAGGTGGTTGGGGTGGTTCTATTTGTTCATTTTGAACTGTGTGTTGTGTACTGTCTATTTTTTGTTTTGGCTTTGTAGTGTGTGTATGTGTGTGTCTGTGTGGTTTAATGTATACTGTTGTGTTCAGTTGGAAAAGTTAATAAAGTATATTCAATTAAAAAAGAGAATGCATCCTTTCAACTTTTGTTAAATGGTTTTCTGGACACCTCATTCTGGTTAAAGAGGGGGGTAAAGCAGGGTACCCATTAAGCCAGCTGCGGTATATCTTTGGACTAGTTTGATACATAGCTTTGGGATGCCTGAACAAATTATTGCCTATGAACTGCCCTATCTTGCTCCACCTTTTAGGGTTACAGTTCATGCAGAAGATATCTGTTTATTTTTGGACAACTTAGAAATTTGGGAAGGCAGCTTTACAGATTTTACAGAGTTATGAGACATTAACAGAAGCAAAAATAAATTTGAGAAAAAGCAAGCCTCTGTGCTTGAGTGACTGCAGAAATTGGGGTCTGACTCATGTTGGTTCTGTTCCTTGTAGTTCCTAACTCTGTCTCCATATTGGTATTGATTGTGGGACCATTGATATGACTGCTTTAAATTAGGACTGGAAACTTCAGGAGGGTAAAAGGATGATGGCAGCCTGGAAAGGTCTCTAAATGTCAAAAAGAGAAAGAATTTTTTAGAAGAATCATTACTTTTGTCCCTGTTTTTATGTTGGCACGTTTGCATAGCCAACATCTTGTAGTAGTGTAGATTTGGAGGCAGGGTCACTGTTGGGTGAATGCAGGGCACACATCAGTAGGTGCGTCCCTCATTCCCCAATCAGCCTGCATGTCAGCACCACACCATGCATACATAATGTGGCAAGCACATCTAAGGAAAGGTCAGCTGCAATGTGAGCAATGCTCATCACATGCAGCGGACCTCCCAACGTGCTTTTTTGGCAACAGAAAAATGGGAACACACTGCCCGCCAAATTGCCGACTTTGGGGGTGCCCAATCCCCCTGTTGGCTTACCCTGTCCCCAGTGTATGTGCCAATGGGGGAGACCACTCCCTGTTGGCATAAAGAATCCCCCCATTTGTTATATGCTGAGGGAGGTGCCCAATCCCCCTCGGCTCTTGCCTTCCCACTTTCCTTGTGTGCCGATGGGGGTGCCAGTCCCTGTCAGCATAAAGTAACCCCCCCATTTGTTGTGTGCCAATGGGAGTGCCCAATCCTCCATCAGCTACAGCTGCCCCCCAAAAAAAGAATCCATTGGCATGCTGGGAGCCCACTCCAGCGTGCCCCTGTGAAAACAAAAACAGCCCCACAATTTTTTTTTTATTTTGTTCCCTGTAAAAAAGCAAAGGGGCCCTCGGGGGTCTCCCTGCCCTCCTCCCACAACCAGGGCCCACCCACTGCACACCCTGCCTCCCACACACCCCTCCACCCCATACTTACCTCCGGAGTCTGGCACGACGATCTTCGGTGGACCGGGAACACGTCTGCACTCTTCATAGCCGACTGCGAACTGAGGAATTGCCGGTAAGCTGTATAATGGAATAAAAAGGGTTTTTCCAACTTTGATGCATATCTTAGGCATTTTTTGGAATTTTGGCACCAAATTTTCAACATGGGGTTTTTGGGAACCCTTCTCATGATTTTTGGCACTGTCATGGTGTTATTCAGTCCCAAAAGGTGATTTTGTGGTCACTGCTCGGAATCACCTTTCGGGACTGAGTAATAACACAACAGTGCCACTGTTTATGATGGGGGCTCTCAAAAAGCCTGTTGCAAATTTGGTGATAAAACTCCCAAAAATGGCTGTTTTATGAGTGTGCATTGTGCTATTTCTACGCAAGCTTGTAACATCATGAATTTGTAATTTTTTCACTCCAGAATTTCAAAATTGGCATTTTTCCACACCTCCTGATGAACAGTACAGCTGTCATTTTACATATCCTACCCAAAATGTGTTTTTGCACGTCCGGTGCAAAATAGTGCGGTTGCTGTGTGAAATCATGTTTTGGGACAATTTGAGGAAATGACGGTGACACTGTTCATGAGCAGAGGTCCTAAAATGTCTATGTTGAAAATTTGGTGCTGACAGTCCATAAAATAACTGTGTTGTAAGCGTGCATTGCACAGTTTTCACGCATCCTTGTAACTTCACAAATTTGCAATATTTCCATGCCAGATTTTCAACACTGGCATTTTTGCACACCTCCTTATGAACAGTACAGCTATCTTTTTCCACATCCTGCCCAAAATGTGTTTTCCTCACCTGTGGCTCACAATGGTGTGGTCGCTGTGGGAAATCAACTTTTGAGACAGAGTAACAAAATCACAGTGCCACTGTTCATAAGGAGAGGTCCCAAAATGCCTATGTTACAAATGTAGCTACCAAACTGCAAAAAATAATTGACCTATGGACGTGTGTTGTGCAGTTTGTTTGCATGCTCATTGCTTCACCAATATTTCATATTGTCACTCCAGATTTTCAACGTTGTCATTTTTTTAAGACTCCTCATGAACAATATAGTTGTTATTCTCCACATCCTGTGCAAAAATGTGTTTTTGTCCCTCTGTCACTAAATGCCACAGCCGTAACCACCTTTCAGCTAACAAAGTGATTGTGCCACTTTTCATGAGGTGGCCTGACAAGAAGCTCATGTTGAAAATGTGGAGTGAAACTACCACCACATGCCTATGGTGTTAGGGTTTCCAACTGTAGCACCCCACCCAGTACAGACTGACAGGCACCAGGGGAGTGACTTGGGATCATCGGATGTAATGCTAATGCATTTCCACCCCACCCACCCTGCAGCCACTGATAGGCATCATGGTGTGTCTTGCACTGTTGGGCCAGAAAGTTCACCCCATGCTCCTACACTGCACCCATGTCCACGTATTTCCTTATGGAATGGGGTAAGTATAATGCCCAAAGACCCCAAAGCACACCACGACACTTGCCAGTGTCTACAGGGTAGGGTGAGGTACAATGGCATGAGCAGTTTTAGCTGATGACCCAAAGGCACATCCCAGTGCCTCTTGCTCTCTCTACAGGGTGGGGGTGGGGTTGGCATCACTTCAGTACTTCACTGCCATTCCTATTATGCATCTCTGGCTCTGGCACTGACAATGCCAATGTCAGTGTGACAACAATCGGCATTGACAAATGCTTGTTATACTTGTGCTGGGTATTCCCTCCTCCCCAACAGTCTGAGGTTAGACTTCAGAATTTATTTTTCTAAATATTGTGGAGAAACAGAATAAATCTTGCAAAGAGACATACCACTTATATTCTTATTAAGGGGACTGAATATGTTACATCCAATTGCCTTTTTTTTCTCTTTTTTTTCTTTTCTCTCTTTTTTTTCCCCACAGGAATATTACAATTTATCGACAGCAGATCTTTTAGTGCTGTGTTGGTTCATGAATGGATGGTGCCATTCTACACAAGATAGGAGAGGTTGAAGTGGATGGTAGCAAGAGTATCCCATGTCCCTTCCTACATTTTGGTAACACTGAGAAAAATCAGAGTGTGGAAATTAACTGCAGAGCATTTAGAGACATCTTCAAGGAAAGAGTTGTATGACCACATTCTACAGACTTATTTTACAGAACCATTGTTGTTTCTGGAGGGTTCTGCTTCAGCCATTGATGCCACTTTGAAACAACTTACTGACCCCAGAATCCCAGTGTATGTTTGAGATATTGTCTGGCTGAGTAGCCAAGGGAGGACCAGGGTCCATAATATGTGTGAGCAATAGGTCTTGGCTGGAAGATACTGCCCCAGGGACATATGTACCAGAATTTGAGACCCAGATCATTTTTTTTCCAGAACGTCCTTATGTGATAACATTCTTTGACAAATTTTCAACTATTAATTATATAACTGAATTGTGGCTATTGGCAAATGACCCACTAGTGCTTGAAGCATTTTCTGCTGGTTGAATTAAATATTATGATAGAACTTTGAGGGTAATTAAGGCAATCTGTTGATTTTTGATATGGAAATTTAGATACCAGTTGATCCTCCAGGAACAGTATCTGCCACAAGAAGATATGGGTTAGGAGATTAAGAAACATATAGTTTCTTGTTATGAAAACAATAAAATATCCTTGTGAGTCACTTTTGCCATGATTACCATAGTGGGAATTTTGAGATTTGTATAATGTTTTCTTCTGTATGTGATTCTTTTCTTTAATTAGTTTATGTATGGTAAAATGTATCTGTTTAGGTTGTGATGAATTGTTTGTGTTGCTTTGTATTGTATTTTCTGAATACAAAAGTTCCCTTATTCTTGCCCAAAGTACCTTAGGTTCTTTTACTTCCATCAGAACACCCCACCAAGACAGCACCAAAGATGGACAGAAGAGACCTCAGTCAAACATCTCATCAGAAGGATGGATACCATAGCAGTATAGCATTTCCCTAGTACTGCATGCACTCAAGTGTCAGAATATATGGTATAGGCTCTTGTATCAGTATGGGACTAGAACCCATGACCTTCTTACCAGAGTCTGATATGCTACTAAATGAGCGACACTGACACCTACTGTAAGTCACAGTATGTGGTATCCTCAACATTCTGTGGTATACAGTGCTGGCTTGATTCACTTAACATACTACTAACAGCAAAACACACAATTCATCTGTAACAGTTTTAAATTCAAAGATTGATTGACATTGTATTATACAAAGAAAATACTCCAGCTGTGCGTTTCTCTCATTGCTTATTATGTCACTAAATTCCCTCAATGGAAATCAGAGGTTAACATTTGTTGTTTTAAGCCACACATTTATAATTATAGTTTTTTGCGTACTGTAAATCTATGTCAAATCTGATAAAGTTATATAATTGTTTCAAGTAACTAGCTGAACTCCATGATACTTGCCAAGTTTTCTCTTAACTGAACCAGTTCATCTGGAAAGCCTAAACAAGAAATCTAAGCAGTCCTGTAAGGGCTAAACTTGAAGCTAGCAATACTGTGAAGTTTACTTTGCCAAAAAATTGTTAGCAAAGTGCCAACTTTGCACTACATATAAACTCTGCCAACAATTCACAGTGTAAAGTAAGTTTTTTTTTTTAATAAGGCTCCAAAAACTAACAAAAGTAAGCTCCCAGTCATTTGCCCTTTTGCAGCATCCTATGCTACCCTCCTCCACACAGCCCCAACCAGTATCATGATGAAACCTCTCCCCCTGCTCAGCAGCACTAAGCCTAACTGTACCACCTGAGCCTCAGAAGAATAGTCAATAAAACATCCCTTCCTTCACCAGCTCAACAAAACCAAACACCACCCAACCCACTCATCTCCAACAAAAATAGTGACATCTCCCCTTCCCAAACACTAAACTCCCAAGCCTCCAACCCACCTCCCATGCCACCTAACAAAAGGATACCAGAACTGAGGTGGAGAGAGGGATGGTGATTGGCACAGACAATCCTCTCTGCTCCTTGGCCAGCAACACAGATGATACTGAAATCCTTCTAGAACTACAAAGGCTGGTATGTGGCTTCACATCACATTATGTCAAACAGAAATTGATCATGGGGAGAAGAAGTGCCATCTGAATCAACTTCCAGTAGTACAATGAGATTCTTGGGAATCAAGGCAGCTGATACTACTCCACTGGACTATCAGGGGTACAAATACATGATTAAGATGAGAGAGGTGTGCTGGGACAAAGGCAGGGGGGAAAATTACCATTGGAGGCTAAATAACAGAAGACCTGCCTCCACCCATGTCTGCTAGACATTCAAAAGAGCAACCCTCCAATTGTTCATGGCTCAGAGTTCCTGTGCTCCATTTTGGGAGTATACTGGAATAGTGACAGCTGGAACTGGGTAATGTGGTGGACAGAAAGTCATAACTGAAGAAGCTACTGCAGCAACTTGAAGAAGACTTTCGATGTGAACTTGGGCATATCACAACAAGAGATAAGTACAATAGTAATAAATAAATAATTTATAACTAAACTCTGATCAGCAGTTCCCTGGCACTGACATCCTCCCATGTCTAAATAGAAGTTACACACATTCTGGTCCAATTAAATCCTGGCATCAAGCAACTCCCCTTCCCTCTGTCTGACTTGCAGTGTAGTAAAGGTGGAAGAAAAAGAGGGCCCAAGAGCTGCTAATGTGGACCTTGTGTAGGTATTAGTGTGGGGAGTGCCAGGGGATCTGGTGATGGAGACAGAGGGAAGCAAGTAAATCTATACGGGCTGGGGGACACATTTTAGGGCAGAGAAGAGTGACAGGGAGCTGGTGATTGAGAGAAAGGGTGCAAGTAAATTTATATAGGTTGGGGGGGACATATTATGGGGCAGAGAGGACTGACAAAGGATCTGTCTGTAAATAGAGTGCAGGGAAGCAGGTATTAGGGAAGAGGTAGCTAACTGAGTGAGAGACAGGGGATGCTTGTTGAAAGCAAGTAATGGAATAAGGAGAAATGCAGCTGTATGGCAAAGGTGGGGAAGATGACTAGGGAGGGGGAGATAATGGAACAAGGGCAGTGGATGTGTGTGGAGGGAAAAGTTATGAGGTATGAAATTGCAGATGGGAGCTGGCTATGGAAGGAGGAGTCTGGGTAATGTAAGTATGCTTTTGTATCTAAATCTATATCCATTGTCAGGTTACTGCAATAGGAGCCATCTTGGTTCTCATCAGGGTTTTTTCTTCTCCTAATTCTAGCCCATGCTCATCACCTAGTGTCATTAATTTCTCCATAGCATCCCTTCTCTTGCGACAATAGTAACCTGTTCTGAGATCCCTAATATCTGGAAGTGATAACACAACTTTTTTAGCTATAGTCTGAAATGACTTATTGGTCTTTTAATTTATGATTCCTAGCAGTGGCCACTGCCATCTCATAAATTCCAAGTAAACTGAAATATTCACAGCTGAAAGATCTGCAGTATGACAAAGTGACACAGAAATTTCAAATTACATAGTATACCTGACAGCTTAACTGATAGAATATCTGGACTGGGGACCTCAGTTTGAGTTCCATATAGGTAACATTACTATATATCTTTTTTCCACCACCTCCTATGCCCAATGGCTACCCATTCATTTGGCCCACAGCTGCCTCCACACACCTATCTCACTACTTCCTGCTGTTGTTGGGCACCTACCAGATCTTTAGTTTATCCAGTAATCTGCAGGCCAGTTTGGCAATGATAAGGGCCTACTCTGACCTAGTGGAGGATCATGTCCTTTCCTTGACATCCTCCATTGTTGGCTTGTGCATGCCAGTAGCCTCCCCAAGCCTAGATTTGGGAGGCACTTCTACCTGGGTGCTGGCTGGAGGGGGTCCTGATGGTGTGCTTCAGGGCTTCTGGCAAGGAGGTTATGAGGGCTGTCATCCAGAATGCTAGTGCAGAATTTCCACTGCTATTCTCTCACCCTCCTTCCCATTGAATGGGGCATGCTAGTGGTTGGATGGGGGTGCATTATGGTGTGTGGTCACCCACCCCATTTATGACACCTTAACCATGCCACCACTGGGACCCACTGCTAGAGGGGTGTGACAAGCACACCTCCCCCAGAGGAGAGCACCCAGTATATGCTCTTAAGTCCTCCATGATGGGATCCACCCATGATGTCCCGGACTCAAGTCATAAACAGGTGCCGTCAGGGTGACCCCCCCTCCACCATGGAGCTGGATAGGCAATATTATTTCTTTCTTTTCTTACTACACACTGTTTTTCCAGATTAAATGGTCTCAGGTTTAGCAGCTTCTCAGTTGTAGCTTGAATGATAAGATAGCATCACACTCTGACAGTGTTCTGCCACAGACTAATTAATGCAGTAAGAAATAATTGTGTATTTCAAAGAAACACATCTACAGTGCATCTTTGCAAGTAGGATGACTGTAGTCAACCCATGTTTAGCATGTCATCTGAGTGACACATCTATAACATAGCAAAATACCTTACTTGCCATTACCAAATGTTCAAATCAAGCAATGTCTTTGATTGCCCTGTGCCATGGATCAAAATCACGTTACGTATTTATTATTCCTGTCCACTTTGTTTAATAATATTGTGGGAATGGAAAACATTTGTGAACAAATATCTGCTAGAATCACTTTGAAATGGCAGTCTGATACCTATGACGTTGATATACCCTTGTCTTTTACTGTTCAGTAGAATGGAAAATCATTGATGCCATGCTAAATTTCTATAATCAAGTAAACATGTTTTTGCAATGAACCCAGGTGTTTATACCAAAGATTCATGTTTGCTTTGAAAACAGGAAAAACCCTTGTTCACTGGTTGAGTGGGCAACTAATATGTGTATGAATGCTTCTGCTACTTAGGTAGAATGTGTGGAACATCTGTTGAAAGTTTCTGTAATGTAGATGTTAAAATTCACACTCTCTGTTACCAAAATGAGGACGACACCCTTTCATGATACAGTTACAGTCAAAGACATGGTCAGATATTTCCTGAAATTTCTGTGATATCTCTAGAGATATTCCATGCATGCCTACAGTACCACTAAAGAGTCACCAGAGACAATCTTTATAAAAATATCAGGAACTATCGGAAAATATCTGATGAGGTCTTTGTCTGCAACTGTCCTACAGAGCTCAGTCATGCAAAAAAGGAAACTTCTTGAGGAAGGTTCCACACTAGAGGTGTCACAGGTACAATGTTCCCTTAGATCTACTGTAGGGTACCTTTTGAAAATACAACATGGAAAGAGGGAACGGCTCCTCAGAGGTTGATGGCAGCATCACTCAAGTCCACCTCACCATAGATTTTTATGACCTTCACCATACAGAAGAGGAAATTCCCACTGGGTACGAAACCTCTGGGATCCAAGGACTCAGGTCACCATCCATCCAGGCTTGACATTTTATTAATATTATCATTTTAAATCTCCCAAACAGCCATGGCAAATGTGCTGTAAAGCTGAAACATGAAAACAAAATGTGGACGTCCCCAAAATTACTTTGTGAAGGATTTGTGAAGCCCAAGCAAAAATGAAACAAGTAGTCATAAGATGACTTATGGCAGGTAACAGCAGAAAGGAAGAGCTCAGCTCAGTTGCAGCTTTAAACCTTCTAAAACATGGTAAAACCCAATAATACTAAGAACAAGCACATTGGCCAGCTGTTTAGTCCTTACTGTAACTGTTTCTTTGTGCTTCATATGGCTGTAATGTTGCTATTACAAACATTGATGGAGGAAGGATGCAGGACCAACGGTCAAGGGAAAATCCCCGGCCTGCATGTGAGGGAAACCTTCAGAAACTCCAGATGCCTTACCAGTGCAACAAACACTGGAAAATAAAGCCACATTCACACTGTCCAATGCCACAGCAGCTCTCTTGTGATCATTCAGAAATGTATTCTGAAATCGCTAGAGAGCAGCATTTACACAGCATTGGCTCTGGTGTTTCCCTTTTCCTATCTGGTGATGTGGGTATTCTTCTGGTCACAGCATGTGTAAATGTGCGGGAAATAAGTACACCGATGTAAGTGTTCACATGACAAAGGAAACCACCCACTATGGGCCACAAACCAAGGAAATCATGGATCATGATGGCAATACTACACAATGCTAAAATGCAAAAACGATAGGGTTCACACATGGGAAGGGGCACTGATGTGATTGCTGTGAGCCACTGGCAATGGCTCACAGTTGCTTGTGTGAACGAGCCTTAAGATTGATAATTTCTCTCAAGATCTTACAACAATCAATGGGGTGATCTTAGAGTTAGTGAGCGCATATAATTCCATTCAGCCAGATCTAGATAATATTGCTCAATGGATAGAGGAATGCAGAGGCCGGCATCACTTTTATTGAGAATCAAGCCAGCCGAGACACTGCTGAGTTGGTCCTTGTCTGACAGAAGCTTAAAAAAACTCAGAGACCAGGTTGATGACCAGGATGATCAGAGCCATTTCAATAATCTTATTGTTGGTGGGTTCCCAGAAAAGGCAGAGGGCTCCAGCCAGATCTGCTTCCCTTCCCCTAATGACCCCACGTGTTGTTGAAAGGGCTCATCAGGCACTCCGACCCTCCCCAGGAGATGGTGAGAAACCAACAAACCTTATATTTAAGCTCCTTAGTTATTTAGACAAACTCCACCTTCAGGCAAAAGAACAGGAAGCTGAACTTACAGAATGGGACAGAAAGAGACTGTTTCTCTTTAATAATCTTAGCCCAGAAACGCAGGTTAAACAAGCTGAATACTGGGACCTTACACTTAAATAGCATGCATCTGGAATCAAGTTTCGCGTCATCTACCCTGCTTGCATGATTGCTACGATCAATCGGGAAAACAGAAATTTCAATCTGCTGAACAGGCCAGGAAAGAGCAACTGGTCCTTCTACCTATTCTTTTACCTTGTGGTCCCAATGCTAACTAGTCCATGAAGTCTAATTGTTAGAGCTCTTGATTCTGGACTTCATTCACCTAGTGTTTAGGGCTGCATTGCATCAAGCTTGTAAGTGAAGTAAGAGATTCAGCTACTAATAGTCTTTAATGTGACTTGGAACTGTTGTATTGATTTTTACTTTTTGATAGCTGATCACTATGCCCCCAAAACAGTAACTTATTGTTATGCCACTCTCACCCCCTCTTCACCACCACTTTGTCAAGCAGCAAACAGGGACAGTGTTAGAGAAACCTATTCCATTCCCAATAGGGTGACTCTATGACATCGCAACCTGGGAGGTCCAACACATGCCACATACCTGTTTCCCTGGACTGTATATGATGAAGTTCTGTTTACGATCCCCTGGAGCCGGCTACTTTTCCCAGTGACACAGCACTCTGTCATCACACTGCAGACTTTTCCTTTTTTTAATGTTTGGTGAACTTTGGTGCCATCAAAGACACTGTGCTTCTCAGCACTGTGCTGTTCAGGCTGATTCCTGAACTTTTATTATCCTTACAGGACTAAAGTACCTGTATTGGTGCTGCCTGTGGTGAATTTGCAGGTTTTCTTTTCCTTTTCTCTCGTCTCTTCTTAATTTTCTATATCAGTTAGTGGGAAGGCTGAGTGGTATCCTAGGGAAAGGGGCATATGCCGTTAGTAGAACAACAGATTATTCTTGCCCTGATGTTGCCAAGTGAATGTTGCCACAGGCTGCATTTACGACTTTGATTTCCTCGCACCCTGCATTTTCAGCATTCCCACTGTTGCTGCTCTTTTACTGTAGGGTGCACCCTTGAGGTGTTTATATTAGTAGCTGGGGGCTGCAGGGGGGAAAAGCCCCCCATGATGGAGGTCACTTCTACTGCCAGATGGCAAATTGTCAGAGCGTCATGGCTAGTGTTGACAGATTCCTTGCACTAAACTTTACACCACCAACTTGGTGGTCCTTGTAGCGTGGGTGAACCAGGAGGGGGGATACTCTGTACTAACACCACTGAGGGGTTCCTTTTGATGCCTTTTATTTTTCTCTCCTCCCATTCCCCCACTCTCATGGGACCATTACCTCATGGGCAGCCAAGGCAATGCCTATTTGCATATTTACATATTCATTACTCATATTGTCCTGGGTTCCCTTGTACTATTCATGTGAGCTGGTTGGCTTCTGGCTGCCTGATTTACAACTGAATCCCTTTTTTTCTGACTGAACAACACCCCACTTCTCAGGAAGTGATACATTCTAGGGCAGTCCTGGTTTGTATTTTATTATTAGTAGTCCTGTCTGTTGTTGGTGGGAAGGGTTTCTCAGAGGGGAGAAAGGGGCCCTGCACCAATGTTTAATGTGTGTCAAATGGGGAAGGGGTGGCAGTGATAATGGGGAGCCTGTTTTGCAGCTCCTAATGGCTGGTTATACCTTAGGTATTTTGGCAGTCATCCCCCCCTTATGTTGTTTTCTTTTTATTATTAGGGTACTAGTGGTCATTTAATTCACCCACTGATGATAGTGACATTTCTTTTTGCTTCTCTTCCTTCGCCACTCAACCTTTTAATATTTAGTAAGTGATACTTCCCTTATACATGTGTTTTGGGACTTTCTGCAAGCAATATGGGCAATACTTTGTAAAGTGGATAGTCTGTCCTCCTTGGTAGCCATGTTCACAGCTGCATGGACCAGCTGGTGATAGGTAACAGTGGTAGCTAGTGGGAATTACCCATGTGGACAGAATTACCAGTTATACTCACCGTAGAGGTAAATGGTGGGCTGCAAGTTTTCTGTTTATCATGCTGTGTTGTAATTGTTGTTATGTACAGGTTCAATAGGTTCAGCTTACTTAAAAACCGCACTGGAAATTCCATTTGTTATTTGTATTCTCAATATTGTTCATTTTATTTGTAGGATCAGCTAGGAGGCATACAGCAGAGCACAAGTGGCTAACTCGAGGCAGATTGGGAATTAAGCAGGGGCTTATCCCACTCACTGGGCTATTAACCTATCTGTTCAATTATGCTTATGGTTTGCCAAATCAAATATATCAGTCAGAATGTGAAAGAAACACAAAACCAGACTAAAAGATATCAAGTGCTTTAACTCTTGAAGAAGCTTCAAGCCCAAATCTCCTTTTTACAAAAAAAACACTGTAAGACATGTCAGCTATTCTTGTTTCGTAGAAATTTGGTCAGGCAGATGTATGGGGTGAGGAACACCACTAATAAACAAAGCATGGCAATCTTATCTGTCAGGTTCCTTTAATTCAAATTGTTGGAGGAAGCAGCAGATGAGCAGAGCAGGTACATCCTAGTTCGAGGAACCCTTGGCCAAAAGAAGGTGGTATTTGACTTCATACAGTATATGGACCCAATGATGACAATCATGGTGTCTTTATTGCCATACTCTGTAAACTAGTGCAGTGGACCTATCTTCCAATTCTTATAGCGCTTGTGATGTTAAACGCAAATTTAATTTTTTTTTTTTTTTTGCAATTAAACATCTTTATTAATTTTATAAACACACCCAAGGTGGAGGAAAGACAATGAGAAAGCAAGTAGAAATCAGAAAATATTGGCTTAATCTCGCCATAACTAGGTGCAAGTTACAATGAGTTGATACACAGACGAGAAAAGGAACCCAAAGTCCATCCCCGTCCTCCCCCTCCCTTATCCCCCACTTCCCCCGCCCAAAGGTTACGAGCAACAGGAGCAAAAACAAATACATAAAAGTTAAGATAATGGAAACTAAGGTTTCAAGTCAGTGAAGAATTGGTCCAAAGGGTCCCAGAGAAGTGCAAAGCGCCTCATTGCCCGCGATATATGCAATGTGCTTCCGTTGTAAAGCTAAAGTACATTCCTGATACCATTCTAATAAGGACGGTGATTTATCAGACAACCAATGTCTTAAAATTAACAATTTCATAACAGCTGAAACAAGAGAAACATAGGCTTTCCAAGCCTTGGAGATACCTATGGAAAAGAAACAGTAAACAAATCTCCGGGTGAGCCTATGATGTGAGCCAAGGACAGAGTTCAAGAGATTGAAATGGCATTCCAGCAGGCCGTGATAACCGGATGTCCATAGCATATGGTACAAAGTTCCATCCTCCTTCTTGCATTTCCAACACAAAGACGTGGGAGATGCCCCATGCCTGAATAGATGAGAAGGAGTTAAATAAAGATGATGCATAATATTAAAATGTACCATCCTTAACCTGTCTTGTTTAATAAATTTATACATGGTGATCCAGAGTTTTTTCCACAGATTCGGAGTAGCCTGGACGTTTAAGACTCCCGACCAGTAATAACAAACCCCTGAGGGGAGCCTGTAGTCCCATTCCTGAAGCAATTTGTAAACCTTGGAAAAACATAAATTTAATTTAAAAATGTGTGTTTAATGTATATTGTAGAGATGTTATGTATGATGTTCTATGTATTGTTTTATGTATGGGTGAAACATCTTGAAAACAAGGTAATTCTAACCCTTATGACATGAAATCCTGTCCTGTATAAAAATAAATAGTTTTACTACTACTTACTATAGGAACATTGTAGTGTATTCTGGTTTGGATAGGGAGTCTGCAGTGCAGCACAACTTATCTCCTGCACAAAGGGCAATTCCAGACTTAATAGACATACTGGGATTAGAGGACCCCTTTTGTACTTTGTACACCACAGTCAAAGAATTCACTTTTCACTCACCAGTGCCTGGCTCCCTGTCCAGACTAGACTATTTTCTTACGAACAATGAGCTTTTGACTGGAGTGGGAAGCTATGAAATTTATGCTAGAGTTGTGTCAGATCACACCCCCATAATTCTTTCTTTGCAATTTACTCCCACACTAGTTCAAGAAAAGACATGGAGACTGAATAACCAAATTTTAAAAGATATAATGTTTATTTTTCATAAAAAGCTGTTCATCTTAGACTTTATCCAGCTCAATAATGGTTCAGTGGAAAGGGAAGGGAAGATGTCTTCTGGCTGGCTATCAAATGCAGTTTGCATAGGGAGCTAATACAGCTCACATCTAAAAGAAAACAAAAAAGGGAACAAAAAGTAAAGGATTTGCTTTGTCAAATCCACCTTCTCGTAAGAAAATTATGCAGACATACCCCTGAATCAATTTGGCTAAAGCTGAACACCCTCAGAGCCTCTTATGTGGAACTCAGCAGAGAATAAGCAGAACTGGCCACATGCAAGACCAGTGTCAAGTACTTTGATCAGGCAGAAAAGGCAGGGAAGCTGATGGCCCTTAGGGTTCAGCAACAGGAAGCTGGAGGATGTGGTGTTGTCCCATCTGCAAGCACCTCACTGGGCTGAGGGAGGGGGTTGCTCATCTCCAGGCTGAGTTGGCCAGGATTTGTGGGACCTCCTCTTCCATCCAGGGACCACCAGAGCCACTGCCATTGCCTCAGAGGTTGCCAAGAAAGAGGAGCGGTTGGACCACAGAGGGCTCAGGGAGGGTGAGAGTGGTGGAACAGAGGCACATCCCTCCAGTTGTACCTTTCCACAATTCCTATGCCATTCTGGCAAAGTGTGGTTCCTCTATGGAGGCACCTGCAGTGGAGACCAAGGAGGATGCTGGGAACATCCACAAGGGAGACCCACGGGAGGGTGGCATGGGACCCCACAGGGGAAGAAAACAACTCCTGGTGGGGGACTCCATTGTTAGGAAGGTAGAACTTGAGGAGGAAGGGGAGAGGGAAGTAAGGTGCCTGCCTGGTGCCATGACTTGGAGGGACGGGGGTGTATCCTCAGGATCACGGGAGCAGCTGCACAGGGGAGGGAGCTGGATGTCATTGTCCACCTAGGGACAAATGACCTGGCTAAGAAAGGGATCAGAATAGTGCAGGAAGAGTTTGTGAGTTGGGGAGGGGCCTTAAACAAGTAGCACACACGGTAACCTTCTCAGAGGTGCTGCCTGTCTGGCCTAGGCGAGGCTAGGGTGCTCCACACCATGGAATTTAATCAGTGGTTGAAAAACTGGTGCAGAGCTCAGGGATTTGGCTTCACTGGGGACTGGGAGTCCACCTGGAGAGATACAGGCCTATACTGGCATGATGGGCTGCATCCATCCAGGAGGGGAACCAGGATCCTAGGTGATAGGTTTAAATGCTTCATTGGCAAGCATTTAAGCTAGCCAAGTGGGGAGGCACTGAAAAGGAGCAGGGAAATTCTAGTGCCCCCAAAAATGTCAGGGTAGTAAGTGAGGTAAACACCAAGATAGAGATGTCAATAGGGAGACGGGCAGGGGTAAATGGAGAAAGTGACAAAGGCAATAAGGACAGGAAGGGGCCAAAAAGAAGTAAGGCCATTAGGAAATGGAGGGTAATGACTACCAATTCCCATAGTCTGGGCAACAAGCTCCCTGATCTGGTGGCCTTAATGGAAGGGGGATGCCTGGATATCGTAGCAGTCACAGAAACATGGTACACAGAGAACCATGACTGGGATGTTAACATACCAGGGTACATAACCTACAGGAAAGACAGGGAGGGGAGAAGAGGGGGAGGAGTAGCTCTCTATGTAAAGGAAAGGATAAAAGCAACTGAACAAAAGAGTAAACAGGGAGGAGAGGAGGCACTGTGAGTCACCTTAGAGACTGGAAATGGCACCACAGTCCACACAGGGGTTGTATACAGACCCCCATGTCAGGGGGGGAATGGACAAGGATATGATAGAAGACATTCTTAAAATGGCAGAGAAAGGGAAGATACTGTTGATGGGAGACCTGAATATGCCAGATGTTAACTGGAGCACATTTTCGGCAGCCACATCCAAAAGCAGGGCCATTCTCGATGCCCAACAGGTGGCACGCCTCAGACAGCTAGTTTTGGAACCCACTCGTGAGGAACAATCTTAGACCTTGTACTCTTAAATGGGGACAGTGAGAGGATCTCAGATCTAGAAGTGGATTGCCATCTCGGAACAAGTGACCATCAAACAGTGTGGTTCATGAAAAACTCAGCTACAGAGTCAAGCCATACAAAAGTGAGGGTACTGGACTTCAGGAGGGCTGATTTTGGGAAGATGGGAGAGTGCCTTAGAAAGCACTAGCAAACAGGCTAGAAGGAGGGGTGGAGCAACAATGAGGAAACATCAAAACTGCCATCACAGAGGCAAGAAGCCTTTGTGTGAAGCAAATAAACAAATCAAAATGAAAGAAGCCACTATGATTCTCAAAAGAGATGGTGGGGAAAGTCAGGGAGAAAAAGATAGCATTCAGGAAGTATAAGGAAACACAGAAGGAGCAGGACAGAGAGCTGTACCAGTTAAGGCAGAAGGAAGCAGGGAGGGAAGTCAGAATAGCAAAGGCCCAAACTGAGGAAAAGATAGGCAACTCGGTTAAGAAGGGGGATAAAACCTTTTATAGGTACATCAGGAAGCGTAGAGAGACAAAGGGAGGGATTGTGAGACTGAATAGAATGGACGGTGTGTGGGAAGACAGGGACAGTGAAAAAGCAGGGATACTCAATGAATATTTCTGCTCGGTATTCACAAAAGAGTAGGAGGGAGAGGTACCTAATCCAGTTAACAGAAGCACTCTTGATGGGGGGGGGTTTGATCCCAGTCCTTTCACAGAAAAAAGGGTTCTGAAAGAACTCCTAAAACTGAAGGTGGACAAAGCAATGGGGCCTGACAGAATTCGCCCCAGAATTCTAAAAGAATTAAGGGAAGAACTAGTGAAACCACTGACTACCCTTTTTAACAAATCATGGGAGGATGGTGTGGAACCTAAGGACTGGAGGAAGATGGATGTGATTCCCCTTCACAAAAGTGGGACCAAGACAGAGGCAGGAGACTACAGACCTGTCGGTTTGACCTCTGTGGTAGGGAAAGTGATGGAATCATTTCTGAAGGAAAGAATTGTTGAGTACCTAGAGGCCAGTGGAGCACAGGACCCAAGGCAGCATGGGTTCACAGCAGGAAGGTCATGTCAGACGAATCTAATTGATTTCTTTGACTGGGTGACCAAAGTAGTAGACCAGGGAGGGGCTATGGACATGGCCTACCTAGGCTTTAGCAAGGCATTTGACCCAGTCCCACACAAAAGATTCATAGTCAAATTAACCAGCCTGAGAGTGGGTCCCAGGGTGGTAGCCTGGGTAAAACATAGGCTGGACAACAGGACACAGAAGGTAATTGTAAATGGAGTCCACTCTGAAGAAAAAAGGGTTACTAGTGGAGTACTGCAGGGTTCAGAACTGGGTCCAGTCCTCTTTAATGTCTTTATAAGTGACATTGCAGAGGGACTGGAAGGAAAAGTATGCCTCTTTGCAGATGACACAAAGATCTGCAACAGGGTTGATACACAAGGTGGCATGGAAAGAATGAGAAGGGACTAGGCAAGGTTGGAGGAATGGTCAGAAGTACGGCAGCTTGGATTCAATGCAAAGAAGAGCAAAATAATGCACCTGGGAAACAAAAACCTAGGGGAAGATTACACAATGGGGGGAGGTAACAACAAAAATGGAAAGAGACCTGGGGGTAATCATATCAGATGACCTTAAGGTTAGCAAGCAATGTGAGAAGGCAGTATATGGAGGGCTGGGGGTATACTAGGATGTATAGGGAGAGGCATCACAAGCAGAAAACAGGAAGTTGTTATCCCTCTGTACAGTTGGTGAGACCCCATCTGGAGTACTGCATACAGTTCTGGAGAACCCATCTTCGCAAGGACATAGACAGGATAGAGGCAGTTCAGAGGAGGGCAACTAAAATGGTTTAGGGTCTACAAGAGAAGCCATACAAGGAGAAACTAAAGGAGCTTAATATGTATACCCTTGAGGAAAGGAGGGAGATGGGGGACATGATAGAAACTCTTAAGTACCGCAGTGGAATCAACAATGTCCAAGAGGGTAGCATCTTTCAGAAAAAGAGGTGTGCAAGAACAAGGGGACACAATTTAAAGATGGGGGGCAGTTCAGTGGCAATGTGAGGAAGTATTTTTTCACAGATGGGGTGGTGGATGCATTAGAACAGCCTTCCTGAGGAGGTTGTGGGGTCTAAAACTGTGGGAGAATTCAAGAATACATGGGACAGAGATAAGGCAATTCTTGTGGGGGGTAAGAAGAAATAGGCTGTTGGTTAACTAGGATCTGCAGCTTATCCTGTAGGTAGGGAAATGGGCAGACTAGGTGGGCCAAGCGGTCCTTATCTGCCATCAAAGTCTATGTTTCTATGCTGACCAGCTGGGTACCTGAGGGCTCAGTACTGGGACCATTTCTGTTGAAAATCTTTATAAGTGGCATTGCACATGAGCTGGTAAGGAAGGTATGCCTCTTTGCAGATGGCACTAAAATCTGCAATAGGGTAGACACTCCGGGGGGGTGGAAAGAATGTGCAGATACCTGAGAAAACTCGCGGAGTGGTTAGGGGCGTGGCAGCTGTGTTTTCAATGTGAAGAAGTGCAAAATCCTGTACCTAACCACAGAAACTCAGAGGTGGAGTACAAAATGGGAGAAGAGATACAGATGGTCACCAAAGAGGAAAGGGACCTGAATGGCCAGCCTAGGGGTGCAGAGGGCTGAAACATTCAAGCCGCACAGGCTGCCACAGTGGCAACCCAAGTCTGAGAATGAACCTGGTCACACAGGGTTCAGCTGGGGGGAGGTGAAGCAAGCATCCCAGCGGATGCTCTCCTCCTCCAGGGAGGGAGGGAGGGCAGCCTGCTCCATCATAACACTACCACCTATGTGATCATGGGTAGTGCTGCCAGGAGCAGCAGTTCCAGGTAGGGGGATACCTCTGATGGAAGATGTCAGCATGTCCAGTGACATGTGAACATCAAGCCAGCACCTAAATGGAGCATCCATGGGTTGGGGAACACAGAATATAGAAACATAGAAACATAGAAACATAGACTTTGACGGCAGATAAGGACCACTTGGCCCACCCAGTCTTCCCATTTCCTTACCTACTGGATAAGCTGCAGATTCTAGTTAACCAACAGCCTACTTCCTGCCCCCCCCACTACAATTGCCTTATGTCTGTCCCATCCATGTTTTAATTCCCCCACTGTTTTAGACCCAACAACCTCCCCAGGAAGGTGGTTCCATGCATCCACCATTCTCTCAGTGAAAAGAAATCTCCTCACAGTACCCCTGAGCCATTTCCCCCCTCTATCTTTAAATTGTGCCCCCTTGTTCTTACACATCTCTTTTTCTGAAAGATGCTACCATCCTGGACTTTGTTGATTCCCTTGAGGTACTTGAAAGTTTCTATCATGTCCCCCCTGTCCCTCCTTTCATCAAGGGTATACATATTAAGCTCTCTCAGTCTCTCTTCATATGGTTTCTGATGCAGACCCTGCACCATTTTTGTTGTCCTCCTCTGGACTGCTTCCACCCTGTCTATGTCCTTGCGTAGATAAGGTCTCCAAAACTGCACACAGTACTCCAGATGGGGTCTCACCAACTGTCTGTACAGAGGGATAACCACTTCCCTTTTTCTATTTGTGATGCCCCTTCATATGCATCCCAGTATCCCCTGGCTCTCCTTACTGACTTCTCACATTGCTTACCCACCTTTAGATCATCTGATATGTTGTTGTTAGGACCTCCCCTGCTATAGTGTACTCTTCTCTTGGGCTTTTGTTTCCCAGGTGCATTACTTTGCACTTCTTTGCATTGAATCTAAGTTGCCATATGTCTGACCATTCCTCCACATGTAAAAAACACCACAGGCAGTGGGAGGTAGCTCTGTAGTTCCTCAAAGACCCCATACTACCTACTGGCCGCAGAGCTACCAACTGAACAAGCCATCCAGAGGGGACTTGAGAAACCCCTGATGGCCTCCACAGGAGGAAAGCGGTGGAGGAACAAGTGGATCCTTAAGTTAAGTCCCAGAGATGGCAGGTGATGGGGTTGGGGGAGCCACATGGGCAGAAGGGGGCCAGTCAGGCAAGAGGAGGAAAAGAAGGAAAGGGACCTGGGATTAATCATACTTGATGACCTCAAAGTGGTGAGACAGTGTTACAAGACAGTAAGCAGGGCCAGTGGAATGCTGGGTGCATCGGAAGGGGTATCGCCAGCAAAAGAAAGGAGGTGGTGTTGCCACTATATAGATCATTGGTGAGACCTCATACTCTCAAACAACTCTTGGGTACAATTTTAAAGAGGCTTGCAGAGTCATTTGCACATTTTAAATTGCTCTATTGCACTTAAACTAAAGCTTTTTAAAGCGCAAGGTCTTGTGCAATACAGCATATACCAAATTAATACAGCAACTCAGTGCAAACACTGAGGCAGTCATGAGATTGAAGCAGCTCAGTGTTTCAACTTATCAAAAAGGCTTTGTCAAAAAGTGCTGGTGTAATCCCACTGCAAGCTTTTATACATGAACCAACCTCTTAAAGCATGGAAAACTTCTGCACATTAGCCCATTTTAATCTCACTATCAATCTCGTTCAAAACTCCATAATCACAAGTAGGAAACAAAACATACGAGTGCTTACAATTACGATCCAGTTTAAGTACAGTTGAATTAAAGGGTTTCCATTTACTGAAACCCTCAGCAATATAGCACTGTATAAAACCTTGGGCATGGTTCATTATTCAGCATTGCTGGTAAGACCCCACCTGGAGTACTGTGTCCAGTTCTGGAGACCACATCTCAGAAAAGATAAAGACAGGGTGGAGGCTATTCAGAGCAGTGCAGTGAAAATGGTGCAGGGGCTGCATCAGAAGCCCTATGAGGAGAGATTGAAGGACCTCAATATGTACAGAACACCCTGAACAATGGGGAGAAAGAGAGGGAGACATGATAGAGATCTATACATATTTCACCAGGTTGAATAAGGTACAGGAGGGGGGTATTTTTCAGAGGAAAGGATGCATGAGAACAAGGGGATATGCAATGAAGCTGGAAGTGGAAAGGTTTTGAGAGATGTGAGGAAATATTTATTCACTGAAGGAGTGGTGGGTTCATGGAACAGTCTTCCAGCAGAGGTGTTGGGGTAGAAACAGTGGTGGGCTTCAAGCATGCATGGAATCGGCAAAAGGGAATCTTATTTGGGAATCAAGGGAGGATGGAGCTGAAGATCAAGTAGGATCTGCAGTGACTGTATAGGTAGGGACAAATAGGCAAACTGAGTGAGCTGAGTGGTCCTTATCTGCTGTTAGATTTTATGTTTTTGTGATTACAGGCATGTGTGAACTATAGGAATTGCTAGGTGTTTTAACTGCAGACATGGATGGAAAACAGACAAGTGTGCTGTGAGTTGATCTTGACTACATCTTGGCACAGTTTGAACAAAAAAATAAAATATAAAACAAGCCTATCATTCATGGGGCATGGAACCCTGCATTCATAGGAAGTAATCACTACTATAAGAATGCGTGATATAGGATCCTGAGATGTGGAAGAAGTGAAACCTTGGTCACAGGACATGTGTAAAACATTCAGGCTAGAGACAGAGAAAGATCAACTGAACAAAAAGTTAGCAACTAGACCAGCAACAATGGGGCAGCGAGTGCAGCAGGGGCACCAGCAGTAGGAAGGGGGCACGGAGTGGAAACATGGGATACAGCAGGCAGATAGAAAGACTGGAAACCCAGAACTGGGGGAAGCAGAGCAGTTGTGGCAGGGATGTGCTGCAGGTAAGCAGCAAAGAAAAGGCATGATGAGAGAATGGTAAGCAACAGCACAGCAATACTGTAGGTGGGATGAAATTCAGCTGCATCAATTCTACACAGAAAACACTGTGGGCAAAACACTGTGGGCATTACCCCTCTCAAGCTGTCCATATTTTTGGTTGGCCCAAAGATGCCACAGTAGCACTATTGCTTGCAATGCTGATAGCTTAAGTTCTGAAATGAGCCTGGACTGTCAGAGGGCTGGACGTTGATTGGTAGGAGGGTTGTAGGATATGCAACAGAAGGACTGCCCTCCTCCTCCAGGCAGGGAGGACTGTGGCACCTGGCATTCGTCTGACCCATATTAGAAGCTGGATGTACCGGGGCCAGGACCATGAGAGCTGGGTGGAGGTTGCAACAGATGGTGTTGCACCATGGGTAGTAGCATCATGAAGTAATTGTACATCCACACCTCCAGGGGAAATCAAAGCAGGTAAATTCTTTGACCTGCAGCAGAATGACACCAGGGGCTCGATTTTCAAAGAGCCATTAGATTATCACAAGTTGCGGCAACCTAGAGCTGTGGCAATCTCAGGGTGCATCAGGGATTCTGCACCACATTTTTTTAAAATGAGGGTCCCTGCACCCAAGACCTAAGATGTGTCACATCTGCAGAGTTGCGCTGAGGTAGTGGCGCAAATGCAAGCTTTGACTGAAAGATCCATCTACCCCTCAAACAGTGGAATGCTCAAGTGGCCTCAAAGGTGGGAGGATGCCTTCCAGGAGGGGACCAAGGGCAAAAGAAGAATGGGGGAGACCTTAGGGGTGATGGGGCATGGCAGCAATGTTTGCGGGGATGAGGTGGCACCCTGTGGGAGTGCCCGGTGCTATTAAAGATAGGCAATTGGCTCGGGTACAAGGGGCTGGCCGAAAGGGACCGGAAGCTGGCCTCAGAAGAATAGAGCCCTGGAACCTGCCCCATAGGTGCCTCTGACTGAAACATCATCAGTGGGCAACAGTCTGCCTCCACACAAGGGACCTGGTACCAAGGGACTGCTGTGGTTCCTGGGAACTATTGTCAGGCACCACTTGCACCTCACAACCTGCAGCCACTGCTGCCTGCCTGCATGTTTGCGTCAGTGGCACCTATGGGGAGGTGCCATGACTGTATCCTTCTGAGGCTGGGTCACAATACCTTTCTGCCAGCCCACTGTACCTGGGCTGATTGGTTGTCTTTAATAGAACAGGGCATCACTGCAGGGTGCCACCTCATCCCTCAGCATATTGCTGCCATGCCACTACACCCCAAGGTCTCTCCCAGTGCTTTTTCTGTCCTAGCCCCTTACTTGCAGCCCCCTCCAATCAGGGACGTAACTACAAGGGTGCAGGGGATGCAGTAGCACCCGGGCCCATGAGGTTTGAGGGGCCCAAATCATAATTTTCATGTTTATTCAAAACTGGAGAGGGGCTCTGTTACATCACCTTGCACCCAGACCCTCTGGGAATTTGCTACGCTACTGCCTCCAATTGCCATGCTGCCAGGCAGCAGCACATGCCCTTAGACAATCTTGTGACTGGTCTAAAGGCAGCCCCCTGTTGCAACCATGGTGGGGTTTGTAGAATAGCAAATAAGGGAAAGAAGCAGCCCCTCTGTGGCACAACCACCTTTGCCACCTGGCGCATGGGTGCTTCTGCAACAAGGGTGGCATGGGGTTCTTTGCTGCATGGCATCCTGATTTCACCACAGCCAGTGTCAGAAAATCAGGAATGCCACAAATTATGATGCAAGTTGCCACTTGCATCATCCCCTTTTGGTACGGGTACCTTGTGTCATAGTTTGCCCTTTAAAAATCAAGCCCTAGGCATCCACTACAGCCCTGCCACCTGGACGCCAGAACAATTGGCTAAGAAACCTTGGGATTTTGGTCTCTTCCTGCTTTAGCCAACCAGAAAGGGGCTCTGTGGTGGGGAGCAAGCCACATATTCATGTTCCCGAACAGAAAGGTTTGGGGAAAGGTGATGAGTGAGGATACCTCAAGTGGGCAGATACTGGAAGCACATCCGTGTGTGAATGAAGGAGATAAACAGAACTGAATTAAAAAAAAATGTTGTCAATGTTTTCCTGGACAGACAAGGTCAATCATAAACATCCATGGTAATCCCTAACCTGTCCCTGATCTGTGTCCATGATAACTCCATCAACCATTTTTCCAAGTTCAAATTCATTTGTTTGACATAAAGATCTTCTCAAAAATAGACAATAATATAAATAAAACACATAGAAACATCAATATTTCATACTTATTTCAAGAAACCAATTAGCAAATAAAGTTCCCTGGGAGCATACAATACAAATGAACAGGACTTTTCAACTGCTAGAACAATGACTAAATTTACAGAGTAAGATATTTACAAATGCAAAATGCATGAAACAATAGGATGGGTTCAAACCTGATTACCTACACCCCCAAACTGTTGTAATCCCTATACAAGCTAATGTACTCTTGGTATGACAAATATACATTCATGTACTATAAATTTATCCAAAATGTACTCTCTGTAAAAACAGTATCACCGCAAATAAGTAATCTGAATCTATAGAATTAAACAGATACTATCTACCTTTTTTCAGGAGTTAAATATACTTCAGAAATAATACCACCTTGCCATCTCACCCTAGCATCTTTAAATAAAGGACATAACAAAATAACGTTTCAAATAATCAATTCCATTACAGTTACATTCACACAGTTTTGAGGAGACATTATCACATCTTTGTTTATGTGCTAACCAATTACTATTAATCCATTCTAAAGTTGATTAAACTAGCTCTATATTTAAGTACAACAATCAAGTTTGAGATATCTTTCTTTGTTACATGAACTTTTAATTAACTGAAATTAAGGGTGGTTTCATAGTATCCTGTTTATCCCTGTTAATGAATCTAGTTTTAATGGTACTTTAACCTCATCCCTTGGTAACCCAGGTTTATCAGCAAGGACTGAGTGGAGTCCCACTGGAAAAATAGTATTTTTGATAAAGATAATAGCTGGGAAATAAAAAGCCCCTTACAAAATGGGTAGAACATTTCCTGAATTTTGATTGGTTAAAAAGTACAATTTGCTATGCCCTTATCAGGATGTGTTCTGGCAACTGGTACAAATTATGCCAACCAAAATGCAGCAGACTCTGAGAGCAATGCCTGCTGCAGCTCTCCTACTGCTGCTCCACACCTAGCATCTGACGAACTGCAACAACTGCACCGGGATTGCATTGCCACCACAACACAAAACATGTAAAATACCAGTCACTGTGTCCAAGGTTCCCCGCATTCCCTTCATGCTCAAAAAAAATAAAATAAAAAGTTAAACTTTTAGTGTTTTGCCAAAAAATGTTGTACCTCTTCTTTTCTTTTGATTTCTACCTGTTTGTCTGGTCTTAGGTGCACAGCTCCTATTGCAGCTGTGCACACCACGCCCACTGCACACTGCCAATTTATTCCATTTCCAGTTTGCACCTGTCCTCCTTGATCTCCAGTCTCCATTCCTACCTTTCCTCCTTTCCAGTGAGACACAAACCACAACAAGTGAGAAGCCCCTGGCTCATACTGCAGCCCAGTATCAGAATGATTAGAAAATCAAGAAGCAGGAAACCACTCGGTGCACGTTCGCTCCCAGTGAAGCTGGACAGCCACTTGCTCATGGTCAAACCAGAGTGTACAGCAAAACAACATGGAGAAACACCATACAAAACACCACGAAGAACAAAAAGCACAACTACTGTAAACACAATAAACTGTCCCTCCATGTGTGTTTGTTGTGGGGGTGGCATTGTGGCACACGCTTGCACCCTATGAAACTGGCTACTCTGTTGCTCCCTGCCAAAGACACCCTAAAAAATAGAAAAATAATAAAACTACACTAAACCATCAAATGTTTTGTCTGTGTTTGTATGGGGGGGGGGGGCGACAAACAAACGTGACCTCCCTGAAATGTTAGAATAATTTTAAAAAGGAAAAAAAGAAAGTTTAAAGTCAGGAACTATTTTTTTCTATCCTGAAAGAAAACTGATACAAAAAGATAAATAAATTACATTTTACTGTTCAAACTGCACATTGCCATTCAGAGTCTATGTTGACAATTTTCTACCCATTTTATAAGCAGAATAATAAATTTCAGAGTATGGTTTATGGCTGATAGAAGCGCTTCCCAGGTGCTAAAGGTACTCAGTGCCAGCCTTGTGCCTCATTTCTAGAGCTCTGTGAAAGTCTTATTTTTTTATAATTTTTATTTTTATTTTTCTGGAATTTGTTGTTATTTCTTTTTGTTCATTGAACAATTAGTTTTATTTCTTGTTATCATGTTTACATTAATAAAATACCTCAAAATGACCTTATACACAATTGTATTAAGAAGCATCATGCTATGAAACATAGAAACATAGACTTTGACTGCAGATAAGGACCTACTTAGCCCACCCAGTCTGCCCATTTCCCTACTTACTGGATAAGCTGCAGATTCTAGTTAACCAACAGCCTGCTTCCTGCAACCCTCCACTCTAATTGCCTTGTGTCTGTCCCATGCATGTTTGAATTCCCCCACTGTTTTAGACCCAACGACCTCCTCAGGAAGCCTGTTTGATGTGTTCACCACTCTCTCCGTGAAAAAAAATTTCCTCACATTACCCCTGAGCTGTCCCCCCTCTATCTTTAAATTGTGCCCCCTTGTTCTTACACATCTCTTTTTCTGAAAGATGCTACCCTCCTGGACTGTGTTGATTCCCTTGAGGTACTTCAAAGTTTCTATCATGTCCCCCCATCCCTCCTTTCATCAAGAGTAAACATATTAAGCTCTCTCTCAGTCTCTCTTCATATGGTTTCTGCTGCAGACCCTGCGCCATTTTAGTTGCCCTCCTCTGGACTGCTTCCATCCTGTCTATGTCCTTGCGTAGATGAGGTCTCCAAAACTGCACACAGTACTCCAGATGGGGTCTCACCAACTGTCTGTATAAAGGGATAACCACTTCCCTTTTCCTACCTGTGAAGCCCTTTCCTATGCATCCCAGTATCCCCCTGGCTCTCCTTACCGACTTTTCACATTGCTTACCCACTTTTAGGTCATCTGATATGACTACCCCCAGGTTCCTTTCCATTTTTGCTGTTGTTAGTACCTCCCCCGCTATTGTGTACTCTTCTCCTGGGTTTTTGTTTCCTAGGTGCATTACTTTGCACTTCTTTGCACTGAATCTAAGTTGCCATATGTCTGACCATTCCTCCAACCTTGCCAAGTCCCTTCTCATCTTTTCTACCCCTCTTGTGTATCAACTCTGTTACAGATCTTTGTGTCATCTGCAAAGAGGCATACCTTTCCCTCCAGACCCTGCAATGTCACTCATAAAGATGCTAAAGAGGACTGGTCACAGCACTGAGCCCTGAGGTACTCCACTAGTAACCCCCTTTCTTCGGAATGTGTTCCATTCACTAGTACCTTCTGTGTCCTGTTGTGCAGCCAATTTGATACCAGGCTACCACCCTGGGACCCATTCCCAGGCTGGCTAACTTGATTATTAATCTTAAAGGGAATGTGTCAAATGCCTTGCTAAAGTCTAGGTAGGCCATATCCACAGCCCCTCCCTGGTCTATTACTTTGGTCACCCAGTCAAAGAAATCAATTAGATTCATCTGACATGACCTTCCTGCTGTAAATCCATACTGCTTTGGGTCCTGTGCCCCGGTGGCCTCTAGATACTCAACAACTCTTTCTTTCAGAAGTGATTCCATCATTTTCCCTACCACTGAGGTCAAACTTACAGGTCTGTAGTTTCCTGCTTCTGCCTTGCTCCTACTTTTATGAAGGAGAATCACATCTGCCCTACTCCAGTCCTCAGGTACTGCCCCATCCTGCCATGATTTGTTAAAAAGCATGGTAAGTGGTGTCACTAGGTCCTCCCTTAGTTATTTTAGGATTCTAGCGTGAATCCCGTCAGGCCCCATTGCTTTGTCTACCTTGAGTTTTAGGAGTTCTTTCAGAACTCTTTCTTCTGTGAATGGACTGGTGTCAACCCCCCTACCCAGAGTGCTTCTATTGTCTGGTTTAGGTAACTGTTCCTCATCTTCTTTTGTGAATACTGAGCAAAAGTATTCATTCAGTATCTCTGACTTTTCACTGTCTCCCTCTGCCCACCTCCCCTCTCCTTTATTAATCTTCACTATCCCTCCCTTAACCTTTCTATGCTCCCTAATGTACCTATAAAAGGTTTTATCCCCCTTCTTAACTGAGTTGGCTATTTTTTCCTCAGTTTGGGCCTTTGCTAGTCTGACTGCCTTGCCCACTTCTTTCTGCTTTAATTGATACAGTTCCCTGCCGTGCTCCTTCTGTGGTTCCTTATACTTTTTGAATGCAGGCTTTTTCTCCTTAACCTTCCCTGCCACCTCTTTTGAGAACCATAGTGGTTTTTTACTCAGCTTAGTTTTCTTTATTTGTTTCACACAAAGGCTTGTTGCCTCAATGGTGGCAGTTTTTATGTTTCTCCATTGTTCTTCCACTCCTCCGTTTTGGTCATTTGCTAGTGCATTCTTCAGGTATTCACCCATTTTGCCAAAGTCAGCCCTTCTAAAGTCCAGCATCCTTGTTTTTGTATGGCTTATCTCCATGGTTGTGCTCATAGTGAAGCACACTGTGCAGTGGTCGCTTGTTCTAGATGTCTACTGACTTCTAAATTTGTGATCCTCTCTCCATTTGAGAGTACCAGGTCTAGTATTGCTCCCTCCTGAGTGGGTTCCAACACTAGCTGTCTAAGGCCTGCCCCTTGCAGGGCATCGAGAATGACCCAGCTCTTGGATGTGGCTGCAGTACCTGTTATCCAGTTAACATCTGGCATATTCAGGTACCCCATCAACAGTATCTCCCCTTTTTCAGCCATTTTGAGAATGTCCTCTATCATTTTGTTGTCGATTTCCTCCCTTGAGATGGGGGTCTGTATACAACATCTGTGCAGATTGTGATGCTATTCCCTGTCTCCAAGGTGACCCAGAGTGCCTCTTGTCCTCCCCCTTTACTTTTTAGTTCTGTAGCTTTGATCCCTTCCCTTATGTATAGAGCTACTCCACCTCCTCTTTTACCTTCCCTGTCCCTGCTGTAGATTGTGTACCCTGGTCTTGAAAGGTTTTGTGAATCAGACAATTTCACTGTTGCTATCTTGCAGACCAACTCAGTAGTAACAACGGAGCCTAAACAACAACTGCTGCAAGCATTCTTTTAGTTTTTATCAAAAAAAGCATTTTTTTTTTACTTTTTTCATGTGTTTGTTTTCATTTTTTTTTTTATACCTTGAATTTCTTGTTATTTCTCATGTAAGAAAAACATGGGTCTCTGCAGTCGTTACACATCTGGGGTGTACTCTTATCAGCCAATAAATCACACCTCATTGTGTCGTATTCCTTACTTATTGAATAATTAATGTGCTCTTCTAAACACAGACAAGAAGTGGTTCCAGAGGACTAGAGCAGGGTGGTTGCAGTCCCACTACACAAGTGGTAGCAGGGAGGAGGCTGGCAGTTATAGGCCAGTCAATCTGACATCGGTGGTGGGAAAGTTAATGGAATTATTGCTGAAGGAAAATATTGTGGAATATCTTGAATCCAGTGGGTTACAAGACCTGAGGCAGCATGGGTTCATGGGAGGAGGTCATGTCAAACAAATCTGATAGATTTCTTTGAGAGGGTGAGAAAATATTTAGATCAGGATGGGTGGTGGACATGGCCTACCTAGATTTCAGTAAGGCCTTCAACACTGTTCCACACAGGAGACTAGTACGCAAGCTGGGAAGCTTAGGAGTGGAACCAAAAGTGGTAAACTTAATAAGAAGTTGGTTAGGGGATTGGCAATAGAGGGTAGTGATAAATGGGTGTGTACTCTGAAAAAGGGAGGGTGACCAGTAGGGTGCCTCAGGGATCAGTCCTCTTTAATGTCTTCATAAGCGACATTGCAGAGGAGCCGGAAAGGAAGGTCTGCCTTTTTGTGGATGACACCAAAATCTGCAATAGGATGGACACTCCAGGGAGGTGTAAAGGATGAACAGAGACTTGAGAAAACTAGAGGAATGGCCAAGAGTATGGTAGCCGGGTTCCAATGCAAAAAAGAGCAGAATGATGCACTTAGGGCACAGAAACCCAGAGGCAGAGTACAAAATGAGTGGAGTGGTACTGACAACCACCAAGCAGAAAAGAGATCTTAGGGTAGTCAGTAGTAGGGTGGACTAGTGGGATGCAGGAGTGCATAGGGAGGGTTATCACCAGCAGAAAGATGAAGGTGGCATTGTCTCTGTATTCATTGTCTCTGTATTGATTGCTGGTAAAACCCCACCTAGAGTACTGTGTCCAGTTCTGAAGACCACATCTCTGGAAGGACATAGATAGAGTGGAGGTGGTCCAGAGGAGGACAACTAAAAAGGTGCAGGGTCTGCATAAAAGCCCTATAAGGAGAGACTAAAGGACCTCAATATGTACATCCTGGAAGAGAGGAGGGAGAGGGGAGATATGACAGATACCTGTGAATTATACATTACATGCATAAATAAGGTACAGGAGGGAAGTATTTTTGAGAAGAAAAAGTGCTCAAGAACAGAGGGGCCTGATATGATGCTGGCAGAGGGTACTTTCAGGAAAGATGTGAGGAACTAGTTCTCCACAGAAAGAGTGGTGGATTCCTGGAATAGCCTTCCAGCAGAGGTGGTGGGGGCAAAAACAGTGGTGGGGCCCACAAATGCATGAGATAAGCAGAAAAGGAATCATAGTGGAAAGGAAGGGGGGAGGAGGGAGGGAGGGAGGGAGAAAGAGCTATAGATCGGGCAAAGTCTGATGTAATAGTGTAGGTGGGGAGAAATGGGAAGACTGGATGGGCCAAGTGGTCCTTTCCTGCCATCAAATTCTGTGTTTCTATGATTCATGAACAAGATTGTCAATAGTTAGTGGACATGCACAAATGACTGGAAAAAACATACAATCAAGAGGCACTGATCAATAGAACTAAATCCATTTTACATTTGTTAAATAAATGAGAAAAGTTTCTGATAAAATTACATTTTACATTTTTTAGGTAGCAGCCGTTATTGGCTATGATGTCAATGACTCTGTAAGGGCACCCTGAGCCTTTGTGGGAGGGTGCCCCAAAAAATTAAAATCTACTACTACTACTACTTTTTTAGTATATATGATTGATAATGATTTTCATGGGTTAGTTTTAAATTATGGTATTTATTAAATGTATTTATTATTTTTTTCAATTAATCTTTTTTTCTTCTCCAGCACCCCCAATGCTGTCACTGGCCTTCTCATGGACTTACCAGTTAAGTACCACTTACCCAGGATCACAGCTGGGTGTGTGGTCATCTGTATCAGTCAATCATGTGCGTGCCCACGGGGGTGCCAGCATGTAGCAGCCCAGCTTTTCCTGATTTCATCTTTGGGCACTGAGTAAAATGGTACAAGCATGTACAGTATGAATGACGTGGTGCTCATGCATGCTAGATGTCCAGGTAGTGGCTTCTCCCCTTGTTTTTCTCCCATCTGTGCTGCCACAAGGCCTCACCAGATGGCAGTTCTCAACTGGGAGGCTTGTCCTCCCCCTTTGTGAGAGAACAGAGCAGTTCTTTGGTACTCAACCCTTCATCCCTCAGCTCTTCAGTGATCATCAGTGCTCATTCCCAAACACCATTTGCCAGCATAGCAAGCAGTCTTTCTGTGTCCTGTATAGGAGGGTATCATGGATGGTATCCTGTCTAAAATATAAACATTGCTTTAGTAGTTCTATTAAATAAACTACTTATAGATATATAGATACATTGATACTGTTGACAGATAAGGGCCGCCAGGCTCATCTAGTCTGCCCTTTTTTTTATCTGCCAAAGCGGCCAGTGATCCTATCTGGTTATTGGCTTCAGCTTTTTCATCCTGTCTGTATTATTCCCTTATTCCTGTCCCATTCATGTTTGAAGCCCACCACTGTACGGGCGGCCACCACTTCATGAAGAAGGCAATTCCATGTGCCCACCACCTTCTCCATAAAAAAGAACTTCCTGACATTACCCCTTATGCGGCCACCCATCAGTCTTATGTCATGTCCTGTTGTGCTGGTACTACTTTTAAACTGGAATATGTTGTCTCCTTTCATCTTGTTCATGCCCTTGATGTACTTGAACATTTCTGTCATGTCCCCTTTCTCCCTCCTTCACTCCAGTGTGTACAAAATGAGGTCTCTGACTCTTTCCTCATAAGGCTTGTGATATAGACCCAGGGTTCCCAACTCTCTGGGAATATAGAGTGGTGGCGGTGCTGATCAGGACCAAGGGTGCATTATTCCATGGACCCCTCTATGCACTGTACATGTGCATAAGTGGTTCTTAGTAAGGTACTGAGCACAGCTATCAAAACAGGGGTACTGTAGAAGTACAATAAAAAATGATGGGAAAAGACCATTTTGGAGGACTTTATTTAAAAAAAATAGGGCAATGGCAAAATATATAGGGTGGTGGTAAAAAATATGGAGTGGTGGTAGAAAAATATAGGGTTGTGGCCCACCGTGCTAAAACAATGAATGTTGAACATTGAGACCCTTCTCCATTTTGGTCACCCTCCTCTGCACCATCTCTATTTTATCAATGTCATTTCAAATGTGTGGCCTCCAGAACTGGACACAGTACTGAAGGTGAGGCGTCACCAGGGTCTTGCAGAGTGCAATTACAGTCTTACCTCCCTCCTTCAGCTTGGGAGTCCCCTTCCAATGCACCTCAACATTCCAGTGGCCTTCCCCACCATCTTGGCTGTCTGCCTTGTGGCCTTCAGGTCATCTGTGATTATAAACCCCAAATCCCTCTCCTTAGTAACTGCTAACAGCTCTCCCACCAACCTGTAGCTTGCTTCAGGGTTCCTGCTTCCCACTTGTATGACTTTTACACTTCTTTGCAGTAACCTCAGGTGCCATGCCTCTGGCTATCTTTCCAGCTGTTTCAGGTCCTTTCTCACTCTTCCCCCTCCCTATGAGGTATCCACCATATTGCAGATCTTGGTGTCATCTGAAAACAGGCAAACCTTTCATTCCAGTCCATCTGCTATGTCACTGATGAAGACATTGAAGAGGACTGGCCCCAGAACTGACCCTTGAGGTACCCCACTGGTCACCTCCCTTTCCTCTGATTGGGTTTCGTTTACTGCAACCCTCTGTTTTCTGTCCCTTAACCAGTTTCATATTTGGTTTACTACCTTGTGTCCCATCTGCAGGCTACCTAGCTTGCTGACCAGCCTCCTATGTGGGACGATATTAAAGGATTTGCTGAAATCTAGGTAGGCAATATCTACTGCCCCTCCCCCTTTGTCTAATGCCTTTGTCACCCAGTCAAAGAAATCTATTAGGTTAGTTTGACAGAACCATCCTGTGGTAAACCCATGCTGCCTGGGATCCAACACCCTCATGGCATCTAGGTGCACCATTATTCTTTCCTTGAAGAGTATCTCCCTTATCTTTCCAACTATAGAGGTCAGACTAACTGGCCTGTGTTGCCAGATAGGCCTAAATCCTTTATTTAGGTTCCTATTGTATGTGCTGTAATGTACTTTAGAGTTAAGAAAATGTCTCTATAAAAGGCTTTTAAGAGCAAATGCAAAATAGCCAGAATTTCTGTAACAGCTAGGGTGGGTCTGGTACATCTCCAGATAAGGGACCAACAGGTTTATGACTCAAAAAGTCCTAAACCATTAGATAAAACTGGGCATGTAGTTTCCAATGACAGGAAAAAGTTAACGGAATGGCCTAGGGCTCAGGGATCAAGCCAAAAGCATGGACCAGATGTTACAGGAGGTTGACATGAAACCTGACATAGAACCACAGTGACTCCTGCAGGAAAAGGTAAACTGTTTACATCCCAGTCTCTGTATTGCTGGAAGATACCCCCGCCATTACAAAGTTGTGGGTGGGGCTTGAAAATGACCAGACTTTGTCTAATAGACCTATGTCAAACATCA
The DNA here is from genome assembly GCA_016271365.2 of Neoceratodus forsteri. Taxonomy (NCBI): domain Eukaryota; kingdom Metazoa; phylum Chordata; order Ceratodontiformes; family Ceratodontidae; genus Neoceratodus; species Neoceratodus forsteri. The sequence goes on from CM028136.1 coordinate 794,233,004, forward strand.
GTGTAGTTGAGCAGTTTTTATCTTGGAGTCAGCAGCCTGAGTGAGCACTTGGAGAATCTCAGAGCTAACCAAGCTGGCATATATGTTTAAACCAGAAAGTATATGTGTAGGCCTGGAAAAAACCTCTGAAACCAGATCTGAGTGTGTGGAAATTAGACTTTTCACATACTGAACAGAAAATTCTGAATTTAAGTAAGAATTTTGGAAACCAAGACCTTTCACCAAGGAAGCACCTGGAGCCTTATTTTTAAGGACCTTCAGAGAACTGGCTTAATCACAAACGTGCTACAAACTCTATTGCTAAATGAACATTCACCTGCTGGGAGATAACTTTCATCTCCACAAGGACATTTAATCTTTCTGGACTCTTAACATCAGAATATGGTATAGTTTAGAACAACAGTACATAGGGTTTTCTGTAAACCATCCAGTGTTGTTTTTGGTATTGTCTGCAGTTCAAAGATCTTCCAAACTGTAGAATGTACTGTGTTGTTTTTATTAAGTAAGCTTTTATGATATTTCTTATCAGCTCTGCCTGGGATCTGATTGTGTGACCTAATATGTTAACAGAAGGGTTTTGCAAAGACTGTGTGCCTTGATAACAAAGATAGTGACCACTGGTCTATCCTACAAAACTACTTAGGCAAGAGGCTGTCAGTGGCAGTGGTGGGATTCAAACCCTGAATGTAGTGCAGAGTCAAGGGAACTCGGAACTACAATTTCCAACCTCCCACTGGGAAAAGGAAGATTGGTGATTCTTCCTGAACCCTACAACCTCTCATGAGTTCTGTAAAAAGGGGCATCCTCTCTGCAAACAGGAGGTCCTGCTGCACCCCCCCGAGGTTAGGCCCGTGACAGACTGTAATTCCCTGCATCTTCTTTACTACCGCTCTTATGAAAAGGGACAACATTTGCCCTTCTCCAGTCCTCTGGGACCACTCCAGTGTCTAGAGACTCACTGAGCAGGGTTGCCAGTTCAATCCTCAGTTCCCGTAGGACCCTGGAATGTATGCCATCTGGACCCATGGCTTTGTCCACCTTCAGCTTTGCAAACTCTTCATGGATCCTCCCTTCTGTGAATAGACTAGTGTTTACCTCTGTATCCTTTGTTCCTTTAAAGTCTAGCTGTGGGCCATGTCCATGCCCTCCACAGTGAAGACTGAACAGAAATATTAATTCAGGACCCTTGCTTTCTCCCCTTCTCCCTCCATTATCTCCCTCCTTGTTCCTTGAAGCTTACCTACTTCCCTCTTTGCCTTCCTCCTCTCGCTAATGTACCTGAAGAATGTCTTGTCACTTTTTGTAACCAATTGAGCTATTCTTTCCTCAGTTTGCACTTTAGTACATCTCACTGCTTTTCCTGCCTCCCTCAGACACTTCTGGTACATTTCCTTATCCTCATCATTTTGTGTCTCCTTATACTTCCTGAAGGCTAGCCTCTTGGCCCCTACCTTTTCAGCCACCCCCCTTGAGAACCAAAGTGGTTTTCACCTCCTTTTTCCCTTGTCTATTGCCCTAACACATTATTTTGTGACCTCCGCTATGGCCTCGTTTATGTGTGCCCATTTCTCTTCAACGTCCCCCATCCCCCTTTTTTCCAGGGTTTCTTTAAGCTAAAGTCCCATCCTGGTAAAGTCCACCCTTCTGAAGTCTAAGACTCTTGCTTTTGTATGGGTTGACTGAATCCCTGTGTCCACCTTGAAGCACACCATATGGTGGTCACTGGACCCTAGCTGACCTTCTGCCTCAAGCCCTGTTATCCTGTCCCCATTGGTCAGTACCAGATCCAGGATTGCCTGGTCTCTGGTAGGTTCCTGCACCAGTTGCCTTAGTCCAGCTCCCCCAAGGGAATCAATTAAGTCCCGTGCCCTGTCCAAGGCTCCTGCTGGGATGGACCAGTCTATTTCTGGCATGTTAATGTCTCCAATCCACAGTACCTCCCCCATTGCTGCCATGTCATGCATGTTTTCTAGCAGCAGTTTGTCAATTTATTCTGCCTGAGCTGGGGGTCTGTAAATGACCCCTGTATGAATGGCTGTTCCATTGCCTGGCTCAAGGGTGACTCAAACTTCCTCTGTTTGTTCATGCCTGTTTTGAATTTTGGTTGCCTTGATGCTTTCTTTGATGTTTCTTTTACCTTTTCTAAACAGGGCATTACCGGCACACTTATGTCCCGCTGTGGTTCCTGGTGTCCCGTGTTTCCGTTATGGCCACTATGTCTATCACCTTCCATCATTACAGACATCAGGTCTGGGACCTTGTTCCCCAGAATGCAGGTATTCATGTGCATGATTTTCCATGGAAAGTGACATCCTTTCACCCCTCCTTGGGTTTTGCTCCTTGTATCATCCTACTATTCCTGTCACATTCTATGTGGTGCTTCCCTTTACTACCTTTCTGGTTGCTTGTGGTTTACATCTTTTTGCTACTGATGATATCACCAGGCCCTGTGTGCAGCCTTTTCTGTACTATGGTACTGGTGTATCTGCCCCCAGCATAACGTACCAGTCCTGCTTGATGTGTGCCTAAATCTGTGGGGGACGGCTGTCTGAAACTCCTCTCTCCTGACAGCCTCCCCCAGTGGCTAGTTTAAATGCTTGCTCAGGAACCATGTAAACCTCTCACTGAGGACAGATGTTCCCTCCCCAGAAGGATGCAGACTGTCTCTCTTGTACAGGAGTGAATCATCCCAGGTGGTACCCGAGTCCCCAGTGTAGCCAAAGCTGTTTTTCCTGCACCAGTCCTTCAACCACTTGTTGAAGCTTTTGATGCATCAGTTTCTTTCCCTCTCCTTCCCATGATGGGTAGCACCTCTGTGAACGTATCAGTTTGCTACCTCCACCAGGCACCTACCCAAATCCCTAAAATCCTCCTGTACCTTCTCCAAGCTAGCCCTGTCTTTGGCTAGGTCATTTATTCCCAGATGGACAATGACATCCAGCCCCCTCAGCCACAACCTTAGCAATCATGTGGATTCACTCCCCCTCCCTCAGAGCTGTGCCTCCTGGGAGACACTTTACCTCCCTCTTCATCTTGATGTTCATTCCCAGCTCCATACCCTGAACTACTGAGTCCCCCACCAGGAGAAGCTTCCTCCTCCCATGGTTTTCTCTTGCTCCATTCCCTGAGCCCCCCTCCTGGTGGGTCTGTTCATCCTCCCTGGTCTCAACCTTGGGTTCACTTTCAGGGCTCTCCCTCCCCTTGAGAACATCGTATTTGTTCCTCAGTTGGACCAGGTGGAGGATGTGCTTGAGATCCACCTTTCTCAATCTCCCTGAGCTCACCGTAGTCCATCTAGGCCTCTGTTGTGACAGCCTCTGTAACAGTGGCTGGTAGTATGGTGTTCCCTGGGTGGGGGCGAAGGTTTTCAGGACTCCTGCCAGCTGTGCACAGAGCTTGGCAACCTCTTCCCTCAGTCCAGAGAGGTGTCTACATATAGGGTAGCACCTCAGTTCCCAGAATGTTCTTCTGAATACTGCTGCTAAACACCCACTGCATTGCACCACTCCTTGTGCCAGCCCTCTTTCTGCTGATGTATGCTCTTCTACCTCACTACTTTTTTTCATGTGTGACATTTTTTTCTATTAATGTATCCTTTGTGTGAGGGATGACCTGCCCACTCTCTAGGGTCAACCCTATAAAAATGGCTAACCCTGGGGCAGGTGGGTTGTGGGAAGGTGGGACTAACCCAACCCCCTTGCCAGAAACTATTAGCTCCTCTGGCTTCCAGTTCTGCTGCACTGGCCCAGACTCATACTGCAGCCCCTTAAATACCCTCCTTTGGTGCACTTTGACTCCAACAGCCCAAACAGTGACATATTAAAGCCCCTCAGTTACATTCCAGAGCCTGCGTAGCAGACTCCTCATCCAGAACCAAATTATTTGGGCACTGTAAGAAAATGCAGATACCAGAATTTAACAGAAAAACAAGGAAACTAAAAAAAAGCACATCAAAGAGCTAATCCCAGCGTTAAAACAGCAAGTGTACTTTCCTCAAGTGAGTGTCTCGAGCAGCAGCTATGCAGCTCCCTAGCCAGGAACAAACAGCCCCTGTGGCATCCAGTCCTGCTGGTATGTGGCCCCCTAGCCAGAAACTATCAGCCCGTCTAGCTTCTGATTCAGCGGTACTGGCCCAGACTCACACTGCGGTCCCTTAAATATCCTCCTTTGGTGCACTTTTGAAATTTAAATCAGAGTTCTTTGTTTGACTCCTACAACCCAAACAGTGACAAATTCAAGCCCCTCAGTTACATTCCAGAGCCTATGTAGCAGACTCCTCAACCAGAACCAAATCATTTGGGCACCAAAAGAAAAAGCAACTACCTGAAAACCAAGGAACCTAAAACAAAAAATCACATCAAACAGCTTATCCCAGTCTTAAAACAGCAAGTGTACTTTCCTCAAGTGAGTGTCTCAAGCATCAGCTATGCAGCCCCCTAGCCAGAAACTTTCAGCCTCTCTGGCTTCCTTTTCTGCTGCACTTACAGTATACATTCTACATTAAAGCTCTATAACACATTTTGGGTTGTTAGTTTACACATATTTTGATATGGGTCCACACAAGCTCTTTACATGGGTCTAGATCATTTTAATTTATGGGGTTTGTGATATCAGCTCTGTGTGAAGATTAGATACAACTCTCTTGATTTCTCTTATTTCTAGTTAGTCTCTTTTTATGTTTGCCTGCGTGCATGCACAAGAAACATGTTGCAGCAGCTTGCTACAGAAGCACGTTATGGAGGTGCAACACTGTTGTGGCCAATGCCCCAGGTGCCTTCTGAGGTTTGGCCCACTTTCCCCATTGTAGTGGCTCATTGCTGCTGACATTAGTTCAGCTAGCATGCCACCACCTTGAAAGGTTTTTGCCACTGCAATCAGGGGCTGCCTCATCATTGCAGCATCAGCCATTCTGCTGCAATGAGGGAGCAACCTGCCATTACAGGGCAGCACCTTGCTGTCCACATGCCCCCTGACCCAGTGCATTTGCCAACAGAGGAGCCCACTCCCCATCAGCATATTGTAACCCCCTCTCCCCTTTGTTGTTTGCCGAGGTGCCCAACCTCAGCTTCATGTGCCCCCACCAACAGTCTTTTCTTTGCCAACGGGGTCCTATCCCTCGGCTTCAGTTCCCCCATTCAATTTGTCGATGACAGAGCCCACTCCCCATCAGCACACTCCCCCAATTTGTTGTGTGCTGAGGGGTGCCCAATCCCCTGCCTACTCCCCACACATGTGCCGACTGGTGTGCCCACCCCCGTCATCTACAGCACCCTAAACATTAGGTGGCATGCTGGAGCACACCCAGCATGCCAAATGTCCTGTAAAACAAAAATTGTCCCAAGATGTTTCTCATTTTTTTTAAACCCTCAAAACAGAACCGGTCCTCATTGCATCGGTGACCCCTGCCCTCTCCCCCAACCCACGCCCACTCTCTGTGCACCCTGCCACCCCACATCCCCCCTCAACCCATACTTACCTGTGGAGGCCGACGCAATGATCTTCAGCGGACTGGGAACATGTCTGCACTCTTCAAAGCCAACCGTGAACTGAATAAATGCCGGTAAGCTGTTTAATGCCATAAATAGGGATTTTCAAGTTTGGTGTATATCTCAGGCATTTTTTGGAATTTTGGCACCAAATTTTCAATATGGGGTTATTGGGACCCCTCTTCATGAATTCAGCCACTGTCATGGCGTTATTCGGTCCCAAAAGGTGATTTTGGGGTCACTGCGCGGAATCACCTTTCGGGACTGATTAACAAAATGACAGTGCCACTGTTCATGAGGCGGGCTCTCAAAAAGCCTATGTTGCAAATTTGGTGGAAAAAATCAAATAAATGACTGTTTTACAACGTGTGTTGCACAGTTTGCGTGCATGCTCGTAACTTTGCAAATCTGTAATATTTTCATTCCAGATTTCCAACATTACCATTTTTCCAAACCTACTTATGAATACTACAGTTGTCATTTTACACATCCTGGCCAAAATGTGTTTTCGCTCTTTCAGTGCCATAAACTCCACTTGTGATCAGCTGTGAAATCAGTTTTGGGATAGACTGAGAAAATGACAGTGACACTGCTCATGAGCAGAGGTCCTAAAATGCCTATGTTGAAATTTTGGTGCTGAAAGTCCATAAAATGACTGTGTTATGAGGGTGTGTTGCACATTTTCCACACACCCTTGTAACTTCGCAAATTTGTCATATTTTCACTCCAGATTTTCAACACTGGCATTTTTTCACACCTCCTTATGAACAGTACAGCTGTCATTTTTCACATCCTGGCTGAAAAGTGTTTTCACACTTCTGGCACAGAATAGTGTGGTCACTTTGGGAAATCAGTGTTTGGGACAGATTAAGATTGAGTGAGTGAGAGAGGGGGAGTCAGAGAGCTCAGCTGAACTCTGTCAGGACTGCTGCAGATTTCTCTGTGGGCAGAAAAAGGCACCAATGCAGGCAGGAGTCCAGTACAAAAGGGCAGCCTCCAGAGCTGGGAGAAGCAGAACAAGCGAGTGAGGGAGTTGGAGTGAGCAAGCTCAACAGAGCTCTGTCAGGACTGCTGCAGATTTCTTTGTGGGCAGAAAAAGGTGTCAACACAGGCAGGGACCCAGTACAAAAGGGCAGCCTGCAGTGCTGGGAGAAATAGAATGAGCAAGTGACAGAAGGGGAATGAGCAAGCTCAGTGGAGCTCTGTGGGACTGCTGCAGATTTCTTTGTGGACAGAAAAAGGCGCCAACGCAGGCAGGAGCCCAGTACAAAAGGGCAGCCTGCAGCACTGGGAGAAACAGAATGAGCAAGTGACAGAAGGGGAATGAGCAAGCTCAGTGGAGCTCTGTTGGGACTGCGCCAGATTTCTTTGTGGACAGAAAAAGGCACCAATGCAGGCAGGAGCCCAGTACAAAAGGGCAGCCTGCAGCACCGGGAGAAACAGAATGAGTGAGTGAGAGAGGGGGATTGAGCAAGCTCAATGGAGCTCTGTCAGGACTGTTGCAGACTTCTTTGTGGGCAGAAAAAGGCATCAACGCAGGCAGTGGCCTAGTACAAAAGGGCAGCCTGCAGTGCCAGGAGAAACAGAATGATCGAGTGAGAGAAGAGGAATGAGCAAGCTCAGTGGAGCTTTGTCGGGACTGCTGCAGATTTCTTTGTGGACAGAAAAAGGCGCCAACGCAGGCAGGAGGCCAGTACAAAAGGGCAGCCTGCAGCACTGGGAGAAACAGAATGAGTGAATGAGAGAGAAGGAGTGAGCAAACTCAACTGAGCTCTGTTGGGACTGCTGCAGATTTCTTTGTGGACAGAAAGGAGCCCAGTAGAAAAGGGCAGCCTGCAACGCCGGGAGAAACAGAACGAGTGAGTGAGAGAGCGGGAGTGAGCGAGCTCAACGGAGCTCTGTTGGGACTGCTGTAGATTTCTTTGTGGACAGAAAAAGGTGCCAATGCAGGTAGGAGCTCAGTACAAAAGGGCAGCCTGCAGCACTGGGAGAAACAGAATGAGTGAGTGAGAGAGGGAGATTGAGTGAGCTCAATGGAGCTCTGTCAGGACTGTTGCAGATTTCTTTGTGGGCAGAAAAAGGCATCAATGCAGGCAGTGGGCTAGTACAAAAGGGCAGTCTGCAGCGCTGGGAAAAACAGAATGAGTGAGTGAGAGAGGGGGAGTGAGCAAGCTCAATGGAGCTGGGTCAGAACTGCTGTGGATTTCTTTGTGGGAAGAAAAAGGTGCCAACACAGGCAGGAGCCCAGTACAAATGGACAGCCTGCAGCACTGGGAGAAATAGAATGAGTGAGTGAGAGAGGGGGAGTGAGTGAGCTCAATGGAGCTCTGCCAGGACTTTAGAGTTGCCCACCCTACCACCCAATGTCCTCTGTGGTCCCATATTACAGCAGGGTCTCTGGAGTGGAGACAAAGCAATGATTGGATACTTTTAGGATTGCTGTAATAATACAGATTTAGTTGTTCTGTTTATTTCTCTAACTGAGCTGAGTAATACTTGGAGTGCAATAGGATTTCTAACTGGGCTGAGTGAAACTATGTGAGGGCTGAGAATAAAAAGTATGGTAGTTGAGTGGTGAAAAACGGACAAGGAGGCTTTAGGATTGCTACAGTAATACAGTATCTAATGGATGAGATTTGAGACTGAATTAACCCATTCAGCAAGGGGGCAGTTGGGGGTCTAGTGTGGGGGGGGAACAGGAATTTGAGTAAATAGGGACCTAACAGTTGTAATAGGGTACAGAACCTGGGAGTAAGAGCCCGTACCATAAGATGGGGACCAAAATGGGGCAGGCGCCACATGTCAATAGGGCAGGCATCTTTGGAAGGGTGGTGAGATGCACAGGGTGTGGGTCCGCCATGACCCTGGAATGGGCTTGGAGGATGTAGGGGTGGTGTATGGTCTGTACATGACTGGCTAGTTTGAGGGAGGAATTGTGGAGGTTAGGGAGGAGTCTAAGTTTCAGGGCAGTCGAGTATGGTAGGCATCCTGGCTGGGGGGGAACTAGGGGATGGCGAAGGGGGATGGAGGAAGAACAACTAGGGAGTGAAACCAACCCCAGTATCAGTGACACTAACAGAAAAGAGAGGAGAAGGGAGGGGGTGCCTGAGGCGAGGGGAGGCCTCCTGATGGGGGAGGAAGAGACCACAAGGAGTACAAGGAGAGAGCAGATGGCTGCGTGTAGGAGGGGATGGGGTGGGACCAAGGGTGGCACAGAGGGAAACAAGTAGTGGGGGAACCAATAGTGGAAGAGATGTAGGAGAGTTATTGACAAGGAATAGATTCCAACCTCTTCTATGGGAGAGAGAGGGGGGGAGCAGGAACATACTGAAGGGGGGGAGGACGTACAGATACAGAAGTCACAGAGGGAGCAGCTGGCGGGGGTAAGTCGCAGGGAAGAATGAATACTGGGGTGGTGGAAGGGACATTTGAAGGGAAAGGGGGTATGCGATAGGGCATTCTTGTCCTGGAGGATTCTATACTGAAAGGGGTGAGACAGGGTTGAAGAAGGGACAGGCACAGTCGTATGTGGGTTGAAGCTATCCCCAGGTTGACTGCAGGAGTGGAAGGGCAGGCACTGCTCAAGTGTGCAGTGAGGAGGAGGAAGAAACCTCATTTAATGTTGCATGTTGGTACAAATGACTTGGTGGGGGGAGACTGTGGAAGTAGTGAGGGGGAGGTCTGAGTAATTGGGCAGGCAGTGTGAGGGGGTGGGAGAGTTGGTGGTATTCTCGGAGGTACTGTTGGTACCATGTGCAAGCATGGGGAGGAAGGGTAGGCTTGAGGAGTTCAAGGAGTGGCTGAGGGATTGGTGCCACACCAAAAGTTATGGGTTAGTGACTAACTGGGGTAGGGTCTTGGGGGAATAGAGACTTGTACTCGGGGGACAGGGTACACTTGAGCAGGAAAGGGAGGGGAGTATTAAAGGCAGGATTAGAGGGGTATATCTCTACTAAGGTGGATTTAAACTAGTGGGAGGGTGGCCAAAAGACTGAGGTTGGTAGAAAGATCTGGACAGGGCAGCCTAATGAGCTCACCTCCCTAGATATAGGTAAAGGTGGAGGTGTAGTAATCCTGGGACGGGGCGGGAGAGTGGTCTGAGTGTAATACAGAAGGCACCACCACCTGGTAAAAATAAGGAGGAGAAAGGGTGCAGACTACCAGGAGGAGGGACACAGGCCAAGGAGGAGAAGAGTGAAGAGAAGGAGGGGTATGGGTGGAAGGTGGTCTGGCTAAATGGATAGAGAACTGGGGAGAGTGCAGATGGGGGTGGTGGTGCTGGGGTAGCTCTCGGCACCAAGAGCAGTGACAAGTGGGGATGCTGCAGGGGTCGGTGCTGGGCCCAGTGCTATTTGGGCTCTTTATCTCTGATATAGCACACAGAGTGGGGAGCAGGGTTAGTCTGTTCACACATTATACCAAATTGGGGGTGGTGGTGGACTAAAAGGAAGGATGGGAAAAACTGCAGATGGACCTAATCAAACTACAGACATGGTCAGTGGAGTGGCAGCTAGGATTCAGTGCAAAGAAGTGTAAGGTGATGCACTTCATGGCTAAGGACCAGAAGAGGGACTATTGGTTGGGGATCACAGAGAAGGAGAAGAACATAGGGGTGTTGGTAACTGGGAGCATGAACAACCTCGGCCCAGTGCAGGAAAGCAGCAGCGAAGGCAAATAGGATGCTGGGATGCATCGTAAAGGGGTTCTAATCCCGACACAGGGATGTGATCCTACCTCTCTACAGATCATTGGTCACACCACACTTAGAGTACTGTGTGCAATACTGGAGGCCATACCTGAGGAGAGATATAAAGTTACTGGGGGTGCAAAGGAGGGCAACAAAAATGTTAAAGGGGATGGAAGAAAGGAATATGAAGTTAGGCTGAAAGAGCTGAACATGTACACACAGAGGAGAGGAGGGATGGGGGGATATGATTAAAGCGTTTAACTACCTGAGAGGGTAAATAGACCTAACCTAGCACCAAGGGGGATTTTAAACTGCGGAATGGAAGAGAGACAAGGGGGCACTGACTAAGGTTGGAAGCGGGATGTTTCAAGAGGGAAATGAGGAGGCACTACTTCTCTGAGAGGGTGGTGTCTGGTTGGAATGTGCTGCCTGAGGGGGTGGTAACATGGAGGACAGTCAATAGCTTTAAGGAAGAGTGGGATATTGCAAGAGGAAGAGTCAGGGGGGACAGGGGCTGGGACAAGCTGGGGAGGAACTGAGGGGGAGGCGGCTCGGGCAGCTGCAATCTAGGGTGCTAGCTGCACACTCAGGCAGACTTACATAGACAGATTGTTGTGTTCTTCTGGCAGATTCGTATGTTCAAATGTTTGTATGTATGTTCGTATGTAAAATCACAGTGACTCTGTTCATGAGCAGAGGTCCTAAAATGCCTGTGTTGAAAATTTGTTGACAAATGTCCATAAAATGATTGTGTTACAAGTGTGTGTTGTGCAGTTTCCATGCACTCTCGTAACTCTGCAAATCTGTGGTATTTTCACTCCAGATTTTCAACATTGCCATTTTTCCAGACCACCTTATGAACAGTACAGCTGTCATTTTTCACATCCTGCCTGAAATATGTGTTTACACATCTGGCGCAGAATACCGTGGTTGCTGTGGGAAATCAATGTTCGGGACAGATTAAGAAAATCATAGTGACCGTGTTCATGAGCAGCAGTCACAAAATGCCTGTGTTGAAAATTTGGTGAAATAATTCAATTAAATGACTGTGTACGTGCATGTGTTGTGCTCTTTCTAAGTATGCTCTGAAGTTTGAGCATTTTTAATATTTTCACTACAGATTTTCAACATTGCCATCTCTTCACACCTCCCTATGAATGGTACAGCTGTCATTCTTCACATTCTGCCCAATCTGTGTTTTTGTGCATATAGCGCACAATGGCACATTCACTGTGGAAACTCAGATTTTGGGACACATTGACAAAATCACAGTGCCACTGTTCATGAGAAGAGGTCCCAAATGCTTTGATGAGATGGGGGCCACAAAATGGTCATGTTGAACATTTGTACTGCAAATACCAACAAATGCCCAGGGCATTATGGTTTCTAACCTTTACAGACTGACAGACATCAGGGGTGTGCTTTTGGATTGCCAACTGTAGTGCTCATGCCATTCCACCCCAGCCACTGACAGGCACCGAGCTGTGCCTTCGACTCTTCCGCCCCACAATTCACCCCATTCTATATTGCACGCATTTCAGTGTATGTCCTTATGGAATGGGGTTACTGTAAAGTCAAACACCCCAAGGTACACCTCAACACTTGTCAGTGTCTGCAGGATAGGATGAGGTGAAATGGCATGAACATTATGGGCGACAACACAAACGCATACCCCAATGCCTGTCCGTTTCTGCAGGGGGGAGGTGGGGTTGGCGTGAAGTTCAATACTTCACTGCCATTCCTACTTTGCATCTGTCTAACTCCTGCATTTCCAATGCTAATACCAGCAAGCAAACATTCGGTGTTGATAAATGCTTGTTTACTTCATTCCATTAGTTCTGCTAATCATAATCCATTCAAAGCATTTCCAGGATCAGTTTAATTAAACTATACAATGTCTTATCATAGGTAGGGCAGTGCTGCAAAGTAGCACACCATGCTCTTCAAACAGTTTTTGCAAAGTGGCACCTTCACACCTTGGTGAACCTGAATGAAGCTAACATTGCAACTTTTAACACTTCACAGTAAAACCAAGTCATGAATTGACCAGTTACCATACTTCTTTTTGTATGCAAAATGTGAACTCTGCATAAGAAAATACTACACAAAGTTTCACTCTTCACAGTAAACTACATGAAGTGTAAAGTTAAAAAACTTTGTGCAGGCCTTTTAATAGCTGAAAATGACAGACTTCATTTGTTTTTCACAGTAAAATAAAGGTTCTCAAAATATATTCAAGATGTAGCTGTATTCCTAAAATCTACAGTTAATCAATAGACCCTGCTTATTTAAACATTGTTTTAGATACACTTTGATACTATTTTTGGCCAAAGGTGATATAAGTTTTCAACAATCTTCTTCATGTATTATTGCCTTTTTCAATATGATTCCTGAATATTTAGAACATATTATAGTCAACCATGGTCAGTCATGGTTCATCCAAGTTGGACCATAGTTGGTCCATGGCCATAAGAGCATGGGATTGCAGCCACATTTGAATTTATATTTGAATATCAACATTCAGATTCTGACCAGTTAAACTAATGTAAATAATCACAATAATATGTTATCTGCAATTTAGGAAGAAAACGCACCATGGGAAAGTTATTATGAAAACTTATCACATCTGAAAAGAGTTTTTATTATGGTGGAATAAATAGCAATTGAGTTTTTCTACTAGCTATGAAGGAGAAATTATTCCACAAAAAAAAAGAACAACAGTAGCAATGGGTAAGTAAATAAAAGTTATTTCAAAAGTACATGTGAATAATGTGTAGTCATTACAGAATGCTGCAATTGTTAGAAAAAGTGAAGCTTCCCTGAATTTTCTAGAAATGTGTTTTATAATGGCAGAAACAGCAGGAAACATCTGAAATTAGCAACCATAGATAACTATGGTCCATCTTAATATTTTTCTCCATGTAGTTGACCATGGCCATTCATGTCTGGGGCCATTTAAAGTCAGTGGTAGTCAATGGATAAGCATGACTGAAACCATAAGCAAAGCATGGATGACTATTGTTGTTGAGAGGTGGCTGCAACATTCAATATTATGTACAACTGAAATCAGGCTCTGAAGGGTCCGGTCAGCTTGTTGCATGTTTCTGTGCCCATTTCAGGGCATCCGAAGAATCATTAAAGAGGAATATTTTGCCTTCATAAACAATCCACAAACGGGCTGGAAATACCATCCCATGTGGAATTTCAGCTGCCTGCAGCATCGCACAGACACCATCAGACTTCTTTTTTTTCTGCCGTGTTGCATAACTTAGGTCAGAGAAAGTTTGAATCTGAAGGCCATCGTGAAGCAATGTTTTCCTCCACCTAGCCAAGGGCAGCACTTGGTCTCTGGATCCACTTCAATCAGTAACAACGACAATGACATGGGGGGGCCTCTGGATTGTCTGGCCACCCCCTGGAAGTGATCCGGTAAGCCTTTTGTATTGGAATAGGCTGGTCATGTAAGTCTGCTCCAAACTGCTGCTGGAACCACTCCTGAAGGAATAAAGCCAGGTGGTTGCCTTCGCACTCCTCGGGCATTCCAGTGATTCTTAGGTTCGCTGATCTTGCCTGATTCTGTAATGTTTCCAACCAGGTTCATAGATGGTTGTTTTCTTTTGTAATGTTGGCAGCTGCCCCATTGCTGAGTCCAATCTTTTGGTGGCCTCCAAAGTGACCGTTTGCACATTGTTGTTTCTAAAGTGGAGACTCGATTAGTTAGTGAGCCAAACTTATCAGAAAGTCACACTACTGACTTAATTAAAATGTTGAGCTTGGCCCCTACCATTTGCAGCGTCTCGATCTCCGGTTCTGCAATGGCTGCAGTTGCATGGCCTGGAGCATGATCAAATAGCTCAGATGATGAAAATGCATGAAATGCGTGAATACAAGAACAATATCTTTTATACAGCAGTGTACTCCTGTTCTCCTAGAGGATGATGAAAACCCTGTAGGTGTTCTGCAGTTTAACAATGTTGCTTTTCTAACTGTGTGACTTTGCTGGACTAAGCTCACCTCCTTGTTAAGTTTACTATTACTGTTCACCACTCATATAAAATAGTTTTTTGCTGGTTAATCTCTGGTATGTTAGCATTAATTTTTTTATATGCTGTACTGCTATTTAGCACCTAGTTAAAATAATTGGAGAAGTTAATTATTTACAACTGGATGGCTTAAAACTGTTCTTGTTTTTTTTTATTGTGAAATACTTTGGTTAAGCATGGTTTCTTTATTACACTCTTCTGGTAGAAGGATAAAGACTCCGGTTTATATTTTCTTTTTATTATCAGATTCAGTGCCTTGCAGCTCATGGACTCCAATTACAGCTGTTCATTACATGGATTATAATATGTTTGTACAATATTAAATGGAATTGACCCCCATATGATGTATCTTGTGGACATGGGATACTAATTATTGAGTTTATTAAGAGGAGTTGCACCCACATTGCATAATTGATTTTGTTTTCCTCTCTGTCATGTTCCATGTCAGTATTACACATGCTGTATGTGATTGATAAAACAATACACATATAATACACAAAAATGTAAAAGTTAAATAAAATAATGCTGAAAGCTCTGGGAATCCTCTTTTCATCAACTGAATTAAATGATGTACTCAGTAATGTATATTTATTTATTTATTTATTTGCTTTTGGTAACCAGGTAAGCACTCTAGACAACACTGCCTATTTTCGGGCATGACCCAGGAGAGTACAAGTCAAAACACATGGGGCTGGATATTCAAACTGTGCTATTCTGTGGCACAAACCCTTGCACTGCACAAAATAGTTGCGCAGGGGTGTGGCCGGGGCAATATTTAACGGAGTTGCGCTATTGAGCAACTCCTTTGAATATCACCCCTGGCCACAGCCACTGTGCATGGCGCAGTGGAACTTGCACCACCGCAAGTGGTCAGAGTGGAGCATTCAAGATGCGGTGGCTCAAGTACCATTGCGCCATGTGCAAATTTCTGATATTCAAAAGGTGACATGCAAATGGTGCTTAATTCATGCAAGGCGCAGGGGGGGCCATTTCCATCTATTTATGGCCCCATTTGCATGCCATTAGCATGCAGGTGCGCCGATCCCCGAGGACTTGCGCCTGGTGCCCTGCCTGGCAGCAGCCATCGGGGACCGACGCCCCCTGCAGCC
The DNA here is from genome assembly GCA_016271365.2 of Neoceratodus forsteri. Taxonomy (NCBI): domain Eukaryota; kingdom Metazoa; phylum Chordata; order Ceratodontiformes; family Ceratodontidae; genus Neoceratodus; species Neoceratodus forsteri. The sequence continues at coordinate 794,248,329 of CM028136.1, forward strand.
CGATCGCGGGCATAAGGTAAAACTCCCCCTCCCCGACAGGCCGATCGTGGGCATAAGTGTAAAACTCCCCCACTCCCCGACTGGCCCGATCGCGGGCATGAGTGTACAATTCCCCCCTCCCGGACTGGCCTGATCACGAGGCATAAGTGTACAACTCCTCCACCCCCGACTGGCCCAATCGCTGGCGTATGTTTAAAACAACCCCCAACCCCACTAGCCTGATCGCGGCATATGTTTAAAACAACCCCAACCCCCACTAGCCCGATCACGGGCATATGTTTAAATACCCACCTTTCACCAGCCCAATCGCAGGCACATGTTTAAAAACAACCCCACCCCCCACAGGCAGCAAAGAGCCACTTCCGCGATTTCGACTCCACCCTGGTTATTCAGACCACCACCCACCAGAGCCCCGCCCGTCTCGTCAGTCGGGCGGGTACCGCCGTCACCCACCACCACTGACTGCTCGGCTGCACGCTCATTGTTCTTCCAGCGCAGCCACGGGTCAGAGCCCATAACAGGCATAAGCGTCCAGATATGTGAATGAATCATTCATCTGCCATTCGGATCGGCTCAGTATCGTATGGGCTGCATGCCCATTGGCTCTTGCTCTGAACCAATGGACGCAGTCTACCGGCAGTCAGGTCGGGTGGGCAGCGGGTGGCAGGCAGGTGGATTCTGCCGCCCGGCTGACGGGGAGCGGGTGGGGGCCCTGGGTGGGTGGGTGGGGGCCACCAGATCACCAGGGTAGGTGGTCCTTGGGGGTGTTTGACCTCTTTGCTGCCTGCGATCGAGCTTCATGGTCCACTGGACCACCAGGGATATGTTCTTGGGGAGGGGGATGTTTGACCTCTTTGCTGCCCGCGATTGGGCTAGTGGGGGTGGGGTTGTTTTAAACATATGTCCATGATCAGGCTAGTGGGGTGGGGGTTGTTTCAACATATGCCCGCGATCGGGCTAGTGGGGTTGTTTATAAACATATGCCCACGATCAGGCGGGGTGGTGGGGAGTTGTACACTTATGCCCGCGATCGGGCCAGTCGGGGTGGGGGCAGTTGTACACTTATGCCCGCGACCGGCCAGGGCGGGGAGTTGCGCACTTATGCCCATGATCGGGCCAGTCGGGGAGGGGGTTACATGCCCAACGATTGGGCTGCAGGGGGGCACAGGAGTATTGAGGGCCACCCACAGGTGGCAGCTGCTGTGTTGCACCCTGCAATGCGGCAGCTCACCTGTGGGTGGCCCTTGACTTACTCCTTTTTTTTTTTGCTCAAAGTTGTGCAGGCGCAGGTTGGGGGTTGCACCTGCACAATTCTGCACAGCCCGCTGAATATCAGGCTGTGCAGTTTATGCATGGTTCCTCCCCCTCCGGTTCAGCATGCCTTCATTAGCATTGCGCTGTTGCTCAGCTTAACTTGGGGGGGCGCAACTGCCTCCTGCTGAATATGGCAGAATGGCGTAATTTCAGACTTGCGCAGGTGCAACCCTATTGCGCATGGTGCAACCCTTTTGAATATCCAGCCCATGGAGTAGAGATACACTGCAGTCAAAAAGTACAACAGCTTTACAGAGGTGCGGGTTACATAGCACATAGGAGCATTATATAATCACATGATATAGGAGGCAACAAACAGGCAATAAAACAGCAGGTATAATACATGTACAAGAAGGCACTTTAGGCTAGTCTAGCAAGGAGGCAGGTAATGAACCTAAGTGCATAAATGTGGCAAAGAAGGACAGAGGGAGATAAGAGGCTAGAGAGGCTGTAAGTACAAAGCAGATTATTCTCCTTGAACTGCTGATCCCACATAAGTTTAAAAGATTCAGCTTGCTTTCTTTGGGGACTTAAACATACCTTTCTGGGTGAAGAAAATGTATCCTCACCTTAGCACTAAGTCAATCTCCTCTTAAGGTTAGGATATGCCCATTAGTTCTGCAGTCCTGAACAAGAATGCAATTTTTTCCCCTAGCAAGCATTATGTGCATTGCAAAACGTAATGCCTCTACACATCATGCACTGCCATCTGCATGCCATGGGGGGATGGAAAGAAATGTAAAATAGGCTGGATGTGCTTTGTGAAGCATGGCCTATGGTCCCCTGGCACACACCACCACCCAGGGATCCAGGCCACAGTTTAGATGTGTGTCTTCAGAGGTGGGAGAAGGAGAGCCCACCCCTGCTGGCTTGGCATTGGAGGAAATCAGTGGGGGATTCTTTGGGTCAGGAAAGTACCCAGTGAAGTGGCTGCTGCTCAGGGGGTAGGGGTGGTGGTGTCAGGGCTTATGGTCTGCTGCTCAGGCCTGGATGATAAAAACCTTTATAAAACATATTTGGCAGAAGTGAAATGTCAGAGTTCTACCTATAGCTATGTATTTAAAATATTACAGTTATGGACGACAGAAAAAAATGAAAAACCTACAGTAAGTACCAGCACATATGCAGTCTATGTTTTTCAGGACTTACTATTTTTTGGAGTGGGGGTGTCAATTATCTACAAGAATAGTTTTGTTTTCTGGCAGGTGGTGTTTCCAAAGAAAACCAAGTGTGGATCTGTAGGCACTCCTTCATCCATTGGGCAGCCACTAGAATTAGACAGTTTCTCAGGAATAAGAACATTTTTCTGGACCCCCGGCAGACATGGATACACTAAATGGGACATCAGGGGGATGAGATGGGGCAACCTGCTCCCATAGAGCATGGCTGAAGCTTGACAGCTGGGTCCTCCCAGTGTTTTGGTCATACATTTGGAAGGAAATGACTTAGGGGTGGTCAATTGTCTTGAGCTTTTGCACCAGATGAAGGAGGACACAGTTTTGTTTCATGAAGCCTGGCCTGAGGTACACAGAATTTGGTTACACATCATCCAACAGAGGCACTGGCACCATGCAAGGGACACCATTTACAGCTGGACAGAAGTTGTGAATTCCACTTTCACTGAACTTTTGTGAAATTTCAAAAATTTCACAAAATATTCTGAACTTCCACCTCTGGCAAAATCAGAATCTTCCAAATGTGTTTGGTAAATTTTTGTCCTGTCCCACAGATTTTTCTAGCTGAACTGCAGAATAATACACATGAACTACAGAATAACAGTTGTGAGGAATTTTATTCCACAGTTTAATGGATCATTCTGCAATACATAGACTAATTCTACAGTTCAGTGTTAATCCACAATTCTTGCATTCATTATGCAGTTCAGTGACTCACTCTGTGGAATTAATGTATGAATTGCAGATTAATGTATTGAACTGTGGAAAGAGATACTGCAGAACTGACCCCTGACATTGATCAGTTCTGAGGAACTTCTTTCTGCAGTCTAATACATTTATACTCAAATCATATATCCATTCCACTGTTCTAAGTTGGAATTTCTGCAAAAGTGGCCAAAGGGCATTTCAAAATTTTGTGAAAGCAAAATGCCAACTTTCATGAAAATTCTACCAGTGAAAGCTTAATTTCACACAGCCCTAACCCCACAGCAATTGAGAGAGCCCACAGACTGACCAGCGTAGCTATGCAGAGTTTTATGGACTTTAAAGGAAAGCTAACATTTCATGTAAATGTTATTTTTTTCATTGTCAGCAGACAACTCTTTTCCAGTAGCTGATCGGGATATATGTGTTTGCTTTTGTTTGTATTCAATGTACATACCAGTCCCCTGCCACTGTTCTGGGAGTTTCTATTTTATTTTTATTTATTTATTGAAATGTTTCACCAGGAATGGCACATTGAACAATAAGTTGCTTGTGTCACGGTGTATCCTGGGGGAGGGGATCATAAGGGAGAACACATAATAAAGTACATACACAGTGTAGCATAACACTTGACAGATTAAGTGAACAGATTAATGGTGTAGGCATACAGCATACTACACAATGTATACATTGGCCACATTAAGACCAATGACATTATCATATTGTACATCGATATAGAGTGTAGAGTATACATGACTGTACACTGAAGTGCTGTGTAGAAAACAATTGTACATAGTGTTAAGAAGACGACTATACATAGTGTTAAGAAGACCTGTTAAGCATAGTAATGAAAGAGAAGTGTATTCTGTATATGAACAGCTAGCCAAGTAGGAGATAGAAAGCAGCGAGCCACCTTGACCAGAAGAAAATAAGGACTAGTCACAGGTACAGTTTACTACTGGAAAGTTTTGTAGGGCTAGCAAAATGGAGTGTGAGGAGAAAGAGTAATGAATCGGTGGTGGGAGGTTATTCCATAACTTATGGAGGCAATGCAAGAAGGCAATAGGTTCAATCATGGTGGACCGACGTGGAACTACTAGCAGTCAAGAGTCATATGATCTAAGGGAGTTTATGGTTGTTGAAATCTCATTGTCCAAGACAATGCATTAGCATATGAGAGCAGGATGTCAAATCAACCATTTATACCATGGGCCCAATTTTAAAAAGAGATGCGGTGGCACAGGGGACTTGCGGTAAAGGTGTTTGACAGAAGTTGTGATGTGTGGCACAACTTGTGTCAAACAGGATTTTCAAACACAGCTTGCATCTGTGTCAGACACAGCTGCATCCAAGCCCACTTGCAATAGGGTTGTGTCCAACAACCTTGAGTGCCAGGTCGCAAGTGGGCTTGTGCCATGGTGGGGCTGCCACATCCCCTTATATGGGATTTTGGAAGCCCCACCATGGATGCAGAAGGGGCCACCAGTTAGACCAGTAAGGAAGTGGTCTAGCTGGCCTGCACTAATGGGCTGAGATGGAACTGGTGCCTGTAGGGGTGTACCAGGGGCAGGATATGGTGTTGGGGCATGGATGGGAGCTGACAACCTACCCCAGCATGTGGCACCCAGCATGATGGCACATAGGGTGGCATCCAACCCAATGGGCACCACTGTGCCCGGACAGTACAGTGCCGAAGCCACCTACCCCCATCCCCATTGGGTGCCCTGGACATTGGACATTGGTGTTGTAGTGCCCCCTGGCCCCAATCACCTCCAACATCAATGATAATTACCCCCCTGAGTGAGAGCACCACCCCCATCCATTATTACCTGTAATAAAACAACATGAAATTAAAACACAGCACTGGTCATTCCACCTGGTAGTCTCAGTGCCCCCACCCTCTCCACCCCAACAGGCAGTGTCACCTACCCTGCTCCCCCACTGATCCCGACCTGCTTCTGTGATTGGGAATACCTCCACACACCACCACAGCCAGCCTCAGAATGTGACTGCACAGACTGTGTAACTGTACTGTAGAGTTATGCAATCTGTGTGATCGTATTCTGCAGCTGACCATGGGAGTGTGCAGAGGGTATTGCTAGTTGCAGAAGCCAGTCAGGGACAGTGGGGGAGGGGATGAGCAGGTTGGGTGACACTGCCTGTCAGGATGGGGAGGGTGTAGGGGCCACTAGACTACCAGTGTGAATGACTGGTACTGTGTTTCAACTTTGTATTGTTTTATTCTGGGGTGGTGCTCTCACTTGCAGGGAAATTGTCATTGTTGTTAGGGGTGATCAGAGATCACTAGGGGGACAATATAACACTGTGAATGTTGGGGTTAGCAATAGCCTGCCATAGCAGGCATTCAATACAAATGGCACAGGCTTTTGGCAGGGGTAGTGGGACAGTGCCCTAGGGGTCAACACACCCTGTGCCATAGCCTGTCATCCACTGCCCCTTCAGAGGCCCCGTTCGGGGGCCTGCTGCTCCTTGGGGCACATGGAGTTCCCACTGGCACTAGTCCGGGGATGCGTCCTGGCTCTCCGCCACTACCTGTATCTCCACCACTTGTCTTGGTGCAGGCCACATATTGCAGCTAGTCCAGAAGGTTTGCCACAAGTGGCAAATTGTGGCAAATCTTCTAATATAGCTACTTTTGCCCTTGCCACAGCAGAGTCAGATACAGCCCCCTACTGTGCCACAAGCTTCGTCTAATGCAGGTGACTTTGAAAATCAGTCCCCATGAATCTCTATGCTCTACGTACAAGTATCCTGAAAAAAAAACCTCTGAAAATACACAAATTGAAATTATTTAATGGGGAAAACCCTTTATTACAACTCAGACAGTCTGCAAAACTGAAGATAAATGTAGTATTTCACACCAGTTCTGTTGAAATCTAATTAAGCAGACAGGCATACTATAGAGTCTAAAGGATTATTTCACATCATGTTCTCATATGCTAAGGAAGCTCTCAGGGACAGTGAGATTACAACAACCATAAAATGGAGACCCCCAAGGCAGTATCAGGGATGAGTATGAAAAGTGAAAATAAACCAAAGCAATCAAATATATTCCTAACAGCTACAGGAAAAGAGTTGTCTGTTGACATGGAAACAAACACAGTTTATAAGATATGAGGGTGCAGTTTTCCTTTAACTGGGGAATCTGTCCCAAGGCATAATGAAATAAACATTAAGATATCCCAGTTTTATGACCCAGATGGCGTGCTCTTTTCTGACATAAGGTATGATAGGTTTTTGGTTGTCCTACAAGATGCAGTGGAGAAATTGCTAGCACGAATTGCTTTGGGGGGGATGAGAATCAGGAGCGGTGCTCAGCCAGTGGCAGTACAGTGGTTTCATAAGGGCTGTACAGAGACAGTAACAGGGAATCATGCTTCTCTGCAGGTGGGTCACCATAAGGCTGGCAAGAGGTGATGGCCCAGATGGCTGGAGTTCCCCTTATGGGGAGGGCAGCCAGAGGCATAGCTTCTACAGGCATGACCCTCAGGTGCAGGGCCCTCTGATAGGGAAGGGCACATCAGCACCAAGCCCAGAACCATCCCTTGTATTTCAGAGGCCAGTGTCCCTCACAAGGTTGTACCATTCTGTTGGATCCCCGTGGGGTAAGAGGATGGCCAGTTTATTATGATTTGATATATAGAATGCCTTGCTATGACCTACTTTCTGTGCACGCCATGTTAATTTGACTGTAACTTGGGCTACAACTTGGTTTAATAATTACATAGCTGTGGCAATTTACCTTCAAAGCATGGTGTATGTCTCAGTTTATTCAGGTGTGGAGAGGGGTAATGTGGCCTAGTAAGACAAAAAAAAAAGGTATAAAAGTTTTTAAATAAATCTATTGAAAATGTTCACCTTTAAGAGCACTCTTATAGACAGAGCATTGGGCATTGTAGTAGAAACTGATGCTTGTTTGTATGAAGTCAGTAATATAACAGTATAAAATAGAGAATGTACATAATTGTTTTATAGATCTACCTGTCCACCCTGAAATGATGCTGGGACACAGGGGTGTCCCACGGTGTGGGTGAAAATATAGACACAGATTCAGTCATTTAGGTACAACACACTTGCTTTGTGGTTTTATTTTTCACAAAGTTCCAAAAAACAAAAAAAAATTAATAAGTGAATTAATACTCATGGATCATGAATTCAGTCAGGAGGCGACAGTCTGGATCACTTGACACCTCTTGGCATCCTTTTCTCATCTGTGCTCCTTATTGCTATGAGGTCATGGAAGCTGCACCTCCTTCCCTCACCCAGGCTCTAGGTAGAATGAAAAAACAAGACTTTTTTTTGCCACAGTTTTCAGGGGGGGTTAAAATAGTTTCCTCCCAGAGGTCATGTGATCTGCCTACTTTCTTATAACAGGCATGTTATGGATTTGTACAGTGAACTGGTAATAAAAAATAAATGCTTGTGCTTTTTATTTTTATATTCTTTTTCATTTCATTCACTTCTTTAGTAGAGATATGTATTTGTACAAGAACAGGCAGTATTTCTAAAGGGGAGCTTACTTCTGCCATCCTGCTACACTGTTCTGAATCCTTTAGTGCTATGACACAGCACTGTGAGTGGGAGAGAGATGGCTCGTTTACATGACTGACTGTGAGTCATTGTCAGTGGCTCACAGCAGCCAAATCGGTGCTCCAGTCGATGTGTGAACCTTTCTGTTTTAGCAGTTTTCTGTGCATGGCGTTGCTGCCATGATCCTTCTTTCTCCGGGTTTACGGAGTGGTGTAGGTGGTTTCCTGTGCTGTCTGACCAGGCAAACCACCTGCATCACTACAAGTCCCCACCAACCCAACAGTGACCGGAACAACACCCAAATCTCCGGAAAGGAAAAGGACACCAAAAACAGCAATGCCATGTGAACCCGGCTGTTTAACATTTCATTTAAATTTGTTTAAACAATTGGAAAGTAGCTGTTGGGGCAAGGTGCAGTGTGAATGAGCCTAGCGAGACAAAGAGAGAGAGCACTTTCTCATAGCCCTTATATGCAATTGTCTCCCTTACTTCTCTCATTCCCTACGGCACTACAGTAAGTGTTTAAAACACTACTGTTCTTCTGGTGACTGAGTTTTAGGGCTTTTCAGCTCACAAGGAGAGCAAACAGTCTGAAATAATATTTATTTGTAAGCTTCAATATGGAGCAGCTGCCTGCCATCGAATGAATTGCCTCTCCATTTTCTGGAGCACTATTCAGTCTGGAAAGCTGACAGGCTCATTTTCAGGCAGCACTTCCCAAAGAAATAAATAAAATTAATATAAATTAAATATTTTCTCAATGGGAGAAGACAAATACCTTTTGTCATTCATACTATAGCCTGGAGGGAAACAGCTTTTCATGTTCTCTTCCAGCTCTTCTTACATTGAGGGAAACTTTTCATTAATCATAGCAGAGCTTTCTTGGACCACAAGCCACAATGCAGAACATAAGTTTTCAATGTCTACATCTGGCAAAAACACAATATGTGCAGCATAACATGGAGGATAATGAATGGTCCTCTATTGTTAACTGGTTTGTTAACCATCAAGAGGTTGCCAGGGTGAACATGTAAACCTCGAGAGTGAAGCTCAAGAGGTTTACATCACCATGGCAACCTTGAGAAGGTTAACCAAACTGGTTAATGATAGGTGGACCATACATTATATTTTATAGTGTATGGTCCCCATAAACTGGCAAAACAAATGAATATGGCTTACTTTTGGCCCCACCGTGGACATTCTGGGTAATTTTCTGGCCGCTGGGCTGGTTTCGGGAAGGCCCTTGGTGCACGAGATCGCAGGTACACGCATGTGCAGATGGGCTCTGTTTGTAATCCCATCGCTATGACGTACTCAAGAGAGGTTTATAACCATTTACGTCATAGCGCTGGGATTATCAAGAAATAATGTTGCCGCTTTTTAGCGGTAATAAGGGCGCACCATACATTATAGCGTTGTTCATGTACTGAGGAAAACATATTTTACATTATAAGTGCTGCACAACAGCAATGCAGCATGTTGGCTCCTACTTTATAATGTGCACATATTAACAGCTTCGGGAATGCACGACGGTGGGGAATTTTAAGCGGGAACTTAAGATCCATCTGTGGAGACAAGCACTCTTGAGTTGATCTATGTATTATTACAATCTTATTTAGAGGGTACAAAGAAAATGGGGGGGTCTGTAGGTGGCCATCCTAGCAGAACAGATAGGGGATAGTGCAGTAGAGTAAAAGACAGTTAAAATGTCGTTGCAACAGGTTTTAAAACAAAAACTAAGCAAAAAGTCCCTCTGCTGCCTAAGTAGGATGACTGGCCTACCACAAGGAGATGCTGTACTTTCTGTGCTAAATAAAATATTTTTGAATACACAAATGGGTAAGTGGCCTATATATACCCATGTTGGCAGGTGAACTGCACAGTGCCTCAGCCAACTGGGCCACAGGACCAGCTCTTAAGTAACAGTTTTATGACCATTATAGGAGCCAGCTACTCACTGAATGTGAGTTTTTTTTTATTCCTGAGTATTGGTGGCACCCCAGATATTGAATAGTTTTGCATTTACAGCCCTAATAGTTTATGTCCTAACCTGTGGGGCTTGAGCTTTGTGTGGTAGCAAACCTAATGAGTATTAAATGAAGATTTTTGCCACGTTTATAGTACAGGCATGGTAGCACCTGTATATTAGGGCTGAATAAGCACTTTAATGCTAAACCCCAATTTATGCACCTTAATAACTCTGACCCCCATTCAATTGATTCATTTGAAATTTGGAAGGCTCATAGTTGGTGTCAGGATCTCCGGATCCTGAAATCTTTGTGGCACTCTGTTTACTGGAAGCAAAGTTATAGAGGTGTACAAAACATTAAAAAATACTATAATTAAGACCTTTTTTGCTCACCTGTAAATAAAAAAAAAAAAAGATGATTACAAACCTGAAACTTGCAAGTTTGATAGAGTTCGCCCCAATGTGTGTGATTTTTTGGGGTTTTCGGCTCCCAAACTTTAGTAGTTTTTAGTTCTGTTATTGAGCATGCACAGTTAAAAAAAATAAATGTTATAAAAATAACATGAATTTTAATAACCTCGTTGCTTCATGTGGTCGTTTCACGGGAATAGGTTCATGTTTTACATTGCAGGACTATCCAGAGGCATTCTTGTCAGTGTCTGTTTTGTTTTTGTTCATCAGCAATGGGCCTACATGTCAGAGCATAGCTCCTCCCCTACTGAACCGAGCTCTTCATAAAGATTCCTTTTCCTGCTGATTGTCAGCCATTAACCTCATCAGTGGCCACATTTAATTGAACTGGACACTGGAGTGCCCAATCCTCATTACCAATTTAATGTTGATGATTTCAGTACTGGAGTGCCCACCCCAGGTGCTGGTTTCCTCCCCCTGTATCTTTTACCTCCCCCCCCGCTGCCCACCACTTCAATCTACCAACACCAGGGTGCCCAATCCCCAGTGTCAATATAGTCAGAGACACCTGGGTGCCCACCCTTATTGCTCCAAGTGTCAAACTGACACTGGGATGCCCTATCGCCAGCGTCACTAGGTACCTGAAATGAGGAAAATTGTACCTCAGTGTCTTTTTCTTTCTTTTTTTAAAAACCTGAAATAAAGAATATGGTCCCTCATTGTCTTGCACTGCCATCCCAACCCGCGTCAACTTCACTCTGACCTCCCTTTCAGAACCCACCATCCCTCACCCTCTCACCTCTTACTTACCAACTGGTGGTCCTACACTGTAATCCTCTCTGGACTGGAAACACGTCTTCAATCTTCCTAGCATGACTGGGAACTGAAGAAATCAGGTAAGTGTGGTTAATGTATTTCAGTGCATTTGGACCTTTACTCATAACTTGGTCACTTTTTTAATATTGTTCCCCCAAATTTTCAACATCACCCTTTCGGGACACCAGCACCTGAACAAGATAGGGGACATTTTTCAAATCCATCCTGAAAGGGGATTTTGCAGTCATTCTGTGAATCTCTTTTCGGGCAGGATTTGAAAATTTTCACCTACTGGGTTCATGAGGTGAGTCATCAAGATTATGTTGAAAATGTGGGGTCAAAATATTAAAAACAACAAAGTTATGAAGGTACACTGAATATTTTTAATACACAGTCATAACTTTGGTAAGTTTCAGTAGTTTGACTTTCAGATTTTCAATAGTCATTTTTAGCACCACCTCATGAGCATGACAGGTGTCATTTTTCAAATCCTACCCAAAATATGTTTTCTGACTTGTGGCACAAAATAATGTTTCAGCCAGGATTGGAAAATTTTCACTTACCATGTTCATGATGTGGGGTTATAAGAAGACCATGTTAAAAATGTGGGTTCAAAATATTAAAAAACAACAAAGTTATGAAAGTATATTATAATGTTTCAACACTCCCCCATAACTATGGTAATTTTCAGAATTTTGATGGCAGATTTTCAACATAGACATTTTTTCTCACCACCTCATGAATGGGGGTCATTTTAAAATCTTGGCCGAAATGAGTTTTCCTACTTGCAGCTCGAAATGACATTTTGTCCAGTGTTTTATAAATGACACCTGTCATGTTTTGGAAGGTAAGGGTAATAAAAAGATTATGTTGAAAAGTTTAGGTCAAAATGTCACAAAAACGAAATTACCAAGTGCCACTGTTTGCAGGGATGGCCGTTGTCCCAGTGGGAACCATGTTGCCTTCCTGTGCCGGTGACCTGAGTTTGAGTACAAGCTCAGTGAGCCCACTGAATGGGCTGAGGCTGGGGGGAAGATGCAGCAGCTTGCAGTACTAGCCCCAGACTGAGGAGGGAGAGAGCAATGTAGGGCGAGGGAGCTGTCTCTCACAAGGGGTTGACATGCGTGACGAGGCCTGATGGGCCCATGCACTGCGCTAGGACTATCTCCAATATCCCATTCATTTAATTTCATGTTGGTCCTGAGGGGGCTTGTGTGAATGAGGACATGATTCCACTATTATAAAAAAGAAAGGAAAGTCATTGCAAAAAAACTACTGTAATGCAGACATTAGGGTTGATGAATTCAAAGCAGACAAAGTACGGAAATTACAAAATATTAGGGTTGTGGGTCTCCAGAATCTTGGTGAATCAGTGGTGGGGTCTTCCTTGGGGTTGTCATTTCTAATGCTCACCCTCCCTTGTGCAAACAAGGTCATATGTAATCTACCCAGCCCCTCAATTGTGCAGAGCCACCAATGTTTGCAATAAGCACATTCTTCCAATGCATTCATGTTATAAAGCAATTGTTAAAGATTCTAAAATTACTGTATAATACAACTTTTGTAAATGCAAATTTTTTTGGGGGGGGGGCATTCTGCACATTAAACACAACACACATTATATGACACCAAGCAAGATGTCAACTCTGTCAGTTGGTGAGAGGTATGGGGCCCCGTTGCTAGTCATTGTAATAGCCACAATATTATTCAGCCAAGCAGCAATGAAAGGGTGGGAGGGATTTATTTGGTCCCATCTGCATCTCCCTTATACCTGCCACAAGAAACAGGCACACAGAATGAGAAAAAAAAACATTCAGTGAGGCACAATATCCATGAATTGCAGTATTTATATGGCATTGCTGTTATTTGAAATTCTGGAAAAAAAGTATGTTTTACAGTAACATGAAAAAGCTAGAAATAAAAAAAAAACATTCATGTACTTTTTTATCTTAGTAATAGGGTCAAGCAACTCCTAAATTAAAAAGAGTAAACTGCCATTTTTATGTATCTAGGATTAATTTGATAAGTCATTCTTTTCTTAGAGTTGGCAGCATTTTCCTTGTTTCACATTTTTAAGCAGATATGCAAACATGGCTTAATCAGGTCTACTATGAAAAGAGCTTTTGTGAATTTTTTTCTGGGGGGACTTTAGAACATAGCAGTTAATGAAGTTGTACAGTATGTCTGAATCTTCTCATCTGATGGCTTAGAGGAATGTGTCCATCCAACTACAGTGCAATAATGTCTAATCTTTGTTAGTTACATCAGGATTTAATTTTCTGTCTAATCTTGGTAACTGACTGACTGATTGACTGACTGAGTGCATACAGTACTGGGGTATTATCTGAGTCAGAAGTAGCAGAAAACAATGAAGGTTTGACCCTCATGCAGTTGCGTATAAAATAGTTGGAACTGAAAAACATTAGAGGCAGGATTCTTCTAATCCTTTCTCAGGATTTACACTGGTAGTAATAATACACACTCTATACTGCAGTCATACAGTATCTGGGGAACTGTTTTTGTTGGAAGATATAGGCATTCCTCTCATGTATGCTGAGGAGTGTTTTTTTTTTCTTTTTCCTGTTATTGTACTATTAAATGTGGCAGGCAATGCCTCACTTATTTTGCAGTTTCATTCCAAAAGCATCTGACTTTTCTAATTGACCAAATAATCAAAGTGTTTGTGACACTGCAATTTTTTGCCATGTTAAGTACTACAAATGCCCTATGAGGTCAGTTGGGGACAGTCAAATACTTTTTATATATAGTAGATATTCTGTATAGACTACCATAATATCATAGATCTGTTTTTCAACCTTCAGAGGTGACCTTTCCTCCTTGCAGACCTTTGACCAACTGGCCCTGGCTTGACATCCTGCCAGTCACTTTTAACACTATCAGTATAGACTGGTACAGTTAGCTATTAGAATTCTTGGGTATTTTGTGAATTGTATTTTTCTTTAAACCAATTTGTGTTTATCTTAACCAATCTAGCCAACAGAATGTCTATCATATTCTGTTTTTGTGCTTTGCTTCAACACATCTGTATATATCCTAACCATTTTGTATAAACAGCCAATTGTATGTTGTAAGTGTTTGGAATATCTACTCTACGAGGATGTGTTGTTGTATACTCCAATGTTATTCTGTCTCATATGTAATTATTACCAGGTCCATCTTGTAAATGAGTTCTTCTCAACAATGTTTTGCCTGGCTAAATAAAGATTGATTGATTGATTGATATATTATAAGCCCTGGAAAGAAATACTGAAAAAATATATTTACTAGTAAATTATAATAGACGAAACAATATGCTTATAAAAGTGCATACTGAACAGCATATCTAATCTTTATCAGTGAAGAGGGGAGCAGAATGAAACTTACCACTTAAAAGAAATTAAAATTATGGCTACTTTGTTGAGTTGTAATAGACTATATTCATCAGCTGCATAACTCAAATGAAATGTATGCGTCAGTATAATGGATGCCTTTGACAGTGCAGACACCTTGCACATGCAGTGAGGTATTCCAGTGAGCGCACTGAACTGTCCATAATGGATGCGTTACTCTGCACTGCACAATGTGGCCTACCCTCCTGTGCAGAGACAAGCCAGGCTCACATGGAAATGGAAGCTTTGGCTCATGACAATAGCCTGCCAGTGCACTTCTTAACAGAGAACACAACACCAGCCACACTCACCTTAGCCTCCTTCCCACTGGATGATGGTTGAAGGTGCTATGTGCTCCATTAACCTATACCCCACACACACTGTAATCTATGCTCCCTGGGATCCAGTGCCCCCACCTGATTCCCAAAACCATATAGATAACCATCTCTGGCATCCTGTGGTCCCCATCTGTCAACCAATCCCCAAACACATAGATAATCATACCTGGCATCCAGCAATCTCTTTCATTCACCTGATCTCAAAACACATGGCTAATCATCCTTGGCACTCAGTGGTCCACCTCCCTCACCCAACGCACAAACACTTGCAGATAATCATCCAGCTTTTGAGTATTAGGTGAGAGAGAGGGATCAATAGAAGCCAGGGGATGTCTGTGGATGGGGGAGGGCTAATGTGCTGTGTTCATATATCTAAAGTGTCCCTGATTTTCAGGACTATTGCCAATTGTGTGGCATGGATCACCTCGGTCCCTCATATATTTGGCATTTTAGTCCATGAACAGTAGTGTTGTGAGGCATACCATGTTATCAGGCATTATTGCTGCAGTCTTTTTTCTTTAGGTCAAAGCTTTTCACACTGTGCTCCAAAATATAGCAGGCTTCTTCAGCTAATATTTTCATTTTTTATGTTGTGTCCCTGACTTTGCTTACTTTTCCCTGATTTTTTGTAAAGCCTGCATCTGATTTGCAAGACAGAAGGCTGAGTGGGTTGGCTATGTCCTTTGGTGGATCAGCACCGCTGTGGACCACAGGTAGCAGTGTGGAGCACTGATCCTTGGAAGAACAAGCGACTGCCCCTCATATTGTAATGAAGCTATACTGACATGAAAATGCCCCTTTGCCTCATTCATGGGCAAAGTCATCATTTACCTATAATGGTTCCATTATGGGGCACTGTGTCAGAGGAGCAAGCAACTTTGTCCTGTGAAAATGCTTGTTTGCTCCTGTGACTGTGAAGACTGCCTATTCCTTTTCACCGGCTGTCCCGCCTTCCTAGGTCATTAGTGGGCTTTGGATGCATATTGTTCCTTCATTGCCCTGTACTCCCATGGGGATACAATGGAATAGTTTTTACATGGGCAAGCTTGGCTCTGCAGCTGTTCCAAAATACCAATCTACACATCTCAGGCAACTTTGCTCACAAGCAGAGGACTGTGCCTGTGCCTTACTCCAGCTTTAAAAATGCTGCTGATTCATCATTTGCTTTTTGCTGCTGCCATACAATTTCTTCATTGCCTATGCACTTCATTTGGTAACAAAAAAATAAATATATAAATAAATAAGCATCAATCAGCTGAAAGAGTTTCTAGCAGTGCTTACTGCAGAACGTTATACATATTGCCAAGGATGCAATAAACACTTGAAACATTTATTTTCTTGGTCTATGCAACATGCATCATGACATTTGAAATCAGGATTTAATGTTAACCCTTTGTAGCCTAACAATGTATAAATCCAGTGTTTTTCCTAGTACAGATGCATGTACAGGCTCTCAACTGGTTAAGGTTATTTTTCTTAGGAGCATATCAGTGACTGCAGAAGATGTGATAAATGAGAATACCTTCTAAGACAAATACAGACCAGCATGTTTCTTTCTGCAACTTGAACTTAAATTAAGGCTAGGTTTTTTAGATATTACATCTAAGCACCTTCAGTACATACACAGTACAAAGCCCTTCCTAACCTTTTCTTGCGACAACACATTTTGTTTTTAACTAACATTTATTTCCAATTAGTTATTTTTAAAATGAGGGAATAAATCATGCAGCCCACTGCCATTGGTGCTGTACATCCTATTGAAAAAATGTACACATAACTTTCAGTCAGAAATCTAGTGTAAAATCTGCGGCTGAAATGCTCTGCTGTGAAAATTGGTCTTCCGCCACAGCTGAAGTGAAGACTTTCAAGATTTTTTGTAGCTTCCTGTGTGGTCATACTGCCATCCCCTAACGACTGTTTCCCATCAATACCCACAGAAGCCTACCTTCTAAACCACTGCTTTAACGGTTTTTTACCACTTCCACCTTTCAGCAAAACATTGTACATTTGGATGAGGCTCACAGACTATCTTTTCACCAAGCTGCTGAGACAGATAACATCAAAAGGGACACAGGCATTTGGGTAGATAGTTTTTCAGAGAAAAACAATGCTGAGCATGTGCAAACAGCAGGAACAGCTGTGGTCTTACTTATGAGCTCTTTTCATCAGGGCTGTAATACTGAAGTAGATCTTAAATGATCATCACTGCATTGCAGTCACCCATAATAAATGATTTTAGCCCTGTTCAATAGGAATTTTAAATTATCCAGGACCATTTAGAAAGTGATCATGTATACTGTAGTACATAACATTTCAAAATGATCCTAGATAATTTAATTTTATGTATAGAAAGGTATATATATATATATATATATATACCAAGTTTCTAAATGATCCTAGATAATTTAATTATATATATTTAGAGTTTATAAAGTTTCCAAATGATCCTAGATAATTTATCTATCTATCTATCTATCTATCTATCTATCTATCTATCTATCTATCTATCTATCTATCTATCTATCTATCTATCTATCTATCCATCCCCCCAAAAAAAAAAAATCTACATTAATGAATATACTGTGGTTTAAACACAAAGCATACAAAGTAAGGAAATTAAAAATTAGGGTTTGAAGTCTTTGGAACTTTGTCAAATTGGTGGTTTGATATTTCTTGGGGCTTTAACAAACAGGCAATAAAGGGTTGGTGTTACCCTAATATTGACACTCTCTGTGCAGGCATTGCTGAGTCATTTACTTTGTGTGGCAAGACAGTGCCAATATTTGGAACAAGCCAACCCTCTGTCACATTATTGTTGAAATCCCTTAAAACAACAAACCACTTATCTGCAAAGGTCCCAGAGGCTTCCAACACCCATCTTTCATGTCTTTACATTGCAGCTGCTTCATGAGTGACTTCCAGAGCACGCTACATGTCTGGTGACACTCAACGCTCCAGACCTGTAGCTTGCTTCACAAGTGGCTATAATTGCTATTCTTGAAGCAGCTGCACAGTGATGCACACTGTGCAAAACCAGTAGATTGCTTTCTACAAGGCCCTGCAGGACGTATCTAAAACAGCAATCCCATTAGGCAGGGGACAAGGTCTATGCACTCTATACAAAGCAGCATACCTATCAGGCACAGCCCCTGACCTATAGTTTGCTTTGTGTAAGGCCATATGGGCACCATACATGGGGGCACACCCAACGGCAGGCTTGAAACATGCTCATTTGGTGTCTATGAGCAGGAACACTAAGTACCCTTTCCATCAAATCTGGTGAAAACATATTAACATATAAAAGGTGCTGAGTGTTAGAAAACATAATAAAAAAACTAAAAAAGTAATAAAACTAGGTCCCTGAGTATGCACCCTACACCCTTCGCAGAACTTAAGGGGTTCTAAAATCAATATCTTGTTTTTTAGCATATAACATTTTATTGACCTTTTCATTTAATTACAAGACAAGATCAGATAGCTACAAGTAATGCAGTACATCAAATGTGCCATCCTACAACAATATGGAGGGAAATACATGCGTCAAATACAGGTTTTGTCTAACTCTGTTACCATTACCATGATATTGTTTACAAAGGCAGCTTACATAGAAATTAAATAGATGATACCATCAGCTTCATGTTTAGAACTACTCAAGTAAGTATTCTACAGAGTCGTATGCCCATAGCTTCATTTAAGTAATACATACTAGGATATGACAGAGTAGCTAACCATCTGAGTGAGCATCTTGGAGCCTTTCAGGTCTTATTGTAACCCCCAGATTTGACTGCAATGTAGAAGGACTAACTTTTTTGTTTTTGATTTTTTTAACAAATTCCAGAGTTGGTCTTCTTATGACTCCCCCTTACAAACATCCAATTAGATTTTTGCCAAATTGACCCTAACTTCAATTTCAGGCACCCCTGTTTTCCCTTAAAAATAGCTAAGTCCGAGGTTTAAGGACATTTTTTTTACTCACCTTTTAGGTTTCTTACCTACAGATAGATGCATGCTTCAAGGGACATTAAGGATTTTAGATGAGGGACATTGATGAAACATCATGAAGGATTGAACTGTGTTGGGGAGGAGGGTGACATGTGGTAGAGGGTAGTTGTGGATGGGTTTGGGAACTTAACCAGTGGGTGAGGGAAAGGGTTATTCAACTTTGTGGGGTTATGGAGTATACCAGCAGTGTGGCTTGGGCACCAAGAGTTAGTCTTGATAAAGATCAGGCAAATGGTACTGGCTGTGTGGTTATGCACACCATAAGTCATGTTAAACATTAGACAAGTGGGCCACCAGCAATGAAGTTGGGCATCCACAACTGGTCTTGTTACAGACTGTGCAGGCAGTGGGACACTGGTGAAGGGGTTGAGCACCTGCCACTAGTTATTTAATAAATCTGGTAGTCTGACAGTGGTTGGTAGTACTGGAGATAGTCTCTAGAACTCTGGAGAAACGTAGTGGGTTCATTAATGACGGCAGGAATGTGGTCCTGGCCACCAGAAATGTAAACAAATGGTTGGGCCATTTCAGGCACACAAAACTGCATGCAACAGCAGCTGAGAGTCACAAAAGTGATTCCCCCTCACAATAATGATGCAAATCGGTTTTTCAAAAATACAGTTATGAAAAGAACTTTGACAACACTTTAGTTTCGACAATTACACATTTTCCACTAAAACAATCATCAGTGAGTCATCCTTCTGCCAAACTATAACAAACTGGAAAGTTTCAGGTTTTAACTCCCAGCTGTTTTTGTGCTATCAGTAAGCAGAAAAAAGGGTCTTAATTTCTATATTTGTAAGTGTTTTCAACATTTTAGAACCTTTAAACCACTAATCAGACCATTATCAAATTTACAGGATCCATTAACTTTATGCATGCCAAACTGCAGGCTACTTCCTAAATGGAAGTAACACTATTCTGGTGTACAAATTGGGGTTCAACATTAAAAGGCCTACTCACGCAAATATAGGGACACTACCATACTCCTGTAATATGTACACTGCAGGTCCTGTTTTCAACATACTACCATTGTTAACTGGATTCTATGCAAATGTGTGCAGAGAGCATCCAGTAAATTAATAATTGTGGGTTAAAGCGCTTGCCCCTGTTGCATGCCTTTATCTTGATCTTCCCAGTTTGGTATACTTTCTCATTAATGGTACAGATGCAAGCAGTATCTACTTGGTCACAGTGTGTGCTCTCTCAGCAGAACAAATAAGAGTAAATAAGAAAAAAAATTAGTACACTGATCAAAATTATCTATACCCAGAGATTATGAATTCTGTTAACATTAACACTTACTGGAAAATGTTCTCACTTCATTGTGATATTATTTAAATCTATAACCTTATTTATTTGCCTATCCTTTCAAAATATATTAACTGATGTTGTTCTTCTGTTTGGTTGGCTGGAATGACATCATACATTATCTTCTGCAATCCATTTTATAAAGACTCTGATGTAATAATACAACCTATTTTATTCCTTATGTTTTTAGCATTGTTATTCTATGCCATTTTGCTGTTTAAAGGAAAACCTAAAACAAACAAAAAATGGATTAATTGGTATGAAAAGTTGCTCATGTTCTGATGTATAGCTGGTTCCATGCCTCCCCCCCCGAGCAATAGCTGGATATGAATACATAAAATGAGCAAGGGACAGAGGAGGTGTTGCTCAACTTATCATGCAATATTTAGGAAAATGTTATGCTTCAGTTAGAAGAGTCTTGGTCATACAAAGTTACACTTGGATTCAGTTGCTTTATCCTTCTTCTGTGACAAACCAAACAACTGCCTCAATCCTACTAGCGTATGGTAGTTTACTATGTCAGTGCTGCAGAATACAGTTATTTAAGATTTTCTTCACACATCTAACAGCACACAATGTACCATGACACCCTGACCTATGTTGTCATCCTGGAACAATGTATGGTTACATGATCATATTTTCCCATTCACCTGTCTTGGCTTACCTTATTTACTTTACAATTCATACAGTGTTCTACCTGTAAATTAGAACAGAAAAATATAAACCACAGTGGCTAGCCACTATTCTGTAAAGTAGGTGACCTTTTGACATGCCTTTAAAACTGTTACATGGTTTTACTTTTAAATACAGTTTATTTGCCCAAAATGGTCAAGATGAGATGCAGCTCTTATTTTCAGTTTAGTCTTGCTTCTATCCAGTTTTAAAGCTGGGAAGACTGAAAAACAGGGAAGTTAAGTGACTTGTTCCACCTCAGTCAGTAAGTTAGTGGCTGTAGTGGAATTGAAATCTGGGATTAGCACTGCGTGAAATTAACAACATTTGGCATACTTCTTACAAAATTATGCCAATGTCATGTAACTGCACACACAGTCTGTGTTTAATATGGGCAAGTTTGACTGAAATTGCATCTTTTTAAAAAATCATATTTCTTAAAAATGCATAGTTTTCGAAAGAATGGCACTATTTGCTAAAAGCATTCATTTTTATATGATTTTATATGAAGTCACACTTTAAAAAAATGGTAATTTGGAGAAAAATGGCACTATCTGAATGAAAAGCACTGGCAAAATAAGGTCAGATTTTGGAACTATTTAAAGAGCAATTGCAAAGATTTTACAATGTTTTTAACATATTTATTTGCTCACCATACCAACAACATCTGCTGACTATTGTAATAAAATATCTCTGGTTACTACCTGACAAGGTACTCGTGTACCTACATTATGACTACTGTAATCTATCTATTACCAAGCGTATACCACCAGTGAAGGCCTGTAACACTGGTTGCTTTTTTAATCTAAGTGTTATGTACTGAACTGTTTTGTTTGCTGTGATGTATTGCTCTCTTGATGAGGAGTCTTTGTAAATTAGTCTAAGACTCAAAGGTTTGTAAACCGATGACGTAATAAATAAAATAAATAAATAAACGAGTCCATATATATTACAAGAAAAGTGATGGAACTGTCATTTCTCATGTCCAGATGACATTTTATTTAATGTCTGTTTTGATGGTTTCACAGAAAATCTCTGAAACATTTTCAGACCAGCAGGCAGAATCCTGGGTGAGTGCTGATATCATTCAAGTAACAATGACATCATATTCCTCAAGGTCCTGGCAGCTCAGTACATACAGAACACATCAGATTGCGAAATTCAAATAAAGAAAAAAAATCAGTGTTTGCTTCCAGTTTTCTAATGGTTGCCTTTATTAATTGTTCCAGTAAAACACAAGGAGTAAACATATGGCAGTTTCCCTAAGCTGATCACCAACACTTTGTGCTCAGTTTAACCCCCCCCCCCACACACACACACACACATACACACACAAAAATAATAAACTGACAGGCTCTTAAAGTGTACATTTTCGCTTGTTCACTTATAGCCTGAATGAATCCTAGGCTTTCCTTATTTTGAAGTATTGTCCCCTAAAAATTATGGATTATTCTGTGAAAGTAACAAAATATTTATCTGTATCCAATATTGATGAAATCCAAATAGGCAAAGTTCCTCAGACAATTTGAAAGTAAACTGAGTCATTGCCATTATACAGTCTGATGTACAGTGTGTAGTGTGTGTGTGTGTGTGTGTGTGTGTGTGTGTGTGTGTGTACTGAGCTGCCAGGATGTTGAGGAAAATGATGTCATTGTTGCCTGAAAGACGTCAGCACTCACACAAGATTCTTCTATTTGCTCTAAAAATGTCTGAGGGATTTTCTGTGAAACTATCAATTAAGAGAGCAATAAAATTGTAAATGTACACGACTAATGGCAATTTCTTCATTTCATACATAATAAATAAGGCCTGGTTGTCCTTATGTTGGGGAAAAAGAGTGAAGTTTATAATACTGTATTGTTTTATCTGCAGTTGATCTTTAAGAACAAAATGGCATAATTGCAAAATAAGTAGTTTTTGTGCAGCTTTGTAAGCATAACAGGCTTTAATCCCCCCAGCACAACCTAGGATATTCTGGTTAACACTTCTATGCTATAGCAATTTGGCCATACTGTATTCCTTAAATATGTGTTCTAATATGTTAAATTGAATATTTACAGTATCTAACTGTACAGTGTTTTTCAGTAAAGATATTTTTAAAAAGTTCCTACAAATTCAGGGGGAATCATTGTAGAAATGTGATTTTAGGGACATTTCACATTACATTTCACATATTCTCTGTGTTTCACATTGCTCTTGTAACTCTGCATGTTATCATGAAAACAGGATCACTGTCCAGTTAGACTTTGACTGCTCTATCTGTTTGTCTATACCTGATGTCACAATCCTGGTTACAACAGCAACAGCATTTCCACAGAAACAGATAATGAAGTCACAGACAAAGGATTGTGATTTTAGGTACAGACAAGTAGCCAGAGTCTACTGGACCGTGATATTGCCATGTCAGTGTCCAAAGTTGTACTAAAACTGGAAGCTAAGTACAGAACATGTACTGTATGAAATATAAGCTAAACTATGTTGGGCAATTATAATAAAGTTTCCCTGTCATGCAGGTGCCCTTTAAAAAGTGTGACTGACAGAATGCCAGGGATTGATGCAGTATTTTATATTCTGTTGATTAAATCAGCTGTGCATGTTGTGGCAAACATTTTGACCTACACATTATTCTATTTTAGGTGCTCCTTACTTCTTGTCTGGTAAGACACCCTTTTTTCTCTACTTTGAATCTTCTTTAGCACCTTTTTTTAATATTTGTTTGCATGCATGTGCAAAGCAAACATATTTTGACCACTCATAAAGTTTGGGCTGGAGATGTGTGGCACTGTAGCGGTCAATGCTGTTGAGCCTGTGACAGGCCAATGAGGAGCAAGCTAATGATGACACTGCTTAGCCTTCCTGATGGGCAGAAACTTGGTTTGATTGAAAGAATGCAGCTGCACCTATTACAGTGCAGCTGCATCCTTTTATTTACAAGATGTCACCCAGCAGTTGTCTGAGCAGTGTTATCATCACTGCCTGACCAAGGACTGCTGGCTCAACATGGTGCAACAAATCCAAACAACTTGGTAATGGAAACAAGGATTTGGCTCTCAGGCTTGGTAAACATGTTTCACACTATATGCTCCTGGTGCTATGTCAGGTTACGGGAGCATAAGTGTTCCAGTTGGTCCTCTCATGCTGTATTGTGGCCAGACACAGGAGTGAGGTGAGGCACTTTGTTCACTTGCTTTATTATAATAAATTTAATTCAAGTGTTTTCACCTAGCCATCTCTACTATGTGGTCTTTGCCGAGCCTGAATGACATATCCTTGTTTCTGGTACTATCATCAGCCTGCCTCATGTCCTCCCCCTGACATCCAGTGGTCATGTTGATTGGCTAGTTAAACTCTGTGAAAGATCCTCATTGGAGTCTGATTCCACATACACCTCCCAGCTGAATTCAACAAGTTAATATTACCACTTCAGGCTGCCCCTTCTAACTGCCTGCATACTAGAGATGGGTGAAGTGGCCTCAATTCGCTCTGCATTATAATGAGGAGTCCATTGAAAACAATGACTTCACATTACTCTGCCTTTCTAAACCACTACTACCAATCTTTAAGGCGAAGTACATTGAAAACAATGTACTTCACCTCATTTCGTCTTGTTTTTAAGCTCCAAAGGCAAATTTTGCAGTGACTTATGGGATTTCAGGTCACATGGGCTCTAGATTGTTCTGCACAGCCTCAGTTCAGGGTACTGTGTTTAGGAAGCTGTAGGAGACAGTCTGCTCTGAGAGCTGTCTATGATTCAAACCTTCTAAAAGCTGTTGAAAAAGCCTTTTTGAATAATTTGTTTTGCTGAAACTTTAGTTCATCGATTGTAGGAAACCCTTCTGTGCTCATATCATCAAGTGTTTATTGTTTGTGTATGGATTTTGAATGTTAATGTACAACATTCAGTCTGTGTACTGACAGACAGTGGAAGTGTGATTGGGGGAGGGATGTATCTGTAGCCTAGGTAGATTAACTTGGAGAAAAAGGCAGTTCTTTCTGTTTTGGTGATATTTTTCTTGTATAACTGTGTTAATGTACACAGTTTTATTGCTAAAAAATCTTGACTTTTTTTGCTGATTGTTGTGCAGCAGTGCTTAATTTTAGTTTGTTTAAAATACATGGTTATGTTACTGAAGTTTTTAATTTGCTACGCATTACTTAGTGTGTGTGAGAGTATGTGTGATGTGTGTCATCAAATAAGACACCTTTTATTGTGCCACATAGTAATTTCAGCAATGTGAATCTGCTATTCACTGCAGCTGCATGAAATTTGTACTTCTTTGTGTATCTTTACTGGTACTAGTACTAGCGACTGTTACTGCAGTACACTGCCCCCCCTTCACGGCCCGCCTGAACCGGCAAAGGTATTCTTTTCCAGATTTGAATTTCTGATGGCGAGCACTGGTTAGGTGTTGTTCCTTTGTGTCTGCATCTCTTCAGTGCGCAGCACAATTTTAATCTGTCTGTGCATTTACATCTCTTTAGGGCCCAATCTCCATCTGTAACTTAAGTCACAGTTGTTTCTTTGGCTTCCCTTCAGAGTACTGGATTGGTGTGGTGCATATCTCTGCATGAACATTGTACTCATTAATATGCATTTTTAATTCAGAGCCATCATCACGAGTCACTCGTGATATAAATCACATTCTTCATCATCATGGTCACACATGCAATCACAAATTGTGATTCATGATTAAGTCACGAATCACAAAATTATTTTTTTTTTACTAGTTACTTGCATGTATTGTAAGCCTGTCCTGTAGTATCTCTCCAGGCTTCACCACCCCATCACTGTACTCACTAATAAGAGTTTTTAAATTGGGGAGTTTTGTGCTACAGCTCATCTGGGAAGAACAGCTATAGGCATTCACATTCCCATACAGTTTCATATTGGTTATCTCACACTGAATCAGGTTCTTCATCATCACCATCACAAATGCAGTCACAAATTATGATTCACGAATCACGATCACGTCACAAATGTCAAACTTAATTTTTTTACTCGTTACTTGCATGTATTGTAATCCTGTTTTGTGGTATCTCCCCGGGCTTCACCCAATCACCACCACTGTACTCATTAATAAGAGTTTTTATATTGAGGAGTTTTATGATACAGGCTCAACTCATTAAGAAAGTACAGCCATAGGCATTCGCATTCCTTCCTGTACAGCATGTGAGTTATAGTACTGTAAGTAGTGGTGGGTGAAGTGGCCCCAATTCGCTCTGCAAAATGATTCACAGAGTAACGCGAAATCCATGGAGTACTCCGCAATTTGAAGTGATGTGCTTCGCTTCATAATTAGGCTTGCCCCTAAAAGGCAAGCCAGGTTGTCCTGGGACTCAGCCAGGATGATGACTGTGGGGGGCTACAGTGGGAGGTCATGTGATGACATAGAGGAAAAGGGGGGTGCTTGTTCGCTACTGGACAGGGGGAAGGGACAGTAGGGCCAGGGGTGGGTTAGGGTAGGAGTATATCTGGCTGTACAGCCCTCCCAGAGCCCCTTTTCTGCTGTAAGATTCTTTCCTACAGCACATTCATTGGTGGAGGTAAGGACATCAGGCTTAAGGCCGGAATTAATTTAAGGGTCTGTTGAGTGCACTGTCGATGGTAGCAGAGGGTACGAGGTTATAGCGTGGTTGCGAGAAGGAAGCATTGCAGGTGTTCTTAAAGGATTCTGTAGTTTTTGGATGCTTGGATGGCCATGCAGGGCCAGCATGGTGGGACACGCAGTGCTCGCAAGCAGCGAGATGGGTCACTTGAGGTTGACAGTGGCATATGGAAGAACAAAGGCTTGAACCAAGGGGAGGAAGCTGCAGTCCAATGGGTTTCCAAGTTGTTCCGTGTGCCCAGGGTAAGAGGAGCTGGGAGACAACAGGTGGTCAGGGGAGGTAGGCCGCAGGTCACAGCAGATGTTGGTGAGGCCAGGAAGCAGCAGCGGGAAGACACATTGGGGCTGGCAAGCACAGGTGGGCAGGGTCAGGTTGCATCTATTGGAGCACTTACGATGAGGGACTGAGAGCATTGCAGTTAGGAAGCATTTTTAAGATTTGTCGCAGTGGTTCAGTGGGCTTTCAAAGGTCAGGCACTGTGTGGTTGTATGGAATGTTGCAAGGGGCAGACAAAGGGGGGAGAAAACAGAATACATGAGGCATTGGCTTAGGTGGCTTTTGGTGCAGAAGGGCCGTGGAGTTGAGTCCGGCAATGGCTTTCCTGTCGACAGGATTCAACGGATAGGGGAGCAGCAGGCTACAGCACGAGCAGGGGTGGCGGGGCGATCGATGGTGGAGAGAGATTGGGGCTGTCGTACAGGATGCTAGCAAGATGTGGCGAAAGGGGAGGCTTGCAGTTTTACACTGGGGGTGAAAATTCTCGAAGGTTACTATGAGGGTACGACCCAGGTCCCTCAAACTGGTGCTTCAGCTAAGACTGGGTCAAGTGAGACAGACCTAGCATGGCGATTGGCCATGTAGCAATGAAGAGGAGCGCAGTGTGGAGGAGCTCTCTCTGGCAGTCGCTATAGCACAGGTAGTTGGTGGCACCCTAAGCACCCGGGGGGAGGAAGAGCTTTTGGCCAGTACGGCAAGGCTTGGGGACAGTCGGGTGGGGCTAGCCTGACATGGGGAAGTTCTGGCGGCACAGCCAGCAGGGGAACTGGTGCGTATGCTAAAGGGCCTAGTTTGGACAAAAGAAAAAAAAAAGGTAA
The DNA here is from genome assembly GCA_016271365.2 of Neoceratodus forsteri. Taxonomy (NCBI): domain Eukaryota; kingdom Metazoa; phylum Chordata; order Ceratodontiformes; family Ceratodontidae; genus Neoceratodus; species Neoceratodus forsteri. The sequence goes on from CM028136.1 coordinate 794,275,683, forward strand.
AACCAGAAGAAACGGCGAAAGGGGTAAGAACCTCAGGATAGGGAAGCACAAGGGCATAGGACCACCAGAGGCATTGCAGGGGGATAGGCAACGCAGGCTTGGAAGTCTCTAAGCTGTGAATCTGGAGATCTGGACTGCAAGCCCACAGCCCACGCTTGCATATATGGTGTGAACAAGAGCAAGTAAATTAATTGCCCAGTGCTCCCAGGTGGCACCTGGTGATAGAGTCAGCTTAGTAAGTCTCACCATAATAAAAAAAAATATATATATAGTTTGTTTGGGTGTCAAATTCGGGGGGAAGGAGCTATTTAAGGGGCTGCAAAGCAATGCAGGGGCAGCAGGACAACATCCTAACTTGGACAGTGTATAAGGCAGGTTCAGCATAGGGGAAGGGGCCTGGGGCAAGGAGGAATGAAGGGCAGAGTGGAAGGGCACTGGTAAAATGATAATGAAAATTTTGTTGCGGTATGATGTTGTCCTTTCTTATACAGTTATAGTTGGGCAGATAGGATGCCATCCAGAAGATCCACCACATCCAGTGCTGCCATGTTAGCGGAGGCAGCAAAGCTGATGAAACAAATGACAGAATTGGTCAAAGCAGCAAAGAAGAGGGAGGTGGAGGAGGAATCCCAGAGGAAGCGGAAGGAGACTGAGGACAGGAATGGAGCCGGGACGAGAACCAAGCAGCAGAGGAGGGTGGCGCCCAACCCACCGGCTCCAGCTACCCCGGGACCAGCAGGGCCACAACTGAGTGGGGGTAAGGAAATGGATATGACTAATGAATCAGACTTGAAGGACTATATAGAGGGCTTGTTAGGCAATATGGAGGAGGAAGGGGTGTCAAAGATGGAATGAGCCCTGCTGTTCATCAATGAAAAGGGCAAGAAGGGCAAGGGAGGGGCGGGCAAGGGGCCGGGAGATAGGAAACCATATGATGGGCCTCCCAGGTTCACATTGGGTGACCACATGCCGGCCTCCATTAGGGAAAAGATTTGGAAGGGGGAATACGTGGATATATTCGGTTTGGTAGACGAAGAGACAGCCAAGCGACATGAGCAGCATGAGTTGGTGGGTAAGTCAGAGATGAGAGTAGCCCTGGCAGTGGTGGGGCACAAAGCTGAGGAAGCTAAATGGAAAGGAAAGAATATCAACACATGGCAAGCAGGTTTCCTGATTTACAATGCCTTGTTGCTTGAGAAGCAGCCAGACCTGACCATCCCACTGTTGACATACATGGCTATCATAAGGGATGTGTACAGGGCAAAGATGGGTTTTGGGTGGCTAAAATATGATGTGGCTTTCAGGAGGAGGATGGTGGTGAAGGGAGACTTAAGATGGGACTGCACCCATGTGGAACTGTGGGTGCGTATGCTGTCGGGCCCAGCAGTGGGTCAAGAAGTAGAACAGTCAAGGTGGGTTTCACCCATCCAGGCAGCTAAGACCTGCTGGGCCTTCAACAGGGCATCTTGCTCTTGGCCGAGTTGCAAATTTAGACACGTATGCTCATGGTGTGGGGGAGCACACCCAGCAACAGGATGTCGGCAAGGGGTGGAGAGGGTTAGTCATGCCAGGGGCAGCCCACGGAGCAGCCCTTTTTGTAATGTCCGGGGGGGGACACAACAGGGGGTGGAGGGGCCAGGGGCAGAGAGGGCAAGCAATCTTCTACGGGTGGAACTAGAAAGGGTCAGGGAAGGGGGAGGTGGGGGTATGCACTTGGCTGCACCCCCATAAAGGTGGGGGTGGTGGAAGCCTGGATGGCAGGCTATCCGAACAAGGCAGGAGCAGAATTATTAAGATGGGGGTTTAAGAGTGGTTTCCCACTGGGTTTTAATGAGGAGTGGGTGGTGATGAAGGAAAAAAATTTGGCTTCAAGAAAAGGGAAGGAGGACATAGTAAGAAGGAAGATCCAGAAGGAAGTCAAGGTGGGCAGGGTTGAGGGGCCGCTGCGGGAACCCCCTTGCGACCATTTCAGGGTGTCCCCACTGGGGGTGGTACCTCAGAAACAGGAAGGGGAGTTCAGGCTCATACATCACCTGTCATACCCAGAGGGTGGGTCAGTGAATGGGGGGATATTGGACGGTCTGAGGGCAGTGTCTTATGCCTGTCTAGACCAAGCGGTGGAAATAGTAAGGACGGGGGGGGCATGGTTGGCGAAGATGTATATAGAGTCCGCTTTCCGTTTGCTGCCAGTTGACCCCGCAGACTGGGACCTCCTAGGTTTCCAGTTCGAGGGGGGGTTATACTTCTAAAAGGCAATGCCCATGGGGTGCTCGGTGGCATGCTCCACTTTTGAAACTTTCAGCTAGTGGGTGCAGTGGGTTTTCGGGTCACAGTATGGGCATAAGAGGGTGGCTCACTATCTGGATGATTTCCTGTTGATAGCAGGGAGGAGATCCAGACAATGTTGGGGGTCATCCAAAGCATGTGTGAAAGGATAGAGATCCCCCTGGCAGCAGGAAAAACAGAGGGACCGGCCTGAAAGTTAGAATTCCTGGGGATTGAATTGAATGCAGAGGAAGTGTGCTTCCATCTGCCGGGAGATAAGATAGCAAGGCTGCAGGGGCTGCTTGTGCTAATGGGGGGAAGGAGGAGGGTGCCACTGGTACAGGTACCGCAACTACTGGGGCACCTTAATTTCACCATCAAAGCCATAAGCCCAGGCAGAGCTTTCACGAGGAGATTGGGAAGGGTCACAAGTAAGGCAAGACAGCCGCATCACTGGGTGGACATAAACAGGGGTGTAAAAGAGGATCTTCAGGTGTGGGAAAAGTTCCTGGAGTCTTACAATGGGGTAACTTTTTGGCAGGAGGAATGGGCCTCCAGCAGCGACATGAAGTTTTACACAGACACAGCAGGTGGCTACAGTCTGTGCACTTATTTTAGGGGGAGTGGATGTCGGAGGCATGCTGGCAGGAGAAGGGATTGATGAAGGACATCATCTTCCTTGAAATATTTCCCATTTGGGTGGCCCTGGAAACATGGGGAGCGCGCATGGAGGGGAGTAGGATAATATTCTGGTGCGATAACAAGAGCATGGTGGAAGTGATCAACAGGCAGAGCGGGTAGACAGAAACCGTGGGGTGGGTCCTCAGGCACTTGGTATTGCTGAAGCTACAGTTGAACCTGTCTTTCAGGGTGCAGCACAACGAGGGCACACAGAACGAAGTGGCTGACAGTCTCTCTCGGTTTCAGATGGAACAATTCCGGGACCTGGACCTGGAGGCAGCACCTACTCGGACCAGGGCACCAGGGTGGGTATGGGAGATTGGAGGATGAGAGCCAGGGAACTATACAGAGGGTCATGGGCATTCAACACCCTGAAGGCCTGTGAAGGGGCATGGGCCAGTTGCCAGGCATTCAGGGCCCGGCAAGGTTGGGATATGAGTGAAATAGTGAGGGAGGAGCAAGTCAAGCAGTACATGGTGTCAAAATGGGAAGAGGGTGTGTCACCCTCCACCATGGGGGTCCAGCTCGCAGGAATCAGCTGGACATGTCAGGATAGAGGGTGGGAAGACGTCGCGGGCAGTCACACAGTCAAGAGGATGGCACTGGGATGGCAGAGAGGGAGGGGCACAAGACAAGACGGGAGAAGATCCATCATGGGCCTCTCCTTGTGAGGTTAATTGGGGCATTATACAATGGCAAGAAACAATCCTGGGCTCTGATTGGTCTGTCTAGGGCTGGACCCATGATGTTATCCCAGCATAACATCACGGATCTAGTCCCAACACAAACAAGACCACATCAAAAGTAAAAAAAGATCACTTCCCTTACCATGCCCAAGTTGCCCACACTTGGCATGGCCTCTATGCAGTTTGCCAGGACTTCAATGTTTTTTTGTAACATAAATCCCACCCTCTCATGTTCACAACCCCCACACCCAAAACAAGTGAAGTAATGTATCACCTAACAGTAAAACATATTAATTTGGCTACTTGCAAATTTTTTATTAAAACGAGCGACATTTTACAAACCCGTCATCGTGACAGGTTTCAGACGTCATCAGCCAACTAGCTTCACACTTCCCAGTCAGGAGCCGGCTTCACTAACCCCACTTTGCTGGCTATAACCTCTTTGTTGGGAACTGCTACCTTTTAATTCAAAAATGTTAAAGTAGCAAAATGTGCTGCCAGTACTAAGTATGATAAATAGAAATGGCCGCTATGAAGCTTCACTGTTTCTGCCTGCAGCTCACACTCACTCCTCAGAGGTCATTCATTTCTCCAGTAAACTGCATGAAGTGGGTCTTCAAAAAATAATGTAAGTAAAATCTGCTTACTTCAATAAAAGGAAATATCAGCTCATGTACAGAATTGTTCTGATACACAGCAAACTTGCAGAGTGTAATGGAACACCGGAAGTCTCCACAAGAGTGCTTTTCAGTCACAGATGAGTTTGAGTACATCGCAGTTTCACATTACAGAAAATAAAAAGATGCACACATCTTCACCTAGTCCCAGGGTAGGCAGAGACACTGGGTCAATTATATGAACTACATAGCTTACAAAAGAGAAGTGTGTTTGGGGTGGGTGGGGGTGCTATACAATAAGGTGACTGTTCCAAACAAAAAGCAGCTGCTCTACCTACCTGGCAAAACAATACAATGGCACTATTTTTTTGCTTAGTATACCTACCCAGTTAAAAATTGATTGGAAAAAAAATTCTCAACACTTTTTAATCTTTTTTTAATATTATTATTACAAATGAGCCATTGTATAGGTACAGGGGAAGGGTTCAGGAAGCAAAATCCAATGCAGCAAGAATATCCGGAACTGTGAAGGGAGAAGCCAGAGAAGGCGAGGGGGACAGCAAGGTCAGCACCCAGGGTGGGGGCTGACCAAATGAGCAGAACACGAAAGACCATTAGGCCTATTTCTGCTGGCATTTTAGTATGTTTATAAGAATTGTCAGGTGTGTGTCGTTGGGATAATGTCACTGGAGGTGATTAATCATGCACTTGGCCTGCGGCCCGCCTAATCACCCCAGGCGTGACGTTATCCCAGCATGACACACACCCTGTCATGCATTATTCCTTTATTGTTACATGTTTGTACATCAGCAACTAAGGCCTTCCTGTTCCACGCTATGTTTACGGTCATGGCAAAAGGGGCTTCTAGGGTAAGCGAGGTGGTGGTTCCTAGGAAACAGGCAGTGGCAGAGGGCCTCCAGAGAGAGAACGTGAGAATGGAAGATGGGAGGGTGGTCATAGGGCTGCAGAGGTCTAAAACAGACCAGTGGGGGAAGGGCTGCACAGTACTGATCCATAGGCAAGAGAGCGAGGGTGTGTGTGTGCGGTCCAGGCCATGTGGGAGTATGGCGAGAGGTGTGGCCGAGGGCCTGGGGCTTGGTTTGTCCATGGAAACAGGGAACCAGTTGCAGGTTTCCAGGTGGGGGCGGTGTTAAAAAAGGCTCTGGCATTCATGGGGGAGAACCCGGAAGAGTTTGAGCCACACTCATTCAGGATTGGGGCAGCATCAGAGGCGGCCACAGAGGGGAAGGGGGAAGGGAGATCCAGAAGGTGGGCAGGTGGACATCAAAATGTTATAAGAGATATCTATGGCCTTGATAGCTACTAACTGCAGTCCCCCTTTTCTCTCCTCACAGTAGGCACAAAGCGACAGGTGAGGACTGTGGGACAGTTGTTCATCTATTGGGCGGAGAGGTTTGCAGCTGCCACAAGGCTAGGGATACAGCTGCATCCAGGAGCGGAACACACCAAGGTGTCGTGGAAAGGCCTGAGAGGGATGAGGTGGGCGCAGTTGCTCCCTCTCCTGGAGGAGCTGCGGATGCGCTGGTTGGCGCCAGATGGAATTATTATTCACCTGGGTGGGAACGATTTGGGATCGGTGATGTGGGGGTCCTTGCTGAAGGACATCCTGAGGGATCTGGAGAAGGTGAAGAGTTGGTGGCTGCAAGTAGTCATAGGTTGGTCAGAAGTCACGTCTAGGAGGGTGTGGAGGGGAGAAAAAGGACCAAAACCCATAGAGGTGGCCAGGAAGTGGCTAAACAGGAAGGTAGCTAGGGCGGTAATAGAGATGGGGGAGTGCACATCCTGCATAGGGATATGTCATTCGAGCAGGAGGCAATCTACAGGTCAGATGGGGTCCACTTGATGGAATTTGGCATGGGCCTGTTCCTCTGGCCATTCAGGGAGTTAGTAGGGGAGATTAATAAGAAAGGGTGAAGGGGCTGACCCACAAGGTCGGAGCTCCATCTTCCAGCACAAGCAGGAGATGGGTCAGTGGAAAGGGTCACCTGGGAGCAAAGGGAAAGGGGGGGCAGGTAGAAGGGAAGAGGGCAGGTACCGTGGGCTGGGGACAAAGGAACCCAGGTGTAGATGTAACAGGGGGGAGGGATATAAAGCTAGTGGGTGGATCTCTGTGTCCGCACCTAGCTGGGAAGAGTGGTCCAGGTAGGGTGGTACCTGTGTTGGTGTTCTGAAGGTGGGGGCTGGATACTGGTGTCCGGACCCTGACAAGAGAGTTAGAAAAAGATGAAGAAGAGCTGGAGAAGTATCACAAGGGAGAAGATAGGACTGAGAGGTCCTTGAAAAGAAGGGGACTGTTATGTCCTTCTATAAAGAACTGACTGTTTAAAGATATGGTGCAATATGTTGTACAATTACGTTTTGAATAAACACTGCCAATGAGCATCCAAAGCAAGAAGTAGTGGTCTCAATCATTCCTGGGTGGAGATCCAGGGACAATTAGGCTTGCCCCTAAAAGGCAAGCCAGGTTGTCCTGGGACTCAGCCAGGATGATGACCGGGGGCTATGAGGGGAGGTCGTGTGACGACATAGAGGAAAGTGGGGGGGACTTTTTGGCTACTAGACGAGGGAGAGGCCAGTAGGGCCAGGGGAGGGCTAGGGCAGGAGTATATCTGGCTGTACAGCCCTCCCAGAGCTCCTTTTCTGTTGTAAGATTCCCACCTGCCCACCCAGCAGAAAATGGGGGGGAGGTAAGATGAAAGCGAGAAGGATGCAGGAAGGGGGAGTGAGCAGCAGTTTGGGACAGCAAGAGGGGGCTGGGTACAGGCAGGTGTTGCCGTATGGGGGCGGCCAGGGCCAGGGGACTAGGTGGAGTTCCGCTGGATATATACAGGAGCAATGAGGTCCAAGCAAGGGAAGCAGATAAGGGCCACCTGGGGAGCAAAGGAAAAAGGGGAGAGCAGGTAGAAGAGGGGCAGGTACCATGGGCTGGGGACAAAGGAACCCAGGTGTGGATGTAACGGGGGAGGGGGGAGGGATATAGAGCTAGTGGGTGGATCTCTGTGTCTGCACCTAGCGGGGGAGAGTGGTCCGGGTAGGGTGGTACCCGTGTTGGTGTTTTGAAGGAGGGTGGTGCTGGATACTGGTGTCCGGACCCTGACAAGAGAAGAAGAGGAAGATGAAGAAGGGCTGGAGAAGAATCACAAGGGGGAAGACAAGACTGCGAGGTCCTTGAGAAGAAGGGGACTGTTATGTCCATCTATAAAGAACTGACTGTTTAAAGATATGGTGCAACATGTTGTAAATACAATTACATTTTGAATAAACACTACCAACAAGCATCCAAAGCAAGAAGTAGTGGTCTCAATCATTCCTGGGTGGGGATCCAGGGACAATGAATAATGCGAAGTCCATTTAAACCAATAACTTTGCATTATTCTGCCTTCCCCAAACCACTTCTCCACCAATTTTAAAGAGAAGTACATTGAAATCAATGTGATTCGCCTCACTTCGCCTTATAATTGAGCTCCAAATGAAATTCTGCAGTGATTCATGGGATTGCAGGTAACATGGGCTCTAGACTGTTCTGCACAACCTCAGTTCTGGCCTGGGTGTGTGTGCGTAGTGGTAGCTGGAGACAGTTTGCTCTCAGAGCTCTACAATACCTCAAAAAGCTGTTTAAAATGCCTTTTTGAGTCTTTTTTTTGCTCAGAATTTAGTACATGGTTTGTAGGAAACACTTCTGTGCTCATATCATTGAGTGTTTATTGTTGTGTGTTTGATTTTTGAATGTTAATTTAGAACAGTCAGTCTGTGTACTGTGAAGTGTGCTTTGGGGGAGGGGCGTATTTGTGGTGTAGGTACATTAACTGGGAGAAAAAGGCAGTCTATCTGTTTTGGTTATATTTTTCTTGTATAACTGTTAATGTACACACTAATATTTTCAGTCATTCTTGAAATTTTTTTGCTGATAGTTGTGGTGCAGCAGTATATAATCTGTCTGTTTAAAACATTTGGTTATATTACTAAAGTTTTTCAATTTGCTAAGTATTATTTGTAGAAAGTGTATGTGTGTGAGTGCGTGTGCAATGTGTGCAATTAAACCAGACACTTTTTATTGTGCCACAGAGTAATTGCAGCAGTGTGAACCTGCTATCCACTGCACCCGCTTGAATTTTTTGTACTGCTTTGTGGTTTCTTTACTGGTAGTGGGTTGTTACTGCCGTGCACTAATCCCCCAACTGGCAAAAGATCCAGAAACAAACTGTTTGATACCTTTATTGGATATGGATGTTACAGAAAGAACAAGTGCTCTAGCTTTGAACCAACCAGGTCCTTCTTCAGAAGCTTTGTCAGAAGGACCTGGTTGGTTCGAAAGCTAGAGCACTTTGTTCTTTTCTGTAACATCCATGTTGGTCGAATAAATGGTATCAAATCATTTGTTTCTGGATCTGTTCTTAAAAGGACCAATACAGCACCTACAACATTTTTTTTCCAACTGGCAAAAGGTATTCCTTTCCAGATCTGGATTTGTGACTTGTGAGCACTGGTTAGGTGGTGGTGTGCCTTTTCGTATGCATCTCTTGAGTGTGCAGCACAATCTCTTAATCTGTCTGTACATTTGCAGTGCACCATTAATTCTAGGAGACTGCATTTCTTGTTACACTCTCTTTTCACATTGTCAGCACTGGGAAATTTTCTAAACACAAGACAGTAGCATTTTGTCAGCACTGGGGAATTTTCTGGACACAAGACAGAAGCATTTTGGGGATGCACATTAATTCTGGTGACTCTGTGTGTGACCACTGCACACATGACTGAGTGTGCCATCAATTCTGGGAGACTTTGCATTTCTTGTTACATTCTCATTTCACTTCGTCAGCACTAGGGAGTTTTCTGGACACAAAACAGTAGCACTTTCGGGATGCACATTAATTTTGGTGACTGTGTGTGTGGGGGGCTGCCAATATTGTTGTCACGCCGCCTTACTTCACGTTAAAGGTGGAACGACAATGCAAAGTAATAATCACAAGGCAAAGTGATCCTTTCCCATGGGGCACTCCGCGTAGCAAAGTGCCAATGTGAAGTGCCCACTTCATGGGCACTTTGCAGGTGGAATTTAAATTTACTGCATCTCTACTGCCTACTGCATTTAATATAACCATTTTGTTTTGCTTTTAGACCGCATGCTGACGCAGCGCCTTGTTTTTGTTTTTCTACTGCCTACTTCTAAAAAGGACCTAATGAGTATCCTGCTTCAGTTCTTGCTGCTCTCATGTGTCTTTGTTTTTAATTTTTTAGACAAGAATGCTGGCTAATGCTAAGGGAGGCAGTATAGCACAGTGGTTTAAGGCTCTGAGCTGCAAATCTGGTGACATCCAGCAGACCAGACCTGCATTTGAATCCCACAGCTTCCACTTACATACTGTGTGACCCTGAGCAAGTCACTTAACTTCCCTGTGCTCCCAGGATGCTCCTGTAAAAAAGCTTTCAGCTTAGTGTGCTACTCCTGGTTAAACAACTAAAAAAAAATAAATAATGCTTGACACTTACTTTCACTTTCACTCCCCAGAGTGGCAGACTGCCTGCTTGAGCTGACACTTTTACTGCCCCCCCTTCCTGACTCCCACATAGTGGACATTTTGGCATGGGAGGTGGAAGCTTGCTTGTGAGTGTGTTGGTGCTGTGAACGTTATGAGAGAGCAGGTCAGTCCGTATCCACCATTCATTAATTACTATTAATTCTGTGGCAGCCACATAAGAAAGAGCCACTCCAGCAATATATCATTAATGACAATAGTCAGTCGCGGTCAAAGGTCAGTCCAGACAGGTCAGGAACCACTAGGAGTGGGGAGCACTGCAATAATAGTCAGGCTGGGTTGCCAGAAAGAGACTGTGGGCATGGACTCTGAGTTGCAGGTGCTGCAAGTCAGTGTCATTGAGTCACTCAAGTTGAGACCCAGGGATCATGGAGAGGAAGTGGGCAGCCCATCAGCCACGGTGACTGATGGGTCTGACTCAGGAGTCAGGACCATTTTGCTGGTGCTTCTACCATTCACTTCCATCTTGCTGTCTCTCTCTCTCTCTCTCTCTCTCTCTCTCTCCACTTTGCTTCTCCTCCCTCATCACAAGTTGCAGAGAAGTGGCTATTTTGTTGCTTATATTCAACAGGTGATTGCTGAGGGTCCTGAGTGCATTTTGTTCCTGCCTCACAGAAGTCCCTCCCTGACACACCAACAACCAGCAGCAGACAACACACTGAGTTAGGGCAAACCATCTCCTTGCAGCAGCTAGAGAAAGGCTAATTGGAAGCTGCCACCTGGGTCCTGCTGTGTCTTCCCAGATTGTACCTCTCAGATTGACAGCTGTGAAATTCCTTTGATCTGTTTCAGTGGAAGGGAAATGGCTATGTCTCCTGTTCTACTATATAATGTGTGTGCTGTGCACCAAACAAAAAAGCCATTGATACCATATAAAACAAAACAAAAAAAATAAGCAGTGGCTATAAGTTTTGGGAGCTCATAGATATAATGCCACCACTTACAAAAAGGTTTGTAAGGTGGATGAATGGGGACATTTGCAATTTTGCTTAAACTCCTTGCGTCAGTATCTGTGGCAGGAAAATGTTTTTTGAAAGATGCCTAAACACTTTGAGAACCAAAACAGACTAACTTATAGTATCCAAGAGAATGCACAAAAGGAATGTGACTCAATCTCTGAAAAGATTCTGGCAATTTTATTTTGAGCAACTTACTGGCCAATTCGAGGTTCCACTGAATTGCAGCTTACTCATCAATAAGTCCTTGGTATCTTCCAAAGAACTGTCATTAGATAAGCTTCATTAATGGTTTTAATTTTTTGTTCTGACTCTTGCTGTAGTAAGGCTTTTCCTCACAGTTATAAAACATTGCTCTTTTTCATTAGCCACTCCTCTATTGCTGCAATTGTCCTGATAGGTTTGGCACAGTTTGATATATATACTGTAACAGCTCTGGGCATATTGTGTCATACCTATGTTAATTTATAGTTTACTCAGCCTGGTAGAAAATGAGAGGTGATCACCATTGACAGAAAAGATGAGTCAGATTTGACCGTAGCAGATTACAGATGATGATGGTGGCAGATAAACATGGGGCAAATTGAAGGGGTGTTGTGTTCCCCTTTCCCTGCTCTGTTTGACAGGCTGCAATCCCAGCCATACTGCCTGTTCCACACTCCACATTCCACAATCTGCACTCTCAGAATGTAAAATTATGCCTGTTCAATGTCTCCTTGGTGTGAGTCATTGCTCCCAGTGGCATCTCCTTTCTCATTTTACCAGCAAACACCATGGTACCATAGCCACCCAGACCATTAACCTCTAACCACAGGATCCATAACAAAAAGCATGACCTTTGACCTCTAACCCAGCACAGTACCATTACTAAACAAAAAGAGACAATGTCCCCCAGGATATCCTCTAATCTAAACAGCAAGTCATGTACATATTAACTGTTCCCAGTAACTACCACATTACTCTGAAATTCCACTTTTCTGTTGGGAAATAAATGACAGGGACCCTGGGGATCAAACCTAGCGAGTGAAATATCTGATTGAGGAATTGGGGATATCCTCCCAGTTTCAGTACAAGGAAGATTTATAGGTAAAAGACTAATACAAGGAGATGGTCTGAAGCCCCTAAGATAGAGAACCTATCTTCTCCCCATCTGACTGGCTTATGTTCATTAAGCAAGTCCATGCAGGGCAGTAGTGGGTCTCAAACCTGACGGTAAATGTGTTCAGCCCCATCCTCCACCGCTCTATGACTGTTTTTTCTTTTAGTCATAAAGTGAGCTTCTACATGTCAATGGTGGGACTCAAACTTAAGTGCACAGGTGCTCAACCCAGCCTCATCCTACTCCACACCACCGCAATGCAAGGACTCACTCTGTGATGGACAGTCACTCATGGTAGATGAGGCTGGTCCAAGTACCTCATCAACCATGTTCAAGTCCCATCAGTGCTACTCATTTCATGACTGGAAGTCAGTCACAAGAGGAAGCAAAGTAAGGCTGGGCTGAAAACCTGTGCACTCAGGTTTGAGTCCCACCTGTGTCAAGCATGAACTCAGTTTGTGACAGGATGTCAGTCGTGGGTGGGGGCAGGATGGGGCTAATCATAACATCTCTGCACCTGTAATTGAGTCCCACCAGGGTCATTCAAAGACTCAGTTTGTGACTGGAAGCTATAAAAATAAAGTGTGGTCACAGCACAGCTTAACATACCTATACTAGTGCAAATAAAACAGCAGCAAGGCACATCATACAAAAATAAAATACAGTTATAGATCAGCAGCCAGTTAGACAGGTGCATGCCTTACCCTGTGGGGGAAGGAAGTGCAAAGGTAGTGAGGAAATTAAACTATCGGAAAGGTAGACAAAACACAGATTTAGGCCCAACACATGGATGGGTGGGGTTCCAATCCGAGAAGACATCAGGAGGATGGGTAACAGGATCAGGTGGGAGGAGGAGGAGTTTCAACTGGTATCTGAGGGAGCCAGGAGAGGTGGAAAGGCAGAGGGAGGATGGGAGCAGGTTCTAGAGAGTGGGAAGCTAATAGGAGAAAGCAGATTACCCAGCTGAGGATCTGGGGTAATGAGTGGCAGAAGTTCAATGATCCCTGGAATGGAGGAAGCATGTGGTGGGGTGGTAGGAGAGAGGAGTGAGGAGAGATAAGAGGGAAGAGAGACAAACCAGTATTTGGATATGAATGAGGTACTATGATACTGGCAACAAGAAGGTAGAGGGAGGATGAATAAAGAGGAGTTAAGGGAACAGTGGTGACTACGAGGGGGGAGTTTGTAGCAAAGTGGCAAAAGGTATTACAGTGGGTGTTCAGTCTGGCAAGGGAAGTGAAGGGGGTCATGGTGCCATAGACAACATTTGTGTAGTCAAAGACGGGGAGCACCATTTTGGTAACAAGCTCCTTGTGGACCTGCAGAGATAAACAGTCTTTGTTGTGGTACTAGGCACCAAGCCTAGGGTGGAGTTTTGCATGGATTGCATCAATGTGGAATGAGAAGTAAAGCTTGCTATCAAGCCACACACCAAGGTACTCAAAAGACTGCACCACCTCAAGGGTGCATTCAATGTGGCAAACACTGGGAGGTCCAGGAGTCTGGTCAGTTTCTGGCTTGTACCGAATATAATGGACACTGCTTTTTTATGTTGAACCAGAGTTGGTTGAATTGGAACCATTGCAGAACATTGTGAAAGTCCTGCTGCAGAAAGTGTTCCGCAGAGGGACCAGAGGTGAAGTTGACTGCATCATCTGTATACTTGTGAATATGTGAGTTAGAACAGGCAGAATAGAGACTGTTCAGGAAAAGGGAGACAAGGATTTGACCCAGGATGAACCCCTGAAGGACCCTAGCTTGGATGGGTAGTGGAGGTGACAGGATGCCTCCTACTTTTATCAACTGTGGATGCCCTGTGAGGTAGGAACAAAACTAATCGACATTTTAAGCTGAGAGGCCTACATATCTCAGGTTAACCAGGAAGAGTGAGTTAAAAATTGAATTGAAGGCGTTGGCCTATTTGATGAAAGTAGCAGCCGTAATGTGCCCCGGTCCGTCCCAGAGAAGACAGAATCAGTGATATGCAGCAAAGATGAGATGGTGGAATAGTGCTTCAAGAACCATATTGGAACAGGGAGAGGAAATTGGAGGATAAAAGGCAGTCAGAAAGTCCTGAACAAACAAGTTTCTCTTGGAGCTTTGAAAGGGAGGAGAGGAGGTTGATAGAGCGGAAGTTGCCAGAGGAGATGAGTGGTGCCCCCCCCCCCTTTGTGAAGTGTAGTAATTTTGGCAGTTAACCAGCACTGAGGAACAGTGCAGAGGGAAAATGATAAATTGAGCAGGTGAGTGGGGGGGAAGAGATACAGTGATAGGAGCTGTGAGGTGGAGGAGCTTATGATCCATCACTTCAGGGACAGACTTTGGTCAAGGAAGGAGAGGGAAAGCAGGGTTTCATAGACAGTGATGGAGGAAATGGAAGCATGGGAAAGGAGTGGGAAAGAGAGGAAGGGGAACAGGAGCGGACAAAGAGGATCCAGGAAGGGGGAGGCGGGAGGGGTTAGGTAGTGAAAATCTTGTTAATGTGAGCAGCAACAGAGGGAGAGTCAGAAACAGGCACTATATTAACCATGAGGACTGGGGGAATGGGTTGGGTAGGGAGGTTGAAAAGGGATTGAATTATCTTCCAGAATTTAGCCAGGGCATTAAGGTGTTTCTGGAGGCTGACCCTGAAGTAATGTGATTTCATGGCCCAGATAGCCTTTGTACAATTGTTCCTCAGGTGCTGGTAAAGAAGAGGTCAGGGAGAGACTGGGATAATTTATAGTGGGCCTAGGTGAGATCATGGGACTTGCCCTGGTCAGTGATTTCAGAGGTAATCCAGGGGTAGTGGGAAGTTTTGAATCTGGATTTTCTGAGGGGGGTGTGTGCTTGTCATAGACTGGTGAGAAACTGAAGTGAAAGAGGGTGAGGGCCACATCAATTTCAGAGGCAGAAGAGGATGGCTGGCCAATCTGTTGTAACAAGGTCTCTTAGAACAGCATTGATGCTTACTGACTGGAGGGACCTGGACCAGATGTATTTTGGGATTGGGGGATGCCAGATTTTTCTGATGCAGAATGTCATGCAGTGGTCACTGAATGAATCAGGTAATATGCCTGCTGCAGCAAATGCGGTGGCTGAGGGAAGAATTAACCAAATCCAAAATGGTTTTAATGGAGGAGTGGGAATTGAGTCAGGGGGGTTCAGAAATAATTTGGAAAATATTAATGGACTCAGCCCTATGAATGGTCAATGTGGATTATGGAGAGAGCCAATTTATGATTAAATTCTCAAGGAAGATGAGTTCGCCTGCAGACGAATGAGATGTGATGGTGGGAAGAGAGTCAACCAGGGAGGAGTGGGAGATTTTTGGTGGGGCATACCAAGCCCCAATGAAGATGGGTACAGAGGAGTGGAATGAAAGTCTGACAAGGAGAAAATTGTGGGAGGATGGTACAGCCTCCCTGAAAGCCATAGAACTGGAGAGGCTCAGGTGAACATACTGTAGATAGAGTGCCTCCGCCATATTTTCCCCTGTCTTGCCTGCAGAGACAAAAATCAGGAACGGCCACGCTAGAGTCCAACTGAAGTCTGGAATTCCAGAGGAGAGACAGGATTCAGAAATACAGAGAACAGCAGAAGAGTATTGTTGAGCCCAGATGGGAAGGAGGTTGAGCTTAGGGAGGAGGATCATAGCATTAACATGAATGATGCTAAGACCTTTGGCAGTAGCAGAGGCAGAACAATTGGGTGGGGAGAGCCCAGAGTTGGTCTCACATCACCAGACAGGGGGAGGAACTGGAAAGTAGGTAGAAGGATTTAATGGGACTGCCATCCCTTGAAGCAGGGAGGAGAGCAAGGTGGGAGGGAGCAGAGAAAGGAGAGCACAGTGGAGAAACTCCAGGTTAAGGGAGGGAGAGGGAAGGAGACCAGAGTGGACAAAAATGGAGGAAGGGAGAGTGGTAGATGGAGTGTAGGATGGGTGGAGGGGGAAATAGGAGAGTATGTGAATTGGATGGGAGAGGGAAATGGAGGGGACACAAGCAAGAGAGGAAATGAAGTAAGCAGAGGAGGGCAAGTAACATAGCAGTCAGGAGGTGGGGTGCAGATAGGGTATAGGTAGGGTTACAGTACTAATGTAACAAAACAAAACAACATTTATACTTTCCATGGATAAATAGGCTGGTATGTGTAACAAACCTTAGCTGTAGTAATGCAAATAGTTAATTAGCTGTGAAAATCAGGCATGCAAAATATGCCGAACAAGCTAGTTAAGTGGTCAAAATCCGAATAGAGTGTAGCTAGGGTTGCAGTACAAATGGAGTAAAACAAACTGATACCCATACTGGATAAATAGGCTGGCATTTGAAACACACCTTTGCTGTAGTGATGCAAAAAGTTGACTAGCTGTGATAATCAAGCAGGTAAATTATGGAGGAACAAACTAGTTAGGTGATTAAACCCAAAAAGGGTGTAGCTTGGGTTACAACACAAATGGAGAAAGGCAAAACTGATACCTTCACTGGAAAAACAGACTGGCAGTTAAACAGACATTAGTTGAAGTAATGTAGACAGTTAACTAGCTGTGATAAACAGGCAGACAAAAATATAGAGGCACAAAACTTGTTTAGAGGCTGTACTCAGATACGGTGTTGCTAGGGATGCAGTACAACAGACAGAAGACAGTACCAGTTGCCTTTGATTGAGGCAGGGATTTGGAGGATAGAGCACAAAAGTCCTTAGAACACAGGGAGATGGATGGAGTCAAAATATGGAGATCCTGTGGAGCAGCATTGTGAACTGACAACTGACTCACAGTTGACTCCAAGCAGACTCTGTCCCTGTACTTCGCACTCTCAATCACAGTGTTCCAGACTTCTGGTAATGACCTGCTGAAAAAAGAGAAGATGCTCTGCTCGTTCCACCTGACTGGTGGAAGGTTGCAGCTGTTGTAGAATTTAGCAGCTGGGTGTCCATGGAGAAAGGCAGGAGGATAGTGGCAGGGTGGAATGGTTAACCATGATGGTTGAGGGCTCATGCTCATCCTCTGAACTGCTGGATGCAGTCCAAGTCTACTGCCTGGAGTGGTAAAGGAGCAGAGGTGTTGGGTACTTTGAAAATCATGCTATAGTGTAGATGCCCCACTGTTGTTCCACCCAACTGATGGAAAGTTGCAACAGTTGTAGGATTCAGCAGCTGGGGCTCCAAGGAGAAAAAGTTGGAGGTTAGTGGCATGGGGAGGGTTAACCAAGATAGGGGGTCTTACGCTCATCCTCTGAATTGCTGAACACAGTCTACAATTCGCAGTTTAACGGAACTAGAACCAGCAGAACACCGTCCCTAGTCTGTTCCTCTACATGATGTTGAGAAACAGTCCTAGGAGGCATCCACAAGCACATGGTTCCTAGTGCTCCTTTACCCAAGACTACTATAGTCCACATTTTGAAATCAGTTCGGTAATGTCGAAATCTCCTAGACATGACTTAAGTTTCTAAATAGAATTATTAAGAATGTTGCTGAGGGTGCACTGATTAGCTTTACTGTGGATTCTGACTCTGGCAAACAGTACAATAAGGAATTAGAATAATCAGGTTTATATATTTTTACTACTACACAGATGTAATTACCTGAAGACAATATATCTAACTGTTAAGTTTTACTGCTTAAATCAGTCTGTTACATATGGGGAAGACATCTTATCTCTCTCACTCACTGTTTCCTGGATAAAGATAACAATGTCAGTCATTGATTATATCTCTCAACTGGTTTACATTAGAAAATGAACATCATTTTACTACTCAAAACCACCTTGTTCCACTTTAAACTGGTCATGTTCCTCATTTTGCATTGATGCTATGAAGCAGATATTTTTTATCATAAAAAAACAATATAGTTGGTTAAAACCAGCCATAAGACCATGTATTAATGTAAGCAATAAGACATGATGGTTGCATTCCAAACAAAATAATATCTTGAAAAACTTATTTCACTGACAAAAAATCTTAATTTTTATTCCCCAAGATTTTCTTAAGAATTGTGTTTTTTATTCATTAAGAAAAATAGTCTAATAAATATCAAGACAAATTATCATATTTAATTGTGTTCAGAATAATAAGCTTATTTCATGGTATATATATCTCTTATTTTAATGTGTTTTTTATCGAGCTGATTGAAAATCTTATTTTTTAGATTCATTGCACCATCCTGTTTACAGAACAAAATACTACTTTAGTGTTTGGAGTTTTAGTTTTATGATTTGAGTGGCCATTTATTTCACTTTTTTCAAAGCTGTCTTTTCCCTCGTGGTGCTAGTTTGTCAACTGAGTCTTACCATTGTTCACTTTTAGGGTGATCAAGCTTATACCCCACAATCACTGCACCCCTTCAGGGTACCGGCATTATTGTGTCAAGTCATTAGGGCACCAAAACTGGAATTCACTGCTCCATCCCTGTGGTCCACCCCCTGGAGTTGGAATCTATGAGTTGGGGGGTGTGTGGGGGCAGCAGAGGTCTAGCCCCACAAAACTCAGTGGTCGGGTGACATTGTTACTTGGCACCTAATGACTTTGGGTGTCCCACTCTGGAATGTTCCGAGGAGCAACCTCTCACAATACATTTTTGTTCCTGCTGGGTTTATTGTCATTAACATCCTTCCATGGCTACCCCCAATCTAAACCACAGCATCATGAGATATATTCAGTTTAGGGCAATCCCAATCTGAAAATTATTGCTTGCATGTATACAGTACAAGCAATTATTTTCTTTTACTGTTATTGCCATAGATGTATAATGTATTGATATTTATTTATTTTTTTAATTTTTTATCTGGGTAGAAAAAGCACTGGACAACAAGACCCTTTTATAGGCTTGACCCAGATACAAACATATCCCAAGATACTCAGGCCAGGATATTTAAAGGGGTTGCACCATGCACAAACCACTGATGCACCCCGGCATGATATTCAAAAGGGGATGTTGCACCGCACAGATCCCAGTGCTCTGGGGTGCACCAGTAATGTATGCGGTGCAAGTGCGAGGGCGTGCCCATGCACATTCCACACAACCCTATATTCAGCCTGGGATGTGCGGCACATATGCTGGTGCAACCCCTACTTGCGCAGCACATTGGTGCTCAAAGTTGAGCCAAAAAGATATAGGAGCAAGGGCTGGCCACCCACAAGTGAGCTACCGTATTGCAGGGTGCAACACGGCAGCCGCCAGCTGTGGGTGGCCACCCAAGCTCCAGAGCCAGGGTCTGTCGGCATCGCAACCCCCCATGCCCGATCACGGGCATTGTAATAGAAATATCATCCCTGGTGGTCCAGTGGACTGCTTCCAGCCTGATCGCGGGCATAAGTAAATCTATAACATTTTAAACTATCCCTGGTGGTCCAGTGGACCACTTCAACGAATCGCTGGCATAAATAGCATTAAAACATCTTAAATTATCTTCAGGGTCCAGTGGACCACTTCCAGCATGATGGCGGCAGCAGGCACACGAAGAATCTTAGTCCAGCGGTACCTCCCCATCAGCCCACTGAGTTCACCACCGCTTCCGTCACGGTGGATGGTAGCTTCACTCACAGCCTTGGCTGCCCGCCGACCGACTGTGTATATGGCTACAGCCTATTGTCCACAGCATATTGCTGCGTGCAGACTATAACAGATTTCGACACAGTCCCGGAGTATGTGAAAGGATCCATTCATATCTGGACTGTGTAGTATGGCACGGTTTGCACACTACATTGGCCCACGCTGGGACTCAATGGGCATACAGCTGCACTGTATGCAGTCAGTCAGCGGGCAGCCGGGAGGTTTGTGGTGGAGCTGCCACCCACCGCTGACCGGGGAGGCGGCTCAGTGGGTGGGTGGGGGACCGCTGGACCACCAGGTATTCTCTAAATTGTATTTGTTATACTTATGCCCGCAATCGGGCTGGAAGTGGTCCACTGGACCTCCAGGGATCATTTCAAATGTTTTAATGCTACTCATGCCCACGATCGGGCTGGAAGTGGTCCACTGGATCACCAGGGATACTTTAAAATGTTTTAATGCTACTTATGCCCGCGATCGGGCTGGAAGTGGTCCACTGGACTACCAGGGATACTTTAAAATGTTTTAATGCTACTTATGCCCGCGATCGGGCTGGAAGTGGTCCACCGGACCACCAGGGATACTTTAAAATGCTTTATTCTACCTATGCCCACAGTCGGGCATTGGGGCACTGTGTCACGATGTGCAGGGTGCATCGGTCCCCGACAGCTGCAGCCTGGCAGGACGCCAGGTGCAAGTTGCCTGGAATTGGCACATCTGCATGTAAATGGAGCCATAATGACATGCTAATGGCCCCAGTTGCGCCTTGTATTCATTATGGCTCATTTGCATATCCACCACTGAATATTGTGGTTCCTGCACCTAGCGCAACCACACTTGCACAAGCGCATCGCCCTGCACCTCTCTTGTCACTTGTGCTGACGCAGTGCCACTGTGCCATGCGCAATGAGGGAGGCCATGTTGCCATATTCAACAGTGCTGAGCCATGGTGCAGCACCATTGAATATCACCCAGCACACTCCCTGGGTCATCCCAGTTGTGCTGTGCCCAGGCTTGCACCCCTGCCTGGCGCAGTCTGAATATCCCACTCACACTTTAAAGATACAATTATTACAATCAGTAAAACATTTGCATGTAAAAACACATGTACAATATTAAATCACAACTTAGTCCATTTGCAATATGTACACATTTATATAAAACTAGGCTAAAAGCAAGAACATCACGCTTCAATCAGTAGACTGCTTTTATTAAACTTTGAAATTATGAATACTTACTTTTTTATCACAAAATCTATACTCTTCCAGGTTTTAACAACAGTGTACTTGAAAACTTTTTTTCAGTTTCTGAAGATTTACAAATAGGCAATTATAAAGTTACTGAGTTATCTAATCTCAAATATCTTGCACAGTTTTTTGGAACAAATATTCCAGTTAAAGGTCCATCCTTTCCCTTTTGCATGGCTTTGAACATAAAACATCTATAATTTATCTCTCTGTTCAATTAGTAATAACTTTAGCTTTTCATATAATTTACAGTAATGATCCTGGTGTCTGGTTCTAACAACAAACCTACACAGTGCATTATATGTACAGATACTTCATATTTTTTTTGATACCCCTGCCTAGACTAAACTGTCATAGTCCATTACAAGTAATAAACAACTTTGTGCCAGCATTTTTCTGGCTTCATCAGTCAAAAAGTCATTAAGCGAATGCAAAGCCCCCAGTTTTTATTCAGTTGTGTGGGGGTCTGATCAGCATGCCTTTTAAAATTTAGTTGTGAGTCAAATAATGTAATCAAATATTTGAACTCACTAACTACATCAAATCCTCCCATTTACGGATACCTGAAATGTATCTGGTACTAATCCTTTTTTCTGGGCTGTACCGAACACCATAATTTTGTTTTTGTTTTTTTCTTTCTAACTATACGATCATTTTTCGTAAACCGATTTCACATTTTTTTTATATTCAGATTCCAAGGTTTTATTAAGGGAAAGTTTGTCCTTGTCAGCTACATACAGCACAACATCATTTGCACATAGGGTGATTTTTGCTTCACTTCATACTTGTGGGAGATCATTTATGAATAAGGAAGATAACAATGATCCTAATGTTGTCCCCTGTGGGACCCCATACTCTACAAAGTTCTGACAGGACTCCATTGACCCTAAATTGCTGGTGTCTATTTTATAAGTAGCAAATAACACAGTTCACCACCAGTACACTAAGTCCAGTTTTACTCAGCTGTGACTTAAAGGAGGGAATGATCCACCAGGTTGAATACCTTGGTCACATCCACAAACACCACCACCGTAAACATGCCCCCCCCCATGTTTTCCCACAGGATGTTCATTAACCTGACCAAGTCAGTTGCTGTACTGCAATCCATCCTGAAGCCATAATGAGCTGCTGTTGATACTTTCATGATTTTCCAACTACTCTGTTTTTTTGAGCATATAACAGTTCCTGAATTTTGCCTATCAAGGACAATAGGAATATAGGCCTACAGTTGAAGTCAGAGATGCAGTCAGATATTTCCTGAAATTTCTGTGATATCTCTGAAGAAACTCCCCTGCCTCCCTGAAGTACCACTATAATCCACCAGAGAAAATTTCATTACATATATTGTGAAATATCTGGAAATATCAGAACGCATCTATGGCTGTAGTTTATTTACTAGATAGGTTTGACCTCCTTTATGTACTGGGATAACATATGCTTTTTTCCATAGGTGTGAAACAGACAGTGGACTTCAAAAGAGCTGTCTTCTGCAGGATGGTTGACATTTTCTGGGGGCATTTGGCTAACATCACCCACATGGATACCATCCAGAAATGTGCCATCCTGAAGGAAGGCCTGTTAACGGCATCAGACACCTGCACAAAGAAATGCAGTAAAAAGGCAGGGACCAAGAAGCCATGTTGGTGGTCAAAGGAGGTGCAGATAAGGGGGAGAGAGAAAAAGACAGCCTTCTGAAAATGGAAGGGGTCTAAAAGAGAGGAGGATAGGGAGCAGTACACAAGGAAAACCAGGGAGGCTAGCAGGGCTGTGAGGGCTGCCAAGGCTTCAAAGGAGCTAAGTCTAACAGAGGGTATTAAGGAGGTGGACAAGGCCTTCTTCAAGTACATAAGGGAGAAAAGGAACTGCAAGAATCAAATCACAAGGATAAAGGAGGATGGAGGTTGGGTAGAGAAGGGGGTTACATAGAAAGATAGAAACACAGAAGTTGACGGCAGATAAGGACCACAAAGCCCATCCAGTCTGCCCATTTTTTTTCTACCTTATGAATAGTTGAATAGGAAGAGGTGCTCAATGAGTACTTTTGCTCAGTTTTTACCAAGGAGAGAGATGGGCCAATACTGCAAGGGGCAGGGCAACACTGGCATGGGAGGAGATAGGATAATGGACAGGAAGATCCCTGTGAGCAGCGTGCTTGAGGGCCTTAAGTCACTGAACATGGACAAGGCTCCAGGGCCAGATGGGCTGCACCCTAGAGTCCTGAGGGAGTTGGCTGAGGTCCTGGTGGCACCACTGGCAGACTTGCTCAATACCTCCCTGCAGACAGGATGCATGCCTCAGGACTGGAGGGTGGCACATGTGGTACCCCTGCACAAGAGCAGTCCCAAGGATGAGCCTGGTAACTATAGATCAGTCAGTCTGACATCCATTGTGGTAAACTCATGGAAATGATCCTAAAGGAAAGGTTGGTGACCTTCTTGGAGGTGAACAGTCTTATGGACAACAAACAGCATGGGTTCATCTCCGGGAGATCATGTCAAACAAACCTGGTTCACTTTTTTGACTGGGTGACAAAAGAACTAGACACCAGTTGGGTCATAGATGTCCTGTATCTGGACTTCAGTAAGGTTTTTGACTCAATATCGCATGGCAGATTAACTAGTAAATTGAGGAACCTGGGAGCAGGGGAGAAACTGGTTAAGTGGGTTGGTAATTGGTTGGGGGAAAAACATCAGAGGGTGGTTGTGGGGTGGAAGAACTCTTAACTCATAGAGTAGTCACCAGTGGGGTCCCACAGAGTTCAGTGCTGTGCTGGTGCTGTTTAACATCTTCATAGCAGATATAGCAGTTGGAGTTAAGAGCAGAATCAGTCTGTTCATGGATGACACCAAGATAGGGGCAGTTGTGGATGGTGTAGAGGGAGGAAAAGGCATCCAAGAAGATTTGGAAAGGCTTGAGCAGTAGTCAGACACTTGGCAGCTGGGTTTCAATGTTAAGAAGTGCAAGGTCATGCACACTGGAGCGAGGAATCCTGGGTACAGTTACCATCTGGGAGGGGTTCAGCTATCCTTCTCTGAGGAGGAAAAAGATTTGGGGGTAATGGTCACAAAGAATATGAGCCACTCATCTCAATATAGGAAAGCAGTGGCAAAAGCCAATAGAATGCTGGGATGCATTACTAGAGGAATCACCTCTAGGCAGGAGGAAGTCATTCTGCCACTGTACAGGTCACTGGTGAGGCTGCACTTGGAGTACTGTGTACAGTTCTGGAACCCATACTTAAAGAAGGATATCAGGTTACTGGAGGGGATGCAGTGCAGGGTGAAAAAAATGATCAGAGGCATGGAGGGGAAGCCTTACGAGGATAGGTTGAGGGACCTCAACATGTACTCATTGGAGGAGAGAAGGGAAAGGGGTGATATGATTGAAACTTTCAAGTACTTAAAGGGCATCAACAGGATTAGTATAGAGGGCATGTTTCGATTAAAGGGAGAAAGAATACTAGGGGCACAGCCTGAAGTTGGTGGGAGGGTAGAATCAGGAGGGAGGCGAGGAAGCATTACTTCACGGAGAGGGTGGTAGGGGGATGCAATGTGCTTCCTGAAGAAGTGGTATCTCTTAAAACAGTGGAGAGCTTTAAAAGGGGGTGTGATAGGGTTAAGGGCAAGATACTAGTCAGTGGAAAGATGAGGGGGAAGAGAGGGGCAAGGGGTGGGGGGGAGCAGCAAGTCTAACTTCTGTGCTGCACAATCGAGCAGATGCGATAGACCATTTGGCCTGTATTTGCTGGCAGTTTTGTATGTTCATATGTAAAAGTTTCTTTGCACAAAGATATATTTAAAGTGTTTTCTAAAGGCAGCGACAGTTCAGCCACTGCTGCCTTCAGACACTTTGCCTACACTTGGTTTGATCCTGTCCCTTTTGACTCATCCATGCTTACCAATTGTTTATAGACCTCTAACCTTTCAATTTATTTAAAATAAACACTTTGGAATAATTGTCTGGCTTTTTTTCTCTTTTTTGTCATGTTTGTCCTATATTTCTGGGAGTATTCTCCGTTTTTTGTGTGTGATTATTTCCTGTCTGAATCTCATAATCATTGTTATCATTATGGGAATGACTCTGGGAGGGAGGAGGTGGGAGACACAGGAGAGTTTGTTTATTATTGAATTGGTTTGTGGTGTTAAAGCAGGAGTGCTTGTTATCTCATTATATTAAAAACGACTTGATTTTTTAACATTCGTGTTCTGTGTTTGCTGTTGTGTTTTCTACCCCACGATAATTGGGATTTCCCCCTTTTTCAGTTTTCTAAAGTCTCAACTGCATTCATAACTTTGCCCATACTAGTGTTTCAATCAACAACATTGACTGCCGCTGCATGCTAAAAATGAATATTCATTTGATTAATTTAAATACTATGCCCCGCCTTCACTCTCTATGCGGTTGTCATTCAAACCTGCATGCGTATTCATGTTGTACTGCCAGTGTCTGGAATCAGCTGTCATTTTATGGTGGAGAATGCAGTTTCTTTCACTTCAAGTACCACTGATAATTCAGAGTATGTAATGTACTGAGTTGAAATACTGAAGTGTGGAATGAAAATATTTTCAGGTTTCTTTTTTTTTTTGTTAGGTATTGTTTTGTAAAAAACTGAGGTAGCTGACATGTCTGGAATCCAGACTGGAAATTGTTGAGTAGAAGCATGATAAATGCTATGCTTTTTC
This sequence comes from Neoceratodus forsteri, assembly GCA_016271365.2. Taxonomy (NCBI): domain Eukaryota; kingdom Metazoa; phylum Chordata; order Ceratodontiformes; family Ceratodontidae; genus Neoceratodus; species Neoceratodus forsteri. The sequence continues at coordinate 794,301,007 of CM028136.1, forward strand.
CATGTAGCAGTTTTCCCCACATTAGCTTGTTTTTTCTTCCCAAATTTTGCTGTTTTAGTTATTAGGAAAGCTGTGTCATGTTTGATGTAAAAACATTTTTCTGGGGGACCACAAATCGAGGTTGGGTTGAGAGTGTGTGTGAGTTTGAGGGGAGTGGGCGGTACAGATTTTGTAATCTGCTAATTACTCATCTGCCTAATTTTTTTAGACCCGTCAATGTGTACACATACTTTACTCTGTTGCTGTTTTTTCATGAAAGTACAGAGAGTAATACAATTAAGGTGTCACAAATGGGTAGTCAGAAGGGTGGTAGCTGTACCGTTTTGCTGCATGTGTTTGAGACCTCTCAGACACTGAGTTATGGAATTCCTAAAATCAGAAAGAAAAGGCTCCAATGAGATAGAAGGGTCAGAGTGATTACCAAATATCTCTGATGCCACTGAATCTCTTTGCAATAAAAAAAATAAAGATAATAAAGTAATAAAAATAAAAGAAGTTCAGTTACATATTTTTACTGTTTGGTTCGTATGCTGTAGTTAGGCAGCTACACCTTGTGAGGTTCTCCAAGTGTATGTCACATCAGTTGCATTCCATTCAATTATTGATAAATATCATGGGGATGTAACTTGGGATGCGACATAGATTGTACTATTATTTTTTTTCTATTCCATATCCTCACACTTTGGAAAACTATAAGTGGGGCTGATAAACTGAACTTCATACTGGCTATGAACATTCTAACACATTTTTGTTAATCTTTTGTACCACAACTGGGCTAGGGGTAATGCTGGATTTTCCCATGACTGGTGTTGTTGATCATGAGACCACAGGCCAAGTGAGTATACCACACCAGAAGTGGGTTAATCCTGGCACTAGAGTGTTTTGGGCCATTTAGCGTGGATACAAGATGGCGGTTTTCCATTGTGGATTGCAGGTTTTGGATGGGTTTTTGAGATGCGGCTGACTAGCACCTTTTCCCGTGTGGTAATGCTAGGATTAACTACAGGCAAAAAGTTATAGTCAGCCAGTTGTGTGGCTGAATTTGAAAAGCAATTTTCTAAAAACAATTATAGAAGGTGACAGCTATTTTGGAAGTGCTTCTATTCTTGAAGGTGAAGCAATATAAAAAGTAGCTGATTAAAATTAGAGGCCAAGAGGTATATGTTTTGGATCAGGGATATTACATTCTGCTCACAGGTTATAGTAGATTAGATCTCCCTCTACCCTGAACAATTGTTGTTTTGTTTAGGGACCACAGACATCCCCCTAATGGCACAACAGAAGCTCAGGTTGTTGCAGGCCACAGTGAAAGTCAAGAGACTTATTTTGCAGAGGTGGTGTTCCGCATACATCCCGCGCATTTAAGAATGGATTATGGCCATAGAAAAACTTGCCACATTCACACGGCTGTCACATTTTCTTGTGGTTAATAATAGGATGATCCAAGAAAAATATTCCTGTCTTAAACTAATATGTAGCTAATTAGACTCACATGTAAGAGGCCCAATAAGAAAGTACTTGCTAAAACACATGTCGCACCAGGGAGATCCATTAGCTAACCAACCCAGAACAATTCCATCCTCTGCTACCTAAGAGAAATCAATACCTGCAGAAAAGTATAAACCATCAACTTATGCCCTGCCAGCTAAGGGGCTAAGACAATAATAACAGACATTTAACATAAACCCTGATCACAACTCACTTCTGTTATGATAAAAATAAGTTTATAAAATAATGTTAAACTTTGGTCAGCATATGATTATGTTGTTGTGACACCACTGACTACTCTCTTTAACAAATCATGGGAGGATGGGGTAGTTCCTGAGGACTATAGCAGGGTGGATGTAATTCCACTTCACAAAAGTGGAAGCAGAGGAAAGGCAGGAAACTACAGACCTGTCAGTTTGACCTCAGTGGTAGGGAAAATGATCTAATCACTTCTGAAGGAAAGAATTGTTGAGTACCTAGAGGCCAGTGGGGCACAAGACCCAAGGCAGCATGGATTCACAGTGGGAAGGTCATGTCAGACAAATCTAATAGATTTCTTTGACTGGGTGACCAAAGTAGTAGACTAGGGAGGGGCTGTGGACATGGCCTACCTAGATTTTAGCAAGGCATTTGACACAGTCCCACACAAAAGATTAATATACAAGTTAGCCAGCCTTGGAGTGGGTCCCAAGATGGTGGCCTGGATTAAAAATTGGCTGGACAACAGGACGCAAAGGGTAATAGTAAATGGAGTCCACAGTGAAGAAAGGAGGGTTACTAGTGGGGTACCGCAGGGTTCAGTACTGGAACTGGTCCTCTTTAATGTCTTTATAAGTGACATTGCAGAGCAACTGGAAGGAAAAGTATGTCTCTTTGCAGACAACACAAAGATCTGCAACAGGGTTGATACATAAGGTGGGGTGGAAAGGATGAGAAGGGACTTAGCAAGGTTAGAAGAATGGTCAAATGTATGGCAGCTGAGATTCAACACAAAGAAGTACAAGGTAATGCACCTGGAAACAAAAACCCAGGGGAAGAGTACACAATGGGGGGTAAGATAATAACAACAAAAATGGAAAGGGGCTGGGGTAATTATAACAGATGACCTAAAGGTGAGCAAGCGATGTGAGAAGGCAGTAAGGAGGGCTGGGGGGATACTGGGATGCATAGGGAGAGGCATCACCAGTAGAAAACAGGAAGTTGTTATCCCTCTGTACAGACAGTTGGTGAGACACCATCTGGAGTACTGCATGCAGTTCTTGAGACCCCATCTCCACAAAGACATAGACAGGATGGAAGCTGTCCAGAGGAGGGCAACCAAAATGGTGCAGGATCTGCACCAGAAAACATATGAAGAGAGACTAAAGGAGCTTAACATGTATACCCAAGAGGAAAGAAGGGAGGGGGGGACATGATAGAAACGTTCAAATACTTCAAGGGAATCAACAAAATCCAAGAGGGTAGAAAAAGAAAAAGAGATGTGCAAGAAAAAGGGGACACAGTTTGAAGATAGATGGGGGGGATGGCTCAGAGGTAATGTGAGGAAGTATTTTTTCATGGAGAGGGTTGTGGATGCATGGAACAGCCTTCCTAAGGAGGTTGTGGAGTCAAGAACAGTGGGGGAATTCAAGAATGCATGGGACAGACATAAGGGAATTCTAGTGGTGGGTTGGAGGAAGTAGGCTGTTGGTGAACTAGGATCTGCAGGTTATCCGTCGGGTAGGGAAATGGGCAGACTAGGTGGGCCAAGCGATCCTTATCTGCCGTCAAATTCTATGTTTCTGTGTACTTGTATGTTTATAAAAGATTACCATGGTGGTGATAGAATGCTCATAGACTATCAGAAAGCTCTGTCTTATAACCTTGTTATAATATGGTTTAACTCCAATTCACATTGATGTTTTTGTTGCATTGTGTTGCACACCACCTAGAAAATCAATGTCCTTCTTCAAGTTGGGGTGTCATTACTGCAGTCAGTATTCAAAGTGTGGCCTCATACTTGTGGATTGTGGAAGGTTTAGGGGAAATGTTGTGAAGTTTTACTTTATATATTGAGTGGTTGAGCCCTGGAACATACTGCCGGAGGAGGTGGTGAGTACCAGTACAGTGGATAGATTCAAAAAGGGCCTGGGACCAACACAGAGGGTTGTCAAAGAGAGGTTGAGGGCACTTTCTTTTGGGGGGGGGGAAGACAGGTAGAGGGAGGGAATGGGCAAACTAGATGGGCCAGAAAGGACCTTTTCTGTCATCACATGTCTATGAATTTACAATACTATAATGGATATTTACATGTGATACCTCTGCTGTTGAATTTCCTGTAGTTTAACTACCAGACTATCATTGCCTGTTATGTCCTGTTGTGAAATACTTTGTATAAGACTCACGTTATATATTCTGGTCCTTGTATTGCTATCAACTCTCTTGTCAAAATAATCTAACTGTATAATAGGTTGACATAATTTATTTCCTAACTTTTGAAATATAAATAATTTAAGTGTCAAAACAACATTACAAACAGTATGTGATCTTTATAAAACCCATTAACAACAACATCTTTACCTGCCATTTGATGAGTGATTCTGTGGGCAGCAATTAACGTTTCCTTCAGATGATTAATCAAAAACATGTAGTACTATTTGTTTGGAGGAATTTTTTTTTTTTTTTACATATCATTATCTTTTTTTATAGGACAACAAGCGACGAATCTACAAATACTGATGGTTGTGATACCACCGTTCTATGCCCTGGTATCCAGTCTTTAAGTAGTGTTGGTACTCAAATTGAGGGTCGTGGAAGAAGGATCATTAGAAGATGCTTGTCTTCACGCTCATTTCGCACTGGGATGTGGCATGCTAGAAATAGCACGACATGAGGTGGAACATCTCGGGGAAAGAATCATGTCTCAAATTTCAGTAATAATATGCATCAATTGGTGGATGCATCTCAACAAGCAAATGAAGTTACCATGAGTGTTTTTTTATTAGTCAGATCACATAACAAATTCTGATTTTTCAGACACATCCAAATAGTTGTGCAAATGTGTTGACAGATTTCTAAGGCAAACAAGAAATAAATTGTGTAAATTTTGATAAGTTTCTTATCTGTCTTTTAAATCTCAGTTTTAATAATCTATATTTGTTGTTTGCGAAGGTTCAGAGTATATTTTTTACTGTGACATCTAGACCTTGAATATATCAGTAAATATATATATTTTAATTTAATTATGGGTAATGGTTAATGAATTTAGTGTAGGTCCTTGTTTTGAATCATGTATTACAATCTTTGCATCGAAATTGATACCTATGGCTTGACTATGCCTTTTTTTTTTAAATTTATTGTTTATATTATTGTTTTTTATCCTAATGGGAGCCTGGCATGCGGCTCCGGCCCCATACCTCAGATTGGACTCGGTCTCCAGCCCCACCATTTCCCATCCAACCTTCCCTCTGATCCCGTGTATGTTCCACCTTTCCCCTCAAAATCCCCCTCCCCCAACAGGGACAAGGTGAAGGTGCTATGTACAAGAAAAGACACTCAGGCAGTTTTAAATCTTTAAGAATCATTCATTTTTATTATTTGCCTTTGCATTTAGAAAAAACATATTCATAATAAAAAAGCAGTCTTTTAAATTAATACATATATCAAATATGTGTTCAAAATTTATAAAACACAATTGCCCGGATATTCAAACTGCGCCATTCTGAGGCGCAAGCCCTTGCGCTGCTCAAAATAGTTGCGCAGGGGTGTGGCCGGGGCGATATTCAAAGGAGTTGTGCTATTGAGCAACTCCTTTGAATATCACCCCCCAGCCACAGCCACTGTGCATGGCACAGTGGAACTTGCACCACCGCAAGTTGTCAGAGTTGAGCATTCAACTTGTGGTGGCGCAAAGTACCATTTATTCATCATAGACTCGATATTCAAATGGTGACATGCAAATGGGGCTATAATTCATGCAAGGCGCAGGGAGGCCATTTGCATCTGATTATGGCCCCATTTGCATGCCATTAGCATGGTAGTGCCGATCCCCAGGACTCACGCTTGGCCGCCTCGCCAGGCAGCAGCCGTCGGGAGCCGACGCACCCTGCAGCCCGATCAGCGGGCAGAACGTGGAAACAACCCCCAAACATCTCCCAATGCCTGATCGCGCAGAAATGTATAATGACAACCCCCAACATTTCTCCCAATGCCCGATCCTGGCAGAATGTGTAATGACAACACCTCAAACATCTCCCAATGCCCTATCATGGGCAGAATGTAATGACAACTTCACTTTCAAACATTTTCATCGTCCATCGTAGGCAGACAAGAATGACAACCCCCAAACATTCTCATCGCCTTTATCGCGGCAGAAGGGCACGATACACCTTTCAACATCTCTAAATGCCCGATCGCGGGCAGAATGTGAAACAACTTTCCCAGTGCCCGATCGGCATAATTAAAAGACCCCCAACCCAATATCTCCCTGGTGGTCCAGTGGACCGTATGCCCGATCGCTGGGCAGAATGATGATTAACCCCCAAACACCTCCTGGTGCTCCAGTGTCCCTCACCCCACCCACCCATGAAGCCCCACCACCCCGCCTCCCACCGGCAGCCGGGCGGAAGCGGGTAGCATCCCACTCGCCCGCCGCTGCCACTTGGCCGACCGATTGTTCGTGTTGCACGCCTGGCTGCAGAGCTAGACCAATGAGTGTGTAGTTTTATACTGTATATATAGTCCAGACTTGTGAATGAACATCATTCACAAATCTGAACTGTCATGCATGGTATGGGCTGCACGCCCATTGGCTCTAGCCTGGTACCACCTGGTGTGCAGTCTACCAGACAGTCAGTCGGGCGGCGGGTGGCAGGAGGGTGGATGCTGCGCCGCCCGCCGGGCCGGGGAGCGGGTGGTGGGCTTCGTGGGTGGGGGTGGGGGACATAGACACTAGAGATGTTTGGGGTTGGTTATTAAACATTCTGCCCGCGATCGGGCATTACGGCTCTACTGGACCACCAGGGAGATATTCAGGTTGGGGGTCTTTACATCTCTGCCCGCGATCGGCATTCGGAGATGTTTGGGGGTTGTTATTATACATTCTGCCCGCGATCGGGCATTGGGAGATGTTTGGGAGGGTTGTTTTAATGTTCTGCCCGCTGATCGGGCATTGGGAGATGTTTGGGCAGGGAGGGTGCTTTTACATTCTGCCCACGATCGGGTACTGGGGTTGGTTATTATACGCTCTGCCCGCGATCGGGTATTAGGGAGATGTTTAAGGGGGTTATTATATCGCCTGCCTAGCGATCAGGCACGGGGTTGTCATTATACGCTCTGCTCACGATCGGCATTAGGGAGATGTTTGGGCGGGGTTGTTATTATATGTTCTGCCCGTGATCGGCACTGGGGGATTGTCATTATATCGCTCTGCCCGCGATCTGGCACTACGGTCCACTGGACCACCAGGGATGTGGAACGGGAGGGGGCTACATTGATGCCCGCAATCTGGCTGGTGGGGGGCACAGGATTGAGTTGGAGCCAGCCACTGGTGGCAGCTGCTGTGTTGTGCCCTGCAATACAGCAGCTCACCTGTGGCCCTCAACTTGATCCTTTATTTTTGGCTCAAAGTTGTGCAGGCGCAGGTTGGGGTTGCACTGCACAACTCTGCACAACCCGACTGAATATCGGGCTGTGCAGTTTATGCATGGTTCCTCCCTCCTGTTGAGCATGCATTCATTTGCATTGTGCTGTTGCTCAACCTGTTTTCAGTGGCTAACTGCCTCCTGCTGAATATCGCAGAATGGCGCAATGGTGACCTGAGCATTACCGCACCTCGCCGTTACGGCCAACCCTTTGGACATCCCAATGTGCAAGATTCACATACCATGTCAGTGTGAGCAACCCAGCACTTCGAGGCCACAAAGACTTCTTTGTCAGGGGTGTCACCTCCTAGTGATATGCACCTTTATATAGTGTTTAAACCTCAGCTGTATCCAATTATTATCTATCATAATCTTTTAAAGCCCAATTTTTCATGTCTTACTTTAACAACACTCTGTGTTCCATTGTTACCAAAATGTGATTGACTCAGTTTTATATATTAATTATCTGATTACTAAAGTGCAAACAACCCTCTTGAGCATAAGGAATAGTTCATTTATTTATGAAAATTCCTCAGCTTACTCACAAGAAGGTTAGTGACTGCTTTGTGCTGCCAGGCTCTCCTTAGTCTAACTGGGGCATAATTTAATGGCATATTTCCAAATTTACAGCCCCAAATTGAACTGCCTGACAGCACACTGCTGTTACCCAACCCTCCAAATGAGGCAAACTTTAAAAAATGAAAAACAATGTTCAAACACATAAAGTAAGTACTAATTGTAATTACCAAAACACATCCTTTTCTCCTTTTTAAATACTCTTAATGAGTCATTCAGTCTGCTGTAAATCAAACTCAAGATACAATGCTCCATAAAGAACTATCCACTGCTCTTATGAACTTTCACAGAAAAGGTTTCCAGTCCATGTAATCATTGAACCCTGCTGGTTTTAAAGTTTTTAAACAAAAATTGAGTCTAGATTCTTTTTGATCCAAAATCTTTTCCCTATCCCCACCTCTACACAGAGGGGGTACATGATCTACACCCATATAGCAAATTGAATGTTCTCTATCATTTGCCACTCTATTTAGGTGTCTGGCAATGGGATGTTGTAAATTTTGTTGTCTGATTGCTCTAAAGTCTTCCTGCGCTTACTTTCCCCCTAGCCCCAGACAAATATCCACATGTTTGGGTGCAGGAATAGGTGATGGTTGGGCTTTAATTGAGCCTTCCTGCTCCTTTTTTTGTATCAATTGATCGACAAGCTGGATGGTAAACACTCCCTCCACTGAGAGATGAGAGCAGTAATCCAGACATTCAATGCTATCTCTACGTGGTCTGGGCTTGTTTTCTAATCTTGGACGCCAGAGTGCTGCTAGGTGTGACTTCCAGCACCTCAACCCTCAGCCCTACGAAGCTAGTCAAGCTATAACTTGGCTTTTAGATGATACATTATCCTTTCCCAAAGTTCCATCTGATCTGACAAAGATATGAAATAGCAGGCAGAAACAAGATCACAGGCCTATCAACTCTACCTAGTTTGTGGCTAACAGTTTAATGATTCTGCAGCCTTCACCCACAACTCCACTTGCCCAACACCCTTCAATTCCACATTACACTACCTTCATATCCTCTCAGGTACTTGTCTCTCATTATTATCTCATATTTACTTACCTTGCTGATGACTCAGCCATAACCCCTCTGAAAACTATCCATTGTCCTAGGTATGATTAAATACACCGACAGTGCGTTTCATCCTGCCACAGCCCTCTCTGTGTAGTAGTGCCTTCTCATCTTACTCGTGTACATATCACTACTGATTTATGACTGCGCTCCCTAGTGACTCTTACCCTATTTTATTGTAAAAGAAAACTTCACAATCTCTGTTTATATGATTTAGTTATGTTACTGTATCTATCGTTTCCTCTTTCTCTCTCCCTGCTATCCTCCAGTGAGTACAGGTTGAGCTCCATCAATATTTTCTCATAAGACATATCACCTAGCACCAGTGTAATTTTTGTCGACCTATGCAGCTTCCCATCATGCAGACTAACAACCTAATTAAGGTATGGGCACTAGAACGGTTCCCACTGCCACAAGTGTTGCCTCACCAGTGATATATACATGGGCATAATGACCTCCTCTTTCTAGATGATATGCCAGTGATCATGGTAACACCTCTGACAGTTCCTTCATGACTTATGGATGTAGACCATCTGGTACTGCTGACTTGTCCATCTGCTGTATTTTAAGGCCTTTTATAACCATATCATCCTGTAACACCCAGTCTGTTACTTTGACCCCCCACCCCCTCCCACGCACACACACACTCCTGTTCCCTTGTGGTATTTGGAAAACATTTTCTGATGTGAACACTGAAATGGAGCACTCATTAGGTGCCTCTTCCTTGTCTCCCAATTTTTCTGCTCATCCCCTTTCTTTTTTTTTCCACCGTTCATCTTTTTTTATTGAGATATAGAGATAAACAATCACAATTAGTTTGCTCATCATTATATACTTGTTCAGTCATTAACATAGCACACATCAATATAATCATATGTGTAGTATCATGTTGTTTATATAATACTAGGATGTGCTTTTACTTGATTTGGACAGAGACCACTTTTTTATCATTCACATCTTTGAGACTGACTTTATACCATGTATTAATTTCAGTTGTCTTAACCCCTTATTTGGGAGGGCAGAAGTTGATGGCTTACACTTTACTGTGGGTATTGATTGCTCTTAGGTAGCAGAGGATGGTATTATAGTGTATAGCAGATAGAGAATAATGAATGGCAACCCACTGTAACAAGCTGGTTAGTGCATCGAGGGGTTGCCATGGCGACCATTTGAACCTCGAGAGTGCAGCTCGAGAAGTTCGGCCGCCAATGGCAACCTCAAGATGTAACTAACTGGCTTGGTTACTGATGGGTTGTCATTCATTGTTTTTCATAGTGTATGTCAGTGTGTTAAGAACTGACAGAAAAGTAGTTAAAAAAAATAGTCTTGGCGAAAAAGGAGTCTTTACTTACATCCCGGACTTACATACTCGGTAGACATGTGCCCAGCAGTGCTCGCACAATTAAGCGAGTCCAACTTCCACAGCAAAACATTCAATCATTTAGAGTAAAGCTAAAAACTTAAGGCAATCCAAATTGTTGACTTTTAAACATTGTCTACACATTTCATTGGTTATCTCAGGTGAGGTAAACAGTCGATCCAGCGTGACCTTTGCTACATCCTCTCTAGATGACCTGTGCCCTGCATGGGGGGGGTTATTAAGTCAACAGCCAAATAGGAGCACACAGAGCAGAATTTACTAGTGGCACACATTGGGAAGCATTCAGAAATTTCTCTTTGTCAGTAAGTATTTGTTGAACTGCAGGCGGCGACTGATGTGCTGAGGATTTTACAGAAACAGGCGCTGCTACACAGCGCGAGGAACAGTTCTATTTTATTACGTTGCAGTACATACGTAGCTACTGCAGTTTAGCAATAGAAATGATGTCTCTAGTACAGCATAACAGCTTTTAGAAAATGATGGATTTTGGATAATAACAACATTCTATCATACACTATAATGCTATTATATATTAAATTCCATGCCTGGAATATGCTTGTTCTGCTGAAGTAGTGACATCATTATGTTGTTCTGCAGCAGTAATGATATCACTACTGAAGCAGAACAACTTGGAATGCTGACACATAGTTGCTTTTCTCTCTCCAGTTCTTTGGTGGAACATTATTCTAGAATCTCCAGAGACTTCACAAGTCTGTTTCATTGTGAAAAGGAAAGCAAACACACGATGCCCACATTTCACATAATGCCATACACTATAAAAAATACAGGATGAGCAAATTTATGCATAACCAGTGTGTTCTGTCACCTTGGAGGACTGATTTCAATAGACATCTCTTGCTTTGCTTTTGAGGTCAGAAGGAATCAGACCCCCCATGTGACAGAACACAATGGTTATGCATAGTTGACCATCCAGTATTCTCTATGTTCTGTGCTGGTTAGCTCGTGGGTCTCCCTACTCCTTTTTAAATGGCTTCACATTCAACAGTAGAAGCACTTTCAAAATAGCTGTCATCTTCTATATTTGTTTTTAGATTATGGTCTTTTTTATTTTGAGTCATCTGATTGGCTAGTACCCATTCATCTCTGGTACTTCAACTTTTTGTAGATACCGACCAAGATAAAAAAATCATAGGCCAAACCCGCCTCATGTCCAGGAAAGTATCCTTGTGCACAACCTGACTCCTTATTTGCTGAAGTACTGGGCACATAATTCCAAACTACCGGGGTGTTTTCTTTTTTTATTCCTTAGCAAGATGCTTCATGTTGACCCCATGTAAAACACTCCAATACATTTTTTGGTACCCCCAACCCCAACAAAAAACTCACATATTTACTTTACTATTTTCAGTTCCATTACAGAGTCTTATAGACTTTGCGAGTTCTGCTCCATGACAGCTATGCGCTTCCAAACCCACTTGCTCCACACAGTACATAGCAACATAGGAACAGAAATTTAACACCAGAAAATCACCACCAGACCCATCTAGTCTGCCCAGTTAGCCTTGTTACCCACTAGGCCTTGTCTGTATTCCACCCCAACCCCCCCACATGCCAATAGCACTCTGTGCTTACCCCATGCTCAGTGTAACCCTCCCACCATCCTCTCCCCACCACTTCCATCAGCAGCCTATTCCAGTTGTCCACCACTCTCTCAGTGAAGAAGTACTTCCTAATGTTTCCTCTAAATTTCTCACCCTTGTTGTGAAATCTATGTCCCCTCATCCATTTGCCTCCAGGTAGCTGATGATTCTGTTCTTGAGCAGATTTTCTATGAGCTATCCAAGCACAGATGTGCACCACATCACCACTCCCCTGGTCAATGAGACACATGATGCTTCTGTGACCCTTCACCTGCCTGTATTTATGTGTTGTAATTCCCTCCCTCATGTAAAGCACAATTCTTGATTCGGTTCTCACAAATGGGGAACATGTACCAAAAAATAGTGGTCAGGGAGCTACTGGGTGGAAGTGACCTTGAACAGTGTGGTTCCAGTTGGATATGGGAAGGGAAAGCATCCTGACCAAGACCAAAATCTTGGATTTCAGTAGGACAGACTTCAGGAAAATGGGCAAAGTGCTAAGGAGCCACCTGCCAGGCATCAGAGCAGATATGGGGTTTACCAAAGGCGGTCCATCATTAAAGAAGGAATACTGGTTGTCACAGAGGAGGGTGTTAGGCTCAGGTGGAAGAATACATGGGCAAAAGAATCCAGCTGGTTTATTTCTGGGGGATAGTTATCTGGCACCAGAGAGGTATCCAGTGAGGTCCTGCAGGGCTTGGTGCCGTGGCCGGTGTTGTTCAGTGTCTTCACCAATGACATTGGGGATTGAATTAAGGGCAAAATTAGCCTATCTGTGGATGATACCAAGCTATGCCGGAGAGTGAACATAGCTAAAGTGATACAGGACCTACAGGATGACCTGGAAAAGCTGGGGAGCTGGCAAAGTTATGCATATTGGAGCCAAGAATCCCAGGTCAGAGTACTACTTGGATGGAGTCTGAATATCTGCCTCAGAGGAGGTGAAAGATGTTATTGTTATGATCACTAGTGACCTGAAGCACTGCACACAGTTCAGGAAAGCAGAAGCAAATGCAAACAAGATGCTGGGATTTATATCTAAGGGATCAATAGTAGGAAAAAGAAGGTTATACTGCCCATGTACAGGTCCCTGGTACAACCTCATCTAGAGTATGGGGTTCAGTACTTGAGCCCACACCTCAAAAAGGTCATTAATCTGCTAGAAAAGATCCAGAGGATGGCTACAAAGATGATGTTGGGTCAGCAGGGTAAGGCATATGAGGAGAGGGTGAGGGCACTAAACATGTACTCACTGGAAGTCAAATGAGAGAGACAAGACATGATTGGGACCTTCAAGTATTTGAAAGGGATAAATAAGGTTGATAAGGAGAGTCTTTTTAAGCTTAGTGGCAACCATAGTACAAGGGACTACTGCCTTAAGCTGGAGGGCGGGAGGTTTAGGAGGGATGTCAGGAAGCAATTATTCACAGATAAGGTGGTAGGCAATTGGAATGTGTTGCCAGAAGAGATGATCTCATTGAAGACAGTGGGCAGCTTTAAGAGAAGTTGGCATACAGTAGGAATAGGGGGAGGTAAGTATCATGGGTAGGGAGGATAGGAGGTGTGAGGATGGGAGGGCAGGGACTGTAGATCAATCTGTGTATCCCGCAATATGAGCAGACTAGATAGACCAAATGTCTTTTTTCTGCGGCTTCTTCAAATGTTTGCATGTTAGTGTACTTAAGTGTTGTCTATCTGGGGTGGAGATGCTTTCATCCTGCCAGGAGGTTTCCAAATCCCCCACCTGGGCAAAAGACTTTCTGAGCACACCATCCAGAAAGTCAGCTGTTATACTCCGATATCCACTGCTTCCTCTTGGAGATAGTGTTCAGAACTGTTAGCACCTCTGAGACTGCCTTATCTGCCCCAACACTATACCACCTTCCCTAGACTTGACCTCCCTCTTCTTGTCCCCAGCAGTCTGTCCCCTCCAGAGGCTACCCAACGGACTCCTACCTGCAGTCCCACTGTCTCCAGACCCTATGCTTCCCTCCTGCCTCACATACCCACTTTATGTGGCATGCTCCCTTGTCTGCTCCTGTTGTGTTGTATCCTGATTAGCTGTAAGCCTCCTATCCTGCCAAAGAAATATCTACCTAGCAGGTCAACACTTCATTTTGATGGCTGTATTATATGGTTCCATGTATTGTCCTGACTGATCCATTGTACCATTGACTGCAACACTGTAGGAGTTTAGAGTTTCTCATAGATTAGTAATCCTCCAAAACATTTACCCCCTTCCCAAATTGGTATATGTGAATTGAATACCTAAGTTTCAAGATAATTACACTGTTATTAATTAATTCAGGTTCTCAAACACTATATTCGAACATCAAACATTCCATCTATCATATGTTGACTTGTCCCCCTCCTTACTTGATTAAATGAATAAGTAAATGTAATAGATTACTTGCTCAGCATTCTCCAATCTGCTTTAACGTATTCATGTAAACAATATTTATTGAATTCATGCAGAACCTTGTCTATAGAGCAAATTGTGAGAGGCTTGAACACATTGTGATTCATCTTCTTTAAAGTCATCAGGTTTGTATATTTGATCTACTGGATGATTCTTCAGCCCCGGAGTTCAATTCACTAGCTTGGTGTGTGTGTGGTCACTGTCATCAGATGCCAACTCAAGTGAAGTGAGTCTGTTGTGGAAAGATGCCTGAAGACTGTGTCAGTCTTATTTGCACCATTAAACTTCTGTGTCTTAATGTACCTATTTTGACTATCTCTGCAAGATACAGAAATGATGTGTTTGATCTCATACATTACACACCAGATAACTTTAATAATGAAGTGAGGTACACTGCCTAAAGGCAGTTCATTGTACGGCAGTATGGGAGACTTGGCTCGGGCAACAGATGGGTAATACCCTCATGTTGCGTATGGAGAATCAGGGACACTTTCCCTAACCCATTTGGCATATATGTGGGTTTCTTGCCTCACAATCTAGCGTAATTGATTAAAATATTACTATATGAGCTCAAACATATTGTTTAATGTTACATATCATAATAAATTAATATACATTAAAACTGACCCTTATATCAGATTTTAGCGACAGGTGTTTAAGTTTGCCACAGATTGATGCCCATTTTCATATGAAAGCCAAAAATGAATTCTATTTAATGGGCCAGATTCCAGAAGCACCACTACGCATGTCGCAAGAGTAGTGAGGGGGCTTATATAAATATTAAGGTGATCTATGCTTAGGTTGCAAGGGGGTGCTGTTTATAACTAGCTTGCTAATTCAGTCTGTGGGTTGTTGTAGACGACCAAAATTGGGGGATTTGTAGATGCCATTAAAGAGTATGGTGCAGCTGCTGCCATAATCCCCCTTGCACCATGTTTCATGGTGGTTTTGATGTAAGTGATGGTGTGACTCAATCTTGGAGCATGCAGTCTGTGACTTGTCGCAGTCTGTTTCACAGAATCCCAAACATTGCAACTCATGGTGAAATGTTCTAATTGCATCATTCTAATTGGCACAAGTCATTTTACGCCATGCGTGACACTTCTATAATTGGGCCCAATGTGTTTTAGTCAAATGCCTTCATTAATGTGATATCTGCTCTACGATTACCACTAAGTGTTCATATAGTACTTACTTATTTACTGTCAAGTTACTAATATTTGCTGTTGACAAAACCATTTCTTTGAATTTTGCCAAGTTATTTTACATGTTATAGAAGAAAACAGAGTCGCTACTCGGTATGTGGTGCACAAAGTACCAGTTGAAAGTGAAAAACAAACTCTGGCACACACTAACACCAAGACCAACACATTTATTAAAAAACAGATAGTTTTTAATTTAAATTCAGCATACCCTCACAGCGAAAACTACGGAGCCAAAAAACACTCAACAGTTCACCTGCGCTTTATCAAGAGAATAAAGTGCTATACAACCTTACATGTTTTTAATGCTGCCACCATCAAGTGTTACTAATTTAAATAGCATAATAGCTTCCATTCACTAATTTCTGTGACACACAGTACAATTAAATAACAATCTTTGCCTTAAAACAATACCATATTATTTACACAATCTTACACAGCAGTATTACCAATATTTTATACATAATATAAGGAATTTAAGTTAAAGACTATATGCTTTTTTATAAATGTGTTGGTCTTGGTGTTGGTGTGTGCCAGAGTTTATGTTTTATTTTACATGTTCTTTATAAGCAATGAATTTGAGATGATATTTGTTGTCTGGTTTGTAATTATTTATCACTTTCTCTATTATATACAAATAATTAAATCAGTCACAGCATACAGTTGTATAAATATTAATTCCTATTCAAATTACTAAATTGAGAACCAAAAATATCAGAGTAAAACATGAAAGATTGTATGTTTTATATATATATATATATATATATATATATATATATATATTATATATATATATATATATATATCATCAACTCATAACTATCTTATTAGTACATCATCCTTTAAAATTAATTCGGATTTTGAAAAGATGCATAGCACTATTTTAATGACTTCAATTATTATTCAATAAAAATTATGTATGCAAAAATAGTGTATCATTTCTAATTGTGCTTCACTTAGTTTACACTTTTTGTCAAATCATGTTCCCTGATACACCGGTCTGGTTATGCACAAATAAATGTGTCACACATACTTATGTGATTTAATGTATTTGTGATAGTATACATAACTCAATTAGAAGCAACAATGACGCATAAGTGGTGTGTGCAAATTTTATTTTGAACACATACAAACAGAGGTGAGAAAAATGCATGCCTCAAATGAGACTTGAACCAGGGCTGTCAAGAATACCAGCCTGATAATACTAATCCTACTAATCCTAATAATACTAATGCTAATCCAATTAACAGAAGCACTCTGGATAGGGGGTCAATCCCAGTCGATCCCAGTCCTTTCACAGAAGAAAGGGTTCTCAAACTCCTAAAACATAAGGAGGACAAAGCAATGGGGCCTGATGGGATTCACCACAGAATTCTAAAAGAATTAAGGGGATCACTAGTGACACCACTGACTACCCTTTTTAACAAATCATGGGAGGATAGTGTGGTACCTGAGGACTGGGGGAGGGCAGATGTGATTCCCCTTCACAAAAGTGGGAGCAAGACAGAGGCAGGAAACTACAGACCTGTCAGTTTGACCTCTGTGGTAGGGAAAATCATGGAATCACTTCTGAAGGGAAGAATCGTTCAGTACCTAGAAGCCAGTGGGGCACAGGACCCAAGGCAGCATGGATTCACAGTGGGAAGGTCATGTCAGATGAATCTAATCAATTTCTTTGACTGGGTGACCAAAGTAGTATACCAGGGATGGGCTGTGGACATGGCCTGCCTAGACTTTAGCAACGCATTTGACACAGTCCCACACAAAAGATTAATAAACAAATTAGCCAGCCTGGGAGAGGGTCCCAGGGTGGTAGCCTGGGTAAAACATTGCCTGGACAACAGGACACAGAAGGTAATAGTAATTGGAGTCCACTCTGAAGAAAGGGGGTCACTAGTGGGGTACCGCAGGGTTCAGAACTGGGTCCAGTCCTTTCTAATGTCTTTCTAAGTGACATTGCACAATGGCAAGAAAGAATCCTTGTTTCTGATTGGTCAGTTGGTCATCACAGCAGGGATGTTATCCTGGCATAACATCGCTGCTGATTGTTTGTTGATTCTTCATTATGATAGTCATTCATCTTCTCTTAAGAAACAAAAATATTTTACACACTAACAAAAACATTCTTTAAAAGTATTTTTGTTATTCTGTATAAAACAACAAGCCATTGTATAATAGGAATAATGCCCTCCAGGGTGGGTGTTATGCCGGGATAACATCCCTTCTCAGGTGTTGGACGCCCTCGGCCGGTGGCCTCGGTCCCAACCACCTGAGGTGGGATGTTATCCCAGCATAACACCCACCCTGTCAGGCATTATTCTTATATTGTAGAGGGACTGGAAGGAAAAATATGCCACTTTGCAGATGACACAAAGATCTGCAACAGGGTGATACAGGGGTGGGGTGGAAAGGATGAGAAAGGACTTGGCAAGGTTGGAGGAATGGTCAGAAGTATGGCAGCTTAGATTCAAAGCAAAGAAGTGCAAAATAATGCACCTGGGAAACAAAAACCCAGGGGAAGAGTACACAATGTGGGGGATGTAGTAACAACAACAAAAATGGAAAGGGACCTGGGGGTAATCATATCAGATGACCTTAAGGTTAGCAAGCAATGTGAGGAGGCAGTAGGGAGGGCTGGGGGAACACCGGGATGAATAGGGAGAGGCATCACCAGCAGAAAACAGGAAGTTGTCATCCCTCTGTACAGACAGTTGGTGAGACCCCATCTGGAGTACTGCGTCCAGTTCTGGAGACCCCATCTCTACAAAGACATAGACAGGATGGAGGCAGTCCAGAGGAGGGCAACCAAAATGGTGCCGGGTCTGCAAGAAAAGCCATATGAGGAGATACTAAAGGAGCTTAATATGTATACCCTTGAAGAAAGGCGGGAGAGGGGGGACATGACTGAAACATTTAAATACCTCAGTGGAATCAACAAAGTCCAAGAGGGTAGCATCTTTCAGAAAAAGAGATGTGCAAGAACAAAGGGACACAATTTAAAGACTGAGGGACAGCTCAGGGCAATGTGAGGAAGTATTTTTCACAGAGAGGGTGGTGGACACATGGAACCACCTTCCTGAGGAGGTTGTGGGGTCTAAAACTGTGGGATAATTCAAGAATGCATTGGACAGACATAAGGCAATTTTTGTTGGGGGTAGGAAGAAATAGGCTGTTGGTTAACTAGGATCTGCAGCTTATCCAGTAGGTAGGGAAATGGGCAGACTAGGTGGGCCAAGCAGTCTTTATCTGCCATCAAAGTCTATGTTTCTATGTTACTAACCATCTGCACCACTAAGAGAACTGTTACCTGAGCTGTCCACGAGCAGTGACGTTCTACCCCCCCCCATTAAAGTAGTGTCAGTGGCACAGCTGGTTAGTGCAATCAGAATGTTAATATGGATGGCCTGGGTTCAAGTCCCAGCTGAGACACTTACTTTTTTCTCAACTCTGTTTGTGTGTGTCCACTATAGAAGTAGTACAATACACACTAGAGTTGTTGGATTCTCTCCATAGAAGGGTTATTCTGAACCTTGTACTGACCAATGGAGACAGTATCTCTGACATACTGGATGAAAGGCAGTTGGGATCCAACAATCAAAACATGGTGTGGTTTAACATGGTGTCAGAGTCACTGGCTATTCACACTATGGCAAGAGTCCTGACTTTTAGAATAGAAGATTCAGATAAGGTGAGGGAGGAGTAAACACTGGTCCATTTACAATTGTATGAGTCCTGCGGAGCTCACGAAACTATGAGTGGACAAGGCAATGGCATACATCCAAGCATAGTAGGGGCACTGAGGTGTACGATAGCAGCTTTGATTTCATCAAAGGCATAGACATCAACTCACACAAAAGCATGTGCAACAAAAGTTGCAAAGTGCGGACATGGGGTAATCAGTGGTTAACTGAGTTAGGAACGGGTGTAAAGACAGAATATTAGGGTGGCTGGAAATGGGAACCAATCAGAGGAAACCAAATAAGGTCATCGGAGTACATCAATGATCAGTTTATGGGATATTCCTGTTAAAGGACATCATTATTGACATTGCGGAGACTCATTAGGTGGTGGAGGGAAAACAAAGTGGGGGGTAATTTGACAATGAACTTGTGTCGTGTAACTTGACAATCTGGATGGGCCTGGTGGTACAGATCTTCCAACAATTGCTATGTTTCTGTATACTGCGGTAATGATTTCATAAGAGTTAGTATACTGTATGTCTATGAAAGTCATACATTAACTCTGGTTATTAAGAAAATAATAAACAGATTGGTTGGTGATTGGAACGGATACTTTACGGGTGAGGAGTTTTGCTAAATTGTAGTGGTTTCCTGCAAACACATATCATATAAGTTATATTAATCTCTACTTCATTGAGGGAAACTGAGTATTTATTTTTTTCTTAATGGCCATACTTAACCATGTTCTTATATGTGACTAAGAAATTAAACCCAGTAATTTCATAACATCTTTCATTCTTTAAACCAATTTCATAATGACATCTTATGTAGCATGTCAAAGCTCTACTGTAATGCATCATATAGGAGAAAGTTGAATCATTTGACAAGTCATGACTTCCAAATATACTCTGGATGGGTTTCAGAAGCTGTTCAAAATTCTAAATTTTTTTTTTTAATGTCTCAGACCTGTATGGGTAATAGCAGGATAGTATAGCTTAAGTTGGAATTCTGCCAATGTCTGAAAATGTTATAACCATTATTATTCAAACTGTGACACTCATGTGCCCTCTTTTTTTTCTTCTGAGCAACAAGAACTTTTACAACAGGTGGTGTAAGAGGTGCCGCAGACTTTTTAATTGTCTTTGGGTCAAACTTTTCAGCATTATGTGACTCCAGTAATGGGAGTGTATCCTCCAAATGTCTCCTAACAATGTCTTCCATCATTTCATGAAAAGAAACATAGACTTTGACGGCAGATAAGGACCACTTGGCCCACCCAGTCTGCCCATTTCCCTACCTACTGGATAAGCTGCAGATTCTAGTTAACCAACAGCCTGCTTCCTGCAACCCCCCACTATAATTACTTTGTGTCTGTCCCATGCATGTTTGAATTCCCCCACTGTTTTAGACCCAAAGACCTCCTCAGGAAGGCTGTTCCATGTATCTACCACTCTCTCCATGGAAAAGAATTTCCTCACATTACCCCTGAGCCGTCCCCCCTCTATCTTTAAACTGTGCCCCCTTGTTCTTACACATCTCTTTTTCTGAAAGATGCTACCCGCCTGGACTTTGTTGATTCCCTTGAGGTACTTGAACATTTCTATCATGTCCCCCCTGTCCCTCCTTTCATCAAAGGTATTTAAGCTCTCGCAGTCTCTCTTCATATGGTTTCTGATGTAGACCCTAGACCATTTTAGTTGCCCTCCTCTGGACTGCTTCCATCCTGTCTATGTCCTTGCATAGATGAGGTCTCCAAAACTGCACACAGTACTCCAGATGGGGTCTCACCAACTGTCTGTGTAAAGGGATAACCACTTCCCTTTTTCTACTCATGATGCCCCTTCCTATGCATCCCAGTAACCCCCTGGCTCTCCTTACCGACTTTTCACATTGCTTACCCACCTTTAGGTCATCTGATATGAATACCCCCAGGTCCCTTTCCATTTTTGTTGTTGTTAGTACCTCCCCTGCTATTGTTTACTCTTCTCCTGGGTTTTTGTTTCCCAGGTGCATTACTTTGCACTTCTTTGCATTGAATCTAAGTTGCCATTTGTCTGACCATTCCTCCAACCTTGCCAAGTCCCTTCTCATCTTTTCTACCCCCTCTTGTGTATCAACTCTGTTACAGATCTTTGTGTCATCTGCAAAGAGGCATACCTTTCCCTCCAGACCCTCTGCAATGTCACTTATAAAGATGTTGAAGAGGATTGGACCCAGTACTGAGCCCTGAGGTACTCCACTAGTAACCCCCCTTTCTTCGGAATGTGTTCCATTCACTATTACCTTCTGTGTAGCTGTAATCCTTGCCTTCTTTTAATGGCAGTGCTGACCATTGTCTAGACCTTTTAGAAAAGTGCTGTGTATACCTGTAAATATAAAAAAGAAAACAATGTTCACTGCCAAGTAATCCATTTTATATAACAGATGTAGAAATAAATTTCTCTTTATTTTTTCTATCTATCCCTGTTTCTGTACTACTGCCATCCCACCCCACCCCAACCTCCTCCCCATCAAAAAAAAAAAGTCTCACCTGCCTTTCTGGCAGAGGTAAACCAAGCTATTCAAATTTTATCCAAAAAACAAAATCTGGCCACTCGTGTCTACTGTTCCAATATCTTTCAACTGCACATCCCCCAGCATCAGCACATACTACTTTCACTACTTTGCAACATAAAAAAACAAAACTCTTTCTTCAACACACATGTTGCTTATACCCACAGGTATTGCTCACTTAATATCACCATATGCTGACTTTCCTCATCTCAGTCGTGGTCCTCGAATCACCAATACAGCATGCAGTTCAGTTGAAACTTATGCTTAATAGTAAGTAACATTGAATATATTTCATAATCAATATCAAAGCATACAAGGACTCACAATATTTCTCCTGCCATGTTTTGCTTGTAGTCTGTTTGTAAGTGCTTGTTGTAGTCAATGGCAGCGAGCTCATTCCTTGCTTCATATGACACATAACTGACATGTTAAAAGAAAAAAACACAGGCTTTACTTAGCTTAGTTTATGAGTTCTTGACAGTTAGTATTCACTGCCTTTGCTGATTATGTATATATATATATATATATATATATATATATATATATATATTGATGTTTAAACTCTCCATGTGCAGGGGACATAGCTCCACCCTGAACAACCAGAAAACAAGCTCTACTAACCAATAGACCCATCCACGATATGCTAGCAACAACGGTGCCAGGAAGGGAGTTTTCACTCACCAAAATAGCACAATCCCAGTCAGAGTGGTTACACTCTGATACTATGGTTTGAATTACATTTTCTTTAAAATACTGTTTTACAATCAATGCATTACTGAATTGATTTTTATTAAAACTTTGGAAATGTAAAACAGTCAATATGAATGTAGACTGTCACCATTATTAAAACAAGTGTTAACACTACACGTACAAGATGAGATTTAAAACTTTAAAGCATTGCAGACAACATTATCTCTAAAAACATGTTACACTTTTAATGACTCTGATACGTACAAGCATGAGAATCTCTTACAGGCATACATTATTATTTGATTATTGAAATTCTCAAGTTTGCTGGTTGATCTGGAATTATAGAGTGACACACGTTATGTCATTAAACAATTAGCTACATTACACAGTAGTCATATTAGAACATTTACCAAGATGTCATTTCTTTTATTTTCATGCATACACTTCTCTATGGAAACATGTTATTATTATAAATATTACTTCTGAAGTCAGTTTGTGGTAATATTAATACACAACACAAATCATCGATCTCTCAAGGTTATTTAGTAATACACTACCTAATGCATCATCCACAAAGATGTATTTTTTTCTTAAAAACTTTTCCTTTGCATTGAATTAAAATATCAAGAGTAAGATATATATTTTTATACTTAAATATAAGAAGGTTTTAGTCATTAAAAATGTTAACCCAGGCCAACCCAGTGGAGCTGAGGGCAGCACAACTTGCGGCACACAATTCAAGGGATGGGGAAGTTGGGAGACGTCTTACACACAGCAGCGGGAGCATGCCCGTCACATGCAAGACATCATGGCATGTCCGAAGCCCCTCAGGGAAACCATAAAATTGAATATACCCTTGTACCTGTACATGCAATGGTGGGCCCAGAGGACTGCCCCATGTCCATTGCCAGATCCATCCTGGCTGGTTGTAGTCTGTCCTGCACTCCTGGCTGCCCTTCTAGACTATAGATAGTGTGCTGGATGAGCAAAGTGGTCCTAGATTGGGGGGGCTCAGATTCGGAGGGCAGGGTATTTGGACGAGAAGAAGGAGGGAAGTGCCTGTCGTCAGAAGACCCCACTCAGGAGGATCTCAGGTAGGGCGGGACAAGGCAAGCTCTGAGCAACCTCACTGGAGAGAGGCCTAAGAGACCAAATAGAGAGGATAAATAAAGTTTGAAAAAAAAAAATAGGTTAACCTATACCTTGCATGCATGAAGTGCGAACGTTTTCCTTTAATCCAAGGATCATATACAACAGAGCATAATGCCTGATGTGCTGTGGAATTAATTTCAAGCCATGACTTTCCTTTGGGTTCTTCCATCTGATCATGGTTGCAGCCACCAACTTCATCCAGATACAAAATGTCCCAAGAATGCTGATCTACTATGTGGTGGACAACTCCTCTCCACATTTACTTGGTATTAAATCAGAGATTATTTTTCTTTTTTATTACACTTTATGCCTCCTCAGCAGAGCGGCCCCTATGATCTCTGGCCACTGGCACCTGCACCCCCAGATCTGGTCGTGCGTACAGACCACATGAACCCACACCACCAGGGGACGGCCTTTCATTGCTCATGCACCCTTGGGTACACGCCTCTCTTGGTTGCCTACTGAGGGTGCAAGGCATGGCTATCAGCTGCAGTGATTGCCTCCACCATTTTCCACATTTTCTCCCCTTTCAGACAGCTTGACGTGCAATGGCATCCGAGCACATAGTGCTGATGCCCGCCACACTCTCCCCCTTCTTTGCACATGTCACTGTAGTATGCCTGGCATCCACCAGTCACCACTACAGGGCAATGTGAGCCCTACTACCAACCCCAGAGGAAGGACAGCAGTTGTCAGACATTCGATCCTCCCTCTCCCCTGCCAGCCCCCGGCAGCCCAAGTCCGTTCACGAACCGAGGTCACCGGCATGGTGCAGGGTGTGTCATCCAATGCCTCAACCTTCAGTGCCACCGGGTCAGATAGAGATTATTTTTCAATATAAAATGAACACTGTTTTTTAAAAGAGTCTATCAGTTCAAATATCTCATATCATGTCACACTAATTTAAACTACTATGCTTTACTGTCAATCAACAATCTCACCACACAACCATGTTAGCAAATCCATTTTCCGAACATCCAAATAAGAAGCAATGACACTCATCAGTAAATAAAGGCAGATACTACTAAAGCAGTATCATTAGCAAATGAAAGCTAATAACAGCAAATGCAGAATCTATCCATAATCTCTCTATTTTCCCATCACAGCGGATGCAACTAAACCAGAAATTGTTCACAATGTCACGTATCCATGGATTCAGTGATCGTTTGGGAGCATATGCTGCAGCCTATGCATACTAAACATACACTGATAATTAATTACATATTACACAGCATTACTTAATCGATGACATTGCTTAGCTGAAGTAACATATGCCAATGTTTAAAATATATTTTAACTTCATGATACACATGTTTAAACATTCAATCTAATGGTGATATACTAATTTATCAGAAACTTTATTGACACGTCTATGCTCGTAAACACTTAATGTGTCTCAAAAGTATCAACACAAAACAATGCAGAGTGCATTAAATTTCAGATTATTAATGTCACCTCCCATATCTATTTTTGATTCAAACTGTGGTGCAACTTCCGAAACTTGCATATCATTAACTTTAGGCAACAAATTAAAATTTGTGTTATAAAATAATCTGTTGTTTTGAGTTAGTCTGACATTAATTTAGCTAGTAGCACATCTATATGCAGTGCTTATTAAAGGAGATTGTCCAATACCTTGCAAAGATGTTTGTTCATTGCCTTGCTAACATACCATACATCCAACTGGTGACAAATATTTGGGTACTTCTTTCCTAGGTGGGCAAAAATAACATTTTTGGGATTTACTGAAATGTACAAAACTGAGATCCTTTTGCTTTCAATATCTCTGTGGAATGGAGTGTTCAGCCAAAAAGTATGTGATAGAAATACATACTCATGAGAGATAATATCTGGACATGTGCATCTGTGGCCACCTCAACAACCTTCACTCCACCTCTGCGTAATGTTTCTACCTCTCTCTAAAATCCGATCACCTCCATGTTGGTGGATTTGCTTCTTGCCTCCCGTACATCTACAATCTGTATGGCCACTATCTGTTTGGTGTTGTTCTCTATGAATGTGTACATTTGCAAACAAGCAGAATGTCCCAGACTGTCATTCCTTCCGTCCCCAAGTAAGACAACAGGCTCAGTTATTTTAGATATTATGTCTTGTTGCATTTTGCTCCAATAATCCCTGATTGATAGACACAAATAATTTCTCTGGATTGCATAGAATGCAGACTTTGACACTGGCTGCATATTCAAAAATTTCAGCAGTAGGAAATCTTTGCATAATTATCACCTGTTTATGCCATGGAGAATATAAATCCCATGAAAAATATATATTTTTAGGTGAAATTATGAATATAAATGTATTCTTGTTATTACTTCATATTAATCAGCTCCTGCACCTACTGATTATTTAACATCTCTGATGATTTTATTTAAGGCCATGATTACTGTGTATGTCCTTGATGTGTTTTATTCTGTATCACATTAAATGATTGGGTATTTAAGGGCACTTCCTTATATTTCCAATACACCTTTGAGAAAGCACTACGTGTGAAATGCATCAGGTGATGTGGCACGCAACAAGGAAGTTGTTTTGTTGGAGCATGGTAGAGTTTTGGACTTTTATACAGGCATTTTAAATGAATAAAGGATTTGTACTGCATTCAGTTCTATGGATATGCTTTGTCCTTATGCCTGGTTAGTCTAATCAATTCAGTGATACATTGTTGTGTATGGCATAGTCCTAGCATGAGGCAATGGTGCTGGTCTTTACACTTTTTTATGCATAATTATTGTCGGATAGTACAGTTGCTGCTGACAAATTGAAATTACCTGATGGAATCCTATGTAATAGTGGATGGGACCACCACTTCATAGAGTGTCCACTTGAACATGGTGCAGTGACTTGCAGTGCCGTTCCAATTAACTGGCTCTTCAGTGAAACTTCTTTATCATAACATTTCCATGCTCACTTTGAAAACACCAATCTGCATATGTTCAAAATGCAGTACACATAGGCAATGCATGTAACACCATTTATGTTATGCACATTGTCTTTCTCTGCTACATCTTCTTCGTCTTCATTGATTTCACCGGTATCTTCGAACATGCTCTTCATGTGGACATTTGTAATCTCGACATCAACTGACATGTCCTGAGAGTCATTTTTCAAGTAACTAGGCAAATAAATGAATAAGCATGAACTCTCACAGAATAGTAAGAAAAAAATCATATATATGCGTTGTGTGTGTGTGTGTGTGTGTGTGTGTGTGTGTGTGTGTGACTCTGTGTATAACAATATAATCAATAACTCCATAACGATGTTATCATTCAGAGAATTCACAAAAAACAATTCAATGAGTCACCTCTACACCCACACTACTTCAAATATTAAAGTTTTAAATAAAATTATCACTGTTACCATGCAGTACTATACAATGGCTGTTGTAATACTGGCTTCTGATTGGCTGACTAGCATGATTTACAATGTGTAAATTGTGCCATCACCCCACGGTAGAAGTGCCAGCAAATCAGGGCACCATACTTCAAAGATGCCACTCGTGATATTGTTTTGTTCATGGTAATCAGAACCTGTGAAAATTCAAAATTTAAAAAAAATAAAAATGTCCTTCTCCTTCTTTACTACATTGTATAATAGTAATATTTCAAGACTGGGCATGGGTGATGGCAAGATTTACTCACTTCCTACCATAACCCATGTCTGGTTGTGGTATATTGCTTAAATATCCCACTACATGACTAATGATTCTATCACTCTGAAACTGTATATTGCATGCATATGAAACTTATCATCTGGAATGTATAACCAATAAATGCAAAGGTGCCACAACTACTACCTTTCACTACAAGGATAGTATGAGTCATCTAACTCATCAAGATACAGAGTGCAGTAGCTCTCACTTGAAATTTTGTCATCACTACTGGTTCTACGAGAATCAAAACTATCAAATAAGAAAGGAAATACAAAATCACATCTCTAATAAACAGAAGATTAAATAAATGTCAAAAAAGAATGCATGTGCCACACTCTGTGATCTTTACTACATGTCACTTTCTTCATTGTCATGGAAATATTGCATTGACTTGGAGGTGGACACCAAATGCCTTGCCAGAGTTTGAAATTTTGAAACAGGGCTATTGACACTATTTGCTGGAGAGGTTGACAATGCAGATTGGCCTATGAAAGTGAGAACAGTTCATAATCAGAGCACGGGATTATTATTATTATATTCTGAGAAAATTAGTTAATTTAAAAATGGGCAAAATAACAAAGAAATGTTACGTAATGTACCATGATGGTGGTTGTCCAGAGGTTGCTGAGTATCAATGTCAGAATCATTACAATGAGACTTTTTAAAAAAAAGGCAGCAGTGTAGGGATGTTAAGTGAAATACATGTTCAATGATAACAATTACCAAAACAAACATCAATAATATATAACATGCTTAGATCAGCATGATTACCTATGGTAGACTAACAGGAAAAAGGCAAAATCCTCATCCTTGCCATATTTCAGATGATCCCTTAGTTCACATCACCTCTGATGGACTTTACTCAAGTATATTTTGGTACTGTCTGGTGTATTCAATTTTGCTTTTTTTGGCTTCTTCAGGGTGAAGTTTAAACAGTCGTCCTCTCTTCCTTTTCTTAATAAACTCCATAATATTATCAACAAACACCTACAGTGAATGATTTGCACAAAGGGATCACTGTTAAAAGGAGTTACAGTTTTTTATTATTTTTTTTAAATCCATGGTTGTAATGATTACGGTAGTCAAAATACAAATATAAAAAAAACATATACAACACTAAATAAGAAATATAGCATGCACAATCTTTTTCTTCACATGACACAGATGGTTACTGAGCCATATAAGAAGGTTAACATCCTTGACCTTGTGCTAGAGGTCAGATAGCAGATCAAGGATATTGAGATGGATGAACATCTTGCAGTTAGTGAACAATGCACAGTGTGGTTCTCAATGCACATTCGCCTGTTTCAGGTCCTCTGATACCACTCCAGACTACAGGGACCTGTTGGAGAGTGCAGTCAAAGGTGCTACCAGTATATCATTAGGTTCCTTCAACACCCTGGGGTGCACCTCATCTGCCCCATTGCCTTGTCCACCTTTAGGCAGCATAGTTCTCCCAGAGTCTCCTCCACCCGGAACAGATTCGTATCCACTCCCCCCTCCATTGCCCTGGCTTCTCCCACTCCTGAGATACCAGGAGAAACAGAGAGGTGTAGTTAGGCATGAGATCGCTGGTCAAGAGCCTTCAGTGTCTAGGTGTGTGAGTATCTATGTACTACCAACACCAAACCAAGTCTTATTACTTATGTAAGAAAGGGTAGACAATGCACCTTGTCTAGATGGAGCACATCCCAGCGTGATGAGGGAGTTAGCAGTAGTCATGGCTGGGACATTGGTGGACTTGTTAATCAACTCTCTGGAAATGGGTTGCATGCCCATTGATTTGAAGGTAGTACATGTAGTGACCATCCAAAAGAATGAAATACAGGAAGAATTGGAAAACTATAAACCGATTAACATATACAGAATTGTGGAAAAATGCTTGGAGACTGTACTCGGGGTAAGGATAGTAAAATTAGTTAAAATTAGATAAAATTAGGGTACTCTTGCTGGGGGACTCCATGATAAGGAGTATTAAGAGGGAATGGGGGGAATAGGGGAAATGCTGCGCTGTCATGGTCAAAAGTATATCTGACCTGACTGTGCATGAGGAAAAGCACCTGGTCAATGCCCTGGTGAAGGATTGTGGGGGGTCCCCTGACATCTTAGTGCACCTGGGCATGAACGACATAGAGTGGGACAGTGTGCTTGAGATCTATTCAAGATTCTGGGAGCTAACTTGGGTGTGTCACGCAGTGGGGTGCTCAGTCTCCTTTTCTGAGATCCTACCAGTGCCTAGAGCCAGTGTGGGTAACAAACAGAAAACCACAGAAGTTAATGAATGGCTCAGATCATGGTGTGTGGCCAGCAGGTATGGGTTAGTGGGAAGCTGGGGTGCAACTTGGGAGGACAAAAGGCTGTATGCTAGGGAGAGGCTCCACATGAATTTGGGAGGGAAAGAGGTTTTAAAGCTAAAACTGACCGAATTCATCGAGTCTAGGTGGGGTTTAAATTTGTGAGGGGGGGTTGGGGCTGGAGGCTAATGTACACCCTCTCCCCCTGAGGGCAGGGGGTTCCCAAGGGGGACGCCGACTGTGCAAAAGTTTGCTGGGGCAGGCAGACACCTGGGGGTTCAGAGGTTGAGAGGGCAGGTGAGGGCAGGGAGCAGGGATGTAGGGTGGTTCTGATGAATGCCAGGAGCATGGACAATAAGATGCCTGTGCTTCAGGCATTGCTAACTGATGGGAGGTGGCTGTGACGGCAGTCACTGAAACGTGGGCCACACAGCAGCATGACTAGAATCTAAACCTGGAGGGATACTCTGTGTTCAGGAAGGACAGAACTGTGGGCAGGGGAGGAGGGATAGCATTCATCATTAGGAATGGCATAGATGTATGCAGGGTGGTGGGTGCCGAGGGGCAAGTAGGGGCAGTATGGGTTACCGTGCAGGCACCTGGGAGTAAGAGGGTGAAGTTGGGGGTGGTTTATAGACCACCCATGCAGATGGATGATATGGAGGAAGGCCTGCTGGAGAATCTCAGGAAGCATTGTGGTCAGGGGGAGGGAAAAATGATGGTGCTGGGTGACCTTAACTTACCAGGGGCTGATTGGGGAACTATGTCATCCTCATCAACCAGGGAGCAGAGCCTGCTGGACATCTTCCAGGATGCATTGCTGTACCAACTGGTGGCTGACCCAACAAGGCACAGTCGCATCCTGGATGTGGTTCTATCAGACTGCGATCTGATCATGTACCTAGAGGTAGGTGACCCTCTGGCATGGAGTGACCATGCCATGGTCTGGTTTTCCCTAGACCTAGGGGGAGAAGAAAATCGCACTAAAAGTAATAGACTTGAGGGGTGCGGACTTCAAGGGTATGGAGGAGATCCTCAGGGGTCATTTAGAGGAGATCAGACTAAGCATGGACACAGACAGCAACTGGAAAGTCATTAAAGGGGGCTCCTGGATGCTACTAGGGCCTGCACAAAGGTCAGATGCAAGTCTGGTGGAGCCAGAAAACCATGCTGGTGGACCAGGAAGTGGTGAGGGAGAATAGAGCTGCTTACAGATGAGGCAAGTGAACGCGTGGGGTTATGGACAGGGGGAAGTATGATAACAGATCCAAAAAGGTAACCAGGGTGCTGAGATCAGCCAAGGTGAGGGTGGAACAGAAGTTGGCACAGGGGATCGGGGAGGTGATAAAAGGTTCTTTAGGTATATCAGGGAAAGGAGGAAAGTGAAGGGGCAGATTAGCAGACTGAGGTCAGGAAGTGGATGGGCTGTGGAGGCCGGGGAGCAGGCTGAGGTACTAAATGATTATTTTGCCTCAGTATACACTAGAGAGACTGTTGGGACAGCACCTTTTGGGAGGAGGGGGTCAGATTTGAAGAAGGGGGAGGTCACGAATGGTGATATTCCTTTTGGTAGGGTGTGGGAAATCCTCAGGACCATGAAAACAGATAAGGCATCTAGTCCAGATGGTCTGCATCCTAGGGTGCTAAAGTAAACAGAGAATGTCCTGGCTGCACCCCTGGTGGACCTTTTCAACTCCTCCCTTTGGATGGGGTGGTGCCTCATGATTGGAGGATGGCCCACTTCATGCCCATCCACAAAGGAGGACCATGTGAGGAGCCAGGCAACTACAAGCCTGTCAGCCTGACGTCCATGCTGGGTAAAATGATGGAGGTCATATTGAAGGAGAGGCTGGCTGAGTCTCTGGAGGCAGGGGGCCACTTGGATGATCACCAACATGGCAGATCATGTTGGACTAACCTTGTGGAGGTTCTATGATTGGGTGACAAATGCACTGGATCAGGGCAGGCTGGTGGATGTCCTCTTCCTAGACTTCAGCAAGGCATTTGATTCAGTGCCATATTCTGAGCTGCCGGAAAAGCTGGGGAAATGGAGGTGGGGGAGAAGTTGGTTAGATGGATAGGAAACTCGCTAACTGGGCGATTACATAGGGTGGTGGTAGGGGGTGGTCTCCTCTCCTAGGAGGGTCATAAGTGGGGTACCACAAGGGTCAGTGCTGGGATCACTCCTGTTTAACGCCTACATCTCAGACATCAGAAGTGGTATCAGGAGTGAGATGAGCATCTTTGCCAATGACTCAAAGCTGGGGGCAGTGGTGGATGGGGTGGAGGGCAGAAGAGTCCTTCAGGAGGACTTGGAGACTCTTGAGGGGTGGTCTCCTACCTGGAGACTGATGTTTAACACTAAGAAATGTATGGTTCTCCACCTGGGGCTTAGAAACGCATTTCAAGAATACTTTCTGGAAGGGGAGAAACTGCAGGTTTTGAATGGGGAGAAGGACCTTGGGGGTGGTGGTGGATGCCAAAATGAATAACTCTGAACAGTGCAGAAAGGCTGCGGCCAAAGCAAATAAAATGCTGGGGTGCATTGTAAGAGGGTTAACTTCCAAGAAGTGGGAGGCAATTCTCCCTCTGTATAACTGCCTGGTTAGACCGCACCTTGAATACTGTGTGCAGTTTTGGTGACTGCACTTGATAAAGGACATTACACTCCTTGAAAGGGTCCAGAGGATGGTGACCAGGATGATACAGGGGCTGTGGAACAAGACCTATGAGGAGAGGCTCAAGGAGCTCAACTTGTACTCCCTGGAGGAGAGGAGGGACAGAGAGGATATGACTGAGGTCTTTAAATATCTAAAGTGATAGATAGGGCATGCCCTGATAGGGTTTTCCAGCTGAGAGAGGCAGGGGTCACCAGGGGACATCACTTGAGGCTGGTAGGTGGGAGGCTCAGGGCAGAGACTAGGAGACGCTACTTCACAGAGAGGGTGGTGAAGTCTTGGAATGCACTGCCTGTGGAACTGGTGGAATTGAATATTGTGGAGGGCTTCAAAAGGGGCTGGGACAGTTATAGGGGGAAGATTACACTGAGTAATGCCAGACCTGGGGATGCACCCCCAATAGGTGATGAGGTTGGGGGGGGAGGGCAGTAAATGATGCATCTACCAGGTGCAGATTCTCAAGCAGACTCGACAGACCTTTGGGCCTACTCTGCTGGCATGTTAGTATAATCATCTACATGGCAGCAGGCAGCATTTTTTTATTCTTGGGCGGATCCTGCCAGACAAACATGGATGACATTTTCATATTAGTGACACGGAAGCTGTATATGGATCATGTGTTGGGCATTCTATACCTGGATGTCAGCAAGACCTTTGATTCAAAGCCTCACGGTAATCTGACCAGCAAATTCAGCATTCTGGAAGTGTAGAAGACACTGGTCAGAAGCACTGAGAAATTATTAAAGGATAGACTGCAAAAGATATTAGAGGGGTGAGATTCCAGAGCCTAAAGCACTAACAAGTGGAGTTCCACAAGGCTGAATGCTGGATCCAATGATGTGTAACACTTTCATTGCCAACAACGCAGAAACAATAAAGAGTAAGTTCAGTCTATTCATGGCTGACACCAAGAGCAGAGCATAGATTATTGGTTGTTGGGGGGGGGCATAATGTGCGCATGAGGGAATTGGCAAAACAGTAAGAATGGTTTCACTCATGGCAGTTTGGATTCAACAACAAAAAGGTCAAAGTTATTCATATAGGTGACAGAAACAAAAGATACATGTACTAGGCGGGGTGAGCGGGTGGTGTTGAAAAGGTACCAATGTCAAATGAAGATGAAGATCTGGGATGCTGGTAACCAATGAAATTAACCACTCATCCCAGAGCAGGAAGACAGAAGCAAGGGTCAACAGCATGATGGGGTGCATACTAAGTGGATTACTGGTGATTGAGTGGAAGTTATTCAGTACCTGATGAGGCTCTGCTGAGGTCACACTTTGATTACTGCATGCAATACTGGCACCTCAACATTTATTTATCAATTAATATACTTTGTTAAATATTAAACTATGAACAACAAGCAAATGAGCAATGAAACAGTAACACAAACAAGAACAACATTCAACACATATAATCCAAATGTTTGCACAGATAACCACAGGAGCAAAAGAAAAAAACAAACATTAACAAAAAAATAACATCTGCCCAACCCTTCCCCGCCTTACAATCCCCCCCCAACCTGCATCCATCCCCATGTCTTTTGCCCAAGCAACCGCAGACACTAACAGACCACAAATGCAATGCTGTCACCCTACTTAAAAAGGGTTGTCATACTTCTGTAGGGGAGTGCAGTGAAGGGCAACAATCTTTATATTAGGACTGGTCGATAAACAATATCTGGGCAGACTGAGTGAGCTTAATATTACCAGAATGGTGGGTATAAAGTGGAGAATGTATATGATTAATATCACCAGGTACCCGAAAGGTATGAACAGAGTAAACAGAACCAAAGTAATCCAGCACACTAGTAGCCTGTCACAAGATAAATCCAGGTCCAAAACCAACACTGTAATATGCAGATAAGAAATTTATTTGATCCCTTAGGACCAACCGGACCAACAGGCAAAACAAAACAAAAGACAAACCGCATACGTGCCCCAGCGCTTCGACTCACTAATGAACAGAGTAAACACTGGGAGTATGTTAAATATGTAAAGTTAGACAGGAAAACCAGTGGACACAGTCTGAAGTTAGAAGGAGGCAGATCAAGGAGAGAAATGAGGATACACTATTTCACCAAAATGGTGGATGTAGGGTTAAACACACTGCAGGAGGAGGTTGTATCGTTGGTGACAATTGAGAGAATCAAGATCTGAGGAACAGGTTCAAGGGGAGGGTTCAGACAGGGAGAGGAGCAGAGATAGGGGTTGAAATAAACAGTGGAAGCAAGCTGCAGTACCATGGGCTGAAGTGCTGCACATTTGAGCAGACTGGATAGAACGTACGGCCTGTATCTGCTAGCAGTTTTGTATGTTCGTAGCTATATCAGATGAAATTGCATGTTAGATGGCCCCATTCCATAGCATATCCCAAACACAGGTGAATTATATGATATGGCGATGAAGAACTACCAGCCAAATTCACCCATTGCTTAGACCATGTAGGATGTGGGGGACAGCAGTAGCAAAAACCAACCACCCAAGGTACCAAATTGAATGCTGTCGGTATTAAGAACCTCTACATACGTTAGAGTGAGTCACTGCTTATGAAAAAAACAAACTAAAAGGTCCATCATGAGAATATGTTATAATTTGAAATCCATGTAGCTTTCTCCCTGGGCATGATCTTGCTACACTCAGGAGCACTCAAAGACATGCACTGAACACTAAATGCTATCTTCAAAACATAATTTTAAATCAATTTCTCAGGTTTGGAAGGCATCGTCTTTTTTGCATAACCATCATATATATCATGATACCAAGTTCTAAACAAATGAAGATATGTATCCCGGATACCTTGGCCTTTAAAATGACTGCTTTAGCTAGCTTATGGGCTGATCTGAGTGGCGGGCACTGTTTCTCACCATTGCGGAAGGCCATCCATCTATATGTTGGCTAGATTCATTACAGATGGGAAATATTCAATAATACAGCAAATGCCCATAGCCTGTCACTCTAAATATCATACCTGTTAAATATTAAACCCACAAAAAAAATACTTTCATTGGGGTAGTAGTTACTACCACATAACTCTGCACCATGGTGCAACAAGAGTCCTGCCCTTATTTATCTTATAACTGAGTGGACACCATTGATGTGGGGCACTTAACAACTTAGCAGCAGGGCAAAACCTTGCACATATCAATGGAATATTGGAAACAGTCAGAGAAAACTCATCTTAATGGAGATAAAAATTGCCACATTTCATTATTCATACAGGCTAAAAAAATGTATCAGGTAACATTCATACCCACAAAAAAAGGCACACTGACACCAGAGGCAATTTGTACCACTGCATGAATGTTTTTTAACATGTTACAGCTGGGTGTAGTCTCTCTTTTTTGGCACTTTGGGGGGGGTATGAATATATTACCTGAAAAAAACAGATTGTGCTATATTGCACACATCTCATCACAGTAAGAAAATAAAAATAAATCATAAAGTAGAGAACACATGAGATATCAATGTGACACTCTAAGGACTTGTGTTTATATTATTCAGTTGGGACACCTCCCCCCCCAAGAAAAAGTCCATAACATGACTTCATAAACCTCTACATGGTAGACATTTTTACTGAAGCAAGTTTTATTACCTGATGACATGAAAAATATTTGTGAGGAGATGAAAAACATTGTGACAAGACAAATGACACCTTTGGACGTTGCAGTCTTGAGCACTGTATAAGACATGCAAGTGGCTCGAGGTGTCAAGATATGAGACAGCACTAATTACAAATCACACAAGATTTTAAGAGTTACAGACTTTTTTGGATGATGCGTTTAAACTTCCAGTTAGTAAAAAAGTAAACACAGTTTCACGCAGATTGTAATCAGCTTAATAAATGTAATCAATATAGTTCATTTTCCATGGCGATTTGTTGCGATACTGTGACACCCATCCATCTCCACATACACACACGCATACACACACTCACACGATGATAGTAACTGCAGTCACAGATTAAAACACAGTTCATCATATGGGTTATGTTACACATTTCTACACTATGGATAAGCAGAACTGATGATCACATTTGGCTGTAACAAATATACTGCAACGTATTAAAGTGCTTATCAACATCAGGCACCTGCAATTTATTTTGAGTAGCAGAACACAAACTAAATATGACATTGGGATATCTAATACAGACACTTATATGGTGAGACCACAATAAATTATACTAGACGAGTCTATAATGTTGCTTAAAATAACTAAAAATATCAGACATTTTAATCAGACAAACAACTCAATCCTTTTGCCATAGAAAGATCACAAAAGGGATGCAGCATTGACTGGCAGCCTGCCAATCACAATTATGGGTGCAAGCATGTCTCCTACGTATGCAAGATGCACAACCAGAGTAGTACGTCCAAAGTTGATGTCAGATTTATTTTGTTAACTCGAGGTACTAATTACAAATATCACAAATAAAATAAATGGCAACAATGGATCGCATTCAGGGAACATCAAGATGAAAATGGAATTACCGAAACTCATAAAAGATGCCTGAACTCACAAGGTCAGTAAGATTAATCACCAATGAGCACTGTTGCTTTAAGTTGTTGGTTGTTATATAAGTAAGCAATAAGACATGACAGGGTGTGCATGGAACAGATTTTACCACATGGCCAGGGGCGTAATAAGGCATGAGGCCTTGGACGAGTGCCTTTAGCCCCTGCCGTGTGGTAAAATCTGATCTTCCCTTGTCAATCTTCACCATTCATTACTGCTTGGGTTAAGCCCGGAGTGCGCACCGCTACGGGGAGTTTTTGAAGTCGGCTCCAACGGGCGCTGCCCTCGAGGACGACGTACTGCGTCATGCGCGAGGGGCGGCCGTTAGGTGCCTCAGACTCCTCCTATATCTCAGTTCTGTTTCTCCCGCCGTCGAGGCTGCACCTGCTGTGTGGTAGCGTATAGTGTTCTTGGTTTCTTCAAGACTCCTCGTTTTCTCAGAAGGTTTTCATGACTCACTCGACACCGTATACCGGTAAGACCGTTCCTTTTGTTTTCTATTCTACGGCGCCGAGTGCTTTATTGCTTTTTTTTTCTTGTTTAGTTCACATCATGTCAGGTTCAGGAGCAAGGCGTAAGTTGAAGGCGGGCCACGCCCCTATGTGTCGGTGCTCCTGTGGCCGCCATTTTTCCATCTCGGACCGGCATGATGTCTGTCTCCGTTGCCTGGGACCCAACCAAAACATGGTTGCATGCGATGCTTGTTTCTCCATGGACCGTCGTGTCCTCGAAGTCTGCGCGTTCAAGCTCGGCAAGGCCCCGGCGACCTTCAGGGGACGGTGTCGCTCCAGGGATTCCCAGGTAAGGTCTCTAGGCCCTTCCGCCGGGGCCCTTCCTAGGCCTATACAGTCCGTGGAGGAGGAGGCTTCCTCCTCTTCTCTTGCCAAAGAGGAAGCTTCTCTCGCGGTGTCGGGGGAACATCGTGGTCCCTCCTGGGGCCGTGATGGGGACACCGCCTTGGCAGTCACCTCCTCAGAGGTGCAGGCTCCCCCAGTGTCGAGGCCCACGCTTGCTGGGCCTGGCACTGGTGGACCCTCGACGCCACCCTCTGGTGCCGTTTCGGATCCCGGCACCGCTTGCGGCGCCGGTGA
Organism: Neoceratodus forsteri; assembly: GCA_016271365.2. Lineage (NCBI taxonomy): Eukaryota > Metazoa > Chordata > Ceratodontiformes > Ceratodontidae > Neoceratodus > Neoceratodus forsteri. The sequence goes on from CM028136.1 coordinate 794,338,679, forward strand.
TCGAGATGGTGCCGTAGGTGGTGCTGCTCTGGCCTGCGGCACTGCCCGGTTTGCACTCTCAGTGGTGCCGGGTTGGGTTCCGACGCTGGGGGCAGCGCCATGGGCCTAACTGGTGCGGCAGGGGAGCCAGTACCGGGTCTGGCTGTCGCGGGTGGCTAGGGTCGTCTGGTGCCATCCCTAGCACTGGCGCCATTCACAGCGCCGTTCCTCCGGGGACCCCTGGGGTTGCCAGCATTGAGGTTCTGCTGGTCTCGTCCTCTTCGGAGGTCAATGACTCAGATGTGGACCCATCCTGGCACCCTGACTCTTCGGGGTCGGAGTCCCCAGTAGCACATGGTGCTAGGCGGCAAAGTGGGCCCCTCCCGCTGTCCCCACTCCCGTCCTCCCCTGAGGGCCCTCGGGATAGGGGTGGCCCCGGGTCCCTGGGGGGTGATGTGGTGGGGACTGAGTGGGGGCTCCCCCTCCTAGAGGGTCTGTGACAGCTACCCTTTCGGGTGCTGTTGCCACCTCTCAGGGTGGGGGAACACTGGAGTCAAGGAGGAGGGCTCTCTCAGAGTCTGAGGGGTCCAGGGGTGGGGGACGGTCATCGTGGTCTCGGCCAGCCACCCCTCGTGGGGTGGCTAGGAGCCATAGCGCTGAACCCAGCCCTTCCCTCTTGGGCCCCGGGGTTCCCTCCGGTGTCGTTGCTGTGGATTGCCCTTCTGGATCCATGCAGTCCTGGGTTCATCACAGGGGAGGATCCCCCCCTGGGCTCTTCCAGGCATCACATCCCCAGGGTCCCGTCTTGCGGCCTGGTTTGTTGTCCGGGATCCCGCCAGCTTGGGCTCTGTTCCTCGGATTTCAGAGCCCTAGCAGAGGTCAGTTGCCTCTTCGCAGGTGCCCTTCTCCAGTACCTCTGCAACCACCCCCCGCTCTTCCAGGCCATGTCGGTCCTACGGGTCCGTTATCCTGGGAGCAGTTCAGAGGTTCTGTGGCAGCCTTCCCTCATCGTTAGATATATGCATAAGCGGACGCTTTCGACTCTCCCACACCGCAGGAATCTTCTGGACATTCGAGCTCCATCATCTCGTCTTCCTCCTCTGAGGGAGAGAACCTGCTCATCTTTCTTCCGATGCTGATTTCACTGAATATCAGTGATTCCTTCGGGATGGTGAGGGATCTTCGAATCTTTTACGTTAGGTGAGACAATACTGAACGGGAGACGCATGAATTCCGTGGAGAATTCAGTGCCCAGCACCTGGTGGTACCTTCCTGGCCTATCCCCTTCCAGGAGGTGTCTATCCATTCCTGGCAGTCACCAGCCGCCCTTTCTCCAGCCCCGGCAGACTGTCGTCGAAGGTATTGTGCCCCCTCGGAATCCCTGGGTACCCTTCCCAACCCGTCCTCGGGTTTGGTGTACCTAGAGACTCCTTCCGGGCGTCGATCATCCACCGGATTCGGATTCCCTACAATTCGACCGGTGGGGGCGAAGAGTGTTCTCTTCTTCTCATGCAGTGGCTTGCATTGCATCACATCAGGCTCACCACGCTGCCTACAATCGGCATCTGTGGTCAATGCTCTCCCAGCTCTTAGCATCAATGCCTGATACGGAGCACACCAGACAGGCTATTGCCCTCTCTGCTATAGGCCTGGAGCTGGCAAGACACCAAGCAAGGGCATCTTATGACGCCAATGAGGGTGGCTTCCAGGCTTACAGGGGGCAGCGATCTGCATTAGAAGCGGGCCAGCATGGCTTCGTCTATCAAGGTTGTCACCCTGGCCCGTCTTTTTTCCTCAGAGCTAGGGAGACTTCTGCAGGGGCTTCCTCCATCTCCCGTCCTCGAGGGGCACCTCCTAGCTCTTCTCCACTTAGCTTCTCTCTGTATTAGCCAGGGTCTTCACTTCTGTTTCTCACCAACAGGAGGCTGGGGTCTTGTTCCCTCAGGGTTCTACCCCCTTTTTAAGGGGGAGGGCTGGTACTCACCTGTAGTAATGAATGGTGAAGATTGACAAAGATATAGGAAATTACGCATCTACCGTAATTCTTGATCTTCTTGTATCTTCACCATTCATTACTGATACCCACCCACCTTCCCCTCAGTGGCCTCCTTCTGTGGCGTCTCCCCCTCCCGTCTCATTCCTCTTACTCCCATTGGCCTTTATGCCAAAAAAAAACAAACTTTTCTGTTCTTTTTCCCCATTCTTGTGAATGGATCTCCTTTTTTCCTCAAGGTAAAGGGGAACGAGCACGGTTGCAAATTTCTCTAATTCTGAGGGAACTCTTTCTGACTGCCCTATGGTGTGATTCCTTACCTTCTTCAGGTCATGCAGTTTCACAGCCCAGGTGGCCATGCCCTGTCTTGGCCTTCACAAAGTCTGGAATCCCCCTGGCAGGTATTATTTCAAGCTCTTCTAGCTGCTGACTTAACTTGTCAGCTCTGAGCATCTGTCTGCCTTGCCCTGGGAATTCTGATTGAGTTCCACTCTACCTTTCATACAAAACTGCCTTCGAGAAGGCATAGTCTTTCCCATACACTTCTGTGTTAGCACTTAACAAGGTGCTAATGGACTTAGTCCCCTTCCTGGATGGGCGCTCTACCCAGAACAGTTTCTGCCCGGACAGTCTAAGGGCCCTCAACTAGGATGAAGGGACTTGGCATGTTGAGAGTTCAGAGAGTCTGCCCTCATTTGGATCTGTTCAGGTGGTTCGGTTGAACCTCCCCTCAGTCCTACCAACTGGGATTCTTGCTCCCTTGTCAGTTTCGAACCTATAAGCCTCTCAACCAATGCTCGATGGGCACTGTCTTCCTTCCTTCCTTCCTTCCTTCCTTCCTTCCTTCCTTCCTTCCTTCCTTCCTTCCTTCCTTCCTTCCTTCCTTCCTTCCTTCCTCTTCCTCTACTCCCCTTTCCTCCTCTCTGTTCCTCCCCTAGAGCCGCCTCGGAAAGGAGGCCCTGTGGTCCCTTAGGGTAGGAATTCTCTCTCCTCTGTCTACTCTCCATCAGCTTTTTCCTTTTCAGTTTATTTCCTTTCCTTTTTCTATCCCTCGGCTCTCTTGCCTCGCTTTCTTTTTTCTTACCCTTTATTTTTGCCTCTCTGGCTATCAGAACTGAGATATAGGAGGAGTCTGCGGCACCTAACGGCCACCCCTCACGCATGACGCAGTACGTCGTCCTCGAGGGCGGCGCCGTTGGACCAACTTCAAAAAAAAAAAAAACTCCCATAGCAGGTGCGCGCCTCCGGCTTAACCCAAGCAGTAATGAATGGTGAAGATACACGAGAAGATCAAGAATTACGGTAGGTATGTAATTTTCATTTCTATGCACACACCTGGAGTGTCTTATTGCACTTATAAAATGGGATCCTAGCTTTATTTTACTGTTTGCAGTCAGAGAAATATTGCTTGTATGTTGAAAAAACAAACATGTAATGCTGCTAATGTATGATACAATAGTCCTTCCGTGGACATTGTTTTAATATTCATGAGGTCATTTGCATAATATTCAAGCGGTCATTTGCATATAGCGCTTTAGTAAGATGTGATTACCGAGACTGGCTGAAGAATGCTGTTGGTGAAAGAAAGGTGAAAATGGCTGCACAAAAACAAAACCTATGTAGGATTGGGAAAAGCTCGGTGTCTCCTCCCACTCAGGAGGCCGAGAAGCTCTAATGTAAACCATCAAAGATGACAGCAGAGAATCTGACAATCCTATTGCCTCTTCGGTGAAAGCCCAACCCGTTCCTCCTGCTTGGCCACTTTCTCTTGACTGAGCCAGCAATCGGTGGGTGGGGAGATTGATGGGGAGACCGCGAATGCGAAGTGAGTGAGTGAGCAGGTTCAGCCATGGGAGAACTGCTTTTAGTGAAGAAACAACAATGGCAGCATTTCTAAATGCCAACGTTCTAAGGCTTGATGATTTCAGCCTTTTCACTGCCACCCTTTTTTTTAACCATGCATGGTGCATATTTCATGCATGGTGAGCTTCATCTCAGATTGGCTGGTTTAGCCTACCCATTTTATAAAATGAATAATACAATGGAAAGAACATTTCCAGGACTCTGACTGGTCAGTGTGTGCCTGAGACAGTGAAGTTATTACACAATAACATCACTGTATTGATTTGTTGGATTGTTCTTTGATTCTGTCTTCAGAAACAAAGATATATTGCTACACTAAAAATCTACTAAAACCTTTTTTAAATATATTTGTATTTTGTATAACATTGAGCCATTGTATAATTGCAATAAGGCACTCCAAGGTGTGTGTTATTGTGTAATAACGTCACTCCTGGGGTGGCTGAAGCACTCGGCTTTGCCTTGTGCTTCAACCCAGGCCAGGAGTGACATTATTACATGATAACACACACCTTGTCATGCCTTATTGCTTAAATAAAGCATACTTATTCACAAAAAGTGGTCTTATTTGTTTGTGTATTTCTTTACTAGCTTTGAAGCTTGATGTCCCCTCCACATCGTGGGATATGCCTGAAAAGGTTTTGTTTATGTAGTTGGGTATGCTCAAAATCTCAGCCAATTCTAACTCTCCTTTGACAATACTTTCTATTTCACATTTTTTCTTGAGTTTATTAGATTATTTAATCCCTTGCTGTATGATTTTTTCCTTTTTTAAATTTACCATCTGTTCATTTTTCTAAAAGCCCACCATTGCCTGTTTACTTTTAAACTTTACCCATGCTGCATCTCTTACTTTTATATGATCAATTACTTCTCTGCTCAGCCACTTGTTTATTGCTCCCCTAACTCATTTCTTATGGGGCTCTTTTATCTAAAATATTTTTGTATATTTCCAAAAAATATATATTCTAATACCCTATCTGGATCATCTACTCAGGCCAGCACATTACACATTTAAGTTTTATATGCTGCAAAATGGCATGCTTTGGGTGGTCATGCACTTAGCTGCATCTTGTGCCTTAACCCAGCCATCTTTGGCAACAGAGTAAATAGTTCCACCCCAAACAGTGCTATGGCCAAACTTTTAGCTTATGATTACCAACTATAAAAATCAACTAAAACACTCATTAGAAACATTTATATTTATTTACTACTAAGCATATTTCTATACCACATAGAGAAATAATGTCTGGACCAGTTCTTTTGTGTTTACTCTATTTTAATTGTGTTGCCATCAATAACAGCATTTCCAAACTTTTACAGTGTTTTCTTCCTCAGGGTAAATGGCTAAATTATAACTTAAGGAGAACCCATGTCAGTGGGTACCCGTGAACAAGGCGACCACAATTGGGCACCTACAAAAATGGTGACTCAGTTATGATGCCTGTGTTCAGGGCTACCTGGCAGGTGGATGACTGGATACCGGCATGGGTGACATACGGTGATGGAATGTAGGCACGTATACACATGCGCACACATGCGTGAGGGGGGAGAGGCAGGGGAGGAATGGTATGTGGGAGGGGGTGTGGTGGGCAGCTTCGGAGCTGGTCCACTAGTGTGGTGAGGAAGGTGGTTGGTTGGAAGGTGGAGGGTGCAGGATTCAGGTCTGGTGTGGCATGTTTTCCTTTTTGCCAGCAGGCGGCATTCACTTTTTTTAAGTTTTTCACCCCTCGACATGCACCCCCTTAGAGTTAAGAATCCATAAGTAGGGGGGTGCGGGGGTAAAACTCCCCATGAGGGTGCAGAGGAGCACAGCCCACATTAAAAAAAACAACCTGTAGGTCTTAGGCACCCTATTTCTCCTTGCCGTGAATGTGCATTACCTAAATTCATTTTTGGTGATGTAAACTAGTGGTAACAGCAATCTTTATTCTGTGATCACTGTTATGACATGGAGCCCATGTCAGTAAACAGCTCTTCATAAAAGTAGTTTTAAATAAAATTAATTAGACTCAATTTTCAAAATAGAGCAGAACAATGCTCCATATGTATGAGTCTTGCAAATGAGTACAGAGGCCGCCTTCTCTGGGTTTCATGTTCCTAATATATATATATATATATATATTTTATATATATATATATATATATATTCATGGCAAAAAAACTCTGTTTAATGCATCACTTAGGGTTGTTCCAGAGTAACAAAAGCAAGGAAATTCAGTGTCAGCGTTGCCACCCCTTGCACCCCAAGCCCATCCCGTCCCCACCAACAGGCATCGGGGTGTGCATTTGGGTCATCAGTGCTAACTCTTACCCCGTCCCATGTGTAAACAAGCTGAGGTGGTGAAGTATAGGAGAATGGGGTGAGAATTAGGACCGGCGACCACAACGCACACCCCAATGGCTGTTGGTGGGACGGGGTGGGCTTGGGGTGCAAGGGGTGGCAACCCTAACACAGAATTTCCTCACTTTTGTTGCTGTGGAACAACCCTAACTGATGCATTAAATAGAGTTTTTTGCATGAATTTCCCTTCTTTTTGAGAATGAGCACTATATAATGAATAGAATGTGGTGGTGAAGGGCCCATGCTCCCACCATGTGTTTTTTTGTGACATAGTAATGCTAATGGTAGTGCAAACACAAGCGCAAATGGTAAAGCACATGGTGATGCAGACATACTGTACATATATGCAAATGGTAGAAGAAACGCAAGCGCAAACATTAATGAAAACAGAAATGGTAATGCAAATGCTAATGGCAACAGAAATGCAAATGGTAACAAAAACAGTAACGTAAACGCTATCGCCAATGGAAAAGCAAACGGTAAGAAAAATGTAAACGGTAACACAAATGCAAACAGAAATGCAAAGGGTAAAGGCAACAGTGCCACAGAAGGAAACAGTAACGCAATCGACAATGGAAACGCAACTGAAAACACAAACGCTAAGTCCAACAGAAATGCAAATGGTGATGAAGATGCAAACAGTAATGGTAATGCAACTGGAAATGCAAACAGTTACAGTAACAGCAACGATTACACCAAAGTGAACAGTAACACAAACAGAAACGCAAATGCAAGCATGTACGGAAACGTAAATGGTAACGTGCACAGCCATGGTACCACAATTGGAAACACAAATGCTAATGGTAACACCAATGATGATGCCAAAGGAAATACAAATGCAAACACAAACAGAAGCACGTACACAAACACAAATGGTAATGCACAAGGTGATGCAAAACAAAATGCAAACAGAAACAGTAATGGAAATGCAAATGGTAACAGTAATACAAATGCAAGTGCAAATGAGGCTCTGCACTCCCACCATGTGATATTTTTGTGACATAGTAATGCTAATGGTAACAAAAAAAGCAAGCGCAAATGGTAACACACATGGTGATGCAAACGTAAATGATAATGCAAACGGTAAGAGAAACGCAAGCGCAAATGTTAATGAAAACAGAAATGGTAATGCAAATGCTAACGCCAACAGAAATACAAACGGTAACAAAAACAGTAACGTAAACGCTAACACCAACAGAAATGCTAACGGTATGAAAAATGCAAATGGTAACACAAATGTAAACAGAAATGCAAATGGTAAAGGCAACGGCACCGCAAAAGGAAACAGTAATGCAATCGACAACGGAAATGCAACTGAAAATGCAAACACTAAGGCCAACAGAAATGCAAACGGTGACGAACACGCAAACAGTAATGGTAACGCCATTGGAAATGCAAATAGTTACAGTAACAGCAACGATGATGCCAAAGTGAACAGTAACACAAATGGAAACACAAACACAAGCATGTATGAAAATGCAAATGGTAACGGGCATGGTCATGGTACCGCAATTGGAAATGCAAATGATAACAGTAACATCAACAGTGACGCCAAAGGAAACACAAACACAAACAGAAGCGTGTACAAAAATGCAAATGGTAATACACACGATGACACAAAATGAAATTCAAACAGAAACAGTAATGGAAACACAAATGGTAACTGTAATGCAAATGCAAGCACAAACAAAAACGCAAAGGGTAATGCACACGGTGGTGTAGATGGGAACACTAATGCAAACGGTTATGGAAACGCAAGTGGAAACACGAACTGTAACAGTAACGGAAGCTCACACCCTTTTTCCCCCCAAAAGCTGCATTGAGAAACACAGTGAATACAAAGAATGTATGCTTAACAATGGGCCTCAGAGCAGAAAATGAGCACTTGGAATACTAAATTGCTTATATCTCAGGAACCGTACGACGTAGAAAAAAAATTAAAATTTCATATAATTTATGACTTTCCTGGCTAGTTTTGTACTTAACCCACTAGTGTAGGGGGCTAAGCATTTTTCTGATGAAAAGTCTGTATCTCGAAGTGTTTCCGAGATACGGGCCCCGAAAGGCGCGGCAGACGCCGTAATGTTAGTCTATGGGAAAAATAGTCAACTTCAGAGTACCATAACTTTGCAGCCCTCTACTATTTTGTCACCAAACCACCAAAAAGCATATCTGTGGGATGTTGGCTTTCTTCTTTCCAAATTTCAGCCCTAAAGACCAAACCATTATTTTGCAGCAGGGTGGAAAAGATTTCCTATTCTTTTGGGCATAGTGTCGCAAATCACAACAATTTTGCACAAAAAAATCATCAATATGTTGCAAGTGCGACTCTACTTTGTGACACTATAGTTTACAAAAATTTGAAAAAACATATTTCTGGGGTGTTTAACCCCCCAAAAAAGACATGGTTAGCATTCTCAGGGCTCGACTAGGTAAACACAAAATTTAAATGCCAAGCATTTCTGTGACCAGTAAGTGAGAAAAAAATGGCTGACTCCTGACACTACAGGGGTCACTTGCAACACTAAAAACTACATTTGCAACACTGTTGAACTTTTTGTTAACTTTTCCCATTGACTAAAATGGGAAACTTGTTTTTTGAATAACCTTTGAACCATTTAATATTTTTTCACGGAATCTTCGAAAGGTACATTGGGGACCCCGACTGAAGGTTTCAGACCGGTCGTGCAAACCGTGCAACCTGAAGGCATGAGCAAAGAATGTGCAAAAAAGCACAAATGCTACTTTCTATTGTGCTTTATAGCTCCACAACTGAATATCCAGCCATTATGAAACCAAAGATCTATGGTACTGCTCCATGCCTGCCAAATTTCAGGCAAATCCATCATACGGTGGCAAAGTTATTAAGCTGCAAAATTTTACACTTTAACCTTAAATGAGGTACTCAACCCTAACTATAGTGGCACTACTGTGCCACTATTATATATATATATATATATATATATATATATATATATATATGTGTGTGTATATATATATATATACATATATATACACACACACACACACAGTATATATATAGATATATAAATATACAGTATATATATATATATATATATATATAGATATATATCTGTAGATATAGATAGAGATACATTTATACAATGGGGTGAGGGCCAAATAACCACTGTGATTACACCACCACTGTGAGAATATGTAAGCAATAAGACACAACGGGGTGTGCATTACAGTGTGATAACCACACTCCTAGGGGTGCAGTTAGTCACGAGGCCAAAGGCAGAGTGCTGGTCATCCCAAGGAGTGCAGATATCCCACCGTAATGCACACCCCAGAGTGTCTTATTGCGCTTATAAAATGGCTCTTTATTTTTAGGAGCAGTTTTTTTATTTTGAAACACATTTTGAAATAAATAAAAATGTAAGTGAATCTTTACTTTTAACATAAAATAGTCTTTTCACCTATTGGTACTAGATTAAAGTAATGTTATACAGTGTGTGCCTTCTTGCCCACTTAAGCTTCATACTCCCCTACCATCCACAACAATTCACAAATGCTGTTTTCCTAATTCTAAGTATAACACATGCCCCCCTTATTTTATTTCATTCTCCTCACTCTGTAGGCAAAACTAAAAGGAAGCCATAATAGAGGCTTCTCAGTTCCCCAGTGCTGCAAGCTTGAGCATGGTTCAAAACTGTCACGCTCAGGGACAGCATCATGAACTGCTTGCTCTGTCCTAAAAGATAAATAGCAGGGTGAGACATTTACTACCATTTTTCTTTGTTTATATAGTATTATTGCATCCTTTCTTCATTCTGTTTTTGTTTTCTGTGTTTTCCCACATTCAAGAAATTGAATGTTTATCATGGAATGTTTACTATGGAATACAGGGATTCAAAATTCTGCTCAGTTCTACTAGCAGAATGTTCCTCCACTAACATACTGTACACACAGACAACAAAGGCCTGTTTTAGAGACTCAGTTATCTCACTGTCAGGGAAAGCAGAAGAGATTTCCCTGATGAGCAGGTAAAGATAGAAGGGGAATTTTTCACTGTTAGCAAAGAAACAGTTGTAATGAAAACTATAAACAATACTTAATGTTTCTGATTTGTTAATGTGTGTAAGGGGAGTGTGATGATCTGGTAAAAAACAACATTTAATTAATTTGTTTTATTTTATATTTAAAGGTAGTTTTGTTTTTAGGGCCCAGTTGAAGGTTTCTGCAGTGTAAAGGTAGCACCCATGTTAATGGTGGAAGATCAGTTCTGGTCGTAGGGAGATTTATGGAAGATAGTTCTGGTTATAGGAGGACTGATTTGCTCATTGTGTGATGTGGTTTAGGACCAGGATGACTGTGCATATACAGAGATTTAATGTATGGTCAGCTGATCTCTCTTGGCCAATGACATTTCTAGATTTTTTTCTTGCCATTTTATAATTATGGATATACACATAGCACCTACATCACTAGCAAATATTCTCACAGTGGTGATGTCACCAGAGTGAGAATATTTTCACTGCAGCCTGCATTCTAAATGTAACAGCTTCAGAGTTTCTCTTTCTCACTGAATCCTACAACTAACTAGCATTGCAAAAGATAATCACCTATGTCCCATAGTTTTTCTGACACTCCTAGCCCATTACTGTGCTGCTCTAATCTTCAAAACAGCCTCCTTCATAATGCAGTTTCTCTTTCTGAGTGCTGCCTGCAACAGTTTCTCTGTCTCACTGAAGCCTGCAACTTTCTTAATTAGCACTGCAAAACACACACACACCTATGTTTCATAGTATTTCTAAAACTTCCAACCCATTACTATGCTACTCTCACCTTAAAAAATGCCTCCATTGTAAATGACAGTCCTTCACCAGTTTCTGATTCTCACTCCTAGCTCCAGGTAACTCAGTTACCATTGCAAAACACATTCACCTGTTTCCTATAGTGTTTATAACACTCCCAGCCCATTCAGAAACACTTACACACACTCAGACCACATGCAAACAGTGCTGTTAGTATAGCATAGAGGTTAGAGTAACAAGCTGAAAACGAGCTTGCTACATCCAGCAGACCAGACCTGGGTTTGAGTCTCACAACCTCCATGTATATAGTGTGTGATTCTGAACAAGTCACTTAACTGCCCTGTGCTTCCAGGTCACTCCTGAAAACTTCCCCAGTTACCAAACACTTAAAAAAAAAAAAGAGTGAAGAGAACACAGAAAAAAAGCTCCTAGTTCCATTGTATTAATTGCACACATGATGTGCAGATCATGGGATGTGGAAGATATTCTCACTCATGCGTGTGGGACTTGTGAGAATATCTTCCATATCCCACTCTTTCCCATCATGTACGCCCTATTGAGATATATATATTATAGTGGCAAAGTGGTGCCACTATAGTTAGGGTTGAGTGGGCACTTTAATAACTTTGTAACCATTTAATTGATTAACCTGAAGGTTTGCAAACATGGTCTGGTACCATAGATCTCTGGATCTGGCAAGTTTAGTTCTGGTCGGATGTGCGGTTGCGGAGCTGCGGAGTGTAAAAATGGGTAATAAAATCCTCACTTTTTTGCAATTTCTTTGCTCGTGTCTACAGCCCAAATAGTTTGTGGTTCTGGTCTGAACTTTTCAGGGTATATGGGGACTGTGTCAACGATGAGCCTTGTGAAGATTTGGTGAAAAAATATTGATCCATTCAGAAGTTATTAAACTTTTAGGTTTCCTATTATTGCCTATGGGAAAAATATATGTGCAACATGACAACATTTGCAAAAGCCCCTTTTAGTGTTGTGCTTGAGTTTTTTACTTTCATGCTGTCACCATCTTGTTTTCAGTTAGCGTTGCAGAAAAAAACAATGTAGCTTAAAAAATACTGCCCCTTGGTAAACACCAACAGCTGGGTTTACCTAATCAGGGCTCTAGGAATACGACCCTGCCATTAATTTTCCAATACAATTCCCAGAAATATGATTTCTAAAATTTTCCTCCATTTTAGCCGTGGAACTTTTGCAAATGTTCTGTGGACTTTTGCAAAAGTTCCTTGGTACTTTCACAAAACTTAGCAGTAATTTCGCAAAAGTTCTGCCGGTAAAATATTTGCTTTAAATATAGGACTTAAACCCCAGCTATTGCCTGTGGCATCTGTCATGTTTCTCCCTTAGAACAGTCCTTCCTTCCTAGGCCATCACGTCCACCCTCTCCTATCTCATCTGACCTTTCCTTCCCACCCCCTATACCACCCTCCCATTCCCATCCTACTTGCCAGGCCATGCCTACAGTACTTATCAAAGGACTCTTACATCTCAATCTTCTTCGCACTTTAACGCTAGAGGAACTGCCACTCCTGCTCACTATGACTCCTCCAATGGTGTTTACTGTATAAACTTTAGCTCATTACCTTACATCCATATATCTGTATCTATGCAATTGTATTTAAATGGCACTACCTCCTGCTGAACCTATTGCTATGTTCTGGTAGAAGTATCTTGTTACATGTGATGGTTATATGTTATTATGTTGTTATTATTATGTAATTGTTATGTCCGTTCACTCAACCTGTTATGTCTTAACCCTGTTGGTAATTGTTTTGTCCCAGATCCATCTTGTAAATGAGCTTGTCTCAATGATGTTCAGCCTGGCAAAATAAAGATTTTGATTGATTGATTGATTGAAACAGCCCCAAAAAACAGTTTCTTTGCCACTTCACAGCAAAAAAAAACAGAACTTTTGGGATGAAATTTGCAGGGTTGCAAGGGCTTGCACCACAGATGTACCTTTTGCTGGCTTGGTGAAAAAAATTTACACTGTTTTTTCCCCCCCCAATTGTTTAACCAGGTGAGACACACTAAGCTGAAAGTTTGTTTACAGGTGCAACCTGGGAGCACAGAGAAGTTAAGTAACTTGCTCAGGGTCACACAGTATGCCAGTGGGGGCTGTGGGATTCAAACCCAGGTCTCCAGATTTGCAGCCCAGAGCCTTAAACCACTGTGCTATACTGCCTCCCTGGTTCTATAGTTACATCACTTCAAAGCTGTGAATTTTCCCCTAGGACAACATTATGGTAACCACGGTGTCATTCGGCATCTATATCTCAAAAATGGTTCAAGATATGGATTTTTCACTCAGCGCACTTTAGTACACCTTGGTGTACTAAGCATGCGTGGAGGTGGCAAGGTCATGAATTCAACTGCGGTGGAATGTTTTCCAAAGTTAATATGGTTACTGAGCTATTGCCACATTTGCAGTACAAGGATTACTTGGAATGTCTCTAGGCCTGCTCTGTGTGTCTGTACTTATGGGTAGGTGGGAGTATGCATACTATTTATGCTAAACTGGAAGCACAAGGCTCTCCTGCACTATTCCTCTACACTTATCAGTGGATGGAAGCACATGATCCAGAGGGCCCACATTTCCACTTATGGATCCAATTATGCAAAACTGGGAGCATAGGGCCCTCCTGCACTATGCCTCTATACATATGGGTGCGTGGGAGTGCATGGCCCTGAGGGCCTGCATTCTCACCTATGGATACCATTTTGCAAACCTGGGAGCAGAAGGATCTCCTGTGCTATATCTCTATACTTAAGCATGGGTGGGAGTGCAGGGCCCAGAGGGACCATGCCCCATATGGATCCTTTACAGGAGCAGCCCTTGACTGGGCCAACTTATGGCCATGGCACCTTATTGCATAAGCCAGCCATGCCTTCTCCACCCTCCCACCAGGATGCCAAGTCAGAAGCTGCCCTTGACCTTGTCATTTTGTGGCCATGGCATGGCACTGCCTCAACCGGCTGCACCTTCTCAGCCCACCTGCCAGGATTCCAAGCCAGGAGTAGCCCTTGACCAGGTCATCTTGCGGCCATGGCATGGCATTGCCTTAGCTGGCTGCACCTTCTCTGCCCACCTGCCAGGATCCAAAGTCAGGAGCAGCCCTTTACTGGGTCATCTTGCGGCCATGGCACGGCATTGCCTTAGTGGGCTGTGCCTTCTCCACCTGCCCGCCAGGATCCCAAGTCAGAAGCAGCCCTTGACTGGATCATCTTGTGGCTGTGGCATGGCATGGCATTGCCTTAGCCAGCCTCACCTTCTTCACCCGCCTGCCAGGATCCCAAGTCAGGAGCAGTCCTTGACTGGGTCGTCTTGCAACTGTGGCATGGCATTGCCTTAGCCGGCTGTGCCTTCTCCACCCGCCCGCCAGGATCCCAATTTAGGAGCAGCCCTTGACTGGGTCATCTTCCAGCCATGGCACAGCATTGCCTTAGCCGGCTACGCCTTCTCCGTACACTTGCCAGGATTCCAAGTCAGGTATGAACCTCTGAACTCAAGCCCGCTAACCCGATTGGTTAATGATGCTCAGGCTCTTCCTGCAATTGGCTGGTCTGCACCACTAGCTGCCTGTGATTGGCTGTCTGCTTCCCAGAGCTAGGGGACTCACTCCCACCACCTGTGGACCGTGTTTTCAGCCAGAGGTCTGCGGATTTCTGCCTACCTACCGGCTTCCTCTTTCTAAGGGACTTGCTCTATTTTTTGAACGGAATAATTTAATTTGAATGACCTAGCATAGAGAATAACGTGTGCTTAACCTGCAGTGTTACTGCCTAGTTTACCACTGCATTGAGCTTAGCTTTGATTTATGCCTAAACTACCTGCAGTTTTGTAAACTGTTCTTCATAGAGCTTTTATTTGGCTAATCAGAATATGCTACGTGCAGGAAAAGCTTGTTAATGCAGGTCCCAGGTATCACACTATCCTTTCACTCTTTCCCTTCTCTCTGCCTGCCCCTTGGCTCCTAACCCTACCTATTCCTCTGGCCGTGCTAATTTTCCCTGCTCCTGCGTTTTCTTCTCAGACCCCCTTGGTGACATTGATTCAGATGCCACTTAAGTGTTCTTATGTCTTCTGCCACCCCCCTCACCTTCACTCCTGTTTAGCTAAATCTCTCCGCTGTCCTTTCTCCTCCCTAACCCGAAGCCCACCCACCTCTGAAGTTAATTACCACCCCAGTGGCCACTTCTCTATTTCAGCCACTAATTCCCCTCTCTCTTCCTCTTATAAGAGCAGCCCTTGACCTGGTAATCTTGCAAATGTGGCATGGCATTGCCTTAGTCGTCAGCCCACCAGGATCCCAAGTCAGGTACGGATCTCGGAACTCAAGTCTGCTAACCCGATTGGTTAATGGTGCACAGACTCTTCCTGCAATTGGCTGGTCTGCACCGCTAGCTGCCTCTGATTGGTTGTCTGCTTCCCAGAGCTAGAGGACTTGCTCACACTGCCTGGGGACTGTGGTTTTTGGCCAGAGGTCTGCGGCTTTCTACCTAAGTACTGGCTCCCTCTTTCTAAGTGACTTGCTCTATTTTTTGAATAGCATAACTTGTCACACCCACCTGGTCAGACCCCGGCCTCTATTAGAAGAAGAAGAAGAAGAAGAAGAAGAAGAAGAAGAAGAACCAGTATTTATATAGCGCTTTTCATACATCCAAAGCACTTTACAAGCAATGCTAGACTGGTAGTGAAGTGACTGAAATTAAATTATTAAATTGACCTAATCTCCTCCCCTGCACCCCATCTCCCATTGATCATTCTTTTCTCCAGATATATCACCTACTTAACTCTGCCCATTCCTCCAGGATGCATCCACAAATACCAGCCCTCTCTGAATTTCATTATCTAATGCCACCCACTTTACAGATCCAGAATGAAGGCTCTCACTAAACTGACTCTCCTGCTAATCCTGTCTCTCTGCTTCAGGGTATCCATAGATACAGGGACCACGGTGCCGGCAATAGATCCATCTACCCCCCACTGTCACTACCCGGCTCTTGTTGCACACTGTAAAAGGGATGTCCTCAGACCCTTACCTACCCCTTGCTCTAAAACTTCCTTCCCAACCCTACAAACCCCTGACACCACACAACATTCCTGTAGCAGCCTTGCTGTGCAGCTGCCTACTTGCTATTGCCTCCTTAACATGAAGACTTGATGAGACAAAGTTTTCCGACTCTATCAGGGTGTCTTGGTCTTGCTACCTAAGAAAGCTTATCCTACTAATGCTTCTACTATCAGGGAATGTTCACCCCAACCCTGCCCCCCCTTCTGCCAGCTCCACCCTAAGTGTGAGCCATCTTAAGATTGTCTCACTGAACATAGGTAGCCTCCTCCCCAAACTCCCTCAATTCCAGGCTTGGGTGGAAAAAACTTAATCCTGATGTCATCACACTCACAGAAACATGGCTATCCCCAAAGGTCGCTGATGTGACTGTAGCCCTGGACGGCTGTAATATGTTCTGACAGGACCGAATGTCAAAAAGGGGGAGTGGCTGCATGGTTTACCTCAGGTGTGATATTAAAGGACAAATACTGCCCAGTAGCCTTCGCACCAAGGAGGCACACATTCTAACCTTAAAACTCACAAAAGATCAACAGAAAAAAGTACTACTGCTCTCCACAGTATACCTACCCCCCAGTATGTACTCTGCTGGCTTTCAGCAGTTTGTCAATAATCAAGAGCAGCACAAACAAAACTGGGAACAAGTTATCATTGGAGATTTCAACATTAACTGGCATTCCCAGAATGCATCCGCAGCTAGAGACCAGATAGCAGGCCTCTACCTAACCCAGTTGGTTACACAAGCTACTAGGCAAAATTACAAAATAGGCACCTGCTCCCTCACTGACTGGCTATTTACCACCTGCCCGGAACACATCATTGAGGTCATAGTCTTACCTGACTCTCACAGTGATCATTCCCTGGTATTATGTACCTGGACAAACAAGTTCACCAAGTGCAAGCCTAAGGTCTCCAGAAATTGATCCTTGAGAACTGGGCAACTGGAAACCTTCATACAGTACTTAAAGGAGGTTGACTGGTCCCTGCTGGACAATGCCAAGGACAGGAACTGAGCCCTTGACTAATTCTTTAAGGCCTTCACCAATTGCCCCGTATAAAACTAAGAAAGTTAGAGAAGCCACTAATCCATGGCTATCAGGCTCACTAATTGAACATATGCATCTTAGAGACCACCTATAGCACAGAGTCAAAACAACCAGGAAACAGGCTGACCTCATAGCCTACAAGGCAGCCAGAAATAGCTGCATTAAGCTCATCCAACTTACCAAAGCCTCTTACTATGATGACCTGCTAGGTAGGAGCTGGGGCCCGAGGTAGGGAGTTTTGGGACTCAGTGAAAGCCCTTATCAGAAGAGCATCCAGGGCATCTCCAGACCTCATTGTAACCACCTCTGGTACACTGCAAGATCCAAGGGATATTGCAAATGCATTTAATGTAGCCTTCACTGACCTAAGCAATGTACTGCCAAATGACTACCTCATTCATACACTGCCTGACCAGCTCCCCAACTGGAACTCTCTCTCCACACCTACCAATGACCCGCCACCATTCTACTTCAGGCTGATATCTAGAACAGAGACTATGACATACATCAAGTGACTCCTTAGGAAGACTAGGATCAGAAGTGACCAAATAGAAATGAAGATGGTCACCCTTACATTGAATGAACTCACAGATCCACTCACCAAGGTCTTCAATGCCTCCTTAAGATCAGGTGTCTTCCCTGACAGGTGGAAGGCAGCACTCATTACCCCAGTCTTCAAATCAGGGGAGAGAACCAACCTGTCTAACTTTCAGCCCATCTCAATACTAACCCCCCACTTTCCAAAACCCTTGAAAGGGTGGTCTTTGACCAGCTTACTGAGTACCTTGAAAAATGCAATTTACTCTTCAGGCAACAGCACTGATTCTGGCAAAACTACTCCACTCTCACTTCCCAGGTCGAATACACCGCACAACTTCATGGTGCCATGGACAGAGGGATGGCAGTGGGTTCTATCTTTATAAACCTCACTAAGGCATTTGACACTGTCAACCACCAACTTCTCCAGTAAAGCCTCCTCTTCACAGGATTGTCCACTGACACTGTTGTCTGGTTCAACAGTTACCTGTCTCATAGGACACAATGTGTTAGAATTGACAGTACTATTTCTGAGCCTCGGGAGGTGAGCCTAGGAGCCCCTAAGGGTCTATCCTAGGCCCACTTCAGCCTTTTAATTAGCACCCTACCAGACACCTGCCCAGCACACATGGCGCTATATGTGGATGATGTTATCATTTCTATCCCAGGCAAAGAATTGACATCAATCACTTCTGAATTGCAAGATAACTTTCAAATACTGAAATTGTGGTTATCTCGTAATAAACTACTGCTAAACTATAAAAAGTTCAAGAGCATGCTCTTCACTACACCGCAGAGCAAGATGAGATGTGGCCCCCTGAGAATACTCAGCCATAAAAGCGACATACTTGATCAAGTCGACACGTTTAAATATTTAGGGGTTCACCTGGATGACACCCTCACCTTCTCCACTCACATTGAGCCACTAATCAAATCCACTAATATAAAACTAGGTATTCTCTACCAACACCAATCATCCATGATGCTGGACACCCTAAAACATGTCACATGTAGCTCAGTCCTGTCCACTGTGGACTATGGACTGGTGATCTATGGGTCTGGCTCCAACACCGTGCTAAAGAGGGTCAAAACCTTTCTTAACAAGGCTTGCCTCCTGACCCTGGGTGATCACCATCTAATGCATATGTGTGCAATATACAGTGAGACTGGTTGGCTCCCCCTCCATCTCAAGATACAATATCAGGGCTGCTTGCTAGCAAAAAAATCAGTTTTGGGGCTCACGCCTCCACCCTCTTTGAAACTGTTCAACCCACTATCAGCACTAGAAGTGCAACTAATGGAGGGCTTCTAGTACCCTTTAAGTGAACCACTTTTGCCCAGAGATCTCTTTCTAACAGCAGATCCAAGTGGTTTAATGACCTGCCTGCCACCCTAGTTGAATGTAACAGGATCAGCCAATTCAAATCAGGGCTATGTTCACACCTAGCTAACAAAAATGCTTGCCATTGGCATATTTAACTGACGATGCCCCACCAGCCTATGGTCTTGTCCCTGTCTTATCCCTGTCTTACCCCTTCCATCAACACCTCCCACTGCCCCTATATTTTTGCTCCCCACCTCTTCCCCTACTTCCCTCTCTCCCTTCCCTATTTCCTACCCCTTCCCATCTCTCTCTCTCTCTCTCCACCTTCTCCTCCTCTCACCCTGTTCTAAGGACCCTCACCCCTCCTCTTTACCCTCCTCCTCCCACCCCACACACACATACCCTTACCTCCCTCCTCCACCTCTTGATGGACAATGCCATGTCTTGCTGCTTCCAGTGCTTTACTTCTCAGCAGTTTGGGGCACTCTTGTCCCTTGCTGCTCTCTGCACTCTCCAAAGTATTGGAAGTACAGGACCACACTCTTGTAGTCTTGTTATAAGTGTTAATTCTGCAAATGTAGCCATGAACCATTACTTGCTGACCTTGTACTTCTGTACGCATCGTAATTGCACTTGTAACTTTGATGTCAATTTGTGTTCACCTACATTTACCCTTTCTGTCTTGTTATGTCATGTATTTTTGCCAACTTGGAGCCTTCGTAAATAAGAGCACAGCTCAAAGGTACTAATCCTAAATTGAAATAAATACATACATACATTATATAAAGCTGGGAGCACAGGGCCCTACTGTGCTACACCTCTAGGCTTAAGAGTTGGTGAAAGTACAAGGCCCAGAGGCACCTCACTCCCACCTATGGATACCATTTTGCAAAACTGGCAGCACAGGGCCCTCCTGCACTATGTCTCTATGCTTATGGGTAGGTGGGAGTGCAGGGCCCAGAGGGCGTACACTCCTACCTATGAATACCATTTTGCAAAACTGGCAGAACAGAGCCCTCCTGCACTATGTCTCTATGCTTATGGGTATGCATGCTCACATACAGTATGGATATGAGTAACATTACACTTTCTCCAAAAGAAGGGAAATTCATTGCAAAAAACTTCATTAATGCATCAGATAGGGTTTATTTCACACTGATAGATATCTGAAAATTCAATGTTAGGGTTAACAACCCTACCATCCCACCCTCAACACCCCACCCTCCACACACCAACAGGTGTCAAGGTGTGCCTTGGGGTCATCATGCCTAATTCTCACCCCATTCTCCTATACTGTACAATCTCAGCTTGTTGGGGTGAGAGAGTTAGGCTGATGATTCCAAAAACACCTCGACACCTATTGGTGTGTGGAGGGTACAGGTGGGTGGGATGGTACAGTTGGTAACTCTAAAATAGAATTTCAAGACTTACTTTTATTGGTGTGAAATCAACCTCAACTAATGTAATATATATATATATATATATATATATATATATATATATATACACACACACACACACATATATTCATGGCAAAAAAATCCATGTAATGCATCAGTTAGGGTTGTTCCACAGTGACAAAAGTGAGGAAATTCAGTGTTAGGGTTGCCACCCCTTTCACCCCCACCCTGCCCCCACCAACACACATCAGAGTGTGCATTGGGGTCATCAGTCCTAACTCTCACCCCATTCCATGTGTAAATAAGCTGACATGGTGCAGTATAGGAGAATGAGGTGAGAGTTAGGACCGATGATGCCAACGCACATCTCGAAGCCTGTTGTTGGAGGAGGGGTTGGTGTGGTGTGCAAGGGGTGGCAACCCTAACACCAAATTTTCTCACTTTTGTCACCGTGGAACAACCCTAACTGATGCATTAAACAGAGTTTTTTGCCATGAATTTCCCTTCTTTTTGAGAATGTGCACTATAAATAGTGAATGGAATGTGGTGTTGGGAGCACCATGCAGAACGCTATGCACAAAATGTTAACTGTGTCATGCAGTATCTCTGCAGTGAATTATTTTTCAAACATGTAAACAGCATAATTCACATCTCCAGGACATCCACTCAACACTCTCCAAAGTTCATGTGAAAAGAACAAACCGTTCCTGAGATATTCAATTTTTATGTTTCTGTACCTTTAAGAAGTGTTCCACCCCAAAATGGAGGAAATTGTGGCTGAAAATGCACTAAAATGGTGGACCTGGTGGCCTAAAAATCAATAATTGTGAAGCAGGCCAGCTTCAAATGGCCATAACTCTGGAATGGTACAACATTTTTTCACCAAACAAAAACTGGCATATTCCTTGAACAAAGTTTCAGACCAATCAACCACACACTGGCTATGCTATGCATCACAGAAATCAGTGCAGGAAAATAGCAAAAACATGTTTTGCACTGCACTATGCAAACACAAAAACACAAATAGTAATGTTAACGTAAACGGTGATGGAATAGTGAGGTAAAATAAAATAGGAACGCTAACGGTAACACAAACGCAAGCACAAATTGTAACGCACATGGTGACACAAACATAAACGGTAATGCAAACGGTAAGAGAAACACAAGCACAAACATTAATGAAAACAGAAATGGTAATATAAATGGTAACGCAAACACTAACGGCAACAGAAACACAAACATCAATGAAAACAGTAACGCAAATGCTAATGCCAATGGAAATGCAAACGGTAACGAAAATGCAAACGGTAACAGAAACGCAAACAAAAATGCAAACGGTAATGGTAACGGTGATGCAGAAGGAAACAGTAATGCAATCGACAGTGGAAATGCTACCAAAACCACAAACGCTAAGGTCAACAGAAATGCAAATGGTGATGAACATGCAAACAGTAACGGTAACGCAATTAGAAATGCAAATGGTTACGGTAACTCCAACGATGATGCCAAATGAAACAGTAACACAAACAGAAATGCAAACACAAGTGTGTATGCAAATGCAAATGGTAATGCGGACGTTCATGGTAACGCAATTGGAAATGCAAATGCTTACGGTAACACCAATGATGACACCAAAAGAAACACAAATGCAAATGCAAATGGAAGCACTATACAAATGCAAATGGTAATGCACACGGTGACGCAAAAGGAAATGCAAACAAAAACAGTAATGGAAATGCAAATGGTAACAGTAACGCAAACACAAGCACAAGCGCAAATGCAAAGGGCAACGCACACGGTGATGTAAACGGAAACACTTACGCAAACGGTTACGGAAATGCAAGCGTAAATGCTAACTGTAGCAGTAACGCAAACACACACCCTTTTTTACCCCAAAAAGGTGCATTCAGAAGCACAGTGAATACAAAGAATGTATGCATAATAATGGCCCTGGGAGCAGAAAATGAACACTTGGAATACTAAATTGCTTAAATCTCAGGAACCATACGACGTAGAAAAAAATTTAAAATCTCATATTATTTATGACTTTCTTGGATAGTTTTCCATTTAGCCGCCTAGCAGGGGACTAAGAATTTTTCCGATGAAAAGTCCATATCTTGAAGCGTTTTCGAGATACGGGCCCCGAAAGGCACAGAGGATGCAGTAATGTTAGCCTATTGGAAAAATTGTCAACTTTGGACTGCCATAACTTTGCAGCCCTCTAATATGTTGTCACCAAGCCACCAAAAGGCACATCTGTGGGATCTTGGCTTTCTTCCCTCCAAATTTCAGCCCCCAAGACCAAACCGTTCTTTTGCAGCAGGGTGGCAAAGATTTCCTATTGTTTTGGGCATAGCGTTGCAAAGTAGTGCCGTGATTTGTGACACTTTCGCAAAAAAATCCCAAAAGTGTCACATGTGCAACACTACTTTGCAACGCTACTGTTTACAAAAGTTTTAAAAACATATTCCTGGGGTGTTTAACCCCCACAAAAAAGGACATGGCTAGCATCCTCAGGACTCGACTAGGTGAACACAGCAAGAATTGTGTCCCTAGAGGGTCCCAAATTTAAATGCCAAGCATTTCTGTGATCACCAACTAAAAACAATATGGTGGATTTGTGACACTACAAGGGTCATTTGCGACACTAAAAACTGAATTTGTGACAGTTTCGAACTTTTTAAGTTTTCCCATTGACTATAATGGGAAAATTGTTTTTTTGAATAACTTTTGAACCGTTTAATATTTTTTCACAAAATCTTCAAAAGGCACATTGGGGACCCTGGCTGCATGTTTCCTGAAGTATTTGGACTGGTCACACAGACCATGCGACCTGTAGTTGTGAGCAAAGAATGCACATAAATGCGTAATTTGTGTGTTTTTCTGTACTCTGTAGCTCCATAACCGTAGATCCGACCATTACAAAACTTGGCAGATCCAGAGATCTATGGTACCAAACTGTGCATTCCATATTTCAGGCATATCTGTCATATGGTGACAAAGTTATTAAGCTGACAAATTTCAGATTTAACCTTAAATGGGGTACTCAACCCTAACTATAGTGGCACTACTGTGCCACTATAATATATATATATATATCTATATATATACTGCAGAAAACATCATTAATGCATCAGTTAGGGATAAAGCTTCAAACATAGGGAAATGTGGTGTTAGGGTTTCCAACTCTAACACTCCACCCTCACCCTGAACAGATGAAGAGGGATTGGGGGTGGCACTTGCATCTCCAGTGCTAATGCTCACCACATTCTGTTACAAAATTAGCTGGGCAGCCACAGCATAGGAAAATGGGGTGCTTTAGGGCTGGCAATGCCAATGCCACCCCAATCTCTCTTTATCTTTGCAGGGTGAGGTTGGGGTGTTAGGAACCCTAATGCCACATTTTGCTACTTTTGATGCTACCCTAACTGATGCATTAACAAAGTTTTTTGAGATATATATATATATATATATATATACACAGTGATTTACACATTTTGGGACACTGTATCTCCTGGTTTATTCTTTGGGGCACGCTCTTTCTACCCTGAAAATTTCAGGCCAAAATTCTAAACGGTGTGGCCGCAGCACAATGAGGAAAAATCAGCAAAAAAATGGGTGAAAAAAAAGCAACTTTTAAACTTTTTCACTATAAACTGTGCAAAAAGCCGCACATCCGATCAAAATGAAATTTAGCACATCAAGAGATCTACCCCACAGGAACTGGGCATACCAAATTCTGTGCAAATCTGATGAATGGTTACAAAGCTATTAAACAGCAAAATCTGGGGTTTTACATTAAACTGCCTACTCATCCCTAACTATAGTGGTGCTATTGCACCACTATAAAAAAAAAAATATATATATATATATTTAGATAGATAGATATTAAAACAACAGTGATTTTCTCAATTTTGGACACGATATCTCCATGCCCTCACATGCAACTGAGAAGAAACTTACAACTTCTTAAGATGTCCGCTTCATGATGGGGCATGGCACATTTCACACATATCACCTGAATTGTTTCAAAGTTATTGAAGTACAAACTATCAAGCTTAACAGAAAAGTGAAGAATTTGACAACAAATGGTGATATACACATTTTGGGATTGCATTTCTCCAGAGGTGCAAACCCAATCAAAATGAAACTTGGAATATCAAGAGACCATTAATCACTGAGGGCACATGCCAAATTTGATGCAAATTGCAAGAAAATCTTTGAAGTTATTAAAGCGTGAAGTATGAAACAGTCAAAGAAAGAATTTGACAAAAAATGGTGATGTACACATTTTGGGACTGCAAATCTCCAGATGTGCACTCCCAATCAAAATGAAATTTGGCAGATCAAGGGACCATTAGTCTTTGAGTGCAACTGTGAAATCTTATATAAATTATCAGAACAGCTGCGAAGTTACTAATGTTCAAAATGCTGCCACAGCAGGAGGGGTTGAAGGCTGCACCAAGACAGAGGTAACTGACTTCAGGGGGGAGGAAGTTAAGGAAATGGGAAGGATCCTTAAGAAGCATTTGGATGGGATTGGGTCAGACATGGATGCTGATAGTAGGTGGGAAATCATCAGGAGAGGGGTGCAGGATGCTACCAGCACCTGTGCAAGAATAAGACGAAAATGTAGTAGGGCCTGAAAACCCTGCTGGTGGACCAGGGAGGTCCAGGAGGTGGTGCGGGGAAAGAAGGCAACCTATAGGCAATTAAGGTGCTCAAGGAGTGAAAGGGATTGAGGGGAGTATGAGCTTATGGCTAGAAGGGCCACTAGGGTGATGAGGGTGGCTAAGGCAAGAAAGGAGCAGAACCTGGCCATGGAAATTAGGAGAGGGAACAAGGGGTTCTTTAGATACATTGGGGAAAAATGAAGGGTGAAGGGGCAGATTAGCAGGATTAAAACAGGGGAGAGATGGGTACAAGACCCGGGGGAGCAGGCTGAGGTACTAAATGAGTACTTCACCTCAGTTTTACCAAGGAAAATGGGGTTCTGCATCATACATGGGAGGAGACAGTGATACTGAGGAGGGGGGAACCCTTACCGATTGGCGGGTCTGGGGAGAGGGGGAGGCATCACTGGCAGGAGGGGGGAAGGCTAAGCAGGGAGAAGACATAGCAGAAGTGGAAATCACAGCAGAGAGAGTGAGGGGAGCCCTCAGGCCCCTTAAGACAGAGAAAGCACCGGGACTGGATAAATTACATCCCACAGTGCTGAAGGAACTTGCAGATGTCCTGGCGAAACCCCTGGCAGAGCCTTTCACCATCTCTCTGAGGACAGGGTGGGTGCTCCAGGACTGGAAGGTGGCACATATAGTGCCTATCCACAAGGGGGGATCAAGGGAGGTGGCAGGGAACTACAGGCCTGTCAGCCTGACATCGATGGTGGGCAAGGTGATGGAGGGCATTGTCAAGGAGAGGCTGGGGGGGACCTGGAAAAGTCAGGGTGCCTGGACGATAGACAGTATGGATTTGTCCCGGGGAAATCATGTCAGACAAACCTTGTGGAGTTCTATGACTGGGTGACAAGTGCCTTGGACTTGGGTAGACCAGTGGACGTCCTCTTTCTAGACTTCAGCAAGGCATCTGACTATTCCTCACGTGGGCCTGTTGGATAAGCTGGGAGAAATGGGGGTGGGGAACCAGATAATCAGATGGATAGGCAATTGGCTCCAGGACCAGACCCAGAGGGTCATAGCTGGTGGGATAGTCTCATCCCCAAGGAGGGTCTTTAGTGGGGTCCCACAGGGATCAGTCCTTGGGCCCCTCCTGTTTAACGCCTACGTCTCTGACATAAGGACAGGTATCAGGAGTGAGATGAGTCTCTTTGCGGATGACTCAAAACTGGGGGCGTAGGTGGATGGGGAGGGTGGCCCTACAGGGGGACCTGGAGGCTCTGGACAGGTGGTCTAGAAAGTGGAAGCTGAGGTTAAATGCAGGGAAATGCAAAGTACTGCACCTGAAGGCCAGATACCCGGGCCAAGTGTACACCCGGGGGGGGGGGAATGCTACCATTCTCGATGGCTGAGAGAGACCTGGGGGTGGTGGTGGATGTCAAGATGAACAACTCAGAGACTTGTAGGAGGGCAGCAGCCAAGGCCAGCAGGATTTTGGGATGCATCCCTAGGGGGATCACCTCCAGAAGGAGGAAAGTGATACTCCCTCTGTATAACTGCTTGGTGAGGCCGCACCTCAAGTACTGCATGCAGTTTTGGAGGCCACACTTAAAGAGGGACATTAAACTCCTGAAGAGAGTCCAGAGGAGGGCAACCGAAATGATTTGGGGCTTGGGGGACAAGACCTATGAGGAGAGGCTCGAAGAGCTAAATATGTACACATTGGAAGAGAGAAGGGACCGGGGGGACATGATAGAGGTCTTCAGGTACATGAAGGGGGTAAATAGGGGAGGAACAGTCAGGGTGCTTCGAAGGAAGGAGGAGGGGGCCACTAGAGGGCATGGGTGGAAGCTGGAGGGGGAAGATTCAGGGGAGAAAGGAGGAGGTGCAACTTCACTGAGAGGGTGGTGGAGTCATGGAATGCACTGCCTAGGGGGCTGGTGGAGGCAGAGATGGTGGAGGGGTTCAAGAGGGGGTGGAACAGGTACAGGGGAAGGGTTCTGGAAGCAAAATCCAATGCAGCGAGAATATTTGGAACTGGGAAGGGAGAAGCCAGAGAAGGTGAGGGGGGCAGCAAGGTCAGCTCCCAGGGTGGGGGCTGACCAAATGAGCAGATGCGAAAGACCGTTAGGCCTATTCTGCTGGCATTTTAGTATGTTAGTATGTAATGTTATCCTATGGGAAATTTCTAAACTTTGGAATGTTATAACTATGGAACTGATGTACATTTTTTCACCAAGCCAGCATTAATCACATCTGTGGGGCAACCCCTTCATATCCTTCAAATCCGAGGCTGAAAGTGCTAACCATTTCTTTGCAGTGAAATTGGAAAGAAACAGTAAACTTTATAAATTCCTGTTCGTGAGCTGTCAAAATCCCTGTTCATGAGACCAAATCCCTGTTTGTGAGCTGTCAAAATCCCTTTTTATGAACCCAAATCCCTGTTCGAAGCTGTGCAGCTATCCAAAAGACTGAACTGAGCATGCTCAGAACCCGAAATTTCAAAATTGAATAACTTTGGAACAGATTTTTTTTTTTTTGTAATTTAAATTTTATTGAGTTTTGAAACAACTACAAAGAACAAGTAACAGAAGACAATGCAAAATTCAGAATAACATGCAAACACACAAAGAACAATCCCCGAAACAAAAACAAAAAAAAATGTACCACCCCCAATCTCCCATACCCACCCCATCCACCCCACCCCTCCAGAGCACACAATCCATCCACGGAAACAAACAGGGGTAAAGGAAATGGGGCATGGGTATTCGATCTGGGTCACAAGTCCATCAGCTAATATCTAATCAGACAGTCTCTGAATAGATAGAAAGGTAAGGAATTGTTCCCACCTATGGTGGTAGAGGTCTGGCTGCCTATGTAATCTGGTGATCTGTTTTTCAACAGCAAGAGCTTGCATAATCTCACCATACCACTCCCTGTAAGCTGGGAGACACTCAGCAGACCAGTGTCAAAGAATAACAGCTTTAGCAAACATGGAAATCAGCGCTATATGAGCTTTACGGTTCCCAAACAGGGATGGTGGATAGTCTCCAACCAGGCAAGTCTCTGGAGTAAAGGTGTCTTCCAGACCCCAAGAATGGGTCTAGGGAGCTTAATTTGGGACCAAAAAGGGGCCACTTTAGGATACTCCCACAACACACAGTATGATACAAATGACCTTCCTCAGACCCACAAACGAGCTCTCCACTGACAAGTCCCAAGGGGCACAACCAAAAACTGAGGTCAGAGCAGTGACCAGTTGCCAGTATTTAAAAACATGGGAAGTGGGGATAGAGAAAAATTCCTGAAACCGCTGATGAGAGAAAATCTGCCCATCTGCAATGAGAGACGAGACCAGAGAGGTCCCAAGCTGGGGGCTGAGGGCAACCAAGACCTGATGGCCAAAAACTTTAATATTAGGATTCACCAGAACAGGTTGGGATAGGGACTGAGACCAGTCTGTCTTCAGAAAATGCTCCTATTGAAGCCTCGCCTTAATGGACCACGAGACTGGGGGATTTTAAGGGCAGTCAGAAGGTTGGTGAGCTTAACATGTAATAGTCTTGCACAATGGATGCCTATTTTCTGACACAGCCCAAACTCAATATGGAGCCAGAGTGGAGAGTAACCCCCACCCATGGGCTCCCCCAGGGCATGACCCCATTGCAGAAATTTAGCAGCGTGAAGAGACAAGAAATAAAGATAGAAATCAGGGAGGCATAGACCACCTTGGTCTCTGGATGAAGTAAGTTTAGAGTAAGCTAGTGGGACTGCTCCCCCTCTCCAGAGGAAACAGTTCAGGAGTCACTGCAGAGAAGTAAACCAGACTGTAGGAAAATATGCCCCAACCATGCCCATCAGATGAAGCAACCATGGAAGAATATTCATCTTAAGAGGAACGGATTATTATTTTTTCACCA
This sequence comes from Neoceratodus forsteri, assembly GCA_016271365.2. Lineage (NCBI taxonomy): Eukaryota > Metazoa > Chordata > Ceratodontiformes > Ceratodontidae > Neoceratodus > Neoceratodus forsteri. The sequence continues at coordinate 794,367,563 of CM028136.1, forward strand.
AACTAATGCCAGCTTGTTCCTTGGGGGGAAGGTCTTTCCACCCTGAAAATTGCTGGCCAAAATTCCCAACAGTGTGGCTGCAGCGCTATGAGGAAAAATCAGCAACAATGGGTGAAAAAAAGCTACTTTTACACTTTTTTCACTATGCGCTGTGCAAAATCTGCACATCCGATCAAAACACAACTTGCCATCTTAAGAGACCTACCCCTCAAAACTGGGCATAACCAATTTCGTGCAAATCTGATCAATGGTTGCAAAGTTATTAAAGAGCATAATTTGTGGTTTAACATTAAACTGCCTACTCAACCCAACGATAGTGGTGTAGTAGCACCACTAATATATATATATATATATATATATATGCGTAAATTGCAAGAACAGCTGCAAAGTTATTAATGCACAAAGTGCTGCCACAATGTTATCCTATGGAAAATTTCTAAACTTTGGAATGCTATAACTATGGAACCAATGTACATTTTTTCACCAAATCAGCATGAGTCACATCTTTGGGGCAACCCCTTCGTACCCTGCAAATTTGATGTCAAACGTCATAACCGTTTCTTTGCAGTGAATTGGGACAGAAATAGTAAGCTTTATAAATTCCTGTTTGTGAGCTGTCAATATCCTTGTTTGTGAGCCCAAATCCTTGTTCAAAGCTGTGCAGCTATCCAAAAGACTGAACTGAGCATGCTCAGAACCTGAAATTTCAATACTGAATAACTTTGGAATGGATTATTATTTTTTTCACCAAACTAACACTAGCTTGTTCCTTGGTGCAAGCTCTCTCTACTCTGAAAATTTCAGGCCAAATTCCAAATGGTGTGGCCACAGTGCGATGAGGAAAAGTCAGCAAAGATGGGTGAAAAAAATGACTTTTACACCTTCTTTGCTATGCACTGCACAAAATCCACACATCCGATCAAAACAAAACCTGGCATATTAAGATATCTATCCCACGGGACCGCGCATACCAAATTTTGTGCAAGTCTGATGAACGGTTGCAAAGTTATTAAAGTGCAAAATGTGAGGTTCAACATTAAACTGCCTACTCAACCCTAAGTATAGTGGTGTGGTAGCACCACTATAATATACATTATAGTTAGAGCTGAGCAGGAGTTTCTATGTTAAATCTTAAATTTTGCACTTTAATAAATTTGCCACCGTTTAGCAGATTTGAAGAAATGTTTGCATGCACGGTCTCCTTGGGTACATCTCTTGATGTGCCAAGTTTCATTCCAGTCGGATTTGCAGAATCTGAGATCCAGATAGTGAAAAAAACTGAAAATTCACCTATTTTGTTAGTTTTTTTCTTCATGCTGCACAGAGACGGTGTTGACGTTTGGGGTGAACATTTTGCTTTAGAAAGAGCTTGGATTACAGAATAAGCCAGCATTTATTTGGTGAAAAAATATTAATCCGTTGGAAAGTTATAACATTTTTAAGGTCTCATTATTTTCAATGGGATTTTTTTATCAGGATACCTGCACCATACGAACAAGGATCCTTGTTCATGAGGGACCAATTCTTGTTCGCAAGTTGGCAATCCTTGATCACCAGAAAAAATTATTTGTTCGCAAGCCACTATCTTGTTTTTTCATTTTGCCCCCAAAAAACTGCCATAACTCTGCCCAGGGATGGTTGTTTGTCACATTTAAGTATGAATTTTACTCTTTTGGGGTTGATGAGCTGCACTGTGAGCTTTCTGACATTTGTATGCCCCTGTAATTTTTTTAATATTTTTAAATCTTTGGAGACTAGTATGTTCCTATTGAAAATACATAATACACAGCACTATTTATACCCCACTAAAAATGCCAGCTGTGAGCAACAACTGTACTGAATAAATAGATACTAATTTAGTAATTAACATAGAAAGTGCTTGTCATTTGAAAGATTGCAAATCATAGATCACATGCTGATGTAAAACATTCCAACCATATGTTATTATCGGTTATAAGGAGCCTAAAAGTGTGTTGCGCGTATGCACGGTAGTTGAAAACTAGGGCGTCAACACACATTTTGCCACTACAGAAATGTAACAAAGCATAGTACCTCACAGACAATGAATCTCACCTGTGATCAACTAAAATGAGCTACAAAACCATGTGTGGAACACCCAGCTCTTATCAGTGCCATGCATTCAAAATGGACCAATTCACCACCATGGTGAAAAGTATGACAAAGGGAAGGAAAGGGAAAGGGAAGGGGAAGGGAAGGGAAGGGAAAGGGGACATTGTTTAACCAGGAGTAGCACACTAAGCCGAAGCTTGTTTCCAGATACAACCTGGGAGCACAAGGAATTTAAGTGACTTGCTCAGGATCACAAAGCACATTATCTTACAGGCAATGACCCTCATCTGTGAACTACTGACCAATGAACTACAAAAACATGTATGGAACACCCATCTCCCATCAGCACCCTGTGTCCAAAATGGACCAATTCGCTGCCATGGCACATTCTGAAAGAATATGCAGAGGGACACGGGGAAGCACTGTGGAACCTGTGTGTCACTATCTCAGCTGAATATACCACACAAATCATACATTGTTTTGAAGCATGTTACATGCTCTATGCACCTTAAAAAGTAAACTGGTCACAGCATGTTCATGACACGATGTAGCATGAACCCCAGTGTGTTGCGCCATTACATAGCAGTGAAAAACTAGGGAACCTGCTATCTAATCACCCTGTCAGCAGTACAACAAAGCATATTATGTCAGAGACAATGACCCTCATCTGTGATCTACTGACCAATGAGCTTCAAAACCATGTATGGAACAACCTGCTCCCATCAGAGCCATGTGTTCAAAATGGACCAGTTCTCCACCATGGCACATTCTGAAGGCATACGCAGTGGGACGCAGTGAAACATTGTGAGATCTGTGTGGCACTATCCAAGTCGAATAGACCATACAAACCATATATTATTTTGAAGCATGCTACATGCCCTATGCACTTAAAAAAGTAAACTGGTCACAGCACATTCATGACGTGATGTAGCGTGGACCCCAGTGTGTTGTGCCATTGTGTAGCATCGAAAGACTACAGAGCCTGCTTTCTCATCACCCTGTCAAAAGTATGACAAAGCATATTACCTCACAGACAATGATCATCATCTGTGATCTACTGACCAATGAGCTTCAAAACCATATATGGAACACCCAGCTCCTATCAATGCTCTGTGTTCAAAATGGACCAATTTGGCACCATGGCACATTCTGAATACACATGCAGAGGGATACAGGGAAACATTGTGGGACTAGAGATGTTGCAAAATTAAATTTCTCTAGTGAATTTGCCACGAAATCAGCAATTTCATCACATGAAACATTTTGCACAATTTCCACCATTCCATTCAATTTTTTGCTAGGTGCAAAATTGTGAAATTTTGCACACAAAATGAGAAATTTTGCCACAAAATCTGCAAATTTTCCAAATTTCACTCAAAGTTTGCCAAATTTTGCCAGAATTTCACCATTTTGAAGGTGAAATTTTGCAGTGAAATTTCACATTTCGTGGGCAACATTTCACATTTCCCCCATGGAATTGCAAATTTCACACCCACTAATCATTTCACGAAATGTGCAAATTTCATGAAATATTTTGTGGAATTAAATTTTCTAATGTTGTACATCTCTATGTGGGATCTGTATGGCACTATGCAAACTAAATATACCACAAAAATCATGCATTATTTTGAAGCATGTTACATGTCCTGTTTTTCTTCATCACTCGCTAAGTTCCTTGTTCACGAGTCTTTGTTCATCACTAGCGAAAAAGGATATTGGCTGACAAACTAGGATCCCCAGTCTGGCCATCTGGACTGAAATTTTCATGACCAGATATGGGCCAGACTTAGAATCCTTGTTTGTGAGCTGATTTTCTTGTTCGCCAGTGATGAATCAGGATGGCGAACAAAGAAATCAGGTGGCAAACAAGGGAGAAAAACTATAATTTCTGTACTTTTTTAAAGTAGTAGTAAATCATTTTTTATTCATAAGAATATTGGAATACATTCAACTGAGCAGGCTCATTTTCAATGAAGTTCCAGGCCAAGTAAAATACATATAGTTACACAACTTCTCATATATATATATATATATATATATTATACTATACGCATTAAATAGAGCAATAACATTATAACATAAGACAATTCAACAATAACATCAACACCTCAAATCTGATTTTTAAAGTGCATTACAAGAATTAGAAGTTAAAGCATTTTTGTTTTTTTATGAGCCCCTCAAACAGAAAAAAATCCCTTGTGTCAAGTGGCACCCCAACCCTGTTTTTTTTATATACTTTTGTTTTAATTTTTTGATTTTTTTTTCCTACCACCACCCTTTTTTTTTTCATTGGGGGGTCACAATGGTACCATTCCCTGGTGTTAAGTGGTACCCCCACCCTCCATTGCGCCAGTAATCATTGGTGCCAGTGGCATCCCACTGGGAAGGTCTGTTTTTTTAAGCTGTAAAGAAGAAAACCATCCCTCATCGTCTTTTGCTTGTTTTTACCTGTGGGTCATATTGTTCATGAGGTGGGGTCATAAGAAGGCTATGTTGAAAATTTGTGGTCAAGATGTTAAAAAATGGTTGAGTTATGGGCATTTGTTGCTATCTCACTTCGCACACTTATAACTTTGGACATTTTCTATATTTTCACCCCATATTTTCAGCATAACCTTGTTATTACCCCACCTCATGTATGTGACCCCTGTTATTTTTTAAATCCCAGCCAAGATGTATTTTCACACTTGTGGCACAGAAAGGTATTGCAGTTGTGCAGAATTATGTTTTGACAGGGATTTGAAAATGTTCTGTTCTGGGTACATGCGGTGAGGTCATAAGACAACTATGTTGAAAAGCTGGGGTAAAAATGAATAAAAATGGCAGAGTTAAAGAAACATAAACTTTGACTGTAGATAAGGACTGCTTGGCCCACCTAGTCTGCCCATTTCCCTTCTTATTGAATACGCAGGCACTTAAGACTTTTCTATGGGGAAAGCATTCCCAGTATTTTCTTGATTTTATCTTGTATTTATTGTACTTTGTTTTATGTGAATTGTACAGCGCCTTGAAATTTGAAAGGCCCTTAACAAATAAATGTTATTATTATTATCCTAGTTAACCAACATTCTACTTTATCCTATCCCCCACTATAACTGCTTTTTTGTCTGTCCCATGCATTCTTGAATTCCCCCACTGTGTTTGACCCCAAAACCTCCTCAGGAAGGCTGTTCCATGAGTCCACCACCATCTCCATGAAAAAAGTACTTCCTCACGTTGCCCCTGAGCCATCCCCCTCTATCTTCAAATTGTGCCGCCTTGTTCTTGCACATCTCTTTTTCTGAAAGATGCTACCCTCTTGGACTTTGTTGATTCCCTTGACTTATGACTATTTGTCAATGGAGGGATGAGAGCACAGGGTCCTTCCTACCATAAAATATGGATACTCTCCTACTATCTTAATTGAGGGATGGGAGTGCAGGGAAGGATACTGTTATACTATCTCGATGGAAGGATGGGAGTGCAGGGATTCAAGGACCCTGCACTCCCACTATAATATAAGGATACTGGTATACTACCTCGATGGAGAGATGGAAGTGCAGGGTCTGAAGCACCCTGCACTCCCACCATGATATAAGGATTCTCTTATACTACATCAATGGAGGGATGGGCATGCAGAGTCTAAAGGACCCTGTTCTCCCACCATAAAATATGGATACTCTTATACTATCTCAAAAATTAAGGAAATAAATTGCAAAACACTTTGTTAATGCATCAGTCAGGGTTAAAGTGACAAAAGTAGGGAAATGTAGCATTAGGGTTTCCAACTCTGACACCTCATTCTCAACCCTGTATAGACTGACAGGCGGGGGAGGGGGCTGTCTTAGGGCTTATGAACCCTAATGTTCATCCCATTCACCTATTCTGTAGCCATGTCACCTAATTTTGTACTGGAATGGGGTGAGTGCTAGGGTTCACAAGCCCCAAGAGAGCCCCCTCCCCCACCGGTGAGTCTGTGCAGGATGGGGAATGGGGTGTTAGGGTTGGAAACCCTAATGCCACATTTCCCTATTTTTGTTATGTTAACCCTAACTAATGCATTAACAAAGTTTTTTTGCAAATATATATACAGTATATATACACACAGATACATATTATACTGGTGCGGTAGTGCCAGTATATTAGGGTTGAGTGCAGACTTCTATGTTAAACCCAAAACTTTGAACTTTAATAATATTAGACCCACTTAACAGATTTGCACAACATTTGGCAGGCATAATTTCCAGGCATATGTCCCTTGAAGTGCAAAATTATGTGCAAATTTGTTGTATGGTTTGTGAGATAGAAACTGTCAAATCATACTAATGTACCAGTTTTTTCACATTTCTTTGTCCACCTGTATCTCAGACATGCCTTTATGTTGTGGTTTGAGATTTTCAGAGTAAAAAGCGTTTGGATCACAGATGTGCCTTTTGAAGGTTTGGTGAAACAATAATCCATTCCAAAGTTATTTAATGTTCAATTTCCCATTATTTCCTATGGGAAAATTTATATGTAAAATGAAAGTGAAAGTACTTTCTCACACTGTCATCCAGTTTTGCATATTTGCACCTTAATAACTTTGCAACCCTTCAATGGATTTGCACAAAATTTGGCATGCCTAAGCTCTGGAAGAAGTGTTGTTGATGTGATAAATTTCATGCAAATCTGTTGCACGGGTTCTGAGATACTGTGTTTCAAACTTACACATTTTATTTCCATTTCACAGACAGTCTTCCGGTCTTGCATATTTGCACTTTAATAACTTTAGAACCCTCTCAGGGGGTATGTCTGTAAATGTGAGAAATTTCATTTGAGCCTCTTCTGTGATTTGTGAGATATTGTGTCTCAAAAATCATTAAATGTACATGTTTTTTCCATTTTTACTAACAATCTTCAAGTTTTGCATAATTTGTACTTTAATAACTCTGGAGCCCTACAACATACGTGCATATAATTTTGCATGCATCATTTCATAGAGTTGGTTTGTTGATGTCTTTAATTTCATTTAAATCGCTTGAGTGGTTTTGAAGATATTGTGTCTCAAATATCCTTAAATTTATTTGTTTCCCCATTTTTGCAAGTAGTCATCCAGTTTTGCATAATTTGCACTTCAATAACTTTGCAACTGTTCAATGAATATACATGAAAGTTTGCTTGCATAATTCTGTGTGGTAGATCTGTTATTTTTGCTAATTTCATTTGAACTGCTTTTGTAGTTTCTGAGATATTGTGTAATAAATATCCCTAAATTTACATGTTTTTTCCATTTTCAGTCTTCCAGTTTTGCACACTTTGCAACTTAATAAGTTAGCAACCCTTCAATTTATGTGCATGAAATTTTGAATGCATAATCTCATGGGGTAGTTCTGTTAATGTGGCTAACTTAGCTTGAACTGCTTAATTGCGACATTGTTTGTCAAAAGAACTAGGGTACTGCCAAAGTTTGTGACTACTTTTCCAGATATGTTTGTTTCTTTGTCAGTTTATAACTAAATATGGTCTGGGCTTTTAGGTTGAAATGTTCTGGGTACAAAGGACTTGCCCCAGAGATGTGCCTTTAGCTAGTTTGGTGGAACAATGTTACTGTGTGGCAGAGTTATAACACTTTGAAGTTTCAGAATTTCCCTTAGGGTAACATTGTGATGATTGGGGCACTTTTCAGATGCTATATCTCGAAAACACTTTGAGGTACAGCCTTGGTGCTATGGGTAGTTTAGTACACTTTTGGATGTACTAAATTATTTTGCATGTTACCAGGCCCAGTTTCAAACTGTTGGTGAACTGCAATGAATGGGGCACATATGACCTATAATGTGGCATGCATTATCAACATGTCAGCAGTACTGCTTTGCAGGGCAAAGTAGTATCACAACACACTGTGCATTGATGGGAGTCCCACAAGCACATGAGGGACAATTGCATACAGTAGGCATGGATGGGAACTCAAGGCCTGGAGGGCTCTCTGCCCCCACTGCTCACTATGGACTGCTGGGAGTGTAGGACCAGATGGCCTTACAGTCCCACATGGAAATGAGGGACAAGTACAATAGGCATGTATAAGAGCACAGGGCCCTACCACTCACTATAGACTAATAGGAGCACAGGGCCTGGAGGTCCCTGTGCTTGCACACAGAAATGAGGTACAATTACAATAGGCATGAATGGGAGCACAGTGCCCTCCTACAGCTCCCATAATCAAATAAGGTTACAATTATACTTTCTCAAAAAGTAAGGAAATTCATTGCAAAAACTTTGTTAATACATCATTAGGGTTGATGCATCAAAAGTAGTGAAATACAACCTTAGGGCTCCTAAGCCTAAGACCCCACCCCACTGTGCCTGCAGGAACAGGCATGATAGGTAGGTTTTGGGGTAGTGAACCCTAATGCTCACCCCATTCTCCTATGCTGTATCCATCTTACTTTATTTACTCATGGAATGGGGTGAGCATTAGGGTTCACAACTGCAACACACACCTCTCATGCCTGTTCCTGCAGGCACAGTGGGTGGGGTCTTAGACTTGGGAGCCCTAAGGTTGTATTTCCTTCCTTTGATGCTTCACCCTAATGGTGCATTAACAAAGTTTTTGAAATGAATATATATATATATATATATATATATATATATATATATATATTATAGTGGCGCAGTCATGCCATTATATTTAGGGTTATGAAGGCACTTCTATGTTAAAGTCAAAATTTTGTGTGTTAATAACTTTGGACCCATTCAATGGATTTGCCTGAAATTTGGTATGTGTGGTGGGGCATGGTAGATATCTTGATTTGCAAAATTTTGTTTCGGTTGGACTTACGGTCTTTGCGCACAAAAACACTGAAAAATGCAAAATTATCCAGTTTTGGAGGCAATTTTGGGGATTTTGTCAGTTGCCATGCCTGGCCATCTTGTGGTGTGCTGCTCTGTGAGATGTTTCATCTGAAAGAACTTTGCTGGCCGAACATGCCGCTTTTCATTTGGTGGAAAAATATTAAGGCATTCAAAAGTTATGCCAGTTTTAAGCTCCCATTATAAGTCAATGGGACAATTTATATGGTTGTTTTGTGAACAAAGAATGGGGTTTGGGCCATCTCGTACTGCCTGGCGATAAAAGAATTTGGAACCTCACGGTCAAAGAATCTTTGTCCCAAAGAATTCTTTGATCGTGAGGTCCACCATCTTGTTTTTGAATTCTGATAAAAAAAATCAAATATCTCGTCTCAGGGGTCACTCCTGAAGTAAAACTTGGAAGGCTTTACTCAGAGAGCCTCGTTCTATCAAGCCATGCCTTTGGTTCAGTGTAAAATGATAAAAAAATAGAGTTTTAAACATTTGAAATCTTTGATCGTGGCTCGCTAACGATCTTTGATCGTGAGCCTGCAAATTCTTTGATTGTGAGCTTCTTTGATCGCAATCTTGCATCGCAAGGTAAAAATACATTTTTGGGTTTTGCTCAGGGGGCTTCATTCTATTGAGGCATGGCAGTGATTTTGTTTAATTCTGCCTAAAAGTCGAGTTTCAGCATTTTTTATTCTGTGATCGCAAGTGTGCAATTTCTTTGATTGCAAGCCTGCAAATTCTTTGATCGTGAGATTCTTTTATCGTGATCCTGCATCGCAAGAGAGGGATGAGATTGCCCTTTTAAAAATTCAATTTTCTCAGCCCCTGGGTGGCCTAGGAACACAAATGAGGGTGGGTTTTGCTCAGGGGGAAAGGGGGTTGTACCAGTATCTTTTTTATTGTGGGCGTTATGGAAAACAAAATCTCAATTTAAATTCAGTTGTACTACTGTATTTCAGGAAGTGTCACGTTTCCCTCTTAGGGTTCCTGTGGATGGTTGGGGGAGAGAATAGAAACCAAGGTGATGCTCTCCCAGCTCTGAAACCTCTAATTCTTAAGCAACACATTATTGCTATTATTTTTAGTCTATTACAGTATGTGTTACACTTTTTAGTACTCCGCTAAAAAAATGTTTTATTTTCATTTCAGCATGATTTTATGTGAAATTGTTCTTGTGCTCTGGTCCGAATCCTGATTGCCATGTCAAACCGGACTTTGACACTTTTTTATATTTAATACTACTGGTTTGCATGGATTGTGAACAACACAGCAGTTGGAGCTTTTCACTTCACATCTCGGAAAACTCAAAGCTGTCAGTTAAGCCATATTGCACCATGCTGCTTGGGAGCTGTGCACTGTATAGGTGCTTTTAGTTTATTTATTTATTTGACAGATTGTATTACTTAAGTGGTTTTCTGACCTCTGAACACTGCTATGCTTGGATACATTTTTCCTAACTAGAATGGCGTTCTTTGGCTGACGATATTGGGGTGAGGTCATTAGTGTTAACAACAGGACCGCAAGTTTCATACTGCAGCCTTTATCCCAGTGTTCTAGCCCTGCACAGTAATACAGCAAATCAGACTGCAATTGTCAATTAATAATCCTCAGTGATTTGCGGTTCATTCTTCTCTAAATCAGCAATTTGCAACTTGCACTCCGATAATTACTCCCATTAACTGCTGCTATTAACACATACTAGAGCAGTCAGGGAGTCAGGGAGACATGCGAAATAGGTGAAACACAGTGGTGAAATTGAATCTGACCGCAAAACGGACATATTACACTGAGAAGCACAAATAAGGCACAAAAGCTGTCATTTCTTCCTGAGCCTTCGCGAGCAACATAAAATGGCTTGGCGAGCCACATGTTGTTCATGAGCCACTCGTTGGACAGCCCTGGGATAATGCTTATCACTTGAATGTGTGTACCTCTTTCTCAAACAAAAGTATTACTTAATGACTGTTAAGATGTGGTGTGTATTTACGAAGACTCACACATATATGGTCTTTTTTTTCTCTACTCCCAGGTGGCTTTTCTTTTGTTCTCCTCTCCCGACTGGTGCAAGAACCATGCTTGACAAACAATTCCCCACCCTCCAATACACCAAGACACATAAAAAAATTCACACAGGACACAAGGTATAACCTAATATTTTGTTATACCCAGATGAAAACCCACACTTTTAAACACCGCATTTAACATTTGGCTCACTGCCTGCTCTTTATGTGCTACAGAAAAGAGCTACACTGTGCATTATTTGGCAAGCAAAGTTCATGAAGTGTATGCTCACCAACACCTGGTCAATTTACAGAATGCTACCACAGCTGTCATTCTCTGTGATGTATCACAAGGCAGTTGTTGTAACATGTGACAAATGACAGTTAACACACTTCATCCTGGTGGACAGCATGCTACAAACACAATTTAGGACGGGTTTTGCTTAGGGGGCTTTGTTTTATCGATCCATGCCGGTGGTTTCATGTACTTATGTGTAATTTTTTATTTATACCATTTTTTATTCCTTGATTACGAGCCTGCAAATTCTTTGATTGCGAGCCTGCAAATTCTTTGATCGCAAGATTCTTTGATCATGATCCTATATCACGAGCGAGGGACGAGATGGCCCTTTGAAAAATTAAATTTTCTCAGCCCAGGGGTGGCCTAGGAACACAAATGAGGGTGGGTTTTGCTCAGGGGCTTCGTTCTATCGAGGCATGGTGGTGGTTTCATGTAATTCTACCTAAAACTTGAGTTTCACCATTTTTTATTCTTTGATCATGTGCCTGCAAATTCTTTGATCGTGAGCCTACAAATTCTTTGATCGTGAGATTCTTTGATCGCCATTTTTGATCACTAGATAGGGACAAGATGGCCAGATTTTATAATGCATTAGATAGGCCAATTTCACGAATCTTTAAGTTTAAATATCTCAGAAACGGTTTGGTCTTTTTACTTGAAATTTGGAGGGTGTTCACAGCATGTCCTGTAGATGTGAATTGTTTACATGTTGGAGAAAATATTTTTTGTGGAGATATTGCATGACGCAATTTATGTGTTGCAGACAGTGTTTTGTATTGTGCTAGTGGCTTGAAATTGATATGGTAGCTAACCTTAGTGTCATGAATGTAGTTTTCAGTCATTGTGCCTGTAAAATGTTAACAGGTGTGGAATTCTGCAACTCTGCCGAATGAAAATCTCAAACTTTAACATGTTACATCCCTGACATGGTTTGGTCTTTTACATTGAAATTTGGAGGGTGTTGATGGTACATGCACATATACAAGTTGGTGGGAGCGCAGGGCCTGAAGGACCTGTGCTCCCACCAACTTGTGCAAGTTCTTACTTTTGTATTCTTTCTCAAAAGTAAGGAAATTCTATGCAAAAAACTGCGTTAATGCATCATTTAGGGTTAAACCACAAAAAGTCAGGAAATGAAAAATCTTTAGGGTTGCCCTTCCCCCCCAGACCCGCCAATCACCCCAAGATTGACAGATGATAGGGTGTGTCATTGGAGCTGTGAGGCCTAAATGTCACCCCATTCTTTTTTGCTATTCCTTGTCAATATCATTACACATGTTTTTTTTTTAAAAAAAGAGAGATGTGGTAGCCATGTTAGTCCAGTCAACAATGTAGAGAAAAAATACAACAAATATGTTGCAGGTGATACCTTTTGACCTGAGGAAGAGAGTTTCACCTCTCGAAAGCTAGTCTTAAAAATAAATTTGTTAGTACAATAAAAGGTATCACCTGCAACGTATTTGTTGTGTTTTTTCTCTAGATTGTTTCTCACTGTAAACTGACTCTAAATGGCAGTGCTTCACCACACAGTTTCTGTTTCTCACTGCAAGCTGAAACTAACTCAATTAGCATTGCCAAACACATTCACCTGTTTCCCATAGTGTGTCTAACACTCCCAGTCCATTCAGAAACACTCAAACACACTGAGAACAACCACAAACTGTGCTCTTGGGATAGCCTAGAGGTTAGAATAATGAGCTTTGAACAACCTTGATACAGGATCTGTACTACTGCCAGACCATCGACTAGCCGACAATCATCTTCCCGAAGTTAATTTCCCAAAAGGGTTTATTTACCGAAACATTAAATCCCGCAGCACCATTTACCAACATTTACAAAATGAGAAACACACAGCTTTAAACCCTCACACTCTGCAGCTATGGCTGAGGTGGTAATTTGTGAATCATACATGCAGCCCCCCAAAAAACTAAAAACAAGCACGCTGACAGCCCTGCCAGAGTGATGTGTGTGTGTGTGTGTGTGTGTGTGTGTACTGCTTGCCAAACATAAAAGAAGGTGATGCCAAGCTGAAAGAAAATATCAATAGGAGTGTCAAACTTAATGAAAAGTCTCAGAGTTTATCCATATAGCGTGTGATGAGGCAATTGCAAAAGTCAGCAGCCAGCCATGCTGGTGATTAAGTATATTGTACTCCGAGGACATCACACAGGACATCATACACAATAGGAAAAAGGTACTATTACTATATGCTTCAGCTCCTTTAGTGGCTCTTCCACCACCTAGGTGCCCCCGGGACCAAAGCAGCCAGCTGTCATGCGCTGACCGCCCACCCGACTAAGAAAAGATCATCGAGCCCCTGACTGGACTGCCCAGCTCCTCTAGCAGCTCAACCGCCACCACTGGTACAGAAGCAGTTTGCCTTTCGTGTGCTTACCACCCACCTGACTAAGGAAAGATCGCTGAGCCCCTGACCAGGCTGCGCAGCTCCTCTAGCAGCTCCTCCATCACCGTGGTGCCCCCGGCACTGAAGCAGATGGCCGTCGTGTGCTGACTGCTTGCCAGACTAAGGAAAAATCATCGAGCCCCTGATCAGGCTGCCCAGCTCCTCTAGCAGCTCCTCCACAACCACCGTACCCTCAGCACTGAAGTAGCAGGCTGTCGTGTGCTGACCACCCACCTGACTTAGGAAAGATAGCCGAGCTCCTGACCGGGCTGCCCAGCTCCTCTAGTGGCTCCTCCATCACCATGGCACCACCGACACCGAAGCCACCAGCTGTCATGCGCTGATCAAAAAGGTACTCTTACTATATGCTTCAGCAGTCAAAGTGGAAGTCACCAAAGAAGCCCAAAGGAAATACACTCACCTCCGAGAAGAGCAACAGGTAGAAGCAGTCCACATTGCTATATCACGAAGGTCAGTGCACTCTGAATTAGGAAGAGCAATTTGAATGGAAACCTCCTCATCTGGGTTTAAAGCTGTGTGTGCTAGTCCGTTTACATAATTTTTTCATTTTGTAAATGTCGGTAAATGGGGCTGTGGGATTTAATGTTTTGGCAAATGCTACCAACCGGGAAATTCTATTGCGGGAACTTGAAGTCGGGATGTAGAATGTTGGGCAATCAACAGACGGGAAGTCATACCAGACCTCCTTGATACATCCAGCACACGAGACCTGGGTTTGACTCTCACTACTTCCACACTGTATGGCTTTGAACAAATCACTTAATTGTCCAGTGCTTCCCAAATCACCACTAAAAACTTACCCAGTTACCAAACACTAAAATAAAAGAGCAAACAGAAAAACATAACTATATGTTGAATCTTTTACGTATCTAGGAGTTACACTCGACCCATCTCTGGATTTTAACCTGCACATTGCTGCCACCTGCAAGGTGATAAGCACCAAGCTAGGACTTGCTTATAAAATCAGGTCCTCTCTCAATAACACTGCTAGGCTTGCTATTGTGCAAGGTTTTCTCCTTCCCAGTCTTTACATATTGTTCCCCGGCTTACCTTGATGCCAGCAAAGGAGCATTCCAGAAGTGGAGCACATGCTGTAACAGCATATGCAGATTTGCCCTCTCTGCCCACAGGCTAACTCATCATTGTCAACTCTACTCCAGACTGGGCTGGCTCTCCCCTCAGTCATATACACTCTATTCTACTGGCTGCCTGATTGATAATATAATCAGAACAGGGACCCAGTATACCTCTCTAGGCTGCTTACCCATTCCACCCATGCCCATTCCCTTAGGTTGTCAGTACAAACTCCTTTGGAAATTCCTAGGTGCTTCACCAAAAAGGGTGGACTCTCCTTTGCTACATCTGCCCCTCTCCTCTGGAACTCTCTCCCCCAACAGGTCAAACTCTCCAAATCCCACTAGGTCTTCAAACTGGGCCTTCGCTCCCACCTACTTGATTCTAATATCTGCTTCTGCTCTGAATCTTGAGACTTCTCCTAGTTAGTTTACTCAGCATTATGGCACTTACTGTCTCTTCATTTCTGCTACTCACCAGTCCTACTGTACTTTCCTCACTTACCCTATTGTTATAACTATTTATTGTTTTTCGGTACCTGTTGCATGATTACTGTTAGTATTTTCCTTATGTCTAGTGCAAGCAGTTAGTGTAACTCATTCTGTTTGTTTGGCTCTGTAGAACTGGCTTGCTCTTAGTCTGTAAACATTGCTTTTTTTGTGTGCTCCCTTATGCTGCGCCATGAACGATGTCACTCCTGTTTGTACCTGCCTCTCTCTTGTGTAACTCTCCCAGGTTGTGCCAGAATATAGGCAATACTCTTGTCTAGTGCACTTACCCAGTAATCAAACACAAAATAAATAAATAAATAAAAATTTCTGACGCTCTCACCCCCATTGTATAAATTGCACACTTGAGCAAATAGTGTGCTATGGAAAATATTCTCACTCCTGCATCATGAGCTCTAGATAATCTCACTCATGCCTTCGGCACCCATGAGATATCCAGAGCTCACTCTGCAGGAGTGAGAATATTCCATATCCACTGACTGCCCATCACGTATCCCATATATATATATATATATATATATATTTGCAAAAGATTTGTTAATGCATCATGTTAAGGTGGATACCACAGTGACAAAAGCAGAGAATTGAGGTGTCAGCATTTCCAACCTTAACGCGTACTCACCCAGGGTTTCCACCCCTACCATCCCACCCCATCCTCCCACCCTCACGCACCAACAGGCATCAGGGTTTGCCATGGGGTCATAAAGCCTAACTCTCACTCCATTGTCCTATACTGTAGTGTGTAAGCATGTTTACATGAAATGGGTGAGAGTTAGGCCCTAACCCATGGCACTACTCAACACCTGTTGGTGTGTGAAAAATGAGGGGATGGTGGTGGGGTGGTAGGGTGAGTACTTGGTGGGGCATTAGGGTTGGAAACCCTAATGCCTCATTTCCCTGCTTTTGTTGCTGTGGTATCCACCCTAACTGATGCATTAACAAAGTTTTGGGCAAGATGGTGGTGGTGTGTGAGCTGCCTGAACCTGTAGTTTAAGAGCCCATTCTATTTTTATGTTTAGATTTGTATTATTGTAGCTTTAGCTGAGTTTTAGCTTGGGTTTCAGATAAACTAGTTAAGGCTCGTAAAGTGAGTAAGCTTAAAAAAGATTTGCAGCTTTTTTCAAGGAGTTAGTGTTGACGTTGATGTCTCTGAACCTAACGCTAAGTGTCTTACATGTGGCATTATTTTGTATTTTTCTGCCTATTTTAAATGAATGGTACTGTCAGTACCAAATTGGCAGCATCTACTTGGTCTATTTCCCAACATTTGTGCAGTTTAATATATTTTTAACAACAGTAGCATTTTTCTTACCGGTTTTTCAGAAGTTCCTCTGAATCCCACCTCCAGAGTTAAGATCATAGGTTGGTTTTGTGAACTGCTTGTCTGCAGGTTTTCTGTCTGCAAGTAAAACCTTAGCAGCTGCTTTGGCAGGTCCATGCTGAGGGAGGAGAGTGGTCCGGGCACCTGTCAAAGTAGAGGAGGATGTGACCAAAGATTGTCTGTGTCTGGGAGACCGACATTGTGAGAGAGCACCTGGCTCCTGGTGGACTGGGGATCTGAAGGCGATATTAGAACTGAAATTGGAAGGAGAGAAGTTATGTGGTTGTGGGCTCTGTTGGAGTGAGAGGTCGATGGACGGCCCCCCATCTGCCTCCTTCATTAAAAAACTCTATCTGTTGGAAGAATATCAGCCGGTTTTTTGGCTGGATTGGAAAGTAAGATCTTGACGAGCCTGTGTGGTGACTTGTTAATAGAGGGGCTGACCTGAGTGTGAGTCGTAGGCCACCTGGGTATTAGACCCAACCAGCGGGGCTGGCCTCTGATCTGCCAAAGGACGGGTGTGAGTGTTATCCCGGCTAAGGAGCATGGAGTGCACCTGGAGGGATGCTGCCCAGACTGGCTATAGGTTTGGGCCTGAGATCCAAGATGGCCTAAGGGTGGGAAGCCCCTGCAAAGGAAGAAGAAATTGGCTAGATTTTTAGGTAGAAGTAAGAAGGATTAGGAGGAGTTTCGGAGGGCACCGAGAGACCTGTGGAAATATCTGCTTGGTTAGCCGAGGACATCTGTATTGGGAAGACTGAGAGTCTTCCCAGGGTGAGAATGCTGTTTTATTTCAAGCACTAACTGTGGTTAACTGTGACTGGTGATTAAACTAGAATTCAATTATTCTGATATCAGAACTGGAAGGAGACTAACAGAGCCTGGTGTGAGCCAGCCTTGTTGAAAGCTGTATTGGACATATTCCCCTCAGTGGTGGGAGCTCTGTGGGGGTTTAAACTGCTATATGATCATATTAAAATATTAATATCTGGAAATTTTAAAGTTGAAGCTGCTAAGATTTGGTGTGGGCCAGGATTTGGCTGGGTAATTTTTGAACTGGGGGAGTGAGTGACTTTATTGTAAGATTGTTTGAGGGCTGAGGGCTGATTGTTGTAAAGGGTGGACTGTTATATTATACTGGTGTAAGAAGACTGTTTGGTAAGTGTGAGTTTTGATTGTGGTTTGTGAGTGAGTGAGTGAGTGAGTGAGTGAGTGAGTGAGTGAGTGTTGCGGTAATTGGGGTACTGTGTTGAGGGATAAAGATTACAGCCAGGCAGTACTCCCCTATGAGATTGAGGGGTCTGTGTCCCTTTGAGTGCCCTCCATTTCCTCTGGAAGTTTACAATTGACATCGGGTTTTGGTATTGTAAGGAGGTGGGGGTTGGGGGGTGCCATAGATCTTGAGGGGGATAGGAATGGGCTGAATGGATAGAGACAGTGGGGACCAGCAGATGCCCTGGGGTGAAATGGACACAGAATTGAGGTCCTCCTTGTCTTGTGCCCATACCCAAGGGCTCTGTCTTGGACAGGCAGGTGGTGGGGTCATCCTTGAATTCTCATCCCTCTTGGGCGGTGTTATGCAATGCCAGGTCTATTAAAAATAAGACCGCAGTGGTGGCAGATCTTGTTGCCTCTGCAGACCAGGCTTCCATCAGTGAGACCTTGCTGGATGAAAATGCAGGCCCTATTTTGGCTTCTGTAGTTCCAGTAGGGTTCTTGGTGATACACCACTTGAAAGTGGACTGTAGGGGTGGGGGAGTCATTTTCTGTTTTACACAGGAATTGGATATCAGGGAGTTTCCAGTGGGGATGACCAACTCCTTTGAGTGCATATTAGGTGTGGGCGCAGGTTTCAGGATTTTTCTCATCTACCATCCACAAGGTGATGGGAGGGTTTTCCTGAAGGAGGTTGTGGACTTCATCGCCGGCCTGGTATTGGTGGGCCCCAGATGATTGATTCTGGGAGACTTTAATGCCTGGGTCGACAATAAACTATTGCCTTTTGGTCAAGACCTCCTCCAATTGATGGATTCATTGGTCCTGACATGGGTTATTACCACCACCACACATGGGGGGGCACTCACTGGACTTGGTGTTCCACCTGGGGATGGAAATCACTGATAGGGAGCTGGATCCTATTGGGTAGTCTGACCATCACACCTTGAGGTTCAGTTTCATGACTCCTCACAATAGGCCTGTCCAAAAGGAAATGGTACAGTACTGTCCTTTACGAGGTGCTACCTCTGAAGGCCTAATAACATTTTTGGACCTTTCGGGTATTCCGACTGATAGCACTGATCCAGAATCCCTTATACTTGCCTATAACAGGGCAGTGGCTGAGGCCCTGGATGTCAATGCTCCAGTTTGTGTTCACCCTCTTACTCTTCACCTGGGTGCCCCATAATTTGATGGGGCACTCAGGGAGTTGAAAAGGCAGGGGCAAAGGTTGGACGGAAAACTCACCTGGAGAAGGATAGACTTAGATTGTTAGACCATTAAGAGATCTATCAATCAGAAATTTCTCATAAGAAGACAGAGTTCCTGTCCAAGAAAATTGCTACAGCAAAGAACAGGCCAGCTCAGCTCTTCTGGACTGTGGACAGACTGTGCAATCCTGTCTGTCTGTAATTCGGTCGAGCATTCTCACAAGAAAAGTGTGAAGAGTTTGTGCAGTTCTTTGTTGATAAGGAATCCTCCATCAGGACAAAGATCAACCAGCACCTCCCCATGGGGCCTTGCATGGATCAAATGGGTGGTACAAGTACCCAGGTGACCTGGTCTATCTTTAGTCAGCTGGCAATCATGGATATAGTGAGGATCATCCAGACTCTGCAGCCTACCTGCGGTAGTTTAGATCTGGGCCCAACTCACCTTCTTGTAGGGTGTGCTGAAGTTATCAGCCCGGTCTTTGCTGGGATAGTGAGGGTTTAATTGGAGAGAGGAGTCTTTCCAGACCCTTTAAAGGAGGCAGTGATGCGATGCCTCCTAAAAAATCCCTCCCATGACCCTGACTGCCCAGCTAACTACAGACTGGTCTCTAACTTGCCTTTTGTGAGTAAAGTTATTGTGTAGATGGTCACACTGCAGCTGGAGGATCATTTGACTATCCACAATATCTATGACTCTCTCCAGTCAGGCTTCATGAAAAGGCATAGCACTGACACCACCCTGGTACGGGCGCTTAATGATCTCCTGATAGCTAGAGATCGGAGAGCTCATTCCATCTTGGTTCTCCTAGATTTCTCAATAGCTTTTGACCCTGTGGACCATGGGGTGCTGCTCAAGTGCCTGCAGTTTCTCTGTATAATTGTATCCTCATTTTACTGTGGAAGCGCAGGGTCCCATCCCTCCATCGAGATAGTACAACACTGTCCATAAGTCACGGTGGGAGAGCAGGGTCCTTAGGACCCTGTGCTCACATCCCATAATCCAGATAGTACAACAGTATCCATATTTTACGGTGGGAGGCAGGGTCCTTCAGACCCTGCGTGCCCATACCTCCATCCAGATAGTACAATAGTGTGAAAATTGGGAAACACTGGCAAAGTTACAAGCATACGTACAAACTGTGCAATGCACACTCATAACACACTCATTTTTTTGAATTTTTCACCAAATTTTCAACATCGGCATTATGGGACCACCCCTCATGAACAGTGCAACTGTGAATTTGTTAATCGATCCCAAAAGTTGATTTGGCACAGCAACTGTGCCATTCTGTGCCACAGGTGAGAAATCACATTCTGGACAGGATGTGCAAAATGACAGTTGTTCTATTCATAAGGTGGTGTGAAAAATTGGCAATGCTGAAAATCTGAAATGAAAGTATGAAAAATTGACAGTTACAAGCGTGCGTAGAAAGTGTGCAATGCACGCCCATAACGCAGTCATTTGGGGAATTTTTTCACCAAATTTTCAACATGGGCTTTATGGGTCCTCCCCTCATGAACAGTGACACCGTCATTTTGTTAATTCATTCCAAAAGTTGATTTCACACAGCAACCGCACCATACTGCGCCACAGGTGCGAAAACACATTTTGAGCAGTATGTGAAAAATTACAACTGTACTGTTCTTAAGGAGGTGTTAAAAAATGCCAGTGTTGAAAATCTGGAGTGAAAATATTAAAAATTAGCTCCATTACGAGTGTGTATAGAAAGAAGAAGAAGAAGAAGAAGAAGGAGAAGAAGAATCAGCATTTATGTAGTGCTTTTTATACACAGTATCCCAAAGTGCTTTACAAGCAATGTTAGACTGGTAGTGAAGTGACTGAATTGTGGTGGTCACCATATTGCACATCATCACCCACACATAGCCTGGATAATTGCATGAACCGGTTTATGGGAAGGGGAATGTTGGCCAGGACACCAGGAATGTTCCCGGCTCTTTACGAAGAGTGCCCTGGGTTCTTTTACTTCCACCTGGACACCCACCAGGACAACACCAGGATGGGCAGAAGGGACCTCGGTTTAATGTCTCATCTGAAGGATGGCACACCCCAGCAGTACAGCACCCCCCAATACTGCACTCAGATGGCAGTGATTTTTAGGTGCAAGTCCAATCCCTTTGTGGAATGAGAACCCACGACCTTCTGGTCTAGAGGCAGATGTGCTACCAACTGAGCCACGCTGACAAAGTGCACAATGCACGCTCATAACACATTTATTTGGGGGAATTGTTTCACCAAAATTGCAACTTGAGCTTTTTGGGACATCACCTCATGAATAGTGGCACTGTCATTTTGTGAATTGGTCCCAAAAGGTGAGGCCGCACAGTGACCACAATATCACCTTTTGGGACTGAGAAACAAAATGACAGCTACATGTTCATGAGGAGGGGTCCCAGGAACCCCATGTTTAAAATTTGGGGCCAAAATTCCTAAGATTGGCCGAGAAAGCAACCTAAGTTGAACCCCCCCATTGACTCCCATTATATGGCTTACCTTTAATTCTTCAGTTTGCAGTTGGACTTTGAAGAGTGCAGGCATGTTGCCAGTCCAACGGAAAATCAGCGATCCTGGCCTTTGAATAGTAAGTATGTGTGAGGGGTGCAGGAGGTGAGTGCACAGAGGGGGTGGGGATGCAGAGGGGACTGGGGAGACTACGAGGGGTGGTTTCCTTTATTACATGTATTTTTTTAAATCATTGGGATGGTTTTCTTTTTTTACAGGTTTTCTTTTGGGCACTGGGCACACTGGGGTGGGCTCGCAGTCTGCCACATAAGTTTGGGGGGTCATCATACCAACAGGGGGATTGGGCAGCCCTGTCGGAAATAAGAGTGGGCTGGGGGGCGGTCATCCGACACCAGGTGTGGGCGTCCCGGTGTCATAAAGTACATATTTTTAAAAATTAAACATATATCAGCACATTGGGGTGAGCTGCAATATGGGAGGGGATGCACACTGACAAGGGGATTGGGCACCCCAATGTTAGTGAAGGGCAGCCAACTTCAATGCAGGATCTTGCATTGAGTGCACATTTCAATGCAGGATTCTGTATCAAAGAAAAAACATTGTGGGACAGTTTTCTCATATTGTGTGAAAAATATACTTTTCATGCCTAACATATAAATTTTCCTATATGAAATAATGGAAAAATCCCATTATCCATTCAAAAGTTATGACATTTTACATTTTCCCATTATTTCCTATGGGAAAATTTAGATGTCAGGCACAAAAAATATATTTTTCCCACAGCACGAGTACTTTGTGCAAAATACCAGCTTCTTTTTGCAAAGAAAGCTGGTATTTTAAGCTGGTATTTTGCACAAAGTTCAAAGTCATTTGATCGATTGAACTGTGTTGCATCCATCATCTTGTTTGCCACTTAACGAGACTCTTAAAGTACAGAACATTTAAAAGAGAAAAAAAATCAGAAGACAGCTAAAGAGGACCACTTTAGGTGTATTCTGATGGGTTTTTTTTTGTTTTAAACTGGCCCCAGACAAGTTTTTTTTGTTGGGTGCCAGCTTACAGAGAATAGCTTGTAGCCAGTTCTCTGTATAAGAAGAACGATTTTTTTTTGTTTTTTTTTTAACTTCTGCAGCCACTGCTGGAACTCATGCTGCTGGCTGCAAAGTCAAGGAAGACCCACTTTGTTCTCACCAACATGGGGTACGCAGTCTCTGTGTCAGTATGTATGCTACCACACACACACACTTATTTGGCACACAGGTAGCCCACCCAGTGTGCCCTACATTATTTTTAACCCTGTAAAATAAAGAAAACTATCCCCCAATGTCTTTTCTTTGATGCAGAATCCTGCATCAGAATTTGCGATAATTTGAACTATTCTACCATCACCACAATTCATATTTTTCTCACTGACATCGGGTTGCCTAATCCCCATGTCGGTGTGTATCCAACCCCAGTATTGTGGCACAGTTGGAGCCCAACCCAGTGTGCCGAGATAAATGATGTTTTTTTTTTCAATTTTCTGACACGGGGATGCCCACTCCCGGTGTTGGATGCCTCCCAACCACTTTTATTGCTGACAGGGGTGCCTAATCCCCTTGTCAGCATCATGATTCCCCCCAATTCATGTGGCACACTGTAGGCCCACCCCAGTGTGCCCAAATTTATTTTTTTTACAGATTTACCTGTAAATAAAGAAAACCATCTCCCAATGTCTTTTTTTTCACCAGCAGAAAATGGTCCTTCATTATCTCCCCACTCTCCCTCCACCATCCCCACCCTCCCTCTGCACATCCACCTCCCCTCACCCTCCTTTCCCCATACTTACCTTCAGAGGTTGGAAGCAGAGATCTTCTCTGGACTGGGGACACACCTGCGCTCTTCAAAGCCAAATTGCAATATGAGGAATCAAGGTGAACCGTATTATGGGAGTTAATGGGGGGGTTCAACTTATGTTGATATCTCAGTCAATTTTAGAAATTCTGGCCCCAAATTTTCAATATGGGGTTCTTGGGACCCCACCTCTCGTAAACACTGACACTGTAATTTTGTTTCTTGGTCCCGAAGGGTGATTTCAGCGTCAGTGCATGGAATCACCTTTTGCGACTGACTAAAGAAATGATAGTGCCTCTGTTCATGAGGGCAAAAAGCCCATGTTGCAAATTTAGTAAAAAAATTCCTACAAATGACTGCGTTATGAGCATGCATTGCACAGTTTCTACACACGCTCATAACTTCACCAATTTTTAATATTGTCACTCTGGATTTTCAACATTGCCATTTTTTCACACCTTCTTATGAACAGTATAGCTGTCATTTTTCACATCCTGCCCTGAATGTGTTTTTTCACCTGTGGTGCAGAATGGCACGGTTGCTGTGCGAAATCAACTTTTGAGATAGATTAATAAAATCACAGTTACACTGTTCATGAGGGAATGTCCCAAGAAGTCCATGTTGAAAATTTGGTAAAAAACTTCCAAGAAATGAATGTGTTATGAGTGTGCATTGCACACTTCCTACGAACACTCATAACATCACCAATTTTTCATATTTTCACTCCAGATTTTTAATATTACAATTTTTCCACACCACCTCATGAATAGTACAGCTGTAATTTTTCAAATTCTGCCAAATATATTTTCCTGCACATATGGCGGAAAATGATGTCACAGTTGCTCAGAATTACATTTCAACAGGGATTTGAACCTTTTCTGTACTGGGTACATGTGATGAGGTGATAAGAAGGTTATGTTGAACATTTGGGGTGAAAATTATTTAAGATGGCACAGTCATGACTATTTGTTGCAATTTCGTTACACCTGCTCATAACTTTATGTGTGCAAGTGCAGGGTCCCCAGATCCCTGTGTTTCCACAGCTACATATACATGTACATCTGTAGAGGGATTGAAGCACAGGGTCCGAATGACCCTGCACTCCCACTGTGACATATGGTTACTGTTGTGCTATCTCGATAGAGGGATATATTCATTGCAAAAACTTTATTAATTCATCAGTTAGGGTTGCTCTTAAAGTGACAAAAGTAGGGACATGTGGCATTAGGGTTTCCAACCCTAACTCCACATCCCCCCAACACACACATACGCACACAAGTAAGCAGGAGAAGTGGTAAGGCAACACAACCAATCAGAGACAGTCATCTCATCAGCAAGGCCACTGTTTTACTGTGATTCCACAATTATGGCCAGAATCATGGAAATCTGATTGGCTGCCAGAAATTTAAATGTCCCGTGGTAGAGTTACAGAACTCACGCTGCTTGCGTGAGCATTCAGGAACTGGGCTGCATAAAAGGTAGCCTTTTGCCAGTCAACCACCCCAATTGATCCAGGAGTGCAGCCAAGAGTGTAGGAGAGAAGGACGTATGACCCCAGAGACGAGACCATGTGGACGCCAACAACACCAAGCAGCCAAGAATGCCGATAAAGCCATTTCGGAAAGCCGGCTTTTTTTTTTAGAATTCACTCTAATTCCACCCTCTGCTAAGTGCTTGCTCTGATTAAAAAAAAAAAAAAACACTGCAAGTTTGACGACTATATCTAGGAATCGCACTGCAAGCCTGCCTTGTCTGCCACCACTTCCCTGGACACATCAGGTACCCGCTTTTACTGACTGCAAATATTTGGGGTTTAATGAGGCAGGTAAAGAGTGTTGGGAAGAGATGCAAGACACTGCTAATGTTTGTTTGAATGTGTATGTGGGGGGGTGTCGTCTGAGATGATCGCAGATCATATTTTTTTTAAATTCTGTGTTGTAGGGCAACAAACTGTGTGGGGTCCAAGGTGTGTGTGTGTGTGTGTGTTTGGGGGGGTCTGAGGTGCTTGTCTGCTTTTTCCTTTGTTGTCTTGTATCCTTGAGGTTTGGATTCAGCACCCTCTTGCTCCATGATGCACTAAGGTACCTGTCTTTGGACCCCCCATTTTCAAAATCAGCAGGGCAGACTTGATGGGCCTCGTGTCCCTAAGCTACCTTTACTGTGGGTAGGAGCATCCCCATCTTGCTGTATTCTGAACATTTTGAACTGCATGGAGTCCTCATGTTTTTGGTTAATGTATATTTTTTCCTTTAATGTATATTTTGATGCCCTCATTATTTGTACTATTTCTTTGCTGCACTTCCCTCTCATGCAACCCTGCAGCTTACACCTTGGAATGATTTTTATGTGCCTAGCCTGGCTAACTTCATAAAATAAAATAGTCTGTCATTGGTTACCAACAGTTTCTTTATTTCTATCTGCTTAACTTGTATATACAGCCAAGAACCCCTATATCAGTGCATGTGTGTGGGGGGCAGGGGGAGTGGGGTCCAAGATCCCAGAGCAGTGCAGGTGATCTAGCATAAAGAACATGTGTGTGTGTGTGTGTGTGTGTGTGTGTGTAAGGAACAAAAATCAAGAGGGTGTCTGAGTTGGGTGGTGGGGTCTGAGTATTCCTCTGAATTTTTGTGCCCTTGTGTGCCCCTCTGTAGCACAGTATGGGAATGGAGGGAGATCTGAGGTGCCCAAGAGCAGCGCAGGGCATCCTAAAAGGAAGAACCCCTGTATCAATGGGTGTGTGGGGGTTGGGGGAGTGAGTTCCAAGGTGCCCCAGAGCAGTGCAGGTGATCTAGCATGAAGAATGTGTGTGTATGTGTGTGTGTGTGTGTAGTAAGGAACAAAAATAAAGGGGGTGTCTGAGTAGGGTGTTGGGGTCTGAGTAATCCTCAGAACTCTTTTGCCATTGTGTGCCCCTCTAGCACAGTGTGGGTGTGGGGGGAGAAGCTATTGACAGACCTTCAGACTTGTCAAAGATCATTTATGCATACCCACACAACCCACAATGTTGGATTACACTCCTGGAAATGGCAAGTGTAAGTCTCCCCACTTCCTTGCAAATTTTCTCTGGGGTGCAGTGCTTTCTATGAGGCCCAGAGCAAGTTTGTATCAGGGCTGGGAACTCCTCACACACTGTGTACCTGAGCAAGGCAAAGCATGTCAGTCTGTTACTTGTTGTTTCCTGCAGACGCAAACCAAGTTGGTGGTGGGGGGAAGGGGGGCATTGGTGCATCCCTGGGCACGTTATTTTAAGTTCTTTTTCCTGCCATCTGCTGGGACCTCCCTCAGATGTATCCATTCCTAGTTGGCCTTTTTCCATCCAGCCTGAGACCCCTGGTTACACACTGCCCACACTGTACAGTAAGCAACAGTGACCCTCAGACTTGCTTAGGAGTACACAGTGTATTAGATCCCCCAATCTGTTCTGTGGCTGCATTGCATTTGTTTATTACTAACATACTAACATGCCAGCAGAATCAACCTAACGGTCTTTCGTGTCTACTCGTTTGGTTAGCCCCCACTCTGGGAGCTGACCTTACTGCTCCCCTTGCCCTCTCTGGCTTCTCCCTTCCCAGTCCCGGATATTCCTGCTGCATAGGACTTTGCTTCCAGAACCCTTCCCCTGTACCTGTCCCACCCCCTCTTGAACCCCTCCACCGTCTCTGCCTCCACCAGCCCCCTGGGCAGCACATTCCATGGCTCCACCACCCTCTCAGTGAAGTAGCACCTCCTCCTTTCTCCCCTGAATCTCCCCACCTCCAGCTTCCACCCATGCCCTCTAGTTTCCCCCCTCCTTCCTTCGGAGCACCCTGACTGCTCCTCCCCTATTTACTCCTTCATGTACCTGAAGACCTCTATCATGTCCCCCCAGCCCCTTCTCTCTTCCAATGTGTACATATTTAGCTCTTTGAGCCTCTCCCCATAGGGCCTGTCCCCCAGGCCCCAGATCATTTTGGTTGCCCTCCTCTGGACCCTCTCTAGGAGTTCAATGTCCCTCTTTAAGTGTGGCCTCCAAAACTGCATGCAGTACTCGACCTGGAAGTCATCCCTCCGCCAACCACCTGGCCTGAGACCAACCTTGCACCCCATGTAGCCGTGGTTATACCCCCGGGCAGGGAATGAGGTGGGCCCCGTATACCCCGTACACTTCTTGTTTCGTCGGGCAAGGTGGTCTGAGAGAGTGGTGCCATATCGAGGGCATGCTCCCAGTGATGGAAGACTGTTTTTTTTACTCTGGTTTACTCCTCTCATGTGGTGTGTGCCCTGATGTCAAGGTGCTGTGTGCCAACATCCACCACGTATCACGGCCAGCCCCCCCCGAACAGGGCTTACTGCACCTCGAGCCTCCGCTCAGGGTCAGGCAAGTTGCAGGCATTGGCCCCCCTTCCCCCAGAGAAGGTGAGCTGTCGTGTGATGCTCAAGCCGTTCTCCCCGGCCGGCCTTCCCGAACCTGGGTTGCTGGCGTCACAAGCGGAAATACAACCGCTGCACCGATGGGCCGGCGAATGCAACTATTTATTGTTTTACTTTGCTTTTATTGTATATTGCTTGCTTTGCTTTTTACTGTAGATAGTGTAAGGTAATATTAAATAGTATTTTTTTGAACTGATGTTTTGGTCGTGAGGTAGGGCCCCACAAAGTGCTTCGCAGGGGAGCCCTTAAAGTCCTAGGTACAGCCCTGTGTACAGTAGATGCTGGAGTTACTGCAGGTAAAATACTGCACTATTTTGTTGATGTGATGAGGGGGGATCGGACATCTACAGTAAATGCTGCATTTAAAGGAGAAGTTCACCCAGAATGTGCAAAAACATATGTTATGTAGAGTGTTTTGATATGTATGTTAAGTCTTAGTGTGTCCTTCTCTTTGTCTGCTCTTGCGAGTTTTTCCTAAATTAGCCCACTAGCTGTATGGTAGTTTTACGACCCCTGGGGATCTCCATCACAAATACGTTTATTGGCTTTCTTCTCCTACGATGCACCCTGGCTCATGTGACAATGATGTAGCTATGCCCTTAGATTTAGCAGGGTCTGTCACAGCTCAGCCACAAAGCTAATACTTCTTTCAGAGAAGTCACACTGCTAGATTTTGGGTGAGTGTAATTATTATTTTTTGACATTAGTACCTTGTCCTGCTATGTTACAACCTATAAGGTGATGTTCAATTTTTGCTACTTAGTACTGGTGCAAAAACTGAAAGTGACTCAGAGGAATAGAGTAAACAGTGACATGATTCAAACACACACACACACACACACACACACACACACACACACACACACACAACAGCAGAACATAGCAGGACAAGGTACTGATATCAGAAAATAATAATGATTACACTAACCCAAAATCTACTAGTGTGTCTTCTCTGGAAGAAGTATTTTCTCTGTGGCTGAGCTGTGACAGACCCTGTAACAAGACACTGGATTCCTGCAGGGGCAATTAGACATCACACCAAAGGGCACTCTGGGAAGGCTACAGGCCATTAAAGAAACCAGAATGGCAACCTCCAAGGGCAATAAAACAGTTAAGGAAAGTTAGAAAAAACATCTTTCACAGCCAGAGGAAAAGAAAACACTGGGAACTGGTTAGAACACAGAAAAAAAGACTACTACATATCTTTTTCTGATTTTAACATGGAGTTTTCCTTTAAAAGGAGGTTGGTGGCAGGGTCCAAAATGAGAGGTACTCACAGAACACAGACCAACCCTGTGCTGCATCTCACTGTTGGTTTTTATTTGATTCAAATTCAGTGAAGGGTGTGTTTTGTGTGAAGCCACACTCTGTGTTCTGTGAGTACCTCTCCTCTGTACATGTACCTGCATGTGGTTGCTGTAAAGCTGCCTTTTTGGACTAAAATTAGAATGGGTTACTGCCATTTCCCCCATGCCCTTGTGTGTGTGCAGTATTTTGTGGAGGTGTTCTTTCAAATTAAAAGTGTTGGTGAGTTAAATTAATGTTGCCTTTATGCCTGACCCCATATGTTGCATGCTCTCCCAATATTTACCCTTAATATTCTTTCTCCTTCCCAGTTATTCTAGGTCTCCCTGTTCATAGAAAGGGACGTGTAGCTCTGGCACAGTACACTACCTTGGAGAGAGTTAAAAAGCAAAGTGGTGTGTGTGTGTGGGGGGGTGCATTTGCAGCAAGTCAATAATGGCGAAATCAAACTTGAGGGGGCACCATAGTCTTCTCTGTGACACAGCACTTTGTGGGGGTGCAGAAATCTCTGAGGTTGCTGTGTGCCATGAAGGGGCAAAGGGGGGCATCACATGCTAATACCGGCATGGTGGGGACGTTGAGTGATGTGAAAAGTTTGTGACTGTGGGTGCCGCTATGCTGTTTTTAATGAGATCTAGCTGTTTGTTTTCTCGTTTACCTCATTTAGCTGAGTGGAAAATTAAGCACCTTGCCACACACTGACCCCATTGGTTTTTAACCCTGCTGTACTTTTACTAAGATACTGCCCTTTAAATGTACCTGGGTCACTGGAGGGCCAGCTGGGGGAGAAGGTGTCTGACTGCTTGCCTTCCCCAAGAGGATGGTGGGGATACGGTCTAATGCCTGCTGACTCCTGGGGTATAGCAGTGTGCCGACCGACTGACTGGGGGGGCATGGTGGACATTGGCATTTGGCACCATGGCGTGCCACACCCCAGGGACAAAAGAGGAAAACCTCTTCTCTGATCTGGTCTGACCCCGGAGACCATCTCAGCAGCACCCGCGGGGCCAAGACGTTGCACTGGATGGCCCCCACTGGAACCTTTCTCCTTGGTGGAGAACCCATCCGGTGAAGGATTACACTAGATTACCCAGAGGGTATCTGCCATCTGGGGTGGAAGACAGTGGGAGAAGGCAGGGACACAAGAGAGTGGTGGAGAGAGACCATAGATGGCCCAAAAGGATAGTCCACATGATGAGGAGAAACGGGAGTTGCCAAAAAAAGGGGTGTGCAGCACGGTTAAAAAGGTAAAAGGGTTAAAAAGCAAATAGGGAAGTGTGTGTGTGTGTGTGGCAGGGAGCCCGGGGGGGGGGCAGAGTAACTTTCCCATTTTATGTTGCTTGCATGCATGTGTAAGAAACATAGTGCCATCATCCGAGTTTTCGGAGGTGTGGCAGCCCTCTTCCAATTCAGTCAGTGTGTTTGCTGGCACTGCCGCAGTTCTCCAATGGCTGCTGGAGCTGTCTATGACAGCAGTCAAAAATGCAGTGGAGTACAGTTGAAAGGGGGAGCTACACTTGGTGAAACAGTGATAAAGATATCGCCTGCTGATGCGGCTTCCCTTACACACACACACGCCCACGCATACTGTGTGCTTCCCCCACGCACAAACTGTATAGCAGATGGGAGCCCAATCTCCCATCGGCTGTGCTGTAGCTCCCCAAACAGAGTTCCACATGCCACACTGGGTGCCCACCCCAGCATGGCTGCACATCGTATAATAGCGGGGGTGCCCAATCCCCTGTCAGCTCTGCTGTCCCCCCAAGAGAGTACAGGGTGTCACGCTGGGAGCCCACCCCAGCATGGCAACAGATACTATCACCCCAGCCAAGTGCCCAATCCCCATTAGCTCCAATGGCCCCACAAACAGCCGTCCTTGTGTGCCACACTGGAAGCCCACCCAGCGTGTAAGCGTTCCACATAGTCGTCTTTTTTTTTTTTAAAAACCTGAAACACAAAAACGGTCCCTGGCTGTCTCTGCCCCCACCAGCGCCCACCCACTGTGCACACTGCCTTCCCACCCCCTCACCCCATACTTACCTCTGAACTCCGTGTGGCAATCTTCGTGGACAGGGAACACGTCTGCACTCTTCAAAGCCGACTGCGAACTGAGGAAATGCCGGTAAGCTGTATAATGTATTAAATAGGGTTTTTTCAACTTTGCTGCACATCTCAGGCATTTTTTGGAATTTTTGCACCAAATTTTCAACATGGGGTTTTTGGGACCCCTTCTCATGAATGTTCTCACTGTCATGGCGTTAATCTGGACCTGAAGGTGATTTCGCAGTCACTGCATGAAATCACCTTTCAGCACCGATTAAAAGAAATATTTACTGACAATGTTCATAAGGTGGGCTCTCAAAAGCCTATGTTGAAAATAGTGAAAAAACTCCTAAAATACTGTTTTAGCGTGTGTTGTGCAGTTCTCATACGCTCGTAAGTTCACGAATTTTCAATATTTTCACTCCAGATTTTCAACATTGTCATTTTACCACACCTCCTTATGAGCAGTACAGCTGTCATTTTTCACATCTCACCCAAAACATGTTTCTGCCCATGTAGCGCACAATGGCACAGTCGGTGTGCAAAATCACTGCATGGGACACATTAAGAAAATCACAGTGACACTGTTCATGAGCAGAGGTCTTAAAATGGCTATGTTGAAAATTTGGTGACAAATTTCCTAAAAATTACTGTTTTATGAGCGTGCATTGCGCAGTTCCCATGCACGCTTGTAAGTTTGCAAATTTTCAATATTTGCTCTCGACTGACTTCCAATACCTACACAGCACATACAAGCAAGCAACATTTGGCATTGACAAATGCTTGTTTTTTTTACTTTACTCCTTACCTACCCACTTTCTTTGGGGACCTCAAATGTGCCCTGGCAATGGAAGGGTCAGGGTCACATACAGAGTTGAGTGCCCCACTCTTCTCAATATTTTAGCCCTCTGGATTATCCCCCTGGCTTGGGTGGAGGAGTCTCTCCTTCTCCGCCTACCTTCAGGGAGAGATTGTGCACTTTGTTCCTGCTTCCCCAGCTCCTTCCTTGCTTGTCCAATGCTGAGGCCTGTCTATAGATGCAACATGTGGGGTGTTTAAGATGTTGATGCTGTGGTTAAAATTCGGGAGGTTGGTGGTGGTGTCCAAAATGCATTTTGTAGAGTTGTGCTCAAATATTGTATTGTTGAAGTGCTGGTGACAAAAAATGTGTACACTCCTGGTCTGTGCATTAAATTAATGCTGCATTTTGTGCTTAACCTCTGTGTGTGTGTGTGTGTGTGTGTGTGTGTGTGTGTCAGTCAAAGAAGCTGAAATCCAGTGTTTTGGCCTGGGGTGGGTGACAAGATCCCAAACCAACTTTTGTCTTCTGTGTGCCCCCGTGCTTGTAGAGTTAATGTGTGTGTGTGTGTGTGTGTGTGTGTGTGAGGCTTACATTAGGGATCCAGGGAGCTTTTGAGACCCCCCCCCAACAGAAACAAAGAACCAGTAGCGAAGCAAATTCCCAGAGGGCCTGGGTGCAAGGATATATTATCGGGGGCCCCCTCCTGGTTTTGAATAAACAAAATTATGATTTGGGCCTCTCAAACCTCATGGGCCTGGGTGCAACTGCACCCCTTGCACCCTTGTAGCTATGCCCCTGCAAAGAACACTTGTGTAAGAACTTTTCATAATTGTACATCTTCAAGGGAATCTCTTTCAGCAGGTTACACCTTAGGAACTGCAACCATCAGGTGTCAGGACCACATGGAAACTTTTTTGCTAGCAGTCTATTTAGGGCCACACATGGCGATGTTATCATCATGTTTATCTTCCGTATATAGCTGTGCATGGCTCCAGATGGACTGCTAGCAAAAAATGTGGTCCCACCCTCCAATCACCAGCCCTGTAGTAAGAAATAAAAATCCATGGTGCTAGTTGTCCACCCTCCCTCTGATCTCAAGCCCCATGGTAAACATATTATTCCTGGTGCCTGTGGTCCCACCCTCCAATCACCAGTCCAGTAGTAAAAATTAAAATCCTTGGTGCTGATTTTCCCCCTCAATTGCCAGCCCTATTGTAATAGTAAAAATCCCTGGTGGGGGTGGTCCACATGCTCCCTCCAATCACCAGTGCCAATGTAAAATCATTATCCCTGGTGCCCCCTGATTGCCAGCACCAATGTAAAAATTATTATCCCTGGTGCCCCCCCCCTCGATTGCCATCCCTGATGGAAAAATTATCTCTGGTGGTAGTGATCCCCCCATCCTTCAATTGCCAACCCCCGGTAAGAATTATCATCCCTGGTGGTAGTGCCCCCTTCCTTTGATCCTCAGCCCCAACATAAACATTATTGTCCCTGCTGGTAGTGGTTTCCCCCTTCCTTTGATCGGCAGCCCCAAAGAAGAAAGACAAAGTCTTGGTGGTAGTGATCCCCCCCACCAATCACAAGCCTGGAAGTAGAAAAAACCCTACTTTACATCCAGTGTTCTCCGCCATGGCATCAGGCATTCCCCCACACTCACCTGATCAGTATCTTTGGTGCCACGGTTGCATACAGTGATTTGCACAGCCACCTCACCTCCTCGACCAGCCGCTGTATGTCCAGGTAGGGTGCACCTCTTATGTATAGAACAGGGCATGTCAGCTGTTCTAAATATAAAGTACACTCCTGCCCAGACTATGTAACAGCTGGCAGAGCAAGTGAGGAGAGGCTGTGCCATGCCATATGCACCGTGGCACTGCAGATACTGATCAGGTGAGTGGGCCAGCCTGGTGCCGGAGGGAGACTGGATGCCAGGAGGGTTTTGTTTCTACTTCTGGAGTGGTGATTTGTGGGAAAGGGGGACCACTACCACCATGGCTTTGTCTTTCTACTTCGGGGCTGGTGATTGAAAGAAGGGGGGGACTACTACAACCAGGGATAATAAGTTTTATGTAGGGGCTGGTGATCAGAGGGAGGGGGGACCACTAGCACAAGTGACATGTATGTTTACTACATGGCTGGCGATTGGAGGGGTGGGACCACTAGCACAAGGGATTTTTATTATTACTATGGGGCTGGAGATCAGAGCATGGGGGGACCACTAACAACAGTGATATGTATGTTTGTTACAGGACTGGTGATTGGAGGGAGAGGGATCACTAGCACCAGGGATTTATATTATTACAATGAGCTGGTGATTGGAGGGAGGGAGAGACCACTAGTACCAGGGATATGTATGTTTACTACTGGACTGGCGATAGGAAGGAGGGGGGACATTAGCACTAGAGATTCTTTTTTTTTTTTTTTTATAAATCGTACTTCTGTTTTTCCTCCTCGGCAGAGCTGCCCCAGAGATCTCCAGCCACCAGCCCTGCACCCACGGACCCGGTCATGTGTGCAGGCCTCACGAACCCACTCCCCCGGTGGGCCAGCCTTTATTCGCTCTTGCACCCACTGGGTACGCGCTCCTCTCAGGTCTCTCCAGGGGCGCAAGGTGCAGCCATCAGCTGCAAAGATCGCCCTCTGCATTTTCCACTTTTTCTCCCTCTTGGAGAGCCTGATGTGCAATGGCATCTGAGCACGTGGTTCTGACGCCCGCCGTGCTCTCCCCCCACTTTTTGCATGCCACTGTAGTGTGTGTGGCTGGCCTCCATCAGTCACTGCTACAGGGTGATGCAAGCCCCACTACCCACCCCAGAGAGAGGAGAGCAGTCATTGGATGCTCAATCCTCCCTCTCCCCTGCCAGCCCCCGGCGGCCCGAGTCCGTTCTCGAACCCAGGTCGCCGGCATGGTGCGAGGTGTGGCATTCAGCGCCTCAACCCTCAGTGCCACTGGGCCGGCTAGAGATTCTTTTTTTTAAGCTAAGAACTGGCAATGGGGGTGTAACCGGCTGGTTGGCTGCATTACCTCCTGCAGCTGCTAGGATTGCACGGAGCAAAAGGGAGTTTTCTTCAGTGGTATTTGCACGGTGTAAAAGTCCTGTGCTGATATTCCTGTCCCTGCCCCACCATTTACATACCTCCCTCTTGGTTTGTGCAGGTGCTATGTCTGTTTGCTGGTGCAACAGAGCTTTTTGAATATTGGGCTCCAGTGAAACACCTGGTTTGCATAGGCATACACAAGTTAGTGCCCACACAATCTTTTGAATATTGGGCCCAGAGCTTATATAAACTCTAACATGCACAGCAGACTATTCAATCTCCCACTGTTGCAGTACTGCTCTGAAGTCATCTGCAGGGGATTCTGAGATTTGTGGTGAAAGATGTATGCTAGAAGTAAGAAAAATTAGTGGGATACAATTAACTTCACTACAGTAAGCAATAACTAAATCAAAATGTTTTTGCATATAAAGTGCACATAGGTACAAGTGCCAGCCTCACACCTACGTTTGGGGCCCTTCGTGCTGGCTGTTCCCCTTTAAATTAGTTACAATGTTCAATACACACAAGACAAAAGAAGCAAACAGTACATGAGGTTACAAGTGCAGGAGCAGCAGAACACATAAACACATATATAAATTTACGCAAAAGCAGTTACACTGCCTACAAGCAAGAAAGTGTCCTTTGAGGATCATTTTTAAAGACAGAAAGATAGGACAACCTTTCATTATAATAGAAAGTTCATTTCACAGGTTTGGAGCTTAAAAGCAAAAGATTGTTGCCCTGGATCTGATAAAGAATGGGTATGTATCAGAGCATGACTGCACGTTGTGTAGTGGATTATCTATCTTATAAAATGGCTAAAAATGTTTCTTTTTGGGGACAAAAAGTAGTCCTTGTCTGGCAAAAATTAGGTTTCATTTAGGTGATCTGGTTGATCCTGCCATGACTTTCATAGCTTAGAAGTAGAAGCAAATCTAATATATGTTGTATTGTGAAATACTTGGGATATCTAGGAAAAAATGCCTAGAACCCATTCTTTTGACAAATGACACATGTATGTATTGTTTTATTTTTTGTTTACTGTTATTTTATTTATTTAATCCGTTCTTAATATTTTATAAATATTCTGACTATTTGGTCTTCCAGTCTTCTCACAACCAGACTCTAAGATTTTCATCTCTCTCCCAAAGCATGACACATTTATACTACCAGTCTCAGCAGTTGCCTGCATAAACTTTCTTACCTTCTTTGTGTTATTAAGGAGAGCACATTGACATCTGGTTGTAATAAAAGTTAAAATATGACCGTCCTTCCTTTTAACCAGAGCATACTTTTGATTTTTCTACTTATTCATCACTACAACAATTGTATGTTATAGAAGTCTTGTGCAAGCACATGCTCATTCATTGGCAGCTCAGTCAGCAGCTAGCCATGGAGGAGAGTGGAGGGCTATGCCAGTTGCCTGCTCCATTTCAGAATGGGGGAGCGGGCTGGTGGGACACTACCTGCCAGAGTGGGGGGTCCACTAGACCATCAGGGAATAACTTGAGATATGGGGATCGGGACGGGGGGGGGTTCACTAGATCACTGCAAAGGTTGCAACATTTCATGGAAGTTCCACTAAGGCAGAAAAAAACTACTTTCGCACACCTCTAATAGTGTTACATATAGTAATGTGCCTCCCTTAGGGATTAAAGAACAAAACAGACTCGAACAGTTACATCAGGAAAAAACAAAGCCTTTTTTATGGGTGCGATAACAGTTTGTAATGTGATATGAAATTGAGTTCTTCTTCAACCTGCCGGCTGATCAAACAGTCCAAACATTGTTATTCTTAAATAAGAAAAAGGAAAAGCTAAAGCATTCTTAAAATTCAAAGTAACAACTTTCTTGGGTACTGTTACATTGCTGTACTAGTTTTTTAAGGCATGAGTTTCTAAAACATGGCAAATAAGGAATCCGAAGACTCTGAAGATGGCTGCACGGCCTCAGAGTGTCTTAATATGAACTCCCTGTCCGGGACAGTCCCCCGATTGGGTCTTGTGGGACATGGTCCCCCTCTCCCCACTTACATTTGTGAAAATTGGAGTGTCATGTGTGTCCCACCTGACCCACAAATCTGCATGTTTTTCTAGGGTGAGCCTTAGCTACACCATCAGCTTCTCCATTCTTTTGATATTCTCTACTCTAGAGACCCAGGACTGGAATGAAGGAGGTGTTGGCTGTAACCAGTTGGCTGTAATTTCTTTCTGTGCAGTGAGGCACAAGATCTCTGTAGAAGTTCTTGCTGTATATGGTTTCCAATATCTGCAACCCTGAACCCTAGGATCATGGTATTGAAATCAAAGGGTATTTGGGTTTGCCAAATTTTAAGTTCCTCATGAATCCTGGACCAGAAGTCTAAGATCACCAGACATGCCCCAAAAATGTGGAAGTACAACCAGATTTGACCACACACCCACCAACACAAGTCTGGGTTGCCTTGTTTGAAATGTTTACTGATCATAGTGTGAGCTCCTCTCGTTTTGCGGTGGCTTATTGCTCACCTTTAGTATCCCTCTCTTCCTTCCCCCAGTGCTTAGGGGTGTTTTTAGTGCACTGGGGGGAGTAATTTCTGCTGGCCACCACTTGGGGGCAACAGATATTTTATTTTTATATATCTATATCAATATCTATATATCTATATATATCTAACTATATATCTATATATCTATACATATATATATATATAGATATATATATACATATATCTCTATCTATATATCTATATATATATATATATATATATATTGCTCAGGAGATGGGGAGAGAGACTGGTGGGCACTGTTGTAGGGCAGCCGGGGGGGTCCCCCCCTTCTTTAGGCAGTTTTAGCAGATTTCAGTGGCAATGCACCAAATCCCTGGATGGGCATCCAAAGGAGGACATCAGAAAGGCAGTTTGCAGTTGTATCAGATGTGGGCCCCTAGGGACTAGGTGGTGAGAGCATCCTGGGAGCGATTTTGAGGGTAGGCAGAGCAGGATCCCAGGGGGAAGTTAGGCTCCAGTTTCGTTGGTGTAGTTTTTCTGGGATGTTGGGGCTACTGAGGTGGTGGCAGGGCCTCTGCAGGGGGTCAGGTACTGGTGGCTGTGATCCTGACTCTGTTCCCTGCATGGCAAGGCAGCCTGGGAGGTAAGAAAATTGCAAGAGTGCGGTCTTTACTCAGAAATGTGGCCTGCATGGAGGGGTAGGTCCCTAGGCTCGGGAATAGAGAGGCCAGGTGGGTCCACAGGTGAGGTAAAGAGACCATCACCCTAGGGCCTTTCAGGCCATTTCCCTCTTTATTGCACAGCTCGGGCAACATGAAAGAAAACTGAAGAAATGGTGCCACTGTGACTGCTTTTGGGAGGCTTACCTCCAGTAGTATGGGAGCTTCACACTTCTGGTCATAAGAGGAATTTCATTCCTGAGTAAAGTGCTAATGCTGTAGTTCTGTACCAGTAGAAAATTTCTCCATGTCTAAGTACTGCCCCAAAAGTGCCTCTCTCATGTAATCCATGTAAGAAAGTTTTATCCTCACAGAGCTGTGCATTTTTTATTTTCCTTAAGCAGTTCGGACCCTTGAACCCTGTTAATCATTTATGGGCTCAGGGGAATAAACCTGATTAGTTTGGGAGTAATCAGAGTCCAGAGTCATTAATCTTTTAAAGGATTTTAAATTAAATAACCAGTCCTTTAGTTTTTAGGGATCTTCTGTAGTCTCCCTTGGGGGTCTTGAAGCAATCCAGATATTCCTGTGCCCTTTTGCTCCAGGGCCGGTGGGTGAATGTCCTGAAAGTCTGAAGATGAATTGCCGGGGCCCTCTCTCCTGAAAGAAGCTGCTGGAAAAACACTAGATCTAGTGTTGGGGCTCTGGGACAGTCGGGTCAGAAGATGTCTCGAGGTAAGAGAGATTTTATTCCATACTTTAATGGCTCCAGAAAAAAGCTGTGTTCTGAGGTTGTATTGTCTGGAATCCCTTTCCCTGTAACACTTGGTGCCAAGACATTGTGAGAAGGGGGCAACAGAGTGGGGGCTCATCTGGGATTTTCTCACACCTCAGCAGTCAAAATTAGCCCCACAAATTCCAGAGAAGAGGAGCTGGTGGGACTGTCTGCCTTAATACTAGTCCATGTGGCACAGATAAAATTGGGTGGTGGCATGGGGTTTAGGCCTAAACAGATGGTTAGGCCCAAACATTCTCTGGTGTGGTGCTCCCACATCACTGGTGGGTCATGTGCTTCTTTCTAGCCTGTTGATTGGCTGGTGGCAAGTGAGAAGAAAAGGGACCTGTGAGCTCAGCACCATTTTGTAGAGACAATTTGGAGAGAGCGTGATGTTTGACGATCCTTTTGGAGATTGTAAAAGCAGAGGCCTTTTGAAAAAAAAAGAAAGAAAAAGAGAACTGTTTGTATTCCCTTCTTCTGGAGAACTGACCAGGGGAGTGGAGAGGTGATCGTATTGATTGAAGCTATCGCATGGCAGGCAGAGGTTATAAAGTGGAGGAAGCTGCACCCCAAGAGAAACTAATGGCTATGGTTCCTGCTTCACTCCTGTCTTGGCTTTAGAATTCAGGAGGAAGAGGTCAAGTGGAAGAAAGATGTATCAGATGTGGTTACAGGGGAGAAGGTATTGTGAGACTGCCTGTGTGCTCACTTTGCTCCAGCTCTGCCCCTGGAGGAATCTTTGATCACGCTCCACCAGTTTTCCAATAGGGATGTCCCCATAGTTTTTTGGAGAGGCTGTCCTCTGTGTGGTCACAAGGAGGTGCTGAGGCCAGGGCCATGGAAAGGCTCTCTTTGCAAATTAGAGAGCAGGAATTGAAGAACTCAAGAGATCCTTCTCCTGATGTGGTGGTGGAGGCAGTAGCAGAGAAATATCTGAAGAGGTGAATGAGGGTGGTGGTAAGGAGCAACAACATCTACCCCACTTCTCGCCACCAACTGCCAGCTATCTCCATGGCAGAGGGAGGGGCAGGGGCCTCAGAAGTCCTTTGGGTGACCCCCCCAGGGCCAATGCAGTCTGCCCTATGGCCCTGCATTTGTTTGCAAGCACGCAGTCTTTACTAAAAAATGGGGCTTGCATGGATGGGCAGGTCCCAAGGCTCAGGAATTGAGGCCCGAGCAGAGCCTCAGGAAGGGTAAAGAGACCTTCATTCTGGGGCCTTTTAGGCTGTTTCCCTCTTTGTTGCACATCTCAGGCAACATGAAAGAAAACTAAAGAAATGGTGCCACTGTGACTGCTTTTGGGAGGCTTAACTCCAGTAGAAGTGAATCAGATGCCAGTTAAGAGAGAGCACAAGGGAGAGAAGTCAAAGTGGATCAGGCTGGTCCAGGACAAGGGGCTAGAGTGAGTATGAGGCCCACGTTGGGAAGTGGCAGCTGAGGAACTAGCAGGCGGCAGTAGAAGCAATGTAAAAGGTATGGGAGCAATTGGGATTAGGTTCTATTAAATCTGCCTAAGAGATGTTGAGGGTAGAGGCAGATATTACAGGTACATACCAGTGCCAGTGAATACATGTGGGAGCTTCACGTTTCTGGGTGTAAGAAGAATTTCGATTCTGAGTAAAGTGCTGCTGCTATAGTTCTGTATCAGTTAAAAATTTCTCCATGCCTAAGTTCTGCCCTAAAAGTGTCTCTCTCACGCAATCCATGTAAAAATGTTTTAGCCCCATGAAGCTGTGCATTTTTTGTTTTCCATAAGCATTTGGGACCCCTGAGCCCTATTAGTCATTTATGGGCTCAGGAGAATAAACTTCATTAGTTTGGGAAAAATTTGAGTCCAGAGTCATTAATCCTTTAAAGGATTTTAAATGAAATAAAACATTCTTTAGTGTTTAGGGATCTTCTGTAGTCTTGAAGCAATCCAGATGTTTCTGCACCATCTCGCTCTGGGGCTGGTGGGTGGATGCCCTGAAAGGCTGAAGATGAAGTGTCTTGGTCTGTTCTCGTGAAAGAAGCTGCTAGGAAAAGACCAGATCTAGTGTTGGGGGTCTGGAACAGTTGGATCAGAAGACGCCTTGATGTAAGAGAGATTTTATTCCATGCTTTAATGGCTCCAGAGAAAAGATGTGTTCTGAGGTTTTGTTGTCTGGGACCCCCATCCCCAGAATACCTGGTCCCTAGATGTTTGGCATGGGGGGGGGGCTACAATAGGGGTGTGTAAAAACTGAACCATACACTTCCATTTAAATTCTCTCCAGCCCAGTGAGGCCATGATCCTCCAGCCTTTCTCCCAGGTCTGGTTCCATTTTTTCTCTGGAATGGGAGAGCCTGCCTCCACCTCCCATCTCTCCCTATGTTATTGAGGTCCAGATTGTCTCCCCCCAGTAGCACCCTTCAGGTGCCTGATATCAGCCTGCCTCTACCAGCCAGTCTGAGAGCCCAATGCAAAAATGTTTCCAAGATTGTCAGGTCTCTATCTATCAATAGGTTAAAATTGTTGGATTGGAGGTAATGCCCTACCAGGAAGAATTTGTGGAAGTCTGCTTGGAGTTGACCATATTTTTCTTGAAGATCCCTAAAGGACAAGATACTACTGTTACAAATTAAGGATTGGTATCAAACAAGGAAAAGTCTGTCAAAGCCTAGGTCAACCAGCTGTGGATGGAAATTAAGGTCTCCTATAATGGAGGTGACAGGACCCACCTTATTCGGGGTCCGTGTAAGCTGTCTAACTTTAGACAACATTTTTAAAGTTTATCAAGTCCATGGGTTTACAACCCCTCTACAGACCTCCAGATTGCGGGGAACAAATGGGAGATAAAAGAGAGGGAGAGGTTGTGAGTGGAGCGCTTCAATTTCTTTCCAACCCATATCCCTACTTTGCTTAATCCAAGAGATCACTGGGGCCAGTTGTGCCGAAAGTTAGTATAGTTTGAGGTCAGGCAAGGCTAGGCCTCCCTTCTCTCTGGGCTGCATCAATAGCTTTTTACAGACTCTGTGTCTACACTTCTGCAAAACAAAAATCATGAGTGTGATATTAACCCTTTTTCAGAAGGACTCTGGGATGTTGATGGGAAAAGCCTGGAACCTGGAATAAGAATCAAGGTAAAACATTCATTTTAAGGGTGACAATCCTACCTCACAGGGAGCAGGGGATCAGCTCCTGGCAGAAAAGGTCATCCTTCACCTCTGTGCATAGTTTGTCATAGTTAAGCTTGAAAAGAGAGGAGAGGTGTGGGGTTATCTTTACTCCAAGGTATTTTACAGTATTATTGGCGGCTCATATGAAAGATCCAGCAGAAGGTGGCCAAACTGGTCTATGGAGTCTGCCAGTTAGTAATGCAGTGTCCCTGGCTTATGCCATTGACCCTGCCCCTTCTATCAACCTTTCCTTCATAACTGCCTTCCCATGGTTCCATGGCTTCCCTTTATGTCTACCCCAAGCCTTCTTACAGCCACCCACCGTTTTCACTGAGGCCACCTCTTCAGGCAGCGCATTCCATTTGTCCACCACACTCTCCTTGAAAATGTTTTTCTTAACATCCCTCCTGAACCCCCCCACCACCACCACCAACTTCAGACCGTGCCTCCTCATGTTTCTGGTGTCATTCAGCTTGAAGAGACCTTTTCTATCCACTCTA
Organism: Neoceratodus forsteri; assembly: GCA_016271365.2. Classification (NCBI taxonomy): domain Eukaryota; kingdom Metazoa; phylum Chordata; order Ceratodontiformes; family Ceratodontidae; genus Neoceratodus; species Neoceratodus forsteri. Next base: position 794,409,991 of record CM028136.1, read on the forward strand.
TTTATTCTCTTCAGGTAGTTAAAGGCCTCTATCATATCCCCCACCCCTTCCTCTCTTCCAGGGAGTACAATCTCAAGACTCCCAGCCTCTCTTCATAAGACTTCCCCTGCTGTCTGCTGATCATCTTGGTTGCCCTCCTTTGGAACCTCTCCACCAAGCTAATATCCTTCTTTTCAATTAAAAAGTTTATTTTTTTACCAATAGAAACAAAATACATCAAGTATTCATAACAGGTACATTAAATATGCCAAATTCACTTTCCATGTACAATTGTTTAAATACGATATTTTAAAAACATCTTATCCATTCTTAAAAACATAAGTAACAATATCTTACCTTTAAAGCTTTATAATAGAAATGATGCAAAAGATACTGGGCACTTAAGATGATGACATTAATTTCTAAATTCTAGTTAAAGCAGTAATCAAAAAAAGGATTCCACATAACATCAAAAAAGTCACTTTTATCCAAAAGAGAGTACATAGAAACACAGAAACATAGACTTTGACAGCAGATAAGGACTGCTTGGCCCACCTAGTCTGCCCATTTCCCTACCTAGAGGATAAGCTGCAGATCCTATTTAACCAACAGCGTATTTCTTCCTACCCCCGACAAAAATTGCCTTATGTCTGTCCCATGTATTCTTGAATTCTCCCACAGTTGTAGGACCCCAACCTCCTCAGGAAGGCTGTTCAAGCATCCACCACCCTCTCTGTGAAAAATACTTCCTCACATTGCCCCTGAGTCCCCCCTCTATCTTCAAATTGTGTCCCTTGTTCTTGCACATCTCTTTTTCTGAAAGATGCTGCCCTCTTGGACTTTGTTGATTCCACTGAGGTACTTAGGCGTTTCTATCATGTCCCCCTCTCCTCCTTTCCTCAAGGGTATACATATTAAGCTCCTTTAGCCTCTCCTCATATGGCTTCTCTTGCAGACCCTGCACCATTTAGTTGCCTCCTCTGAACTACCTCCATCCTGTCTATGTCATTGCAGAGATGGGGTCTCCAGAACTGTATGCAGTACTCCAGATGGGGTCTCACCAACTGTCTGTACAGGGGGATAACAATTTCCTGTTTTCTGCTGGTGATGCCTCTCTCTATATATCCCAGTATCTCCCCAGCCCTCCCTACCGCCTTCTCACATTGCTTGCCAACCTTAAGGTCATCTGATATGATTACCCCCAGGTCCCTTTCCATTTTTGTTGTTGTTATTATAGTTGTTGTTATAGTAACTTATTCTTTCATTATTTGCTAATTCTCCCAAAGCATCTATCCATTGTTTTAATGACGGGATCTTTATCTCTTTCCAACCCTTCATTATAAGTCTTTTAAAAACTAGAGCTGCTGCTAGTATCCAATATTTGTTCTGTACCTTACTTCCCGGGATGTTGGATGTATCCCCAAGAATGAATAACAATGGGCAGAAAGGCAGAGCTATGTTCAGAATATTTTGGCATATATGATGACTCTGCCTCCATGCAGTCAGGATTTCCTTACAATTCCACAACATATGTCCCAGCCCTGCTTGTCCTTTCCCACATCTCCAACAATTATTGTTTGTAGCAAGCCCTCACTTAAACAGCTGTTCTGGAGAGTAATAATAATAATGGAGAATTTTAAACTAAATCAACTTTCCTTGCACTTCTCTGCAACATTTACTCGCATTAATCCACAATTTCCCCCCACACATCTTTGGATATTACCAACCCTAAGTCATTTTGCCATTTGATTCGAGCAGAATCAGATATGTGTGACCCCTCATCATTTAGGATCTTATACAAAGACTAAATCCCTTAGGAAGATGCACAACTTTAAAGGAATCCCATGCCTTAGATGTTTTGAGAGAATATTCTTTGCTAAGAATATTTTTAGCTAAATGGTTCCTTAACTGTAAATAATAACATAATTCAAACTTATTCAGTTTATATTTCAGTCTCAGATCTTCAATAGAAAACAGAGTATTCTGACTACCTAAAAGATCACCAACTTTTTTAATACCCTTGGAAGCCCACCAAATATCTTTAAGACTCTTTCCATCTGTAGATATTTCTTTATAATTCCAAAGGGGCATAAATTGCAGTGGGATATGTTTAACTTTCCTAAGTTTATTGATTTTCTTTTGCATGCAGATATAGAAATTTGAAGAGATGGATGATTTTTTAAATATTTGGGCAGAGGTATATACAACAAATCTGTGATGCCATAGGGAGCCACAATACTTTTTTCTACTGTTAACCATAGAGGTGTATTACAACTTTCATGTGGATGGAACCAATAAGACACCTGTTTTAACTTATAGGCCCAGAAATATCCTTGCCACCATGGGAGAGCCATTCCTCCAATCTTTGTTGGTGCCCTTAATTTAATTTTAGAAAGTCTAGGTGGTTTCCCCTTCCCCAAAGAAATTAAGAAAGTACTCTTTCAATCTTTGTAAACCAATCAATAGGTATATTAGCTGGAAAGTTATTCATAAAATAAAAAACCTTTGGAGCTAAAATCATTTTAATAGAATTAATGTTCCCCCATAAAGATAAATATAGTTTTCTCTATCTATCAACCTCCTCTTTAATATTGCTCAATATTTTGGACATATTATGCTGGAGAATTTTGGTAACTGATTCATATATATTTATGCCTAAATATGTCAAATCCTTGTCTGGCCATGATATACCCCATTCTTTTTTCCATTTGTTTACCTCAATGGTGGGGGGGGGGGGGGGGGCTTAATAACAACCCTTCTGACTTAGACCAGTTAATAGAAAGGCCAGAACCTTTTCCAAATTCTTGCAACAGACTCTGAACATTATGAAAAGAGAAAGAGGGTTGAGTAAGTGTTAGCAAAATATCATCCACAAATGCAAATACTTTATTAGTATATGACCCTGTTTGGATCCCATGTATATTGGAGGAGAGAATAATCCTTTTAATTAAAGGTTCAATGGTAAGAACAAATAAAAGAGGGGATAACAGGCAACCTTGTTTTGAACCCCTGTAAAGGGGAAAAGCTGTAGAGCGAAACCCATTTGTGATAATAGATGCCCTAGGTGTGGCATATAAAGTCCGAATCTAATTTGTAATATTAGGCCAAAATTGCTATTTTCTAACACTTTATAAAGATATCCCCATTCCAGAGAGTCAAATGCTTTTTTAATATCAAGAGAAATAGCAATTGTTGGAGAAGTGCCCTTTCCAGAAGATTTTACTGCCCATATAGTTGAAAATAATTTACGGAAATGATCTGCTGCTTGTCTGCCTTTCATAAATTCCACTTGTTCCTTCCCAATTAATTTATGAAGCACCTTAGAGATTCTATTAGTGAAAATTTTTGCCAGTATTTTATAATCAAAGTTTAGAAGGGAAATTGGCCTGTAATTTCCACAGTCATAACCGTATTTTCCTTTTTTTTGTATTTGACATATAAAGGCCTCATTAATTAAATCTGGCAATCTTTGTTCAGAAAAAGCAATTCGAAAGGCCTACAAGAGGTGAGGTGTAATAGATGTATTTAAATATTTATAAAACTCACCCAGAAGCCCATCTGGGCCTGGTGCTTTGCCCTTAGGTGCCCCAGCTATGATTTCATTTATCTCTTGGGTCTCTATAGGACTGTCTAGGGTGAGCTTATCAGATTGTGACAGAGAAGACATGTGGGCCCTGCTTAGAAAATCCTGAATGCCTTTAGTATTGCTAGGACCTTATGATTTATATAAACTTTCATAAAAAGTTTTGAATCATGAATTAATTTCCTTGGTGTTGTGTGTTATCACCCCTTTTGTATCTCTTACTCCTATAATATTACTCTGATTTTGCTGTTTTCTTAGACAGTATGATAGAAGTTTTCCAGCCTTATCCTCAGACTCCCAATATTTTTGTTTAACCCTGAATAAAGCATAATCTATTTTTGCTGAGTACATTTTATTAATTTCATATTTTAGTGCAGTAATTTTGAAAGGTCTTCTTTTTCACAAAGGGCTTTTTGTTTCAACTCTGTAAGCAATCTGTCTAAGTTGTCTTCTTTCTGTTTTAACTCTATGTTCCTTTCTTTTTTCTCTCTGGCAGCAAAACTAATAATACCTCCTCTTATGAAAGATTTATATGCATCCCATATAGTTTTAGGAGAGACTTCACCATTACAGTTCATTTCAAAATAAGATAATGTCTCCTTCTGCAACCAACTTCTAAAATTATCATCTTGAAATAGGGTTGTATTAAATTTCCAGCTAGAGGATTTATTAGTATTATTCTCAAAAACCACTGACCCTTTCAGAAGGCTATGATCAGATATCAGCAAGTTTTCATATTTCACATATGACACTTTGTTGCATAAGGCCATGGACATGAACAAATAATCTAACGCAACTAAATACTTCATGTCTAGCTGACAAAAAAGAGAAATCTCTCCCTGTGGGATGAACTATTCTCCATACATCTAATAATCCTAAATCATTGAGCATAACATGTAAACTTCTATGTGTAGCAGACAATTTACCTGAATTTCTAACTGATGACCTATCCAAAAATAGATCCAACACTTCATTAAAGTTGCCCCCCAAAATAATTTCATATTCTTCCACCTTTGCCAAAGCATAACCCAAGGTATGAAAGAAATCTTTCTGATTGTTATTTGGTGCATATATGTTACACAGAGCCACTTTTTTTCCCATAAAGAGAACCCAACAGAACCTCAGGGTCTGTAATACGACTGTGTTTAGTGAAATTCACTCCTTTTCTAAAGAGGATAGCCACTCCCTTTTTTTGGGAGGAAACCCTGCAATGTTCTACTGTATTAACGCAGCTGTGAGCTAATTTGTCAGCTTCAGCTGGCAATAGATGGGTTTCTTGTATCTTAGCAATATCTGTATTATGTTTATTTAGATGATTCAAAATACGATATCTTTTGATAGGGGAACCCAAACCCTGAACATTCCATGAAACAATGTTAACAGTGCCCATCTTAGCAAATAAACTTATAAAACACTAAGGAATCTAATGAGAATAACACTCTGAATAGGTTTCAAATATAATTAGAATACTGATATATAAAAAATGATTCAAGTTCTCTATCTCACACCTATAATACTTTAAACACACTAGCATACACCACACACACAGACACAAATAACATATACACATACACTTCAAGGAGAACGTGAGTACTCCCCACTGGTATACCAAAGTGGAACAACACATCCTTTAGGTAGCTATCATGAGATTATACCATGGACCTTGGACAACAACAAATCAGAACGGCTGACTGGCACCTTACCACCGTTGTAAATCCTCTGATAATCACCGCAAAAGGTGACAGCCAGCCGCATCTCTTAAAAATCATTCAACCCAGGAAATTCAAACCGGAGATCCGCCATGTTGAAATGCTCACTAACCAGCGGTCTCCTATTCCCCGACATCAAGTAAAGTCGCCATTTTTCCTCTCACTAAGAATTCACACTAGGGCTCGTGATAGTAAAAAAAAAAAAACATGGCTGAATCAAGTCACCTAATCGACAAGACTGAACTCGATTAACTTTTCACAATAACACTCACATGAGCGCTTAACTTGAAGCGCCCATAGTATTTTTTTAAATCATTGACCAGTAAACAGTTTGGCACCGGGCACCCACCGCTTGTTAGTATTTTTTGGCTCCACTCTGTCCGGTTCTCAATCTTCGCTGCTGCCCACTCACTCTTTCTCTGTGTCAGTACTCTACACGCTCACTTTTTTTAAACAACTATTAAAAACAAATTCCCCTGAACACCACCATATGCCTGCAAAATCATACCCGGAAATAGAAACAAAAACGCGTTCCCAGACGCCTTGCTCTACTCCACTCACAGCGCTGACCGACACCGCTCTCTCCTTCTCTCAAACACTCATAACTCTAAACACATTTCCAAACCTGGCAGCAAAATGAAATTATAAAAAAATTAAATAAATAAACAGCACTCTAACTTCTCTGTCAACATCACTTACTCTCGTATTCTACCCAGCAACAAGGCACTACTTAATATACGGTGGAAGAATATATATACACAAATATATATAAAAAATAGAAATAAGATTTTTTTTGACAATTCTTTTTCTGTATTTTAATAATTGACACCTGGTATAATCGCAATAAGCCACTCGGGGGTGTGGGTTATCAGGAATTTACCACAACTGGCGGTTACCTCCAGCCGTGGTAAATCCCCGATAACCACACACCACCGAAAGTAATTATTGCTTAAATAACCCACTTTTAAGACAAAACTGCGAAAAACAAAAAAAAATCCATGTTAATAATATCTCAGTATTCCACCCAGTATTCTTAATGCCAAGGGGTTAGAGACCAGCACATGTTTACATATTCCATGAGATATAACATACCCTCCCCATTATTCTAACTCAGGGAATTAATCAGTCAACAAGGTCTATTCATATCAATGGCACTGAGAAGAAAATTCTTCTCCATTTCACATTCAAAAAGATGTTTAATAAACAGCTCTGAAGACGCCAACATGAAAAATAACCCTATGCATTCTTGTTTCTTATAATGATATTAATTTCTTCATATCCAATTATCACCCTTCAACATGGAAGACAAAATGAAGCATCAACTCTTCCTTCTTGTGGCATTGCAACGAAAGCATCTATTATATTGATAATGATACCTCAGGAATAATGAGTTCGGATGCCAGGCCCACCATGGTTCAGCAGACCCATTAGATGGCATTTACTTGAAAGTGTCTTTCCATAGCTACAGTGAAAGTATATTCAAAAACATAAAGTTTTTCCATAGCCTTTAACACACAAAATTGAGAAGGGATACAAGCTTTAAGTATAAATAATAAATGTTTCCCATATTATAGCTGACTCTAACTCCAAATCAGAAGTAACCCTGGGGAAATCATGAAAATTATTTAAAAATTCACAAAATAAGCACATTCTGTATTCCATCCCTTCCCCCCCAAAATATTATTAAACCATGTGCTGTTCTAACCCAGAAATGAAGAATATTAAAGCCTGTCCTGTAACTATTTTTATTGTGATTAGAGCTCATCATGCAACCCCAACTTAAAATGTATATTTTTCCAGCATGCCCTCCAGTGCGAGAATTTTCTCACATTTTTAGTGAATGCATTGAATATAGCTCTTTTTGGCAACACTCTTTCCCCTTACATGCCAATAATTAAAAGAGGCACATTACCTTAAGCCTTTTTCTGATTGTATTCCTGGCCTAGATCCCCTTTGACCTCCTCAAGATCTGTTCAGTACCAAAGAAAATAATTAGAATAACAGGCATCTAAACAAGAGATTAGCAATACTATTAAAAGTTGTAAGAAATCCTCTAAATTAGAAAAGTTTGGTATAATGAGTCTAGCATGATGCCCAACTTCCTGTTGACATGAGCATTGGCACACCGGAAGTTGTTCCATCCGAGTCACATGTTGTGTAAAACTCAATATTCAGCCGCTCCTCAGCCGTCCAACACTGCCTTTAAGTCTCATTTTTTCCATGTTCAGATGCCGAGGGATCCGGTGAGTGAATCATCTCCTCAAAACATGTCTTGTACTGGGCTGAAAGGACTGAAAGGACTTTTAAGAAGTTCTTGAACATCCAACAGGGAGGACTGAGACTGCTTGTGATTGATCTGCTGGCTTTGAATAGTAGTTTTAGGAATGACCATTTGTTTTGCATTAGGTTTGCTTTTCAGAAAGAGCTGTACCTTTCTGTTAATTTTATTGGGCCAAGGAGTGGATTTCAAACAGAAGACTTAGAAGCAGGGTGTCTAATGCTGTGCTTAAGAACTGGAATAAAAGTTTGTTTTGATGAGTCATAGTATTGTTCTGTGACCCTGTGCGTAACTTGAGTGCTGTGCTGTAGGGAAGAATCTTGAGATTGATGTTCTAGGTTAGAATGATTGGCATACTGCATTCCTATTGTTTTTGAAAACATTATGGTTGCTAGCTCTATTTTTGGATATAGATTTACCTTCTGGCCAAGTCCTGATAATAAAGTTCCAAGCATCATCTGGACATTTAAAAGTATGTGACCCACGACCCTTTGAAAGCACTAAAACAGCAGGATACTCGATATAATAAGGAATTTCTAATTGTTGAAGCACATAGCGAATATCCCTGTATGCCTTCCATTTCTCAACAACTACAGAGGAGAAATCCTGAAACATTAGAATTTTGTCCTGACCCCAAAAAGGCAATTGTTTCTGTCTGGCCAGAGAAAGGATTTCTTCCTTTATATGAAAATGTAGGAATTGCACAATAACAGACCTTGGTCTCTGACCTTGTTTGGGGAGGGGTCTCAGAGCTCTGTGAGCTCTTTCTATCTCCATGGGCCATTGCCAAGAATAATTTAACAAGGAAGGTAAAAAGTTCTGTAAAAAACTAAGTCTGATTCTTCTGACATTTCAGGGATTCCGACAATACGAATATTGTTTCTCCTACTACGATTTTCCAAATCATCAATTTTAGCTCCTAATGTCTCTATTTTCCACATATTAATTTCTGATTTGTCCTCAATTTTACATAAGGTTTCCTCTATTAGTGCTAATCTTTCTTCAATTATGCTGAACCTTTCCTGCAGTATGTTTATTCTATCCTATCTTTTCCAGCCTCTGTTTGCTTTTTAAGACAGCCAATGTCCAAATGCATATTGTGAAGTTTTTCCTTAATAAATGCATATCTGAAATGTTGGTGTTTATGTTTTTTATCTCACTGTTGCTGCCTTGAGCCATCGCAATTACCTCTGGTAAGCTTCGGGGGGAGCCCCAAGACTGTCTTGAAGCTGACGCTGGTAATGCCTTGACGTCTGACGGCATCGTTGAGTGAACACAGGCACTGAATTTAAAAACCACGAAATAGCTGTAAAATATTTAACAGATCCTCTCCAAACTCGAAGTGCTTATTGACTAGAGTAAGATCTAGCGAGATATTTAACTAAAACACGTAAAGATATTATTTGCCTCCGTATGTATATTAAATGATTACAATTTGTGGGAGAGCTTTCACTCAAGCTACCATATCCATAGCTCGTGCTCCACGAGACCCCAATGTCCTTCTTTTGATAAGGATGTCAGTACCTTACTGCATATTCTAAATGCTGTCTCACCAATAACCTGTACAAGGACAGTATAAACTCACTCCGCCTACTGCTGAATCCCTTGGCTATACACCCCAACATCCTGTTTGCCTTAACTAATTCCTTTATGCAATATGTAGAGTGTTTCAGGTTACTGGTGATTAGAGCTGTGCGAAATTGAAAAATTTCCCCCAGTGAAACATTTTGCATAATTCATGCATTACTCAAAATATTTTACAGGGTGAAATGCAAAATTTCACCCACAGAGGGTGCAAAATTTCACCAACAAACCAGCGAAATTTGCTGCTCAAGGGTGAAATTTCACACCTGCAGGTGAAATAAAAGGTTTCCAAAGACCTCCTTGGTGTCTAGTGGTTCCTCCGGCCCCCCCCCAGCTGCTCACCGGCCATAATTATTTTCCCTGGTGTCTAGTGCTTCTGCCAATCACCAGCTGTAATTAGAGTAAAGTCCCTCAGAGTTAGCTTCCTCTGGCCCCCATGTCCTTTGTAAAATGAAATTATTGCTCCTGGTGTCTTGTGGTTCTTCCATGGCCGCCATGGCAGTCATTCTCCTGTTCGTGAATTACCTTGTCTGACTCACCAGTTGTACTGAATAAAGCCCTCGCTCAGTTACCCTTAGTCTCTCATTCATTTTATTAAAAATATATCAACAACCCATACTCCCAGTGTACTAGTGGACCTCACCTCCTCACCTTATCGCAGGAGCACACACCATGCTCCCCACCCTGCACTTTATTGGCCACACATTCCTCCACTCACCTCCATGGTTGGTAGCCTGACTGAGTGCTTGAATTAATGAATGATGTGCTCACTCATTCAAGCACTCAGTTGTGCTCAGTCAGGCTGATGGATGTGGAGGTGAGTGGAAGGCTATGTTGGTGGCCCGATTGGGGTACTGGGGAGGAGCGTGGTGGGTGCTAGCTCATGATGACAGGGTGGGGGGTCCACTAAACACCAGGGTGTGTTGGACTGATTTTTGGTTTTTTTAATAAAATGAAATGTGGGGACCAGGGTAACTGGGGGTGGGGGGCTTTATTCAATGACAGCCGGTGATTGGCTGGGGGGACCACTAGACACCAGGGAGAGTAATTTGAGCCAGTGAGTGGCCAGGTTGACCACTAGACACCAGGGAGTGTGGGTTTAATTTTTTTTCTTTTTCTTTTTTACAAAGGACATGGGGGGGCCAGGGTAACTTGAGGAGGGGCTTTATTCAATTTTGGCTGGTGATCAGCTGGGGGCAACCACTAGACACCAGGGAGAATAATTTGCACCAGTGACTGGCTGGGAGAGGGGCAGGGGGACCACTAGACACCAGGGATAGTTTTACATAATGGGAATGGGCTATGCAGGGTGCGGAATCGCGGTGAAATTTTGCCATTTCACCGCACTTTCGTGAAACATTTCACCCAACGGAATTGCCAATTTTGTGGCAATTTCACCTGCAAAATTAAACTTCACAACATCTCTACTGGTGATCACCACTTCCTGATCTTTTTCTTTATCTGACGCTGCTACCCGGATCCCCCAAATTAATACTCGGTCCTGGGATTTTAGACTCCAAGGTTCAGTTGCATTTCATGGCATTGATGCCAAGTTGCCAGATCCCCGATCATCTATCCAGTTTACTGAGGTCTCCTCATAGGTCCTGTATCTATTCAATTGTGGTCACCCTCCCACAGAATTTGGTGTCATATGCAAACAGGCACATCTTTCCTTTATGTCTTCCCCAATGTCATTTATGAAGACTTTGAACAACACTGACCCCTGCACCGATCCCTGCAAGACCCCACTGGTGAGCTCCTTGGTAATGGATAATTCTTTCCCCACCACTAGGTTCTGGGTTCTGTCACTTAGCCATCTTTTTACCCACCTTGTAATTTTCTCCCCGACTCTGAGATCCTTCAGTTTTCTGATTTGCCTTTTATGAAGCATGGAATCAAAGGTCTTGCTAAAGTCCAGGTAAATGATGCCTACTGCTTTGCCCGATCTACCACCTTGGTGAGCCAATCAAAAAAGTCAATCAGGTTCATATGACTGGATCTTCCTCCCACAAACATGTGTTGCCTCTTGTCTTGGAGACCATTCTCCTCTATGTACCTTACAAACCTCTCCTTGTGTATGGTCTGCATAAGTTTGCACACAATTTCAGACTGACTGGTCTATAGTTCTTTGGCTCATAGCTGGGTCTGCTCTTGTGGAGAGGCACCACATATGCCATTCTCCAGTCCTGTGGCACCACTCCAGATTCCAGAGATCTACTGAAGAGGTCCAACAGCATCCCCACACGTTCCTCTGCTTGGTCTTTCAGAACCCTTGGGTGTATGCAGTCCAGTCCTGGGGACTTGTCTGTCTTTAATGCTTAGTAGCCCCTCCATCCCACTATCCACCTCATTACCACATCTGTGGCCCCTCCCTCTTTCCTTCTCCCTCCAGAGAGCATGGGCCTATCCTTTTCCCTCATGAAGACAGAGCAGGGTACTTATTCATTACCTCTGCTTTGCTGACATTTTCCTCCCCCCATTGCTCCCCCTTCCTCAGCTTAACTATCCCATTCTTTCTGTCCCTCTTCTTGCTTATGTAGTGAAAAAATGCCTTCTCCCCAGTCTTAATCCTTTGTGCTATTTGCAGTTCTTTCTGTGCCTTTGCTTGCAGCACCACCTTGCCAGCCACTTTAGCTAGCCTCAAATACTCCTCCTTATCTGCTTCACTCTCAGTCCTCCTGTATTTCTTGTAGGCCACTCTTTTGCCCCTCACTGCCTTGGCAGCCTCAGAGTTGAACCAGATGGGTGATTTAGACCCAATTTCTTCCCCTTAATCTTAACGCACTCCACTGTAGCTGCTAGTATAGCTTCCCTGATGATAGCCCATTGTGTGTCCACCCCCATGTGTGCTTTGATGTCCTCTAGTTGCTTCCTTATCACCTTCCATGTTTTATGGAAATCCACTCTCCTGAAGTTCAGGGTTTTGGTCTTGGTGGAGAGCTTTTCCCCTCCCATATTAAGACTGAACCACATTATGCTGTGATCGCTACCTCTCAGGGGTTCCTTGACTGTGATCTCATGTACATGATCCCCATTTATGAGCACTAGGTCAAGGATTGCCCTCCCGGTGGGTTCAAGTAACTCCCTGGGTCATGAACCCTCCCTGTATCACATCCAGGATCCCTTGACTCCTGGCACAGGATGTAGCTGGTGTACCCCAGTCCACATTAGGCAGATTAAGGTCCTCCACCACTACCACCTCCCATTTTCCTGCTGCTTCCAGCAATTCTGTGCAAAGTTCTCAGTCTCTATCTTCCTCCTGGTTGGGCAGTCTGTAGACCACCCCAATCTGATCTTTCTCCCCATGTTGGTCTGGAGCTGAATCTATAGCAATTCCACTTTTCCTATTCATTCTCTTCCCTATCACTTATCTTCTCCTTGATGTATGCTGCCACTCCTCTCAACTTGCCTACCACTCTGTCCCTTTCATACACTTGTACCCCATGATCGAGAGGTCCCAGTCATGGTGTGCTGTAGCCCAGGTCGCAGTAACTGTCGCTATATCTACCTTCCCTTTTGCTAAGGGGGCCTGCATGTCTGCCATCTTGTTAACAAGACTGTGAGCATTGAATGGCACCATTCTCCACTTTGACCCAGCACCTCCCTGCCTAGTTCCTGCATCCTTTATTTTCTCTGCCTATACCCCATATTCACCCCTTCACCCACTGTCCCTGGATCCCTTCCCTTGTCCCATGCCCTCCCTCCTGATTACTACTTCCATGGTGGGGGGGACATCCAGAGACATCCCTGGCTTGAAGTTTCTGTGCCCACTGGACAACCCCCCCCCCCCAGCAGTTTAATCACAGATCCTTTTCCATGTATTCCCTCAGCTTTTCCCTGAGAACTTTTGACCCTCTCAGTTTTAGGTGCAGCCTATCATTCTAATACATCCCCATGTCTGACCACTTGTCTCCCCAATCTCCAATATAACTGAACCCTTTCACCCTGCACCAGTTCCTCAGCCAATAATTAAACTCCTCAATGCTGCTTTTCTTGACTGTGCTAGCTCTGGGGACAGGAATTACCTCTGAAAAGGCCATGGAGCTCACTGAATCCCTACAGTTTCTTGATAACTCTATGAACCTTACCTGTACCACCTCCACCTCTTCCCCAGCCAAGTCATTGGTACTCAGGTGGATGACCAAATGATGTTTTCCACCCACCCACCTTACAACTTCCCTGATCCTCAGTTCTGCCCTCCCCGCCTCCATCCCCAGGATACAGACAACCACTCTTCTCTTTCCTGGGTTCCCCTTTCTCTCCCAATGGAAACCTTTAATTATGGATTCCCTAGTGACAATCACCCTTGCATCCCCCACAGGCTTATTACTGAATCTCCTGCAGACTCCTGGTGAACCAGCCTCTTCCCCCTCCATCTGTCCACTGTCTGTTCTGGCTATATTTCAGTTTGTATCATCTATGACCCCTCTTACTGCTTCCCCGGTCTGCCCTGTTCCCCTCCCTCCATGGCTACCTTTGCTTCCCACCACACTACCCTCCCTATTCCCTCCCCTAACTCCACCTTCCCCCCATTCTTTGCTCCACCCGGACTACTTTTCTATCCTTGTTCCCCCAAGCTGCTCACCTCTCCCTCCCCCTTGCCAATATCTTTAGACTCTATGCTCTTTCAATACTTTACCTCCCCACCTGTCCCCCATTCCTCTAAGCCAGCCAGTACTAGGTACCTGTTCAATGAGGGCCCCCCGTATCAAAAAATATCTCTGTTCTCCCACCCGGTTCCCTTTACCTTCTCCCTTTTGCTGATGCCATTACCCACCTACATTTTCTCCTTACCTCCTGGCAATGCCTCACTCTGGTTCTGCAGGGTCCCTGAGGAGATGTCCCAGAACACTTTGGTAACCTCCTTATTTCCATCTTCTTTTTTTTTTTTTGCTCCTTCCATAGGCTTCTCAGTCCACCTCTCCTTCCAACCAGCCATGGACACCACCGACATCCTCGCTCCAACCCCCTCTACCTACCTCATATTGCAGCCATCCCAGGGGTAGCCCCATTGTATCCCTTCACCAGATGGGTCCCTCTTCTCTGAGGCGGAAGGCACCAGGGAGGACAACCAGCACACTATCTGTTTGGTCCCTGGGAGCTGCTGAGGTGGCTTCGGGCCTCAGAGCACTTGCAGCAGCAGGAACAAGTGGCTATCATCCACCCGGCTGAGAAGCAGTTTTTCTGGTTTGCTACCCCAGGGGCATGGTGTGCTACAGAGATCAAGGCACATGCCAACGTCCACCAGGCCCCTTGCATTCAGCGGGACTCACTAAGCTGTTGTGCCCCCAGCCTCTGCCAGGAGGCGGCACACAGGGAGCCGCATCCCCTCCCTCCCCCTGGGAGAAGATGAGCAGTCATCAGATGCTTGAGCCTTCTCCTCCTGGCCGGCCCTCCAGTGACCCAGGTCTGTTCCTGAACCCGGGTCACCAGTGTCACAAGTGGAAATCCAACCGTTGCACCAATGGGCTGGCTTATCTATTTCCATCTTCTGCCTGCCATCCATTAGGCCTGGAGTAGTCCATACCTGCTGCTTGAGCCACTGTTCTTCCACCCAGCCCCTCACTCTACCTCTTTCCAACTCTCATCTTATCCACATTATCTCAGCCCTAAGTTGTCCAAGGTTCCAGCACACTGGGCAGCCACCTGCTCTCCACATTGTTCCAAGAAAGACTGCAGCCGCACATCCATTGCAGTTGACCATTCCCTTTAAAGGGGAAGTTCACCAAGGATTCTCTCAAAAGGAGGCCTCCTAATCTGACTGCCTCTGATTTATCTAGGTTGATTTTATAACCAAAGATTTGGCCATAATCCTCCACCATTTTTAGCATGGTCAGTATAGACATTTGGGAGGATGTGAGGAAACAAAAGGAATCATCCACATAGAGGAAGATCTTATGCCAACCGTCCCCAGCCAATATACCTTTTGCATTATCATTGTCTCGGACTGCAGTTGCCAATGGCTCTATACAGAGCGCAAATAGCAAAGGGGACAGAAGGCAGCCCTGCCTCATCCCCTAGGTCAAGTGGAATCGAGTAGTGGCAACCCCATTAACCCTTTTTTTTCTTTTTTTATTTTTCCAGGAGAGACACACTAAGCTGAAAGCTTGTTTACAGGTGCTACCTTGGAGCACAAGGAAGCATAGTGACTTGCTCAGGGTCACACAATATGCAAGTGGGGGCTGTGGAATTCAGACCCAAGTCTCCAGGTTTGCAGCTCAGAGTCTTAAACCACTGTGCTATACTGCCTCCTAACCCTAACCCTGACTGTAGCCTGAGGTGAGGCATAAAGTGTATTTATGCTTTCCCTAAACTTAGGCTCCATGCCCATCTCCTCCAGGATTCTGCATAGTAACCACCAATCCACCCAGTCAAACACCTTCTCAGCATCCATAAATATTGCCAAAGCTGGTTCTGGTGACTGTTGCTGCCACCAGATAAGATTAAGAAGGCATTGTATATTATCATGGATTAATCTGCCATTGATGAAGCCTGTTTGATCGGGGTGGATCAGCGTCCCCACACAGCCCTGGAGTTTGTGAGCCAGGATGGATGAATACATTTTTTGGCCCACATTTAATAGGGAAATCATCCAGTAGAAGCCAAAAAAACATGGGATCCTTTCTTGGATTATGGATGAATGAAATTTGAGCATACTGCCAGGGTGGGTGTTCCCTTCTTTCTCCTGAACCCTTCTGAACATCCAACCCAATAGGAGAGCCAACTCCTCTTTAAAGGTTTTTGAAGAATTTGGCCAGTAGCCCATTATGGCCCAGTGCTTTCCATGTCTTAAGCCCTACAACCATGGAGCCAATCTCCTCCTGGGTTATGGGAGCACCCAAGGCCTCCATAACTTCCTGTGAGATCCTTTTAACCTTGACTTTACTAAAGAAAGTGTCAGGTTTTTCTTGGTAATTCTCAACCTGTTCCTGTAGGTACACTTCTCGTAAAACTCCCTAAACTCCTGCTCTATCTTTAGGGGCTGCAAGGACATACTGATTGGACTTCATTTTTTTCCTGATGTGGAGGACTATTCTGCTAGCAGCCTCTTTGCAGAGCTGCCAGGTTGAAGTCTCTCCACCCAGTTTCTGGCTTTATAGTATCTCTGCCTTGAATATCTCATTTGACCCGCTATCCTGTCATCTAGCAATGTATTAAGCTAATTTCTGCACTCCTCTAATTGTAGCCACACTTCCTCATTCAGAACAATCTTGTGTTCTGCCTCTAGGTCAAAGAGCTGTGCGTCAAGCTATCTGTGCTCTCTGTACTTGGCCAGAGGCATAGCTGATCATTCTACCAGTAACCACTGCCTTGAAACCATCCCACCACATGGCTGCAGAGGTGTCTTGGGGGGTAACATACTCCCTTAGGCATTCCTTGACTTGATCTTTATATTCATCGTGGTTCAGAAGAGATACATTAAGTCTCCATGAGGGTTTTTTGACCATCAGGGTCAGGGATAAGTTCATCATCACCATACCACGAACAGAGAGCATTCTAGGGTAATTCAGGAGGCACCCAGTGTGAAGCCAGTCCACTGAAATAATGAATGTCTAATATAGAGTAGACTCTGTGGGGCCAGACCAGCAAGTATAATTCCTAACATTGGGGTTAACGTGACACCACACCTCAGCCAGGCCCAACTCCTGCACCAGCTTCCCAAGACATTTGGATGCCCATGAGAGCGGCCCGGTCTGGACCCTGGATCTATCTAGGGAGGGGTTCAAGACTGTGTTGAAGTCCCCCCTAATGAACAGGTTCCCCAGGGATGTGGCCTTCCAGATGGTGCTCCTTAGAAATATGCCATTCTCTTTATATTGATTTGGAGCATAAAGATTAAGGAGGGTGCAGAAGGTTGACCTGTACATGCCTTTCAGTATGATGTACCTCCCTTCCAGGTCTTGCTAAGAGTCTTGCACCTCAAAAGAGCAGTTCTTATGGATCAGAATGGCCACCCCTCTCCTGTGAGGATGATTTTGGTAAGATGTGTAATGAACCCACCCAACTCAGGATCTCTTTTATTTAGCACTCTCTGCAGGAGTCAAGTGTGTCTCCTGCAGGAACACCACTTCAGCCTTTTGCCGCTTCAACTCGTTGAGAACCCTTGTTCTCCTGATGGGTCTTTTAAGGCCCCTGACAGTGTATGTTATTAATGTACCTGTAACCATCTTCTCAACAGCACAAATGATAGTCTTAATGCTCTTGGTAACAGTAATCCCTGACATAAAAACATTACAACTAGGAATCATGAGCAACAAACAGTGAACAATCTTTTAGAACTCCCAAGGGATAAGAGGCACCCTGCCCGACAGCTGGTTGCTATATGGCAGGCAGAGTGAGGCACCACTCTGCAGGGGCCTTGCACTAGACTTGTGCTTAGGAATTGCCCACCACATTACCATCACCCTGGCAACTCTAAGAGTGCTTATTCTCTCAGTGTTAATTTCCCACACTCTCTGCACCCAATAAAATTAGCTGATGTAGGATAATAAGCATTACCCTCTTTACTCCCCCCAGCCAGGAAGTAATGTGGCTGGGGTCTGGCTCAGCCCAAAAATCAGGGCCCCAGTCAGCAGGTTCCGCCTGAAGCCCCATCCTGCCACTGGGAAAAAAGGGAGGAAGGCTACAGGAGAATGTTTCTTCCCCTAAGGAATGCAAGTCAACTCCCTCCTGGTGGGAATCACCCTCCATATTATGCACTGCTACATGAGAGGCCCAATCTCCAGGACCCAATACTATCCCTAATGGAGCTCCACACCCCAGGCTGCTTCATGACACTGCCACCGCCAGCCTGTGCCCACCACATCCCAGAGCACCAGATGACTCAAATAAAATATGTGCTGCATGCAGCCTCCTACACAGTCAGACCCACCACCCTTGGTCACATCCAAACCATGCATTGCCTAAAGACCATCTATGGGTCTTGACTCACAGTTCCATAACCCATTTGGGCCCAAAACATTAAAGGCCCAAGAGTGACAGAGGCCCAAAGCACTCAGTGAACCATGAGCAATGAGGCCATCACTGTCGCAAAGCTGCTGAGGCCCCCCCAACCCAACTATGCATTCCCAATCAAACCAGTCATAGCCTAGTGATTAAGGTCCAGATAAGGGATGCAAATTGTCATATCATTAGAAGGGGCTGGCTTAAAGCGTCAGGAGGGTGAGCCTTGTACTCCAGTGATCACTGTTGCACAGCACTTAGGGAAGGGAGATAGGGGAGAGCCCAGTAGGCTGGTGTGTAAGAACTAAGCCACTGTGCCTTTACCATTCTCCACCAGGGTGACCCATGACATGGACCATGAGTACAACCATGCCCACCCCCTTCTAAATGTAGCAGTCACACTGGACTGTACCTTATTGTTTACTGCAGCAGGGAGGTGGCCACTAGAACATTGATGCCCTAGGCAAGGAAAAAAAAAGAAATGGGGAGAGTTATTTACACACCAACCTGGAAAAGTTACCAATCCTCCAGTGAGTCCCACAACCCTGGACCAGCACCCCCCCAACTGAGAACACTTGTATTCTGTCCCAATCCAATTATCCCCTCAGCCTATCTAAGATAAAGACATTGTGATACATTAATTGTGCAGTCCAAGAATATCAAACAAAAGAGAGGAGTCCTTGTGTATGCAGACATCACACAATCAAGACGGTGCCTTTGCTCACAAGGCACCATGAGATCTACTGATGTGAGAAGGCCACACAGTTCCACTGGGCAACCATCTTGAAGGCATTCAGTTTTTATGTGGCTGCATTGTTGCCAGATGATCAATGCTGGGAAGACTTTGGTGAGGGATCTGCTGATGACTTGCTGAAGGTGAAGGGTGAGTTCATCTCTGTGACTTGGAGACCCTTGACCATGGTTCCAAGGATGGCAGGTACTCTGGGACAGCCATGTTGGGGCAGGTGAGCAGGACTGTTGTGAAAACCAGTTTTTGCAGGGTAGGCTTAGCCTCAGCTAGGGTACAGAAGAAAGCAGGGCCCTCTTGGAGAAAGATTTTAAGTTGAGCAGGGACCAAAAGGTGCATTTTAATGTTAACTGAGGCAAGATGTTTCTTGACAGTGAGTAGTGTCCGTCATTTCTGTTGGGTGAGCTGCATATTGTCATGGTCAAAATATAGCAAATTTGAATCCAAAAGTGATTTCCCTTCTCAACCAAGCTGCCTGTAGGACTGCATATTTGGTGTGATGGTCAAGAAAGTTGAGCACCATGGGTGGGGCATTAGGATCTGTGAGTTTCTTGGTGAGGGCTCTGTGTGCCCTCACTATGTTTAATTGTTTGATGGCTGGGAGATCTAATATTTCCTTTAGAAAGGAATCCAGAAAGTCTTTCATGTGTCCAGATTAGGTGTCCTCTGAGAGACCATAAATCCGTAGGTTGTCCCTCCTGGATTGGAGCTCAAGGCCATCCAAGTTATCTGTCAGCTCCTTTTCCAGCTTAAACAAATGTCAAAACACCATGTCATGATGCTCCACTGCCATGGAGATGGCAGTTATTCCAGTCTCCAGATCCTTTGTGCACTGATTGAGTTTGGCTAGACACCGGCACTACCTGTCACCACTTTTTTCAGTTTTGGCTATAGTAGCACTTATTTTGCCGAGCTCATGAAACAGCCTCTTCAAAGTGATAGTTAACACTTCCTTGCTGCCCTTATCACTGCCATCATTAGTGGGGTCTGATGTAACTGCGGGCTGACCCTTGCTGCTGGCCCTGGTGTAGCAGGGTTCTGGCATCTAAATAGACTTTAAATAGTTGAGAAGCAAGTCCTTTGATATGGATTTTGCAGGCATCATTGTACTGCACAATCTTTCTGCTGGTTTGTGGCTGTCAGAGATATAGATCAGGCTGATTAAAGTAGATTTAATTTCCCAGGTATCAGACCAACGAAAATCACATCCTTATTAGGCAGAGGTAGAACCAGAAGTCTCCCAAAGTCTTATTATGATTATTTTAGTTATTCAAGTATGTAGTCTTCTTCTGTTTGGATGATTTTGACTAGAGATTAGACTGCTTTGCCCATCCTTCTGTTACCTGAATATCCGATGCCTCACCATCAGGTTCAAACTCTCTTTAATAATTAAAATATATAGAAATGCCTTGTAAGTAGTAATATGGAGACATCTAGTTTGTGGACAGGAAATGTATTGTGGTGATGCCACAGTCACACCAGCTTGGATCAATTTTTAAACTAATTATTTTGGTATTTAGGACCCCAAATGGACAGAGCCCATTCAGTCTAAAATTCCTACAATATTGCCATGTACTCTTTTGACAACTTCAGTCATTGCACAAGGGGTTGCTCATTGTGCATCCATAATTATTAAGTACAATGGGAAAAAGAGCTTTCATCATGCATACTCCCAATCTCTGGAATTCCCCTTCTTAACCCATGCATACTTCTGCTAGAGTTGATATTTTTAAATGGAATTTAATACATACAGTATTTGCCTGAAAAATCATTTGGTTGTTGTTTGGCACCTCTTAGTGGTGTCCACCATTGCTCTGTCCTGATTGAATTGGGATGGGTGTCCTTCCCATCAGAATACAATTGCAATGGTATAAACTGTTATATAAATTCATTAATGGCTTTGCTCATATCTCATACATAACAAACCAATTGTTATCTGTACACTACCCACTTAGATGGGTTCCTGGGTATGGACTAATCTAACAGTACCAATGATTAGGTCTAATTATGTTCAGATGAACCTCAGGTACAGTATACAACGGCCTCTTCTTGGAATAAACTGCCATGAGATATCCATCAGGAAGAATCTCAGGATAATTTTAACAATGTCATCAAGCAATTCTGTGCCATTCATTTACAATTGTGCTGTCCAAAGAGGTAATATTAAATGCACACTGAAAGTAGACTATAGAGTTAGAATCAATATTTTGACCATAGGTCTTCAGAAATTATCTAAAAGAGAAAAAGAGCACACTTAGTGGAGAAGTAAGGAAAAGTAAGGGACATATATGTGAGGAAAGAAACTAGGGTGAATATCTAGGAGAAAAATTGATAATAGGCAAGGTAAGAATAGAAGTTGGAAAACAAAGGAGTGATGATGAGGACAAAAAGGCATAGCAGAAGTGAATGAGCTGAGGAGTCCTCAAGTGGGAACTAATTAACATGGCAGTTAACAGGACATAGTAAGAAGGCTGAAAGGTAACAAAGGTGGGGGAAGGAGACAGGGACATCCAGAGAAAATGAATATCAATAGGAACACATAGCTGGAATGCCCATGTGAGTATACACACAGACACACAGACAAACAGACACAATAGAAGTGTGTGCAGGCTTATCCATACATGCAAATACTAAGGTTCATACTAAGGTGGTTAGGTGAAAGGGGGCTGTAAGGCCCATAATAGCACCAGAATTAATTAGAATATCCAAAATTGTTAATATTTGTGATAAATTTGTCAAGACGATTTTTAAATGTTATTTTGTTAGCCCTACTAATTATTTCAAAAGGAAGGTTATTCCAGGGATTTATAATCCTTTGGGTGAAAAAATATTTCCTATTTACATGATTGAATTTAGTCCTACTAATCTGTAATGAGTGACCTCTGGTATAGTGTATATTATTCTTAAACACAAAACCCATTTCTGAAAATAGATATGGATCATTTATAATATCAACCATGTATAAAAGATCACCCTGAAGATGTCTAAGAGGTAAGGACATAAGATTTAAATTTTCTAGACATTTTTCATATGAAACATTAAACAATCCCTGAGTATTTTTAGTGAATTTCCTCTGAATTTTTTTTCCAGTGAAGCTATTTCCCCCTTTTTATATGGACTCCAGAGTTGGGATGAATATTCCAAGTGTGGCCAGACATAAGCTCGGAAAAGTGGTAACATAATTTCTTGACTTCTTGATTTAATATTTCCTTTGATAGACCATACAATTCAATTAGATTTATTAAGGGCCTCATTAATCTGCTTATTATATCTTAGATCATTAGATATATAAATACCTAGGTCTTTCTCATTTGTTGTGTTTTCCAGTGGACTCCCATTTAATAAGTAGACAGCGGAGGGGTTATTGAAGCCAATGTGCATTACCTTGCATTTTGTGGCATTCAATCTCATTCCCCAAAATTCGACCCAGTCAGACATACTACATAGATCATGTTGAATTTTAGAAATATTATATTCACTATCACAAGGGCCACCAAGTTTAATATCATCTGCATATTTAATTGAGGCAGATAAGCAGTTTTTAATAAGGTCTGTTATAAATATTTGAAAGAGGCATGGGTCCAAGACCAACCCCTGAGGAGCCCCACTGGTCACTGACCTTGAGTTAGATAGATAACCATTTATTAAAACCTGTTGGGATCTATATGTCAACCAGTTCTCAGTCCATTTAATGATAAGTCTGTTGATGTTAGTATCCAATAATTTCACAATTATTGCCTGGTGGGCCATAACATCAAATGCTTTACTAAAGTCGAAATAGATTATATCCCAAGGGGTGCCATTATCGATGTTCCTGCTAACCTTTTCATAGAAACACATTAAGTTGCTTATACATCCTCTACCCTTTCTAAATCCATGTTGTTCAGTATCTATTGTATTAATTGTCTCACCAATAAGGTCTTTGATGATACTTTCAAGCACTTTGCAGACAGATGATGTCAAACTAATAGGACGATAATTTTCCCAATTAGATCAAGAGCCTTTTTTAAAAACAGACTTTGACTTTGACAGCAGATAAGGACCACTTGGCCCACCCAGTCTGCCCATATCCCTTCCTATTGGATAAGCTGCAGATTCTAGTTAACCAACAGCCTACTTCCTGCAACCCCCCACTACAATTGCCTTGTGTCTGTCCCATGCATGTTTGAATTCCCCCACTGTTTTAGACCCTACAACCTCCCCAGGAAGTTGGTTCCATGCATCCACCACTCTCTCTGTGAAAAACAATTTCCTCACATTACTCCTGAGCTATCCCCCATCTTTAAATTGTGCCCGCTTGTTCTTACACATCTCTTTTTCTGAAAGATGCTACCTTCCTGGACTTTGTTGATTCTCTTGAAATACTTGAAAGTTTCTATCATGTCCTCCCTGTCCCTCCTTTCATCAAGGGTGTACATATTAAGCTCTCTCAGTCTCTCTTCGTATGGTTTCTGATGCAGACCCTGTACCATTTTAGTTGCCCTCCTCTGGACTGCTTCCATCCTGTCCATGTCCTTGCATAGATGGGGTCTCCAAAACTGCACACAGTATTCCAGATGGGGTCTCACCAACTGTCTGTACAGAGGGATAACCACTTCCCTTTTTCTACTTGTAATGCCCCTACCTATGCATCCCAGTATCCCCCTGGCTCTCCTTACTGACTTCTCACATTGTTTACCCACCTTTAGATCATCTGATATGACTACCCCCAAGTTCCTTTCCATTTTTGTTGCTGTTAGTACCTCCCCTGCTATTGTGTACTCTTTTCCTGGGCTTTTGCTTCCCGGGTGCATTGCTTTGTACTTCTTTGCATTGAATCTAAGTTGCCATATGTCTGACCATTCCTCCAACCTCGCCAAGTCCCTTCTCATCCTTTCTACCCCCCTTGTGTATCAACTCTGTTACAGATCTTTGTGTCATCTGCAAAGAGGTGTACCTTTCCCTCCAGACCCTCTGCAATGTCACCTATTAAGATGTTAAAGAGGACTGGACCCAGTACTGAGCCCTGAGGTACTCCACTAGTAACCCCCCTTTCTTAAGAATGTGTTCCATTCACTATTACCTTCTGTGTCCTGCTGTGCAGTCAGTTTGCTACCCAGGCTACCACCCTGGGACCCACTCCCAGGCTGGCTAACTTAATTATTAGTCTTTTGTGTGGGACTGTGTCAAATGCCTTGCTAAAGTCTAGGTAGATCATATCCACAGCCCCTCCCTGGTCTATTACTTTGGTCACCCAGTCAAAGAAATCAATTAGATTCATCTGACATGACCTTTCTGCTGTAAATCCATGCTGCTTTGGGTCCTGTGCCCCGCTGGCCTCTAGGTACTCAACAATTTTTTCTTTCAGAAGTGATTCCATCATTTTCCCTACCACTGAGGTATTACATGGGCAGTTTTCCACTTGTTGGGTACAAAATGATGTTTCAAACAATATTCAAATAATGAACATAATGGACAGGACATATGATCGGCAAGAAGATATAGAAAATGACCACTTATATCATCTGTCCCAGGGGAATAGTTATTTTTTAACAATAAAAGTTTATCCCTAACCATGTCAACTGGTAATGGTACGTTATCTACTGGTATATTTGCATCTGATTCAGCATTTATTGTACTAAATACCTCACAAATTTTTTTGTTAAGAACATTTGCTATATCACAAGGTTCATGATAAAGTTGAGAATCATGCAGAAGAGGTCATACTAGGCACGTGGGCTTTTTAAGAGAATTAATATAAGAATAAAACAATCTACTCTTATCTTTATTTGCATTTCTGGCTAAATTTACCTCCCAAGCTTTTTTTGCTTTCTTTATCATATTCTTGCATTTTTGCATTCTTGCATGTATGCATGAAAGCAAAGACAGGATGTGGTGGGGGTAGAATGGACAAACTGCATGGATAACCCATAAGATGGCTGAAACATGATAGTGGAAAATAAGTCTATCATTTAAACCAGGGAACTTCTGGGAATCTAAGTGGATGATAAGCTTGGTTTCTATGTTTTTCTTTGATCAGCATCCAAGAAACCCTGCTGAAGGAAACAAACAGAAAGATCACTGACATTATGGTGCTTGGATTTAAACTGGAATACAATGGATGTGTCCTTTCCTGACCTATGTTCCTGAAGCCCAATCCAGGATGAAGCCTCATTTGTGAGGTGAAGCACTGAGCTGCCTTTGATCTTTTCTAACACTGTGCTCTTTCCTCTTGGTCTGTTTTTTTGTCCCTGTTTTTAATGTAATATATATTTTTGGGTATCCTGTGATAATAGCACTAGCCTATGGGCAACCGTCAAAATGGTGACTCATATGAGGGCACTATTATTGTGAGCGACCTCCCAGGAGGGCTACTGGTATGGCAGCAAGGGGAGGGATGGGTGAGCGGAAAGGGTGTATAGCGATGGGTAGAGGAGAGATAGGGATGAGGGTTATCACCTTCTAGTGTGCCTGCTCTGCCAAGCTGACTGTGTGGTGTGGTAGGTAGGGAGGCTGGCTCTGACAGAGTAGGGTCCTGGGTTCAGGGCTGGAGGCTGGAAACACTTTGCTTGGTCCCGCAACTGCAGGACTTAAATGTTTTTTTTTTTAAACTGGGCTGTGCCCCTTCCCCAACATGTACCCCTGGAGTTGAGAATCTATAATTAGGGGTGTACTGAGGTGCCTAATTGCTTTTATGCATATCGCTAAATTGCTTTTCGCTATATGTACTTAATAATAGCATCACTGTTCGATGTATCACTATTTTCACATAGAACAATATTTTTGATAGTCTTGCTTACATACATGTTGTCTATAATAAAGCAGATGTATATATTTGTAGTAAATAAAGGTAACAATTGTTGGTATATTGGATGTATTGCATTTATATTAGATTTATTACTACTGCTTAGTGCCCTTTTAGCTTGCTTTGGTTGGTCAGCCAGGTGGCTGTCAGTTTCTCTGATGTAGATAGCTGCACACTTCCTGAAAAGACTATAATATATCACATTGCTGGAAATACATAAGAACTCCCTGGTGATGTGAAAACCACCTGTGGGACCTTGAATTTCAGTGGCAATAGAAATAATTGTACACGTACAACAGTGGGTTCTGTTACAAGTTTTGGTACCCTGAAGGAAGAAATTATTAGGAGTATGTTATATATCAGAAAATTACAAAAGTTGGGTGGTCTATGGTAGTATGCAATAGGTGGCTCTGTAAAGGAAGCTTCCATGTTAGGGACAGTTTGAAGAACAGAAAAGTTCCTAGTGATGGTCCTGTGATAAGGAGTCTTAGAATGGAAGGGAAGCACCAGTGGAATATGTCATTGTTGCTGCGTGAGGGTAACCCTCCTGTGAGGGTCAAGGTTACAGAGCATATAACTGACCTGAGAGAGTGCTCTGTCCACTATGCTTTCTGTGTGACCACTCTTAAGAAAAAAATAACTCAGTATTTGACAGGTTGTAAGTGCTACTGTATATACTTACTGATGACTATAAAATGTTGTTTTTAAACTACAGTAAAAACTGAGTACTGCTATTTTTCATTGGAAAAGTAGGTTATAATTCACCATTATAATCCATGGGTTATAATGGCGAACAAGCACAAGCTTTTCCAATGAGCAGCTGGTGCTCACTCAGGTGCATGGTGCTCACTCAGCCATATGGCAAACCCCATCACTGACGTGAATGTTTAACAATATAAAAATAAACTGTGCCAGTATCTTGTAGTCTGTCTGAACTCACCTCACCACCTCAGTAAATCAGATGCTATCTCACTGAAAAGTAAAACTGGGGAAACAGCATTACATTTTTGGCTGTCTCCCATACAAACAATAGCAACCTCTGAATTATGCTCTTCATTAGACTGTCACTATGGAAACCATATATCGGAGCACCACCAGATTCAACGTATAACAATAATTTACACTTTCAGGATACTTAAATCACTATCAAAAAACAGTTTTCCCTAAATATTTCTTGCTACTTTTGACTAGTTTCTTCCGTGTTTTAAACCCCATTCATCTTCTGACTCTTGTCATTGTGAGACTGACTATTCATGGGTTCCAGTATCAAGCTCAGTCATGTCTGCACATGAATTTTAAAAAAATATATATTTTTCAAACTAATTTGTATTTTTTATGCTACTAATTGTGTTTCATACTGTCTGCTTGTGAAAGTAATTGGCAAAATACAACATAGGCACATATTTTTTTTTTTTTTTTTTACTTTCTTATTATGGTACAGCTAAAACAGTAACTAGCTAAAAAAAAACAGTACCAAGCAATTACATAAAACAACACATGAGGGTATGGAAAACTTGAATTTAGTGCACACCCTCGATGTGGGATACTTTGATAAACCCTCCGGGCATTTCTCTTGGGGTTTATGCAGCATCCCACTTCTCGGGTGTGCATTAAATTCTCATTATGTAATCCCCCAATGTATTATTCTATATATAAACAAAATGCTGGGTTGCATAAGCAGGGGGAACCAAAGCTGGCCAAGGGAGGTTCTACTGCGCCTGTACAGAACCCAGGTGCAGCTACACCTGGAGTACTGTGCCCAGTTTTGAAATCACTTCCTGAGGAAGGAGATAAACAAGCTGGAACTGATGCAGAGAAGGGCAACAAGGATGATACAGGAGAGGCAGGGCATTATGGTCAAGCAGAAACAGGTGAACCTAAACATGTACTCATTAGGCACTGGGAAGGAAAGATAGGAACGTGATAGACTTTCAAATACTTGAGGGACATCAACACAGTGGACTCCATCAAACTGTTCTGGACTATTGAGAATAAGAATTCTAGGGAAAATTACATGATGCTGGGAAACTAACAACAGCATCTCAACAGTGCAGTAACCTCTCATACTGCACTACAGTATCAGAATTACCCCAAGCATGTGGTGATGGGCTAGAACCCATGACTTTCTGATCTTCCAGACCCACAGGCAACTGTGCTTATATAAAATGTGACTAAATTCAGTGAACTAGCCAGGGTTGAGCAGGTTACACAGTGGCTAGTTACATAGTGGCTATATGGTGCCACACTATAGGTGACTGTGCTAACATACTGGTGACTTGGGTTTGCACAAACCTGAAACTTTGAAGCAGAGGACAGCTGGCAAGAGTTCAGCATCCAACTGGGTTCTCTTCTTCTTTGGGAGGGTGCCACACAGACTCCACCAATTGCCTGTCCCCTGCTGACTGCAGGGTGATGGGGCATGCAAGGCACAGTGTGTAGAGGATGGATAACATTGGAATGTATGCACATCATGACTGATGCAGTGATTCATTTCTAGTTGTTGGTAGAAAGTTGAAAAACAGATCAGTTTTTTTAGCAGGCAGATGATGCCCAACCCCTGATGAAGCCTCATTTGTGAGGTGAAGCACTGAGTTGTCCATAGTCTTTTCTTTTTTTTATGATGTTGATTGCGTGCATGTGCAAGAAACATATTGCGGCAGCTTTCCAGAAGCAGGTTGTGGAGGCACGGCACTGTTGCGACCAATGGCCCCACAGCCTTTAAAGGCTTGGCCCATTTTCCCCAATGCTGTGGCATGCTGCTGCTGACACTATTTTAGCCAGCTTGCCACCACCTTGAAAAGTTTCAGCTGCTGCCATCAGGGGCTGCCTCGTCCTTGCAGGGTCAGCCATTTGCTGCAATGTGGCAGCGACCCGTCATTGCTGGGTGGAACGTTGCGAAGTGTAATATTGTTTGTGAACATGGTGGCGACTTGCTGCCATGTTCACAAACAATGTTAAATAACCCCCAGTGCCAAGGGGGTGCCCAATCCCCCTCAGCAGCATGCGCCCTCCCAGAACAGTTTTTGTTTGCCGACGGGGAGCCGAAATCCCCATCGGCTTCAGTGCCCCTGCCCTGTACTTTGATGTTGCTGACAGGGGAGCCCACTCCCCATCAGCATTATGTACCGCCCTCCCAGTTTCAGGTGCTGACGGGGGAGCCCACTCCCCGTCGGCATAATACCCCACAAACATCCAGTAGATTTTTGCCTGGGGTGCCAATCCCCTCTCACGGCTCTTGTGACCCCTTTTGTGCTGACATGGGTGCCCCAATCCCTCGGCTACAGCTGCCCCCAATGAACTCCGTGCACAATAGAGCTCACCCCAGCGTAACATGCACGTACATGTAAAAAAAAAAGTCCAGGAATTTTTTTGTTTTTAACCTGTGGAAAAAGAAAACGGTCCTCTTGGTCTCCCTGCCCCCTCCCACAACCCGCACCCACCCACTGCGCACCCTTCCACCCCACACCCCATCACCCCATACTTACCTCCGGAGTCTGGTGCGATAATCTTCGGTGGACCGGGAACACGTCTGCACTCTTCAAAGCCGACCGCGAACTGAAGAAATGCCGGTAAACTGTATAATGGTATAAACAGGGGTTTTCCAACTTTGATGCATATCTCAGGCATTTTTTGGAATTTTGGCATCAAATTTTCAACATGTGGTTTTTGGGATCCCTCCTCGTGAATTCTGCCACTGTCATGGCTTTATTCAGCCCAGAAAGGTGATTTCATGGTCACTGCGCGGAATCACCTTTCGGGACAAATTAACGAAATGACAGTGCCAGTGTTCATGAGGTGGTCTCTCAAAAAGCCTATGTTACAAATTTGGTGGAAAAATCCAAAAATGACTGTTTACTGTTTGTGCAGTTGCTGTTACGGACGCTGTAACTCGCAAATTTGCAATATTTTCATGCCAGATTTTTAACATTGGCATTTTTTCACACCTCCTTGTGAACAGTACAGCTGTTATTGTTCACATCCTGGCCAAAAGGTGTTTTCACACTTGCGGCGCAGAATAGCGCAGTCGCTGTTGAAAATCAGTGTTTGGGACAGATTAAGATAATGCCAGTGACACTATTCATGAGCAGAGGCCATAAAATGCCTATGTTGAAAATCTGGTGACGATACTCCATAAAATAACTGTGTTACGAGCGCGCATTGTGCAGTTTGCATGCACGCTTGTAACTTCGCGAATTTATAATATTTTCACACCAGATTTTCAACATTGCCATTTTCCCACACCTACTTATGAACAGTACAGCTGTCATTTTTTCCATCCTGGCCAAAATGTGTTTTTGCAATTCCGGCGCAGAATAGTGCGGTCACTGTGGGAAAGCAAAGTTTGGGACAGATTAAGAAAATGACAGTGATACTGTTCATGAGCAGAGGTCCTAAAATGCCTATGTTGAAAATTTGGTGATGATAGCCCATCAAATGACTGTGTTACAAGTGTGCATTGCGCATTTTCCATGCTCCCTTATAACTTCACAGATTTGTAATATTGTCACGCCAGATTTTCAACAATGGAATTTTTTCACACCTCCTTATGAACTGTATAGCTGTCATTTTTCTCATCTTGGCCAAAAGGTGTTTTCACACTTCCAGTACAGAATAGCACGGTCGCTGTGGGAAAACAGTGTTCGGGACAGATTAAGAAAATGACAGTGACACTGTTCATGAGCAGAGGTCCTAAAATCCCTATGTTGAAAATTTGTGATGAAACCCCTTAAAATGACTGTGTTACAAGCGTGCATTGAACTGTTTCCATGCACCCTTGTAACTTCACAAATTTATAATATTTTCAAGCCACATTTTCAACACTGGCATTTTTTCACACCTCCTTATGAACAGTACAGCTGTCATTTTTCACATTCTGGCCAAAATATGTTTTTGCACTCCTGCTGCAGAATAGCATGGTCACGGTGGGAAATTAGTGTTTGGGACAGATTAAGATCGAGCGAGTGAGAGGGAGGAGGGACCGAGCTCAACAGAGCTCTGTCAGGACTGCTACGGATTTCTTTGTGGGCAGAAAAAGGCCCCAATGCAGGAGCCCAGTACAAAAGGTCAAGCCTGCAGCACTGGGAGAAACAGAATGAGAGAGCGAGTGAGGGAGGGGGAGTGAGCAAACTCAACGGAGCGCTGTAGGGACTGCTGCAGATTTCTTTGTGGGCAGAAAAAGGCGTTAATGCAGGC
This sequence comes from Neoceratodus forsteri, assembly GCA_016271365.2. Taxonomy (NCBI): domain Eukaryota; kingdom Metazoa; phylum Chordata; order Ceratodontiformes; family Ceratodontidae; genus Neoceratodus; species Neoceratodus forsteri. The sequence continues at coordinate 794,440,792 of CM028136.1, forward strand.
AGGGGCCCAGTACAAAAGGGCAGCCTGCAGCGGTGGGAGAAACAGTACAAGCGAGTGAGACGGGGGACTGAGTGAGCTCAACAGAGCTCTATCAGGACTGCTGTGGATTTCTTTGTGGGCAGAAAAAGGCACCAATGCAGGCAGGAGCCCAGTAGAAAAGGGCAGCCTGCAGTGCTGGCAGAAATGGAACAAGCGAGTGAGAGAGGGGGAGTGAGTGAGCGCAATGGAGCTCTGTCAGGACTGCTGCAGATTTCTTTGTGGGCAGAAAAAGGTGCCGACAGAGGCAGGATCCCTGTACAAAAGGGCAACTTACAATGCCAGGACAAACAGAATGAGTACATGAGAGAGGGAGACTGAGCAACCTCAATGGAGCTGTGTCAGGACACCTGCAGATTTCTTTGTGGGCAAACAAAGGTGCCAATGCAGCCAGGAGCCCCGTACAAAAGCGCAGCCTGCAGCGCCAAGAGAAACAGAATGAGTGAGTGACAGAGCGGGAGTGAGCGAGCTCAACAGAGCTATATCGTGACTGCTGTGGATTTCTGTGTGGGCAGAAAAAGGCACAATGCAGGCAGGAGCCCAATAAAAAAGGCCAGCCTGCAGAGCCAGCAGAAATGGAACAAGCGAGTGAGAGAGGGGGGAGTGAGAGAGCTCAACGGAGCTACATCGGGAATGCTGCAGATTTCTTTGTGGCCAGAAAAAGCCACCAATGCAGGCAGGAGCCCAGTACAAAAGGGCAGCCTGCAGCGGCGGGAGACACAGAACGAGCGAGTGAGGGAGGGGGAGTGAGTGAGCTCAATGGAGCTCTATCGTGACTGCTGCAGATTTCTTTGTGGGCAGAAAAAGGTAGCAATGCACGCAGGGGCCCAGTACAAAAGGCCAGCCTGCAGTGGCAGGAGAAACAGAATGAGCGAGTGAGAAAGGGGGAGTGAGCGAGATCAATGGAGCTCTATCGTGAGTGCTATAGATTTCTTTGTGGGCAGAAGAAGGCGGCAATGCAGGCAGAAGCCATGTACAAAAGAGCAGCCTGCAGCGCTGGCAGAAAGGGAATGAGCGAATGAGAGAGGGAGAGTAAGCAAGCTCAACAGAGCTCTTTCAGGACTGCTGCAGATTTCATTGTGGTAGAAAAATGCGTCAACAGAGGCAGGAGCCCAGTACACAAGGGCAGCCTGCAGCGTAAGGAGAAACAGAATGAGTGAGTGAGACAGGGGGCGTGAGCGACCTCAACAGAGCTCTGTTGGGACAGCTGCGGATTTCTTTGTGGGCAGAAAAAGGCTGCAACACAGGCAGGAGCCCAGTGCAAAAGGCCAGCCTGCAGCACCGGCAGAAACAGAATGAGCGAGTGAGAGAGGGGGGGAGTGAGCTGGCTTAACGGACCTGTGGCAGGACTGCTGCAGATTTCTTTGTGTGTAGAAAAAGCCGTCAGCAGAGGCAGGAGCCCAGTACAAAAGGGCAGCCTGCAACACCAGGAGAAACAGAATGAGCGAGTGAGAGAGGGGGAGTGAGCCACCTCAACGAAGCTCTGTCAGGACAGCTGCAGATTTCTTTATGGACAGAAAAAGGTGCCAACACAGGCAGGAGCCCAGTACAGAACAGCAGCCTGCAGCACTGGGAGAAACAAAATGAGTAAGTGACAGATGGGCAGTGAGCGAGCTCAACGGATCAACACAATCAACATTCAGCATTGACAAATGCTTGTTTAATATGCTTCTATGGTCATGACTACACCAGAGAATTCCATCACACATCCCCACTGAATCCCACCTTACCCCCTGGCTTATCCCTTCAGGGCAAGAAGCTCAGTCCTCCTCTCCCTGGCAGGCCCTCTGACTCTCGGGTCTGTTCCTGAACCAGAGATATCGGCATCACAGATGGACACCTTGACTCTGCGCTGGCAGACTGGCCATTAGTCTTTTCTACCGCCATGCTCTTTCATCTGGGTCTGTTTTTTGTTCCTGGTTTTTATGTAATATATGTTTTTGATAGTGTTGCTTACATCCATGTTACCTATAATAAAGTATATCTACTGTATGTATTTGTAATAAATAAAGGTAACAGTTAATGGTATATTGGACGGATTGCATTTCTATTAGATTTATTATTACCACTTAGTGCCCCTTTAGCTTCCCTTGGAGATGGCTCTGCTTCCCTTGGAGTAGTCCATGCAGGTCCTTCAAAGGGGACAAATCATGGGGCACATGGTGTATCAGTTATGAGAGGGGGGAATTGGTTTACAATTTCTAAGGATGCAGGAGTTAGTGCAGTGGAAGCAGGACTGGCTGCATGCATGTGAGGTAAGTTGGGGGAACAAGGGTGGAGGGAGGGCGCTTTTTTATTGGGGGTCACATATTTCACTGGGTGGAGGGAAGCTTTACTCATGGCATTACTGTAGTCTGATGTACAATTAGAATGGAATAAGAGTCTAATTCTGTATCTGAACCTTTTTTGGGAATTCTGAATTTTGGACTTCAATACCTAAATTCCAAATTCCAAGGCAATGCCCAAAATTCTGTGTATCTGATTTTCTCAGAGGGATTCCAAGTAACCCTACTTTCAAGCATGAGCCTCACATGGCACACAGATTTGTAATTCTTTACAACTACATGCTTGAACTTCCACAAACCAGGTACTTTCTCAAGTCAAGTACTTTTTTTTTGTTATAACTAGTCCCATTGTCTTCTTTTTGTTTTAAAATGAACTCCAAGACTGCATTCAGAATGCTTCACAATGTACTGTGCCTTACGGCCACGATTACTCTCCTCTTTCTTCCCTACATCAAAGAAATATGTTTATAAAACCAACAAAGTTTTACAAATAAGATATGTAAATTCCTCTTCAAAGTACTAATCTCAACATTGTATAAATTTCCATTTTTTTTTGGTGTAATCTGTTTGTTTTACATCAGCCATTCTGTTGAGTTCTATTTATATGCAGTAAAGTAAACAAATAAAAAAAAACAATCAACAAAATAGCAAAGGTCACATAAAACAAACCATTTATTTAAAATTAAAATGAACATAAATCCAAAACTCAAAACTATTTTTTTCACTTCATCTTACCATTTCTCAGCCCACTTTTTGAAAACTCGGTCTGTAGTTCCTTAAGAAACAGTTTCACTCTTTTAAGTCATGTTTTTTTTACTGAAATGTATTACAGTGAATAAATTACACCCTAATGTACATAAATAAGGCTGCTAAAGAGCTGCCCCATATTTGCTGCCTCCTCTTTGGTAAATAAATATGTATATTAGTCCCTGTTTGTGTGTGGTGTCTTCATTTTATGAATGTGTATGGTATGGTTATGTTAACAGGTACAGGTATGATTGATATTTTGCTGATGAACGCCGATTGCATCTCAGAGAAAATTAGTTTTGGAAAACAAGCTAGAAAGTGAGATACATAGGATAATTTACATATTACACATCATGCTCCACCCCTTGAACATTAAAAGTGGGAAATTCAATGTAAACTTAAGGTAAAATAATGTGTAGTGATTGCTCAAGTTCCTATTACAGTATATGGGGGATATGTAATTGGCTGACCTAACATATACAATTTATCTTCAAGTGTGAGGGGCAGGACTAGAGCTGTATGAAAAAAACTTCTGCTGGCAGAATTTCCATGAAAGTTGGAATTTCGCTTCTGCAAAAGTTCAGAAATCTGTTGACAACTTTTGTGGAATTCTGAGTTGGAACTGCAGGATTTTTTGTATGTACTGCAGATTTTTATTCTAAATTGTGTAAAAAAAGTTTTGCAGAACAGATTGCCCAGTTTATCTGGAAAGGTTGACTTATTTGCAGATTAATGTGTACTTATCTGCTGCCACACTCACTATGGTGGAATTTTGACTCCGCACATCACAGATTATTCTGCATGTTGTAGTAAGTAGCGGAATAATTCACCAAAACCCATGTTCGAGGCTACGTTTTCCACACATTATGTATTCCCATATTATGCATCTCCATGGTCAAATAATTCAACACTTTGCAGTGAGTTGCAATGGGAGCACTCACCTCTGCCAGTAAGGAAATGCAATACAAACTGTTGCTGACAGAGAACTAATAGTTTATTCAGTCATCATTGTACAGCGTAACAACAGAGTGTTTTACATTTCACCCCATAGCCCGGAGCTTCAACAGAGAATTCAAGGTAACAGAACAGGTGACTCTTTATACAATGTGTCATTACACATCCACCAGTAAAATCACACCACACAGATTTTCAAAAATCACATGGTAAATAAAGCAAATAAATCTGTGTTGTGGCATCCAAACAAAAAATGTGAAAGAAACAAAAACAAAATATCTAAATAGACTGAATTATGTTATTTCATTTTAACTTCATAGATATCCACATTTAAAATCACATTTCAGAGATTGCACTTCCTTGGGCCAGACAAATGAGACATCATGGGGCACCTGAAAAAGAAACACCAAGGATATGAGAAAACAGATACAGTAAGCTGCTTTTCCACATCCCAAGTATTAAAGAGCAATTTCTCCCATACCAACCCCCATTTCTATGGAAATGTGAATCCTAGGTACATGAGGTGATTTTTTATCACACGTTTGGTGGATGTTTAATGACACATTGTACAAAGAGTCACCTGTTCTTTTACCTTGTATTCTCTGATGAAGCCCCAGACTATGGGGTGAAATATAAGACACACTGGTGTTATGCTGTATGATGATGGCTACACCAACGCCCCAGTGCTCACCTCCATTGACTACTGGAAGTATCACTTTCTGGGTGAAGCACAGGTTTAGTCTAAAACCTGCATCTTTTTTTTCCAACTGTTTAACCAGAAGTGGCACACTAAGCTGAAAGCTTGTTTACAGGTGTGACCTGGGAGCACAGGAAAGTTAAGTGACTTGCTCAGGGTCACACAGTATGCAAGTGGGGGCTGTCGGATTCAAACCCAGGTCTCCAGATTTTGCAAAGCCTTTCAGCCAAACAACAATAAAAATGGATGACCCCTGTGAGGGCAACAGTGACCATGAGAGAGCCTTTGGAGAAAGCATCTACACTTCCTTGTTTTCAGATGACAACATAGAGGATCATCTCCTGTTCAACATCTATGAGAGCAGCACATCTACTCCAGAGACCATGGACCAGACCATGACTCCCAGTAATTGTATTAAAGAGGCATTTTTTATCTTGGAAAAACAAAAGCCCATTGCCTATACTGGCAAGAGAGATCAATGATGGCTTATGTTACAGTCAAGAGAGTCCCACGAGGACTCAGAATTCTGAAGAGACCTATGACAGAACAGGACCGACCAAATTTCATCAAACAATGGGAAGCAATTATGCAAGACGCTCCACTAAACTGATGGGACTGATAATCAAAGCTGGAACTGAGATCCAGGAAGAAATAAAATAGGGTGTACAGGCACAAGAGAAAATTGTGCCTACTTTGAAAGAACACCCTGATTTTGAGGGATGCCAAAATAAATTTAAAGATTATCTAAAGTATTACAATCAAATGTTCAAGCAAAAAAGCATTAAAAATTTGTAAGGGACTCTAATGACTATTTTTATAACCTTATATTTAACTAGAAAAAACAACCTACACCTGCAGAGGCTTCTGCAGCTCCCACCACTGTGACTACTAATACAGTTACCATGGCAACAAGGGAAGCAATTAGCATGCCACATTCCGTTCTTAAATGGACTGAAAAGACCCCTATGGACTATAGCACTGTAAAAAGTGCTTCAGAATATGATGAGAGTGAAGCAAAACTAGGGCCTTTTGTCGGGGTAACTTCTCCCTGGACCCAACCCAGGAGGAACAATTGGAGCACCAGATTTCAGTTCCCAACTGAAAAAAAAATGAAACAGAAGAGGACGAGGATGAGCAAGAGGAAGGCCAGAAGGGTGAGGCAACTGGTGAGAAAGGACAACAAGCAACCATTATTATTATCAATATCTCAAACAAAGCACTTACTGACATTGAGGTACAGGTACTGTCTAAAGGACTTTCCTTTATTCCCTCACATAGATTAAATTAATTTGATACTTTTGTTGACATTTAGAAATTTGCCAGAAAGCTTAATTTGAGATTGTTTTTTTCTGATAAAAATGGTACTGTGGATGATACAGATAAAGACAGTGACAGTATGAGCAACAATTCTTCAGAACAGGAATATGAGGAATGCTTTGACAGAGAACAGCAAGAGGAAGGAGGTGCTGCTAGAACTATACTTCTCTACTTTCTACTGGGACTAGAGAACTACAACTCTACTACTGGGACCTTCCATTTAGGGTAAAAACAAACAAAAAAAAAGTTAGTGTGTTTGAGTTGGCTGAAGTGAATTGTTATCTGAGCAGTTATATAGGTGTAGAAGGAACTGTAAATTAGGGGGAGTGGCTTAACCAGAAGGAAGCCAGGTATTTAGGATTTAAAAACTACCTTAAATAGCTTCTGGCAGAGAACAGGTAGATAACAGCAAGAGGAAGGAGGTAGTGCTAGAACTATACTTCTCTACTGGGATTATATTGCCCTCCTTCCCTCCCTCCCCTCCACCCTCCACCCCCCACCCTTAGCCAATTCTACTTTTATAGACACAGGATTTGACTGACAACAGGAACTTCCTGTTTGGGAGCAGGAAGGGAGTGATCACAGAGCCACAAAAGATTCACCATCCTAGAAGGAAAAGAGTAGCTCTCTGTCCCCCCCCCCCAGCTGCTGGAGGTCTGACTCTGAGCAAGTAAGGAGACTACTGAGACATATAGATACTTTCTGTCTCAAAACAGGAAAATCAGGAGCTTTAAGGGCATGGAAGCAGTAGGTAAATAGGGGAAAATATATATATTCTCCCATTCCCTTCTCCCCCATCCTTTCTTTCCCCCTCCTTCCCCTTCCCCACTCTAGCACTTCCCCCACTCTGTTCTGTATATGTCACCCTCTTCACCCCCACTGTGATGTTTGACAACTGACTTTGGCTGCTCTCTCCCCCTCCCCAATGTGTCCCCCTCCACTTTCCACTTTGTCTTCCCTTATGTGATCCCACTATTGTACAGCTTATACTAACCTCGGCATTGTATTTCTCCTAGTTGTAATTGTGTTGTACTGAAGCAGGGTAGAAGTGGGAAACTACAGACCAGTTAGTTTAACCTCAGTGATAGGGAAAATGATGGAATCACTTCTGAAGGAAAGAACTGTTGAGTACCTAGAGGCCAGAAGCACACAGGACCCAAGGCAGCATGGATTCACAGCAGGAAGGTCATGCCAGATGAATCTAATAGATATCTTTGACTGGGTGACCAAAGTAGTAGATCAGGGAGGGGCTGTGGACATGGCCTACCTAGACTTTAGCAAGGCATTTGACTCAGTCCCACACAAAAGATTAATATACAAGTTAGCCAGCCTGGGAATGGGTCCCAAGATGATAGCCTGGGTAAAGAATTGGCTGGAGAATAGGACACAGAGGGTAATAGTAAATGGAGTCCACTCTGAAGAAAGGGGGGTTACTAGTGGGGTGCCACAGGGTTCAGTATTAGGACCGGTCCTCTTCAATGTCTTTGTAAGCGACATTGCAGAGGACTGGAAGGAAAAGTATGTCTCTTTGCAGATGACACAAAGATCTGCAACAGAGTTGATGCACAAGGTGGGGTGGAAAGGATGAGAAGGACTTGGCAAGGTTAGAGGAATGGTCAAATGTATGGCAGCTTAGATTTAATGCTAAGAAGTGCAAGGTAATGCACCTGGGAATCAAAACCCAGGGAAGAGTACATAATGGGGGTGAGATACTAACAACAAAAATGGAAAGGACCTGGGGTAGTCATATCAGATGACTTAAAGGTGGGCAAGAATGTGAGGAGCAGTAGGAGGGCTGGGGATACTGGGATGCATAGGGAGAGGCATCACCAGTAGAAAACAGGAGTTGTTATCCTCTGTACAGACAGTTGGTGAGACCCCATCTGGAGTACTGTGTGCAGTTCTGGAGACCCAATCTCCATAAGGACATAGACAAGATGGAAGCTGTCCAGAGGGTGCAACTGAAATGGTGCAGGGTCTGCACCGGAAGACATATGAAGAGAGACTAAAGGAGCTTAATATGTATAGCCTTGAGGAAAGGAGGAGAGGGGGGACATGATAGAAATGTTCAAGTACCTGAAGGGAATCAACAAAGTCCAAGAGGGTAGCAAGAACAAGGCACAATTTGAAGCTGTGGGGTGGCTCAGAGGTAATGTAAGGAAGCATTTTTTCACAGAGGGTTGTGGATGCATGGACGGCCTTCTGGAGGGCGTTTGGAGTCAAAACAGTGATTGAATTCAAGCATGCATGGGACAGCCATAAGGCAATTCTAGGGGGTGAGGTAGAAAAGAAGTAGGCTGCTGGTTAACTAGGATCTGCAACTTATCCATTAGGTAGGGAAATGGGCAGACTGGGTGGGCCAAGCGGTCCTTATCTGCCATCAAATTCTATGTTTCTATGAACCTTTGTAAAAGAGCCTTGGATCAAAGGTACTTGTAATCCTAGACTTAATAACTATATATATATATATATATATATATACACACACACACACACACACAAAGGAAAGAGTAAGTATTCAAAACAATGGTTAAAGAGCTGGGAGTGGTGCAGTGCAGTGGCTGTGGAGCAGCAGTCTTACGGGAGACATTCGGGAGGATGTGGTGTTATCCTATCTGCAGGCACCTCTCTGGGCTGAGGTAGAAGGTTGCTCATCTGCAGGCTGAGTTGGCCAGGATTTGGGGGACCTCCTCTCCCACCCAGGGACCACCAGAGCCACCACCGCTGCCTCAGAGATTGCCAAGAAAGAGGAGTGGTTGGACCATAGTGTGCTCAGGGAGGGTGAGGGTGGTGGAACACAGGCACATCTCTCCAGTTGTATCTCTCCACAATTTGTATGCCACTCTGTCAGAGTGTGGTTCCGCTATAGAGGCACCCACAGTGGAGACCAAGGAGGATGTTGGGAACCTCCACAAAAGAGACCCACAGGAGGGTGGCATGGGGCCCCACAGGGGAAGGAAACAACTCTTGATGGGGGACTCCATTGTTAGTAGGGTAGAACTGGGGAAGGGGAGAGGGAGGTAAGGTGCCTGCCAGGCACCATTGCTTGGAGGGACAGGGAGTGAATCCTCAGGATTGTGGGAGCAGCTGCACAGGGGAGGGAGCTGAATGTCATTGTCCACCTAGGAACAAATGAACTAGCTGAGAAAGGGATTAAAGCAGTGCAGGAGAAGCTTGTGGAGTTGGGGAGGGGCCTTAGACTAGTAGCATTGAAGATAACCTTCTTGGAGGTGCTGCCTGTCTATGGCATGGGTCAGGCTAGGGTGCTCCATACCATGGTAGTCAATCAGTGGTTGAAAAACTGGTACAGAGCTCAGGGGGTTGGTTCATTGGGGACTGGGGGTCCACCTGGAGTGATGCGGGCCTATACTGGCGTAATGGTCTGCATCTGTCCAGGAGGGCAACCAGGATCCCAGGTGATAGGTTTAAATGCTTCATTGGTGAGCATTTAAACTAGACAAAGGGGAGGCACTGGAAAGGAGCAGGGAAATCCTAGCCCCCTCCAAAACATCAGGGTAGTTAGTGAGGTAAACACCAAGATAGAGACATTGTTAGGGTGAAGGGCAGGGGTAAATGGAGAAAACGACAAAGGCAGCAAGGACAGGGGTGGGGCTAAAAGGGGTAAGGCCGTCAAGAAATGGAGGGTAATGAGTACCAATGCCCATAGTCTGGGCAACAAGCTCCCTGAACTGGTGACCTTGATGGAAGAGGGATGCCTGGATATTGTGGCAGTCACAGAAACATGGTACACAGAGGACCATGACTGGGATGTTACCATACCAGGGTACACAACCTACAAAAGAGATTGGGAGGGGAGAAAAGGGGGAGGAATAGCTCTCTATGTAAGGGAAGGGATAAAAGCAATGGAACAAAAGAATAAACAGGAAGGAGAGGAGGCACTGTGGGTCACCTTAGAGACTGGAAATGCCACTCAATCTGCACAGTGGTTATATACAGACCTCCATCTCAGGGGGAGGGAATGGACAAGGATATGGTAGAAGGCATCCTTAGGATAGCAGAGAAAGGGGGAGATATTGTTGATGGGGTACTTGAATATGCCAGATGTTAAATGGAGCACCTTTGCTGCAGCCACATCCAAGAGCAGCGCTATTCTTGATGCCCTACAGGGGGCATGCCTCAGACAGCTAGAGTTTGAACCCACTCAGGAGGGAGCAATCTTAGGCCTCGTACTCACAAATAGGAACAGTGAGAGGATCTCAGATCTAGAAGTGGGTAGCCATCTGGGAACAAGTGACTACCAAACAGTGTTGTTCACGATAAACTCACGATAAACTCAGCTGCAGTCAAGCCATACAAAAGTGAGGGTACTGGACTTCAGGAGGGCTGGCTTTGTCAAAATGGGAGGGTGCCTTAGAAAAGCCCTAGTAAACAGGCAAGAAGGAGGGGTGGAGCAACAATGGGGAAACATCAAAACTGCCGTCAACGAGGCAACAAGCCTTTGTGTGAAGCAAATAAACAAATCAAAACAAAAGAAAAATCCAATGGTTCTCAAAAGAGGTGGCGGGCAAGGTTAGGGAGAAAAAGATAGCATTTAGGAAGTGTAAGGAAACACAGATGGGGCAGGACAGAGAACTGTACCAGTTAAGGCAGAAGGAAGCAGGGAAGGCAGTCAGGATAGCAAAGGCCCAAACTGAGGAAAAGATAGCCAACTTGGTTAAGAAGAGGGATAAAACCTTTTAAAGGTACATTAGGGAGCATAGAAAGACAAAGGGTGGGATAGTGAGGCTGAATAGACTGGACAGTGGGTGGGAGACAGGGACAGTGAAGAAGCAGGGATACTGAATGAATACTTCTGCTCAGTATTCACAAAAGAGGAGGGGGAGGTGCCTAATCCAATTAACAGAAGCACTCTGGATAGGGGGATCAATCCTGTTCTTTCACAGAAGAAAGGTTCTGAAACGACTCCTAAAACTGAAGGCAGAGAAAGCAATGGGGCCTGATGGGATTCACCCCAGAATTCTAAAAGAATTAAAGGGAGAACTAGTGACTCCACTGACTACCCTTTTTAACAAATCATGGGAGGATGGTGTGGTACCTGAGGACTGGAGGAGGGAGGATGTAATTCCCCTTCACAAAAGTGGGAGCAAGACAGAGGCAGGAAACTACAGACCTGTCAGTTTGACCTCTGTGGTAGTGAAAATGATGGAATCACTTCTTAAGGAAAGAATTGTTGAGTACAGAGAGGCCAGTGGGGCACAGAACCCAAGGCAGCATGGATTAACAGCGGGAAGGTCATGTGAGATGAATCTAATAGATTTCTTTGTCTGGGTGACCAAAGTAGTAGACCAGGGAGGGGCTGTGCACATAGCCTACCTAGACTTTAGCAAGGCATTTGACGCAGTCCCACACAAAAAATTAATAAATAAATTAGCCAGCCTGGGAGTGGGTCCCAGGGTGGTAGCCTGGGTAAAACATTGGCTGGACAACAGGACACAGAAGGTAATAGTAAACAGAGTCCACTCTGAAGAAAGGGGGGTTACTAGTGGGGTACCGCAGAGTTCAGTACTGGGTCCAGTCCTTTTTAATGTCTTTATAAGTGACATTGCAGAGGGAGTGGAAGGAAAAGTATGCCTCTTTGCAGATGACACAAAGATCTGCAACAGGGTTGATACACAAGGGGGATGGAAAGGATGAGAAGGGACTTGGCAAGGTTGGAGGAATGGTCAGAAGTATGGCAGCTTGGATTCAATGCAAAGAAGTGCAAAATAATGCACCTGGGAAACAAAAACCCAAGGGAAGTGTACACAGTGGGGGGAGTAGTAACAACAACAAAAAATGGAAAGGGACCTGGGGGTAATCATATCAGATGACCTTAAGGGTAGCAAGCAATGTGAGAAGGCAGTAGGGAGGGCTGGGGGGATACTGGGATGTATAGGGAGAGGCATCACCAACAGAAAACAGGAAGTTGTTATCCCTCTGTACAGACAGTTGGTGAGACCCCATCTGGAGTGCTGTGTCCAGTTCTGGAGACCCCATCTCCACAAGGACATAGACAGGATGGAGGAAGTCCAGAGGAGGGCAACTAAAATGGTGCAGGGTCTGCAAGAGAAGCCATATGAGGAAAGACTAAAGGAGCTTAATATGTATACCCTTGAGGAAAGGGGGGGGGACATGATTGAAACTTTTTAGTACCTCAGTGGAATCAAGAAAGTCCAAGAGGATGGCATCTTTCAGAAAAAGAGATGTGCAAGAACAAGGGGACACAATTTGAAGATAGAGGGGGGACTGCTCATGGACAATGTGAGAAAGTATTTTTTCACAGAGAGGGTGGTGGATGCATGGAACCGCCTTCCTGAGGAGGTTGTGGGGTCTAAAACTGTGAGAGAATTCAAGACTGCATGGGAAAGACATAAGGTAATTCTTGTGGGGGGTAGGAAGAAATAGACTGTTGGTTGACTAGGATCTGCAGCTTACCCAGTAGGTAGGGAAATGGGCAGATTAGGTGGGCCAAGCAGTCCTTATCTGCCGTCAAAGTCTATGTTTCTATGTTTCAATATCTTTAAACCACAGTCCACCTTTTGCCCTCCACTACCTCCTAGTGTCAACACTTTTTTAGAATGCTGCATTAGCAATTTCGAGGAGCTGTAAAAGACTTCTCCAAGTGTGCCTTTTTGTAACATGCCCAGGGAGGAACAGGAGGCATTTAATAACCTTGCCAGAGACAAAAATATAGGTATTAAACCCACTGACAAGGGTGGAGACATTGTCATTCAGGATACTAACAAGTATTTTAGAGAAATCTATAGGCAGCTTTTTGATAAGAACGTCTGTGATTGTTTGACGTGTGGCCCTACATCACAGATTCAAAAAAGGATTAAGTCCTACCTACTAGAAGCACATCAGAATGACCTTATTGATACAAATTAATTCTATTTTCTATCTTTGGACCCCCGAAACCTGTAATCTATAGATTACCCAAAATTCATAAACACCCCACTTAGCCCCAGAACGCCCCATCATTTTGGGGATAGGATGGCTGACTGAACCACTATCTAAATATGTGGATAGTTTCATCAGTTCAATTGTACCTAAAACTCGGAGCCATCTTAGGGACACAGGCCACATCCTGTCCATACTATAGGAGATGCAAGTTGATGAGAAATGGTGGTTGGTGACAATGGACGTGGATTCATTTTACACCAACATCCCCAATGAGGAGGATTTAGGAACCATTGAATACAATCTCTTAAAATACACAGACCTCCCTCAAAGTAAGATTCATTTTATTATGGATCTCACTGATGTTGTATTGAAAAATGACATCTTTATGTTTGAGGAGAGGAACTATTAACAAGTGAAAGGAACAACCATTTGTGCCACAGTGACACCAATCCTCACCAAATTTTTACTTGGGGAAGTGGGATGAAAAATATGTTTAAGACAGACAACACAATCCTTATGTTGACAAAACTGATATCTATAAGAAATTTATAGATGAGGGGCTGGATATTCAAACTGCGCTATTCTTAGGCGCAAGCCCTTGCGCTGCGCAAAATAGTTGCGCAGGGGTGTAACTGGGTGATATTCAAAGAGTTGTGCTATTGAGCAACTCCTTTGAATATCACCCCTGGCCACAGCCACCGTGCATGGCGCAGTGGAACTTGCACCACCGCAAGTTGTCAGAGTGGAGCATTCAACTTGCGGTGGCGCAAGTACCATTGCGCCATGCGCAAAATCCCAGTATTCAAAAGGTGACATGCAAATGGGGCCATAATTCATGCAAGGTGCAGGGGGGGCCATTTGCATCTGATTATGGCTCCATTTGCATGCCATTAGCATGCAGGTGCGCCGATCCCTGAGGACTTGCGCCTGATGCCCTGTCAGGCAGCAGTCGTCGGGGACTGATGCCCCCTGCAGCCCAATCATGGGCAAAACAGTATAGAATCCCCACCACCACCCCCCACTGGCCCCATCGTGGGCATAGTTTAATTCCCCCCACCACCAGCCCGATCGCGGGCATAGTTTAATACCCCCACCAGCCCGATCGTGGGCATAGTTTCATCCCCCACCAGCCCAATGGTAGGCATAGTTTCATCCCCACCAGCCCGATCGGCGGGGCAGCAATGTATCTCACCCCCGAACATCCCTGGTGGTCCAGTGGACCGTAAATCCCGATCGCGGGATGGAAGTAACACAACACCCCCAACACATCCCTGGTGCCCTGAGTGTCCCCACCCACCCCATGAAGCCTCACCGCCCATTCCCCGGCAATCGGCGAGGCGGCAGCATCCCACCCACCTGCGGCCCCCGACTGACTGCCTGGTAGGGCTTCATGCCCATTGGTGCAGAGCAAGAGCCAATGAACGTGCAGCCCATACTGTACAAGACAGTCCAGTTTTGTGAATGAATGTATTTAATATTTAATATGATATTTAACATATTTCTTATGTTTTTGTCTAATACATTTTTTAATAGATTGATTCATCCATTTGGGAGCTTTAATATTAGTCTCATTTTTTATTTTGGATGGAATATATTGTTCTTTAAGTTGAAAGATGGTATGCTTAAAATATTCCCAGTACTGTTCTGGAGTAAAGTCAGACAATAAGATGTCCCAATTAATATTTCCCATAATCTGTTTCATAGTACCTAAGTCAGCTTTATCGTACAAATAAATTTTAGTACTGTTGGAATTGTATATATAAGTTTGTACAATATTAAATGTAATAGTGTTGTGATCACTGTTCCCTAAAGGCTCGCTGACTAACATATTTTCTAACTCAAGGTCATCGTCACAAAGAACCAAATCTAATATTATTTTACCTCTCATTGGGCAAAGTACATTTTGCCGAAGTCCCAACTGGGTACATGTATATAATAACTTGTTGCACTTAAATTATGCCAATCAATCGAACCAATGTTAAAGTCTCCTGTGACTACAATTTTGCCTAATGATTTAGCTTGTTCAAATTCTGATAAAATTGCAATTAATATGTCTATTGATGAATTTAGGGGATGATAACAGGAACCCAATATAAGGGCCTCAGATGTGGAGAAATTTATCTTAATCCAGATAGTCTCAGTTTGTATATCATGATTTTTAATATACTTTGTTACATCGATAGAATTAAGTTGGTTCTTAATAAATAACACCACTCCACCCCCTTTCCTATTTGGTCTATTAAAAGTGTAAGAAGTAAATCCTGGTATAGTTGGATCCCATGATGTTTTATCATCTCCCCAAGTTTCGCTGATTGAAATAATATCCACATCACCTTTATTAATTCGACATTTTAATTCATCCAGTTTTTGAGTTAAACACCTGGCATTAAAGTATAAGAAATGTATTATATTGCATTTCACAAAACTGCTTACTGGAGATTTTAGAGATGGCGGCCTATCCACCTTCTCACCCCCGAATTTTAGTTTAAAAGATGGTGAATGGATGTCAGAATTTGTTTTCCAAAAGCAGCGTTACCCCATCTGCATAAGTGTAACCCATCAAAACTGAACAGTTCTGGGTGGTAATCAAATTCTTCCCAATGTGTTAGGCAAGTCAAGTCTTGGTTTAAACACCATTTTCTTAACCATTCATTCACAACTTTAATCTTATAATTTTTGAAATGAAGAAAAACGTGGGATAGGTAAAATTTCTGATATACAAATCTTGCAACCCATGTCCACTAGGATGTTTGATAAGGCTACAAAATTTTCTTTGATAGACTGAACAGAGTCTCTATAGATGTTATTAGCACCTACATGTATCAGTACTAAAGGATTGTTACCACAGTCCTTCATAATCTCAGGTAACATGAGTGTAAGATCAGATATTTTGCAGCCACTAAAACTTGAACAGGTTCTATTAACTTTATTGGGGTTGCAGATCGTCCTATCCAGGTGTTTAATCAATGAGTCACCCAATACATAAATTTGTTGTGGCAAGGGAGTATTAGACAACTGTGTATATCACATGTAGGTGAAAATGTAAGTTCAGTGGACAAATCAATAAGTGGAATATCATTAGTTTGCAGGTTGTTAACTGATGGTAGAGTCAAAATACTGCTATCAAATAACCCATTAAAATTATCTGGAGTCACATCTTTAACCTTTGAGACAGGAGAACATAGTGGGTCAAATCTGTTGAAATGCTCGATACTGAAGTGTTGTGCCTTTCGGCCCTTTTTTGCTACTCTAGTGGTTTGTGAAAAAAAAAAGCAACCATCATCAGTATCTTGATTGTAATCAAACCATCATCTTCTCTAGCTCTTTTTCTAATACCCTCCTTATTTTGCTGGAGATGATTGATAGCTGTCGAAATAGGGATCACAGGGAACTGGGAGGTGCTTGGTGTAACATCAATAAAACCTTCATGGCATTTACTAGTTTCAAGATTTAATAATAAAGTATTTGTTTTAAAGCGGTTTTGCATATCAGTTTGACTATTTTCAAGTGTAATTAGTCATGAATTAAATAATTCTATCATATGGTGTAAATCAATAATTTCTAGGCATTTGCTACAGGTATAGGGTTGAGTAATTAGCTCACCCATCTTTAATGTATACATATTGCAAACTGAGCATTTTATACCAGTGGAACCAGTTGTGGTTATAATTATACAATCACTACAATCTGCCATAGCTACACTCTAAATTGAAAATCCAAATAAAGAAATTTACACAACAATATTCAGTTCTTATAGGCAAAACTTCAAATCCAAACCTTGGATTAAAAAAAGCAACAGCATTAGAATTATAAACAAACATGTGGCCCAATAGACTAAAAAGGCAATAATACTGATGTACTGAGCAATCACATGAAATCGCTGTAAGTAAGTTTACTGCACTTAATTATACCCCTTTTGTCTAGAAAGGTCCTCAAACATTACCTTCCAGAACTTCCATGCTACCACGTAATACACGCATAAGGCTTCTAACCCTGCTCGCTGCAGAGCTGACTTAAATAGCGGGTGGGAGCAAGTAAGTAGGAGCTCTGATCCTTAATTAGTTGCCTTAGCAGGCAGTCCTGTGTCTGCCCATAAACACACACACACACACTCAAATAGTATATTAAATAAAAGGTGCAAAGCACCATAAAAAAGCAGGTAAACAAGTAAATGTCACGGACTAAACGTCCCTCTGCCTGCCAGAATGACAGGGCTCCTTTTTAAATGGGTAAATTGCAAGCAATTCTAAATGGTATATACTGATACAGCAAGGTCTCTCTTAGTGTCAGCAGTAGCAAACAGAGCTTGCTGCAGAGCTGACTTAAATAGCTGGTGGGAGCAAGTAAGTAGGAGCTCTGGTCCTTAATTAGTTGCCTTAGCAACCAGTCCTGTGTCTGCCCATAAACACACACACACACACACACACACAC
The DNA here is from genome assembly GCA_016271365.2 of Neoceratodus forsteri. Taxonomy (NCBI): domain Eukaryota; kingdom Metazoa; phylum Chordata; order Ceratodontiformes; family Ceratodontidae; genus Neoceratodus; species Neoceratodus forsteri. The sequence goes on from CM028136.1 coordinate 794,458,162, forward strand.
ACACACACACACACACTCAAATAGTATATTAAATAAAAGGTGCAAAGCACCATAAAAAAGCAGAAAAACAAGTAAACAAGTAAATGTCATGGACTAAACGTCCCTCTGCCTGCCAGAATGACAGGGCTCCTTTTTAAATGGGTAAATTGCAAGCAATTCTAAATGGTATATACTGATACAGCAAGGTCTCTCTTAGTGTCAGCAGTAGCAAACGGAGCTTGCTGCAGAGCTGACTTAAATAGCTGGTGGGAGCAAGTAAGTAGGAGCTCTGGTCCTTAATTAGTTGCCTTAGCAGCCAGTCCTGTGTCTGCCCATAAACACACACACTCAAATAGTATATTAAATAAAAGGTGCAAAGCACCATAAAAGAGCAGAAAAACAAGCAAATGTCACGGACTAAACGTCCCTCTGCCTGCCAGAATGACAGGCTCCTTTTTAAATGGGTAAATTGCAAGCAATTCTAAATGGTATATACTGATACAGCAAGGTCTCTCAGTGTCAGCAGTAGCAAACAGAGCTTGCTGCAGAGCTGACTTAAATAGCTGGTGGGAGCAAGTAAGTAGGAGCTCTGGTCCTTAATTAGTTGCCTTAGCAGCCAGTCCTGTGTCTGCCCATAAACACACACACACACACCAAATAGTATATTAAATAAAAGGTGCAAAGCACCATAAAAGAGCAGAAAAACAAGTAAATGTCACGGACTAAACGTCCCTCTGCCTGCCAGAATGACAGGCTCCTTTTTAAATGGGTAAATTGCAAGCAATTCTAAATGGTATATACTGATACAGCAAGGTCTCTCTTAGTGTCAGCAGTAGCAAAAGATTACTGTTGGTCAGCTTGAGCTTAGACAGCACAACCAGGGTCCAATACCAATGGTGAAGAATTTTTGTTCTGGATGAGTTTGCTTTTATTGTCTGGGAGAGCCATATGGGCATATTTCCAGCAAAGCCTCCATTGCACTTCTGATATCGGCTGCTGGGAGCACTTTTTCCCTATTTGATTTTGGATTCCAAAGATTGGGAGGGCAGGCTATCATGGTTACTGGCATAAATCATGCTGGCTTGTCCTTTGTGAAGGGCCAACCACTTGTTCAGTGGTGCCGAGCTGCCACCTGACAGAGCATTAAGTTTTAGCTATGATAACATGGAGTTACGCAATTGCAGGTATTGACAGAAACAGATCTTGCTGAGTTTATATTCTAGGTCTAGCTCCTGAAAAGATTTTAGACGTGCCCGCATCAGCGGTCAGGACATCTGCAAAAGTAAGAATCCCTTTCTCCACCCACTGGGACAAATACACAGATTTATTACCAACCCAGAGGTAGTCATTTCCCCAAAGGGGTGTCTACAATAGCGGGCAAGGGTTGGACTGGAGCCTCCTATGAACTTTAAGCCAGAGTCGGACGGTTGTCGCTATGGTGGGGTGGGTGGGGTGTTGGGCGAGTCTTTTAGGGAGAGGGTTATATAGTAGTAAAGGGAGGGAGTGGACCCGAGCTTGTGCTAATTTCATGTGTATCCACTGCGGGGCATCCTCTGTGGCAGGAAAAAACTATTTTAATGTTTGTGCAGCAGAGGAGGCCCATTTGTAAGCTTCCATCCATGGCAGGCCCCAGCCCCCTGATTTCCAATGGGCCCGAAGCTCATTTCGGCTATAGCGGGGTTTACAGCCCTCTCGAATGAATTTGCTGAACATAGAGTTGGTTGCTTTATACCAAGTGGCTGGGGGGGGTCTAGGGGAAGATGGGAGAGGACATACAAAAGTTTAGGGGCCAGAACCATTCTGAGAGCAGATATTTTCCCTGAGAGTGTAAGATGTAACATCCGCCATCTATCACATTCAGTTTTTAACTCAGCAATCAGAGGCCTGAGGTTCAGGTCTCATATTTTGATTAAATCTGGGGTTAGGTGGATCCCCAGATACACCAAGAAATTTGGGGACCAATGCATGCCAAAGGGGGCAATAAGAGCTTCAGTACAGGCCGGGTTCAAGGGAAGCATTCTGTTTTCAAAGTGTTTATTTTCAGACCAGAATACCTAGCAAAATTTGCCAGTAAGGTTAATAGGGGTGGGAGAGAGGATTCCAGATTGGTAACGGGAACTAAGAGATCATTGGCGTACATAAATGTGGTGTAGGACCAGTTACCGATAGTGATCCCTTGAATGCCAGCATGCTGACAGATGGCTGCCGCTAGAGGTTCTATAGCTAATATAAAAAGAAGGGGAGATAGAGGGCATACTTGTCATGTGCCCCTCCCCAGAGGGAAGGGCTCCAACAGGAAAGAGTTAGTTAGTACCCTACCCGAAAATCTGTCCCCAAAGCCCAACCAAAATAACACCTGCTGGAGGCAGTGTCACTCCAGGGAATCAAAGGCCTTTTCAAAGTCAAAGGCAACAGCTGCTGCTGGAGTGAGACTGTCCTTGGCATAATGTAATATATTTATCATAGACTGAATGTGGTCTCTACTGTAGCACCCTGGAATGAAGCCGACTTGGGAGGGGTGTATTAGGGAGAGGAGGAAAGGGTTTAATCTGTTGGCAACAATTTTAGCAAATAGTTTACTATCTGAGTTTATGAGCGATATCAGGCGATAGCTGGATGGAAGGGTAGGGTCCTTCCCTTTTTTAAGGAATACTGTTATGGTGGCTTCGCAGAGGGTGGGTGGAAAGGAGCCGACAGTTAGAGCCGAGTTAAATACTGAGCAAAGTAAGGGGGCTATCTGAAGTGAGACTAGCCACCAGAGCTCAGGAGGGAAGCCATCTCCCCCCAGTGCTTTCCCCCATTCCGACCATGAAGTGCAGTAACTACTTCTGATGGGGTAATGAGGTCTTCCAAGCTGCCTGCTTGTTGGGGGGAGAGTCAGGGAAGAGCAAGCGATGCCAAAAAACTTTGTACCTCCTGATGATCCATGGATCCATGGATCTGGTGCAAGCATAAAGCTCTTCGTAGAAGCTTTTCATGATGTTATTGATCTGTTCGGGTTTATTAAGAGTCCATCCCCCAGGGTCACGCAGCCCTGGGATGAGATTTTCAACCTTCTGTTTCCTTAATCTATAAGCTAACACTTCCCCCCTTTTTCCCTCCCTTCCCAGTATTTATGTTTTAATCATAGGATTGCTACCTAGGCTTTCCTGGCCAATAGGTCATTGATATCTAAGCGCAGTTTAAGAATACTACGGCCCTGGGTGGATTGGATGTTGAAATGTGGCACAGCTTTGGACTGAGCTTCTAAAGCTTTTAGTTGATCCTCAAGCAATTTAAGGTGCTTCTCTCTCTGTCTTCTACAATGATTTGCATAGGTCACGATAGAGCCCTGAATGGTAGCCTTCAAGGCCTCCCACGTGGTGCCTGGATTTGTCTCCGAGATGTGGTTTTCCTTAAGAAAGTTCTCCATTTCCTCTGTGAGCCAGGGAGGGAAGTTAGAATCCCTTAGGAGCAAGGGGTCAAACCTCCTGGAGGAGAGGTAGGGGTCTTGGGGCCCCATAGAATATGCAGATGGACAGAGGAGTGGTCTGAGATGACCATGGGGAGAATCTTCGCCATGACAGAATTTTGAAATATATCTGAGGAGACTAACCAGAAGTCGATTCTACTGTGAGTGCTGTGGACAGGGGAGAAAAATGAGAAGTCTTTGTCCCTAGGATGATGGACAAGCCATGCATCCTGCAGCCTGATGTCCACCATAAGCTGGAGAAGGGAAAGCCAGGCCCTAGAATGGTGATCTGAGCACTTGGAGTTCCTATCTGCGTTGAGGTCTAGGGCCAAGGTAAAATCGCATCCCAGGAGTAGCGGAGTAGAGGGCTGCGCTAATAGCCCCAGTGCCTGAGTTACAGCATGAAATGTATCTGGGAGGTCTTCATTTGGGCCATAAACATTACCCAGGATCAGCTGCCCTTCTGGAGTGTTGATGAGAGCAACTACCTACCTCCCGTTTGTGTCATGTTTGGTTTGAATTACGGACCATTTTAGGTTTTTGTGCAGCAGAATTGCCACCCCTCGTTTTCTCATCAGGGCAGAGGAGAACAGGTTAATTTCATTTCTTATAGAAAGGTAGACCTGACCGCAGCCTCCTCATATGAGACAACACCTGTTTACATTTTATCGGGGTGTTCAAGCACCGAACATTCCAGGTGTGTATATGAAGGTCACCCATGATCATTGATGAGGGACTGATGTAGACAGAGCAGCAGTGCTGATAGAGAAAAGGCTGCAGAGAGGTCCAGCTCAGACCGGGGTATAATCCCCCTATGGCACCATTTCACTACCCAAGTGTAAAGATATTTGCTGGAAAGAGAATCCACATACCCTGGGTCAGATATAAGAAACACATTGGGATTATTAACCAAACATTCCTAACATATTTATAATGAACGGAGAGCTCAGCATCTCTAAAAAGTGTAGAGGCGAAAAGCCGGCAGGAAAACCTGCAAGACTACCTCTATCTCCTGTGGGAGAGATAATACTGGCCGTGCCCTCCAGCACCGTGAGAATCATTCAATCCTTACACAAACTTTGGGAAAAGCAGGAAAAGCTGGGCAATGGTTACATTATGCTGCCCTCCTGTGGGGGCTTGAAAAAGCTATCCAATCTAATATTATAGGCATATGTTATGAGCCTAGACCCCACGGGTATGCCCCATAGTGACTGGCACCCCACCCAAGTGACAAAAGGAGAAGATCACCATCACTTGAATTGAGACATGTGGGGATGCCTGGGGATGTGCCTGAGTGGAGCGAGTTAGTACAACATAAGAGAACAGACACCACCCCCGTTGTCGCCAGGCTTGCCTGTATAGGTCAGGTCAGAAAGGGAGGGGTGAAACAATGATATGTATATGCGCGATAATGCACCCGATGAGGGAGATTCACCACAGGGGCCCAGTACAATTTGTGCACTATAAACAATGCCAATACAAACAAGCATTTGTCAATGCCGAATGTTTGCTTGTTGGTATTAGCATTGGAAATGCAGGAGTTGGACAGATGCAGAGTAGGAATGGCAGTGAAGTATTGAACTTCACGCCAACCCCACCTCCACCCTGCAGAGATGGACAGGCATTAGGGTATGTGTTTGGGTTGTCACCCATAACATTCATGCCATTTCACCTCACCCTATCCTGCAGACACCGACAAGTGTTAAGGTGTGCCTTGGGGTGTTCGGCTTTACAGTCACCCCACTCCATAAGGACATACGCTGAAATGGGTGCAATATAGGAGAATGGGGTGAACTCTGAGTCCGAAGAGTCCAGAGCACACCTCAATGCCTGTCACTGGCTGCAGGGTGGGGGGGGGGTGGAACGGCATAAGCATTATAGTCGGCAATCCAAAGGCACACCTCTGATGCCTGTCAGTCTGTACAGGGTGGGATGTTATAGTTAGAAACCCTAACTCCCCGGGTGTTTGTTGGTATTTGCACTAAAAATTTTCAACATTGCCTTTTAGTGACCACCAGCTCATAAAGCATTTAGGGCCTGTTCTCATGAACAGTAGCACTGTGATTTTGTCAATGTGTCCTGAACTTTGAGTTCCCACAGTGACCGTGCCATTGTGCTTTAGATGTACGAAAACACAGATCAGGCAGGATGTGAAGAATGATAGCGGCACCATTCATAAGGAGGTTTGAAGAGATGGCAGTGTTGAAAATCAGTAGTGAATATATTAAAAATGCTCAAACTTCCGAGCATACATGGAAACTGCACAATGCATACGTGTAACACAGTCATTTAGTGGAATTATTTCACCAAATTTTCAACATAGGCATTTTGTGACCTCGCTCATAAACACTGTCACTATGATTTTCTTAATATGTCCCGAACATTGATTTCCCACAGCAACCGTGCTATTCTGCGCCAGATGTGTAAATGCATATTTTGGGCAGGATGTAAAAAATGACAGCTGTACTGTTCATAAGGAGGTCTGAAAAAATGCCAATGTTGAAAATCTGGAGTGAAAGTACCTACAAATTTATTGAGAAACTGAGAGACTGCATGGAAACTGCTAGAACGCACGCTTGTAACACAATTATTTTATGGACGTTTGTCACCAAATTTTCTACATAGGCATTTTAGGACCTCTGTTCATGAAAAGAGTCACTGTGATTTTACATATGAACATACATACAAACATACAAATCTGCCAGCAGAACAGACCAATCAGTCAATCTAAGTCTCCCGAGTGTGCAGCTAGCACCCTAGATTACAGCTGCCCCAGCCTCCTCCCCCTCAGTTCCTCCCCTGCTTGTCCCAGCCCCTGCCCCCCGACTCTTCCTCTTGCTTTATCCCACTCCTTCTTAAAGATATTGACTGACCTACATGTTGCCACCCCCTCTGGCAGTGCATTCCAACTAGACACCACCCTCTCAGTGAAGTAGTACCTCCTCATTTCCCTCTTGAAACGTCCCACTTTCAACCTTAGTCCGTGTCCCCTCGTCTCTCTTCCACACCTCAGTTTAAACACCCTCTCAGTGCTAGGTTTATTTACCCCTCTCAGGTATTTAAATGCTTCAGTCATATCCCCCCTATCCCTTCTCTCCTCCAGTGTGTACATGTTCAGCTCGTTCAGCTAACTTCATATTCTTTTCCTTCCATCCCCTTTAACATTTTTGTTGCCCTCCTTTGCACCCCCAGTAACTTTATATCTCTCCTCAGGTATGGCCTCCAGAATTGCACACAGTACTCCAGGTTAGAGATGCAGTGAATTTAAAATCTGCAGGCAAAGTGAACGTGAAGTGGCCACTTCGTGTTAGTGCAATGCTAGGCAAAGTGGCCATTGAGGAGTACTGACTTCGCCTTGTGATTATGACTTGACTTCACTTTGTTATTCCACCTTAACACGAAGTAAGGCGGAATGACAACAATAGGCACTTTATGCAGCCCCCCCCCACACACACATCACATGGCTTACAGTACTGTAAGTCACATGCTTTAGCCAGGCAGGAAGGAAGTGAGTCATACCAGCAGATGCTTTCACTTTATTCTTTGCAGAGGTAGAAGGAGGAAAGATAGTGTAGGAGAGGAGTGTGTATTTGTTGCTTAACTTGCTTTTTTCAGCGTCATAAAAACCAACAGCTTTTTTTAAAAGCTAATTCTTTAGTTTTTGTTGTACTGTTTTGTCAGTTCTTCTTTTGTGACTGATTTATTTGTTTTATAAGTTTTGTTTTGTGTGTGTGTGTGTGTCTGTGTGTGACTGTGTGTGTGTGTGCGTGTGTGAGTCAGTCATTGTCGTGTGATGTGTCGGAGTGGAGAGGGAAGGAGAGTTATGGACCAGGGACAGTCTGTGGCCCGTGTTGGCCAGAGGGGAGTGTGGACACATGGGGGTCAGCGTGGGTGGGTGTCACTGGACAGCTCCAGATTATTTGGTCCAGCCCCCCCCCCTGGAAGCAACAGCACCACCAGTGCACACCTCCCCCACTGCTGTACTGTTTTGTGTTTTGTTTGTTTAATACCAGACAGAGGGAAGGCCGCAGTATTAGTTTAAAGGGAAGCAGTCAGCAACAGAAGCACCTGCATCCTGCTCCCTGCAAGGCTTACCCTCCAGTTAAGCCTTTTAAGTATATTGAGGCATTTTTCTCATGCTGCAACATGCTTTATTATACTAAAGAAACGTCAGCGACCCAGAAGTATGGCAGATGCTATGGGGGCTCCATTATGGGTAAAGGTGCAATGTCAACGCACCATGTGCATCAGTACAAAAGTATTTGAAGTGCGTGGTGCGTCTCCGCCACACCTTTTGTTTACACATACAGTAGTAGCCACAGACACTGCCAGCTATTTCCAGACATTTCACAAAATTTCTGAAGAGTTTCTCTCTGCTGCCCCTACTTTGAAAATGCAGAAAGCAGGAGATTTCTCTAGAAATATCACAGAAATTTCTGGAAATAGCTGGCAATCTCTGTGGCTGCTACTGTAATGGGGCCCCCATAGCGTCCGCCATCCTTCTGGGTCACTGACCTTTCTTTCTTAAAATAAGGTATGTTGTGGCTTGAGAAAAATGCAGCAACATACTTAAAAGGCTTAACCGGAGGGTAAGCCTTGCACTGGGCAGGACGCAGGAGCTCCTGTTGCTGACTGCTTCCCTTTAAAAATATACATGCACATACAGTCATACATGCTCCTTATATGGGTGCCTTACCTCCAGGGTAATCTTTCTTGCTCCACATGTCCTTACATTCCATAGTGCAATACTTTTCTGGCAAAAACGCTCATAATTTCAGTAAACCGGGGCCCAGAGAGGACTTCCTGTTCTGAAGATCCGCCCAAGTTCCGCCACCTTGCTCAGCAATGTTATGACGTGATGCCAGAGAGAGCATGGGGCATGCATTATTATAGTGAATGGCCGGCAGCTTTCCAAATGTTTCTTTATGTTATAATGGTCAGTTTGTGGTGAAACGTGGGCACATTTCCACTAACAATGCTCTTGTCAGTTGAAACGTGTCCACGTTTCACCGCAACGTTGCTGAGCGCGGGGACAGAACTTGGGCGGCTCTTCAGAATGGGAAGTCCTCCGGGACCCGTTTTACTGAAATTACAAAGGTTTTTGCCAGAAAAGAATTGCACTATTTAAGGACATGTGGAGCAAGAAAGATTCCCATGGAGGTTAGGCACCAATATATTGGGTGTAATACCATCCATAACTATGTAACTTGGTGAATCTCTTTAAAGCAGCAGTGCAACAATCTGTTGAAAATTTTGACATACTTTTTATGCTATTTTACATTGCCACTTTACTTACATCCTGACTTGCATGATACTATTCTTTCTAGTATTTGAGTCTGCTTTAGTACTTTTTTTCATGTGTGAGATAACAAAAGGAGCACTCCTTTCAATATGGTGCAGACCAGGTCTTCGTCAGTATTTTGTGCTGTTTGTCTCCATCAGTTGTTATATATTACTTCTGTTGTCAAATTAACAATTATGCAGCAGGCAGTGTTTTATGACATCACAGAACAATAGTTGTTCAAAAACAGCTGCAAATAGTGATAAGAACCTGGTCAGAACAATATTAAATGGTGTGCTCCTTTTTTATTTTAGGACATGAGAAAAAGTAGTAAAGCAGACACAAATTGTGAAAAGAAGGGTATCATACAAGTCATGAGTTAACTAGTGGCCGGCAATGGCGGCAATGTAAAATAGCATAAAAAACTATAGGTCAAAATTGTTAGCACATTGTTGCAATGCTGCTTTAATGGGTAATTTAAGTATGACATTATGTGCTCACAATCACAACACACAAAATGCATCTGTCTTCTGTCCAGAAAATTGACACGTGCTAAGGAACTGAAATGGGATCGTCACACCACATGCAAAGTCCCCCAGAATTTATTGCGCAGTCCCTCATGCGCGCAGTGGTCACACAGAGTCCCCAGCTTTTTTCTGCATACCCAAAATGTATCTGCCTTGTGTCCAGAAAATTGACAAGTGGTAACACAGTGAAATGAGACTGTTTCAGCACATACAAAGTCCCCCAATTTATTGCAGCATCACTCATGCGCGCAATGGTGGCACAGAATCCCCAGATTTTTTCTACATGCCCAAAATGCATCCACCTTGTGTCCAGAAAATTGACAAGTGGTAACACAGTGAAATGGGATTGTTTCAGCACATACAAAGTCCCCCAGAATTAATGGCACACTCAGTCATGCGCGCAGTGGTGGCACAGAGTCCCCAGATTTTTTCTGCATGCCCTAAATGCAACCGCCTTGTGTGCAGAAAATTGACAAGTGGTAACAAAGTGAAATGGGATTGTTTCAGCACATACAAAGTCTCCCAGAATTAATTGCGCACTCAGTCATGCACGCAGTGGCGGCACAGAGTCCCCAGATTTTTTCTGCATGCCCAAAAAGCATCTGCCTTGTGTCCAGAAAATTGACAAGTGGTAACAAAGTGAAATGGGATTGTTTCAGCAGATACAAAGTCCCCCAGAATTTATTGCACAGTCACTCATGCACGCAGTGCCCCAGAATAAACTGATGACCGTGAGCAAACTGTTGCTGGTCCAATGTGTGCTGTGATTCGAGCAAATGCAATGTGATCATCTCATCTGGATGGAAGGGTGCCCTTTGTCTGTACACTAATAGTAGCTTTGGTGAGTTGATATATATAGATATATATTGCTGTATTTTGTAAGTGAGGGGGATTGACATGCACATGTATTCATGGTATTGTTCTGTATCACAGGTCACAGATACAGTTGGTGTGCACATTCCAGTGCTCGAAGAGAACTTTTTGCATAGAAATTTGCAATCGATAACTCTCAAGCACATGAAGGTAAGTATTTATTTTTTTTGGTTGGGGGGAAGCATATTTGCAGGTTTGTCTGTAATGGTTTCTTATTTTGTTACTTCTTCACAGATTCCATCTGCATTCTTCTCAAGTCTGGTTGTTAATGATGGTCATGGTCATCTAATGAAACGACTTCTGCGTGTTGCATGTGCGCCCCAGCCCGGGGTGGGGGGGCCTGGTGTTGAAGAACTTGTTTGGATAAGCCCACTTTGTCAGAACAACAAAGTATCTGGAAGTTTCCTAAAAAAACAAATGAATGACTTCTTACAACTTAATTGTTATGTGTCCCTCCCTGGTTCTCAAATCTCAATCCCTAAAATCAAGTTACATTTGAAACCCACATCTTGTCAACTAACACCACCTGTGTGCAATATTTGCTGCAGTCTTTACTAAACAATGAAACGGATGAAATAAAATCTTCATACTTACCAGAATGGATTTCATATGGATATTACATTGCTTCCTCTCTGTACGGTACAGCTACAGTACCATTCCCAACGAGTTTTAGCGATGGAGACTTTTTTGTTACCCTGTAAAAGAAACAAAAGAAATGTACTGTATGTGTTTTACCATTGTGGCTCTGAAAAGCTACAGAAAACAAAACATACAACTAAAGGAAGTGAAGCAGCATAACGAACATGAGTACACATACTCACTTTATGGTTTAAATATTAAGAAGCTTTGTGTCTCTGGCTGATGGATGTGGTGGTCCGGACAGACCCATGGTGGCAGTAGTGGCAGTGGCTAACATCAGTCCCGGTGGTGGTGGTGGTCCAGGGGGCAGACAGACTCATGGTGGCAGTGGTGGCAGTGGCTAACATCAGTCCCAGTGGTGGTGGTCCAGGGTGCAGACATACTCATGGTGGCAGTGGTGGCAGTGCCTAACATTAGTCCCGGTGGTGGTGGTTCGGGGGCAGACAGACTCATGGTGGCAATGGCTAACATCAGTCCCAGTGGTGGTGGTCTGGGGGGCAGACAGACTCATGGTGGCAGTGGCTAACATCAGTCCTGGTGGTGGTGGTCCAGGGGCGAACAGACTCATGGTGGCAGTGGTGGCAGTGGCTAACATCAGTCCCAGTGGTGGTGGTTGGGGGCAGACAGACTCATGGTGGTAGTGGCTAACATCAGTCCCAGTGGTGGTGGTCCAGGGGCAGACAGACTCATGGTGGCAGTGGTGGCAGTGGCTAACATCAGTCCGGTGGTGGTGGTTGAGGGCAGACAGACTCATGGTGGCAGTGGCTAACATTAGTCCTGGTGGTGGTTCGGGGCAGATAGACTCATGGTGGCAGTGGCTAACATCAGTCCCGGTGGTGGTGGTCCAGGGGGCAGAAAGACTCATGGTGGCAGTGGTGGCAATGGCTAACATCAGTCCCAGTGGTGGTGGTCTGGGGGGCAGACAGATTCTTGGTGGCAGTGGATAACATCAGTCCCGGTGGTGGTGGTGGTTCGGGGGCAGACAGACTCATGGTGGCAGTGGATAACATCAGTCCCGGTGCTGGTGGTGGTTCGGGGGGCAGACAGACTCATGGTGGCAGTGGATAATATCAGTCCCGGTGGTGGTGGTCCGGGGGGCACACCGCCTTTTAAAAACTTCAGTTAAAACCTGCCAACATTAACCACATCATCATCCTCATAAAGAAAGCTGTCCTCACAGTCATCGATGTCTGAAGTCTGACTACTGAGAAATTCTTTCTCCATTGTGTCATCATCTACCTCAGTGATGGGCCGTTTCAGGCAGCCAGTGCCACCAGGATGTTCCATTTCCACATCAGCAAGACCACCATGACTAGGCCCAGGTATGCATACCGAGGTTGCAGTCTCTGCTGGTATGTGCCTCTCATTCATTTTAATGAATGTTAGCAAACTAATATTTGCAGGAGATAGGTTTATCCAACGATCCCTGACTATTGCACCTGCTGAGCTGAATACCCTCTCAAAACTTACACTGGAGGGTGGGAATGTGAGGTACTTCAGTGTCACTGCAGTCAGCTCTGGCCATTCGCTGACCTTTCCACTCCAGTGCAAAAGAGGATCTTCAGTTATTGTCAGATGCCTGCTTTCAGACAAATATGACTCAACCATTCTCTGTGCCGCACTGTCCAATTGTTGATGCATCATCCTGTTCTCCAGAATCATTTATTTCACAAATACCCACTTGGGACAAAGCCTCCCAAAGCAGGTCGACACCAGCCACTTTGGATGACAGACCACCTGGAACTGCAGTCCCCTTCCCCTTCCCCTTGCAGAATATGCTTGATGGTCCTCCAGGTACACCTTCAGCTGGATTATGCTGCTGAGGTTTGCTGACCTTGGCAAGTGACTTCTGTGCCCCATGAACCAAGTGCACCAGTTGATCACTGATATTTTTTACCTGTACAGGCCCTCCCTCCAGTACTGATGTAATTCCATGTTTGTATTATGGGTCCAGCATTGTTGCTATAGCAAAGTTGTCACTACGCTGAATGCTCACAATGTGACGATTCTGGTCGAATACTGTCAGCATGTGTTGCAGCAACATACTGTTACCACCATCTCCGGCAACATCAAGGCTATGCTGTACATTCACCAATGTCTGCCTCAGCACCCGCAGCAGTGGAATTGATTGGTTAATGGAGGCAGACTCACCACTCACTGCCTGTGTGGCATGTTCAAAAGGCCGCAAAATTATTACAGTGTTCATGAGGCGTCACTGTTCAGTCGTCATAGACATGGAGGCCCTGGAACTGTCACGGCTAGTGTGCATAACAAGATATTCTGAGATGGCTTTGTATTGTTCATACAACCTCTCTGCCATGTATAAAGTGGAGTTCCATCGGGTGACAACTTCCAGCTTCAAGCGGTGCTGAGGCAGGCTGTTTTGTATCTGCAACTGCTGCAGTTGGTCACGGGCCTTTCCAGATCTTGAAAAGTGAGAGCAGATACGTCATGCAACGGTCAGCATTTCCTTTATATCAGGGTGCTGCAGAAACTCCTGAACCACAAGATTTAAACAGTGGGCCATGCATGGAACATGAAAAAAAACACCATTCGTGATGCATTTCACCACATTTGACCCATTGTCACTTGCTATGAACCCAGCTCTCAGGGACAGAGGGTTTAGCCATCTGTCAGTTTCCATCAGAATCATGTCCAACATGTTCTCACCAGTGTGTGAACAGGTCACACTGTGCATAGCCATCGTTGCATGCTCTCGAATTCTTGGAAGATTGGTACCACGACAATCCACCTTACTGCACTGATTATTCACACTACAAACATCACAAACAACCCCCGGCACCTGCGCCCAGTGTGCAGTTATACACAAATATGAACTCCCTGCTGTTTTGCCACTTGCCCACATATCCATACTTAAATGGATGAATGGAGAAGAGGAATGTTGAAGGGCATGTCTTACTGAATCAGACGCAGTGCGGGACATCTCGGGGACAGCACGGGTAGAAAAGTATGTCCTGGATGGGACTTTCCATTTTGGACAGGCACGTGCAGCAAACCGCTGGAACCCAGAATTCTCCACAAAGGAGAAGCACAAAAGATCAATTGCCAGCATTTCCGCTATAGAAGCATTGAGTTCACGTGACATTGTATGATTCGGGGGGTACTTCAGCTTATGCGCAAAACACTCTGTAACGTGGGCTGACTTAAACGTTTTACACGGGGTGTGTTGATCACAAATGGTTGTGCTCTGTGATGAATGGCATTGGCAGGGCGTGGAGTGTGGACATTTGATGAAGGCGGTTGCACAGGTGATGATGACAAACCCAGAAATGCTGTTATTTTGCCAGATTTGCCAACCGGGGTTGATGTACCACTTGCACTAGACATGCTGCATTCACCACAACCACAAAAACTGCTACTCTCACCAGCACTGGACAACATTTCAAAGTCATTATGGTCCTCCACCTCATCATGCCTGTAGTAATCCTCTGCTCTTATTACCACACTACTGCACACATTTAATTTCCTACTGGGCTTAACAGTCATGGAAGAGGATAACATGCTGGCTATGGTTGCCGGTGACGTGGGTGAACGCCCCACTGTGGTATTAGCTGCCAACTTGTGCTGGGTCCACAGTGCCAAGTGCCTATTCTTAAGATGCATATGCTGTCCTCCTGTGCCCAAATGGCTCCCCTTTTTACCTCAACTCACAGGCACATGGCAAACCTGCCAGATTGCAACTGAATCATCATTTGCATCTTGAACAAAAAAATCCCAAACAAGGGAATGTGATGCTCTGCTTTTAACATGTCCATGATGTGGCTTATTTAAGTCCATTATTTTAAGCACTGAAGTTGGGGGGGGGCATGTGATGTTTCGGGCAGTGCACACCTGGACTGCAACTGACCACCACGACTACCTATCAAATTGATTACTAGGTCATCATCATCATCAACTAAAACCGGTAGATCGCAAGTTTTTACAGGGGGGGATTCCTGCAAACAGACTCAGACACAGCCACTTTTAATTTCTTTTTCTCCGGTTCCCAACTGGGGTCAATTACATCATCATCATATTCATCAACGTCACACACATCTACATCTTCTACTTGGATGCTAGCATGGGGACTGCAGTGTCAGTGGCTCAGTAGGTAGCACACTCGCCTCTGAGGCCAGGAGATCAGAGGGCTGTGGGTTCAGTTCCCACATCTGGCACTTGGGTTAATATCCCAGTACTGACACTGTAGTGCAGCATGAGAGGGGTGCTGCACTTCTGAGGTGCCGTCTTTCGGATGAGATGTTAAACCGAGGTCCCATCTGCCTGGATTGGTGGTAGTTCAGGTGGATGTTAAAGATCCCGTGGCACTTATCGAAAAAGAGTAGGGGAATTTCCCCGGTGTCCTGGCCAAATTTCCCTCATTCACTAAAAATACCACCAACAGCATAATCTGGTTCAAGGTCAGTTGGCATTTGTCTGTATCCCCCCTCCCCCCGGGTCGTGCCTGAAAATAGGCAGGATTTGTCTAGTGTACTTACCCGGTCAACAAAAGCTAAATAAAATAAAAATAAAAATAAAAATGCTGCAACAAAGGCAACATCATCATCATCAGATTCATCATCGGCATCTACACCACCATCACCTGATATTTTTTCACCACACTGCGAATCACTGCATGGAAAATGTGTGACGTTAAGTGCCATGGTGAATGGAATATCACATTGTATGCTATTGTTGACATGATCATCAGAATCCTCAGGTTCAGTTACTGGGATGTTACTGGGAAGTATGACATCATCTGTGCTGCCACTCACTTGCACTGCTTCACGCTCAATATTTTTGGATATGGTACACTGGTTGGAATTAGAACTTGATGCAACAATACTAATACTACCTCCACCACCACTAACATCAGTAACACTAACATCACTGGCTGGGAAAACATCATCTCCTCCAACTATGAGTGAAGCTACTGATTGGGCTGTAAAAAACATTGCAGGAGAAATACCTTTCCTCACATCAGCAATGGACTTCTGTGTCTGCGTACTACTACCACGCCCACAGACCATCTTACTGCCAACATTGCCATGGCCTGAAACAGCTTTGCTTGCACATCTCTTTGCAGGCATTTTGGGGGATCAACCACAAATATTATAACCAAATTCAGATTTTGATATGTTCACTCTCTGATTGGAGGGACACTGGATGTGAAGCCAAATAAACAACTGTGGCTTCAGCAACAGATAAGAGACTACTCTCAGACTGTCACGCAATTAAAACAACTTCAGTAACCAGTGGTGCTGATGAGGTCACAAAAACAATCCAATCTGGTAAAAAATACCTTTTGAACATGGAGGTGGGAGGGAGCACTGAATACAGACAGTGCTGATTTTTACGGCACTAGGAGCAGCAAAACTAAGAACAGATACCATGATTGCAGTACAAAATCAGGCAGCTGCGGTGGATAGCAGGTTCACACTACTGTGCATGCAATTACACTAGTCTGTGGCACAATAAGAGGTGTATTATTTGATGCACGTAACACTGCACACACACTCACACACAGAACAGTTTGTGTACAATGCTGAATGAGGAATGCGCCACAAATGCAAAAGTTCAGTACTATATGCCATGTTACGTATTGTAAATTTGTAATTTAAACAACCTGAACATATGAACTGCTGCACCACATCCACACAACAAACAGCAAGAAAATTTCTACTATTACTGACAATATTACTGTGTGTACATTAACACAGTCATATAACAAAAATATAACCGAAAAACAAAGAAATCACTATTTCTCCAATTTAAATCTACCTACACCAAAGATACTCCCTTCCCCCAAAGCACACTTTCACTGTCTTTCACCACACACACTCGATGTTGTAAATTAACTTTCAAAATCCACAGAAAAACAAAAACGTTCAACAATATGAGCACAGGAGTGTTTCCTACAACCGATGAACTAAAGTTGGATCCACCCAAAAAAAGCTAAAATGCTTTTTGAACAGCTTTTACAAGATTCCTATCACAGACAGCTATCAGAGCATACTGTCTCTTACTCCTTCCTACTCATACTAACCCTAACTGAGGCTGTGCAGATCAATATAGAACCCACATGACCTGAAATCCCATGAATCACTGCAAAATTCGCCTTTGGAGCTCAAAAACAAGGCGAAGTGAGGCGAAGTGCGCTGCCTGCAATGCACCGGCCTTAAAATTGGCAGAGTAGTGGCCTGGGGAGGCGGAATAACGTGAAGTAATTGTTTCTAATGGACTTCGCATTCCTCATTATAACACAAAGTACTCTGCTTCATGTTGTGGAGCACTCTGCAAATCCACCTTTGCTCCGCGAATCGCTTCGATTGAGCCCACTTCACCCACCACTACTCCAGGTGCAGTCTGACCAATCATCTGTAGAGAGATAAGATCACATCCCTGTGTCTGGATGAGAACCCCCTTGCGATGTACCCCAGCATCCTGTTTGCCTTCGCTGCTGCTCTCCTGCACTGGGCTGAGTTGTTCATGCTCTCAGTTACCAACACCCCTAGGGCCTTCTCCTCCTCTGTGATCCCCAACCTCACCCCCCCAACCAATACTCCCTGTTCTGGTTCAAGCCCCAAAGTGCATCACCCTACACTTCTTTGCATTGAATCCTAGCTGCCACTCTACTGACCATGTCTCTAGTTTGGTTAGGTCCTCCTGCAGTTTTTCCCATCAGTCCTCTTTGTCCACCACTGCCCCCAATTTGGTATCATCTGTGAACAGACTAACCCTGCTCCCCACTCCGTGTGCTATATCAGAGATAAAGAGCCCAAATATCACTGGGCTCAGCACTGACCCCTGCAGCACCCCACTTGTCACTGCTGTAGGTGCTGAGAGCTCCCCCCCACCACCAGCACCCTCTACACCCTCCCCTGTAACCAGTTCTCTATCGATTTAGTCAGCTTTTTTCCCACCCCCACTGCTGTCAGCTTCCCTCCAGTCTCCCATGAGGCACTGTATCAAAGTCCTTACTGACGTCCAAGTACAAGACATGTACTGCATGGACCCTGTCCAACTCCCTTTTCACCCAGTCACAATACTCTATTAGGTTGGTTTGACAAGACCTCCCTGAGATGAACCCGTGTTGCCACCCATCTTGGGGGCCATTACTCTCTAGGAATGCCACCAGCCTCTGCTTCAGTATCACCTCCATAAGCTTACCCACAATGGACGTGAGAATGACCGTCCAATAATTTTCTGGCTTCTCCCTAGGCCCACTCTTGTGTATGGGCACCATATGGGCCACTGTCTAGTCCTGGGACACACACCTCATTTCCAGGAAGGTGTTGAACAGATCTGCCAGTGGCTAAGCCACCAGCTCCACCATCTCCCTCAGCACCCTGGGGTGGATGCCATCGGGACTTGGTGCCTTGTCCACCCTTACTACCCTCTGCTCCTCTAGCACCCTAGTCCCTTTGATCACTTTGTTCATCACCTCCTCCCCCCTTTACCCACCCCCAGCCCATTCTGGTAGTGGACCATCCCGCCCCTTAGTGAAAACAGAGCAGAAGTACCTATTTAGAATTTCCATTTGCTCCTCCTCCTTTTCCAGCCGATCTGCTCCCTGCTTTATCCTCACAATATGTTCCTTGCACTTTCTCTTTTCCCTGCCATACCTAAAAGTCCTTTTCCCCTCCCTTTATGCCCTTTGCTAACCTTAATTCCCTGGAGGCCTTAGATTTTTTCACCCTCCTGGCCACCTCCCTTGACCAACTCCCGTAAGCCTCCTTATCCTTTCCCTTCTCTGTTCTCCTGTACTTCCAGTATGCAGCCCTCTTGGCCCTCACCGCTTGCAGCACTTCCTTGTTCAGCCAGCATGGTTTCTTGGCTCTGCTCTTCTAACTCCTGGCCCTGGTGCAGGCTACTGTAGCCTCTGTTTGCCCAGTCTTTATCACTCCCCACTTTTGTTCTGCATCCATCCCCAGCCTTATATCCTGGAATCTCCCTCACAGTATTGCTCCCATCCTCCCAAAATCCACCTTACTAAAGTCCACCACCTTAGTGCCTGTGCCTCCTGTCTCCCTGCGCAGTGCGAGAATGAGCCACACTGTTTGGTGGTCACTACCCGCTAGTGGGTCCTCCAACCCTACCTCCCTCACTGCCTCCCCATTTGCCAGTACTAGGTCCAGCGTGCTACCAAGCCTTGTAGGCCCACTTATCAATTGCATCAGGCCATCCTGGAATGCATCAAGAAGCACCTGCCCCCTGATACTGCTAGTGGCCTGGGTGCTCCAGTCAACCCTGGTAGGTTAAAATCCCCCACTATCACCACACTCCCCCTTCTACACACCCTCTTTATCTGCTCTGCCAACTCCCCATCCATTTCCCTGGATTGGGCTGGTGGTCTGTGCACCACTCCCAGCCTCAGCTTTCTGCTCTTGGAGTCCAGAAGCTGCACCCAAAGCACCTCTGTCCTCTCCTCTTCTCC
Source organism: Neoceratodus forsteri (assembly GCA_016271365.2). NCBI lineage: Eukaryota > Metazoa > Chordata > Ceratodontiformes > Ceratodontidae > Neoceratodus > Neoceratodus forsteri. Next base: position 794,477,346 of record CM028136.1, read on the forward strand.
CTAGTCCCTTATGCATTTGATCCCTTCCCTCACATAGAGTGCAAACTCCCCCCTTCCAACCCCCCGGTCCCTGCTGTATATCCTGTATCCTTGGATTGCCGAGTCCCAATCATGGTACTCTGTGGCCCAAATCTCTGTCATTGCAGCAGTGTCCACCTTCCCCTCTGAAAGGAGTGCCTGACGCTCTGCAATTTGGTTCCTCAGGCTTCTTGTGTTGAGAAAGACCACCTTCCACCCGTACCCCTCCTTCTCCTCACTCTTCTCCTTGGCCTGTGTCCCTCCTCCCAGTAGTCTGCACCCTTTCTCCTCATTATTCTTACCGGGTGGTGTGCCTTCTGTATTACACTCAGACCACTCGGCCCACCCCCTCCCAGGGTTACTACGCCTCTGCCTTTACCTATATTTAGGGGGGTGAGCTCAATAGGCCCCCCTGTCCGGACCTTTCTACCAACCTCAGTCTTTCGCCACCCCCCACTAGTTTAAATCCCCCTTAGTAGAGATATGCCCCTCTAATCCTGCCTTTAATACTCCCTTCCCCTCCCTGCTCAAGTGTAGCCTGTCTGCCATGTACAAGTCACTATTCCCTCAGACCCTACCCCAGTTAGTCACTAACCCATAATTTTTGGTGTGGCACCAATCCCTCAACCACTCGTTGAACTCCTCAATCCTACCCTTCCTCCCCATGCTTGCACATGGTACTGGGAGTACTTCCGAGAATGCCACCAACTCCCCCACACTCTCACACTGCCTGCACAGCTCCTATAACCTCCCCCTCACTACTTCCACAGTCTCCCCCGCCAAGTCATTTGTACCCACATTCAACACTAAATGAGGTTTCTTTTTTCTCCTCGCTGCACATTTGAGCAGTGCCTGCCCCATCTGCAGTCAACCCAGGGACAGCTTCAACCCAAATACGGCTGTGCCTTTCCCCTCTTCTGCCCCTTCTCACCCCTTTCAGAATAGAATCCCTCAGGATGAGTATCCCCCCGTCCCTTATCCCCTTTCCCTTCTAATGCCCCTTCCACCACCCCAGTATTCATTCTTCCCTGCCCCTTACCCCCACCAGCTGCACCTCTGTGACTCTGTCTACCCCTACTTCTGCCTCACCCTTTTCTCTGCCTTATTCCTCCCATCCCTTTGAACCCCTTCCCAGCCTGACTACTTCCTACTGGGCTTCCCATGTCAACCTCCCCTTCTCCCTGCTGATTTCCAACCTCTCTCCTATCCCCATTGTTTTCGATTTAGAGCCCCCATTCCCTTCGACCCGATAGTGATACCCCTCCCATCCTTCCCCTTCCTGTAGCCTTCTCTCCTCCAGTCACTCCCCTTCCTTACTAGCTCCCATTCTATCCCTCCATCCTTGCTATCTCTTCCCCTACCTGTTGCCATCCCTCTCATGCCCCATTTGTCCTCCCCCACTTCAGTATGTTCCTGCTCCCCCTCGCTCTCCCATAGCACAGGCTCGAATCTAATCCTAGTCGATACCCCTCCTACATCTCTTTCCTCACTGAACCCCCTCCTACTTGTTCCCTCAATTCTCCCTGCCCCCACCACTGGTCCTCCCCTACCCACAGCCATCTGCTGTCTCCCCTGGTACTCCTCGTGGTTTCTTTCTCCCCCATCAGGAGGCCCGCCCTTGCCTCGGGCACCCCCCCTTCTCCTCTCTTTTCTGCTAGTGTCTTTCATGCTGGGTTCGGTTTCAGTCCCTAGTTGTTCTTCCCCCATCCCTCCTTGCCATCCCCTATTCCCCTCCAGCCAGGATGCCTAAAATACTCATCTGCTCTGCCACTTAGACTCCTCCCTAACCTCCACAGTTCCTCCCTCAAACTAGGCAGTTGTCTACAGACCATACTCCCCCCATCCTCCAAGCCCAGTCCAGGATCATGGTGGACCCACACCCTGTACACCCCACCATGCTTCCAAAGATTCCCACCCTATTGACATGCAGCACCTGCCCAATTTTCACCCCCATCTTATGTTACGGGCTCTTACACCCAGTTCCTGTACCCTACTACATCTGTTAGGGCCCTAATAACTCAAATTCCTGTTTCCCCCCACACTAGTCGCCTTACTGCCCCCTTGCCGACCGGGTTAATTCAGTCTCAAATATCATCCATTAGATACTGTATTACTGTAGCAATCTTAAAGCCTCCTTGTCCATTTTTCACACCTCATCTACCATACATTTTGTTCTCAGCCCTCATAGTTTCACTTAACCCACTCAGAAATCATATTACAGTCCAAGAATTACTCAGCTCAGAGAAATAAACAGAACAAATAAATATGCATTATTACAGCAATCCTAAAAGTATCCAGTCATTACTTTGCCTCCACCCCAGAGATCCTGCTGTAATATAGGACCATGGATGGGAGGGTGGGGAACTCTAAAGTCCTGACAGAGCTCCGTTGAGCTCTCACTCCCTCTCTCTCACTCGCTCATTCTATTTCTCCCAGCACTCCAGGCTGCCCTTTTGTACTGGGCTCCTGCCTGTGCTGGTGCTTTTTCTGCCCACAAAGAAATCTGCAGCAGTCCCAACAAACCTCTGTTGAGCTCGCTCACTCCCCCTCTCTCACTCACTTGTTCTGTTTCTCCCAGCACTGCAGGCTGCCCTTTTGTACTGGGCTCCTGCCTGTGTTGGCACCTTTTTCTGCCCACAGAGAAATCCACAGCAGTCCCAGCAGAGCTCCGTTGACCTTGCTCACTCCCCCTCTCTCACTCGCTCATTCTGTTTCTCCCGGCGCTGCAGGCTGCCCTTTTGTACTGGGCTCCTGCCTGCATTGGCACCATTTTTAACCCACAAAGAAATCTGCAGCAGTCCCGACAGAGCTCCGTTGATCTCGCTCACGCCCTCTCTCTCATTTGCTTGTTCTTAATCTGTCCTAAACACTGATTTCCCGCTGTGACCAGGCTATTCTGCGCCAGAAGTGTGAAAACACATTTCAGCTAGGGTGTGAAAAATGACAGCTGTACTGTTCATAAGGAGGTGTGAAAAAATGCCAGTGTTGAAAATCTGGCAAGAAAATATTACAAATTTGTGAAGTTACAAGGGTGCGTGGAAACTGCGCAACGCATGCTTGTAACGCAGTCACTTTATGGACTTTCGTCACCAAATTTTCAACATAGGCATTTTAGGACCTCTGCTCATGAATAGTGTCACTGTCATTATCTTAATCTGTCCCAAAAACTGATTTTCCATGGCAACTGTGCAATTGTGCACGGGAAGTGTGAAAACACATTTCGGCCAGGATGTGTAAAATGACAGCTGTACTGTTCATGCGGAGGTGTGGAAAAATACCAATGTTGAAAATCTGGAGTGAAAATATTACAAATTCACGAAGTGATGAGTGTGCATGGAAACTGTGCAATGCACACTCGTAAAACAGTCATTTTTTGGATATTGTTCATCAAATTTGCAATATAGGCTTTTTGAGAGCCCACCTCATGAACAGTGGCACTGTTGTTTCATTAATCAATCCCGAAAGGTGATTCCGCTCAGTGACTGCAAAATCACCTTTCGGGGCTGAATAATGCCATGACAGTGACTGAATTCATGAGGAGGGGTCCCAATAACCCCATGTTGAAAATATGGTGCCAAAATACCCCGAAATGCCCGAGATGTGCACTAAAGTTGAAAAAACCCTATTTATGCCATTATACAGCTTACCGGCATTTCTCCAGTTTGTGGTTGGCTTTGAGGAGTGCAGACGTGTTCCTGGTCCATGGAAGATCATCACGCTGGGTTCTGAAGATAAGTATGGGGGTGGGGGGGGTGTGAAGAGGTGGGGTATGCAGAGGGTGGGTGCTGGTTGGGGTAGGGGCACCAGACACATTGAGGGACTGTTTTCTCATTTTACAGGTAAAAACATAGAAACATAGACTTTGTTGGCAGATAAGGACCGCTTGGCCAACCTAGTCTTCTCATTTCCCTACCTACAGGATAAGCTGCATATCCTAGTTAACCAACAGCCTATTTCTTCCTACCCCCCCCAAGAATTGTCTTATGTCTGTCTCATGCATTCTTGAATTCTCCCACAGTTTTAGACCCCACAACCTCCTCAGGAAGGCTGTTTCATATGTCCACCACCCTCTCTGTGAAAAAATACTTTCTCACATTGCCCCTGAGCCGTCCCCCCTCTATCTTCAAATTGTGTCCCCTTGTTCTTGCACATCTCTTTTTCTGAAAGATGCTACCCTCTTGGACTTTGTTGATTCTACTGAGGTACTTAAAAGTTTCTATCATGTCTCCCCTCTCCCTCCTTTCCTCAAGGGTATACATATTAAGCTCATTTAGTCTCTCCTCGTATGGCTTCTCTTGCAGACCCTACACCATTTTAGTTGCCCTCCTCTGGACTTCCTCCATCCTGTCTATGTCCTTGGGTAGATGGAGTCTCCAGAACTGTATGCAGTACTCCAGATGGGGTCTCACCAACTGTCTGTACAGAGGGATAACAAATTCCTGTTTTCTGCTGGTAATGCCTCTCCCTATATATCCCAGTATCCCCCCAGCCCTCCCTACTGCCTTCTCACATTGCTTGCCAACCTTAAGGTCATCTGATATGACTACCCCAGGTCCCTTTCCATTTTTGTTGTTGTTACTACTCCCCCCATTGTGTAATCTTTCACTGGGTTTTTGTTTCCCAGGTGCATTATTTTGCACTTCTTTGCATTGAATCCAAGCTGCCATACTACTGACCATTCCTCCAACCTTGCTAAGTCCCTTCTCATCCTTTCCATGCCTCCTTGTGTATCAACCCTGTTGCAGATCTTTGTGTCATCTGCAAAGAGGCATACTTTTTCTTCCAGACCCTCTGCAATATCACTTATAAAGAGATTAAAAAGGACTGGAACCAGTACTGAACCCTGCAGTACCCCACTAGTAACCCCCCTTTCTTCAGAGTGGACTCCATTTACAATTACCTTCTGTGTCCTGTTGTCCAGCCAATGTTTTACCCAGGCTACCACCCTGGGACCCACTCCCAGGCTGGTTAATTTGATTATTAATCTTTTACGTGGGACTGTTTCAAATGTCTTGCTAAAGTCTAGGTAGGCCATGTCCACAGCCCCTCCCTGGTCTACTACTTTGGTCACCCAATCAAAGAAATCAATTAGATTCATCTCACATGACCTTCCTGCTGTGAACCCATGTTGCCTTGGATCCTGTGCCCCACTGGCCTCTAGGTACTCAACAATTCTTTCTTTTAGAAGTGATTCTATCACTTTCCCTAACACTGAGGTCAAACTGACAGGTCTGTAGTTTCCTGCCTCTGTCTTGCTCCCACTTTTGTGAAGGGAAATCACATCCGCCTTCCAGTCCTCAGGTACCACACCATCTTCCCATGATTTTTTAAAAAGGGTAGTCAGTGGTGTCACTAGTTCTCCCCTTAATTCTTTTAGAATTCTGGGGTGAATTCCATCAAGCCCCATTGCTTTGTCCACCTTCAGTTTTAGGAGTTGTTTCAGAACCCTTTCTGCTGTGAAAGGTCTGGGATTGACCCCCCCTATCCAGAGTGCTTCTGTTAATTGGATTAGGCACCTCCCCCTCCTCCTCTTTTGTGAATACTGAGCAGAACTATTCATTCAGTATCCCTGTCTTTTCACTGTCTCTCTCTGCCCACTCACTGTCCATTCTATTCAGCCTCACTATCCCTCCCTTTGTCTTTCTATTCTCCCTGATGTAGCTATAAAAGGTTTTACCCCCTTCTTAACCGAGTTGGCTATCTTTTCCTCAGTTTGGGCCTTTGCTATTCTGACTTCCCTCCCTGCTTCCCTCTGCCTTAACCGATACAGTTCTCTGTCCAGCTCCTTCTGTGTTTCCTCATACTTCCTAAATGCTATCTTTTTCTCCCTAACCTTCCCCACCACCTCTTTTAAGAACCATAGTGGCATTTTCTTTCATTTTTATTTGTTTATTTGCTTCACACAAAGGCTTGTTGCCTCTGTGATGGCAGTTTTGATGTTTCCCCATTGTTGCTCCACCCCTTCTTCTAGCCTGTTTGCTAGTGGTTTTCTAAGGTGCTCTCCCATCTTGCCAAAGTCATCCCTCCTGAAGACCAGTACCCTCACTTTTGTATGGCTTGACTCTGTAGCTGAGTTTATAGTGAACCACACTGTTTGGTGGTCACTTGTTCCCAGATGGCTACCCACTTCTAGATCTGAGATCCTCTCACTGTCCCCATTTGAGTGTATGAGGTCTAAGATTGCTCCCTTATGAGTGGGTTCCAAAACTAGCTGTCTGAGGCATGCCACCTGTAGGGCATCGAGAATGGCCTTGCTCTTGGATGTGGCTGCAGCAAAGGTGCTTCATTTAAAATCTGGCATATTCAGGTCCCCCATCAACAGTATCTCCCCTTTCTCTGCCATTCTAAGGCTGCCTTCTATCATATCCTTGTTGATTCCCTCCCACTGAGATGGGGGTCTGTATACAACCCCTGTGTGGATTGTGGTGCCATTTCCAGTCTCTAAGGTGACCCACAGTGCCTCGTCTCCTCCCTGTTTACTCTTTCGTTCCGTTGCTTTTATCCCTTCCCTTACATAGAGAGCTGCTCCTCCTCCTCTTCTCCCTCCCTGTCTCTCCTGTAGGTTGTGTACCCTGGTATGTTAACATCCCAGTCATGGTTCTCTGTGTACCTTGTTTCTGTGACTGCTACAATATCCAGGCATCCCTCTTCCATCAAGGCTACCAGTTCAGGGAGCTTGTTGCCCAGACTACAGGCATTGGTACTCATTACCCTCCATTTCTTGATGGCTTTACCCCTTTTTGCCCCATCTCTGTCCTTATTGCCTTTGTCAATTTCTCCATTTACTCCTGCCCTTCTCCCTATTGACATCTCTATTTTGGTGTTTACCTCACTTACTACCCTGATTTTTTGGGGAGAGGCAAGGATTTCCCAGCTCCTTTCCAGTGCCTCCCCTTGGCTAGTTTAAATGCTTGCCAATGAAGCATTTAAACCTATCGCCTAGGATCCTGGTTCCCCTCCTGGACAGATGCAGACCATCACACCAGTATAGGCCTGCATCACTGCAGGTGGACCCCAGTCCCCAATGAAGCCAAATCCCTGAGCTGTGCACCAGTTTTTCAACCACTGATTGAATCCCATAGTGTGGAGCACCCTAGCCTTACCCATGCCATAGACAATGCTACTTGTCTAAGGCCCTTCCCCAACTCCACAAAGTCTTCCTGCACTGCTCTGATCCCTTTCTCAGCCAGGTAATTTGTCCCTAGGTGGATGATGACATCCAGCTCCCTCCCTCATGCAGCTGATCCGGTGATCCTGAGGATTTGCTCCCTGTCCCTCCAAGTTATGGCACCAGGCAGGCACCTTATCTCCCTCTCCCCTTCCTCCCCCAGTTCTACCCTCCTAACAATGGAGCCTCCCACCAGGACTTGTTTCCTTCCCCTGTGGAGTCCCATGCCACCCTCCTGTGGGTCTCCTTTGTGAAGGTTCCCAGCATCCTCCTTGGTCTCCACTGCGGGTGCCTCCATAGAGGAACTACTTTCCCAGGATGGCATATGAATTGTGGAGAAGTACAACTGGAGGGATGTGCCTCTGTTCCACCACCCTCACCCTACCTGAGCCCACTGTGGTCCAACCACTCCTCTTTCTTTGCAACCTCTGAGGCAATGGCAGTAGCTCTGGTGGTCCCTGGGTGGGAGAAGAGGTACTCCAAATCCTGGCCAACTCAGCCTGGAGATGAGCAACCTTTTCCCTCAGCACAGAGAGGTGCCTGCAGACGGGACAACACTGCATCTTCCAGAACGTCTCCTGGAAGACTGCTGCTCCACAGCCACTGCATTACACCACTCCCATCATGTCTTATTTCTGGCCCCTTAACTTTTGTTTGGAATACTTACTCTTTCCTCTGTTTATTTATTTATTTATTTATTTTTTATGTTTTTCTTCTCCCTACTTACTGCCTCTGTGCCCTTTAAGCTCCTGATCTTCCTGTTCCGAGACAAGAAGTTCCTATATTTCTCAGTAGTCTCTTTACTTGCTCAGAGTCAGACCTCCAGCAGCTGGGGGGTGACGGACAGCTACTCTTTTCTCTCTAGGATGGTGAGTCTTTTGTGACTCCGTGATCTCTCACTTCCTGCTCCCAAACAGGAAGTTCCTGTTGTCAGTCGAATCCTGCGCCTATAAAAGTAGAATTGGCTTAGGGTGGAGGGGTGGAGGGGAGGAAAGGAGGGCAATATAGTCCCAGTAAAGAAGTATAGTTATAACAGCAGCTCCTTCCTCTTGGTATTCTCTGCCTGTTCTCTGGCAGAAGTTATCTAGGGCAGTTTTTAAATCTGGCTTTAACCTGGCTTCCTTCTATCTAAGCCACTCCCCCTACTTTACAGCTCTTTCTACACTTAGTTAATTGCACAGATAACAATTCCCTTCAGGCATCTGAGACAAACACCTAGATAACTGCACAGATAACAATTCACTTCAGCCAACTCAGACAAACACACTAACTCTTTTTTTTTGTTTTGTTTTGTTTTAACCCTAAATTGAAGGTCCCAGTAGTAGAGTTCTAGTTCTTTAGTCCCAGTAGAGAAGTATAGTTATAACAGCAGCTCCTTCCTCTTGGTGTTCTCTGGTAAAAAAAAAAAAAAAAAGACAATGCAGGTTGGTTTTCTTCTTTTCTAGGTGGGTTTCGTGCACTGGGGTGGGCTCCCAGTGTGCCACCTGCATTTGTGGGGAGGAGGACTGAAGCTGACGGGGATTGGGCCCCCCATCGGCACAGAAATGGGTGGGGCGCATGATGCCAAGGGGGATTGGGCACCACCTCAGCACACAACAGAAATCGGGGGGTGGGGACATTATGCTGATGGGGAGTGGACTCCCCCATTGGCAAATTGAACTGGGAAGGGGGAACTGAAGCCAATGGGGATTGGGCCCCCCGTCAGCAAACAAAGACTGTTGGGGGGTGCATGATGCTGAGGGGGATTGGGCTCCCCATCAGCAGATGAAGTGGGTTGGGGGCATGCCGACAGGAGGATTGGGCACACCTGTCGGCTCTGAGATGGCCACATAAAGCTGCCATGTTCCTGGTAATGTTACACCAGGCAAGGTACCACCCTGTAATAATGGGTCTCTCCCTCATTGCAGCAGAATTGCTGATGCTGCAATGATGAGGTGGCCCCTCAATGCAGTGGCCAAATCATTTCAAGTTGGTGGCACTTCTACAGAACCAGTGTCATCAGGACACTGGGCCTGCATTGGGTGCACATCGCCAAGCCCACAAATGCAGTGCTGGCATTGGCTGCCACACTGCCACACCTCAACAAACCACTTCTTTCCTAAGCTGCCACATAATGTTTCTTGCGCATGTGTGGAAGAAAACATAAAAAGGTGCAAATAAAGCCCCCGCAGTTCCCCCCATTCACAAGCCCGGTAGTCAGGTAAGCAAATCATGTTGCAACAATCTACCTTCTAACATTATGTCTTTTAAACATAGTGAGGGGCAGAATAGTCCCATGCTGTAGAAGAGAGAACCCATAGATCAGATGGCCCAAGCAGCATGTGTATAGTCCGACCTGGGATAAGGCCAGGCAGCCACTAACCAAAGATACAATTGATTATCAGAAACAAAATTATTGGCCCCCCCAGATAAAGGAAGGGGGGGTTTTGGAAGAGCATTCCCTGAGTACCCCTCAGGAAAATCCAAAGCCATGAGCCTCCTTGACAGCTCTGAGTCCCCAGAGCACTAGACTGGGCAGAGGAAAAGAAAAAATAAACACACACAAACATTACTTAGCTGCAGTCCTCAGGTTGGGCTAAACTGTACTTCATTGGCCTGTTCCAAGTGTTGCTGAGGGGAGCCCTGCATTGAAGGGATCTACGTGGAGCACGAGGAGGCAATAGAGACCGGTTTCTTAGGAGATGGAGTTTGGCGAGATGCTGCAACAGCAGCCCAGGACTTATCCAGTGAAATGGAAGAAGGATCTCCAGCCTGCGCCCGATCAGTCTCTGTTGCCACTGAATCCTCTGGGGCTTCTTGTAAAAGTGGGGCAATGGGATTCGGGGAGTAGAAGGCTTGCAAGCTAGTGTCCTCTGGCACTTTGGGATCGGGTCTCTGCTTGGGGTTGGGCTCTCTAACTCGGTCAGCTGGGTGTTATCTCCTCAGGTACCTGTGAGAGGGGTGTCATTTTTTGGATGCAGGTGGTAGGGAGGCTTCAAAGATGTGGACCTCTGGAGGGGAGGCAGAAACTTGGTGCAGATGCCAATCAGCTAGAGCAGTTTCCTGACCAGAGGGGGGCCCAGTCGCCCCCTGCACAGGAGATCTTCTGAACTCAGCTGAGAAGGATCTCCTGAGGAAGTCCATCAAATTTTCTGGTATGGCAAACAAAAGAGGGGAGCCATTATAAATCACCCTCATAGTCGCAAGATAACGAAGCGAGAAGGAGAGGTTTAGCTTGTGCATTAGCGTCAAGCTTCGGATACTCCTTATGCCGCTCCTAGAGTTCCCTCGAGTAATCTTGAACTATTTGCATCTTATTCCCCTGCCAAGTAATCTGACCTAGATTTCTTGCCACAGCCGCAACCAGCTGTTTTTGTCAGAAGTCCAGGAAATGGGCCAGAAGTGGTCAGGGTCTTTCTCCAGGGTGAGGAAGTGGAGCGAGCGAACGAGCAGTGATCCCTCTCAATTTGTAGGCATGTATTCATCAGAAGGCTTAAAAGCTGAGGGAGAGTTTTTTGCAGAAAGATGACCGGGTCCTTTTGCTCCGCTCCTTCCGGGAACCCCAAGAAACACAGATTGTTTCATCAGCTGCGGTTCTCTAGGTCATCCACTTTGTCCTGTAAGTAGTGAATGGTTTTGGCCTGGTCCCGCAGTGTTGCAGTTAGTTCTTGCAGGACTACGTCATGGGATCTAAGTCGCATTTTGGACTGGAAGAATCGGGTCTCGATATTATGTAAGGATTGTGTGGTAGCGTTGATGGCTGTAGTCATTTGAGCCATTTGGCTAAGCAGCTGCCCAAACATTTGTTCAGTGTGCAGTGGGTCTCTGGGCTGTATGGAGGAGGCCACCATCATTTGAGTCAAGCATTGCAGCAGACAGAGGGAGGGATAACTGGCTATAGAGAGAAACTCACAAACAGAGAAAGTACAAAGGATGCAGAAGTGTTTCTCAGATATTTAGGCAGAATTTTATCCCTTAGATAGTGCCCCCGAAAGTAGGATGTTACAGGAGTACTCCCAAGTTTCGCAGAGCTCCTATTCTAGGCTGCCATTCTGGTTCAAGGCTTGGCCACGCCCCCTCCAGGGCGTGTGGGATTTTTATAAGGGATCTAGATGAAGGATTAGGGTGTAAGGTTGCTAAATTTGCAGATGATTCTAAAGTTTGTTGGGAAGTTGACACTAATCCCAAAATAGATTTATTTCAACAAGATCTTATGAAAATAGATCAATGGGCAAAAGTCAACAAAATGGAGTTTAACACGGACAAATGTTCTATTAATACATGTTGAAAAGAAAAACCCAAATACTGTGTACATGCTCGGTACAGAAGCGATTAAAAAAAAGCTGAATCTGAAAGAGACCTAGGAATAACTATTAACAAAGACTTTACACATTTTGATCAGTGTAGAAAGGTAACCCTTACAGCCAATAGGATTCTGAAATCAATCCAAAAAGCCTTTGTGAATAGAAGCAGAGCCTGCATCCTCTCTCTCTCTCTCTCTCTCTGTACAATGTACATTCGACCCCATGTGGATTATGCCACCTCCTTTTGGTCTCCCTATCTAATAAAGGATATCAAATTAATTGAATCAGTACAAAGAAGGTTCCATGTCATAACGGTGACTGCCGAAAGGCAATCGGCGGTATGGCGAAGTTAGAGCGCTGAAAATCAATTCCGGCACTCTGACTCCCCAGTGCACAGCAAAACAGTGCCAGGGACTTGCATTTTAATGCTTCATGTGGGGGACTGCACCCCCCACACCCCCCTACTTAAGGATTCTCAACTCAAGGGGGATGCATGTCGGGGGGGTGCAAAATGTTTAAAAATAAAATTTGTGCCGAGCACAACAAAAATGCACCAGTGACCATACCCAAACCCAGTACCCTACCCACCCAAGCCATGAACCCACCCACCACACCACGGGGCCAGCTCGGCAGCCCACCACGGCACTACCCCTCAAAACCCCTCCCCCTCTCACTGAGTATGCTTGCTCCCACCCTCCCGCGCATGTACGTGTAGCAACATCCCATCGCTATATGCGCCGACCCATCCCATCCGGTCACCCTACCTTGTCAGTAGCCCCCATGACATGTGCCAGGATTGAGTCACTGTTATTGCAAGTGCTCAATCACCGATGCCCATGTCACAGGCTATCACAAAGAAAGGCCACCAAATTGGTGGCAGTTTGCAAACCCTTCCCCTATCCCCAAATACTGAAGGCATTATATCTCTACAACCTCGAGACTCACAGAATCAGAGGAGATATGCTTATGTTGTTCAACATTTTGAAAGACCCAAACCTTCAGAAAGATTGTAACATAGAATGGTTAGATAAACCTGATGCACGTAGATGTCACAACAAACAGATTAGGGTACCCAAAATAAGAACTTATAAAAGAGGCAACTTTTTTACAGTTAGAGTCAGTAAGATCTGGAATGCATTGCCATCTTATTTAGTAAATATAAACTCTTTTGGACAATTTAAAAAAGCCTTGGACAGTTACTTACTTGACTATGGGAAATAATTATTCACCCCACAGGTACTGGGAAGGTGGTCTTGATGGGATTTGGCCTTCTTCCACCTTTTCAAACGAGTAATAACAAGTAATACCAAGTGAGAGCACAGGGCTCGAAGAATTCTTCAGATAGTGTAGTGATATTCTTATTTGCCCTCTGGGCCCTGCGCTCCTATCCTGTAGTGTGAAGCGCCAAAAAATACCTCACATTGCAATGTTATCCTATAAAAAACACATCAAAATGTGAAACCTGTGCAATGAGACACCAGATTAATATATTTTCATGAAACAAGCAAAAGGCACATTGGTGGCACAAGGCCTTTGTACCCTGAAAATTTCATAGCAAAATTGAAAACCGTTTCTTCACAGCATAGCAACAAAGAAACAACTGTCTAGGCCTCACATTACAATGTTATCCTATGGGAAACTAACCAAAATATAAAGCTGCAGAATTTCACAGCAAAGTAATATATTTTTACCAAAACAGCACAAGGCACATCTGTGGGGCAAGCCCTTTATACCCTGAAAATTTCGGACTAAAATTAAGAACTATTTGTGAACTGTGGACTGACAAAGAAACAGCTTTCTTAAAATTCCTTTTTCGCAAATTGCAAAAAAGAATAATTATCTGTGGTTCCTTTTTCGCAATTTGTGGAACAAGAGAATCCTTCTTAGCAAATTGTGAAAAAGGATCCTGTTTCTTGATTCCTTTTTTGCAATTTATGGAAAAAGAAAATCCTTTTTCGCAATTGCAAAAAAGGATCCCGTTTCATGGCTTTTTTTTGCGGTTTGTGAAAAAGGATTTCTGCATGTTAAAAAAAATACATTTTTAAGTGACATATCAAACAGATAACCCCAGAATCAGATTATATTGGTCCCAATTAGATAAAGACAACTGTTGTTGTCTACTAAACCCGTGTATTTTTTAAGTTATTTAATTTTGTTGTCACCGCTAACTTAAAATAAGATAGCGGCACCACGAAAAAAGATTCTGCATTTGCCACAAAGAATTCTGCATTTGCAAAAAAGGATTCCACATTTGTGATAAAGAAACCTTTTTTGAGACTCACATCTAACTGGTCCTATAGGAAATAATGGGAAACTTTGAAATGTAACAACTTTGGAATGGATTACTATTTTTTCACCAACTCTTCAAAATTCACTTCTGTGACACAAGACCTTTGTACCTTACAAATTTCAGATCAAAATCACAAGCCATTTTTGTGTAGAGGCGTGACAAAGAATTTGACCAAAAATGGTCATTTTCACATTTTGTGGCACTCCATATCTCCGCAGCCACTCATCCAACTGAAATGAAACTTCCCACATCAAGAGATCTACAGTCCCTGATGGTGCATGCACAGTTTAATGTATATCACTTGAATGGTTGTGAAGTTATTAAAGTGCAAAATTTTGAGTTTAACATATATGTGAAGACTGAACCCTGTAATACAAATGGACTGTGGTGCTCCCCCCTTGTGCCACTTCTCGTGATCCCACTCTTTTCCAGGTTGCCCACCCCATTCCCATTATGTGCATGGTGGCACCGGGTTGCCCTCCCCATGTGCTGCTGAACAGTAGCCAGACACTGAGGTGCCCAGTCCACAGTGTCAGAATGTGAATGTCCTCCAAAATAAAGAAAACCATCCCCTGTTGATTTTTTAACAAGTAAAAACCAAAAAGTCTCCTCACTGACCTAACATTCCACTCCGCCCACCCCACCCCAATCTTCAACTCAGCACCCACCACCCCACACCCCCCATACACCCTCACTCACCTGAACATGCCCCATAAGGTAGATCTACTCTCCAATCAAAGACACATCTTGTTCCTGGAACCAGCAACCGTGATATGAGAAAATAAGGTAAGCTTGGTTTAATGTATTTCAATGGGGTTTGAGCTTTTATTAATAACTTTGTTGCTTTTACATATTTTTATACCAAAGTTTCAACATGGCCTTTTTGGGACCCCACCTCATGACCAAGGATGGTGGAGTTATGCAGATCTGGCCGGAAAGGTGATTTCTCAGTAGCTTTGCAAAATCACCTTTCTGGTGGGATCTGACATTTTTCATCACCTTTATTTTTTTTTTTAATCATAGAATAGTTTTTATTGTTTTCCAATAAGACAACACTACAGTCAGTAAATCAGATACATAACATAATACAGCAGGATATTCCTTCATATAACATACTGTCCACAAACAACTGAGTATAGCATTTTCAGTCATCCACCATTTGAACTGGAAAGAGCTACCAGTAGTTTAAGGCTTGCATTCTCCCATCATTGATACGGACAATAAAAGCAATAATCAACATAGATAAGTTCTATATAACAGAAGCAAGTAAGGAGGTATAAAGAGAAATTGTCTTGGAGACGAGTACCTACACCCAGGGCAAGAATATCGTATTCCTCACCTAAATCTTCTCCATAAGTCCAAGTGCTTAGAAGGCTTGGTTACTCAAACTGCTGAGCCAGGGGGATTTTGTGGAGGAGGGGGTAGCATAAGACAGAGAGCTTAGTTGAGGTATGACTCCCATTTGTTATGATGTAACGACAGTTGTCCTCTGCCGGTATAAGTGAGCCTCTCAAAGGTAGCCAGCCTAGCTAAAGCTGAATGCCATAAGGAGATAGCCGGTGGCCCAGGTTGTCGCCAGGTCATCAACAGGATCCATTTAGCTTCTAGTAAAGCTGTGAGGACCCATTCTCTCTGCTCTGATGTAATCAGTTCCAGGGACGAGGCATCTACTAATAGGAGCATGGGGTTGGACAGGTCAATAGGTTGCCCCAACACCTCGGAACAGTCTATTTCCACTGAGGCCCAGAAGATAGCCAGGGTGGGGCATTGCCACAGAACATGAAGGATGTGGGCTGGACTCTTGTGGCACCTCCAGCACTGAGAGTGAGGAAGGACACCCCATTTATGAAGGACGGCTGGAGTACGGTACCAGCGGAGCAAGATCTTAAGCTCAATTAGCTGACTTCTGGCATCCTTGTAAGAGGAGTGGGCTCGACCCAGACAAGATGTCCACCTATCTGACGTGACATGACAGCCAAGATCTCTACTCCAGGCAAGCCTACAGTCTTCTGTATAGTCTGGTTGTGCCTCTCGCCAGGTACTATAGAACTTGGCTGCAAGTCCCCGGGATGAGGGTTTTAAATGCAAAGTGGAGATCCAGAGCTATTTTGGGTCAGCCGTTTGGGACCAGTTGGCAGACTGCATTGCAGCTCAAAGCTGCAGAAATTTCCAAAAGTCTTGGGATGGCAATGCATAGTGGACTTTAAGCTGCTCGAAGGACATGAGGGTGGTAGAGTCAGGTAGACATAGGTCTTGAACTGTGTGTATACCCTTCTTGGCCCACAGCATCCAGTTAAATAGTTCGTTGTCTATCATTAGGAGCTGGTGGTGCCAGAGATTGAGGTACCAAAAGGGCATCCAGCCCTCAGACTTGTTGGTTCGAGCTGCAGCCATAAGGCGGAACCAGGCCTTCCTGGTTTCAGCCATAGCTGGCATAAGCAGGCTATGAGGAATCGGTAGACTGGTCAAAAGCAAACCTGGGGGGTCTCCCACAGCACCTGGGCTTCCAGTTGGACCCACAATACTGGTGGGAAAAGTGTGGGAAGAAACCATTTAGTTGCCTGAGCTGCTAAAAAGGACCAATGATACCCTTGTAGCCAGGGGAGTCCTAGGCCGCCTCTAGACCAAAGGGCACGCAGCTTATGCACACTCCATCTCGGTCTCTTACCCTCCCACAAGAACTGCGAGATAATCTTGTCCAATTGCCTAAAGGTTTTCTTGGACAGGGCAATAGGGAGGTTGTTATGTAAATATGTGACTTTAGGGAAAAGCAGCATTCTAGTTGCAGCAGCCTTCCCTGACAAAGAGAGGTTGAACCAAGTCCAACAAGATACTTCAGTGGTTAATTGCACCAGAAGGGGAGTGGAATTCCTGGATTCAACGAGCCTCCAATCAAATGGTATATGAATACCCAGATAGGTAAGGTTGCTGGGGGCCCAGGTGAGTCCCAGGTCCTGAAGACAATCTTGGGAGCAGGCTGCATTTAAGGGGGGTAACGCAAGTTTTCTGTTGATTAATTTTTAAACCTGAGAGGCCAGCGAATGTGTGCAAGACATCCAGGGTTGGGCGCAGTGATTCCCGTGGATGTGATAGTGTAATGAGCAAGTCATCCGCATGGGCAGCCGTTAAGTATACATGCTTCCCAACTGGAATACCCTGGATCTCGCTAGTGACCTGCAGCTTATGGATGAGAGGATCCAAAGCCACCAGGAACAGTAATGGTGACAGCGGGCAGCATTGTCGGGTGCCTCGCTGCAGGGAGAAAGGTTGAGATATATCTTTGTTAGTGAGAATACGAGCTGAGGGTTCATTATATAGTACCCGAATCCAATGCCAAAAGTACGGAGCAAAGCCATATTGCTGGAGTACCGCATGTAAGTAGGGCCATTCAACTGAGTCCAAGGCTTTGGAAAAATCCACCACCATTGCAACCATGGGAGTAGTGGAGTGCAGGGCCAGCCATTTAAGGTTGAGGAGCAACCGTATGTTGTCTACAAAAGCTCTTCCTTTGGTGAACCCGACCTGGGACGAGTGCACAATAGAGGGTAAGATGTCCATCATGCGGGTGGCAAGCATCTTGGCTGCTATTTTACAGTCTACTGATATCAAGAATATGGGACGATAGCACAATCCAATGGATCATCCGACTTTTTTGGTAGAAGAATGATGATTGCCTCTCGCATGATGGGCGGGAGGATACCAGATACATGTACCTGCTGGAGAGTAGCAAGGAGCGGGGCACTGATTTCCAAATTTATGAGTTGGTATAACTCAGTGGTCATATCATCTGGTCCAGGGGATTTGCCCTTAGCAAGTTGGGATAGTGCCACCTTAACTTCTGACTCAGTGAAGGGCTCATCAAGTGCGACCCTGATGTGCTCTACCAACCATGGGGCTCCAGCTTTAAAGCAAAAGTCCCCCAACTGAGCCTCCAGCTGGCTCTGTTCCAGAGTGGCATGTGACTTATAAAGTTGTTGGTAAAACTGTCTCATACAGGTATTAATCTGCATAGGGTCGGTGACCGTCCCTGCATTCTGGTTCCTGAGTGCATGTATACATGAGGCAGCCTGTTGTTTCTTTAGCTGGTATGCTAGGAGTTTGCCTCCTTTGTCTCCCCTCTCCCAGCAGACATGCTTGGCCTGGGCCATCAACCACTCTGCCTTTTGATACAGTATTGAATTAATACAGTACCTAAGCCCGACTATATTTCGGAGGGCTGCTGCATCAGGTTTGTCTGCTGCAGACAGTTTGAACCAGGCCTCCAAGGCAGATAATTCAGCTTGGAGATGGGATAAGTCTGCTCACCGGGCCTTGTTCTTCTGAGCCACATAGGCGATGATGCACCCCCTCAGTACTGCCTTGAAGGCCTCCCAAACCATAGCTGCAGAAGTATCAGTTGCTTTATTAAGGGCAAAGTAATCCTGGGCAGTGGACCACACCATCGCCTGAAATACAGGTTCTTTAATTAATAGAGGGTTGCATCGCCATCTAGGGCTACAGCCCATTTGCCCTGAGGAGGTATACATGCAGGAGCGGGCGTGGTCGGAGACCAGGATGTTATCTATTGCAGATGCAATGACATCCTGTGCTGCAGCAATGTTAGCAAGCCAAAAGTCTATATGGCTATAAGTAGTGTGTACTGATGAAAAGAAGGAGTAATCACGCCCAGCAGGATGATCTCTCCGTCATACGTTGATCAGCCCCACTCATTCATTACCTCCTGAAGGGAGAGCACAGCCTTAGGGTGCGTCTGTAGGATTGCTTTAGACTTATCCAAGAATATATCTGTTACTAAGTTGAACTCTCCCCCTAGCATGATGGGAATGTTGGGGTACCCCATAGATAGGGATTCGAGAGCCTGGTTAATATCCAGGAAGAAATCTGGAGAATCCACATTGGTCCCGTAGATATTGGCCAGGATTACATGACCTCCTCGGTAGGAGAACCGAGCTACTATCCATCGGCCCTGCATGTCGGAAAGTACCTTATCAGCGACCCATGGGCACGACTTCCGAATAAGGATGGCTACCCCCTTGGACTTTGTTTGTGCAGAGCTGGCCAGTACAGAACCCACCCAAGATTTTTTGAGCCACGATACATTCCTTGCAGTAAGATGCATCTCTTGTATAAGTGCCACATCTGCCTGCAAAGAGCGTAGGTGTTTGAGGACCACTGACCTTTTGGTTGGATGGTTCAGTCCCTTGACATTCCAGGAGATAAGGTTAACCCCCATCTTGGACTTTGGCATAGTTAGGCCTGAGGAAAATAAATGTGGAGGTACTCTCCCCAAGAGTCCAGCGAAATAGGGTGTAAGCAATTAGAAAGAACACCTGTAACACAGCCGAAGGAGTCAGTCGGAGATGAAAGTCGAAATAGGTTGATGACAGAAACTAAGGGGAACTGCAAAGCCCTGGTAGCAAGAGAAAACAAATAGAGATACGTAAATACAATATACCAAAAAGCAAGAATTACAATTGCAAATAGCAATATATTCCAAACACTCTAAGAACAGGGAGAACAACTGTTCAATAGTGAGTCTATTCTTAGATAAATTTAAAAAAAAAAGAAAGAAAGGAAAGTATAGCAATTATAATAACACCTTCCTAGGTTAATTCACTTAAGCAACAATTTACAGGTATCTAGAGTTACGCATGTGAGTACAGCTGACCATCCATGTAGGAAGGTTGCGCACAGTCGTGTTGCTCAGGTACCTAGAATGGGGGTTGGAGAGTTTTAACCGGTTTCAGTATCGAGACTCCGCCCCCAGCTATGATATAGCACTACTAAATTGCCACCCTTGTCCAACGGGACTTGTAGCTGTGGCATCCACAGAAGAGATGTTAGGGGAGCAGGGTTAAAAATAATACCACCACATGCTAGGGTGGGTCCTATATCACACCAGGCAGAGGATGAGGCCCCGTCAAGTGCTTGGATAGGTCAGAGGACCTGTCGAGTTGTCCCTCAATTTGGCTACCCACTCAAGAGAAATTTCAGGAAATGGGAGGCATATGTGGGACAGAGACACGCCCACTCATGAGACAGAATCATTCCCAAATCCCTGATATTCAAAGGCATGAATAACATGCCCACTAGTGAGCAGCATGGTCCTGCAGAGTCACATCAGGGAGTGATAGGCTTCTCTGCTATGGTACCTACCGTAGCGTCCCAAAACATATAGCGTTAGAGTCGATGTAAACCCCACTGTATAATAACACAAATCAATAACAACAGTTTAATAGAAGAAAGGAAAAGCACTTATGAAACAGGTCAATCAGGTGAGGCATTGTTTCTGAAGAGATCTGAGCACTCAGTGGAGTTGGCTGAACCCTTGTGAAGCGCTTCCGTAAATGTAAGCAAGCCAGGCTTAATTGGCAACAAGGTGGCATCTGTACAGCCTTCTAGGTCCATTGGAAAATCTGCCCAGGACCCCATTGACACAGCTTCCATGAGCAAATCATCCAGAATGTCTGAAGATTCCAATGTAGGCTGCAAAGAAGTGTCATCCCTTGTTTGCTTAGCTGGTGGTGTCTCCGCTTGTCCTTCGGGTGTTGCACTGTGCTCCTCGTTCGAGCGGTGATGAATCCATGTTGTTTGGCTTATTTCTCTCTGTGGTCTGGGAAGGAGAGAGTTAGGCAGAGGCTGTGGTTATATGCTGGATTTCCTGTCCATTGGTCCCAGTGGTGCTGTGCATTCGGGAGACCTGGGGGAAGCATTAACGTGTGTGACAGTCCATCTGCTAACTCGGTCTCCAGGAATCCTGTTGTTAACTGGTTGGTTCCCCCTAGTGTGCATGCACTGACCTGGATTCCAGAGCTTCCTGGGAGCTGTAGTTCCAAGGGGCATCCTAGGCCAGTATTTAGCAAGCCATAACTCGATTTCCTGGGGTGTTTCAGCTACGATCTCTCTCCCTTCTCTCGATACATGCAGGTGAGCTAAATGTCGAAAGCCATATTTAAAACCTTGCTGTGCTAAGAGTTGTTTGACTGGAATAAAGGCTTTCCTCCGAGCTGCCACCTCAGCAGAAAAGACTCTGAAGAATGAGACTTTCACTCCTCACCATATGATTTCACCTTTGTCTCTTGCTGCACGCAATACCCGCTCCTTGGTGGAGTATCTGAGGAGGTATGCAATAACAGGATGCGGTTGTGTGTTGGCAGTTCGTGGTCCATCTGGTATCCTGTGCACTCTCTCCACCTCAGTTGGGCCCTGCCACCTTTCCCCTAACATTTTGGGGATTTCATCATTAAGAAAACGCTCTGTGTTAGGGCCTTCTATCCCCTCGGGTATACCAAGGATTCTAACGTTGTTTCTCCTTCCTCGATTCTCTCGATCTTCTGCTCGTCTCCAAAGTATAGCCAGTTTGTTATCATGCTCCTGTAGGCATTGTAACATGTATGCCTGGCTGACCTCAAGGCCCTCCGTTCTCTGTTCCATCACATTCATTTTATCGTTAAGCGTACGAACCTCAGCC
The DNA here is from genome assembly GCA_016271365.2 of Neoceratodus forsteri. Taxonomy (NCBI): domain Eukaryota; kingdom Metazoa; phylum Chordata; order Ceratodontiformes; family Ceratodontidae; genus Neoceratodus; species Neoceratodus forsteri. The sequence continues at coordinate 794,498,576 of CM028136.1, forward strand.
ACTGTGCCCTCCAAAGCGGTTGATATTGAATCCACTCTTACGAGTAGTGTTTCCAGGAGAGTGGTTATATGTTGGAGGGAAGGGCCAACATCGGGCGGCTGGGAAATGGAGCTTACTGCTGCTGTTGCCTGCTCGTGCAGTGAGGGAGATAAGGATGCCATGCGGCGGTCGGGTCAGGCTTCTGAGACTATCCAGAAATAGATGTGTGGAGGGTGAGCCTGCTATTTTCAGATGAGGGACAGGTATTGATGCTCAGCTGTTGAGGTAGGAATAGTGTGGTGTGGCAGCCGCTAACTCCAATCCGAATGTAACGGCCTAGCAAGCCTAGAGTGGGTCACGAGAAGACCGACGCAAAACAACAATCAGTCAGCCACGGCACATAATAAAACCCACCCCAAATGATCATTTAACTATTCAGGAGGCATACTGTGGCTGCAGTTGCAAAAGAATTCCCTGGATGCCAGTATATTAGATTGGATTAGCTTAGCTGGGGACCGAGCTCTGATCCTAGGTGGACATCTTCCTCGGCGTTCAAGCCACGCCCCCGAAGTTTCATCACCTTTGTTAATGAGGTGGGGTGATAAGAAGGGTATGTTGAAAATTTGGGATCAAATAACTAATAAACAAGAAAGTTAAGAAGGTGGATTTAAATTGTTCTACAATTATTCCTAACTTTGATAATTTTCAATATTTTGACCACAAATGCTCAATATAGCCATTTTCTCACACCACCTCATGAACATGACAGCTGTTGTTCTTCAAATCCTGGCCAAAATGTGTTTGCGTACCTGTGGAGCAGAATGATGTTTTGGCAGGGATTTGAACATTTTCACCTGATGGGTTTATAAGGTTGGGTAATAAGAAAGTTATGCTGACAATTTGGTGTACACATCTGGTAAAATGACCAAGTTATGAGTGAACTTGACAATATTTCACTATGTTCACTCATAACCTTACTAATTTTCAATATTTTAACTCCAAACTTTCAACATAGCTAGTTTTCCACATCACATTATAAATGTGACAGGTGTAATTTTTTAAATCCTGTACCAGATGTGTTTTCGCACTTGTGGTAAAAAATGATGTTTCGGACAATATACTATAAATGCCACATGTTATGTTATAAGGGGAGTCATAAAATGGCTCTCTTAAAAATATGGGGTAAAAAAATCATAATTATTAACAAACTTTGTCTGTAGTGCCAGTCTTGAGCCCAGTGAGTATGTCTTGTGATCCTGTGCCAGTGAGCTAAGTTTGAGAGTGAGCTCAGTGACCCGGCTAGATGAGGTGGGGTGGGCGATGATGCTGTTATGCAGCACCTCCCCAGCCAGGGAATGATAGCTGCAGGATTGCCTGCAATGGTCCCAAGTAACATATAGTGAAGACAACTCTTCTCTTGGCATAGGACCCTGCACCACTTCACCTATGAGTGGCAGATGGCCCTGCGCATTGGCTGACAAATGGAATCTTTGCCCTGTTTGTCTCTATCTGTGGCCAAATGGAAGTGTAGTGACCTCTTCTGCAGCCCACCAGACAGCTCTATGAATTCTTGACATCCATTGCTGCATGGAACTACAGCACCCTTAGGGGCCCCGCACTTCTGTAGGCAGATGGAGTCTTCCCTTGGCACAGGGCTCAAAGGGCTCTGTGTGTTTCTATCAGGTAACAAGGATCCTAAAGAAACCTTAGTGAATGAGTATACGATTCCACTATCTCAAAAAAACAACAACAATTCTTTTCAAAAACTTTGTTAATGCACCACTTAGGGTTCAAGTTAATGCCACAAAAGTAGGGAATGGGGAGCTAGGGTTTCAACCCTAACCCCAACCCCCACCATCTAAGCAACAAAAAGAAAAAAAAAACTTTAGGGCTTTGGGTCTCTGGAGTCTTGATGAATCAGTGGCGGGATTTTCCTTAGGGTTGTCAACCTTAATTCCCACCCCGTTCACTGAGCAAACAATGTCAGACATGAACTTTTTTTATGTGCAGAGCCTGCAGAACCCTGCATGAAGAAAGCTACAACTGATTGTTCTGGCAACATGTGGTGAGACATACTTCTCTACCTTTGGGTCCATGTCAATTCACTCCCACAGATTCGCTCCAAGTCAATTAGCTCCCGTCAATTCATCCCGACGACAATGAGCACCTGTCATTCTTGCTCCTATCCGTTTCAGTCTCACATATCGCTCATGGTCCCGATGAAGTACATTTGTATAAGCATTGTATAACCAGTTAGTTTTACTGGTGGCTGCACTATCAATTTACAACTGACACCACTGCATACAGGGTACAGTAGGTTACTGTAGGTCAAGTGCTTCACTACAGAGCACTGAATACAGGGTACACTAGGTTACTGTAGGTCAAATGTTTCATTACAGAGAAGCCTGATTTCAATTAAGTTCTCAATAAAGGTCCCTTGAATACAGTGTTACACAGTTCCATTCTTCTTTTGATATTCAATGATGGTGCATTTCATTCTTTCAGAACGGCAGAAAAAAAAACTTGTAGATGAGAACAACTTCATTTACACCCACCAGAAGCGTAGGTGCGATGGAAAATCAATTTGTCAGTGTGAAAACACAGTCAAAAAAACTGAAAAGCTGCAGTGCTCATGTTCACACTGTCAGCTATGGAAAGCCTGCATAATAAATAGATTTAGTCAGCATACACATGCGCCAGACCCTGCTGCTATGAAGCGAGTGGAAGCTGTGCAGGGGGCAACAGAAACAGGCACGGGGTCAAAATGTCGCACGGCATTCTGCCGTATGACTTAATTGCTTTGCACAATTTCTTTATATCTTTATATCTGCACATCCCGGACCTCCCCCACTTAGGATTCTAACTCCAGAGGGGGGTGGAGTCCAACAAGGAGAGTGCACAGGTCTGGGGTTCGTACATAATGCCGTACGTTATTAAGCGTATAGCATTATGACCCAGTATGACAGAAACACAGAATACTACTACACAGGTTTTGAAACCTGCCAAAGAAAATGTTTCCCTAGCTGCCCAGGAGAAAATTATAGGCAAAAATGTAAAGCGCACCATTCAACGACTGCAGGCGCATGGTGTCCCCCCCCCAACCCCAGAGACCTAGCAGAATGTATAGTCCCCCAAGAAAATAAAACCTATGTATCAAGCTCAGGAGGGGTGGGAGTTAATTTCCTGCTTCATGATAGCAGTCCAGGGCAGGACAGAATACTTATTTTCAGGACAGAATCCAATTTGACATTTCTGCAGCATGCCAAACACTGGTATGCAGATGGGACCTTTAGTGTTGCTCCCCCTCTTTTCGAACAAATACATGTCATCACAGGGGAGAGGTCTGGTAATATGCAGTCAGCAATATATGCTCTGCTACCTAGCAAATGCAGAGAAACATATGAATGAATGCTTTGAGTGCTTAGAGAAATTAACGCAGCCCTGTGTTCTGCTGTAATCATGATGGATCTTGAAAAAGCCACTGTGCTAGCATTTAAAGCAGTATTCCCCAATGCTCGGCAAGTAGGGTGCTTTTTTCACTTTACTCAGTGCATATATAGGAAAAGTCAATCGGAGGGTCTTTAAACTCGGTATGCATAGGATGCAGAATTTGCATTGAAATTCAAGTATCTACCTGCATTGGCTTTCTGCCCTCCCGACCAGGTAGTCACTCGATTCAAGGAAATAACTGATGAGACTCAAAATATTTTCCAAGAATAAGAGTCTCTCATTAATTATTTCGAGGACACCTGGGTCAGAAGAAGGACCAGAATGGCACAGGACACAGAAACCCACAATTTGCTATTGAGTTAAGGAACCAAAGATACAGTCTCAAAGAAAAACAGTCTAAAACAAATAATGCACTTGAGGCTTTCCATCATGGAATGCAAAGCATACTATGCATGGTGCACTCCACCCTCTGGAGATTTACTGATGGGGTGAGAAATATACAAAGAAAACGGGACTCAGAAATTGAGCCAGTGATTGCCAGTAATGCCCCAGCAGCTGCACCTTGAAGTGTCTACCAAGACAACGCCCTCAGGCTAGAATATATCCTCGAGAAATGTGCAGACCACACAACAGAGGAGTTCCTGAGAAGTGTGGTGCATAGCTTCAAATATTGAGAAACAGATATGATTTTAAAGTTTTTAACAAGTGTTTCAGTAAAGTTTTCATTTCTGTTTTTTAACTTGGATGTGTTTACCTGTATTTGCAGAGGAGAGGGAAGGACATATCGCATCAATACAACTGGTAAGTCCAATATGTTTTTTGATAATCCAAATGCTTTGCCTGCCAATATGAAATCAAATGTTTAGCAATGTAATGTTTTGCACCACTATCGCTATTGCTATGAGGCTGAGGGTTGCTAAGTGAGGTTTCTATGTGAGGTTGCTAGGTTAATGTTACTATTGCCTAATTTCCTTTCTGGCATTCATATCAAATGTTTAGCAAGGTAATGCTTTGCACTGCTATTGCTATAAGGCTGAGGGTTCCATTATGCATTTGGCCACTGCCTTCATACTGCCTGTATTCATTTATTCTCTGGTATGTGTGGGAGTGAATTGTCAGGAGCAGGTTGTATCAGGAGTGACATAATGCAGGAGCGAGATGTCGGGAGCAAGTCTGGACAGAGTGAATTAATGTGAGTGAATTATCATGCTCCCTCTACCTTCGAAGAGTGTATCACTATTAGCACTAGCTTGGAGCTGTACCTTGTGCTTCGGACAGGAGGCTACAGGCTGGGAGGAGGGGTGAACATTTGGGTTAACAACCCCAAAGAAGACCACTCCCCTGATTCATCAAGACTCTGGAGAGCCAACAACCTAAGGTTTTTATTCCTTTTGCTGCTTGCTGGGTGGGGTGGGGAGTTAGGGTTGGAAACCCTAAAGCCATATTTCCCTACTTTTGTGGCATTAACTTGAATCCTACCTGGTGCCTAATGGCATATCTATCTATCTATCTATCTATCTGTCTGTCTGTCTGTCTGTCTGTCTGTCTGTCTCTGTCTGTCTGTCTGCCTGCCTGCCTTATCTATCTATCTATCTATCTATCTATCTATCTATCTATCTATCTCTCTATCTATCTATCTGTCCTGTCTGTCTGTATGTCTATCTATATCTATAAACAACGATAGCTGATACCATCAGTAGTAATACTGGGTCATGTCTGGCCATGTTGCATGCTACCATCTTATTGATATTGTCTTATATTCACCAGGTTACAAACTGCTAACAAGAATGATATTGCCTCATGTCTCACAATGACTTATATCATTATTTATGTCACTGGGTGCCACTATACTTCATTTTAAGGGCTTGCATTAGTGCCTCATTTCTCTTGGGATTACTGTACCTGCCTGAATAATGGAATGTAGGCATTCAGATCCACCCAATCCTTTATATCAAATGTTTTTACATGTTCTTAATGATATTAGATAATGAACTACTACTAATGCATTTCATTTTATGGGGTGCACTGTGAGATCTCAACTGTGGCCTTATTACTGTTTTTTCATTAAAAACTCTTAATAATTACCTAAATACAGATGTTTAAATGTTTAGTATAAAGCTGTTTCCACTGTTCATACCACAGACATTGTATACCTGAAACATGCTACTGTAAATTGATTTTGTAAGAAAATAAATTAGTGTATGTATTAAGATTTTCTGTACGGAATATGTTTTGTTGTTATATATGTTGTGGCTTTTAAATTCTTTTTGAAAGTCAATTCGTTAAACAAATGAACTGAACTGACAGTCAAATAAATGTCCAGTGCTTATGTCAGCAACACATTATGCAACCGGAGTACAAAGTCACTAAACTGAAATGCCCATGAGCTGTACATCATAAAATTAATAGAATTACAGTCCTGCTACAGTATCTATCAAATCAGCCAAAGTACCTGTCAGACCGAGCAAGATGTTTCGCCTCCAGTACTTTTTTGGAATCAGGGATAACTTATTATGCACCTTCTCCCATCTCTTTTCCCCATGTCTCATGGCTTCAGTATAGAACATGACGCTATGGCCACATTTTTAATTGCACTGGCCCACAGCATAACAGTAATTCAAAAAGATGGAACAACATACTGTCCTTAATTGAACATTCCTGAATGTTGTCTGTCCTATCCCACTCTCTTCCCTCTCTAAATGTGAACACTCTGAGGGCAAATGTGATGAGTGCTAGTTTGCTTTAGATTCTAGTAAGGTTACTAAAACTCACAGGAATTCTAAGCCTAGAAGCATAGTCTGCCACAGTTGCCCTAGACAGTAGAGCCATGTGAAATTTCCACACATTGCATTGACAAATGACTCAAACTGGGAAAAGATGTTCACAACATGTACACAGCTATCAAGGGTTACCATAGTTGCATCTCAAGTCTGAGGTAAGAAAAAGTTTATGCCTAACTATAAATGCACTGTGCCTAGCAACCCAGGTTTGGAATTGAGCCTGGGATGTCAGGGCTGGTTGGGTGAGGAGGATGGAATATGCCAGTGTATGTTCCCCTCCTAGGTGACCACAGATGGTAGTGCAGCAGAACAATAGCATGAGGGAGGACACAGCTAGCATCTGGCAAGTATTCACATGTATACACCTGCATGCTTACCTTGGAGTCTAAGCTGGCTGCATCCATGAGTAGTAATGCAAAGAAAAACACCTCAATGCATGGCAGAATGGTGTGGCACTCCGGGCCACACCATTCCTGACTGCCAGCCAGTTCATGTATAAAGGCTAAACGGAGACTATGGCCATCAGCTCTCTTAAGAGAGCTCACCACATAGAGGCAATGCCGTCTAGTGTGGGAATCCCTTCAGTGGACCCCTTAGGACTGGATAAGTGACAGATGGAATGCAGACTGGGTTGGAATGTTACCTCTCAGACAAGGTAGCATCAGCAACAGGTGGATAAATAAAGTGAAAAAACAAACGTGTACTGTTCCTAAGCTGTACATCAGCAGTAATTCATAGGTTACAGCATTGTTCAGGTATACATTGTGCCTACATGTCCAGTTACAAGGTCTTTGCACCTTTGCTTCTTGTGTAACCACTGGATTTCCATGAGGTCAGTTGCAGACATGCTACAAATGAAAAATCACATACTTCGCAATACCATAGGAAAGAAGTGATTTTTTTTTTGCAATTGTTAAAGTTAATAATGAGGTCAAGGAAAATGCCAATGAACTGAACATCATAAAATCTCCTGCAAATGTCATCAAATTGTGGATGTGTAAAGTAGGATATTTCATATGATTTCATCATCATTTGAAAAAAATGCACTGCTATATTTGATGGTATCTAATGCCATGTAGTGCTTATTAAATGCTCAGTATATCTGTTATTTATCAGATGTTACAAATGTTTCTTTTACTGGAGAAAATGTGCACAGTCCATGAACATTTACCTTTGTGAAGTCCATACAACGTGACCCCACTGCAACAAATTTGTGATGTAGTGCGTTTCACAAAACTATGTGAGGTGCTCTACTGGGGAGATAAGCTCTACTTCTACTCCCTGCTGACAGTCTGCCACCAGCCGCCCACCTTCAGATTCTTTGTCTGCCAATGTATATAACAAGATGACTCTTCTTTTTTCCCTTAGGGACTCACGCCTGAGCGGTGCTACAGAACACTGGTGGTGCGCCCCAGCTGTCTCTCCAACCACCGCTGCTCGACTCACCCTCAGAACCCCAGCCGAAATCAGGACCACAGGAAGCGGGTCCAGCCTTAAGGTACGGCTGGAGATCTCTTCTTTGGAGCCATTCTGGCTGATAGATCCCGATTGGTGTGGACAATGATTGGCCCGCCTGCTACACTAGTACACACCGATTGGTGCGCCTTTGGTCATTGACTTTAACAGGGTTTTTTGCTCGCCTCTCTCCCTGTAACTGCTGCTCACATTTTTCTTCTTCCCCCCTCCCCCTCCCAGGCCTCCTTAAAATACAAGTATCGCTCCTCCCTCCCTTTCATCTGGCTGTCCCATTGGTCTACTCTTCCCATATATACCTCCAATCACAAGTAAGAGTAACAGGGCCCTCCAGCTACTACCTAGTCTGGCTGCTGATTATATCACAGTCTGCTGTTGCTACCCAGCAAACCTTCACCTCCTGCTTCTTTATAAACCTCTCCAAGAGTAATGGCTTACCTTGTTTTCTTATTGGTAATACTAACAAATAGTATATTCAATGTAACAATATGGCATGAAGAGACAGGCCATAGCCCGACCCTGGAACACACCTCCCCTACTTATGCTGCCCCTACTCACTGCACCTCCCTCCTGGTGGCACTCCAACCCTTTCACTATACTCTTCATTCCTCCCACTCCCCTTTCCTACTCCCCTCACCTATGTCTATTCGAGCACTCTCAGTCACATCATTATATGTTAGAGTTAGCCTCCTTTTCCCTAACACCAAACCTATGCCCATGGCAATGCCCAGAGGATGGTCGCAAAGAAAAAAAGAGATTACATCCTTAATGAGCTCTTTAAAAAAATGTATGCTTTTACTTCTCCTCTGCTCGGGTAATATGGAGTTAAATCCTGGTCCCCTGTTACAACTTACCTCTCCGATGGAATTTGCAGCTGCCTCAGGGCTTAAAATGATGCTAGTAAACATACTGAGCTTGACTAAAAAATTCGACCAGTTACAAGCATGGGCTGCTCATACAGAACCAGATCTTATAATTATCACAGAGTCTTGGCTCAAAAAAGCCACTACTGATCAACAAATTACACTACCAGGTTAAAAATCATACAGGGCAGATAGGGAATCTAGGAGAGGTGGTGTTGTTGTCTATTCTAAAACCAAATTTACAGTTAGTGGTATCTCCTGTAAACCTAAACAAAAGGAATACGAGATTGTATCCTTGAAGCTTCACCTTCCCTCCATAGAAGTTATCACTATTATAGGTTGATACAAGTCCCCGGCTGGTGGAACTGATATTCTCAATGTACTTAAATCTATAATCATGGCTTCCAACTATGAGACAATAATCCTTGGGGATTTTAATATGGACTGACTCTCCCCTTGTACAGCTTGTTAGTGAACCAACAAGGAATAACACATTGAACCTTGCCAACAGCTCACTCTTAGATGTCATATTAACCACTCATCCACATAAAATTCTATGCTCCGTGGTGTTTCACAATGATATGAGCAACCATGGGGTTGTTGTTTCCATAAGATCATAGGCCAAGATTTGACAGCTGCCCAAGTTCATATCCAAAAGGTATTTTCACAAATTTCAGGCAAGAAAATACTGACTGATCTAGGTAAGGTTAGATGGCAAGATCTTTATCTTGCCAAATCAGCAGATGAGGCTGTCTCTGTCCTCAACAACAACCTTGTTACACTGGTAAATAAGCATGCCCCCTTTATTAAGGTCAGGGTGTGCCATACCTCCCACCCCTGGTTTACTCCAAGTCTTAAGGCTGCAATGACTAATAGGGACAAGGCCTGGGCTCAGGCCAGGTGCACCAAGAGCCATGCAGATTGGCAGGCATTTAGAACAGCCAGAAACACGTGTGTCAGCTTGACGAACTCAACCACCCTCACCCAGTTCAAAAATGGACTCAAACTATATCTTCTCAACCTTAGTCTCTGTGGTTGTAACCGTTAGCTCCCCAGGCCAGTTTTGTTGGGTCGCTGCACTGCTTTGAACAATCCCTCTAATTTGTCATGGATTTCTAATATGGACCAACTTGTGTAAACTGATTACCATCCCTATACATTGCTTCCAATGTACACTGATGTAACTAACGTACATAATATGCATAATGTGTGAATCCATACTCACTGTATATAACATGTGAGTCTGAATGAGAACCAGACTTCTACCCCTGTATAAATATTGCAAATGTAAATACTGTGTAACAAATGTAACAAATGTAACTACTGTATATAACTGTTTCAATATGTCCTTTTCCATAACTAACTCCTGGTCGCTCCTGAAAAAGGGACCATTGGTCTCAGTGGGCTTACCCGGTAAACAAAATCTAAATAAAATAAATAAATAAATAAAAAGGCCAAAGGAACCCACAAAAAATCTGGAGGACACTTAATTCCATTGAAGGAAAGCATAGTGCCCCTCCATTCCAGCCAAGATCCTTACCAATGGCAGAACTATCGAAGGTAATTCCCAAATCTTGGAAGAACTCAACTCCCATTTTGTCACTGCTGGCCTAGCCTTTGACTCCTCGCCTTATGCAGGTCGAGGGGTTAATCAACCCAGTGCTAGCCATACTCCCTGTACCTCGACTTGTTCTTTCCAGCTGCGTTCACTTAACTACAAAGAGGTTGAAGACGCACTACTTAATCTTGATACTAAGAAAAGTGTGGGGGATGATGGTCTTGAATGTTTTTTCCTAAAACTAGGTTATGCCTATCTCACAGCCCCCATTCTTCATATTCTCAATCTCTCCATCTCTACTGCCCCAGTTATATCTTGTTGGAAATCAGCTCATATCCTTCCCCTATTCAAATCAGGTGACCCATGCGATCTAAATAATTACAGATCAATCTCAATTTTGCCTGTTCTCTCTAAAGCTTTTGAAAAACGGATCTACAATCAATTAAAACTTCATATTGAAATCTTCTCGCTTTTAAACCCAGCTCAATCTGGTTTCTGGTCTAAGCACCGCACATTCACGGCACTGGTTAAAGTTACTAATGACTGGATCTCTGCTGTGGATACCAAAAAGATCACTGGTGCAATTTTCTTCTATATAAGTAAAGCCTTTGATACAGTTGACCACAACTTACTAATCACGAGCCTTATTAAACTAGGTGCCACTCCCTCCACCACTCGGTGGTTCTCCAGCTACCTTTCAGGGAGGACCCAGAAAGTGAAAGCTGATGGCCTAGTCTCAGGCTCCTTGCCGGCTGCCAGGGGAGTCCCTCAAGGCTCCATCCTAGGCCCTATCCTTTTTTCCCTGTATATCAATGATCTTGACTCACATCACCAATTCCAACCTTCACTTCTTTGCTGATGGCACAGTACTGTACACCTCTGGCTCTACTTTATCTGAAGTAAGGGACGTACTGCAAGTAGACTTTGCTCAGCTGGAAACTAACCTCATTAATGCTAAGCTTCTTCTTAATGCCGAGAAAACTAAGGCTATGATTTTTACTCTTAGTAGGTCTTCTATCATCCCTCCTGGTCCACCGAAGGACTTTGTTGTCACCTCGCTAGGTGAACCCTTGGAAGTTGTCCCCAAATTTAAATATCTCAGCATTTGGCTGGACAACAAACTTTCTTTCAACGATCATCTTGAGGACCTCTCTAGAAGGCTAAAAGCCAGGTTGGGTTTCTTTTTCAGAAACAAGTCTCTCTTTCCAAATGAAACTAGAATCAGGCTGGTACAGGCCACATTTCTTCCCTTGCTTGATCATGGGGGCCTAATTTACAGCTCCTCTGCAACCTCAAACCTAAATAAATTGGATGTACTCTACCACCGTGCCCTGCAGTTCATCACCAATTCACCATACTGAACCCATCACTGCGACCTTTACAGAGCTGTCGGCTGGACATCACTTACCACTAGACAGCTGTTCCATGCTGGTTTCTGGACCCTCAAGTTACTCTTGAACAAACTTCCAAGCTACCTCACATCCCCCATCAGTATTTCCCACTGTGCATATTCCCTCAGGAAATCTGACTTCATCCTCCTCCTTGATGTGCCTAGGACTCGCACCACATTTGGTAAATGTGCTATCTCATATGCCCTTCCAACAATATGGAACCAACTCCAAACAACTCTGAAATTATCCAGTATGGTCTCAATTAATTTCTTCAAAGAGTTAACAGCATCCAAATTAAAAGATATCTGTAGCTGTTTTTAAGCCTCTCCCTAGGCCCTTATAGCCTCAAGACCAATCACCTGAAACCTGTACCTGCCAGGACATGAAACCAATCAGCTAACCACTAAACCTTCCCCTACTCTTTCCTTCTCTATCTTCATCCTCTTCACCCTACTCTCCCTAGCACTATTCCTCTACTCATCTCATATTTTCAACCCCACTTCTTATTCCACTACTCTATCCTGTCTTTTATACCCCTTCCTCTTACTTAACTACTCTCTCCTGTCACAGTACACTCCCTACCTGCCCAGCTCCCCACTATCTTACGCTAATAATCCCTACCTGTACGGTTGAATTTCTGCACCAGGTATTACATGAACCTTACTGTACCTCGTTTTGCTAGAATGTAATTATATGAATTGATGCATATTAATCTTATGTGTATATTCTTTCATTTTACTTTGTATATGTTGCCTTTTTATGCTAAGTCTCTTGACTGTTAATATGATCTAGGACCTCCTTCTGAATGAGCTTGCTCAACAGAGTTTCCTACAATAAACTTGAACTTGAACTTCACAAAAGGTGAATGCCTGGACAAGTAACATGGTGAGCAAAAGGCTGAGAAATGGTTTTCACAAAGATACTGTTTCAGACTTCCTCTCAGTGCTGGTAGCTTTAACTGGAAGTGAAGTGAGCTAAGTTAGGGGTAGAGGGTGATAGGTTTGAGGCCAGCATAATTTATACAGTAGGTCATGGTGTAGGCAATCACTGCTTCCAGACATTATGCCTGTCTAACATAGAAACATAGAAACATAGAATTTGACAGCAGATAAGGACTGCTTGGCCCACCCAGTCTGCCCATTTCCCTACCTAATGGATAAGCTGCAGATCCTAGTTAATCAGCAGCCTACTTCTTTCTACCCCCACCCCCAAGAATTGCCTTATGGCTGTCCTATGCATGCTTGAATTCAACCACTGTTTTTGACTCCACAACCTCCTCCGGAAGGCCGTTCCATGCATCAACCCTCTCTGTGAAAAAATACTTCCTTACATTACCTCTGAGCCGCCCCCCCATCTTCAAATTGTGCCCCTTTGTTTATGCACACCTCTTTTTTTGAAAGATGTAACCCTCTTGGGCTTAGTTGATTCCCTTGAGGTACTTGAAAGTTTCTATCATGTCCCCCCTCTCCCTCCTTTCCTCGAGGCTATACATATTAAGCTCATTTAGTCTCTCTTCATATGTCTTCCGGTGCAGACCTTGCACCATTTTAGTTGCCCTCCTCTGGACAGCTTCCATCTTGTCTATATCCTTGTGGAGATTGGGTCTCCAGAACTGCACACAGTACTCCAGATGGGGTCTCACCAGCTGTCTGTACAGAGGGATAACAACTTCCTGTTTTCTACTCGTGATGCCTCTCCCTATGCATCCCAGTATCCCCCAGCCCTCCTTACTGCCCTCTCACATTGCTTGCCCACCTTTAGGTCATCTGATATGACTACCCCCAGGTCCCTTTCCATTTTTGTTGTTGTTAGTATCTCACCCCCATTGTGTACTCTTCCCTGGGTTTTGTTTCCCAGGTGCATTACCTTGAACTTCTAGCATTGAATCTAAGCTGCCATACATTTGACCATTCCTCTAACCTTGCAAGTCCTTCTCATCCTTCCCAACCCTCCTTGTGCATCAACTCTGTTGCAGATCTTTGTGTCATCTGCAAAGAGCCATTCTTTTCCTTCCAGTCCCTCTGCAATGTCGCCTACAAAGACATTGAAGAGGACCGGTCCTAATACTGAACCCTGCGGCACCCCACTAGTAACCCCCCTTTCTTCAGAGTGGACTCCATTTACTATTACCCTCTGTGTCCTATTCTCCAGCCAATTCTTTACCGAGGCTATCGTCTTGGGACCCACTCCCAGGCTGGCTAACTTGTATATTAATCTTTTTTGTGAGACTGAGTCAAATGCCTTGCTAAAATCTAGGTAGGCCATGTCCACAGCCTCTCCCTGATCTACTACTTTGGTCACCCAGTCAAAGAAATCTATTAGGTTCGTCTGGCATGACCTTTCTGCTGTGAATCCATGCTGCCTTGGGTCCTGTGCCCCTTTGGCCTCTAGGTACTCAACAATTCTTTCCTTCAGAAGTGATTCCATCATTTTCCCTATCACTGAGGTTAAACTAACAGGTCTATAGTTTCCTGCTTCTGCCCTGCTCCCACTTTTGTGAAGGGGAATCACATCTGCCCTCCTCCAGTCCTCAGGTACCATCCCATCCTCCCATGATTTGTTAAAGAGGGTAGTCAGTGGTGTCACTAGTTCTACCCTTAGTTCTTTTAGAATTCTGGGATTAATCCCATCAGGCCCCATTGCTTTGTCCACTTTCAGTTTTAAGAGTTCTTTCAGAGCCCTTTCTTCTGTAAATGGGCTGGTATCAACTTCTGTTTCCAGAGTGTTTCTATTGTTTGTTTTAGGTACCTCCCCCTCTTCATTTGTAAATACTGAGCAAAAATATTTGTTTAGTATCTCTGCCTTTTCACAGTCACCCTCTGCCCACCCCCTTTCCTTTATTAAGCCTCACTATCCCTCCCTTAGTCTTCCTTCGCTCCCTGATGTAACTAAACAAGGTTTTATCCCCCTTCTTAACTGAGTTGGCTATCTTTTCCTCAGTTCGGGCCTTTGCTGTTCTGACTGCCTTCCAAGCTTCATTTTGCTTTAACTGATACAATTCTCTGTCCTGCTCCTTCTGTGATTCATTGTACTTTCTGAATGCTTTCTTTTTCTCTTGAACCTTCACTGCCACCTCCTTTGAGAACCATAGTGGTTTCTTACATTGTTTTGTTTTGTTTATTTGCTTCAGACAAAGGCTTGTTACCTCTGTGATGGCAGTTTTTATTATTCCCCATTGTTCTTCCACCCCTCCTTCCTGCCCATCTGCTAGTGCATTCTTTAAGCACTCACCCATTTTGGCAAAGTCAGCCCTCCTGAAGTCCAGTACTTTTGCCTTTGTATGGCTTGACTCTTTTGCTGTGTTTATTGTGAACCATACTGTTCGATGGTCGCTAGTTCCCAGATGGCTACCCACTTTTACATCTGTGATCCTCTCTCCATCTCCATTTGAGAGGACCAGGTCTAAGATTGCTCCCTCTCAAGTGGGTTCCAATACTAGTTGTCTAAGGCATGCCCCTGTAGGGCATCTAGAATAACCCCACTCTTAGAAGTGGCTGCTGCAACTGCACTCCAGTTAACATCTGGCATATTCAGATCACCCATCAGCAATATCTCCCTTTATCTGCCATTCAAGTATACTTTCTGTCATTTCCTTGTCTATTTCCTCCCCTTGAGAGGAGGTCTGTATACAACCCCTGTGCGGATTGTGGTGCCATTGCCTGCCTCCAAATTGACCCACAGTGCTTCTTCTCCTCCCTGTTTACCCTTTTGTTCTGTTGCTTTAATTCCTTCTCTTCTGTAGAGAGCTACTCCTCCTCCTCTTTTACCCTCCCTGTCCCTCCAGTAGATAGTGTATCCTGGTATGTTTACGTCCCAGTCATGGTTCTGTGTGTACCATGTTTCTGTGACTGCCACGATATCCAGATGTTCCTCTTCCATCAAGGCCACTAATTCAGGAAGCTTGTTACCCAGACTATGGGCATTGGTACTCATTGCTCTCCATTTTTTGATGGCTTTACCTTCTGTGGCAGCATCCCCCACTGACCTTTCTACCTTGGTCTTTTTCTCATTTAATACCCTGTTTTGTAGGGGGAGGCTGGAATTTTCCTGCTGCTTATCAGTGCCTCCCCCCTTGACTAGTTTAAAAGCTTGCCAATGAAGCATTTAAACCAATTGCCCAAAAGACTTGTTCCCTTCCTGGACAGATGTAGACCATACTGAAAGTATAGGCTGGTGTCCTTCCAGGTGGAACCCCAGTCCCCAATAAAGCCAAACCCCTGTGCTCCACACCATTTTTTCAACCATTCGTTAAGCTGCATGGTGCAAAGTACCCTCGTCTCACCCATGCCACTGACAGGCAGCACCTCTGAGAAGGATACTGTTTGTGCTACTTGTCTTAAGACCCTCCCCAACTCTACAAAGTCCTTCTGCACTGCTCTAATCTCATGATGAGCCAAGTCATTTGTCCCTAGGTGGACAATGATGTCCAGCTTGGACTCCCATGCAACTCTTCTCGTGATTCTAAGGATGCGCTTCCTGTCCCTCCAAGCCATGGCACCAGGCAGGCACCTTACTTCAGTTTTCCCTGCCCCCCCCCAGTTCTATCCACCTAATAATTGAGTTCCCCACCAGAAGCTGCTTCCTTTCCCTGTGGTGCCTCTGCCTCCTACCTGAGGGCATCCCTAAGGTGAATAAAAAGCTTGGAGTGACAAAAGTAAGACATACTAACATAGGCCTCAGAAGAGGAGGAGGCAGAGGAGAATTAAGTTAGGAGTGACTAAAGTGAAGCACACTGGAGTAACTGTATCCTTTACATGCAGTGCTTCAGATACTGTAAGGCATGTGCAGGGCATATTGAATCACATCCTTTCTGCGGGGAGTTGCATGCTAAATGTGTTAAGAGCCATTATAAAATGGATAGTAAACTTCCAGCATTTTGATTGGATAAGGGTCACATTCACCATACTCTTATCCAGTCATAACTTCGCAACTGGTCCTAGTTAGGCTGACAAGAACACTGCACATGCAGAAATCCATATATCCCATAGTGTTTTGAAGAACATTTCTAGCCTGCACTGGCAGTGTGAAAGTCTGTTCCTGCTCATCAGTCATCTGACCACCCACCAGATGTGCAGCTCACCTCCATCATACTGCCAAAAGTCCACCCAGCACAACTTGTAAACAAGTAATGTAAAACACAAGGTACCTATAGTTTTTGTTTTCTTTATTTTTTTTCTTTTGTTACAGCAGGACTTTCTCTGATCGTCCTTTTCACTGCTGCCATTTCCGTGGTCCTCCTGCCCTGCAGTCTACAGACCTCTCCCTCTCTCTCCATTAACATTAGTATTCCTTACTGCCAGGCTGTCATATAATAAAGGGCGAGTGGTGCAAAACAGGAAACCACAAGGATCAGGCACCCTGTCGCTCTTACTGCAGTGCCGTAGATAAAAGCACAAAGCACAAAATGCTTACTATGGTGGCTGCAGAGACACACGCTCGCGTCCAGTCAACAAGGAGCTGCAGCATTTACTCTTTCTCCCCACATTTTTCTGATATCTGTAGCACTGGTGCTTGTTCGAGCAGGCATCCTGATCACTGGCATCTCAGAGAGGTGGGTGAAAAACCCAACTCAAAGACATAAACAAAATGTGAAAATTAAAAAATGAAGACTGTTTGTGTGCAGGGAAAAGCAGAGTGTGTGGGGGAGACACTGGTAAAAAACCCAAAACAAAGACATAAAACAAAATGAAAAAAAAAAAAAACAATAACAAATGAAGTCTGTTTGTGTGGAGGGAAAAATAGTGTGCGTGTGGTGGTGGGGGGAGAGACAGACACAAAGCTCACAAACCCCCTCTAATAGCTGAATTTTATAGATGGTCTGCATTACAAATGTAGGGACCATTTTTTCATGCTATACCTCAACCTAAATTATAACATTTATGTTTACCAGACTTCTTTTAAAAATTAATTTCTTTTCCAGGGGAGGGTTTTTACAAGGGAGACCCATTTTACAAGTGGAATAAGACACTCCACAGTGTGGTTTATGGACTGATAAACACACTTCCTAGGTACTAAAGGCACTCTGTGCAAATGCCTTGTGCCTCATTACACACCTGGGGTGCACTTTTACCAGCCCATAAACCACACCTCGTCAAGTCTTATTCCTTACTTGAAACCTCTGATCAGCTCTTGTCTGCCGGTGAGGAGCCTTCATTATTATACACCCCCTCATACACAAATACATACTGTACTATGTTTTCCAGGCTCTGACTTGCAGATTGTTGTGGGGGGGTTGCACCATGACCTTGTGTTTGCCTTTGTACCGTGCTGCTGATTGGTTGGGCTAGCACCATGCTATAAAAAAAACCTTCTCACTGCAGGTCTGCAGCCTTGCTTTATCTCCTATCATGCTCAGTGCCTCCTGCTGTAATGTGCATGCACATCAGCCAGCTGAGGAGAGTGGGAGAAAGTGACAGTGGAAATGATTTATTTGATTTAAAAGTTTGGTAATTGGGAAAGGCTGAGACTTGTTTCCAGGTAGGGGTGTAGCCAGGGATTTCAGATCTGCACACCAAGTGGACTCACTGCTGTCCCCCCCCCGGCTTGAAATAAGGAGCTACCTCGGGTGTAGCCAGACAATATACAAATGTACACCAGTACCGTGTTTGTTGCCTCATTTGGCACAATAACTACAACTTTAGTATCTCTTGACAGTGGTTGTTGCCATGCATGGCTATATACAAATGCCATGCATTGATCCCTAAGACAGCCACATACCACCCCAGAGTCTGTAAAGTTGTATTGTCCTTGGGATGCAAAGAGAGTATTAGTGATCAGTCCTTCTACTTTCGACTCCTATGAATAACATTACAGAAAGGTTCAATATTTTCATTGTTAGCTTTCATGGAAAAAGGAAGCAGTTCAGAGCTTATTTGCTACCCCTAAATAAAATTGCACACCATGGAGTGCTTGGAGTATGCCTGCCTACACCCATGTTTCCAGGTGCACCCCAGGCAGGAGGAAGATGAGTGAGGGTGTGCAGGTTGGTAGGCAAGATAGCAGGCAGGCAACAAAGTTCCCTCAATCCCATTCCCACAACATCACTGACTGAAACAACAGCAGCCAATGGCACAGCCACAATAAGAAGACAAGCATCCTGTGGACCAATGGTGTGAACTGACAGCAGCAAGGAACTGAAGGAAGGTAAGGTAACACACATAAGAGTGAAAAAAGACCAGGAGTGAGTGGAGCAGATGACCAGTGGCTTATCGCATGTCATATATTCCACAGACTTCATTTATTTTGTTTTAAAGCTACAGACTGTGGGCTGTGAACATGTAAAAATCAGGAATCTGTTAAAAATATGCAGAAGACATGTAAAGGATGTTAACTGATTCTTGATTATTGCACATACAATTAAGCACCTACAAATCTTTAATATTACTTTAATTTAAAGCAGCTCCATCTGTATTTATTTACTTAATTTATTCATTCATTTATGTAGTTATTTATTCCTGAAGTTTGAACTTGAAGAAGATGTACCAGAAGGTGGAGAAAAGAGAGGGAGATATAATTAAAATGAAATAAATACTTCATTTGTTAAGGCTAAGTTAACAGTGGCTTTAAAGGGGTTAACCAGAGATGACCAGCCAGTTAAAACTGAGATGGGGGAAGCATGGCTACAGCTTACACACTGTGGTTTTAAACAGAAAGTCATGTGGTGGTGGTGGTGCATGAGGCTCCATGCTGAGAGTCACAGCAAACACAGGAAGACTATGGTACTAACTTGTCTATCCTTTCAGTGACTCTTTGCATTGTTTTAAAAATGACTCCTCACTCAGGAGAGTTCAGCATTTTTACAAATCCAAAGTTGATTTTACTCACCTCACTTCGAATAGGAGGAGTGCAGCACTCAAGCTAAAATATCTTAGGAGAACTGATTAGAGGATAAACTGTTCTAATATTATTATTGTATTTATAATAAAAAAATGCATTCATAACTATTTGTATATATAATATTAAGATGAGGACAGATCATGATCAGAGTGACTGACACTAGACACACTGAAGTCAATGTGGAACCAATTCTAAAGGATCATGATTAGATGATATTGGGCAGATAAAATCATCACTGACTTCCAATTGCTAATGTAGTTTGCACACAAAGATCTGAGCACCGCCTTGCACAATAGTTGTGATGTAACATGGCCAAGGGGTAGGTGAGCAGCCAACCATGGATATCCAGAGGCAACCAATGACGTGACAACTGTTGAGAGTGGCTATTGATGTGAAAGGCAAAGCAAATTTTATTTATAAGGCGCCCATTCCCTGAGGCTCTGGGCACCTAAAAAAACATATAAAAGATAAAACACATGATAAAACATAACAACATTATCAGAATAAAATGTTTTCAAATTTTCAAAATAACAGCTTGAAGAGCAGCTTCAGGTTACTAAGGTGGTATGGCTGGAATCATCAGTCAGTAAAAGCCAGGCTAAAGAGGTGGGCCTTCAGCCTCAGCTTGAAAATTCCAATCAAGGGAGCCTCCTGGACTGCAGATGGAAGTGAATTCCACAGGGATGGCCCAGTGACACTAAAAGCATGGTCACCCGATGTCTTGAGCTGAACCCTGGGAATGTCCAGGAGGCCCTTTGAAGAGGAGCAGAGGGAGTGAGCAGAACTCACTGGAGTCAGGAGCTCTGACAGATAGCCAGGACCCAGTCTCTATAGGGCCTTATAGGTGAGCAAGCCCACCTTGAAAAGGACCATCCACATGACAGGCAGCCAGTGCAGAGCATGCAGGACTGGGGTTACATGACTGGACCTAGAAAGGTCCGTCAGCAACCAGGACACCGCGTTCTGCACCAGCTGCAGCCTGCAAAGGGCCCCACCCATGACCCCAAAGTATAGAGAGTTGCAGTAGTTGAATCTAGAATCATCAATAAATGAATAAAGACATGTATCAGCATCAGCAGATCCTCAGGGAGAACGAGGGGCTTGATCCTGGTGATGTTCAGCAAGTGGTAGAAACCCCTTTTGACTACAGATGACACCTGATCTTCAAAGGTCAGCTTGCTGTCCAGGATCATGCCCAGATTTTGCACCCTCGAGGAGATCATCAGTGGAGCTGACCCCAGGAGAAGACCTGTGTTGGCTTCATGTGGTAACCCATCATGCCCATGAACAGAATCGATCACTAGCACCTCTGTCTTATTCGGGTTTAGTCTCAGCCAGCTGGAAGCCATCCAGTCATTGATTTTAGTGAGACAGTTGTTAAGCACATCAACAGCACCAGATGTTCTGGGTGCAAATGACAAATACAGCTGGGTGTTATCTGTATAGCAATGTAACTCCATGCTGTACTGCCAAATGACCTCACCCAGGGGCAGCATGTACACCGTGAACAGCATCAGTGACAAGATTGAGCCCTGTGGTACTCTACATGACAGGGGCATTGGGGAGGAGGAGAAATTACCCATCACCACCCGCTGCACCCTATCCGAGAGGTAGGACTCAAACCATCTGATGGCAACATTGGTGAGTCCACAAAACTCACAGAGCTGATCAAGAAGCAGGACGTGGTCTACAGTGTCAAATGCTGAAGAGAGATCAAGGAGCACAAGAATTGACCTGTCTCCTCTATCTCTAGCCATGACAAGATCATTATGTACCCTAACTAGAGCTGTTTCTGTGTTACGTCTGACCCAAAAACTGGACTGTAATGGTTCATAGATGTCAAAGGACATGAGACGATCCTCGAGCTGCTGTGCCACAAATTTCTCAACAACCTTGCTCAAAAAAGGCAGGTTGGAGATCGGATGGTAATTCACCAGGACGTCTAAGTCAAGGGAGGGACTTTCAGGGGGGCCCCAAATGTGAACCCCACAGTACAGTGATCAGACCAAGAGACCTGATCAGTCTTGAGGCTGTCAATCCCAAGACCTATCTGGAACTACAGGGCAAGTGTATCACCATGCTGATGGGTTGCAGAAGCAATAACTTGTATCAATCCCAGTGATGACATCAACTGGAGGAGGTTGTAACTAAAATGCAAGGATTCATCATTGATCCAGGCATTTAAGTCCCACAGGATTAGACACCTTGGGAACTCCAACACCTGGTCAACGACAAAGTTCTCCACCTCCTGCAGGAATCCTCCTCCTAACCCAGATGGGTGGTAAACAAGGAGAATCCTGCAACCTGCACCTGAACTCCCATGCATGGTAACGCACTTAAAAGACTGGGTATTACCAACTGGATGTACTGTGAAGCCCAGGCTGGATCTAAAAACGATGGCCTCTTCCCCACCCCTGCGATCCTTTCTCGGGCAGTGCACTAGGGAGTACCCAGTGGGGACAGTAGCCTCTAAAACTGAGCCAGCATCATCATCCTGCCAGGTCTCTGTGATGCAAGCCAGGTCGACAGAGGAAATCAAGTCTGCAAAAATTGCGATCTTGTTCCTTATTGACCTGGCATTGCAAAGCACTGCTCGAAGAGGATTAGAGGATGTGGCTGGCCCACTAGCTACCTGCCCACTTGGTCTGGTGGGAACCCTGGGTACAGAGACCAAACATGTCTGGCTTCTCCCTAGGCTCCATTTAAACTCAGGGCATCTCCTGTATCGGGCAACCTCAATGCTACTCACCACCCCCTCATCGGCTGCCCTCCAGCATCGTTGATCCGCCAGCCCCCTTGTAATCCTAACCTCCCAACAATTCCTAGCTGCAGTGGAAGAAACTGGGAGGTCAGTGAAGGGGTGGAGGCAGCAAAGCAGAGAGGCAGCATAGGTATTTCGTACCAGGCTATGGTCCCAACACATCTCTGCCTAGCACACCAGACCAAACAGGAGAAACCCTGTTGGAAACAACCTTTAGGTAATAAGCACTAGATTAAATAAGTGCTTCAATATTATTACAAACCACAAAACTACACCCACCCACTCACTCTAGCTAAACAGACTTTCTATTAAACATGCATACACCCCAGTCATACACCTCACACACTCACAATAAGCAAAAATAATCCACACCCCCAATAAAATAAAATCCTACCCCCCACACAACCCCCAACCACCCAGATATGAAAAACAAGATTCTTCTTGCTACAGAAGATAAGCAGGAGTGCTAAAATAATAATAATGCCCAGAATGGCAATGTCCAGAGTTCACAGTAATTAACTGAAAACTATAGTCAACAGTTTTTCTGTTTCAATGAGAACCCCAGAAACAAACAGTCTGTAGTGTCTTCTCTCACTAGGCACAGCCAGCAGACAGCAAGGGGAGACAGTTCCTTATACTCCCCATGAGGTTAACTCAATGGTCAACCCAAGAAAGTAAAGTAGCAAGGATGGAAGTAACAGGTTTGGAAAGAACTGAAATCCAAATAACAGGTCTGGAGAGACTCTCACTCTCACCAGAAACCTGTACAGTTTTCCACACAGAGTCAAAATACGAGGGACACTCACCAAGCTGCTGGAAGAAGAAATGAAAACCCCTCTCACAAGCTTCCAGAAGCCTCCATCTGGCTAGGAGATTAATTCACTGGCCAAAAAATTTTAAGTGAAGGGGAGGAGGCAGCGAAGCAGAAAGGCCATGCGAAACCCTTTTGAATATCTGGGCCTATGTTTGTAATGTAATGTTTTATTTATTATAGATGTGTTTATTGCTAAAAAAGGAAAAGTGAGAACTCTATGAAAGCGAAGAGAAAGTGATTGCCTGGCATAAAGTAGATTGCTTTCATAAATGATTTATTATTTTGATTACTTTACTATTTTTACTTGTAAATTTTGATACAAAAAAATGGGAGCTTCCACTGCTGCAGTGTAAGATTGTTGTGTCACAGCAGTGGCACTTAGTATCGTCATCCACACAGAGCATGTAAAACATGCCATAATGCATCAGATTCCTGACCAATCAAAATTGTTTACTCTGAATGACACTGCCAGTGATGTCATTTCATTTATTTTATTTTGGATGAAATGACTGATGATCTTAATTTATAATTTGCTAGGGTTAAAGATAATGTGGTCTTGGGCAGCATAATATTGTTTATTTTATTGTTTTATTATTATTATTGACTTTATATTAAGTGTGATATTGATATGAGTAAACATGTGACTGAGAGTAGGAGGGATAGAGCAGCTAAACATACTGTAGATGTGAGCTTACATACTTCAGCTAGGAATAATGGAATAAAATAGGAGTTCATTTTATTTTGTTGATTTTCAGAATACAGTTCCTGCTTAAGATGAGTAGCTTGGAGGATTCCTATTGTGCCACTACAGGTGAAATATTTGAAACAATGTAAGATTGACAAAAGCAATAAGACTTGTTAAGAGTGTCTTCATTATTTATTTTACTATTTTATTTTTTATTGATTTTTTATTAAGCATGAACACAAAGGGAACATGACATGAGATGACATATGTAATATGACCCTATCATTCCTTCAGATGAAAGTGAGCAAGTGAAGATAATCCCCAACTGCCTGAAGTAAATACCATATAACCTGTCAGCCACAGAAGCACTCACCATCAACTCAGAAAATGTGAATTTGCGACAATGTGAAAAAAGGAGATTGCTTTTTCATTATTTTATTATTGTAAATATTTTTATTTATTTGGTTAATTACAATTCGGATCTGATCTGCCTCATCTAGTAATTTGTTTAGCTCTATGCTGAGTAGCAGGACTAGATACAGTACTTGTCATGGATCTACGATGCCAGAGCAACAACAAAAAAACCAACATCCTCGACTGCAACAGAAACCCACCAACACCCCCGATTGCGACGCAACCCAGAACCGACTGGTATGATCATGATGCACAATGCGGGGGGGGGGGCTGTGCCCCCCCATGCAGGGAGCTGTGCCCCCCACACACCCCTACTAAAGATATCTAACTTCATGTAGCGCAGACAGTGGAGTTAGATATTTACCCTCCTGTCACCCTACAGTGTCTAGATGCAAAACCCCTGTTGCTGCCAATATAGGCACGCTGGGGGGTTTGCTGTGGGCAGATTGGTGTACTGGTGTGACTGTAGTGATCGTATACCCTTGTCATCAGGGTTGCTATTATTGCCTTTGCTTTCTTTGGAATAAGGTTTCCAAGGTTCGTATGTTACATCACTTGGACCCTCAATTTTCTCTCTACCTCTTCTTCATGGTACCCACATACTCACTCATCCCCTTATCCTCCAAAAACTTAATCTTAATTGGCCTTCCTCTCCTTAAGTGTTGTGATTAATGGGTGTAGGTTGAGTTCTGTCTTCTTGTTTAAAATCATACTAGCCAAGCCAGCTGCTGTCACTCTGCCTGTGCCTTCTGATGTTGTACAGCAAGCAG
Organism: Neoceratodus forsteri; assembly: GCA_016271365.2. Classification (NCBI taxonomy): domain Eukaryota; kingdom Metazoa; phylum Chordata; order Ceratodontiformes; family Ceratodontidae; genus Neoceratodus; species Neoceratodus forsteri. Next base: position 794,523,350 of record CM028136.1, read on the forward strand.
CGGTATCTGCTCCATCTGATGGTGAAGATCTCTTCTTCTTCTTTTTCTTCTTCTTCTTCTCCTAGTCCTCATGACAAGCCCTCCCGCCATGTCCATTTCCCACCACTATCATTTACTGGAGCTCCTCATTATAAATCAATGTCCACACTAAATAAGTGACATGACCACTGAGCACCACAACGGGACTGGTTTGAGGGAGGCTTGCTCAAATAACTGACTGGTGCCTTGCACACCTGAAAAATACTTTTATCTATGATATGACTTAGCCGAAATAAATGTGCTCTGCCTTAGCACCAGAGTACACAGCAGCATTATTGTTTCATAGCCTTTCCCATATAACTTACTGTTGGCTTGCCCAGCCACATTTTTTTTCTATAATATTTCTAGTTAGCAAAGTTCAGCGCATTTCCAAAATATATAGGCAATGACAATAAAAAGCCACTGTCTGCACCAGGGAGGCTCTAGACTGAAAGAGCAGGGGCCATTCATAACAAGTCAACATTGGTCAGAAAGAATGGGTTAATTTAATGAAACTGCTCTAAACTTGTAATAAAACAATTAAAAGTTTCAAGCACTGAGTAATGCAAGACAAAGACTGGGTGCTGCCCCTTCCCTCAACAGATTCAACTCCAGTACCCAAGGACGTGTCTTTTATAAAGTCAAAAATGTATCCAGTAGGATTGGGGAAACTAATGTCAGAGGTTTATCTGGAAACAGGGGAAGTAATAGTTGACTAAGTTAAATTGAGATTTAGAAATATCTCAAAAAAAAGCTGGCATAGCAATGATTCAAAAAGTAAAATTACATAGCTGGAATAAAATTCTTGAGATAACATATGGGAAAGAACCATATTTATCTATATTGGTTAATCCTAAGGACAATTCAATGTTTGGTGAATAGAGTAGTGCTTGTATATACTGAAACAAACTTTGGCCTTTCTCTGTTCCCACCCTTGGTAAATAAGCTAGGCAGTGTGTATGGAATAGATGGCACACCACCAAGATTGAGCAGAGTGCTGAAGGAGGAGTACGATGGAGGTTGCTTCCAAACACACTAAGTGTGAACTGCTGGGAGAGGCTTGCTTTTATTAGGAATGTGGGAGGAGCTATTCCCCCACACTGAATCTCAGGCTTCAGTGCTCCCATTTCAATGTTTGTTGAATATTTTATTTATTTATGTATTTATTTATTCAGAAAATTGGATTTACATACCTTTGAGTCAGGGACTTATTTACAAAGCCATCTCGTCATGAGAAACACAACATCATTAGAATAGTACAGTTCATACATGAGAAACATGCTTTAGAGAGCGACCAGTGTTATAGACATTCACTGGTGGTACAAGGGTAGCAATAGTTAAGACACAGTGGAACACATTTGAGGTACATAAGTACCACATCAAGTGATAACAGAGTGACAATATTAAAGTAGACAGTAGCTGAGGTAATAACCACAGGAATTCATATGAGGTACACCCAATGATACCAGTGAGGCTACAGGTAGTCATGGCGACCATAGCAAGCCTGAAAGGTGCTTGCTGGGGGGGGTGTTATGTGCAATTGCAGCAGCAGGAGTTAGTCAGGTGGCTTCTGAGGGCAGTCTTGAAGGGACCTAGTTTGATGGAGTCAGCCATGTTGGCTGGGAGGGAGTTAAACCAGGTGGGAGCTCTGTAGCTGAAGGATCTCTGGGCCATAGAGGTCCTTACCCTAGGGACAGTAAGGGAAGTCTTGACAGCACTGTGGGTGGATACTGAGGGGGATGCCCGTTGGAAGGAGGTGGAGACCCCAGGCGGGGAGAGCCCTAGTTGGATCTTTTTTACAAGGAGGCAGGTTTTGAAGTGAAGCCTTTCTTCTAGGTTGAGCAAGTTGGTGGAGGCGTACAGCAGACATGTGTGGGTACACCTTGGGGCACCAGTCAGAAGTCTGTAGGCCTTGTTTATGGAGAGCTGGATTTCAGCAATGGCAGAATTGTCAGCAGCAGCACAGATGGGAAGACCATAGTCTACTAGTGGCAAGATGGAGGAGGTGATTGCTAATCTAAGAGCCTCTTGAGGGAGACAGTCTCTATGGCTGTATAATAGCCCAATCCTGATACTGGCGGCAGCAGAGAGGGCACTGATGTGGGAGTGGAATGTAAGGGTGGAGTCAAAGGTGATACCCAGGTACTTGTAGGAGGAAACCTGCTCAATGGGGTGTAATGTGTTGGGTAGGATCACGAGGGGGCACTGCTGGCTTTGATTTGGTGATGTGAAAAGAGCATAGTCTTGGTCTTTCATAAGTTCAGGACCAGTCTTTGGGCCATGAACCAATGTTCCGCTTTATGAAATGCATGTTGGAGAGTAGTCTGTAGTGCGGCGGGGTTGGGATCCAAGGTGAAAAGTACAGCGTCATCCACATAGAGGAGTATCTTATTAGAGCATGTAGATGGGAGTGAATTAAGATAGAGGGAGAAGAGGAGGGGGCCTAGGATAGAGCCCTGAGGGACACCAGAGTGGACAGGATGTGTGTTAGTTAAGGTACTGTTGATTTTAATGCATTATGCTCAGGCAGAAAGGTAGCTGGTGAACCATGTGAGGGACTGGGGAGAAACCAAGGCATCTGAGGGAGTCAAGCAGGAGGGGATGCCAAATCATGTCAAAGGCCTTGGAGAGGTCAATGAACATGGCCCCGGCAGGGTTGCCGGCATCAAGGGTGGAGTGCAGAAAGTTAGAGAATTTGAGTAGGGCAGTTGTGGTGCTGTGACCAGCACAAAAGCCATGCTGCTCAGGGCACAGAATATTGTGCTTGGCCAGGTATTCAGTGAGTTGGTTGACTATTATTTTTTCCAGGACCTTAGAGAGTGGGGGGAGGATGGAGATGGGTTGGTAGTTACATGGGATGGACTGATCGCCGCTCTTTAGGATTGGAGTGATTATGGCAGTTTCCAGGCACTGGGGAACTGCCACAGGCACAGGGAGCAGTTAAGTAGTTCAGTGAGGGGGACCAGGATATCAACCATTGTCAGTCAAAGAAGCCTAGTGTCGAAAGAGTTGGTGCCTGGGCTATTACTATTGACAGCTTTTAGGATAAAGGGTCTACCCTCCAGTGGGGAGATGGCACGCAGGTAGAAAGGTGGACAATGGAGGGTGGGCAGTGGTGAGACTGGGACAGGGTCGAAGAAGAATTATTGGGTAGGACGGAGCTTAGATCTAAGAAGGTGTGGTTCTGGCAGTCTGCAATGCCACGGGGGTCAGAACAGATAGTGTTATTGATGGATAGTTGGGAGGGGGGAGGGGGAGGGAGGCGGGTCTTCCCATTCAGCTCTTTTATGTTATTCCAAAAATTTCTAGCCAAGCCCAGGAGGAGGCAAGTGTGGACTGGTAGTACAGGACTTTTGCTTGCTGAATGGCTCAGGTGCACTTGTTTCGCTCTGCGTTATATGATCGCCTGTCACTTGGCTTGCCAGATTCCACGGCAGTGTGCCAAAGGTTTTCTCTCATTCTAAGTTTAAGGAGGAGGGAGGGGGTGACCCATGGTGCATTTGGCTTTTTGGTGTGCGTTCTAGAGTAGTGGGCAAAGAGGTCACAGGCTGTATTAACTACGTGAGTGAAGAAGTCCAGGGCCTCATTGGTGGACTGTGCCAGTCTGATGGGGGACCAGTCCAGCTGAGCAAGGTACAGTTTAAGGCAACAAAGGAGGCCAGGGAGGAGGCAACGACATTGGATGGTTCATGGGGCTGGTTTACTGATGGTAGCAGACCAGGAGAATACGACCGGGGGCTGCATGTCTATACTGAAAAAAAACTTTGGCCTTTCTCTATTCCCACCCTTGGTAGGTAAGCCACATAACATGTAGGGAGTAGAGGGCCCAACAAGATTACCTCAAAGAGAGTGTGACCAGTAGCACCTAGGAGAGCAATACCCCCTGTGGAGGAAACCTCTGAGGACCCATGGCTACTGACCTGCCCATCCTCTGAGAAAGCTAAGAGGAGATGATCCTAAATGCTTGTCTGATTGTTACTTCTGGGTTAGGAATGTAAGATTCAAGGCTGATGAAGTCCATCTTCCTAGTCTCTTAATGATGTGTGCAGTGATGGTATTTCTTGAAGTAGCTGCTTCAATCCAGAATGAATGTCCAGAGAATGAATACGAGTTAAGTCCAAGCCATTGAAGAAGGATTCTAGTATAATTCAGGAACCAATGTTGTGGTCATAGGAGATCGCTTGTTGGAGATTGATAGAGGATATGATGAATCTGTGCAAGAGTGGCAGAGCATGAATTTGACTAGATGAGCTACTAGACATCAGTTATTTTTATTCTTTATTTAGTTTTTTTTAATTAGTTTTTTTTTGACCAGGTAAGTGCACTAGACAAATCCTGCCAATTTTCAAGCATGACCCGGGTGAGGGGGATACAGATGAATGCCAACTGACCTTGAACCAAATTATGCTGTTGGGGGTATTTTTAGTGAATGAGGGAAATTTAGCCAGGACACTGGAGAAATTCCCCAACTCTTTTCGATAAGTGCCATGGGATCTTAAACATCCACCTGAACTACCACCAATCCCGACAGATGGGACCTCGGTTTAACGTCTCATCCAAAAGATGGCACCTCAGAAGTGCAGCACCCCTCTCATGCACTACAGTCTCAGTACTGGGATATTAACCCAAGTGCCAGATGTGGGACCTGAACCCACAGCCCTCTGATCTTCCAGCCCCAGAGGTGAGTGTGCTACCTACTGAGCCACTGACACTGCTATATTATAGGATGGGTAATAAGTTATGTGAACTCCTTTATGTAATCTGTCAGTCTTTGAAGATGGTTGCAAAGGGATATAATGAACAGCCCATTTCTATAAATTGGTGGTCTTAAGAAAATTTGTCAGAGAAGGGTGATGAGACAGTGAATTCTCCAGGATGCAAGAATCCATAGAAGGCTAGACAGTTAGCAGAAGAAACCATGATGTTCAAGTTAGAATCAAAGGCACTAGGTCAGAATAGTTCCAGCAAGAACAGTGCAGGCAACAATCACACCTGTAAAAATGCCACCAGTTTTCTTTGCTCTGCCCCTGCACTGCCAATGCAGGGTCTCTGCCCCCCAACACACCCTGCACTAAAAGATCCCAACTCCAGGGGGAGTGGATCATGGGGAGAGAATTTGTGGGGCCATGGAATATTCATTTCCACAGCCCCTTGTAAAATTAAAAAAACAGAAGTCCCAATCAGCAAAATTGAGGAAGACCAGAATTAGAACCCTGGTCTCCACTGCCATCCTGCCAAGCTGCTCCATGCCTCAGCCCTCCATGCCCCGGGAGCAGCTCAGCCAGCCTCCCAAATTCTCCTCCTCTTGTCCTGTGGCAGCACCACAGACAGCGACCTGGGGAGCACTTACTGCAAGTGCTATAAATCCCCTTTAGCTGTCCATGTCAGCGCGGCTCAGAGTAATGCTGTCTTTCCTTGCACTAATCTGGTAGCACTATTCTGACCATGTAGGGAATTGAATGGATCCAAGTTCAATAAATACATCATGTTTCACATTATGGAACCTTCTATAGGGAGATGACGAAGAGTTTTAGCAGTTGAAGCTTTTTTAGATACTCTATCGAAGAAGTTTAACTGAGAGATTGAAAATAGTGAATTTGAGGATGTTTAGCCTGAGAGAAAAGAACTGAATACCTGAGAGGTATTGCTTAATAGTTCCATATGATAGATTCAAGGCTTGATGACAAGTTAGAAATGCTAGAACATGTCTTTACATGAACAGATATATTCTGGAAGGACTACAATGAGCAGAACGGGGAATACTTTTTCCATGCTATAGTATAAGTAGCTCAGGTGGATGTAGCTAGGGTGGTCCACATGATGGTACTGGTTTGCTGGTGATAAAAGTTTAAATCATTATGAGGTTGCTGAATGAAGGAGGCAGAGTCATGGCTCAGTTGCTGAAGGGTGGAGGTGATGAATGGTCTGAAATCAGAATTGAGATCACGCATGAGCTGCTTCATTTGCATAAGCAGGCATATAAAAGCATAGCAGTGCAAAAATGTAAGTAAGAGCTAGAAAGTCAGCCATCAAACGAACAGCATGATGGAATAGAATGAAGACCTGCTCTTATTAATGATATCAAGAGTTGGTTGATTATTGGGAAAGATGGATATTGACTGAAGGGACCAGTGATGACCCCTGAGGAAGGCAGCTGATACAACTGGGTAAATCCTGAAGAGGAAATGTAGATAAAAATCATGAAGTGTTGATATGTAACAATACCTTGTTACTAGCAGGATCCAGTGCTACAGCAATAAGGTAGCCCCGGCATAGGGACTTGTTCTTTTCTTGTCCCAAGCTTTGGATCCTCAACCTCAATGTAAATATATCATGACTCTGGGCCTATTTTGTAAGACCCTCCGTAACTGAACTACTGTTCATATGTATATAAGTGTTGACCCGGGACCTTTTTAATATCCCTGCTGACGAAACCCTTCATTGTAAACTGTGCCAAATGTTTAAGTTTTGTACCAATTGTTTCAGTTTGTACTATGTAAAATGTTTAGTTCTGCACCAAATGTTTAAGTTTCAGAACTTTGCAAATGTTACTCTGTGTAGTTTCTTTTCTATTTCTTACTGAAGTGGAGCCTTTGCAAAGGAGTCTATGACTCAAAGGATTGTAATTCTGATTTCTTTCAATAAATAAATACATCCTGAGGCTGGGGAATAGTGATCCACGACTGCTCAAAGATAGCAGGATAGCCATGTGTTGGAAATGCATCTGTGAATATTTCGGGTTGCTAGTCAGGAGAAGGGTCTATGTAGAATATTGAACAGTCATTCCAGTAAGCTAAAAGTGGAACCACATAGCTAGATCTGATTTTGCAGCAGCTGTGATGTGGATATAATGGTGCAATCTGGAAATCTGTGATGCCAGTGTCAAGAGATAGAAATGGAAGGATCAACCTTGAGGAACTATCTTCATGGTGAAATTAAGGTATCCCAGGAGGGAAAAAAGTTTATGTTTCATGCAAGAGGATCATTTTGAAAATGACTCCACTAAAGCTTGGATCTGGTGTGGTTTTTCAGGAGGTAAACAGGCTTCCATACAATCTGTATCCAATATTATGCCATGGAATTTGAGGGATGTTGCTGGACATAGGGTTGTTTCTGATAGTTCTTGGAGCAGCTAGATGAGCACAGTAATATCAGCCATGGGAGGATAATCTGGCAGAGAAATCAGGACAAAGTTCTCTAATAGATGAATAACTGCCAAACGGTGATAACAGTTAAGTGATGCCCAAAAAGTACTTCAGCAAAATGATGAGAGCTGTGGGCTGTTTCACAGCTGAATGTGAGATGAATTGCAAAGTAATAATGGACCTCCCAAGAAAGTCCATAAAGATAGCAGACAGATGAATGAAAGGGTAATGGCTGAAATGCAGACATGACAGCAGTGCACGGAGAGCCAGCAGCCAGAACCAAGGCATTGCAATAATTGGCATGGCAGTGATGATATGATCATAGGGGAGGAAGTAGTCAGTAGAGGGAATCAGTGAACTGAAGCCAGGGGTGGATGAGGACCAAAGTGCAGTCTGAATGATAAGGAGACACTGCTTGCCAGAAATTATCCAGTAGTGATACCCATGGTACTGAGTCATGAGGAAGGAAATGGTGGGCATGGAAAAGGACCCAGGAGGAATCCAGTTGAAGTACCTTGTGGAACAGCTTATGAACAATTGCAGGTGCTGTCATAACAGACTGAGGATTATGGCAGTGGAAGGTATCTGAAAGGAGCACTGAGATGCCTGCGTCGAATCCATGTGAAGCCCACAAATGACTGACCACACAAAAGGTAGGAGTCCAAGTCCTTGCATCTCAAAGGAAATGCAGAACAGATCAGGACGCAGCAGAGGCTGAATGCTAGGCAAAGTAAGACAAAGTCAATTTCCTCAAAAGCATAGGAATGTGTGACTTCAATATCACAGAAATGTTGCCACAGGAGATAAATTTGATGTCCACAATCTGGGTTTTGGAGTGCTGATGGCTCTGAAGTGGAGGAATTATGGACACTTGGAAGTGTAGGCAGAGGAGCAGGAATGTCCAGAGTATGGCTGGTGGATGCGAGAGCAGCAGGAGCTGATGTTTCGGAGGCAGGAGTAGACTGAGCAGGGAAGTGAGCTTCAATTGCCAACATACAGGATGCAAGGTGGAAACTGATGAGGCAAGGTGAGCCATGAAGACCCAGATGTCAGGCAATGGGGAAGACTCTGGTTGAGGAACAGGCTGGCTGGGACTAGGATCCTGAACAGGTTGAGGGTGGGAAGCTAGGAACAACTAATGCCACTCCTGGGTGCAGAAAGAAACTGAGTGTTGGGTACTCTGGCTTTTCAGGTTGACCGCAAGGCAGGAACAGTCCAATCTTTAGTGGAGAAGGTTGATTTGGAAGCTGACTGACAGGCTGAAGGAGCCCTGGAGGAAGTCCAAGGAGACTTTGTTGGATATTTTGGGGGGTTTAGAGGCATAGTATCAGGAGGTGTAGAAAATACCATGGTGTCAATATGTGTTGCATATGGCTGAGAGCTAAAGGAGGAGACACCAAGCAGCTAGGAGATGGCGGACCAGTACCTCATTCCATAGGCTCTATGGAATCAAGAATAAGGCAGAAGTAGAAGAGATGTTAACTGGATGAAACAGATTCCCATCCATAGTAGACAGGGCAGGCCCACCTTTACTCTAATACCTCACAAAGTATCAGCTAGGGAAGGAGACTGCCAGACTGCTGGTATAGATTGTAGTTAATGAAACAAACTCCCATCCCTGGTAGCCGGGGCAAGCTTACCTGCACTCAATGCCTCATAAGGTAGAGTTAGGAATGGAGACTGTCAGATGTGCTAGTATAGGCTGTAATTGAAAGAAATAGACTCCCAACTCCAGTAAACAGGGCAAGCCCACCTTCACTCGATACCTCACAAGGCAGAGTTAAGGATGGAGACTGTCAGACTGCTGGTATGGGCTGAGCATGGAAAGAGCAGCTGCTTTAATAGAAAGAAACAAAGCAGAATTAATTAGCAAAAGGAAAGGGGGTAGCTGGGAAGGAGGCTGGAGAACAGCAAGAAGGAAGGACAAAACATATACTGCTAGATGAGATACAAGGTAAACAAATTGAAGGTACTGCAAACAGAACCACTAGGAGGACAAAACTGAGTGTGTAATGAGAGGAGACAAGCACAATGCTATAGATCATGGTTTTGCCTCAGTTATCAAAAACATGTAGCAGAAAAGCATTTGAACAAATGTACTGTTATATTACATTGTAAATTAGTACCAAACATGTCAGGTCTGTGTTAACTAAATGATTTCAGATATGCAACTTAGAGAAATCCAGGAAGTACCATGTGAATGAACTGGAACTGATCAGCTATGGCATTCTGTCTAAGGTGCAGTTGTTACAAGGGATTTTGTTTATGTTTCAATAGGTAAAAATGACCAATACAAAGAACAAGTTGTATGCTTATGGACTTCTGTGTTGTATAGTGCTCACCATGTAGTAGCATTCCATATGTGTTTCATGAGTATAGCTTAAGCCGAGCACTAGGGGATGACATCACTTCCCAGAAGTGATGGTGCAGAAACAGAGCGGCGACTCCAAAAACGAGTTAGAAGAAATGCCCAAAAGAAACAAAATGGGACAGAGATGGAGAAGTAGAAGCACAGAGCAAATGAGGTAGGGGGACAGAAAACTACAGAACAAAAGGCAGGAGTGGGAAGGGGACCAGACAGGAGAGGGGGAAAGAAAAACAACACCATTAGACAACTGAAACAGTGAAGGGGGAAACAAAACAGCACTGTGAGAGGAGCCGGGGGGGGGACACAAACAGAGCCCTACAGGGGGCATGCCTCAGACAGCTAGTTTTGGAACCAACTCGGGAGAGAGCAGTCTTAGACCTGGTACTCTCAAATGGGATGGAGAGAGGATCTCTGATCTTGAAGTGGGTAGCCATCTGGGAACAAGTGACCACCAAACAGTGTGGTTCATGATAAACTTAGCTGTAGAGTCAAACCACACAAAAGTGAAGGTACTGGACTTCAGGAGGGCTGATTTTGTCAAAATGGGAGAGTGCCTCACAAAAGCACTAGCAAACAGGCAACAAGGTGGGGTGGAGCAACAATGGGGAAACATCAAAACTGCCATCACAGAGGCAACAAGCCTTTGTGTGAAGCAAATAAACAAATCAAAATGAAAGAAAAAACACTATGGTTCTCAAAAGAAGTGGCAGGGAAAGTAAGGGAGAAAAAGATAGCATTCAGGAAGTATAACGAAACACAGAAGGAGCAGGACACAGAACTGTACCAGTTAAAACAGCAGGAAGCGGGTAAGGCAGTCAGAATAGCAAAGGCCCAAACCAAGGAAAAGATAGCCAACTCAGTTAAGAAGGGGGATAAAACCTTTTATAGGTACATTAGGAAGCAAAGAAAGACTAAGGCAGGGATACTGAGGTTGAACAAAGAGGAAGGTGGTTGGGCAGAGAGCGATAGTGAAAAAGCAGGGATACTGAATGAATACTTTTGCTCGGTATTCACAATGGAAAAACAGGGGGGAACACCTAATCTGGTCAATAGAAGCACTCTGGATAGAGGGGGTGATATTAGTCCTTTCATAGAAGAAAGGGTTCTGAAAGAACTCTTAAAACTGAAGGTGGATAAAGCAATGGGGCCTGATGGGATTCATCCCAGAATTCTAAAAGAACTAAGGGAAGAACTAGTGACACCACTGACTACCCTTTTTAATAAATCATGGGAGGATGGTGTGGTACCTGAGGACTGGAGGAGGGCAGATGTAATTCCCCTTCACAAAAGTGGGAGCAAGACAGAGGCAGGAAACTACAGACCTGTCAGTTTGATCTCAGTGGTAGGGAAAATGATGGAATCACTTCTGAAGGAAAAATTGTTGAGTACCTAGAGGCCAGTGGGGCATAGGACCCAAGGCAGCATGGTTTCACAGCAGGGAAGGTCATGTCAGACAAATCTGATTGATTTCTTTGACTGGGTGACCAAAGCAGTAGACCAGGGAGGGGCTGTGGACATGGCCTACCTAGACTTTAGCAAGGCATTTGACACAGTCCATGAGAAAGATTAATAAACAAATTAGCCAGCCTGGGAGTGGGTCCCAGGGTGGTAGACTGGGTAAAATACTGGTTGGACAACAGGACACAGTGGGTAATAGTAAATGGATTCCACAGTGAAGAAAGGAGGGTTTCTAGTGGGGTACCACAGGGTTCAGTACTGGGGCTGGTCCTTTTTAATGTCTTTATAAGTGACATTGCAGAGGGACTGGAAGGGAAAGTATGTCTCTTTGCAGATGACACAAAGATCTGCAACAGGGTTGATACACAAGGTGGGGTGGAAAAGATGAAAAGGGACTTGGCAAGGTTGGAAGAATGGTCAAATGTATGGCAGCTTAGATTCAATGCAAAGAAGTGCAAAGTAATGCACCTGGGAAACAAAAAACCCAGGGGAAGAGTACACAATGGGGGGTGAGATACTGACAACAATAAAAAAGGAAAGGGACCTGGGGGTAGTCATATCAGATGACCTAAAGGTGGGCCAGCAATGTGAGAAGGCAGTAAGAAGGGCTGGGGGGATACTGGGATGCATAGGGAGAGGCATCACCAGTAGAAAACCAGAAGTTCTTGGCCCTCTGTACAGACAGTTGGTAAGACTACATCTGGAGTACTGTGTACAGTTCTGGAGAACCCATCTCCACAAAGACATAGACAGGGTGGAGGCTGTCCAGAGGAGGGCAACCAAAATGATGCAGGGTCTGCATCAGAAGACATATGAAGAAAGACTAAAGGAACTAAAGATGTATAGCCTCGAGGAAAGGAGGGAGAGGGAAGACATGATAGAAACCTTCAAATACCTCAAAGGAATCAACAAAGTCCAAGAGGGTAGCATCTTTCAGAAAAAGAGATGTGCAAAAACAAGGGGGCACAATTTGAAGATGGGGGAGACGGCTCAGAGGTAATGTGAGGAAGTATTTCTTCACAGAGAGGGTTGTGGATACATGGAACAGCCTTCCTGAGGAGGTCATAGAGTCAAAAACAGTGAGGGAATTCAAGAATGCATGGGACAGACATAAGGCAATTCTAGTGGAGGGTAGGAGGAAGTAGGCTGTTGGTTAACTAGGATCTGCAGCTTATCCGTTAGGTAGGGAAATGGGCAGACTAGTTGGGCCAAGCAGTCCTTATCTGCCGTCAAATTCTATGTTTTCTATGTTTCTATGTAGAGCAAACAAGAGCCAAAACAAGGAGGGGAAAACAGGCAAAAAAAAAAAAAACAGCATGGAGAGAGATGCAGAGGGAGAGATGAAACTGCAGCAAGAAAGCAGTAGAAACCGAAGGACGCACAGCTGCACAAGCCACACAGGAGCCCAGAGGTTACAAAACACACAGGCTTCGAAACACACTAAGCATGAGCTGCTGAGAGAGGTTGACTTTTATTAGGAATGTGGCTGGAGCCATCCCCTACATTGAACATCAGGCTTCAGCCCTCCCATGAATTGAATAACATCACTGTTCATGGAAATGCATAATGGAAACAGAAAAGGGATCACATACTACAGTATCTCCCCTTTGTAGATGTGGCACATGAGATTGTGACGATCTTAAGTGTGTAATATTAGTCTGTCCATTATTTAAGAAATGCAGGAGGCAATAGCTGGCACCCATTTTAGAAAATGTATTTCTCTCTTCTGATGCAACCCTTTTGTTTTGTTTTATTTAATATCATAGATTTTAATTTTTAAAAACATTGTCTAAGTTTATGTTATTAGAATTATGGTAACAAGGTACTGTACTGGCAATTCATATTATGCTTTAAGGAACAATATTTTTGTATAGGGATATTCTTCCTACTGTAGTCACAGGTGTGTAGGTAACTAGACCCAAAGCTATGGTGTAAAATAGGTTTCATACCTTAGGGTGTTAGCTAACAGACTACATATACCATACCCCAGACATTAAAACATGGAATCTTATGCATTCATCAGGATTTAATGACAATCTCCCATATAATATAAAAGAAGTTAAGTACAGTGAACAAAATATGAATGACCCATGCATAAAAATGCATTTTTTTTTAAATTTCATTTATTTAGTCAGAGACTGCCTTTGGTTATGGTTACTCATATGTTTGTATTTTATTTGATGTTCCTTTGTGACGTGTTTTAAATGTATATTGTTGTAAATGCATGGATGTGTATTTTATCTTTATTAAAAAAAGTGATATGGCTGATCAATTAAATAACCTGAAACTGAAACTGAGCTCCAATGCACTATTGCCATCTCAAAATAAGCACTGCAATGCCTAACAAAACATGCCAAAAATGTTTTCTGTCTAAATACGGTAAAAGATTTTCAAGCCTTTTTAACGAAGTCTCAGAACACAAACTCAGTAAAGATTTCTGAACTAAATACAATTTTTCAATCCATTAAGACTGACTTTATTAAACATTCAAAGACACATCCTATTACTTCTGCTCTCACTCTATGATTGCACACTGTGCATGGGGCCACATGGTGAACTTCCTCCTGCAGCCTATCATCATGTGACCACCATTTTGACAGCAAATCAGTAATGTGACCAGCTCTCTGGTGCACACTTTGTGAAGTATGATGTTTTCCACAGTGAAATTTTGTAGTCACAAGATTACATACATCTGCTTCTTAACAAAGATTACATATAAAATACATAGTTTACATCACAATGGAGACTATGTGAAGCGTGATCAATGGCTTTGACCATCCCTTTTATTTATTAATTGTATAATTCTGTGTACATTATTTTCAACTTTGTGGTTCATGTTTAGCGTGGAACATGCTGCTGTTGTATTTTGCAGAACAATTGGGTTCAGCTACAAATGGGGTACTGCGATGTTATATAGCAAGACAGGGAAGCTTGAGTACACTATATGACATCACAATACCCACAAGGTATCTAATCCAGCTTTTCTTCCCAGTTACGGGGTTGTTATTTTTTTGTAATAACTGGCCCATGTTTTTCTCATAAAAGGAGCAGGTTATAATTTGCCATTATAACCCACAGGTTATAACAGCAAGCACACACCACATGCTCCTTCTACTGCCTAGCGCTGAACCTCAGAGCACAACAAACTGTAAAACCAGGCAAAATCATCTCACAGTCACCTTCGTGGTTCCGAAACTGGCTTTGCAGTTGTCAAACTAGTGTTAAATAAAAACTGGAGGTACAAAAAAAATAAAATAATCCAGCTCGCTCACTGACTTTATCTCTTATTTCCATAGAAACAGCAATGGCGTCTGACATCATCACCCTCATTTACACAGAAGTTACAGAAGCATCTCACCAAGTAAAAACAAAAGAAAAGAAATCCAGCTCACTCACTAACTTTCAACTCCTGCTCGAGAAAGCTGTAAGGGTATTTTTTGTCAACTTTTTTGCCTTCTTTTTTCCAAAACCTGCAACTCATAAGACTGTTTCTGCAGCTATCTGCCTAAATCCTCCATTTCTTCTAAGTTAGCTCTCAGCATAGCATGCATATTTTTGTTAAGTCTAAAAAGCGTGTTCAATCTGTTTTACAGTAATCTAGTTCATTGTTTAGACCTAGCATTTTTTCATGATTACAGCTCTTATTTACAGACTTGACCATAAAACTGTGATTACAGCTCTTAGCTTAAAGTTTATCAGTCATTTAAGTTAATTATTTAGAAGTGATTACAGCTCCCTTGCGATTCTGTTCTCTCTGGCCAAATTCTTCAACCCATCTCCTGCTGGTGCTGTTTGTGACCGATACCTGCAAAAAGCTTTTCACTTGCAAATTTGAGCAGTTAACGCAAAGATGCGCCTTTCCTTGTCTGCACCCCTGCTATTATTGCTCTCTCTCCTCTAACCTGCCCCTTGCCCCTCACTTAACTCACTACCACCCATCCCCAATTTAGCTTTCCATATCGAACTCCATGCATCTGTTCCCTTCCAGGTGAGGAGCCCTGTCCATGGGAGCTCCCCTCCTCCCTGCCGAGGACAAGCTTCTGCTTGCAGCGCTCTGGTCCAAATGGCTGCCAATGCTACCAGGATTCCTAGGCACAGAGCCCCAACCATGACCGCTCCAACCCCTCTCCTTGCAGAAGTCAGCACCAGTCTGGGGTAAGGCAGATCCTCCCGCTGGCACTTCATGCGGCTCCCCACCTCCCTCCTATCTGGTATCTCATACTTGTAGCCCCATGCTGTCAGGTGACCTGTCTGCTGTAATTTACTAAGTACCTGCTTTCCCCTTTGCAGGTTATACTGTTTCACCTCTAGATGTGCTAAATGAAGCACAGAGCTTCTTTCCTCTTTTGCTCAATACAACTTCCTACTCAGCTCCACGCTTTGTACAGTCTCCCCCACCCTGTTCAATACTGTACAATTCCCTGTTTCAGCTCCACACATTGTGCAGTCTCCCCATCCTGCTCTCTCCTTGCCAAACACCCTCTATCCTAATTTTGCTAATTTCTTCCTAAATCCAGCCCCCTGTTGCAAAGATGATCCCTGTCTCCTCCCTCTCCCTATTTCTATCCCTCTCCCTATCCCCCACTTGCACACGTCACGCCTGTGCTAAACAGCTCAGAAACCCCCCACACCCTCCATCTCCAATCCCCACTTACATTCTTGCTATTACTCCAACCCCCCCTTTCAATTATGGTCTCATTTACCTATCATTCCTCATACATCACTGCTAACTGTGCTGACTTTCTTTGCTGTTCTTCATCTACTGCTGCTCCCATACTCTATCATTCCTTCTCCTCCAAACACCTGGCCTCCTCAGCTTCTCCATCCAAATGCACAAAGCTCCACTTCCTCATCCTTGCTCTACTCTTGCTCTCCTTGGGATGCACCCCAACCCTGGTCTTGCTCCCCCTGCGCCCCCTGGCATCTCCACATCTGCTACTGCCCCCCACTCCCACAACCCTCCTAAAGGGTTTCAAGATACTACATCTAAATATCCATGGCTTACTACAAAAATTGACCTCCTACAAACCATGGTTGCCACTCTAAAACCAAGCATTCTAATCATCACAGAAACATGGCTAAAGAGCACGTCCCTGACCACTCAGTCTCCATTCCTGGCTACTCCTCTAGCAAGATTGAGCTGGCAGGGGTGGTTGTGTGGCCACGAACATCCTTACTTCCCTCCAATACTCCACTATTTACTCCTCCTCCTCTAACCCAGTGACCCATGATGCTTTAGCTATTCATGTGTCCCTTGCATTTACTCTTCCCATCTTTATAGCTGGTATCTACTGCTGTCCTAACATCCAGCCCTCTATCGCTCTCAACTGCCTAACTTCCATCCATTTTCTCTCTCGCTCTGGGGAGCTATGCATCCTAGGGACTTCAATTTAAACTGGCTGTCACCTACAACTAATACACAAAATGAAATCGGTGTCCTCAACCTCACACAGCTAATACTGGAACCCACCCACCCCAACCATAAGACACAAAATCACTCCCTGCTTGACTGGACTCTTACCTCCCACCCCCACAGAGTCACCACCTCTGGTATCCTTCCTGATGCACTCAGCAACCACAATCCAGTTTTCATAGTCAGAAACATTCACAGTCCCAAGTCCCCACACAACACCCTGAAAATACGATCTTATAAATCCTCAGAATTAGAATCTCTTCTGTGCAGCCTAGCCCTCTCCGACTGGTCTCCCCTAGCCAACATCCCATCGGTTGATAGGGTCCTTGCTTATTTTAAAGACATATTCCTAAAGAATTGGAATACCTTTGCCCCTCTCAAACAAACCAGGGTTAGGGATAACCACCTACCTTGGATTACCCCAGAACTTATGGCCTGTCTCAGAGCTAGAGATCATGCCTGGAAATATCATAAAGCTACCCAGCTTCCTAGAGATCTTGTGTCTTACCACAAACTCCAAAATGCCTGTACTCGGGCTACAAGGCTAGCCAAATCAGAATATTTCAAAGCTACCTTCCTTACCAACATAATTTCCCCTTCCAAGTTCTGGAAGGTGGTCCATGCCCTTTCTATCCCACCATCCCATCCACCCCCCCATTCTTAAAATAAATGACACCCCTGTAGATGACCTGGGTGCTGTAGCTGCCAAATTTAACTCCTACTATACCTCATGTGCCACTGAACTACTGAAATCCCTTCCTACCTACCCTCCCTCCTCTCCACCCTCCAATGGTCCCCCTCTTCCCCCCTCCTCCCATCCCCTTTTCTCCTCTGCTACAGTCTCTCCAAATGACACTTTAAAAGCCCCCCTCGATATCAACCCCTCTAAAAGCTCCTCCCTGGATGGCCTAGACCCAAAATTCCTCTCTCTCTCTCTCTGTGCCCCGGCCGTTGCCTACCCACTCTCTCTTATTCTAAACCTCTCATTCTCAACTGCCTCAGTCCCTTCCTCATGGAAACATGCTGTGGTCCTCCCTCTTCCCAAAGGCAGTGACCCTTCCTCCCCTGGTAACCACTGCCCTATTTCTCTCCTTTCTACCCTAGCTAAACTTCAAGAACACCTAGTCCTCTCCCAGCTTACCTCATTTCTAACGGACAACTCTTACTTCACCCCTTTCCAATCTGGTTTCAGGAAAAATCACTCCACCACCACCTCCCTACTTAAGCTCACTGACTCTATCCTTACCAGGATGGATAATGGTGAAATCACCTCAGCCATTTTTGTCGACCTGGCCAAGGCCTTCAACACTAGGCCAGCCTAGTGGTGCTGAGGGTTGAGACACTGGACTCCACACCTTGCATCATGTTGGTGACCCAGGTTTGGGAATGGACTCAGATCATTCAGGGTTCACTTGGGAGGTGGATTAAGCATCTGGAGGACTGCTGTCCTTCCTCAGGGTGGGGTTGTGCTGCATCTTCAGCACAACAAAGAGAGGTTCAGCTCACATCCAAGATGCTTGGCTGCTTCCGCAGAGGTGGAGACAGCTGCTGCACCAATTGCACGGTAAGGGCATGGGGAGAAAAACAGAGGAAAAATACCAGGATCCAGCAGGACCCATGATGGTCCCAATGGGCCGGAGGACACACCTCCGAGGAGGGGTTTGTAGCACCTACTAGATCCACAGAGGTAGCACAAATAATGTCATGATAACAAAAAAAAGGCTTTTGACACTGTCTCCCACTCCCTTCTCCTTGACTCCCTCTCAACGGCTGGTCTATCTCCCTCAGCCAATAACTGGTTCAATGCCTATCTCACTGGTAAAATCCAATCAGTCAAGATCTCCGAAGTCATTTCCCCTCCCCTCCCCTCTCCTCCTGATTAGCACTTAAGTTCCACAGGGCTCAGTGCTAGGGCCTCTATTATTCTCCATCTTCCTAAATGACCTTCCATTCACCTGCTCACCATTCTCTGCCATACCCATGTACGCTGATGATACGGTCCTGTATGCATCTGGCTCAAGACCAGCTGAGGTTACATTCCACTTGCAGCAAGACTTTGACAAAGTTCAGCTCTGGTTTGCTAACCATCAACTTTTTCTCAACGCCAAGAAGACTGTCTCCATGACCTTTGGAACAAGGCAGAGACTCTCTAGGCTTACCTTCCTGCCCACTTTCTACACCCTTGATGGACTTTACTTGAGGACATTTCTCCTTCATGTACTTAGGTGTTTGGTTTGACCAACACCTAAACTTCTCAGATATATTGATGCCATCCAGAAAAAACTGCACCTCAAGCTTTGGTGCCCAGTTCAGGAACCATAGTTGCATCCCCATGGCTAGGCATGAACTTGTTCAGAAGATGATCCTTCCCATTTTCAACTATTGTGACATAGTCTATGGTGCTGCTCCCAAGTTCTTCCTGGCCAGATTGGATACCCTCTTTAATTCCTTCTGCCATGATGCTCCCTCCCGCACTCACCATTGTGCTCTCTATCATGCTCTGTCCTTCCCTCCTTACAAATAGATGACTCTCCCACTGAGCTAAATTCACCCTCAAGCACTGGCTGGGTGAACTCCCTTCTTACCTCTCCTCCTGTTTTATAACACCCCCCTCACACTCCCTTAGATCAACCAACTCCCAAATTCTGGTGGCCCCCCGCTGAGCCACCCTCATTGGCCAATCTGGTTACTCCTACCACCTCCCAAAAATGTGGAATTCCCCCCCAAATTCATCACTCATCCTCCTACTATTCCATAAACTCTGCCCTCAAAACTTCTTTGCAACTAAATGTTCCTGCTATGACCCTCCATGAGTCCCCTCTAAACCCCTACAGGCTCCTCTTGAGCCCCACCCTTTTTCTATACCCATGCAATTGCCCATGTTCTGCCTCCACCTCCTCCCATCTAATCTACTAGCCTTCCTCCCTTCCTCCTATGTCCTCCCTACAGGCCTTCCTTGCCCTCTTTTTTTATAATCCAATATACTTTATTGAGTTTCACAATTCAAACATTAACAACAGCCATTGTAAACATCACTAACAAATACAATAACATCCCCCCCAGTCACACACCCCTCACCAGTCCTACAACCTACAAGAGAGACAGGGAGGCAGAAGAGGGGAGTAGCTCTCTATGTAAGGGAAGGGATAAAAGCAACTGAACAAAAGAGTAAACAGGGAGCAGAGGAGGCACTGTGGTCACTGTAGAGACTGGAAATGGCACCACAATCCACTGGGGATTGTATACAGTCCCCTATGTCAGAGGGAGGGAATGGACAAGGATATGATAGAAGGCATACTTAGGATGGCAGAGAAGAGGAGATACTGTTGATGGGGACCTTAATATGCCAGATGTTAACTGGAGCACCTTTGCTGCAGCCACATCCAAAAGCAGGGCCATTCTTGATGCCCTTCAGGTGGCATGCCTCAGACAGCTAGTTTTGGAACCTACTCATGAGGGAGCAATCTTAGACCTCATACTCTCAAATGGGGACAGTGAGAGGATCTCAGATCTAAAAGTGGGTAGCCATTTGGGAACAAGTGAACACCAAACAGTGTGGTTCACAATAAACTCAGCTACAGAGTCAAGCCATACAAAAGTGAGGGTTCTGGACTTCAGGAGGGCTGACTTTGACAAGATGGGAGAGTGCCTTAGAAAAGCACTAGCAAACAGGCTAGAAGGAGGGGTGAAGCAACAATGGGGAAATATCAAAACTGCCATCACAGAGGCAACAAGCCTTTGTGTGAAGCAAATAAACAAATCAAAATGAAAGAAAAAGCCACTATGGTTCTCAAAAGAAGTGGCAGTGAAGGTTAGGAAGAAAAAGATAGCATTTAGGAAGTATAAGGAAACACAGAAGGAGCAGGACAGAGAACTGTACCAGTTAAGACAGAAGGAAGCAGGGAGGGTAGTCAGAATAGCAAAGGCTAAACTGAGGAAAAGATAGCCAACTCAGTTAAGAAGAGGGATAAAACCTTTTTTAGGTATATCAGGGAGCGTAGAAAGACAAAGGGCGGGATACTGAGGCTGAATAGAATGGATGGTGGGTGGTCAGAGAGTGACAGTGAAAAAGCAGGGATACTGAATGAATACTTCTGCTCAGTATTCACAAAAGAGGAAGTGGGGGAGGTGCCTAATCCAATTAACAGAAGCACTCTGGAGAGGGGGGTCGATCCCAGGCATTTCACAGATGAAAAGGTACTGAAAGAACTCCTAAAATTGAAGGTGGACAGAGCAATGGGGCCAGATAGAATTCACCCCAGAATTCTAAAAGAATTAAGCAGAGAACTAGTGACACCACTGACTACCCTTTTTAACAAATCATGGGAGGATGGTGTGGTACCTGAGGACTGGAAGAAGGCTGATGTGATTCCCCTTCACAAAGGTGGGAGCAAGACAGAGGCAGGAAACTACAGACCTGTCAGTTTGACCTCTGTGATAGGGAAAGTGATGGAATCACTTCTGAAGGAAAGAATTGTTGAGTACCTAGAGGCCAGTGGGGCACAGGACCCAAGGCAGCATGTGGGTTCACAGTGGGAAGGTCATGTCAGATGAATCTAATTGATTTCTTTGACTGGGTGACCAAAGTAGTAGACCAGGGAGGGGCTGTGGACATGGCCTACCTAGATTTTAGCAAGGCATTTGACACAGTCCCACTCAAAAGATTAGTAGTCAAATTAACCAGCCTTGGAGTGGGTCCCAGGGTGGTAGCCTGGGTAAAACATCGGCTGAACAGCAGGACACAGAAGGCAATTGTAAATGAAGTCCACTCTGAAGAAAGAGGGGTTAATAGTGGCGTACCGCAGGGTTCAGTACTGGGTCCAGTCCTTTTTAATATCTTTATAAGTGACATTGCAGAGGGACTGGAAGGAAAAGTATGCCTCTTTGTAGATGACACAAAGATCTGCAACAGGGTTGATACAAGGAGGCATGGAAAGGATGAGAAGGGACTTGGCAAGGTTGGAGGAATGGTCAGAAGTATGGCAGCTTGGATTCAATGCAAAGAAGTACAAAGTAATGCACCTGGGAAACAAAAACCCAGGGGAAGATTACACAATGGGGGGGGAGGATGTAACAACAACAAAAATGGAAAGGGACCTGGGGGCAATCATATCAGATTACCTTAAGGTTGGCAAGCAATGTGAGAAGGCAGTAGGGAGGGCTGGGGGGATACTGGGATGTATAGGGAGAGGCATCACCATCAAAAAGCAGGAAGTTGTTATCCCCCTGTACAGACAGTTGGTGAGACCCCATCTGGAGTACTGCGTCCAGTTCTGGAGACCCATCTCCGCAAGGACATAGACAGGATGGAGGCAGTTCAGAGGAGGTCAACTAAAATGGTGCAGGGTCTGCAACAGAAGCCATATGAGGAGAGACTAAAGGAGCTTAATATGTATACCCTTGAGGAAAGGAGGGAGAGGGGAGACATGATAAAAATGTTTAAGTACCTCAGTGGAATCAACAAAGTTCAAGAGGGTAGCATCTTTCAGAAAAAGAGATGTGCAAGAACAAGGGGACACAATTTGAAGGTAGAGGAGGGACGGCTCAGGGGCAAACGAGGAAGTATTTTTTCACATAGAGGGTGGTGGACACATGGAACAGCCTTCCTGAGGAGGTTGTGGGGTCTAAAACTGTGGGAGAATTCAAGAATGCATGGGACAGACATAAGGCAATTTTTGTGGGGGGTAGGACGAAATAGGCTGTTGGTTAAATAGAATCCACAGCTTATCCTCTAGGTAGGGAAATGGGCAGACTAGGTGGGCCAAGCGGTCCTTATCTGCCGTCAAAGTCTATGTTTCTATGTTTCTGCAGCGCTAAGAGGGTAATGAAAAGGAAGCAAAAGTAAGCGATTAGAGGGCATGTCAAGGGTGGTACCATAGAACAAAGTAGAGGAAAGGGAAAGGAGCTAGTGCACACACTTAAGAATGGGGGAAGTCAGGATATATCCACATTAAGACATACAGTTTTGATAGGGAGATGGACGGGCCTTAGATCAGTGACCGAGGACACACAGCTAGCGTTGATCTAAGAGGTGGCTCTATCCCAGAGTGACAGCAAGGTGCTCAACATATCTAAGCTTTGGATATAGGTGGCCTTCCCCCGACATTGCTTGTGGATTTGTCATTCAATAACTATGACCTGGGTAAGCTCTCTGTACCACTTGTCATATTGGGGCGGGGGCTTTCCACCCTCCAGTGTCACAGGATAACAATTTTCATGGAAATAGAAATAAGGGCTATCTGAGTCTTGTGAGAGTTGGAGAAAATGGAGAATTCACCAAGAATACAGCTCTCCAGTGTAAAAGCTTGGTTGAGCCCCAGAAGCAGATCGAGGGAGTCTTGTATGCGGCCCCACACTGGTTGGATTTAGTGCCACCCAGAGCATATGTGGTGAGATCTCCATCCAGGTCTTGACATCGTGGACAGGATGCTGTCGGGGTTCCCTTATCCTTTTCTATGATTCTCAATCATCCAATGCTGTATCAAGGGGTTGCCCCTACCCTCTCCTTACACCCACAACTCAACTCCCCCTCAGCTCTCTGCATCCTGAAGAGCTGGGTCTTGGCCCCTCTTCTCCCTCACCTCACCCTCTCTCCTGGTCCTTCTGAAGCCTACTCCCCCTTGTTGCCTACTTCCATCCTGATGTGCTCTAACTCTGCTGCCTACAACCTGCTTCCCCACTGTTGTGCTCTATCTCTGCCTTGTGCAGGAAGGGTCCTCAACATACTGGTGGGTCAGGCCCTGGCAGGCCCTCCTCTTTCCCCCCTTCCTTCCTGACATGCTCTACCTCTCACTGCCTACAACCTGCTTCCTCCTGTCATGCTCCGACCTCTGCCTTCTGCAGGCAGGGTCCTCAACATACTGGATGGGCCAGGCCATGGCAGACCCTTCTCCTTCTCCTTCTTCTTCCTTCACCTTCTCCTAACCACCTCCTTCCATCCACCCTGCTCTCTGTCTATGCACATATATTGGACAACCCCTAATTCTCTATTGTACTTATAGTCAATCTTGCACTTTTGTTACACCTTAGCTAATTTTGCTCTGTCTGTGTCTCTCCTTGCAAACTTGCCCTAGATCAACCTCCTTGAATTCTATTCAGCCATTTTCTAACTACAAAGATATGTCCCACCAAGTGTTTGCCAAATGTTATTTGTGCTATCGTATCTATATAGTTCAAAACTGTTAGCAATGTATCCATCTAGTTCATACCTGTTAGCATTCCTCCTTTTCAGTACTTCTGTAGAGTCTGCTCACTTTATTTGAATGTAATCAAATTGGATATTATATTGTGTACCATATCTCTGTGTATTATTCTCATGTTCCCTAACCCCTCCCCTCATCTGGTCACACCAGGAGACGGGCAACTTGTTGCTCAGCGTGCCTTCCTGGTGAAACATTTCAATAAATAAATAAATACATTTGCATATCTCTGAGGCAACCATACCAGAGAAAGCCAAGTAAAAGGATGAAAATACCCAAAAGAATTATTTTAAAGAGCTTTTACCACAGAACTGCAAGTTTCTAACAAAGTTATTTAACACTTTAAATGTTTTCAAAAAGATCATTTTTATTTTTCACTCCTGTTACTGTGCACCATTCTCACATGAACCAGCCATGCTGCAGTTGAAAGCAAGTTAAACTTTTTAATGAATGCATTTAACTGTTTGAGTATGCCAAAGTTTTCCTCAAGTTCAAGTTTCACAGTTCAAAATGTTACAATCACTTGCACGTTCAGTTCAATAAACTTGTTGCCATAAATGCTGTGTCACAGTAATTTTGTATTTTCTTGAGAAGAAGAAATGCAAGCCAAGCAATTACATACACAATGCATGGCGGAAGGTACATAATGAGAATTTAATGACCACCCTGGGTGTGGGATGCTTTAATAAACCCCTCAGGTTTCGCCCTCGGGGGTTTATGTGGCATCCCATGCAAATAGTGGTCATTAAATTCTCATTATGCACTCTCCCCCATGCATTATTCTATATGTAATAGAAGATTGTCATGCTTCATACTACCAGCAAATCAAATAAATAGTGGTAAATGCACCTGCCATTTGAGACAGCTCCCTATTCCCAACCAATGGCCCCTATGCACTATAAGGTGGGAAGTATGAGCCGGAGGCAAGTATCCTGCCCCAATAGCTCCACACCTGTGGACAGGGTGACCAGCCATATGCATAAATGGCTGCCACCTGTCTGTGGGAACACCCTCCTGGCATGCATGTCCACGCTGGGAGACCAGGGAGGGCATCATGGACCCAGCCAGACATCCAATGGGATGCCTGGCATGGGTCCCACAGTGATCCCTTGCATGATACAGTGTGGGTCTGGGTGCATGAATAGCCTATAAGGTATCCGGACCCATGTGCCTGTCCCTAATGGACCAGTGGACCCATTCCTGAGCCCAAGTGGCACATGACTGCATGTGTGTGGGTGAACTGGTACACATCCTCCCACTGCCGCAACCTTTATGCCAGACAACCTCCCCAACACATGCCAGCCCTGTCTGCTGCAGAAATAACCCCCTCACCATGCCCCGGTCCAACTACCCCTGACCCCAAGTCCATGGCCCCCTGCAGCATTGGTGGACTGAGACACCCACCCCACAGCATTGGCCCCCACCCAATACCCTGTACCTGGCCAGTGGTGCTGCGGTCAGTGATAGTCAGCAGCACAGCCTTCCACACACCTCCATGGCTGCTGGTCATCTGGCATATGCAAGGGCATGCACCCCTGATGCTTCTGCATATGTCAGATGGCAACCATGGCGTGTGTGTGGAGGGCTGTGCCACTGGCTGTCACTGACCATGGCACCACCAGACAGGTATGAGGTATCAGGTGGTGGGGTCAGTGCAGCAAGTAGGTGGGAGTTCACTGGCACCCAGGCTTTGGGACAGGGGCAGGGTTCACCTGGCTCATCTGTGAGTGTGTGGAGGAGGGTTCTCCCTTGCTATCCAGGACTGGTGCCCTCTTGTGCAGGGGCTGTGCATACAGGAAGCTGTCCTGTTTGGGGTGGGAGGGTATGCAGTGTCACTCTGGGGTCACCAATCATGTGTGGGGAGGCAGGCTGCATGGGCACTGTAGGGCAGCACTGGGTTGGGGTTACTGCATCAGGGATGGGGCATCACAGAGTAGGTGGGGTCTGCATTGGGGATACGGAGAAGGGGCTGGCCCATGCCGTGTGTGTTGGGAACCACCCTACTGCATCAGGGACAACTGTCTCGGTCATCCAGTGTGAATGGGCTGCATAACTCAGTTATGGCAGGATTCTCCTTAGCGTAACAGGTGCCCGCAAGCAACCTGGTGCATAGCACTCGCGGCTCCTTAGTGGATGCACGTAGTGCTGGCATGCCCGCCCACCCCCGGTATGTTGCTGTCCACGTGACTGGGGATCGGGTGTAGGGGCTGCATGCCCTATTAGTGCATCCTGCACAGGGGCGCAATGGGTGCAGATTGGCTGTGCACCGCCGCGATATGTGGCCGTAGCCACCCATGGGTTCATGCATAGGGTCCATAGTTTGTTGCAGTCAGAATAGTAATTAATCCAGAAGTAACTCCTAACAATAAATGAACATCTTTAGAACACACTGATGAAACATGAGTATAATTATTATAAATTCATGGTGAACAGTTATTCTAGAATTTGATTTTTGCTTATATACAGTATTTTGATCTTGGTAAACTTTTTTGTCAAGACATTTTATTAAACATTTTGAAGAATTGTACTGAGTATGTGATGCATGGTAGGACCCTCATGCTGATCAGCAAATTGGCAACTGTATCTGCAAAATACTTAATTTGCAGTCTGTTAGAGCAGTAAGTCATTAGCATTGTGTGCTTTTCTGAATTGACAGTCATTCCATCTAAAAGAGGTAGAGATCTTTCTCTGATCAGAATGCACAGTTTCTGTACAACTATCAGCCAGTCAACCTATTTACTGATGCTAATAAACCAATTTTGATTCTTACTGACTCCAAGCAATTATTATCATCAATTCAAGTGTCCACCAAGCTATATGACTTTCACTCATTGCGAACGCTAACGCATTCAGAACAGTTGTATTAAATTTGAACACTTTTCCAAAAATTAGAAAACTAAACAGACTCAGTTTCTATTCTCAGTAAGCGGGTTCCCAGTTGAGGATCAAGCAATGCCTGTATACTGGGGCCCGGATATTCAGAGCAGTTGCGCATGGCACAACTGAGTTGCACCAGCGCAAGTACGGAGATGGGCCGAGGAGCGATATTCATCAGGAGCCCTAGTGCAGCGCAAAACCCATTGCGCCAATGCACAACTATAATATATGTGGCACAAGTGCAGGGGGCGGTCCCATGAATATGCAGCACAATGACATATTCAACCGCGATGCCATGGCGCAAGTGTGGAGGAAACCGAAGATGTACCGACCAGACTTTTTCCTATAAAAACAGGGCGCAAACACACAGACAGCAGTTGCACCAGGAGTGAGAGAGAGAGAGAGAGAGCGGAGAGTGAGAGATACTGAGAAAGACAGACAGACAGACAGAAGAACAGACACAGAGGGAGAGAGACAGAGAGGTGGCATGGGAGAGGAGAGAGGGCAGAGAGAGACAGAGAGAGAGAGAGAGCACACAAACACACAGCTAACCAGTGTACCATAGTGGCACAGAGACTGTGAGCGAACCTCCCAGGGG
This sequence comes from Neoceratodus forsteri, assembly GCA_016271365.2. Taxonomy (NCBI): domain Eukaryota; kingdom Metazoa; phylum Chordata; order Ceratodontiformes; family Ceratodontidae; genus Neoceratodus; species Neoceratodus forsteri. The sequence continues at coordinate 794,550,426 of CM028136.1, forward strand.
ACACTGGACTGAAGGAGAGATGGAGGATGTGCAATTCCTGATGGAGGCCGTGTGGGGGTGTGAGAGAGGCAGGAGAACAGCTACATGGCCGACAAAGAGGCCCCGTCGGTGGTATGTCAGACACAGGTGGTACCGTGCCCGCATCACCTTTGAGAACTACAGTGACACCAAGATCGTGGTCTGGTACCGACTGAATAGGGCCATTCTGAGGCAGCTCTGCAAGTTGTGCAGTGAGGAGATTTGGGCACCCACCAGATGGAGCCATGCCATGGCTGTGGAGACCAAGATGACTGCCACAATCTGCCTGCTTGCCACGGGTACCTTCCAGCGACCAACAGGGGACACCACAGGCATCACCCAGTTGGCCATGTCCTGCATCCTCACACAGTTCCTCAATGCTCTGCTGCCACGTGCTCCGGAATTTGTACGGTTCCCCAGCACACAGGCAGAGTGTACAGCAAACATGCAGGACTTCCACAGAGTGGCAGGCATGCCTGTCATGCTTGGGGCCATTGACTGCACCCACATGGACATCCAGATGCCACCTGGCCCTGAGGGAATGGCATACATTAACAGTAAGTGGAACCCGAGCATCAACTGCCAGGTGGTGTGCAATGCCATGGGGTGCCTTATCAATGTCTGCGCCACACTCCCTGGAAGTGCACATGATGCATTCATCTAGCACAGCTCTGCGCTGTGTCACAGGTTTGAACATGGGGACATCCCCATGGACCACCTAGTGGGTTAGTAGGGCATGGGCAAGGGGTGATGGGCATAGCAGATCTGAGGATGGGCATGGTGTGCAAGGTGGGGTGGGTGCCAGGGACAGGCAAGGGGTGCAGCATAGAATTCCAGAGGGCTAACCATGTCATTCTCCATATAGGTGACAGCATGTACCAGCTAAGACCCTGGATGCTCACCTCCTACCAGTGACCGTCGTCCCCAGCAGAGAAGCCCTACGACGAGGCACACGCTAGCATACGCAACATAATCGACCACGTGTTTGGCATGCTGAAGGCATGATTCTGTTGCCTAGACAGGTCAGGTGGTGCCCCACAATACAGCCCCTCAAAAGCCTGTGGCCTATTCCTGGCCTGCTGCATACTGCACAACATGGCCATTGACTGTGTGATAGCTGTCGAGGTGGATGAGGGTGACAGTAGTGGGGACAACAGAGACAATGTGCTGTAGGGTGGTGAGCAGCTACCCATGGGTGGAGAGATCCCTGACTCCAGCAGCAGGCATGATGCCACTGTGACACTGTCACACAGGAACACTATGGCGTATGTATGTAGGTAGGTGGTGTGGTACACATGCGTGGGCCACACAAACAAGGACAGCACACATGGAGGGACGTGCATGGAGAGGGGATGTGCATCCCTCATCATGCCCATGCCACACGGTCCAGCGGCAGGGCATGCACACACACAGGCAGCATGGCACCATGGTACACAGGCACACCTACATTGGTATGGCACACACACTGCCCATGTGTGCACAGGGCATCAGCTGCAGACTGCAGTCAGGGCAGCATGCAGATCAGGGCAGCCACATGGTATCATGGCCACCATGGCCACGGGGTGGCTGCACTGGGGCTGATCAGCAGCCACAGGATGCGCATCAGCTGGGGTGTCAAACACCCCCCGGGTGGAAGCATCGGACCATGATCGTGTCCCCACGGGGTGTGCAGACACCAAAACAGGCCAGCCCCAGGTGTGCCTGGGATGCCTACATCTGAAATCAGCATCCACTGTGTTGGAGTTGCTCGCGCCGAGTCCATGGGGTAGACAGCACACTGCGGGGGTCTTCTGTGCATGGCCATGCCCTGTGGCAGCCAGCAATGCAATGCCATTCACAATTGCACTGGCAATGCGATCCAAGGCCGCAGTCGTGGCCTCCTGCAGGTGTTGCATCCCCTCCAGGATCTGCGCAGTGCCCCTTTCCTGCTGCTCGGCTAACTGGCACACCTCCGCATGTAGTTCACACACCCCAGTGGTGAGCAGCACCTGTTGCTGAATGGACATCCACAGCAGCCGGGTGTGCTCACCCCAAAGGTCCGCCTCCTGGGGCTCCCGGGCAGGAAGCCAAACATCTGGGGCTGACCTGCCATGCTGCACAGCCTCCCTCTCTGGTGGATGCTGCACAGTGGGGTCTGCAGGGGGAATGGGTATGGTAGGTGCACCAGCGGTGGACCCTGTGTCCGGCTGGCTGGTGGCAACCGCAGCCTGCTGCCGTTGCCCATCATGACACTGTACACCACCCTGCACCTGCACCTGCAGGGATGCACCACCACCAATGCAGGGCACATCCATGGCAATGCACACCACTGCACCTGAAGTGGTGGCAGGCAGCTGTGCCTCTGCTGGCATTGTGCTGGGTGAGGTGACATTCTGTGATGCCAGCAGAGGCAACTCACCCACAACGTCATCCGTGTTGTTCAGGATGTGTGTGAAGTCATGATCGGAGTTGGACCCTGCCCTGATCTGTGTCTCTATGCACAGGACACCAAGGCTGGTATCCTGCAGGAACACATCCAGGGCATCATCTGACCCTAGGCCAAGGACACCCACAGGCACCATGGTACTGATGTGCGGCCTGTTGGGCCCCCAGATGCTGGTGGGTGTGGATGGTTCATCCTCTGGGGTCATGCCGGTGTCTGCAGGTGCCACTGCCACTGCTGGCACCCCGTCCCTCTGCACTGAGGTATGCTGGTGCTGTAAGAGAAGGATGGCATGTCAGTGCTGCATTGCCACATGTGCCACCTCCCAACACTGCTGCCACATGTGTCAGCAGCAAGGCATGCACATGGGTGTGCACACGTGCACATGACATGTAGGACAGCCACATGCACGACAGCACACCCATGTATGCACCCTCCAGGCCTCAGCTGTGCATGGCTGACATACATGCCATGCAGTGATGGGCTGCCACCTGTCTGAAGCCTCCTCCAGGCACACCATCCACCAAAGTGCAGCAGATGGTGGCTGCCACCAACCTCCATTGGTATCAGTGAGGTGCATCTGCTGGCCCTCCTCTGGTGGCATGATGGGCAACTCTGATGGCTGCCACCTTCTCCTTTATGTGCCACCTGTCAGTCCTGACCTTCTTACGGCACTCCTGCACTGATCACTGGTGGCTGCCATGCTGGCTGACATAGGTCATCACCTCCTCCTATCAAACAGCCCTGTCCTGGTGTGCCCATGGCACCGCTCAACAGGGCCTCCTGTGAGGTAGGCCTCGAACAGGGCATCTGTCTCTCACTTGGTGAAGTTGGGCCTGTGCTTCCATGCAGGCCCCCACTCCTCATCCTCCTCCTGTGCTGACATGTTGCCTCCTGTGAACATGGACATCACAGTGTGCCAGCTGGAGAATCTTCCTGGTCCATCCCACCTTGCAGTGCTGTCTGCTCCCAGTGTGCTGCTGCGACATCCACCACTTACTTGTCAAGGTTGCTACACCGTACATGGCCTGTGCTGTTTCATGGTGCTTATCAGTGCAACGCATGCAAATAAGGTTGTGCTCAATGGTAATGAAATGCTAATGCACCCCACTGTGCCATGCATTGGCTGATGAGCTCATTTGCATGTATGCCTGAATATTTGAGAAATTGCACAATGTGCAATGGATATTGTGCCAGAGCAAGCCAGGGCACAACGCCCGTGCATGCGTGGTGTGCGGGCCTGCAGTGTGCATGCATGCTGTGCTGTCATGGTGTCATTTGCACACCACGCACAAACAGCAAAATGTATTGGCACTGCACATGCTGCACATGGCCAGCTACGCACATGGTCACGCATGGTGCCATGTGTCCTATCGCGCACATGAGCACTTCACACTGGCCACTGACCTCTGACCCTGGGGTCACCTCCATGACCCCGTGACCCCACCGGGCCATGCCTACTGCACATTACTAGCACTGCGCGATGGGCGGGCACTGTGCATACTCCCGCACATTGCGCATCTGACACCTGTGGCTGCCACGTGCACCTGCTCCCACCACTTTCACCACCTAACTATATGATAGCCATAGCACAGGGTCAGGGACACCGTGCTCGGAACTGGAGTTGCATAGAGGTGATCAACCTCATCGCTTGTGTGTGGAGCCCTACAGTGCACAGCTGAAACGGGCCAGGTGCCCCTGCAGCAGGCCAGGGGCAGTGTGGCAGACCATTTCCATCCACCTAGAAAGGTGGACGGGGTTCCCAGAACAGCGGAGCAGTGCAGGCACCATTATGGTGACCTGAGACAGAGGGACCCTGACCGGTTCCAGAGGCTACATGCACATGTCAGGCGTGGTGCAGTGCCACAGCCAGGTAGGTATTCCCATGTTGCATGTCTGCCCTGGAGCTGTACTGTGGTGTTGGCTTTGCTGCCTGACATGCCCTGCAGTGGGGAACACTGTCATCGTGTGCATCACTGACTGGCATTGCCAGCTGCTGCTTGCATTACAATGCGGCCATGCTGGCATGCGGGACATGTCGAGCAGGGGCACACCCTGTGCACAGAGGGCTGTCGGGGGGCAGCTGGTGTGGTCAGGTACTGATATGCACCTGTATTCTTTCATTTCCCAGGGCCAGAGGACCACAGGTGGGTCAGGGTGGCAGCAGAGCATGACCGGGCAGTGCACCCTGATGGGGTGGACTGGTGCAAGCAGCACCACAGGGGGCAGGTAAGCACTATCATGGTCATTCTCACTGTACATGGGGGGTGGCAGTGGGGACTGGGTCCGGGCATGGCCACCTGTGCCATGTGCCATGACAGCTGTGAGTGTTGCACAGTGCATGGTGCATGTCACTGTGGTGCATCCATTGGACACATGTGCTGGCTGTTGGTGGGATGGGCATGCTCACAGCTGCCACTGTTGTTGCTGCGGTGCTGCCGGTGCAGTGTGCCATGTGACTTTCACTGTGCAGTTTTGTGGCCATTGTGTGGCGGGGGACCACCTCTATGCGACACCGTGGTGTGCCGTGTTGCTGGCTGGCACTGGCCCACATCCCTGTGGGTGTCCATTCTGGGCCCTCTAGGGGTGTGTGGTCCCATTGCCCATTGTGCACTGTGAGTGGGCATGGTTCCTTGGGCCATTGCACTGATCACCTGTCCTGTCCTTGAATAGGTGTCAGGCATCTGGCGCGGAGAGCTCACAGTATGCTGAGTTGTCTGATGTGACAGACACTACTGGTGGTCTCCAGCATCCTGGAGGTGGTCATCGCAATCCAGAGGATGTTGGCAGCAGAACAGAGGGAGTGACATCTTGGTGGGGTGGTTGGATGGGGCCACTGCTGATGTTATAGTTCTGTTCCCCTATTTTCCCTGTTGCACCTTCCCCTACAGTCCCCCCTCCTGCTGTAGAGTCCCTGGTCCCTGTCCCCTTCCCTCGCTAAACCTACCTTTTACCTGCCCCTGTTCTATTTGTACATAGCTACCTGTTTTATAAATCTTTTCTACCATACCTGCCTGTGTCTGTGTCTGCTTTGTAGGTAGCACATGGAGCCATGCTGCAGTGACCCAGTGTCTGTCTGTGTTGTGTGCATGAGGGGGGCATGTGTTGTGCTTCCATGGTTCCCTGCTGTGTGCTGTGGTGTGTCTCACTGTGGTGGTGTCGTCTCCTGGGTCAGTGGCTGTGCATTGGGGTGTCCATGGGGTGGCAGTCAGGGGTGGATGGTGGGTGTTTGAGTGGTGATGGCCCACAGCCATGGTCATTGTTCCGTACTGTCACACACTGTGTTGGGGTCCTCTGCTTGGCATTGGGCAACCCATCCCATGTGGTCTGCCATGCTGCCGCATCCTGGCCCATTCAGTGCCGCTGTGTGGGTCCCTGTGTGCCTCTGTGGCATGTGTGTGCTTGGCTGCATGATCCTGGGTGTGGCCTGTCATGGTCTCGTGGTGGGGGAGAATGGCCAGCAGCCTGCCTGGGGGGTGGGGGCTCCCTTGGCAGCCCTCCATTGGCCATTGGCACCTTCTGTCACTTGCTATCCATGCCACTGTTGTGTTCTGGGGTTCAGTATCTGGCTGCCTGTGTGTGCCCTGCTGGTGGGGACCTCCTGTGGCCACTGTCATTGTGCTTCCTTGGCTCTGTCCCTGGGTCTGTTCTCTGTGCCCTGCCCCCCTCTGTTGCTGTGCTGCTCTGTGCTGCCACGGTTGCACTGGAGCATCTCTGTTTGCACAATGATGCAACTCTGCCATATTCAGCCCATTGTGCTGCCGCTGTTCGGCCTGCACAACCTCTGAATATGGCTCCAGTTGTGCCATGGTGCATTGGATTTGCACTGTGTCAGACTTGTGCCAGAGTATGGAGCATTTCTGAATATCTGGGCCTGGATGTCTAACTTTAGATTACTGTGGAAAGAATATTTCACAGAGGGTCAAGTGGCAGAAACAAGGGCTTGGATTGACACACCAGATCAATCCACCCATATTTTCAAAGTAGACCCCTGTCTGCACTGTTAGAGAATCTGTTAGATGATCTAGCAGTTTGGACCAGATCCTGGAACTTGCATAAATAATGATTCATGTATTACTTATATTTAATGCATGCCTAATTTTTCTGTGCATGAACTCACATGCAGCATTTATTTTTGGTTTTTTTAATGCAAACTGCTATAAATTGTGGATACTCTCATAAAAAACATAGGACTCTTTGAAAATAGGACTCTTCAGTTTCAGCTCTAGTAAGTAGATTCTGACTCGGGCAGAAAATGTCTTTGCATCTAAATCTTAAAAATCTTCCCATATGTGGTGGAAGGTGTTATTACTTGTCCATATGCAAGGGATGTTGCTGCACCTTATGGTCCTTAGTTTGCTGATATTGCAACCCACATTGTCACCTAGAGATGACTATTGAGAAGGTCAACTCCTAATTTGGACAGCAGCTCTCCCTGCTGCATTGGACCTCCAGGGCTCCCATTGGTAGCTGGAAGGCATGTCAGGAGGTGAGACTTCTCTGTCTGCCAAAACCTTGCTGTCAGTAACATCAAGGCTCAAATGCCAACTGACATCACAGCCCTTCATCTGCTGACCTTGTGGCCTGCACTGGTATCTGGCATTTGCTGCTTGAGGGAGTACAATCAGTGCCTTCTCTGCTGCATTGGACCCCCAGATCTTGGTTTGCTAGTAAACCTAAAACTACTGTATATACTTCCATACGTCATCCTCACATATAAGTTAATCCTTTTTCCTTGTGAGATTCGGCAGTTATAGATATACTGTACCCCACATACCAGTCTACCCTGTGTACTCTGCTTACTGTATTGTCAAAACATATATGGTAGCTGCGATGTTCTGCCACCTGCTTATTATTATATGTATAATATTTGTATCATAGATAAATGTGTATGTGATTGTCTGCCTAGGACACAGTCAGCCAGTGTGAGGAGGTTTTACCTTTGACCTCAAAGTGTCAGTGTGACTGAAGCAGCAGGATGTCATAAACTGGTCAGTGGGAACCACTAATTGAAGTGTTCCTGTCCTGTCTTGACACGCAGGGCTTCCTGCCAGATGCCAGGTGATAAGACATTGTAAAATATGCCTTTTGAGAGCTGAAAGTTTAAATTTTATGATCTTGAAAGAAGTGACAACTTTTTTAACAGAATCTTGTTAAAAGTCATAAACCTGAAATCATTCCTGCAAAACAGGAAACCAGCAGAGAGACATCAAAGGAAATGCTTTTGATGAAAGACTGTCATATTTTAAAAACTGCTAACTGCTGATTTTTCCAGTAGTAACATATCATCCTTTTGGATAAATATACAAAGAATTATTGTAGGATCTAACTGTGACCTCACCATGGGGGTGGGGAAAAGAATTTTGGAATAGTCAAGCATCTGAAGACAAAAATGCTTTTTATCTCTGGAATCCACAGGAGTGAGACCTTGGGTCTCTAGACTGAAACTAGGCACTTAGAAAGATATAATTCAGCTGGAACTTTTGAGTATTTTGCAGGAGCTTTCTGTTCTGTAATTTTCCAATTATTTTGTTGACTGTAAGTATTGACATTATATGTTCTATATCGGGTATTTTATCTATTTTACATTTTTAGTAAACACTATTTTCCTTAAAGTTCTTTCTGTACCTTCTCAGTTTCTTTTGCATGTGAATGCTGGAACAGTGTTTAATTCTAACAGCTGTTAAGAGCGCAAAAGGGTGTGTTACTATCTTGCTAAAAGGTAAGAATATACCTAGGTCTCATATTGAGCAGTAAGGGTATATTTGGGGAACCTGGCTGGGTGCCACTGGGTGAAGGATTGTATTGCATTTCCCCAAAGAGAATATATATCTGAGCCTGTTAACTGGGTATGCTAGCATAAGGTTCTCATTTGACCCCCAGGACTAGAGGCTGGTAGGTGATTTCAACCCAAAACAGACAGGAGGGTTACACTGTGTGTCTCCTGTTCACACTGTTGCACTTCGAGGTTGGCACTGGGGGAGCAGAGGGCCTGATCTGTGGAGCGCATTTGTGACAGATTTGGTTAGCAGCAGTGCAATTTAAAAGTATTTGGTAACACGAGCATCAACAGTCCAGTGTGGCAGATTAATACTGTACAGCTCACATGCAAAATAAGGCAGTAATTTTTAAAAAGTAAATAGAACTATATCATTGTGCTTACTGTCCTAGTTTGCTACCTGTTTTATTTTTTCAGGTGTTAGTGTAGCCATAGATAGGGAAGAATATGGCTTCCACCTACAGTGAACACACTGCAGACAAACTGAGGCAGTTGTGCCAAGAGAGAGGAGTCCAGCATGAGGGCTGAGCCAAAAGCAACATCTCATGGAGGCTCTTGTGGTAACTGATTCACAAGACCTCAAGTCACAGTCTGTGACTGGAAAGGACCAAACCTTGGGTGTGGAGGGGCCAGGGGCCAGTACAGTGTCCAGATCTGGTGAGGAGGACAGCAGGACCAGTGCAAGGCAAGGCCACAGCAGGGGAAGGTCATCACCACCATTCTGGAGCCAGAAGAGGTCCAGCTGCATATAGAGTTGTGGAGAATGGAGCTGGAATTTGAGCAGAAGAAGTTCCAGATGGAGATGGAGGCAGGAGAAGCAAGATCAGCTTTGGAGAGGCTGAGGAAAGAGAGCAAGAGCTTCAGTGAGAGGTCGAGCGAGAAGAGCGTTAGCGCCAGAGCCAACATGAACTGGAGAAGCTACAACTCCAAACATCAGCACCAGAGCAGGTAAGTGGCCTGGAGTTAACTGGGACTCCAGGACTGGGTTACAAATGAATTTTAAATTGATAGCTGAATTTAAAGAGGGGGAAGATATAGATGCCTTTTTAAATTCCTTTGAAAAAGTATGTATTCAGGCAAATATTTCTAGAGGGTCCTGGAGCTTCCAGATATTCCGCTACTTACCGGAAAGCCCATGATGCATTGGGTCAAATGGACAATGAAGACAGTAATGATTACAGTAAACTTAAAACTGACTTGCTCAAAAGGTATGAATTAACAGCAGAGTCCTACAGAGTTAAATTTCATAAGCTCAGGAGAAGCCCTGGCATGAGCTATGAGGAGCTAGCCACTAAACAATGTCAGTTTTTAAAACATTGATGAGACAGGATTGAAGCAACCTCTGTAGAATAAATTGAACATGCTGTACTGTTAGAGCAGTTTTGGGGGGCTTGCCCAGCACAGCAGAAAACCTGATGGGAGGACCGAGATCCAAAAACAGTGCAAGAGGCTGCTGGATCTTGGACCGCTATACTCCAGGAGCAGACCTGCTCTGAGAGGGAATGGGGTGGGCGTGGCAGTGCAGAAAGGGAAAAGCACACCTTCACGGCAGCTAAAACCCTCCCTGCCTACACCGAAATCAGGTAGCCCCGGTTACAAAGAAAAGAGTTACCTGAAGAAAAAAAAATGAATGTTGAGTTTGCAAAGTACCTGGTCATCTGGCCAGGCAGTGTCACAAAAGGGCAGAGAGTGCAAAAATTGGTACTAGGAAAGAAGTGAGTTGTTTGTCCCTGAAAGCATACCAGTAAACATGAGGGAACACATACATCCAGTCGCTGTGAATGGGGTACAGGCACATGGATTAGGGACACGGGGGCATCCCTAACTTTGGTAAAAGGGGTTTGGTAGAGCCTGAACAGCTTATACCAAATCAATTTGTGATGGTACAGAGATTCACTGGGGAGGAGAAAACAGTGCCCCTTGCTAGTGTTCTCCTAGACTAGAGTGAGATGGGGGGACTGTGCAAAAGGTTGACGTAGCAGAAACGTTGACTGTAGATGTAATTCTTGGCAACAATCTAAAACAGGGACTGGTGCATGCAGTTACCCGCAGTAAAGCAGCAAAGGTAAATTGTAGTTCCTTGGACCCCATAGAAACCCCTGTGGAAAACACTGGGAGACTGGGTCCCCAGCCTGTGTCTCCTGATTTGGAGAATAATGGGGGGGTAGAAGTTCCCCAGGTAGCAGTTAACAGAACAGCTTCAGAGGGTTACTCCAAGGAGGGAGGTGTGACCCTTAGTCAGAGGGTTAGGGATAGCAGTAATCCTGAATGCCGTGATGCTACAGCTAGGGACCCCAGCTTAGAAACTGGAGGGGACCTGTCCCATGCTTGGGAATGTGTAAGGAGTTTGCAGCTGCTCAGAAAAGTGACCCTAGTTTAGAGAAGCTGAGGGCTTGGTCAGACTCTAACAGAGCACAGGGAGGTGATGGGAAACATACCATTTAATGTGACAATGGACTGCTGTATATGCAGGATGCTAAGACAGAGGAGAGGTTGTTAGCAGGCAGCTTGTCATTCCCAGGGGTGCTGTGAGCGGTTGCTCAAGATTGCTCACAATATTCCCATGTCTGGTCACCTGGGAATCACATGCACTATGCAGCGGTTGGCCCAGAATTTCTATTGGCCCAACTTCACCCAGCAGGTGAAGGAGTATTACAGGTCTTGTCACTGGTGCCAACAAATAGGGAAGGTGGGTAAGAAAACCCAAGCTGCCCTAATTCCCTTACCCATAGTGGAGGAGCAATTCCAGAGGGTGGGAATGGATATTGTGGGGCCTTTAAATACCCACAGCTCCTCTGGCAAGAGGTTTATCCTGACTGTGGTGGACTATGCCACCCAGTACCCAGAGGCAGTCACCTTATCCTCACTGAGGACAGACAAAGTGGCAGATGCCTTACGAGGGATTTTCTCCTGTGTTGGGTTTCTGCAGGAGGTTATCACTGATCGAGAGGGGGTTCCTTCATGTCAGACATGATGAAATATTGGTGGGAGAAGAGTGGGGTGGTGCAGAGATGCATGACACTTTATCATTGGCAAGCCAATGGGCTAGTGGAAAGATTTCATGGTACCCATAAGTCAATGCTCCAAGCGTTTGCCAAACAGCATGTGAGGGAATGAGAGAAATACCTTCCCCACCTGTTGTTTGCATACAGGGAGGTGCCCCAAGAGTCAACAAGGTTTTCCCCCCTGTATGGATGCAGGGTATGTGAACTCCTAGACTTGATCTGGGAGGACTGGGAAGACAAGCACACCACCCATGGAACTCCCATAGTGGATTATGTCCTTAGGTTTAGAGAAAGGCTGAAGGAGCTTATGGGGACATCCCAGAGCAACCTGGCAGCTGCCCAACTAAAACAAAGGTGTGGTACAACCGTGATCCAGAGCTCGCTCATACACTGTGGGTCAGGAAGTCATGGTCCTAATCCCTGTCCGGAAAGATAAGCTGCAGACCGACTGGGCAGGACTGTACAAAGTAGTCAGATGGGTAAATGATGTAAACTACATTATAGAGCTACCTGACAGGAAACATATGCAAAGAATGTACCATGTCAACATGATGAAGCCATATGCTAATAGAGCTGACATGGTGTTTGCAGTGTGTAGTCCTGGGGAGGGGACAGACAAAGGATACCCCTTCTGGACTTGCTGGAACAAAGCAAGTGGGATTCCCTTGTGGAGGCAATTAAAATGTCACCTCAGGGCATGCACACACACAGGCAGCATGGCACCATGGTACACAGGCACACCTACATTGGTATGGCACACACACCTGCCCATGTGTGCACAGGGCATCAGCTGCAGACTGCAGTCAGGGCAGCATGCAGATCAGGGCAGCCACATGGTATCATGGCCACCATGGCCACCGGGTGGCTGCACTGGGGCTGATCAGCAGCCACAGGATGCGCATCAGCTGGGGTGTCAAACAGCCCCCGGGTGGAAGCACGGGACCATGATCGTGTCCTCACGGGGGTGTGCAGACACCCAAACAGGCCAGCCCCAGGTGTGCCTGGGATGCCTACATCTGAAATCAGCATCCACTGTGTTAGGGTTGCTCGACGCCGAGTCCATGGGGTAGACAGCACACTGCGGGGGTCTTCTGTGCATGGCCATGCCCTGTGGCAGCCAGCAATGCAATGCCATTCACAATTGCACTGGCAATGCGATCCAAGGCCGCAGTCGTGGCCTCCTGCAGGTGTTGCATCCCCTCCAGGATCTGCGCAGTGCCCCTTTCCTGCTGCTCGGCTAACTGGCACACCTCCGCATGTAGTTCACACACCCCAGTGGTGAGCAGCACCTGTTGCTGAATGGACATCCACAGCAGCCGGGTGTGCTCACCCCAAAGGTCCGCCTCCTGGGGCTCCCGGGCAGGAAGCCAAACATCTGGGGCTGACCTGCCATGCTGCACAGCCTCCTCTCTGGTGGATGCTGCACAGTGGGGTCTGCAGGGGAATGGGTATGGTAGGTGCACCAGCGGTGGACCCTGTGTCCGCTGGCTGGTGGCAACCGCAGCCTGCTGCCGCTGCCCATCATGACACTGTACACCACCCTGCACCTGCACCTGCAGGGATGCACCACCACCAATGCAGGGCACATCCATGGCAATGCACACCACTGCACCTGAAGTGGTGGCAGGCAGCTGTGCCTCTGCTGGCATTGTGCTGGGTGAGGTGACATTCTGTGATGCCAGCAGAGGCAACTCACCCACAACGCCATCCGTGTTGTTCAGGATGTGTGAAGTCATGATCGGAGTTGGACCCTGCCCTGATCTGTGTCTCTATGCACAGGACACCAAGGCTGGTATCCTGCAGGAACACATCCAGGGCATCATCTGACCCTAGGCCAAGGACACCCACAGGCACCATGGTACTGATGTGCGGCCTGTTGGGCCCCCAGATGCTGGTGGGTGTGGATGGTTCATCCTCTGGGGTCATGCCGGTGTCTGCAGGTGCCACTGCCACTGCTGGCACCCCGTCCTCTGCACTGAGGTATGCTGGTGCTGTAAGAGAAGGATGGCATGTCAGTGCTGCATTGCCCACATGTGCCACCTCCCAACACTGCTGCCACATGTGTCTGGCAGCAAGGCATGCACATGGGTGTGCACACGTGCACATGACATGTAGGACAGCCACATGCACGACAGCACACCCATGTATGCACCCTCCAGGCCACCAGCTGTGCATGGCTGACATACATGCCATGCAGTGATGGGCTGCCACCTGTCTGGAAGCCTCCTCCAGGCACACCATCCACCAAAGTGCAGCAGATGGTGGCTGCCACCAACTCCTCCATTGGTATCAGTGAGGGTGCATCTGCTGGCCCTCCTCTGGTGGCATGATGGGCAACTCTGATGGCTGCCACCTTCTCCTTTATGTGCCACCTGTCAGTCCTGACCTTCTTACGGCACTCCTGCACTGATCACTGGTGGCTGCCATGCTGGCTGACATAGGTCATCACCTCCTCCTATCAAACAGCCCTGTCCTGTGGTGTGCCCATGGCACCGCTCAACAGGGCCTCCCTGTTGAGGTAGGCCTCGAACAGGGCATCTGTCTCTCACTTGGTGAAGTTGGGCCTGTGCTTCCATGCAGGCCCCCACTCCTCATCCTCCTCCTGTGCTGACATGTTGCCTCCTGTGAACATGGACATCACAGTGTGCCAGCTGGAGAATCTTCCTGGTCCATCCCACCTTGCAGTGCTGTCTGCTCCCAGTGTGCTGCTGCGACATCCACCACTTACTTGTCAAGGTTGCTACACCGGTACATGGCCTGTGCTGTTTCATGGTGCTTATCAGGTGCAACGCATGCAAATAAGGTTGTGCTCAATGGTAATGAAATGCTAATGCACCCCACTGTGCCATGCATTGGCTGATGAGCTCATTTGCATGTATGCCTGAATATCTGAGAAATTGCACAATGTGCAATGAGATATTGTGCCAGAGCAAGCCAGGCACAACGCCTCGCATGCGTGGTGTGCGGGCCTGCAGTGTGCATGCATGCTGTGCTGTCATGGTGTCATTTGCACACCACGACAAACAGCAAAATGTATTGGCACTGCACATGCTGCACATGGCCAGCTACGCACATGGTCACGCATGGTGCCATGTGTCCTATCGCGCACATGAGCACTTCACACTGGCCACTGACCTCTGACCCTGGGGTCACCTCCATGACCCCGTGACCCCACCGGGCCATGCCTACTGCACATTACTAGCACTGCGCGATGGGCGGGCACTGTGCATACTCCCGCACATTGCGCATCTGACACCTGTGGCTGCCACGTGCACCTGTTCCCACCACTTTCACCACCGAACTATATGATAGCCATAGCACAGGGTCAGGGACACCGTGCTCGGAACTGGAGTTGCATAGAGGTGATCAACCTCATCGCTTGAGTGGAGCCCTACAGTGCACAGCTGTTCGGCCAGGTGCCCCTGCAGCAGGCCAGGGGCAGTGTGTGGCAGACCATTTCCATCCACCTAGAAAGGTGGACGGGGTTCCCAGAACAGCGGAGCAGTGCAGGCACCATTATGGTGACCTGAGACAGAGGGACCCTGACCGGTTCCAGAGGCTACATGCACATGTCAGGCGTGGTGCAGTGCCACAGCCAGGTAGGTATTCCCATGTTGCATGTCTGCCCTGGAGCTGTACTGTGGTGTTGGCTTTGCTGCCTGACATGCCCTGCAGTGGGGAACACTGTCATCGTGTGCATCACTGACTGGCATTGCCAGCTGCTGCTTGCATTACAATGCGGCCATGCTGGCATGCGGGACATGTCGAGCAGGGGCACACCCTGTGCACAGAGGGCTGTCGGGGCAGCTGGTGTGGCTGGGTACTGATATGCACCTGTATTCTTTCATTTCCAGGGCCAGAGGACCACAGGTGGGTCAGGTGGCAGCAGAGCATGACCGGGCAGTGCACCCTGATGGGGTGGACTGGTGCAAGCAGCACCACAGGGGCAGGTAAGCACTATCATGGTCATTCTCACTGTACATGGGGGTGGCAGTGGGACTGGGTCCGGCATGGCCACCTGTGCCATGTGCCATGACAGCTGTGAGTGTTGCACAGTGCATGGTGCATGTCACTGTGGTGCATCCATTGGACACATGTGCTGGCTGTTGGTGGATGGGCATGCTCACAGCTGCCACTGTTGTTGCTGCGGTGCTGCCGGTGCAGTGTGCCATGTGACTTTCACTGTGCAGTTTTGTGGCCATTGTGTGGCTGGGGACCACCTCTATGCGACACCGTGGTGTGCCGTGTTGCTGGCTGGCACTGGCCCACATCCCTGTGGGTGTCCATTCTGGGCCCTCTAGGGGTGTGTGGTCCCATTGCCCATTGTGCACTGTGAGTGGGCATGGTTCCTTGGGCCATTGCACTGATCACCTGTCCTGTCCCTTGGAATAGGTGTCAGGCATCTGGCGCGGAGAGCGCCTCACAGTATGCTGAGTTGTCTGATGTGACAGACACTACTGGTGGTCTCCAGCATCCTGGAGGTGGTCATCGCAATCCAGAGGATGTTGGCAGCAGAACAGAGGGAGTGACATCTTGGTGGGGTGGTTGGATGGGGCCACTGCTGATGTTATAGTTCTGTTCCCCTATTTTCCCTGTTGCACCTTCCCCTACAGTCCCCCCTCCTGCTGTAGAGTCCCTGGTCCCTGTCCCCTTCCCTCGCTAAACCTACCTTTTACCTGCCCCTGTTCTATTTGTACATAGCTACCTGTTTTATAAATCTTTTCTACCATACCTGCCTGTGTCTGTGTCTGCTTTGTAGGTAGCACATGGAGCCATGCTGCAGTGACCCAGTGTCTGTCTGTGTTGTGTGCATGAGGGGGCATGTGTTGTGCCCATGGTTCCCTGCTGTGTGCTGTGTGTGTCTCACTGTGGTGGTGTCGTCTCCTGGGTCAGTGGCTGTGCATTGGGGTGTCCATGGGGTGGCAGTCAGGGGTGGATGGTGGGTGTTTGAGTGGTGATGGCCCACAGCCATGGTCATTGTTCCGGTACTGTCCACACACTGTGTTGGGGTCCTCTGCTTGGCATTGGGCAACCCATCCCATGTGGTCTGCCATGCTGCCTGCATCCTGGCCCATTCAGTGCCCGCTGTGTGGGGTCCCTGTGTGCCTCTGTGGCATGTGTGTGCTTGGCTGCATGATCCTGGGTGTGGCCTGTCATGGTCTCGTGGTGGGGGAGAATGGCCAGCAGCCTGCCTGGGGGGTTGGGGCTCCCTTGGCAGCCCTCCATTGGCCATTGGCACCTTCTGTCACTTGCTATCCATGCCACTGTTGTGTTCTGGGGTTCAGTATCTGGCTGCCTGTGTGTGCCCTGCTGGTGGGGACCTCCTGTGGCCACTGTCATTGTGCTTCCTTGGCTCTGTCCCTGGGTCTGTTCTCTGTGCCCTGCCCCCCTCTGTTGCTGTGCTGCTCTGTGCTGCCACGGTTGCACTGGAGCATCTCTGTTTGCACAATGATGCAACTCTGCCATATTCAGCCCATTGTGCTGCCGCTGTTGCCTGCACAACCTCTGAATATGGCTCCAGTTGTGCCATGGTGCATTGGATTTGCACTGTGTCAGACTTGTGCCAGAGTATGGAGCATTTCTGAATATCTGGGCCTGGATGTCTAACTTTTAGATTACTGTGGAAAGAATATTTTCACAGAGGGTCAAGTGGCAGAAACAAGGGCTTGGATTGACACACCAGATCAATCCACCCATATTTTCAAAGTAGACCCCTGTCTGCACTGTTAGAGAATCTGTTAGATGATCTAGCAGTTTGACTCAGATCCTGGAACTTGCATAAATAATGATTCATGTATTACTTATATTTAATGCATGCCTAATTTTTCTGTGCATGAACTCACATGCAGCATTTATTTTTGTTTTTTAATGCAAACTGCTATAAATTGTGGATACTCTATAAAAACATAGGACTCTTTGAAAATAGGACTCTTCAGTTTCAGCTCTAGTAAGTAGATTCTGACTCGGGCAGAAAATGTCTTTGCATCTAAATCTTAAAAATCTTCCCATATGTGGTGGGAAGGTGTTATTACTTTTGTCCATATGCAAGGGATGTTGCTGCACCTTATGGTCCTTAGTTTGCTGATATTGCAACCCACATTGTCACCTAGAGATGACTATTGAGAAGGTCAACTCCTAATTTGGACAGCAGCTCTCCCTGCTGCATTGGACCTCCAGGGCTCCCATTGGTAGCTGGAAGGCATGTCAGGAGGTGAGACTTCTCTGTCTGCCAAAACCTTGCTGTCAGTAACATCAAGGCTCAAATGCCAACTGACATCACAGCCCTTCATCTGCTGACCTTGTGGCCTGCACTGGTATCTGGCATTTGCTGCTTGAGGGAGTACAATCAGTGCCTTCTCTGCTGCATTGGACCCCCAGATCTTGGTTTGCTAGTAAACCTAAAACTACTGTATATACTTCCATACGTCATCCTCACATATAAGTTAATCCCTTTTTCCTTGTGAGATTCGCAGTTATAGATATACTGTACCCCACATACCAGTCTACCCTGTGTACTCTGCTTACTGTATTGTCAAAACATATATGGTAGCTGCGATGTTCTGCCACCTGCTTATTATTATATGTATAATATTTGTATCATAGATAAATGTGTATGTGATTGTCTGCCTAGGACACAGTCAGCCAGTGTGAGGAGGTTTTACCTTTGACCTCAAAGTGTCAGTGTGACTGAAGCAGCAGGATGTCATAAACTGGTCAGTGGAACCACTAATTGAAGTGTTCCTGTCCTGTCTTGACACGCAGGGCTTCCTGCCAGATGCCAGGTGATAAGACATTGTAAAATATGCCTTTTGAGAGCTGAAAGTTTAAATTTTATGATCTTGAAAGAAGTGACAACTTTTTAACAGAATCTTGTTAAAAGTCATAAACCTGAAATCATTCCTGCAAAACAGGAAACCAGCAGAGAGACATCAAAGGAAATGCTTTGATGAAAGACTGTCATATTTTAAAACTGCTAACTGCTGATTTTTCCAGTAGTAACATATCATCCTTTTGGATAAATATACAAAGAATTATTGTAGGATCTAACTGTGACCTCACCATGGGGTGGGAAAAGAATTTTGGAATAGTCAAGCATCTGAAGACAAAAATGCTTTTTATCTCTGGAATCCACAGGAGTGAGACCTTGGGTCTCTAGACTGAAACTAGGCACTTAGAAAGATATAATTCAGCTGGAACTTTTGAGTATTTTGCAGGAGCTTTCTGTTCTGTAATTTTCCAATTATTTTGTTGACTGTAAGTATTGACATTATATGTTCTATATCGTATTTTATCTATTTTACATTTTAGTAAACACTATTTTCCTTAAAGTTCTTTCTGTACCTTCTCAGTTTCTTTTGCATGTGAATGCTGGAACAGTGTTTAATTCTAACAGCTGTTAAGAGCGCAAAAGGGTGTGTTACTATCTTGCTAAAAGGTAAGAATATACCTAGGTCTCATATTGAGCAGTAAGGGTATATTTGGGGAACCTGGCTGGGTGCCACTGGGTGAAGGATTGTATTGCATTTCCCCAAAGAGAATATATATCTGAGCCTGTTAACTGGGTATGCTAGCATAAGGTTCTCATTTGACCCCCAGGACTAGAGGCTGGTAGGTGATTTCAACCCAAAACAGACAGGAGGGTTACACTGTGTGTCTCCTGTTCACACTGTTGCACTTCGAGGTTGGCACTGGGGGAGCAGAGGGCCTGATCTGTGGAGCGCATTTGTGACAGATTTGGTTAGCAGCAGTGCAATTTAAAAGTATTTGGTAACACGAGCATCAACAGTCCAGTGTGGCAGATTAATACTGTACAGCTCACATGCAAAATAAGGCAGTAATTTTTAAAAAGTAAATAGAACTATATCATTGTGCTTACTGTCCTAGTTTGCTACCTGTTTTATTTTTTTCAGGTGTTAGTGTAGCCATAGATAGGGAAGAATATGGCTTCCACCTACAGTGAACACACTGCAGACAAACTGAGGCAGTTGTGCCAAGAGAGAGGAGTCCAGCATGAGGGCTGAGCCAAAAAGCAACATCTCATGGAGGCTCTTGTGGTAACTGATTCACAAGACCTCGAGTCACAGTCTGTGACTGGAAAGGACCAAACCTTGGGTGTGGAGGGGCCAGGGGCCAGTACAGTGTCCAGATCTGGTGAGGAGGACAGCAGGACCAGTGCAAGGCAAGGGCCACAGCAGCAGGGGAAGGTCATCACCACCATTCTGGAGCCAGAAGAGGTCCAGCTGCATATAGAGTTGTGGAGAATGGAGCTGGAATTTGAGCAGAAGAAGTTCCAGATGGAGATGGAGAGGCAGGAGAAGCAAGATCAGCTTTGGAGAGAGGCTGAGGAAAGAGAGCAAGAGCTTCAGTGAGAGGTCGAGCAAGAAGAGCGTTAGCGCCAGAGCCAACATGAACTGGAGAAGCTACAACTCCAAACATCAGCACCAGAGTAGGTAAGTGGCCTGGAGTTAACTGGGACTCCAGGACTGGTTACAAATGAATTTTAAATTGATAGCTGAATTTAAAGAGGGGAAGATATAGATGCCTTTTAAATTCCTTTGAAAAAGTATGTATTCAGGCAAATATTTCTAGAGGGTCCTGGAGCTTCCAGATATTCCTGCTACTACCGGAAAGCCCATGATGCATTGGGTCAAATGGACAATGAAGACAGTAATGATTACAGTAAACTTAAAAACTGACTTGCTCAAAAGGTATGAATTAACAGCAGAGTCCTACAGAGTTAAATTTCATAAGCTCAGGAGAAGCCCTGGCATGAGCTATGAGGAGCTAGCCACTAAACAATGTCAGTTTTAAAACATTGATGAGACAGGATTGAAGCAACCTCTGTAGAATAAATTGAACATGCTGTACTGTTAGAGCAGTTTTGGGGCTTGCCCAGCAGCAGAAAACCTGATGGGAGGACGAGATCCAAAAACAGTGCAAGAGGCTGCTGAACTCTTGGACCGCTATGCAGGAGCAGACCTGCTCTGAGAGGGAATGGTGGTGTGGCAGGCAGAAAGGGAAAAGCACACCTTCACTGCAGCTAAAACCCTCCCTGCTCACAATCAAATCAGGTAGCCCCGGTTAGCAAAGAAAAGAGTTACCAAGAAAAAAATGAATGTTGAGTTTGCAAAGTACCTGGTCATCTGGCCAGGCAGTGTCACAAAGGGCAGAGAGTGCAAAATTGGTACTAGGAAAGAAGTGAGTTGTTTGTCCCTGAAAGCATACCAGTAAACATGAGGGAACACATACATCCAGTCGCTGTGAATGGGTACAGGCACATGGATTAGGGACACGGGGCATCCTAACTTTGGTAAAAGGGTTTGGTAGAGCCTGAACAGCTTATACCAAATCAATTTGTGATGGTACAGAGATTCACTGGGGAGGAAAACAGTGCCCTTGCTAGTGTTCTCCTAGACTAGAGTGAGATGGGGGACTGTGCAAAAGGTTGACGATAGCAGAAACGCTGACTGTAGATGTAATTCTTGGCAACAATCTAAACAGGGACTGGTGCATGCAGTTACCCGCAGTAAAGCAGCAAAGGTAAATTGTAGTTCCTTGGACCCCATAGAAACCCCCTGTGGAAAACACTGGGAGACTGTCCCAGCCTGTGTCTCCCTGATTTGGAGAATAATGGGGGGTAGAAGTTCCCAGGTAGCAGTTAACAGAACAGCTTCAGAGGGTTACCCAAGGAGGGAGGTGTGACCCTTAGTCAGAGGGTTAGGGATAGCAGTAATCCTGAATGCCGTGATGCTACAGCTAGGGACCCCAGCTTAGAAACTGGAAGGGACCTGTCCCATGCTTGGGAATGTGTAAGGAGTTTGCAGCTGCTCAGAAAAGTGACCCTAGTTTAGAGAAGCTGAGGGCTTGGTCAGACTCTAACAGAGCACAGGGAGGTGATGGGAAACATACCATTTAATGTGACAATGGACTGCTGTATATGCAGGATGCTAAGACAGAGGGAGAGGTTATTGGCAGGCAGCTTGTCATTCCCCAGGGGTGCTGTGAGCGGTTGCTCAAGATTGCTCACAATATTCCCATGTCTGGTCACCTGGGAATCACATGCACTATGCAGCGGTTGGCCCAGAATTTCTATTGGCCCAACTTCACCCAGCAGGTGAAGGAGTATTACAGGTCTTGTCACTGGTGCCAACAAATAGGGAAGGTGGGTAAGAAAACCCAAGCTGCCCTAATTCCCTTACCCATAGTGGAGGAGCAATTCCAGAGGGTGGGAATGGATATTGTGGGGCCTTTAAATACCCACAGCTCCTCTGGCAAGAGGTTTATCCTGACTGTGGTGGACTATGCCACCCAGTACCCAGAGGCAGTCACCTTATCCTCACTGAGGACAGACAAAGTGGCAGATGCCTTACGAGGGATTTTCTCCTGTGTTGGGTTTCTGCAGGAGGTTATCACTGATCGAGAGGGGGTTCCTTCATGTCAGACATGATGAAATATTGGTGGGAGAAGAGTGGGGTGGTGCAGAGATGCATGACACTTTATCATTGGCAAGCCAATGGGCTAGTGGAAAGATTTCATGGTACCCATAAGTCAATGCTCCAAGCGTTTGCCAAACAGCATGTGAGGGAATGAGAGAAATACCTTCCCCACCTGTTGTTTGCATACAGGGAGGTGCCCCAAGAGTCAACAAGGTTTTCCCCCCTGTATGGATGCAGGGTATGTGAACTCCTAGACTTGATCTGGGAGGACTGGGAAGACAAGCACACCACCCATGGAACTCCCATAGTGGATTATGTCCTTAGGTTTAGAGAAAGGCTGAAGGAGCTTATGGGGACATCCCAGAGCAACCTGGCAGCTGCCCAACTAAAACAAAAGGTGTGGTACAACCGTAGATCCAGAGCTCGCTCATACACTGTGGGTCAGGAAGTCATGGTCCTAATCCCTGTCCGAAAGATAAGCTGCAGACCGACTGGGCGGACTGTACAAAGTAGTCAGATGGGTAAATGATGTAAACTACATTATAGAGCTACCTGACAGGAAACATATGCAAAGAATGTACCATGTCAACATGATGAAGCCATATGCTAATAGAGCTGACATGGTGTTTGCAGTGTGTAGTCCTGGGGAGGGGACAGACAAAGGATACCCCCTTCTGGACTTGCTGGAACAAAGCAAGTGGGATTCCCTTGTGGAGGCAATTAAAATGTCACCTCAGTTGACCCCAGACCAGATCCAGGAAATAAGGGAGGTTTTAGCAGACTTTGCTCCACTGTTTAGTGCCAAGCCTGGACTAACCCCCTTAGCGACACATGATATGGGGACAGGGACGCGGGTGCCAATATGGTGGACAGCATATGGGGTGTCAGAGGCAGTCCAAAAGGACATTAGAAGGGATGTGGAGGAAATGCTGGATTTAGGGTAATCCAGAAATCCCACAGTCCCCGGGCTTCCCCTGTGGTCCTTGTTCCCAAGCCAGATGGCTCTGTTCATTTTTGTGTGGACTGTCATGGACTGAATGCAGTCATGAAGTCAAATGCTCACCCAATGCCATGGACGGATGAACTCCTGGACAAGTTGGGAGGGTCGACATACCTTACAACTATTGACCTGACAAAGGGGTATTGGTAGGTAGAGTTAACTGCCACAGCCAGGGAAAGGTCAGCCTTCATCACTCTGATAGGATTATTTGAATTTAAAGTAATGCCTTTTGGAATGAAAGAACTTCTGCCACTTTCCAAAGGTTGGTGAACCAGGTGTTAAATGGTGCTGAGGAGTACGCCGTGACGTACCTGAATGACATTGCCATCTTTAGTGCCAGCTGGGAGGAACACCTGTCCCACCTTAGGGAAGTACTGGGCAGAATACAGAGGGTCAGGCTCACTGTGAAATCTGAGAAGTGCCAGGTGACAATGGCTGAGGTGGCATACCTAGGACATGTTGTAGGCCAGGAGCAGCTCCATCCTAACCAAGTGAAAATAGAGGCGATCAAGGCATGGCCCAGACTGGAAACACAGAAGCAGGTCCAGAGGTTTCTAGGGACAGCAGGGTACTATAGGAAATTTGTACTAAATTACAGTGCTCTGGCTGCTCCCTTATCTGGCCTGTCAAAGAAAAGGATGCCTAAAAAGTTACCTGGGAACCAGCCTGTGAACAAGCCTTTACAAGACTGAATGAGACACTGTGCAGTGCTCCTGTATTGACAAGTCCAGACTATAGTAGACCCTTTGTAGTCCAGACTGATGCCTCAGATGTGGGTATTGGGCAGTGCTGAGTCAGATGTCCAACCAAGGGAAAGATCACCCTATGGTGTACCTCGGTAAAAAGTTACTTCCCAGGGAGCAGGCTTACTCTACAGTGGAAAAAGACTGTCTTGCCATGGTGTGGGCACTGAAGAAGTTAGAGCAATACCTATCACGGGCAGCATTTTGAGGTACAAACTGACCACAACTCCTGGTTTGGCTGGCACAAAATGGGTGAAATGAATGGTAGACTGTTATGATGGAGCCTGCTTTGCAAGGGTATAACATGACTGTCTCACACAGGGCAGGGTCAGCAAATGAAAATACAGATGGACTTTCACGTCAATTTGAGCTATGAACTGACTTTGGGGAACTCGTCCCATTGCAGGAACAGAGCCTCCAAATTCAGTCTAGGTGTGGAGGGTGTGAAGCTCTGCCACCTGCTTATTATTATATGTATAATATTTGTATCATAGATAAATGTATGTGATTGTCTGCCTAGGACACAGTCAGCCAGTGTGAGGAGGCTTGATCTTTGACCTCAAAAGTGTCAGTGTGACTGAAACAGCAGGATGTCATAAACTGGCCAGTGGGAACCACTAATTGAAGGGTTCCTGTCCTGTCTTGACATGCAGGGCTTCCTGCCAGATGCCAGGTGGTAAGACATCTTAAAATATGCCTTCTGAGAGCTGAAAGTTTGAATTTTATGATCCTAAAAGAAGAAACAACTGTTTTAACAGAATCTTGTTAAAAGTCATAAACCTGAAATCATTCTTGCAAAACAGGAAACCAGCAGAGAGACATTAAAGGAAATGCTTTGATGAAAGACTGTCATATTTTAAAAATTGCTAACTGCTGATTTTTCCAGTAGTAACATATCATCGTTTTGGATAATTATACGAAGAATTATATAGTTTCATAGGTTCATAGTTATTTTACAAGTTCAGAAGGCCGAGGCCCATAATGAACTCACCACCAACTTAATGGTGGTATTTATACTTAATATCCTTCATGTAATCATCCAAAGAAGTTTTAAAACTATACACCGTATCACTATTAACTACGTCTTTTGGTAATGAATTCCATATCGGCGGTACTCTCTGTGTAAAAAATCTCTGTCTTCGTTGAGTTCTGTTTACTGGCCATTTAATTTTATTATTATGTGAAATTGTTTTATTTTCACCAGCTTGTTTTTCAAAACATATAGCATCAAGTCTGTCGCTATTGTGAGGCATTATATACTGTACATATATACAATCACCCTTAATAGCCTGTACTCATGTGAATACAAGTTTAATGATTTTAATCTATGCTCATATGAGAGATGTTTGAGTTGTTTTACTTTCTTAGCTGCTCTTCTTTGGACTTTCCCCATCATCTTTAATGAGCCTACAGTAGTGGGCATACAGAAGGGGGCACAGTACTCCATGTGTGGCCTCACCAAACTTGTATAAAGTGGCATCAAGACCTCTGCCTTTCTACTCTTTATATGCCTGTGAATACATCCCAAAATAGAATAGCATTTTTTAACTGTTCTTTTTGTATGGGCATCACATTTTAGATCATTAGTGATGGTTATACCTAGATCTCTTTCCTCTGTTGTTGATTGAATTATCTTTCCTTTCAAATTGTAGTTTACCCTCCTATTATTGGTTCCAAAGTGCATCACCCTTCACTTCAGTTCATTAAAAGTCATTTAGTTCTCATCTGCCCAGTTACAAATATTATCTATACATTTCTGGAATCTAGTTACTGAGTCTGAGTTATTGAGTATACTTGCAATTTTGCAATCATCTGCATACTTCCCTATCCAGACGCCATCAATCACACTCATTGTAGATATGAGAATATTAAATAACAATGGACCCAGGACAGATCCTTGTGGGACTCCACTGGTCACAGGACCCCAATCAGATTCTTGTCCCCGTACCACTACTCGTACTCTTTCATTTAACCATGAGCTTATCCGCCTAATAATATTACCATTACATTTTCGTTTACATAGGTTTTTTAACAAAAGTGCATGTGACACTGTGTCAAAAGCCTTAGCATAATCTAAAAAGATTACATCCACTGGCAAACCTCCATCAAGAGCTTCACTAACTGGCTCAAAAAAGCTGATCAGATTGGTTAAGCATGATCTTCCAGGTGTAAAACCATGTTGTGAGATATCATATATTCCAACTTTATACATATGCTCAATCATTCTTTTTTGTATTATTCTTTCCAGCATTTTACCAATCACAGAGGTCAAACTAATGGGCCTATAATTTTCAACTAGTTGTCTGCTGTCCTTCTTATGTGCTAGAACAACATTAGCACACCTCCAGTCCTTTAGTGTGGTCCTACTATTTATTGATGTGTTATATAGCTCAGTTAGGGGACCTGCTAGTTCTTTAATCAATTTCTCTAAAAATGTTGGGGCTACACTATCTGGACATGGTGCTGATTCTTCCTTCAAGCTCCTTATATTACCCTCTACTTCCTTAACAAGAATATTTCCATTATGGCTGCATTATCTAATTGGTTAAGTTCAGTGTGTTCTTTATGGGCAAAAACACTCAGAAAATAGGTGTTTAACTCATAAGCCATTTCCAAATCATTGGTCACTACTGAGGCCTGTATTTTTAAAGGTTCTACAGTATTTTGGCTTCCTTAAAGATCCAATATAGTTGTAGAAACCTTTTTTTATTATTTAATTATTTTTATGTTATGTTTGGAATTTTTGCAGGATCTAACTGTGACCTCACCAAGGGGGTGGGGAAAGGGATTTTGAAATAGTCAAGCATCTGAAGAGAAAAATGCTTTTTATCTCTGGATTCCACAGGAGTGAGACCTTGGGTCTCTAAACTGAAACTAGGCACTTAGAAAGATATAATTCAGCTGGAACTTTTGAGTATTTTGCAGGAGCTTTCTGTTCTGTAATTTTCCAATTATTTTGTTGACTGTAAGTATTGATGTTATATGTTCTGTATCGTGTTTTATCTATTTTACATTTTTAGTAAACAATATTTTCCTTAAAATTCTTCCTGTACCTTCTCAGTTTCTTTTGCATGTGAATGCTGGAACAGTGTTTAATTCTGACAGCTGTTAAGAGCTCAAAAGGGTGTGTTACTATCTTTCTAAAAGGTAAGAATATACCTAGGTCTCATATTGAATCTTAAGGGTACATTTGGGGAACCTGGCTGGATCCCACTGGGTGAAGGATTGTATTGCATTTCCCCAAAGAGAATATATATCTGAGCCTGTAAACTGGATATGCTAGCATAAGGTTCACATTTGACCCCCAGGACTCGAGGCTGGTAGGTGATTCAGACCCAAAACAGTCAGGAGGGTTATCCTGCTTGTCTTCTGTACACACTATGGGCTTTGAGGTTGGCACTGTGGGAGCAGAGGGCCTGACCTGTGGAGTGCATTTGTGACAGTACCTACTCACTAGGCAAACTTTTGAGATGTTTTTTCTGATGCCTTTGATTGAGGTTGCCACATATTGAGAAAATGAGTTGTAGTGGTTGATTCATACTGGGATATAAATGATAAAACAAAGTGGTTCTTTCCAGCTTAAACTCATGTATAAGTTGACGTTGCATGTCGGTCAAGTACTTCCTAGATGAGTGATGAAAATGCTGCAGATATGTTTACCTCATATATAAGTTAAGTCCCATATCTATTGCCTTTTTTGTGCACTACAAACTTGACTTGCACACAATCATATATGGTAAAAAATTCCAGGGCTTCAGTCAGAAGCTGTAGTGCATGTCAGAAAGTGTGACTTGGTTGCACTCTCTTACTTATTGCAACAACATTTTAAGTGATCCTAGCATTACTGGCCCAGAAGGAGTAGAGTCTAGTTCTGTAGTCCAATGAAGGAGGGCAAACAGAGTCCACGCTAAAATTCCATCTGAACTGGTTGTGATGGGGTGGGGGGGTGGGGTGTTTTCAAGCTGAGTTGGGTGCTAGGGTGCAATTGTAAGGTGATTTTGCTTCTTCGGACACTTGAATCATGTGAACTCAGATGATAGTGGGTGGGGCAGCAGGTGTAATATATGAGCAGATAACGTAATCTGATAAAACCTGATAGATATAAAATGTATGACTTACGAGAAAATAGTACTATCTGATATGATATATAAAAATATAATACAATATGATATAATCTATTCAGATACATAAGAACATAAAATAATCTGATATGATTTGACATAGTGTAAATTACTATGTGATTATTGTTATTATTTTGTATGTATTATTTTTATTTATGTGGCAAGAAACTATGAATTATGAAACTGACCTTATTATTTGAGCTTGCTGCTTAACTCCCTTCCTTCATGTTGTTTTCAGAAGTGTTAGTGACTATTGGTAGGGCTCTGAATAATTGGCCAGTGAATGTAAGTTTTTTTTTTTTTAAGAAGTAGAATTTACATTTCTGGATGGTTCAGTTTCATTCCAGGTGGGGGAGCTTGAATCACTTGAAGAGGGAAGAGGAGCAAACTGGTGTCCTACTAGATTTCTCAAGATGGTTTTATCACCAGATTCACTGGATGATCAATAGGGAAGACTGCATACACTGAATGGGCATGAAACCAGCACATTGTTGGGGACTAATGAAGTGTGGTTCCTTTGGCTGTACTATCTATGTCCCCGTCAGCAGCCATTGTCCTCACAGCACCATGGCCAGGATTTCCATTCCTGTTTTACCATGTCCAGCTCCTTCTCCACTGCCACCACCCCTTGCTGAACTTGTATGTGGTGGAATATTTACTGTATTGGCTCCTTTCCTCCTCCTGTAGCGCTTTCTTCTTCTGTTCTTCATGTTTTGTACACACATCAACATCACATACACACACAGTGGATGATGACATGATACAGCCACAGTGGTTGCTAACAGTCATGAGTCACAATGGTCATCAATGGTTTTTGGAAGCCCACATGCCATATGGGTGGAGCATGAACAAGCCACGGTGCTTATGATCCGCTAGGTGATAAGGAAGAGTGACACAACTAGGCCATACCTCACTGACAGGCCACAACACCCCGCAGAGATACCTTGTGACCTTGTGTCTCACCCAGCAATCTATTTCACTTTTCACTCACTGACTGGCTAGCAGGAGCACACAAGTAAAATATAAAAAGATGAATATTTTTGAGTATTGTACCATCAGTAGTAATTAAAAAACTGTCAAATAAATCCTTCAAAATTTCCTTTCTACCTTTCCCAGTCTGTTACAGTCAATCTGCCCTGCTCCTGCTGCAGGGAAAATAAAAATATAAATATGTTTTTTGGTGCCCTCACTACACTGCCAGCACTTAGTAAAAAATGTTTGTCAAATAAACATTTCAAAACTTGCCCTTATACCTCATCTGCAGTCTGCTAAATGCACTCAGCTTGCTCTTGTTGCAGACCTGCAACTACCAGAGCAGGCTTACATTGTTTCTCCCTCTTACACATTTGTAACATGATTTCTGCTTGAAACTACAGTCACAGGTAATGAAAGTTAGCCAGCTAGAATGAAAATGTGTGATTCTGTGATGAACTCAAAGTTTTCTGATCGAAAGTCACTCTACACATAAAGGAGCTCCTTCCTGCAGCAGGTCTTTAAGAAATAGCTGAAATGGCACTTTGATGTGGGCAGCATGATGAGTTTTCAGACTTCAGTGTCACTGATTGACTGCTGTACATCATGTGGCTTACCAACAACTTGGACAATCTTGGACTGTTATCCTTGTAAACGTGTTGCATAATGATGCCAATGTGCAGAAATGTCATGAGGAAACTGATTTCCTTTGGACATACTTTACTTCAGATCCAACCATATGAGGCTATAGCTCAGTGGTTAGAGCATCGCTGCTGTATTTAGGGGCCTGGGTTCAATTCCCAGTAGGTCCCATTATTTCTTTCTCACTCCAATTTGTCATTCAGTTGCTTAGCAGTGACTAATACCGAACCAAAAACATCTAACTGACCTGCTTTACCTGTGTCCAAAAAATCCTAGATTTTGGCATATTTACTGAATGCAAATTTGGCATCGGATCATCTTTATTCTTGACCATTGCCACACTTACCATAAACAGAGAAATCAGTGTAGGAGGGAAATAAGGTCTCACAGAGCCATTTCTTTTCAAAGCTCAACTGGTCCAAATTTTGAAAATCAAACAAAAGTCTGGATGGTACTGAACTCAGTAATTATTCCAGGAAGAAAAATCTAAGACTGACAAACTTTTCATGGTAAGCACCGCAATTACTGATCCTGAACTCAGTGCCAACCCCTTCAATAAGAATGTTACTGACCTTTCTAGCAGTTGTACTAAAATTCCTCTCAAGGTCCTCAAAGCTGGCCTTGAATTTGCAGCTGGTAGTTCCACACCCTTAACACCCCTTCTTCTTTTTTAAGACTCTTACCCACTGCAATGTCCACAAGCTACTGCTCAATCTTCTCCCTTATGGCAGTATGGGGAGTGATGACCTTGACTCAAGATTCCTTCGGATAATTGCTGGTTGTATAGCCTCTCCCATCTCCAAGATTTTTTAAACTTTCACTAATCACTTCCTGTATGTCAGGGGTTTTCAACCTTTTTGTGTGCACAGACCGACAGAGCAAACATCATTGGTAGTAGGGACCCCCTACCTACAATGGCGAACAGAAGGTACATGGGAGGTGGAGGTTACATTTCTTACACAAATGGTGATGGGCATATGGAGTTTGAGCACAGAACCTCTGGCAAGGGACCAGCTTGGAATTCAATGTTCATTATGTGACCCTGATGAAATGGAAGTATTGGAAATGTTAAGAGTGAAGAATTGTGAATAAAAGATCCATATCTGAATTGTAGGTGCTAGTCTGGATGGCTCTGCAGGTCAGGAATATTCTCCTTTTGTGTAATTTGGTGGAACAAATCTGGATAATGTCTTTCCACATGGGTTAAATACATTTTTATGACACCTTTTATATCTGTAACTGAGTTAAGGAGAGAAAGAAATGTGGTGAAAGATGCTGCTTTGCACACTGCAGATGCTTACTGGGTACTACGAGTGAAATGTAACTCAAGTTAAAACACATAGAGTCTATGCTATCAGTCTGAGGGATGTCTCTGTGTTTAAGGGAGCTAGTTATACATGTATTGACAACTACCATTCATCTCTATCCTCCCTCACTTAAGTACATTTTTGGAAAAGGCTGTGATTACTCAGCTCAGCAACTATATTAAACAAACATTGGTTAATGTCAATGATGCTTTATTGATGTTCTTTGCCATATTTTATAATGCAAATGAAATGTGAACAAGGTCATGAAGGAGATAGATAACACTGAAAGGGGGCTGAACATCCTTTATGCTGCAGGGTCGCTGTACCAACAGGTCAAACTGTTTAGCTATTTGGGCTGGTGGGAGGGGAAGAGAGCCATGGCATCAATTCAGAGCACAGTTCCTATGTGAATGCACCCCTTTCCTAAGGTGGGTTGGCTGTATCATCACCAAGCATGGCTCCTATAGCCGGCTCGGTGGTGCAGAGGGCTGAGGCGCTGGATGCCTTACCTCGTACCATGCCAGCGATCCGTGTTCAGGAACAAGCACGGACCGCGTGGGGTCAGCTGGGGAGGAGAGAGGTTGAGAGCCCGACGGCTGCTGTCCTTCTCCAGAGGGGACTACCTGCAAACTCCCACTGCGATACCGCCACCTGGGGGTGCTCGGGTGGAAGGTATGGTATGTGGAGATAGCAGTAAGAAGGGGATGGGCAGATGTCAGCAGAGGGGCGGAGTGGAAGGCACATCTCAGCATGTCTCCTCGCTCCTAGCCCCTCATTGCACGCTGATGTCTGGGGCCGAATAGAGCAAACAAACCCCATCGCTCCTAGGTGATGACTCCTCTGCATGCACTCCCGGTTCGTTGGGGCAGACTCAGTTGTACATGGATCCATGGCTGAACAGTTGCTGGGGAGGTTCAAGGAGAGAGTTCCTCCTCACCCCACCAGGGGGTCAACTGGGCATCACGGGTCTAAAGGCAGTGTGACCAGGTACTCTAGGGGCAGACTCCGATGGCTGGGCTGTGTGTGTCCATGGGGAAGTCTGATTGAGTGGAGAGAAGGGTAGTAAGGAGTGAAAAATACAAAGTACAAAAAGAAAAAGGCATGGCTCCTATACATATGTCCCCTTTTTTGAAGATGGCAGCTGGGTTACCACGGAGTGTGGCTTCATATACCAATACCCACCTTTTTCATTTCAGTTGTGCTTTTTCTGTAAGTCATAACTTTTTTGGTTTTTAATATTGCCTACTTTTTTCTGTCAAGAACTTTTTTACCCTCATGACACCTATAGATGTAAACTTTTGAAAGACCCCAAAATGGGTGTTCATGGTATATACTGGCATATGTCGAAAACACCCAGTTCGATTGGGATTTAAAAGTTGGTACAGCCGGCTGTCATCCTTAATGAAAGCGCTCAAAACTCATAAATATTTTTTAACCCCAGTCCGCAGCAGCAAGATCCCACCCTTCTTCCAGTACACACATTTTAGTGCCATGGCAGGAAACTGGCACAACCTACCTCTATGGCCAGCTGCTGTCTGATGAATGAAACGCTTGCACACTTGTTGTGTGTAGTAAACCAACTGACAAGCTATCTCAGATCCCTTCTTGTTTCTCTCATAACTTCTTCCCATCACCTCAGAAGCACTGGACCTTGCTTTTTCTTCCTATGGGAGGGCTTGGCTCAAGGTTCAATGTGGGGAATAGCTCCTCCCATAACCTCTAATTAAGCCCTAGACTAAACGCACCTCCCTTGCTAAGGAGTGTTTTTTGTCACTGAGCTCCCTGCATGGCTGTGTGGCTGTGCAGTTCTTCTTCCTGCTTGTCTTGTCCCCCCTCCCCTTTTCTGTGAGTCTCCCCTCCTTGTTGCCTTCCCCCCATTCTCCTGTCATGTTCTTACCTTTGTTTTGCGCCTGCTTCTGTTCGGTCCTCTTTCCCCGCCCGTCCCTCTCAGCCTCCCCTTTCTCTTTTCCTGTTCTCCGCCATCTCCTGCTGTGTTCAGGGACTCCCCCTTGTTATCTCTTTTGCTCTTCTCTGTCCACCTCCATCTCTGCCCTTTCATCATCGCTATCCAGACCAGCATGGACTTGTTTGTTACGTATGCCACAGCTTTAATGTTAGCCTTCTGGAACCCTGCTTGCACGGGACAGCTGCATGCTGCCTTTCAAGCTTCTACCTACACCTTCCCATTTCTCCCCTAGGGCCTTGCTCTCATCTCCCTTGAAGTGTGCCCTCCCGCCTATTCCCGCGACACATGGGTGTATTTTGGGAACTATCTGCAAGTTCCTCTATGCACAGCCTGGTTGGCAGAGTCACGCACTCAACAAGACGTGCATACAACATTCGTTGTCATACTAAAAAGGAAACTGCACATGAACTCCTACTTCCTTCAGGTACTTATTTTCAGTCCTCTGTGTACCCGTGCATATTCCACATCATGTGTTACTTTGCAGCATAATCACTACCAGCCCACCACTCTCTTGATTTCCATGACTCTCCTGCATTGGCAGGATTCCTGGCTGTACCATTCCAGCAGTTTTGTCTGCTGTGTAGCTTACCCAAGATAGTATGCATCCATGTAATTCAATTATTCAGAGCACTGCTCTCATCCCTCATTCCTTTGTTCACCTACTGTACTCCAGTGCTGTCTGCTCCATGGTTGTTGACAATTTCAATCTCCCTAGAGCTCTCTCCAGTTCCTGGACTGGTCTCCCCACTCAACCCCTCTCATCACACTGTCTGTATGCCCATCCTTATTGCACAGCCATACCCGGCTTTGGCTTTCATATTTACCGGGTGCTGATATCACAGATATGGGGGGGGGGGTTTCCCAGCCTCAGCCTTAATCACTCAAACACTGTATTTTCTGTTTGTGGCTCCTGTAAGTCCATGTGTCAGCCTCTACCAACTACGTTTGTCTATATGTAATTACACAGCCTTCATCCCTTCTCTCCCTGGGGGTTCCCTTTTTTGTTTAGTTGCAATTGGGGGAGGTGGGGTTAGGGTGCTCCTATTCTACCATCCCTGGGGTTGCTTCCTCTTTACCACCCTGCTTCGTATGACCTCAACCACCTACGCTCCACCAGTAACCCTCTTAGTTATGTGCATCCTTTTATGGAAGGATCCTCACCTGCACCCCACTGCTGTTACTTCTGAAGCAGCACTTTATTCTATTACTCACTCCCGTTGTGTGTCCTCCATCCCATAGTTCCTACTTCTGTCCTACCATGTCTGTGTATCATTCAATATCCTGTTTGCCTGATGTGCCTTATTCACTCATGCTCTGCAACTGCTTTCTACACTTTCTGCCAGCTCATACTAGCAGTACTCTGGACTCCATCCCTAATTCACACTTTCTGAGGTGCTGAGAGAAGGTAGGCTTCCCCTGTTTACTGGGGATGGGATTCCGTTACATTGACTACCTCATTCTACTTACTCTCTTGACATCCTCTGTCCCTAACTCTGCTGGACAGCATCGAGTGAAGGTTAGCTCACCCTGACTACCAGGGATGGGAGTCATGTCTACTTGCTCTACAGCTTCTCTACCTTCTACCAGTTGTCGCTTCCCTTTGGGAACAGAACTTCTTACCCATGCACCCACCTCACCCTATATATGTCTAGCTCCTCAAGATAGGATCATCCCATCTCAGCCATCATCGATATACGCCTGTATCTCCATCCCAAACCTGCAACTTTCATGGACTTCCTCCTGCTAGTAGCCTCACTTTCTCCTTGCCTGCAGCCACCCCTCCAGCCTCAGAGATCTACCTTGACTGGTCCACAGCTTGAGCTTGCATCACTGTTTCCACTAGCTGCTTCCTTTATCCAATACTGCTCACCACTTCCCTTCAGGAATGGGACCACCACACTCCACCTGCCTTCTGCCTTGTCTTTGTCCGTCTACATGGACAGCGTGACAAATCATCACCATCATGGAGTCTTAGCATGTCCCTGAATCCACTAGGTAATCATATCCTCTGTCCCTGTTTCCAGTTGTGCTTCCAGTTTGAAGAAGGACCTCCATTCTTCATTTGTCTCTATCTTCCTACCTCTACGGAGTGCCATCAAAGGCTAGTTTTCTCTCCCATTTACCATGCCTGGAAGCTCATTTCTACAATCAACTGTCTCGATCTTACCTGCTCTCCACCAGACTGTCACTTGATGCTCCCACCTGGACTTAAGCATTTCCTACTGTGCCTTCACCCCTTGCCCATTATCTGGAGTGTCATGCTTTGCATCTCACCTCACCTGAGTCAGGTAGGAGCTTCTGTCCGCACCTGCAGACCCAACCTTATGCAATGTCCATTTCCTAACTTCATTACCACTTTCCTCCAGTCTTGGGACCCAGTTACTCAGTCTAACTTCCAGCCTTCTTCACCTCTTGCCATCCCATTCATTCATGGACCTTCATCCTTCACCCCCTTGGCCTACTTTCCCCCATGATTTGGATCTTGCCAGCTGGTCCAGTATCTATCTTGATCCAGTCTGACTGCCTATGGGACTTCCTTGCTGCTGATCACCCGTCCAGTTGATGTCAGAGTTTCATTTCTCCTTCTGATGTGGGAACTTCCTCCTTCTTCGCTTCAGCACCTTCCATCCCTTCACTGTTTGGTTGAAACCATCGTCTGAGGTCGGACTACTGTACCTCAGCCCAGATGATCTCAGTACTGTGCTTCACTTTTTAACCTCCATAGATTGTCTTCTGGTGACTGCTACAGCCTTTCTGCATCCTGCTGCTGTTCACTGGGGCTGATCAGTTCTGTTCCTTCCTGCTCAGTTTGTCATCTGGCTTCACCTAGCTCATCAGCTTCCCTGGATGGTTCCTCCAGTTCAGCAGGATTTGATCTGGACTTCCTTCCCATTTGACTAGCTGTCTCTCAACTCTGCCTTCCTGGCTCGGGGCATCATGCCATTTGCGGTGACTCTTTTGGGCTTAGTACCTTATCTCTAACCAATACTTTTACTAGGTCAACTGCTATTCCATATTATTCATTTCATTCTCCTACTTGGCCAGTCTAGCAGTACCTTCCACTTCTCATTGGATCTCTTGTTCATTACCTGTGTGACATACTATTGCCAGCAAACATCCCATGGCTAACATGCCTCATAGACTCTTTTCATCATCATAGAATTTAACTGCTGTCCAATCAGCTCCTCAGGATCATTCATGACATCTCATTCACTTGGACATAGGAAGATCTTTCTGTTTCTAATGGATATACCCTCTGACTCCTGTCCATTCCATTACCATAATTTTCCTGTCTACTTTGCCTCACTGGCTATCCTCCTACATGGAAAGAATGTAAATCCTTCTGCTATGCTCTGACTTTGTAATTAGTGTCCCATCTATGGATACCAGGAATCACAAGATAACCCATTCAACTACGAACATCACCTGTCTTGTCTTCTACAGCCTCTCCTACTACCAAAGACTCTGTTCACCATGTTACTTGACTCCTACTCCTCAACAGTCATATGCTTGTTTTAAGAATTTCACAGATGTCTTCCAGAATATTCATCATGGGATCTCCACCGCCTAGCTGATTGCTAACTCAACACCAACCAAACCAACATTTTTGCTCCTGGACATTGCCACTCCTTATACAATCATCTGCACCTTTTCACCTAGTACCTTCAGCTGGGGTAACAACTCTTCCAGTGGACCCTTCAGCCTCTTCTTCTTGAATTACCTTAGTTAATCTCTGCAGTAAAAACCATCACCAGGAACTGTCTCTCCTGAATTCTATCCAGCAATCCATAACAGTCAAATCAAATTCACCAACTCAGTCTTGCCTCCCAATTGGTCTTAATTAGCCATAGTACTAAGATCCTATGACATTCTGCACTAATCAATCTCACTACCAATTTGGCCTACAGACTCTTCCTTATATCCACCTCCAAGCTTCTCTCAAGTACTTTGGCATCAGGATCACCTTAAACTTAACCAACCAATGCCACCACAGTGCATCTCATAGATAACCACACCACATAAATACCCATACTTACTTAGGCAGCGTACCAGCAGCGTATTCACATATAAAGTGATGAATATCATGACCAAAGAAGCCATCCATCCCTTATACCAAATTATCAGTCATTCCCCATATACATTAGGCTACCATTTGGACTGCTCCCCAACTCTACTTCTATATGTTTACTAATCACTTATGGCATTACTTCATCAGTCACTCAAACTCTCCTCTACTCATTTTACTCTGGGATGCTCACTTAGCAACTTATCGCTCACTAATCAATTTTTTACCTCCAGACTACTTTGAAAATCAAACCTTACACAAATTGGATCAGTCACCCATAGCTGTTCAAATCATCGCAAATCCCACAGTGTATCATCTGGTTTTATATAGATCAAATTATGCTCTCCCGACTTATTACGCCCCTACAAATCACTTTGGACATGCATCTTTTGTCACCTTGGAAATATGGACTACATTAGCCCTTCTTCAACTGGATCTGCTCCACACATAAGATTCTACCATACCTATGGAAAAGAAGTACTCTTCATCCTCAGGATCATCATTTAGTCTGTAGCATCCCTTGATCGAGAACAAACCATTATCTCCAGGGCACTCAAAGACTCTGTTCTACTCATTTCTACTTCTTGGATGCTTCCTTAGTGACTTCTCCTTTAGTACTGAATTCCTTGCCTCCAGACCATACCTTGACATTCAAACCTTTCACATGTTGGATCATTCACCAATGACTTTTTGTACCATAGCATTTCCACCATTCCCTGTCAAGTAATTTATCAATCAAGTCATGCTCCCTGTGCTCATTACACTCTTGCAATTCCATGGGACAAGCATCATTTATCATCTTGGAAACTTGGACTTCCTTCACCCTCCTTTACCTGGATTTACTTCACACTTCAGATCCTATTGTTCCTTCAGAAAAGACCTACTCTTCAACCTCAGGATCATTGTTCGATCTGCATCACCCATGGATAGAGGATGGATTATCATCTCTCTCCAAGCAGCTCACCAACCTCAAATTAGCTATGGTTACTAGAACCTAGGTCCTTCTCCTTTTAGTATGCCCAGAGGACAGGCAGATATACAGCCATGGGTTCTCAGAGGTTTCCCCCACCTGAGTTTTCTTCCTCTCCTGAGTGCCAGGGGGTCATACTCTCAATGAGTTGGAGGAGGTATTTTTTGGGGGCCTTCTATTCCCTACAAACTACTACCTAAATACCTACTACTCAAGGGTGGGAATAGAGTAAAGCCACAAAAAGCACTACAAGTTACACAAGCACTGTATACCCCATCTCTTCCCATTGCTATTCCACAAACATTGAATGGGAGGGCTTGGCCTGAGTTTCAATGTGGGGAATAGCTCCTCCCTCAACCTCTATTTAAGATCTCCACTAAATGCACCTCTCTTGCTTAGGGAGTGTTTTTTGTCCACCACCATCCCCTCCTTCTCCTTCTCCAGCATTCTTCTCACCCTTGTTCATGGGTATTCTATTCCTTACAAATTACTACCTACATACCTACTATTCAAGGGTGGGAATAGAGTAAAGCCACAAAAAGTACTACAAGTTACACAAGCACTGTATACCCCATCTCTTCCCATTGCTATTCCACAAACAATGAACCAGATGCTAAGATCTCTCTGACAAGGCTATCTTTTTTCCTATAGGCTTCCTTGGTTGTAGACTAGGCCCCTCATCCCCTCACCATGTCTTTCTCTACTCGGAAATATCTTCTCCAATAAAATCTTTATCTGTGATCATAGCTTGCATCTCTATTCCATTACTTAATACCCTTCCTCCACCCTCCTTCTCCACTGGAAAACTGCACCTGCATTTTGGGGAATCAGCAATTGCAATTTTCTGCAAACTGACATGTTCCATAATTTCTAGTAATTTTTGAGTTTTTACATTGAACTGTGTAAAAAGTATTGACATTATAAATAAATACTCTCAAATATATTGACAACTTGCATGTAGAACTTGGGTTTGGCTGAAATAATGCAGTGCAATGTAGGGGAATGATTTTATGTGACACTGCTTTGTTCTGAATCTTTGCCTTGTTTGGTTTCAAAATCCACTGGTCAAGCATAAGTACACTTAAACACTTAACATTTGGTTTGTGTTGAAGCAGTTTATCAGTAAATCAAAACTTATTTTGCCACAGAGTAGAGACTGAAACAAAAGATGGGGAAAAAGGTGCACATTATCACATTCACCTAAATGTGGTGCTAACTATGAAGCCTTTTGTAAGTGGTAGGGCAGATTTTTTCTTGTGAACATACTTTAATTGAGAACTAGTTTTGATTCAAACAGCTGAGGAATTTGGATGGCCCTTCTGATTTTAAACTTAAATAAACTGGTTGGTAACAGTGATCTCGCTCTTATCAATATACCGCCTAGATGCTCACATGCAAAGACCACAATATAAACCTGACTAAAGTCTGAAAACAAGCTTATAAAGCATATAAACTGTTTCTGAACATTTATCTGTAACTAAACAAAATCATTGCAGCCAGAGAAAAACAAAGGTAAATACAGGGTACCCTGACTACTGTATGATGCAGTAAAATATATATTGATATTTTTGGTAACCAGGTAAGACCAACTCTAGCACAATGCCTGTTTTCAGAAGCAACCCAGGAGCACTGAGGAGGTTAAGGATTTGCTCAGAGTCACATAGTATGTCAGTGGAGGTTGTGGGAATCAAAACTAGGTCTGTTAGATGTCCTCAGCTCATTCACAGTTTATGACTCTAACCTCTAAGCCGTACTGCCACCCCAATAACCCCCAGATTTAATGTTTAAATATGTGATTTCAAAAATGGTGCACATTACCTACAGTGCAAATTATGAACATTAAATACTATAACTTTTTACTAAAATTAAATTATTCACCACTCTATCTGCTTATTTTCTCTTGTACCAAAGTGGGTGAATAGTTGACAGAGCACTGTAAACAACTATTGATCAAGCTTCTTTATTCTACACCCAGAAACAGAAACATTAGTTTATTCTTTATTTATTTAGTATTGATTTGTTGTGGCTCACTTTATGGAATATATTTAGCACTGTATGAGGTAGATGTTTTTAAATTTTGAAAGACAGGGCCGGCCCGTCGGTGCAGCAGTTGGATTTCCACTTGTGACACAAGTGACCCGGGTTCAGGAATGGACCAGAGTCATCTGAGGGCTTTCCGGAGGGGGAGGATGAAGTGTCCCATGGGCTGCTCTCCTTCTCTGGAGGGAGGGTGCAGTGCATGACCAGTGCTACAGGGACCCCTGGCAGAGGCTAGGGCACCACAGCAGCTGGCATCAGAAAGATCCTGAGGAGTGGGATGGATGCTGGCATCATTGCACACTCCTGCCCCTTGCTTACAGGGGGAAAAAAACTTCTGCATCTAGCGCCTTGATGGCGCCCACCTTGCTGATCCTAAAAATTGCTCCCAGGCCAACTCCCCCTCGTCCTATCCTGATGTCTGAAGCACTTAGGGCCTGTGCCATGGCCCTACCCTTGGGGAAAGCTGGGGGTATCGAGGGAGAGTAGCGGCTCATGTGGGTAGTGAGGGACAATGAGGACCATGACCCAGGCTGAGGGTACCGGCGCTAGATGGTGGGCCAAAAAGTCTAAATAAAAAAAAAAATTTTTGAAGACAGGCAACACTTACAATAGCTTATTAGTTTAGTATTCATTTTAGGAACACAAGCTTTTCTTTATGTGTTAAAACATATTCAAGTGACAGTGTATTCATTTAGCAATTTATACTGACAAATACATGTTGCAGAAAACAGCAAATGATTTATTATGAAGCATTCAGAGGCCCAGATATTCAAAAGGGTTGCGCATGGCGCAACAGTGTTGCGCCATGTGCAACTCACTGATATGCCCGGTGCGATATTCAAATGAGAATTGCTCCTGGCACAAATCCCGATGTGCTGGAGCGCATCAGTAATGTATGTAGGCTCAGGTGGGAGGGCATGCCCATGCATACTCTGCACATCCTGATATTCAGCCCAGGATGTGCTGAGCCATGCATGCACAACCTCTACTTCGTACCAAGACAAAGTTGATCCAAAAAAGGAGCAATAGCTGGCCACCACAGGTGAGCCACCATATTGCAGGGTGCAACATGGCAGCTGCCACCTGTGGGTGGCCACCTGATCTCTGGATGCACCTCCATGGTGGTGCCCCACCATGCCCAATCATGGGCATTGGTATGTAAAATAGAATTATATCCAGGGTCTGGGTGGACTGTCAGCCTGATCGGCTTAAAATACGAACACTTTATATTTTCAGGTCCAGCGACCCCTCCTCCCGCCCACTGGATCCTCACTGCCCGCCTCCCCGCCGCGGTGGCAGTAGCACTCACCACCTGCCGCCCCGCTGGCCGCTGACTGACACCATCAGTAGGCTGTACACCCATTGGTCCACAGCGTGAGCCAACGGCATGCAACTCATATTGTATTATACATTCCAGATATGTGAATGGATCCATTACATATCTGAATGTGTAGTATGGTATGGTTGCACAACCCGGTCGCGCCGCGTGGACCAATGGGCGACAGCCCCACCGATGGTGTCAGTCAGTGGGCGGGTAGCAGGTGGTGGTGCTGCCACACGCCGCTAACCAGAGGGAGCAGAGCAGTGGATCAGTGGGGGGTGGGGAAGGGGTCCGCTGGACCACCAGGATATAGGAATCTTTATTATTTTGCTTAAGCCTGCGATCGGGCTGACAGCGGTCCACTGGACCACCAGGGATATAGGAATCGTTATTATTATACTTAAGCCCGCGATCAGGCTTACAGCAGTCTACTGGATCACCAGGGATACTGGATCCATATTTATTTTACTTAATCCCAGATTGG
Organism: Neoceratodus forsteri; assembly: GCA_016271365.2. Lineage (NCBI taxonomy): Eukaryota > Metazoa > Chordata > Ceratodontiformes > Ceratodontidae > Neoceratodus > Neoceratodus forsteri. Next base: position 794,591,718 of record CM028136.1, read on the forward strand.
GCTGACAGCGGTCCACTGGCCCACCAGGGATATTGGATCCATATTTATTTTACTTAAGCCCGCGATCGGGCTGACAGCAGTCCACTGGACCACCAGGGATATCGGATCCATATTTATTTTACTTAAGCCCGCGATCGGGCTGACAGTGGTCCACTGGACCACCAGGGATATAGGATTCAGTTTTATTATACAAATGCCTGCGATCGGGCTGACAGTGGTCCACTGGACCACCAGGGATATTGGAATCTTTCTTATTTTACAAATGCCTGTGATCGGGCTGATAGCAGTGCACTGGACCACCATGGATATTGGAATCTTTCTTATTTTACAAATGCCCGCGATCGGGCTGTGGGGCACATTGCAGTGCTGCAAGGGGCATCGGTCCCTGATGGCTGCTGCCTGTCAGGGCGCCAGGTGCAAGTCGCCGGGGATCGGTGCACCTGCATGCAAATGGAGCCATAATGATATGCAAATGGCTCCATTTGTGCCTTGCACACATTATGGCCCCATTTGCATGTGCACTTTTGAATATTGTGGTTGTTGCACCTAGCACAATGGAACTTGCACTAGCGCATCTCCCTGCTCCACTCTGGCCACCTGCGCTGGTGCAGTGCCACTGCACCATGTGTGCTGAGGGTGGCCAGGGTGCGATATTCAACGAAGCTGAACCATGGCACAGCTCCATTGAATATCGCCCAGTGAATGCCCCTGCGCATCCAAGTTGCGCTGTACCCAGGCTTGTGCCACAGCCTGACGCAGTTTGAATATCTGGGCCAGGGTCTATAGTAGAACTCCCGCAATTTCCCTGCAATTTTTGGAAAAAGTTCTGCAATTTTGGGTAACTTTTTCCTCAATTTTCCAGTGGTCCTGCTCATCTCCCACCATTCTTCCATCCCTACCCTTTTTCCTGATCACAGTCCTTGATGTAAGACTTGTCCAAACCACTGTTACAATTCCTTGATGAATGCTGGACCATCCGCTGACAGCACAGTGCATTTTCTGCAGTCTTATCTTTTTTTTTTAACTTTATTTTACCACTGTATAGACAGCAGCTTTTGTATGGCCTCCTTTTACCTATCTACACATCTGTGCATATTATTTTCACTACTATTTATTATTTGTGTGTATTGTGTATATTATCTCTGTATTCACTCCTAGTTATTATTGTAGGTATTGTGTATATAATTTCTGTATGCACATTTATTTTACACGCTGTTTTCACACTGCTTGTTGTTCTTTTATGCTTCCCTGTACTCTTTTCACCAGATTGCATCTAGAAAAGCATTGCTTGCCAATCAGTAATCCTTCCCGGTGGCATTGTTAAATAAATAAACAAAACCTTGCTATAAAAACAATTTTTATCAAATACAGTAGGGTTTCCTTTTAGCAGTATTGATAATAATTGAGTTTAGTCATAGGTAGTTTTTTTTTGGAGGGGGGATCATGTTCATAATGCTGTGTTTCATTGTTTGATCTTTCTAATTTTTTTAGATTAACATGAAGTTTGTGACTTGTAAAAGTAAGAAAATGTATCCCATGTGGACATGTAGGCTCCTGAATACTCTGGTCACTGCTGAGTGCAGTCTTAGGTTATAACGTTTGCATTTTAAAGGATGAAGATTTAAAGGTTGGCTTGAGATGTATAAAAGGAAGCCAGCTCAGTTAAGTGGCAGTTTGCATCTCTTTTTATAGTGTTGCTACTCTATATTTTCACTCAAAGCCTACATTTTCTATTTTTAACTTCAGATGACATTGGACACTTCAATGCTTCCTTGAACCCCTCCCTGTCTTCAGTCATGTGCTTTGCCTGTCTCTGTGGTTTCTTGTTACAGTACACATTAACTCCTGACTATGTGTGCCTACCTCTGTCCCAAGGCACTGTGGTTAGCCCCTTAGCATGGCCTGTACCCTAGTAAATCCAGTCTGTCATTTCCTGCCACAGGATATTACACATTAAATCTCTGTGGAAATTCCACTTTTCCCCTGATAATTAAACAAAGTATCTTACAGTTATTAAAGCAGTATGTTAGCTTTTTCAACGTTATTTAAAAATGTTTTTATGACATTACTCTGTTGAATGCCAATTAACTGGAAAGCAATAGCATTTGAAATGATACACAGTTTTAGTAATGCTGTTTACTAAGAACATTTTGACATATGGGCGTGCCTTCTTGACACATTTAGAAAATTAACTACATTCTTTGTTTCAGTAGCATTTTTAAATTGATTGTCCTAAATGCATTTTGTGTTGTGCTTAATGTAACCTTAAGAGTGGCTCTTCTGATCCATATAGAGTTGCACCCCCTTCCCAGATGTGTCTAAGGGACTCAGTCAGACTGAAAAAAAACTGGAGGTTGCAGGAAGTTGCAACCACCCAGAGGGGTGCAGTGTGGAGGAGGAGGAAGAGAGACAAGTCTGCTGAAGGTTTATGTAGGGGGTTGGCTGGTTGGGCAGGGCATGGGGGCCCACTGCTCCACCAAACACTAGGCAGATCACTTATGTACATTGAGACAACAGGTCAGAGAAAACTGAAGGACGGAAGCAGTAACCACCCTCCCCAACCCCAAATCTCTATACAGAGCCACAGTCAAGATCTGCTGCTCTATCTTTGGGTTGAATTTTGGTTATTTAGGCATTTGGTGTGGAGAAGGGGCACCCCTCTCTCCGGTGAAGAAAATCTGGGGGAGTAGCAGGGCCATATGTTGTCTTTGTCTGGGCAGAATGAAAAGTAAAATGTAAAACATGAGTAGGTTGGAGTTTGGAGACAGGGTTTTGAAAATTGGTATCAAAATAAGAGGTAATCCAGCAACCCAACGTTTTGATGATCTGAGTAAATTTGTTTATGGCATTGTAACTGCTCCTATGTGGAAAGGATTACCAGAGTATAATGCATTACTCATCCAATGTAAATTGCTGTATATTCATTTATGTGCTGCTATTTATTTTGTATTGTTGTATAAGGCACCCAAAGCCTGCAGCACTGAATGCCTAAGAACTAGAAATGCTACTACTACTTCTACTACTACTACTATCACCACCATTACTACCATTACCACTACTACTACTATAGGAATGGATCTAATTCCAGATTGAAATGAGTGAATGAAGTTACCTAATTGAACAAGATGTAGGGGGTCATGGCCTGCAACTGAACAGAATCAACATTTGAGCTCTGAGCTCCCTGAAGAACCCCACAAAATCCTAAAATATTTGGATCTTTCCAGTGTACGTCGACTATAGCAAGTTTTATTGAAATATAACTATTTGCCCATCTAGAAACATAGAAACATAGAATGAAGGCGGATGAGTAATCTGGACATGGCCACCAAGAAAAACATTTCCAACATCGTGGATCTCTCTCAGAGAGCCTGTGTTATGGAACATAGGCTAGCTGAAATGGAGGACAGCTGACATAAGATGGGAGCCAGACTTCGAGAATAGAATAGGATGATTAATCAGCTGTGGTCCAGAGTAGAGGACCTTGAAAACCACAGTCGTCGGAACAATCTGCGGTTCGTCGGGTTCCCTGAGGGCTGCGAGGGGCCAGACACTATCCTGTTTTTACAGAACGAGCGGCCTCACATACTGGATTGGCACGATGGGGCTCTGCTTGAAATTGATAGGGCTCACCATTCGTTTGCTCCACGGTCTACACCCGGGGGCCGCCCACTTACTATCCTCACCAGGTTCCTCCAGTTCCAGGACAGAAAAAATATCACCAAACTTGCCCGTGGGAAAAAGGAGCTCTCCTGGTAAGGCCATCGCATACAGATTTTTGCTGACTATTCGCAAGAGGTTACCATGAGATGCAGGGCCTTCACTCCAGCACTTAGAGCCTGTGCTGACCTAAGACTCGAGTATTCTCTTCGATACCCTGCCTCCCTCGGAGTTATTGTTAATAGTACCCCTCGGCTATTCGACAACCCCACATTAGCAGAGAATTTCTTGGCAGCACAAGCTCCTAAACTGAACTGGGGCAAGTTTAAAGATATTGTTAGCCCTGAGGCTGTTGACACTATGCAATCACTGATAGAAACTGGACAACAGGTGACCAGTCTGGTAACTCAAAGCCCCTCACACCTGCACCCATCCACTCATACACCCTCTAAGAAATCCCCAGGCAGTAAACAGAGGAACAGGCGTAAGGCAAGGATAGAAGGGATACATGTTGACTAGACACCTCGGCTCCACTCCAGGAGCTGCAGTGACAGCCCTGATTCGGTCACCTCACACAGCAAGCTGGACATGAGCAACAACCAGTTCATCGCTTTGATGGATCTACCGATGGATGACCCACTGCAAGATGTGCCCAAGCTGCCCTGGAGCTCGCCTTAAAAGAACAGTAGGCTTCAGTCTGCAAGAGGCCTTTCTTGTGTGGAATCAACAAATATCCAATCTCCTGAGGCCTCTGCAAACTCTGAACAAGCCCTCATTGGAGGACATATCACTGAAGCTAACCCTGCCATAAACTCTGTGGGCTGAGCAGGAACTTGATCCCTTTGCATTTAGTCTGGTTTTCTCTCTGCCTCTTCAATCCGATGACTCCACCGGCCTACAAATGGTTTACCTTGCTGCAAATACCCCGTTCTGGGGACAGTAAGTATATGATGTATCAGCAGTGGGGCTGTTTTAGGGCTGGGTTATCTAGCAAGTACTAGTCTTTATTGCCTTTTATATGAGTTGGTTTTTGCCCCGTAGTTTGGCTTCTAGCATATATCTTACGTCCTGCCCCTTGGAGTATATATGCAGGACAGGGAAGACATATGCCCCCTTTGCCTAATTTACCCTCCTCGAGTTGAGGAGGGGCACAAGGTTAAGGATTTACTTGCTCTTACATAAGCTACATACTTAGACAGTCGCTGTTTAAACTGTACAAGTCGGAGGGATCTATAGCATCTGGCTATAGTGGGGGAGTACAGGGGGACTTTGGAGTTCAAGGGGACTCCTTCTCCTTGATGTACTCAAGTTTCTCACCCTCCAGCGACACCGCTGTTGGTATCTGGGCTGTGTACTAGCTACTAACACAGATGCTGGTCATGTTCTGTGATGTTTACTTAAGGGTTGGGGGAGGGAGGTTATGTTAATAACTCAGTTATTGTTTATACATGGTTATTTCTAATTTGTATGTTTAAATAAATTTACTAGGTGGTCAGTTTGCACCACCTAGAATTATTTCTGCTTATGGCAATCCGATGGAAGTGGTTATGGTTCGATACTGGTGCAGAGGGATAGTTGGGCTAGCTACTGACACTAGCTATAGCCCTGCCACATGGGGTTTTCGATCTTACCCATATTCAGCCATGGCACACCCCAAGGAAGATGGAACTTAAACTGATCTCTTGGAATGTTAGAGGGCTTAATTCCCCAGTTAAAAGGAAGAAGGTGCTGCTTCATCTTAAAAAATTGGGCCCCCTTATAGTGTTCCTCCAAGAAACAAAGCTTTCCTCTGTGGAGGCAAAGAAACTCAAACAAGGATGGGTAGGTGAAGAGATAAATAGTGTGGCAGAAGCTCATTAGCGAGGAGTCTCTATACTGCTCCATAAAAATTGGGCTGGAAATTGACTAGACATACCCAAGATAAAGATGGTATATGGGTTATGGCTGAGATGGACACCCTGGAGGGCTCACTGATCTTTGTCAATATCTATGCTCCCAATCAAGACTGCCCTCAATACTTCCATACCTTAAACCAAACCCTTTCTGAATTCAATTCTAACCAAGCTCCAGTATTAATGGGGGAGACTTTAATCTGACACTGGACCATATACAAGACAGAAGTAATAAGACCCCTGAACTCCACAGACAAACTAAGTTAGCTGTTCAAGGACTCATGAGCGAACATGTACTGCTGGATGCCTGGAGGGCACAGCAGCCGGGGGATCGTGATTTTACTTATTTTTCCCTAGCGCATGGATCTTCTAGTAGAATAGACTTCTGGCTTATTTCCTCTAGGCTATATGAATCAGTTGTCCACTCACTCATACATCTGATCATCATCTCAGACCATGCATCCTTAGAACTTATGATTCGGCAGGGGCAGGTTTCCCCTCCAACCTCTACATGGCGCTTGGATCCCCTCCTGTTGGAGGATTTAGAATTCCAGAAGTGGCTAGGCCCTGAAGTGGTGGACTATTGGGGCATAATGACAACATGGAGGTCTCAGACTCAACCCTCTGGGAGGCTTTTAAGGCCACTATCAGGCAGAATAATTGCCTTTGCTTCCGTCAGGAGGCGTCGCCGAGAGACTGATCAACGAGCCCTTGAGAAACAACTCTATACATTAGAATCTCAGTATAAATTGCTTAACTCCTTCCCAGACCTTGCTAGCCCAACTGATAAGTACCAGAATGTCACTCAATGCTCACCTCACTCAGCAGGTCAAGCTGAACCTATGAAGAATATGGCATGCATACTGGGAGGGGGGGAAGGCTAGCAAACTTCTAGCCTATCGTTTAAAACATCAACAAGCTTCTCGAATGATCCATTCTTTAGCAGATCAGCAAGAGGGTAAATGCTATTCCCAAAAAGGGATCAATGAGATCATGTCTCAATTCTATGAACAGCTTTATGCATCTCCCCATCCCCCCGATATACTTAAAATTCAAGGTTTCTTGGCCGCGTTAACTATCCCTCAACTCCCAGACAAGGATTCCCAAGCATTGGAATCCCAGATCTCAGAGGAAGAAGTGGTGGGAGCGATTAGATCCATGAACCTTTACAAGGCCTCGGTAGGGATGGGTTGCCCATAGACTTCTATAGAATCCCAGGAATTAACCTGACCCCGTATCTAGTCTGAGCATTTCATCACTCCCTCTTGGTTGGTAAACTCCCTCCTACCTTGAGAGAAGCTACCATTACAGTTCTTCCCAGGAAGGGGAAAAACACACTTTCCTCGAGTAGTTATCACCCTATAGCGCTCATTAATGCTGATGCTAAGATCCTGGCTAAAGTTCTGGCAACTAGACTCGAACATCTCCTCCCAGGCTTAATCCATCCCTCACAGGCTGGTTTTGTTAAGGGCCGCCTAGGGTCTGATCACAACAGGACTCTGATTTCGCTGATGCACCTCGTTAAGCATCTAAAACACCATCTGTAGCCCTGGCCATTGATTTCAAAAAGGCATTTAACCCAGTAGAGTGGTCTATTTCACACTTTCCACTATGGGAATGGGCCCCAACTTTATTTCCTGAATTAAACTCCTACATGCCTCTCCATGGCCTCTGTCCTAACCAATGGTATCTTGTCTATGCCCTTTCAACTACAGAAAGGCATGAGACAAGGCTTCCCTTCCCCACTTTTATTTGTCCTGGTTATAGAACCCTGCCATCACTCTCTGGGAATCCCCACAGATTCCTGGAATTGAGGGGGACTCCATATTCAAACTTCTTTTATGCTGATGATCTCCTCATTACTATGGAATATACTCTCCAAGTGATAAAGGACATCTTCATCATTCTAGCTGAGTTTCTCATGTATCAGGTCTTAAGCTGAATCAGTCCAAAACTGAGGTTCTCCCACTGAACTCAGAATCCTCAGGAAACTCTTCATTAACTTAGGGCTAAACTGGTCCCCAATGGTATTAAATATCTGGGCATTATTCTACACCGAACTTGGACAAAATGCTCTCTATTAACTTCACCAACCTCATAAAATCACCCAGATTAGATATAGAAAGATGGAAGAGCCTGAAACTGTCGCTAGCTGGGAAAATTGACTCCATTAAGCTGATGGCTGCCCCAAAGATGCTATATGTTCTGGTTCATTTACCAATGCCCATCCCCCAGAAATGGTTTAAAAAAATGGAGGCCCTTATGGGCAATTTTCTATGGGAAGGGACCCGTCCCAGATTTAGCAAACTAATGTTAAGGCAGCACTGGAGTAGAGGTGGGTGGGGACTCCCCTGGCTACAAGGGTACCACATGGCCTATGTTCTGACTCAGATGACTAAATGGTTACCTAGGACAGATCAGGCCTCCCCTTCCTGGCTACCATTAGAAGTTTCCTGTTGAATGCTCCTTCCTGCAGTAGCCCTACAGCAATAAATCCCCCCCCGGTTTCTCCTGCTATACTGACTTCAGTTAAATACTGGAGGAGAACCCTTGCCCTTCTAGGCCAAAACCCGTCCCCATGAGAATTTACCCCTCTGTGGAACAACTCTTCCATACAAGTAGTAAACCTCATGCTCCATTGGCAGCTTTGGGAGACTCAAGGTATTGCCCTGATACAGGATCTGTTACTCCCAGGTACATACTCACTGGACTCGTTTGAAGCCCTGAAAACTTGCTTTCACCTCCCTACAACCCACTTTTGGAGATACCTCCAAATCAGGGATGCCATCACCCATTTACCCAATGCTCCACTCATAAAGGAGATCCCTCAGGACCCCCATCCCATTAGTACATGGGGTATGCTCCTCAAAAATAGAGCAAGCAGGATTTACACGGACCTTAGGGATGCCATGGAGGATCCTATCTGATCCGCTAGAGTTCAGTGGGAGTCAGATCTACAGATCCCTATTTCTCATCACCAATGGATGCATGGATGGATAACGATCCACAAAGCCTGTAGAGACGGTCGCACCTGCCTTATCATGAACAAGACCCTTCATAGGTGGTATCGGGACCCTGCCAAACTTAAGCGTATGGGTTTCATTCCGGCCGACAACTGCTGGAGATGTGGCAATCAGGGGGCTAACCTATTTCACACTCTCTGGTCATGTCCCTCTCTTCATCGCTTTTGGCTTTCAATCCAGACTATGTGTCAACAAATATTTCCTATGGTTTCCCCTGACCCCTCTCTTCTTCTCTTGGGGTGTGGAAACCCATCCACACTGAAACATTCCCCCAGGGCCAAATGGATCACTGGTATAGGGGCTATAGCCAGAAGATGAATCCTGATGAGATGGAGATCCTCAGATATCCTGACATTTCAGGAATTCCTTCCAGCTGTTGCACAAGGAGCTATGCTGGAGAGACTCTCCAGCTTTGCTGGGGGCTTAATCTCTCAATTTGATGAATGCTGGCAACCCTTCCTCAACTTGAAATACTGTCATGACTCCCCGAAAGGCTAAGTTGTCTGTCTCTACCAGGAGCAGTAAGGGTTCCCAACCTCCTCATCGCCCAACTGTGTCCCCCCCAGATGATTTAGATGTGGCATATGACTGTTTTCCCCTTCCCCTAGCTCAGATTGCATTTTCTGTATATAGTTCTTATTAGTACATATATAACTATCAGATTGCACTACACTGGACCTTAATTTGTAATTATATGTCTCAGGCCTCTTCTGTGCACCTAGTATTGTCATAGAATAATATGCCATGGTCCCTTATGTGAGTTCATACACTGGGACCCGGCTACGTCATAACTGGTATCCTTCTGCACAGTCCGGACATGGGATTTACTTCATAACCAATGTGATTGGCTGTTTCAGACAATGCTACTGTATCCTGTGTTAATGCTCTTATTTGGACATCTGGACATACTAAATGTTGCGGTATGGTCTTAGATCCTGTCTGTACTCATTTGTGTGTGTGTGTGGTGCTTATTCCTTCAACTAATAAAATCTTCACCTATTAAACAAGATGTAGTTATGGCACAGCCGTTTTTTGTGATAAAAATAATTGAGGATAAGAAGATGTTATAATGGAAGCCCAGAATCATCAAGAATGGACATGGACCTCATTTCAGACTGTGTTTCAAAGTACAGTAATGGGATTGTTGTCAACTGTGATAACTTATATTGGACAAACAATGAAGTTGTACATAGATGTTGCAGCACATAACGTATTGGTGTCACAAAAGTATCTTCATCAAGTTCGAACAGAGTGAGGAGAAGAAGCTGGTTTTATTCCAACGGTTGATGTTAAAGAATTAGCATAGGAAAGGGCTGGAAGAGATGTGAGAGTTTATGATAATCCCAAAAATGTATCTCAATTTTCAATGAATCCAGTATCCCAAGCTCTAACATGGCTGCAAACATGTACTCTTTTAAAAGTATGACAATGAAAATTCAGTAAGCAAATTATCAATCTTAGAATGATTGAGATGTAGTGTATATGAGATCTATGGCATTTTCAAAGTCTGATAATGAAAGACATTTGCCAGTGTTAATATAGAGGAGAATTGAGAATTCTCCAGGTCATAAAAGCCATAGAATGTGAGTGCTATGGAAGACTCTCAGCCGCTGATCAAAGGTTGGGGAAAACTATCTGACCAAAGTAATTTGATAAGATGGAGTAATACAGTAGTTCCAAAGACATGGGCATCTATTTGTTTGTAGCTTAGGAGATGACTTTTGGAGACTTAGTAAGCCAGTGCAATCATCAGATGGATTGAGTCCTATCTCTCTGACAGGGTGCAGCAGGTAGTGATGGGGAATTTCTCCTCCTCCCCAATGCCTCTATCTTGTAGAGTTCCACAGGGCTCGATCTTGTCACTGATGCTGTTTGTGGTGTACATGCTGCCCCTGGGTGAGATCATTTGGCAGTACAACATGGAGTTTCACTGCTATGCAGATGACACCCAGCTGTATTTGTCATTTGCACCCGGAACATCTGGTGCTGTCAATGTGCTTAGCATCTATCTAGCTAAATTCATTGACTGGATGGCTTCCAGCTGGCTGAGACTAACCACGGATAAGAGAAGTGCTAGTGATCGAGTCAGGTCACAGGCATGATGGGTCACAATCGGGAGCAGACACGGGTCTTTTCCTGGGGTCTGCTCTGTTGGTTGCTTCCCCAAGGGTGCATAATCTAGGTGTGATCAGGGCAGCAGGCTGATCTTTGAAGTTCAGGTATCATCTGTGATCAAGAGTGGTTTCTACCACTTGCGGAACATCACTAGGATAAAGCCCTCATTCTGCCTGAGGATCTGCCTACTCTGGTACATCCCTTTGTTACCTCTAGGCTCGACTACTATAACACTCTTTACTTTGGGGTCATGGAAGGGATCCTTTGCAGGCTGCAGTTGGTGCAGAACATGGCAGCCCGGTTGCTGAAGGGATGCCTAGGTCCTGCCATGTGACCCCGGTCCTGCATGATCTGTACTGGCTGCCGGTCAGCTAGAGGTCCTTTTCAAGGTGGGCTAGCTTACCTATAAGGCTCTATATGGGCTGGGTCCAGGCTACCTGTCGGAGCTCCTGACACCTGCGACCTCTGCTCACTCCCTCCGCTCCTCTTCGAGGGGCCTCCTGGGTTTGACTCAGGACATCTAGTGATTGAGCTTTCAGTGTCTCTGGGCCAACCCCTGTGGAATGCGCTCCATCTGCAGTCTGGGAGGCCCCTTCGATTGGTGTTTTCAAGCAGAGGCTAAAGGCCCACCTTTCAGCCTGGCATTTACAGAGTAGCCTGCATCCATCATGTTACTGCTATAGTGAATTTTAATAACTGAATTTGACTTTATTTATTTTTGTTATTTCTGAATTTTAATAGTTGTTTTATGTTGTAATATTTTGTCAGGCACTCAGAACTCTGGATTGGGTGTCCTATAAAATAAAATGTGCCTTGCCATTTTTCTTGCCTTGTATTTGAGTATGTTAGGGAAGGTTGACATTCAGCTCCATTAATATGAGGATAAAATTGAATACCAAATAGGTATTGTTTGATCATGATGTTATGCAATGATTTGATTTCTGTACAAGAAACAAAAGATAGCCATTGTTTGGTTGAAGTACCAGGATATTGAGGATTTAAAGTGCTTTTCCATGTTGCCATGGGCTGAGGCTTTTCCTTATATTTATCCTAGCCCTCAGGACACTGGCAGCAAGAGCACCTAGTATGTATGTGCAGACTAAAGCCTGCCCATGTATGCCAGCCAGCATCCTCACTCACACACTGCTTCTAACTGCACTGCTACCTATGGTCATCTAGGTGGCAGTACAGCATCAGAGCCTGCACCCCTCCTTCCCCAGAGCAGGAGAGCATCCTCTGGAAGGTTCAGTCCTCCTTCCCATGACTGGCCCTCAAAAATCAAAGCTAATTCTTTAACCTGGGCCACCAGCCTTGCAAGCAGCACTGCTGTGAAGAAGAAATTTGAAGGACAGGGAGTAGGGAGATGCACAAAAGATGTTAGGAAAGTTATTTTAGGGGAAATGAAGATCAGCAGTGAAAGCTGCCTGTCCCACTTAGGCTCAATATCAATACATAAAAAATGTACATAAGACATCAGAGCAAAAGGAGTAGAAGAATGAAAGAAAAGGACAGAGGAGGTAGGAGAGATAGTAATGGAGGCAGGTAAGCCAGAATTTGGAGACAATAGAAATTATTTTGTATTGTTTATTGTTCTATTTCTATATATGGATCCTTGTTCGAGTATGAATTGAGTGTATTCGAACTGTCATCCTGTATTTAATGTAAAGCCGTTTTTTTTACATTGCTTTTGTCATAGTACAGCTGGATAGCCATCTAGATTTTCCTCTCACATAAAGGCCATTTGCACTAAACTCCATCCTAAACTAGGCATCCTTTACCATAACAGAGACTGCCTCCCTGTAATCACTCACCGTGACCTGATTACAAAAACAATCCTGCCTGTATTTGACTATGCCAATGTTGTCTACACCACTGCTCTGGCAATCCATCTCTCTAGGCTTGATACTCCCCTAAACTCATTCTGTTGCTTTGCTACCTCCTCCCTTCCCCTCATTCACCAGAGTCTCCTCTACTCCTCCCTCTCCATCACCCCTCTTTCCCACAGACAGGAGTTCCACAGCCTCTCCCTCATTGTCAGATACTGGTTTGGGACTCGTCCCCCCTATCTCCTCTCCCGCTTATCTTCTGCTCACCCTTCTACATATTCCTCCACTCCAGGGACATCATTCTTTCTCCTCCCCACCTCACTTTAGAGTGGGTCATCTGCCTCTCTCTATCACCTCCTCTTCTCTGAAACCAACTTCCCTGGCTACTCACCACCCGCCCCACCTCTTTTAAATACCAACCTTTGTCTCCTTTCTAGCTCAAACTGCTGCTGCCCTTCCTCTTCCCCGCCACCTCCCACCAAGCCAACTTTCCTCTTTACTATTCCCGTGTGCCACCATCCTGCTGGCTACTTTGTCTCCTTTTCTACACATCCCTTCTTTTTGGCACTCAATCTGTTCACAAAGTACTCACAATATGCTGCTATGTCCTGTTGTTACTTCTGATCATACACAAAACATATACTGTATAGCAGCTTATATTGGCACCCTCTTTATTTAGCGTGAGTGAGATGCAGTACTATTTAGCGCCCTGTTAAATTAGCGTATCAGCTTCATGTCCCATTACAGCACTATGCTCCCTGTAATATTAGCAATCAGCTTATTTTAGCGCTTTTGTCAGTTAAGCTAATATAGCAAAAATAAACTGAAAGCTAATATTTCCTGCTTTACAGTACAGTGTTATTGCTACAAAGGCGCTGTATTCTCACTCAGATGCAGTGTAATATAATGTCTTGATTTTTATTTCTGATTGTTAATTTAATCCTGTATCTCCTACCTGTCCGTTCGCCGGATTTCACCTGGAATGAGCCTCGGCTCAGTGTACCTTTCCCAGCCACAATCTTTTAAATAAACAAATACATTTAAAAAATAGTATTAACATTTGTTACTTGACCATTAGTTCTGATCTGTAGTCCTGGTGGCTACATTTGATACATGCAGTCTGAATGCCACTATTATATTCTTTACTCATGCGCTCCCCTTTGCCCTTATGATATCTCTTGGAAATTATGTTGATCTCAGCTTCAGTCTGTATTACTAGGTGATGTTGCACTTTGAAATAATGAATGATTTATGCTGTGTTGTAAATATATTTGTTTTATATCATCTTATATCTAACTTTGACATGCTGTTTATTTTCTGCTTATGTGATTTGAATGTTCATTTCCTGTGCATCACATATTCAATGTCAAAGGAGACACTCTATAGCATATTAAATTTATCTTATTAGGCAACTATGTTTGCTGTAATAAATTATATATATATATATATATATATATATATATATATGCAATATTAAATAATTACAAACATAATATGAAACTGAACATCACTAATATTTGTGTAGATGCTTATTTATTGTATCTATACTGTACTTTTTGCATTTAAATTTTTAGACCAAGGTAAAATGTAAGCATGAAATTAAGAATAATCAAGACAGTGTGATGAAATGCAGTGCATTTTGGAATTAAGAAATACGGAGCAAGAAATACACATGCCACTTATGAACTGTGGATATGGGGCAGGATTATAGAATCATAGAACCTGACGGCAGAAAAGGACCCAACTGGCCCATCAAGTCTGCCCTATCCCCTAACTAATCTCCTAAACCTTCTTTGTGAAGAAACTCCTCATATTACCTTTATATCTTCTTCCTTCCAATCTTAGACTATGCCCTCTTGTTCTAGCCCTCCTTCCTTTTAAATATGTCTCCCTTCACCTTGTTAATCCCTTTATGTACTTAAAAGTTTCAATCATGTCCCCTCTCTCTTCTTGTCTCCAATGGGTACATGATCCCACCCCTGCTCATATGGCTTCCCCTGCATGCCATGCACCATCTTGTTGCCCTTGCTCTAAATCTCCCTATCCCATCAATATCCTGTCATGGATGATTTAGATTTTTTTTAATGTATATTTTCTAAATGCACTATCCATATGTAACTTGCCCAGGTCCACCTTTGTAAATGAGTCTTCCTCAATGGTGTTTCACCTGGTAAGTAAAGATTGATTGATTGATTGATTGATTGATTGATTGATTGATTGATGAGGTCTCAGAACTGGACCCCATATTTCAGATGTGGTCTCACCATGGCCTTATAAGGAGGCATTATTACTTCCTCCTTCTGCTGGTTATGCACCTCTCGATGCATTCCAATATTTCATTTGTCTTCCCACTGCCCTGCTGCATTGGTTTCCTACCTTCAGGTTGCTTGATATTAATATTCTCAGATCGCTGTCCTGCTCTGTTGTCCTAATTTCGTCCCCCTAGTGTGTAAGTGGCCTGTGGGTTTTAACCCCATGTATCATAGTACACTTTGTGGCACTGAAATTCAGCTGCCAAGTTTCTGATCACCCTTCCAGAATCTTCAGGTCCTTCCTCATGGCCTCCACCCCCTTGGGGTGTCCACCCTATTGCAGATCTTTGTATCATTTGCAAATAGGCACACCCTCCCCTACAGCCTGTCCGCTATATCACTGATGTATATATTAAAAAGGAGGGATACTAATACCAACCCCTGCAGTACCCCACTCGTCACCCTCCCCATCCCAGAGTGTACTCCATTCACCACCACCCTCTTGCTTCTGCCCACAACCAGTTTTTCACCCACTTAGTTATTTTCTGTCCCATCCCCAAGCTTTCCAGTTTATCTACTTGCCTTCTATGAGGGACGGTGTCAAAGGCCTTCTGAGGTCTAAATAGGATACATCCACCGCCACTGCTTGATCTATCGCCCATGTCACCCAACTGAAGAATTTGATCAGGGTTAGTCTGACATGACTTCCCTTTGTAAAGCCATGTTGCCTATTGTCCTGCAAGCTGCTGTCCTCCAAGTAGCCTACCACCCTTTTTCTTTATTAGTCCCTCATCACCTTGCCTACCACTGAAGTGAGACTGACTGGGTGATAATTCTCCGCATCTCCTTACTGCTCCTTGTGTACTGGCACCACATTTGCTCTCTTCCAGTCACTTGGCACACACCCTGTATCTAGGGACAAGTTAAACAGCCTTGTCAGGTGCAGAACATCCTTACATCAGTGATGAAATAAGTAAAGAACAGCACATGTTGCAGTTGTCAAATATACACAAGGCCATTATGAGCACCACAACAGGCTTGATTTAGCCCAAAAGGTAAACAGAGATGTGAATCTGGGTTTGATCTGATGAAAATTGGGACATATAAGGTTAAATACCATAAGATACCTGAAGGCAATTAGGAGACTATGGAGACTACTGAGTTATATATCATACTTGATATGCTCTCTTGCTCAGGTTTTTTAAGTAAAAATCATTTAAGACAAAAAAGGTTTGCAGAAGCACAATTATACTGGTTAGCTCTCTATTCTGTTTATATCTGTATCCCTGTATCCTCAGTAATAACAGGTGCTGTTGGACTGAAGCAGGAGAAGGAAGCGAGAGCAATGGCAAATTTATCCTTTTCCACTTCTAAAATGGATTTAGGCAATTGTGCAAAGAAGAATGTGCATTTTGGGACAACAGTAAGAAAGAGTAATTGCAAGTTGTTTTGTTTCCGTACAATTAATAACTGTAAAAGTATACATGAAAGAGGAAGTTAAGGCTCCCCAGTACGTATACCTAAGATAAATATAAATTTCACCTGCAAAAAACTAAACAGAGAGTAGCATGTTTGTTTGGAGTGCAGCTTAGTTTTCAAACATTTCACTACGGCGGTCATTTTTTCTTATTAAAAAAAAATCATTTGTGTTATGACGGGCATGCCCTGTATATCAGTTTAGTCACTGCAGTCTTATTAAATGAAGTTTATGAAGCTTCTAGAATAATTTTGAATGAGCAACCGAAATGGTGTCTTGTATCAGGAAGTACCTATTTGGACACAGAAACATGACACAGCTTCCTCTGTTGTACTTATACTAATATTTTAGCATTCTTGTATTACAGTTGTGAAGTGACAAATGATTTAGAAGGAAGGGAAGGGGGATTTATTTAACCAGGATAGGCACACTAAGACAAAGCTTGTTTCCAGGTGTGACCTGAGAGCACAAGGACGTTAAGTGACTTGTTCAGGGTTGCATAGTATGTAAGTGGGGGCTGATGGGATTCAAACCCAGGTCTCCTGGTTTTGCAGCTCAGTGCCCTTAACCATTACGCTATACTGCCTCCTAAACAATGAGTGATAGTTCTAAGTAACAGACCAAGAATAGTGCTGTAATAATGGTATAGCATAATGTCTCTCCACAAATGCTTTATATCAGAGCTGTTTGGAAAAAAAATAGTAGAAGAAATGAAGCAAACTACTAGATGTCTGGAACAGAGATATGCGATAGTATATTATATTGGAAGTGGCATGATGACATTTGATAAAACACAAAATGGAACACAAGTTAATATGGTGCTCATGGTTTGTTTACATCAGAAAGGGAACAAAGCTTAAATATGTGTTTGACTAGACACAATTGAAGTTTGAAGCTCAATAAAGTGCTTTGTTAAAGGTACAGAGAGGGTTCAGAAGTGTTTCAGACAGGAACACAGTAGAAAACCCTATATATTGTAGAAAATACACAAACAGCTGATAAGTAAGTAGTCACATATAATAGTACTACTATCAAGCCTTTACTAGGATTGAAGTGTATAAAGGTGCTGACATGCTGAACAAATATGAAAATATACTAAGAGAAGGTGTAGGAATATTGCCTCCAAAATTATGTATAAAAATTGTTTTAAACTTGATTTAATACTTTTTCTAATTTGGAGTTTAAGTCTCTTGTGAGCACATCTGTGTAATATGTTTTATATTCACTGTACTATCACAAAATAAACAGAAGCAGTTATTTCTGTGAGATGCAGAATGGGCAACACTACCCTGGTTGCCATGAAGACCAAAACTAAAACGTATCACCACAAGGAGAGTGTAGCTCAGAAGAAGGTGTGGTTTGGATGCTGAAATGTCAGCTGTGATGTGGTGCATGCAGACTTGAGCCAGATGTCACCCATCGCCTCACAGTCCAGCTCTGGAGGGATAGTCCATAAATGTTAAGCTAAAGGAAAAATCTAGGATGTGAAGCAAGTCATTATTGAAGAATTAGGAACAGGCAATTGAGCCAAGAAGACTTCAAAGCTGCTTCAGTAACTATTTCTATACAATGCATCTAGTCGTGTATGTCCGACCTACAATGTCTGTAAGTTGGAGAAATACGTAAAGATCAGGTAAGAAATATGTGTTTCCAGTTTGCTCCTTTAACAGAGTGCTGAAAGACTGTATATACTACTAGCCTCTGGCTAGTTTTATGACATACTTATTCAGTAAATATGCCTACTGTGCTTAGAGCTCAAATAAAATGGCATCATTCCACATACAATTTTTAATGAGAAAACAGTTTATATAGTGACCTTCTATTGCACGAGTATAGCTAGTTTAGCATGTTTGAACACATTACAATAATGGGCATTACAGGAACAATCCATTATTAATTTGGTCAGCTGGTTGTACAAAATATCACACTTGCTAAGTAAAGCTTTGGATTTGTCATCATAGAATACATCAGCATCATCAAAAGAAGGAAAAGTAAAATAAGTAACAATAGTCACTATAGGCCAAGGAGGTTCAGTGTGCCAACAATCTGTCCCCCAGTCTTTCACCATCGCACCAACAGGTTCAACAGATCATTGGTACCCAGCTGTACCAGCAACCCCAACTGCCCACACCATCCTCCCTATCCTGCCTGAGTTCCAGATGGCTGATGTACAAGGAAGGCACCTGACCATCCCCCTCCCATCCAACCCTTCTCCCATGACCCTCTTAACTTCCCTGTTCATTAAGTCCTCAGCAACTAAAACTCTCCTGGTAGACTTGCTCCTGATTATCCTCCAAAGCGCCATCATGTTGAGCTGCCTCTTCCCTCCAACTTATTCAGAGTTCCCAGTGGAGTCAGGTACTGAGACTCCTCTAGGGGTGCAAAGTGGTTTGTCACCTGGATGCTTTGGGGCTGGACATCCCCTGTGGCCAAGCCTACTTCCTTCCACCTTCCTCTCCCACCACCTCCTCACCCATGGGCTAGTGGGCCTCTGCAGGAGTGAGGATGGGTGGTGGATCCAGCTGAGCTGGTAACACAGCTGAGATATTTCTATCTTCCTGCCATCAGCTAAACAATGGAGCTCTGACAAGGTCCTGAAGATGGTGCAGTGTCCTCTCCTCCAGAGCATATCACTCAAGAAGAGCACCCCACAGCCACCATAACTGTCTGTCTCCCTTCTGTACCCCATCCATATATAGAACCTATAAATAAGGCTGTACCTTATAAAAACAAAATTCATCTGAATTAAAAATTATCAGTATTTTGTGAAAAGTTCAGTAAATATGCAGACTCTAGATATGGTGTTGGCTAGACTCAGCAAAAATCAAGCTGTACCTTATAAAACAAAATTTGCAAAGTTAAAAAAATACCAGTATATTGGGATAAATCCAGTAAATATGCAGACCCTAGACAGGGTGTTGGCTGGAGACAGCAAAAATCAGGTTTTAAGCATAATTAAAGATGCAAATGAGAAACAAAGCAGAATCTAGCAGAGAAACAAATAGTTACAAACCAAGCTTCTCTGTGCTCTGGCTTTAGACTATGATATACAAAATCTAATAAAGGCATCAAACAGCACAGGGGCTTTTAGTTTGGAATCACCTTCCCTGGCCACATTATTAGATACCGCAGTGCAACAACTGTAGATAGGAGATACACAACACTTGCTAGCATGAAACAGTATAACCTTACAGTTCAGAGCCTAATGATTTTAGTGGAGTACCTTAATACTGTCCTGACTGAGTGGTGTACACACTGTCCTAGGAGGACTGAAGAGGTAAAGTTGAGCAGCATGACTAGCCACTGGCTGCCTTCTTGTGCTGACTCCATTGTGAAGACTTCAACATGTTTTTTGCTGCAGTCATTCACACTCTGGACTGCAGCACAGAGGACTGCTAGAGATTAGTGAGTTTAAGAAAGGAGGAAGGTTCTCTTCCCCTTGCAGCCATATGTATTGCTTATTGACTTAAATTGGGGAGCACACGAAGCTGACAATTGGTGGGCTGAGAGATCTGGTGAAGCTCTCAAAGAGTTTAAAACTGGAGTCGAGTCATGGAGGTGGAATGCTGCAGCAGGGATCTGAATGTGAATTATAGCCTACTCAACTCTGCTTGTGTGTCTGAAACATAGAAACATAGAATTTGACGGCAGATAAGGACCGCTTGGCCCACCCAGTCTGCCCATTTCCTACCTACTGGATAAGCTGCAGATCCTAGTTAACCAGCAGCCTACTTCTTCCCTACCCCCACCCCCAGAATTGCCTTATGACTATCCCATGCATGCTTCAATTCCACCACTGATTTTGACTCCACAACCTCCTCTGGAAGGCCTTACATGCATCCACAACCCTCTCTGTGAAAAATACTTCTTAAATTACCTCTGAGCCGCTCCCATCTTCAAATTTTGCCTCTTGTTCTTGCACACCTCTTTTTGAAAGATGCTACCCTCTTGACTTTGTTGATTCCCTGAGGTACTTGAAAGTTTCTATCATGTCCCCATCTCCTCCTTTTCTCGAGGCTATACATATTAAGCTCCTTAAGTCTCTCTTCATATGTCTTCCTGCAGACCTGCACCATTTTAGTTGGCCTCTGGACAGCTTCCATCCTGTCTATGTCTTATGGGAGATTGGTCTCCAGAACTGCACACAGCACTCCAGATGGGATCTCACCAGCTGTCTGTACAGAGGGATAATAACTTCCTGTTTTCTACTGGTGATGCCTCCTATGCATCCCAGTATCCCCCAGCCCTCCTTGCCCTCTCACATTGCTTGCCCACCTTAGGTCATCTGATATGACTACCCCAGGTCCCTTTCCATTTTTGTTGTTGTTAGTATCTCACCCCCATTGTGTACTCTTCCCTGGGTTTTGTTTCCCAGGTGCATTACCTGCACTTTAGCATTGAATCTAAGCTGCCATACATTTGACCATTCCTCTAACCTTGCCAAGTCCTTCTCATCCTTTCTACCCCACCCTGTGCATCAATTCTGTTGCAGATCTTAGTGTCATCTGCAAAGAGACATACTTTCCTTCAGTCCTTCTGCAATGTCGCTTATAAAGGCATTGAAGAGGACCGTCCTAAT
This sequence comes from Neoceratodus forsteri, assembly GCA_016271365.2. Lineage (NCBI taxonomy): Eukaryota > Metazoa > Chordata > Ceratodontiformes > Ceratodontidae > Neoceratodus > Neoceratodus forsteri. Next base: position 794,612,539 of record CM028136.1, read on the forward strand.
ACTGAACCTCATGGTACCCCACTAGTAACCTCCTTTCTTCTGAGTGGACCATTTACTATTACACTCTGTGTCCTATTCTCCAGCCAATTCTTTACCCAGGCTGTCATCTTGGGACCCACTCCCAGGCTGGCTAACTTGTATATTAATCTTTGTGTGGGACTGTGTCAAATGCCTTGTTAAAGTCTAGGAAGGCCATGCCCACAGCCCTCCCTAATCTACTACTTTGGTCACCCAGTCAAAGAAATCTATCAGATTCATCTGGCATGACCTTCCCACTGTGAATCCATGCTGCCTAGGGTCCTGTGCCCTCTGGCCTCTAGATACTCGACAATTCTTTCCTTCAGAAGTGATTCCATCATTTTCCTATCACTGAGGTTAAACTAACAGGTCTGTAGTTTCTGCTTCTGCCTTGCTCCCACTTTTGTGAAGGGAATCACATCTGCCCTCCTCCAGTCCTCGGGTACCACCTCATCCTCCCATGATTTGTTAAAAGGGTAGTCAGTGGTGTCACTAGTTCTACCCTTAGCTCTTTTAGAATTCTGGGATGAATCCCATCAGACCCCATTGCTTTGTCCACCTTCAGTTTTAAGAGTTCTTTCAGAACCCTTCTTCTGTAAATGGGCTGGTATCAACTTCTGTATCCAGAGTGTTACTACTGTTTGTTTTATGTACCTCCCCTCTTCCTTTGTAAATACTGAGCAAAAATATTTGTTTAGTATCTCTGCCTTTTCACAGTCACCCTCTGCCCACCCTCCTCCCCTTTATTAAGCCTCACTATCCCTCCCTTGGTCTTCCTTTGCTCCTGATGTACCTATAAAGGTTTTATCCCCTTCTTAACTGAGTTGGCTATATTTTCCTCGGTTTGGGAGTTTGCTGTTCTGACTACCTTGCCAGACTCCTTTTGCTTTAACTGATACAGTTCTCTATCCTGCTCCTTCTGCGATTCCTCGTACTTCCTGAATGCTTTCTTTTCTTGAACTCACTGCCACTTCCTTGAGAACCATAGTGGTTTCTACATCGCCTTGTTTTGTTTATTTGCTTCACACAAAGGCTCATTACCTCTGTGATGGCAGTTTTATTATTCCCATTGTTCTTCTACCCTCCTTCCTGCCCATTTGCTAGTGCATTCCTTAGGCTCTCACCCATTTTGGCAAAGTCAGCCTCCTAAAGTCCAATACTTTTGTCTTTGTATGGCTTGACTCTATTGCTGTGTTTATTGTGAACCATACTATTCGATGGTCGCTAGTTCCCAGATGGCTACCCACTTCTACACCTGTGATCCTCTCTCCATCTCCATTTGAGAGAATCAAGTCTAATATTGCTCCCTCTCGAGTGGGCTCCAGTACTAGTTGTCTAAGGCATGCCCCTGTAGGGCATCTAGAATAACTGCACTCTTCGACGGGCAGCTGCAACTGCGCCCAGTTAACATCTGGCATATTCAGATCACCCATCAGCAATATCTCCCTTTTCTGCCATTCTAAGTATACTTTCTATCATTTCCTGTCCATTTCCTCCCTGAGAAGGGGTTCATACAACCCTAGCGGATTGTGGTGCCATTGCCTGTCTCCAAATTTACCACAGTGCTTCTTCTCCTCCCTATTTACCCTTTGTTCTGTTGCTTTTATTCCTTTCCTTATGTAAAGAACCTCCTCCTCCTCTTTACCCTCCCTGTCCCTCCTGTAGATAGTGTATCCTGGTATGTTTTTGTCCCAGTCATGGTTTTGTGTGTACCATGTTTCTGTGACTGCCACGATATCCAGATGTTTCCTCCATCAAGGCCACTAATTCAGGAAGCTTGTTACCTAGACTACGGGCATTGGTACTCATTGCTCTCCATTTTTGATGGCTTTACCTTCTGTTGCAGCATCCCCACTGATCGTTCTACCTCGGTCTTTTCTCATTTAGTACCCTGTTTTGTAGGAGAGGCTGGAATTTTCCTGCTGCTTGTCAGTGCCTCCCCTTTGACTAGTTTAAAAGCTTGCCAATGAAGAATTTAAACCAATTGCACAAAAGACTTGTTCCTTCCTGGACAGATGCAAACCATCCTGCTAGTATAGGCTGGTGTCCTCCAGTGGAACCCCAGTCCCCAATGAAGCCAAACCCTTGTGCTCCACACCATTTTTCAACCATTCATTAAACTGCATGGTGCCAATTACCTCGCTTCCCCATGCCTTTGACAGGCAGCACCTCTGAGAAGGATACTGTGTGTGCTACTTGTCTTAGGCCCTCCCCAACTCTGCAATGTCCTCCTGCACTGCTCTAATCTCATGATGAGCCAGTCATTTGTCCCTAGATGGACAATTACGCCCAGCTCAGAATCCCTTGCAGTTGTTCTCATGATCCTGAGGATCGCTTCCTGTCCCTCAAGCCATGGCACCAGGCAGGCACCTTACTTCAGTTTTCCCAGCTCCTCCCAGTTCTATACCCCTAATTGAGTCCCCACCAGGAGCTGCTTCCTTTCCTGTGGTGTCCTCTGCCTCTTTCCTGTGGGCCTCCCTTGTGACAGTTGTCATCAGTCTTCTGCAGTGCATCCATAGGGAGCTATGCTCCCCAGAATGGTATATGGATTGTGGAGTGGAACAATTGACTGGGTGTGCCTCTGTTCCACCATCCTCACCCTCCCTGAGCCCACTGTGGTCCAACTGCTGTGCTTCCTTCGCAACCTCTGAGGTAGTGGTGGTGGCACTAGTGCTCCCTGGATGGGGAAGGTTCCCTTCCTACTGTCCAGTGTGGCCTGGGGGAAGGTTTCCTTACTACTGTCCAGTGCGGCCTGAAGACGGGCAACTTCCTCCCTCAGGGCAGATAGTTGTCTGCAAATAGGGCAGCATCTCAGCCTCCAGAAAGACTCCCGGAAGACTGCTGCCCCACAGCCATTACATTGCACTACTCCCCACATGTTTATATTCTTTTTTTTCTTTGTTTGTTTGTTTGTTGTATTTGTGTGTGTAAGTAAAGTGTGTGATTTGCTATATCGAAATATATATTATACAATGTGTATGCTTATATTGTCAGTGCAGTGTGATAGAGAGGATATGACAGTGAAATGCACCTTGCACTTTCGAGGAAATGATGTCAGAACCTCAGGTATAAAGGAACTATTTCCAGGGTGGGTGGGTGAGGGGGGGAAGGGTTGGGCCTAAACTGTGCCCTCACAAAACAATCAGCTAAAGCTCTCACCCACTGGCCATGCATGAGTGCCTTTCTGTCAGCAAGATACCCTACACAACAATTTGACAGAGAAACTACCTGCTAATCAAACAGAGAAAACCCAGACATCCAAGTCAGACACAGGTAAACCTCCCAGCCCCAAAACAGCCTGGTGGTTTGTTAGCCACAAAGGAAAATCAAATATGCAGTTATTTCAGCCCTTCTGAGGATGCTGACAAGATAAGCAGTTTAAAAAAAACCCTTCCTGAATTAAAAACAAAAATAAACACAAAGCAATACCACTTTAAAAGTGAGGAAAACCTCTCTCAGATGTAAGCAAGAGAGAGAGATTAGTTACAGATATTTAGTCCAAAATAGTATATCCCACGCAGCTTCTCAGTTGTTTCAAAAGCTTGGTTCCTGTACACAACTTGGAAGAAGATGGACTTCAGTCTGCCACTGCTGCAAGTCCTTGATGATGTGGGACAAGTTAAATACTCAGGTCTCTCTGTTTACACACCCTTTTTGCCACTGACTGTCTGAAGCTGGGAGCACCAGGAGTCACTGATTAGCCAAGAGTCTCTGTGAAGCCTTGATGAAAATCCAAAGCTGGAGGCAAATCATAGAGGGGAAGGCTGCAGTAGGGATCTGAATGTGAATTACAGACTACTCAGTCCCACTCATGTGGTTGCCACTGCTTGCCAAGTTCTCGATAATGTACAGAAATTTAAATCCCCTTGTCCCTCTGTTTACTCTATCCCTTGGAGCCATAAGTGCTGCTGATTGGCTAAAGTTGGGGAGCATCAGGAGCTGCTGATTGGTGGACCAAGAGTATCTGTGAAGCCCTGTTGAAAATCTGAAGCTGGAGGCGAGCTGTGAAAGAGGAAGGCTGAAGCAGGGATTTGAACATGAATTACAGCCTACTCAACCCAACCTACTGGAACAAACTACAGGACTGCCTAAAACTGAACTCTATTGTGAGTTTAAGTACTTGATTGACACCTACTGTTCTGACAACCCATACTTGCTCCTAATATGGGTTAGTAATTGCTACTGTTACTGATTCAGTGAATGTTTTTGCTTCAGTTCTATACCTGTATCTTTCTTTTGACCTAACTGAATATATACTATTGTAACTTACACTGTCTCCTCATCCTGCATTACTTGTCACACTTTTGGTTTCTCCTGTACTGTTCTGTACTGTTCTGCCCTAACTAGGACCTCCTTGCAAATGAGCATTGCTCAATGGAGCTTTTCTGAAAACAAATAAAATAAATAAAGAAACAAACATCACTTGTGTGTCCACCACTGCTTGCCAAGTCCTTGATGATGTGGGAATTTAAATCCCTAATTCCTCTGTTTATTCCACCCCTTGAGCAATACTTACTGCTGACAGGCTGAAGCTGGGGGCACCAGGAGCCACTTACTGGTGGGCCAAGAGTATCTGTGAAATCTTGCTGAAAATCCAAAGCTGGAGGTAAGTCATGGTGAGGAAAGACTCCAACATGGATCTGAATGTGAATTATAGCCTATTCAGCCCCACTCATGTGCCCGCCACCACTGCCGCCTACTTGCCAAGTCCTCACTGATATGCAGGAAGTTAAATTCCCTGTTCCTTTATTTACCCAATCCATTGGAGCTGTACATGCCACAAAGAGGGTGAAGATGGAAGCACCAAGAGCCACCAATTGGTGGACCAAGAGTTTCTATGAAGCACTGCCAAAAATCTAAAGCTGGAGGTGTGTCAAGGAGGAGGAGGAGGGTTACAGCAGGGGTCTGCATGTAAATTACAACCTACTCAACCCCAGTTATGTGTTCACCACCACTACCTGTTATTAAGTGTTTTACAATCACTGCAGAACTCAACACTGAATAGTTAGTGAAGTGCAGCTACCTCTGGATTGGAAAGTGGCAGCCATTCTGCACCAGCACACTACACAACAGTTTTCTATTCCTTGTGCCTAGATGTGAAAGGATAGATATGTGCTAGGCTAACAGAGTGGCTACTTAGTGAAAGGAAAGCATTTGATCAAGGCACTGGGAAATTCTCCTACTCTTTTGAGATGTGCTTATGGATCATTAATTTTGACCTGAACAGGAAGATGAGAACTCAGTTCAGGATCTCATCTGTGAAACAGTTTCAAAAGTAGTAAGGAAAATAAAAATAGAAAGACATTTTGAAAGGAGTTTAGAAAAATGCTAACATTACTTTGATCAACTAAAAGTCTTTACAATTCATTCACATTAGTAAAACATTTCTTACAAAATACAATCATAGAATCACATTCCTCAACCCCATAAAGTGCTAATTCTAATACAGTATGATCTGTCTAATCCTATAATGACAATATAAGGAATAGGTATGGACATCCATTCACAACAAGCCTGTGTTTTCTATCAAGGTTGAGATACCAGCGTATGGACCTCGAGAGTGGTCCATGCTGGTTATCTCAACCCTCAGATAGAAACACGGGTCGAGTTGTGAACGGATGTCCATATTTTATTTATTATAGCATACAATTCCCAGAAATGAGATATTTCAGGAATTTCTGTCGTTTTCAGTCTCAGAATTTGTCATACCTTGTGTAGCAGTCCCACTTGATGTCGGCAGCTGTTTGCTCCAGAATCCATTTTCTGTGGTTCAGTTTTCTCTGCTTAGCGTTTCTGTATTTCTGGATGGAGTTAAATGTTTTAAAACAAAAAGAAGTGACAGTAATACGGTTCAGAAACACAAAGCTGAAGAGATCACTCCATGTCCAAACCATCGGGGGAAGAGATCAGTAGGCTCTGCCACCATGTTTGCTAGCTTGAATAGCACTGTTGGCTCTAATCAGGTGGTGAGGAGCACAGCACCTTATGAGTATTAATGATAGAATGTGCACAATAACTTTTTGAATGTGCACAACAATTTTTCGAACATGCACAATAATGTTTCCAATGTGCACAACAACTTTAGAGGAGTCACTGTTTTTATGTATAATATAGCTTAACCATATACTATAACATATTTTTAAGGAGAAATCACACCTTCTTGAGGAAAAATAGCAGCAACAAAACATACAAAGTGCCAACATTATTATAAATTTTCTTGCCAATTTTAATGTTTCTATTTATAGAGAAAAGAAAGTCTAGGACATATACTTACACAGAGGTAGTATCAATTCCTTTCATCCTCTGTTGTCATTTTACTAATTTGATGGAAATATTTTGCCATTCTATGTATAGCAAAATCATCCTCTGTACTAAGGAGAACCACAGTCATGAAGCTGTTATCCATATTATTCCAGTCACTTACCATGGGACTTAACCAATGAATTCTGGGAGTTTTGTACCAGTTGCAATTCCATAAAACGTGACACAAATCTTCCTTTTCTCCTATAGTACAACAACACTTCTGTGATATTAAAGGCAATTTGTTAAATCTTTATGTAAGAACACTGCTATTAAAATATTCAAACTTATATATTGCAAAGGCTTTTCTCAAATCTGGGTCTAGAAGGCTATCCAGATAATATTTAAAGGCATATGTTCCATAATGCAACTCAAACCAAGGTTAATACTTGGAATTAGTAATATTTTCTATATCTTTCTTTATCCAATAGTTTTGAATGTTATTTTTAATATACACTATATATAGCTGTATACAGTATATATATATATATATTTATTCTTTGCAAAAAACTGTGTTAATGCAACAGTTAGGGTTGTTCCACAGTGACAAAAGTGAGAAAATTTGATGTTAGGGTTGAAAACCCTAATTCCGCACTCCCCACCCCACCACCACCACACACACACACATATACATGCACTTAGGGAAGGACCAAGACAACACTATCGATCACACACAACCAGCAGTAGGAGGTGTATACTTGTGTTACCATAGGAAGTAGAATTCAACTTCAGGTGTCATACATTATTTACAAAGTTGTTCTACGAGGTTAGTTTACCTAAAGGTGAACCAAGCTGGCAGTAGCGAAAATGGTGTACCTCACTTCATTTTCAACATATGGGTGGTGAAAGGAATCATGGGTACCACAATGTTAGTCTATGGCAAATTGCTCAATTTCTGAACAGTGTAACTTTGTCATCCTTAAGTATTTTAGCACCAAAGCAGGAAAAGGCACATCTGTGGGACCAGGGCTTGCCACCCTGCATATTTCAGCCAAAAGGGCCCAACCATTTGCTTGCAGAATGATGGCAAGATGTGCGATCATCAGGAGCACACTTTCGCAAAATACTTTCACAAACATGAAAGTGCCACAAACGGAAGACATGAAAGTATCGCATTGCGTAAAGCATGTAAAATAGTGTTGCAAAGTACTGTCGAAAAATGACAGTGTCACAAATGGAAGACATGATAGTGTCACATTTGCAAAAGCTTGTAAAACAGTGTCGCAAACACAAAAGTGTCAAAATGCATAGCACGACACTGTCACATTTGTGAAAGTGATTTTGAAAGTATTTCGGGAATGTAAATCCTGTTTTGGGTCTTGTAAACCCCAAAAAACCATATGTGTAGTCTGTGTAATGCATTGGTGGCAGCGTGAGGCCCAACATGCCCAGTTGCCCATAGTGATATGTGTTTTGCGGTGAGTGGAACATCCAGGATCAGAGTTAACAGTCATGACCCCATGCCACAGCCCAACATGTGTTGGTGTGAGGAAGATGGGAGCATGGGTGTGTGGTTTCATGGTTTAGATAGTTGTATGTTATTTCTGTTACCTGCTGCTAGTTGTGTGTGATTGGTTGTGTTGCCTTGGTCCTTCCCCTACTTGCATGTATGTGTGTGTGTGGTGGTGGGGGGGGGTAATGTGGAGTTAGGGTTTTCAACCCTAACACCGAATGTTCTCACTTTTGTCACTGTGGAACAACCCTAACTGTTGCATTAACGCAGTTCTTTGTAAAGAATTTCCTTACTTTTTGAAAAAGCATAGGTAAGTACATTGTCACGGAAGTTGGTGGGAGCGTTCCCACCAACTTGCACATTTCTCCATAGCATCACAATATAAATAGTGAATCCCATGCATTGGTGGGCAGGTCCCGTGCTCCCACCACATTGCCCAGCACTGCATAACAATATACATGTGCCATACCTTTTGAGCTGTCCTATACCTTATAATGGGATCTTCCTGCACACCCCAAATTGTGCTCACCATAGTTTTCACAATGCACATAAATAGTTTCCCATTAACTATAATGAGCATGTGCAATAATTCAGCAACTGTAACTGCCAGCATCCTGAAAATTGTCACACTCAAAGACCTACGATTAATCTTTCTACACTCCAGATTCCAGGCAAATTGGACACACGGTTAAAATGTTATTGAAGCAGAATGAACCAAATTTCCATTCATCAGCGTGGCATAATTCCGCACCTCTTTAAGTTTTACACACCAAACCACTGCAAGGCACGTCAAGGGCACTAGAGCTGCCTACCCTATTAATTGCAAGCCAATAGCAGCATGCCTAATCCAATGGGAAAAACATCAACTATGTCAGTCAATATCTGCCCAACAAGCTAATTTTGTAGCACCTACACAGCATAATTCACAGCTGTAGGACATCCCCTCAACACCCTCTGAATTTCAAGTGAAAAAAGACCAAACTGTTTGAGAGATATTCAGTTTTAAAGTTTGTACACCTTTAAGAATTCTTTTGTTGTGAGGCTCAGCTGTGACTGCCACAAAATGGCAGACCTCATGGTTGAAAATGTACTAAAATGGAGGACCTGGTGGACAAAAAATCTTTGACCACGGGGGGGCAACTTCAAATATAAATAACTCTGGAACAGAATAATTTTTTTTCACTAAACAAAAAGTGTCATGTTCCTTGAAAAAGGGGCTGTCTATGTTCCAAGTTTCAGACCAACCAACCACACAATAGCTGTGTAGCACCACGGGCAACACATTGCACAAAAGTGGCAAGCACTGTATTTTTGTCAATTTGCTCCACAAAAACTGTATGTCTGACTGAAATGAAAATTGGTAAATGAAGACATGTACCATACCAGACCATGTATACTAAATGTTATCCGAATCTGTTCAACTGTTGCACAGCGGCACGATCAGAAAACTGCGCAGGAGTGCCAAAAAGAACATTTTTGTCAATTCACTACAGAAGAACATTATATCCGACGGAACCAAAAATTGGTAAAAGAAGAGATGTACCATAGCACACAGTGTGTCCAAAATTTTGTGAACATCCATTCAACAGTTGCACAATGCCAAGAGCAAACAACTGTGCAGCCACAATTCAGCAACCATAACTGCTAGCGACCTGAAAATTGTCACATTTGAAGACCTATGATTAATCTTTCTACATTCTAAATTTCAGGCAAATTGGACACACAGTTCAAAAGTTATTGAAGTGGAACAAACTACATTTTCATTCATCAGAGTGGCATAATTTGGCACCTGTTTAAGTTTTACACACCAAACCACTGCAAGGTGCATCCGTGAAACTAGGGCTACCTACCCTATAAATTACAAGCCAATAGCAGCATGCATAATCCAATGGAAAAACATCAAATACAGCAGTCAATAGCTCCCCAATGAATTCATTTTGCAGCACCTAAACAGTATAATTCACATCTGTAGGACATCCCCTCAACACCCTCTGACTTTCAAGTACAAAGACCAAACCATTTAAGAGATATTCAATTTTAAAGTTTGTGTACCTTTAAGAATTCTTTGGTCACAAGAATCGGTCACAACTGCCACAAAATGGTGGCTCCCGCAGCCACAAATGTGCTAAAATGGCAGACCTGGCAGCTGAAAATTCTTTGACTGCGAGGGGGGCAACTTCAAATGGTAATAACTCTGAAATGAAACAATATGTTTTCACCAAACAAAAAGTGGCATGTTCCTTGAAGAAAGTGCTGTCTGTATGCCAGGTTTCAGCCCAATTGACTACACAAGGGCTGTACAGCACCATGGGAAACACAGTGCACAAAAGTAGCTAAAACTGAATTTTTGTCACTTCACTGAGCAAAAACTGTATGTCCGACTGAAATTAAAATGTGCACTATAAATAGTAAATGGTATGTGTTGCTAACCATGTCTGTGTAATAACTGTAACAGTAATGCTAATGCTAACAGTAAAATTAACGTGACTGAAACACAAACGCTAATGGTAACTGTAATGCCAACACAAACATGAATGCAAATGTAAACGCCTGTTATGGTACCACAAACGGAAATGCAAACACAAATGGTAATGCAAACACAAATGGTAATGGTAATGGTGACACAAATGCAAATGCGTAAAGAAAATGGTAATGGTAATGTGACCACAAAGGCTAACAATAATGGTAATGGTGATGCAAATGTAAATGGAAATGCAAACCGTAATGGAAACACAAGCACAAATGCAAACCATAATGCAAACGGTGACGGAAACGCAAACTCAAATGCAAATGGTAATGCAAATGCAAGTGCAAACGGAAACACAAATGGTAATGTAACGGTGACACAAAATGAAACAGTAATGCAAATTGTAATGGAAATGCAAGCGCAAACATAAATGCAAGCAGTAACACAAACCGTAAAGCTAACATTGATGGAAACACAAAGTGAAGCAGTAATGGTAACGGTGACGCAAACGTAAACGCTAACACAACAGTAACGCAAATGCAAACATTAACGGTAACTGTAATACTAATGTTAACAGAAACACAAAGCAAAGCAGTAATGATAATGCTAACATTGATGCAAATGTAAGCGCAAATGCAAACGCAAGTGGAAACACAAGCGCAAATTGTAACAGTAATGGTGACGCAAACAGAAATGGTAACGTAAATGGTAACGGAAATGCAAGTGCAAACGAAAACACAAACAGTAAAGCTAATCATAAAGGTAATGTTGATGGAAATGCAAAGTGAAGCGGTAATGGCAACACTAACAGTGACGCAAATGTAAATGCAAATGCAAACAGTTATGCAAATGTAAGCGTAAAAGGAAAAGCTAACAGTAATGATGACGCAAACAGAAATGCTAACGCAAATAGTAATGGAAATGCAAGCACAAACGTAAATGCAAATGGTAACGCTAACTGTAACACTAACATTGATGGAAAAGCAAAGCGAAGCAGTAACAGTAACGGTGACACAAATGGAAACGAAAACGGTAACACTAAACATAATGCTAACGTTGATAGAAACTCAAAGCAAAGCAGTAACAGTAATGGTGATGTAAATGTAAATGCTAACACAAATGGTAACGCAAATGCAAACAGTAATGGTAATGCTAACAGTGATGTAAACAGAAACACTAACACAAACAATAACAGAAATGCAAGTGCAAACAAAAATGCTAACGGTAAGGGAAACAGAAACACAAATGGTAATGTAAATGGTAACAAAAATGCAAACTGTAATGATAACGCAAACAGAAATGTAAAAGTATACAGTAATGCAAAAGAAAATGCAAACACAAGCGCAAACGCAAATGGTAAGGCACACAGTGATGCAAACAGAAACACTAACGAAAATGCAAACGGTAATGGCAACACAAATGCAAATGCAAATGGTAATGGTAATACCAATGGTGACACAAAAGTTAACAGTAACGCAAAAGGTAACACAAACACAAGCGCAAACAGAAATGCAAACTGTAATGCACATGGTGACGCAAACAGAAACGCTAATGCAAACGGTAACAGAAACACAAGCGGAAACATAAACGGAAAGGCTAACAGTAACAGTAACGCAAATGCACATGCTTTGTGTCCCAAAAAGGTGCATTCAGAAGAAAAGTGAATACAAAGAACGTGGGCATAATAATGGCCCTCGGACTAGAAAATGAGCACTTGGAATACTAAATGGCTTATATCTCAGGAACCGTGCGACGTAGGAAAAATTTTTTAATAAAATCTCATATTATTTATGACTTTCCAGGCTAGTTTTGTACTTAGCCCCCTAGTGGGGGACTAAGCACTTTTGCGATGAAAAGTCCATAACTTGAACATTTTTGAGATACGGGACCAGAAAAGTGCGGTGGATGCCGTAATGTTATCCTATGGGAAAAATTGTCAACTTCAGAGTGCCGGAACTTTGCAGCCCAGTAATATTTTGGCTCCAAACTACCAAAAAGCACATCTGTGGGATGTTGGCTTTCTTCCCTGTAAATTGCAGCCCAAAAGACCAAACTGTTGTTTTGCAGCAGGGTGGCAAAGAATTTCCATTGTTTTGGCCATACTTTCACAAATTAGTGTCGCATATCACGACACCTTCACAAAAAAAATCACGAAAGTATCGCATTTGCTGTAGTACTTTGTGACACTACTTTTTACGAACATTTTAAAAACATATTTCTGGGGTGTTTTACCCCCAAAAAAGAAGAAGAATCAGCATTTATATAGCGCTTTTCATACACAGTATCCCAAAGTGCTTTATAAGTAATGCTACACTGGTAGTGAAGTGACTGAATGTGTGGTGGTGGCTATATCACACATCATCATCCACACACAGCTTGGATAATTGCATGAACTGGTTTATGGGAAGGGAATTTTGGCCAGGACACTGGGAATGTTCCCTGCTCTTGCAAAGAGTGCCCTGGGTTCTTTATTCCACCTGGACACCCACCAGGACAACACCAGGATGGGCAGAAGGGACCTCGGTTTAGCATCTCATCCGAAGGAGGGCACACCCCAGCAGTACAGCACCCCCCAATACTGCACTCGGATGTCAGTGAGTTTTAAGTGCAAGTCCAATCTCGGTGTGGGACGAGAACCCGCGACCTTCTGGTCCATAGGCGGATGTGCTACCAACTGAGCCACGCTGACACCATGGCTAGCATCCTCAGGACTCAACTAGCTGAACACAACAAGAACTGTGTCCCTAGAGGGTCCCAAATTTAAAAGCCAAGCATTTTTCTGAGCTGTAACTGAAAAGAAAATGGTTGATTTGTGAAAGAAAAAGGGTAATTTGCGACAGTAAAAACTGCATTTGTGACAATGTCGCATTGGTTATTAACTTTTCCCATATAATAGAATTGGAAACAGTTTTTTTTAATAACTTTTGAACCATTTAAAATTTTTTTATGAAATCTTCGAAAGGCACATCTGGGAGCCCGGCTACATATTGCCTGAAGTTTTCGGACCGATCTCGCAAGCTGTGCGGGCTGTAGGTGCGAGCAAAGAACCGTGCAAAAATCTATAATTTATGTGTTTTTTGGCACACTGTAGCTCCGCAACCATACATTCTACCATAATGAAACTTGCCAGATCCAGAGATCTATGGTACAAAGCCATGCATTTCAAATTTCAGGCAAATCTGTAGTAGGGTTTCAAAGTTATTAAGGTGCAAATTTTTAGATTTAACCTTAACTGGGGTACTAACCTTAACTATAGTGGCACTACCATGCTACTATAATATATATATATATATATATATATATATATATATATATATATATATATATATATATATCAACTCAAGGTAATTGTTTTATTAACATATTCCATTAATTTAGAGAGGTCATACTCTTCTAAAACTGGTGTGATGTAATATACCAGCTTTGAATGTTACATTTACTGTTTTGCCAATATTTTTTTTTCAGAAGACATTTAGCAGGAAGCCTGTCTTGGGGCATTCTTGTTATTTACAACCAACAATTTCTTTTCCTTATGTCCAACATACTGTACCCTGTATATTAACAAGTCCTAATTCAGAGCATATATATGAAGCTGGACAAGAATGCCATATACCTAGTATAGTTCTTAGTACCTTATACATAGGACTAGTCAGCTTCTCTGGCATTTGACATTCCCAAATTTCTGCTCCGTATAGGAGTTGTAAGAAACATTTCACTTTCACAGCTGTTACTAGTGGTCTAACTGTATTACCTCCATATACTACATTGAATCTATTTAGCCCTTTAGCAGTCCTAGTAGTCTGTGTTACGAAGGCTTCCGTATGTGTAGACCATACTACTGAAGAAGTAAACGTGATACCAAGGTATATGTAGGCCTCAGTATTGGTTAGTTTATTGATCTCTGTATGGAAATTAAGTTAATGGAAAATACAAAATGCACATGTCCAAATCCCTTCCCAATATATCCAAATCAAAACATTCAAGTAGAAGAAGATCATACAAGAAATGTATAAACTGGAACAACTAATGTTCCAGATTAACTTAAGAGTGGACAGCTTCACAAAAGAGTGGCTTAGTCAGGTCCCACATAAGGGTGAAACTGACTTGGACTATGTTCCATAATGCAAGGCAGACAAGCAGCTTTGAATAACTGTCTAAGAGTAGGGAAAACCAATAGCTACTGAAACAAAGTACCAGGATGTAACTGGCAGGACTATGAGGATAGGGGCTGATTAATTAAGACTGACTAACCATGTTTCTGATGGATTAACCTGTGCCAATCACATGTATGTAATAATTAAAGCTGGATATCTGTACCAAGTTCCAATGTACTAAAGCTGCTCAGTAAACTTGAATTTAAAAAAGCATTCAAAAACATCCACATCTAAACTACTAAAACATCAATCATTACCCAGCATACTTATTCAGCCCTGTTTATGAAGTTGAGAAGGGGGTGCGAACATGATGGATATACCATAAAGTCTCCTTTAATCTTATTTTACTATGTTACTGTATAGTACAGTGGACACTGCTTAAAACGGACTACTCCATGCATGCCCTTTATGTCCATTATAAGAGGGTACCCAGCAAAAGCAAAAGCCAATTTTTTGTGTGGTAACTTACTGTAACAAGTTTAAATGCCTGCTGTGCCCACACTTGCAGTCATATCCACCAGGCAAATACAGAACTAACCTTTGAGCTTACTACAGAGGTGACTTTCTAGCCACATTTAATACAGTAATCCATGTTCCTATTATACAATGCTCTATTTGTACTGTAATAAGTTTGATTCCATGTTCCGCCCGGATTTGCAATTATACCCGCCCACATTCATCCAGCACAATTCAGTACATAGCATTTTATCTTTTAATCAGGGCCTCTCATCCATTTTGTTTGATCAGATTTATATCAGAGCTCCGCTCTTGTATGTCTGCCTGAGTACAATGCCAAGCTCTTCCTGACAATCTTAAAATGAAGTGGGAGCTGTTACCATCCCATTGTATATGGGTATGCCTAATGGTAAGAGTTAGGGAGGGGCACTCACAACAGCAGAAACACGTTTTTTATTTTCTTACTGGGATGGCTGGCGTTGAAGGGATCCCCTGGCTAGATGGGGTGCCATCTTCATGGTGCCATTTCAACAGTCTGTTTGCAGTCTGGACCACTGGGGTAACATTGCAGATGGCCATGGTTATACATGGCCAGGGTGGCCCAAACCAATATTCTGGGCACAGATCCTAAGGGCCGAGATTGCCACTAAACAGTTCTGGGCAGCATTACCGGGTAGTATGACCTTTCACAGGCAGCAGCAAAACTAATTATCTATCTCACGTTTTCTCTCTCATCACTGAGTTTGGGAAAGGGCTTACAGAATAAGCCATCTCAAATCAGGGCTACTTCTCCTTTCTCCCCTTCTCTTCAGGACACAAAGCAGGACTTTGGCAGGTGACTTCCCTCATTGACACTGAGGCAGATGTTCTCACACACACGGCCACAACTGCGTTGGCCTTTTTCTTCTTGAGGTGGCATTTCTCTCCCTCTCTTTTGCTTCTGTTCAGTCCACACAAGCACCACCGGAGCTGACACAGCTGGGTTGGCATCACCCCCTCTGAAACTGGCACTTGTCCCATTGTCCCTGAGCTCAGTCCTCTTCCCCAGGTCTCTCTCTTCCTCTTAAGGCACCTGCAGCTTACTCTTCCACTGCTCTGTCCGGTCCCCAACTGCTCTTCTATTTCTCTCTGGCATCATTTTATATGTAGCACTGCCGGAGGAGACACTGAAAGGGGAAACCATAATGGGGCAAGCCTCTGACCCATCTAGCGGCTGCCACCACATCACTCGCCGTCTTTGCTGCTTCTGCCACCCATGGAACCCATGGATCTTCCACAGAGCAGAAAATTGCCCCTGCTCTCCCACCCTCATCCTGCACCACACTCAAACCCTGTATGGACTCTCCCTTGTGGCACCAAAATCCTGTTATTTACCCTCACCACCTATGGTGACCACCAACCCACAGAGTCCCTGTTGGTGGGGCAGAGGCATATTAACTATTTAATTATAGGCCTAAAAATAACCTAAAACTGTACAGGGCATTTACACACCCCATGGGGGTACATTTCTCCCCTGCCTTAAACACTCACTGTCCTCGGTGAGCACCCCAAAACCAGCTACCTCGCCATGGAACATAGGGAGATATGTGCACTCCACCCTGCTCCCACGTTCCAGCCCGCTGGTGACACTGCTGTAACAGTGGATTAACTTTCAAATCCTCTAAACTACAGGACCTAAACCCTGGTGTCCCAACAATTTTCTCTGGCTAACAGCAGTCTCTTTCTGGTGATCCAACAACCTGCATGCTCATGGATGATTAGCCTGGCAACAATGCCGGTGTCCCAGCCTTACCACACACCAACCCAAAACAATTTTAGCTATGACTACCCACTATCTGCCTAACAAGCTATCAAGCTGCCCAGATATGCCCAAACTCTAAGCAGAATTTCAAGACAAAATACTTTAACATGCATGCAAAACAGTCTAAACATGACTATAAAACCTTCATAGACTGTAACATTTACATTGATACCTCACCTTAAAATGCACAGTGCACTCCAAACAGTGTCCATATTAATGTCCATATGCCCATGGTTGCTTCAGTTACATTAACTGAACAGAGAAAGAATTGGGTTGTCTCATTTATTTACATTTTAGTCTACTCAGTCCAAGTACTTAATTACAAATAGCTGAAGCAATGGATCATCCTCTGAGGGAGGCCATCTGTTTCTTCAAGTAGGGGCAGCAGAAACAACAACAGTTCAGGAGTACAACTGTCTCTTCACTGCTGCAAGAAATAATACTTCAGGCTGGGCTTGGTAGTGACCTGTTCAAAGGAATCCACACTGCAAACATAGTACTTGCTCCATTTTTCTCCCAGGTCCTGCACCAGCACAAAGGTTTTAAAATGATGAGCCCTTCATACACATGACGAACGCAAGTCCCTTTGCAATTCTCTGGATTTCTTGGAGCACCATTGAAGAGCTTGTGGGGCCCAGCTTGTGCTTCAATGTGCCCCAAAACACCCAATCATTATGGTTTTCCTCGATGATGTCCCATATCCTCTCCGGAAAATATGGGTAAATGAACTGTGAGTAATCTTGATGGATCTTTCTATATATGATTCTCTTTGCTTGGCTCCATTCTGGTAAGCTACAGACTGTAGGTCTTGGGGCCTGGCCATCTGGCAGCCATTCCCCTTCATGATACCTCCTCACTTCAGGGCCACCATCTCCTAGTCCCTCATACATTTCCCACTTTTGACAGCATTTTGTAGCCATGGTAGGACTGTCCTTCCCATTGGTCAAGTACATGGACTCTTAGTGGGATGGATTGTCCCTTTCCTGGTCATCATCGCTGAGCTCAGCTTTGCCTCCACCACCACCACCACATCTATGACTTTGGGTCACTAGGTTTCTCCAAGGCAGCAGCAGGGGAGATACTGTATTCCAGTTGTTTCTGTTCAGGCTCAGGTGACTCTGAGGCAGCTGCCTCCAAGAATTTTTCATGCATGCTCAGTGCGGGCTTCCCTGCCAGTCCAAAATCATCTGGGATCAACAGCTTCCTGTGTGCTGTATGGCCCTGGCCCCTTTCTTGGGGCATTGAAGCTGATGCTGTGGGTGGAGATGCAGATTCTGGCTTAGGCACTCCGTGGGCTGTAGGGGATTCCTGGGGGCAGCTAAGCCTATGGCTGGATTCTTCTAGCTTCAGTGCTGCTACTGTGCCAAGCTGGCCACTCATCTCCCCCCAGTCCTCAAAAGCTGATTCCATCAAGGTCACCAATTTGATGGGCCAAGGGAATAGCAGCCGCTCCATGTTTGAGGGGGGCCTTCCCTGGCACGCTGGCAACAAAGTCACTCTGGGACTCTCAAATTGACATAGCACACTCTTGCTCCCAGTGGCTTTCTTGACAGCATCCCACACCCACTGCAGCATAGCAGTAGGGATGGTGACATCAGAGGCTTCTGGAGCTTTAGCCATTTTGAAATTAGCAAAAGTCTCTCACTTTCTCCTCTGTAAGCTGCTTACTCTAAAAAAGCTGGCCATGATCTCTCACACACTCAGTTCCCAATGTGTCAAAATGGCTCACTCTGTGACATAAGATCCCCCTAGTCCAATCAGTGTGATGTGCCATAAGGCATTTACATAAATGGCACATGTCTTGCCTGGTGAAGTGCATCCATCCCTAACATAAGGGCACCACACAGTCCTCCTGAATGCATGAAATTCCTCACCTCTGCATCATCTTTTCTTCAGTCCAAACACAGGCCAGAAAGTCCAGCAAAGTCCAGGCCTTGCCCTAGCACCCATTTTGATACACTGAAATGATCCTGGCACAGCCAAAATGCCATCTCAGATGAGCTCCTGTATTTGTAAGCTCACCATCCCTGTTTTCTAGGGGTATGCCTGATGGTAAGAGTTGAAGGGCACTCACAGCAGCAAAACACAGTTTTTATTTTGTTACTGGGATTGCGACATTGAGGGATCCACTGGTTGGAGGGGTACCATCTTCTGGTGCTGAACTGAAATAAATCTTGTAGTTAGCTGTCAAACATTCTTGAATGAAATAAGTGAGGTCCACAAAAATAACCTTCAAACAGGGGCATCCCATTTAATTAATAACCAGAACTTCATGACATCATTTCAACAGACTGTTTACAGTCTGGGCCATAAGATCACATTGCAGATGGTAGTGGTTATATGTGACTGAGCTGGCCCAACCAACATTCTGGGAACAGTTCCTATAGGCCGAGATGGCCACTAAACAGTTCTGGGTAGCATTACTTCAGGGCTGGTATGACCATTACACAGGCAGCAGCAAAACTAATTATCCATCTTGCACTCTCTCTCATCACTGAGTTCGGGAAAAGGCTCACAGAAATAACCATCTCAAATCAGGTCTGCTTCTCATTTCTCCCCCTCTCTTCAGGACAAAGAATAGGACTTTAGCAGGTGACTCCCCTCATTGAAACTGTGGTGGATGTCCCACACACATGGCCACAACTGGGTTGGCCTTTCTTCTTGGGGTGCTATTCTCTCTTTGCTTCTGCTCAATTCAGACAAGGACCAACAGAGCTGCCACAACTAGGTTAGCATCACCACTATGAAACAACCACTTGTCCACTGTCCCTGAGCTCCATCCTGTCCTCCAGGTCTCTCTTTCTTCTGAAGACACCTGCAGTTCACTCTCCTGATGCTCTGTCCTGTCCCCAAGTGCTCTTCTATTCCTTTCCAGCAAGGTTTTGTATGTAGCACCACCAGAGGAGACATTGAAAGGAGAAACCATAGCGGGACAACCCCCTGAGCCATCTAGTGGTCGCCTCCACATTGCTCACTGATTTTCTGATTCTGCCACCAATGAAACACAGAGATCTTCCCAAGAGCAAGCACTTGATGGAAGAGGGATGCCTGGGTATCGTGGTAGTCACACTTGATGGAAAAGGGATGCCTGGATATAGTGGCAGTCACAGAAACATGGTACACAGAGAACCATGACTGGGATGTCAACATACCAGGGTACACAATCTATAGGAGGAACAGGGAGGGAAGAAGAGGAAGAGGAAGAGGAGGAATAGCTCTCTATGTAAGGTAAGGGATCAAAGCAACAGAACTAAAGGGCAAACAGGGAGGAGAGGAGGCACTGTGGGTCACCCTGTAGACTGGAAATAGCACCACAATCCGCACAGGGATTGTATACAGAACCCCATCTCAGGGGGAGAAAATGGACAAGGAAATGATAGAAGGCATCCTTGGGATGGCAGAGAAAGGAGAGATATTGCTGATGGGGGACCTGAATATGCCAGATATTAACTGGAGCATCTTTGCTGCAGCCACATCCAAGAACAGGGCCATTCTCGATGCCCTACAAGGGGCTTGCCTCAGGCAGCTAGTTTTAGAACCCACTGGAGGGAGCAGTCTTAGACCTGGTACCTCAAATGGGGACAGAGAGAGGATCTCCGATCTTGAAGTGGGTAGCCACCTGGGAACAAGTGACCACCAAACAGTGTGGTTCATGATAAACTTAGTTGTAGAGTCAAGCCAAACAAAAGTGAAGGTACTGGACTTCAGGAGGGCTGATTTTGTCAAAATGGGACAGTGTCTCAGAAAAGCACTAGCAAACAGCAAGAAGGTGGGGTGGAGCAACAATGGGGAAACATCAAAACCGCCATCACAGAGGCAACAAGCCTTTGTGTGAAGCAAAGAAACAAATCAAAATGAAAGAAAAATCCACTGTGGTTCTTAAAAGAAATGTCAGGGAAGGTAAGGGAGAAAAAGATAGCATTTAGGAAGTACTGTATAAGGAAACACAGAAGGAGCAGGACAAAGAACTGTACCAGTTAAAGCAGAAGGAAGCAGGGAAGGCAGTCAGAAAAGCAAAGGCCCAAACCGTGGAAAAGATAGCCAACTCGGTTAAGAAGGGGGATAAACCCTTTTAAAGGTATATTAGGGAGCAAAGAAAGACTAAGGCAGGGATACTGAGGCTGAATAAAGAGGAAGGTGGCTGGGCAGAGAGACAGTGAAAAGCAGGCATACTGAATGAATATTTCTCCTCAGTATTCACAATGGAAAGCAGGAGGAGATACATAAGCCAGTCAATAGAAGCACTTGGATAGGGATTTGATATTAGTCCTTTCATAGAAGAAAGGGTTTTGAAATAACTCTAAACTGAAGTTGGATAAAGCAATGGGGCCCCAGAATTCTAAAGGAACTAAGGGAAGAACTAGTAACAACACTGACTACCCTTTTTAATAAATCATGGCAGGATGGTGTGGTACCTGAGGACTGGAGGAGGGAGGATGTGATTACCCTTCATAAAAGTGGGAGCAAGACAGAGGCAGGAAACTACAGACCTGTCAGTTTGACCTCAGTGGTAGGGAAAATGATGGAATCACTTCTGAAGGAAAGAATTGTTGAGTACCTAGAGGCCAGTGGGGCACAGGACCCGAGGCAGCATGGATTCTCAGTGGGAAGGTCATTTCAGACAAATCTAATTGATTTCTTTGACTGGGTGACCAAAGTAGTAGACCAGGGAGGGGCTGTGGACATGGCCTACCTAGACTTTAGCAAGGCATTTGACCCAGTCCCGCACAAATGATTAATAAATAAATTAGCCAGCCTAGGAGTGGGTCCCAGGGTGATAGCCTGGGTAAAACACTGGTTGGACAACAGGACACAGCGGGTAATATTAAATGGAGTCCACGGTGAAGAAAGGGGGGTTACTAGTGGGGTACCGCAGGGTTCAGTACTGGGGCCGGTCCTTTTTAATGTCTTTATAAGTGACATTGCAGAGGGACTGGAAGGGAAAGTATGTTTCTTTGCAGATGACACAAAGATCTGCAACTTTTGCAACAGAGTTGATACACAAGGTGGGTGGAAAAGATGAAAAGGGACTTGGCAAGGTTGGAGGAATGGTCAAACGTATGGCAGCTTAGATTCAATGCAAAGAAGTGCAAAGTAATGCACCTGGGAAACAAAAAAAAACAAGGGAAGAGTACACAATGGGGGGTGAGATACTGACAACAACAAAATGGAAAGGGACCTGGGGGAAGTCATATCAGATAACCTAAAGGTGGACCAGCAATGTGAGAAGGCAGTAAGGAGGGCTGGGGGATACTGGGATGCATAGGGAGAGGCATCACCAGTAGAAAACAGGAAGTTGTTGGCCCTCTGTACAGACAGTTGGTAAGACCGCATCTGGAGTACTGTGTACAGTCCTGGAGACCCTATCTCCACAAAGACATAGACAGGGTGGAGGCTGTTCAGAGGAGGGCAACCAAAATGATGTAGGGTCTGCACCAGAAGACATATGAAGAAACACTAAAGGAGCTTAAGATGTATAGCCTCGAGGAAAGGAGGGAGAGGGGGTACATGATAGAAACGTTCAAATACCTCAAGGGAATCAACAAAGTCCAAGAGGGTAGCATCTTTCATAAAAAGAGATGTGCAAGAACAAGGGGGCACAATTTGAAGATAGAGGGAGGATGGCTCAGAGGTAATGTGAGGAAGTATTCCTTCACTAAGAGGGTTGTAGATGCATGGACCAGCCTTCCTGAGGAGGTTGTAGAGTCAAAAACAGTGGGGGAATTCAAGAATGCATGGGACAGACATAAGGCAATTCTAGTGGGGGGTAGGAGGAAGTAGGCTGTTGGTTAACTAGGATCTGCAGCTTATCCAGTAGGTAGGGAAATGGGCAGACTAGGTGGGCCAAGCTGTCCGTATTTGCTATCAAATTCTATGTTTCTGTGTAATTGCCCCTGCTTTCTCACCCTCCTCCCACGCCACACTCACACTCCAGGTGGGATCTCCTTCTTGATACCAAAACCCAGGATTTTCTACCTCTGCCACCTACGATGACCTCCAACCCATGCAGTCCCTGCCAGTGAGGCAGACGCATAGTAACTATTTAATTAAAGGCCCAAAAATGACCTGAAACTGTACAGAGCATGTGTACACCCAACGGGGAGGGAGGTTACATCAGAAATAGGACTACACACCAAACTGGCTGTAAAGCATCAGCCAAAAGTTGCCAAGCTGGGTAATGCTCTGGAATGGGACCACACACAAAACAGATGTTGATCTCATCATTTTTTCCACTTTTGTACCTCATGTGTCAGTAGGCCAGCCCAGGACCCGAAACATGAAGTGGGGAGAAGTTAGGATCAGGGCCAGAACTACATACTGAACTGGCTGTGAAACAGCCACCAAGAACTGTCATACTGGGTAAGGATCAGGACCAGGACCAGGATCACATACAAGACAGAAGCTGATCTCATTATCTCTTCCACTCTATTGGGGGTTCAGGGTGTTGGTCTCAGCATTGAGGGAGGTACCTTGTTAGTTGTTAACACTTTGTTTGTGTGTTTTGATTGAGTTCCAGAGGACAGAGAAGGGTGTGCAAAAAAAAATTTTCACCGGCAGAACTAAAGCGAAAGTCAGACTTTCACTTCAGTGAAATTTTGAAAATCTATTTTCAAACTTTGTGGAAATTCTGCCTCCCTATATTTAAAAAAAAAGCTTCCCAAATTAAACCCGGTAATCCCTGGTAGCTAATGGTCCCTTTCCCAACCTGCTCCACAAGAAAACAACAAACATATCCCTACTTCCTGGTGGCTAGTGGTCTATCCCCCACGGATCAGCTGCTCACCTTTAAAAAATTTCTCCTTCCTGGTTTTAAATAGCAATCCCTCCCCATCCCTGTGACAGTGCCCACAGCCTGACCAAATGCCCTGATGACCTGGTGGCTAGTGGTCCATCCCCTCCACCATTCACCCCTCCCCGTAGTGTGTAGTAAACCCCCCATCTCCATCCATATATTTTTTTTTAAATTGCCTGGTGGTCTAGTGGTTTCCCAACCCCTCTCCCCATCCCCGATCCCCAGTCCCATATTATTTCCCTGGTGGTCTTGTGCCCCCACTCCAGCAGGTGTCCCACCACCCCACTCACAACCATCATAAACTGCAGTGGGCAGACTGACACAGCCCTCCTCTCTCCTCCACTGCTAGCCCACCCACTGAGCTGTCAATGAATGAGTATGTTCCTGTACAGAACATGCTCATTCATTGACAGCCTGTAGTGGGCAGGCTGGCTATGGAGATGAGGGGGGCTGTGCTGATCTTGCCCACAGCTGCTTACGATGGGGAGTGGGAGGAGGGGGTGGTGGGACATCTGCTGGGGTGGGGGCACTAGACCAGCTAGGAAATGATAAGGGAATCGGGGGATAGGGATGGAGGGAAGGAAACCACTAGCCCACCAGGAAATTTTTTTAAAGTACAGACATAGATGGGGGAGTTACATACACTTTGGGGGGTGAATTGGTGAGGGAGGGACTACCAGCCACCAGGACATCATGACATTTGTTGGGCTATGGGCACTGTTGGGAGGGATGGGAGGATAGATCACTATTTAAAAGGAGATTTTTTTAGTTGAGCAGGTGATCTGCTGGGGAAGGAACCGCAGCCACCAGGATATTAATGTGTACCTGTGGGTGGTGTGGGTTGAGGGCCCCAGCCACCAGGGCTTATTTTATTTGATACGGGGCAAAATTTCGCCTTAACTTTCATGAAAGTTTTCCATTCGGACACAGGCGAAGTTCAGAAACGTCCACAAAAGTTCCCTGATTTCAGTGAAAGTTCTGCAGGGGCGAAAACCACACTTTCACTCATCCCTAACAGACAGATCTTGATGGTGTTTTAACATACCCATTAACACCTCTGGCATCCATTATAGATGGATGCCATAATCTACTATAAGCAGCAGTTTTTACATTGGTAGTCAGTGGAGATGCTTTTGGCAAATGAAATCTTTCTGCTAAAAGCGAATGTCTGGCTCATGTGTGTCTGGTTTAAGTAGGTTGCACTGTGCCATGTTAAAAATAATATACCACATAAATTAGAATACAAAACTCATCCAAATACAAAGGTCCAAATCCAAAATTTGGAAACATCCAAACCTCCTCCCTCCCCTAATACGCAAATCCAAACATTTACAACATCCAAATGCAAACATGTAAAAATGTCCAAACCCAAACTTTCAAAAAATATGTAAATCCAAACATGTACAAAATCTAAAATGAAACATTAAAAACATCTAGACTCCCATCACTAAAACCCAAATATACAAAAGCATCAAATCCAAACCCAGATTTGAACATTTAAACATCTAAAAACAGACATCAAAACAAGATCAACCACCAAAACATCCAAATTCAGACATACAAAAACATTCCAATCCAACATCTATTGTATAACATCCAATTTCAAATATCTAACTGTGCAAATCCAAACATCTAAAATACTCAAATTCAAACCCAAAATATTTAAATCTAAACATCTAAATCATAAAAATCCAAACATTTAAACATCCAAGCGTCCTACCCAATCATCCAAACATTCAAATCTTTACAGTAACTGAGTAATTTAGAGAATGCTGACATCATAGAAGAAACTTTGTAAAATACTTTTTTAAAATACATTTCTGCTTATATTATATATATTATCAGTATTTTGCTCCCATCTTTTCCTATATTATTAAATATTTTAGCAAGCAAACAGGATTCCTCTCCTCTGCTTGTGACATCATAATCATTGCCTCAGCAACAGATTGTGATATAATAAACCAAGGAGTATTATGTCAGATATAGACTGGAGGCCACAGCCGATGAACTTCTGGAAGCAGGGATCCTGTCTTTTGTTGCTAATGTACAGTACATACAGTAGTTATCAATAAACAAGAGATGGCTAACGCCAACAAAGTCAACATTTATTTAACATTACCAAAGTCCCATGGGACTTCAACTCTGGCTTCTGTTTCTGCTCTCAGCATAATCTTTTTTCTTCTACTAAGCTGTTTATCACCTCAGCACTCTGACTGGCCCCCATTTCAACTGTCACAAATTTGAAAGTATTATACACATTACGTAGTTACGAGTTGCTTTCTTTATGACTCATACTGTACATAGAAATAATCAAAGCAAGTTATAGGTTTGGGATGGATATACAATTTTATGTATTGTCTTGTTGTAGCTGAATAAAAAAAAAACACAGAGCTTTGCTGGATGGTGCTAAACCTGTAACTTGGGCTTGAGTGACCATCATGGTGGGAGAAATCAGTTTGTGAGCTAGTGGTCAGCTTGGCTAGTAGGTTTCAAAATGTGTTAGCTAATTCAACATTTTTAGGGGCCCTCATTTTCCAGCGTTAAAAAATCTCTTCATGGGCAGCTACCCAATTAGCTAGTAAATATTAAAATGTGGTAGAAAAAACAACTATTTTAATAATAATATTATTGCTTTATTTATTATGCGCCATTCAAATATCAAGGCTCAATACAGTAAGACAATAGAACACCATAAAAACAGAATCATCATCATAAAATAACAATACAATTCAGCAATCAATGCTACCATATACTTTGACCCAGAGAAAAGATTTTAGGGCATGTTTAAAGCTCCCCACTGTTGTGCACTCCCTAATCTGATGGGGTAGAGAATTCCAGAGGATGGGGCCGTGAACATAAGGGCATGGGCCCCAGCAGATTTTAGGTCACCCTCGAATCTCTAGCAACCCCTCGTCAGCCAAGTGGAGCAGTCTCTAGCCATTGGCCATCTGGCTGACTGATTTACCTCACCTTAGTCATGAGGTAGGGAAGGAATGGGGATTAGGGTTGCTATATACCAATTTTACTATGTTGACCCTGTGTAGGTACCACGCCATTGATGTATGACCACGTACCTGTAGATTGCCTTTGGGTCATGATTAATAGCACATTTCCAAAAGTTGTGGTCATTTTGTTTACAGACCTAATAGTTTGCTTCCAGCCTTTGTGCAATTTGTGTTTGGTACAGTAGCAACCCTAACAAGCATTAATGTAAGTTTTGCCATAATCTATATCTATATCTATTTCTATACAGTGGAGCCCACTTATAAGAACACTGGTTATAAGAACATCCCATGTATAGTAACATTTTTACTGTGCACCAATCTTGCCCCATAATATTCTATGAGAGGAATGCCATTTAAAAGAACACCCAGATCAGTTTTAAGAACAATGTTTTGGCAGTGCACTGAGATCTGGGTTGTCCCTCAGCTGCCTACTGATGTTTTCGAAGATAGATAGCTAGTTCGTAGCTAATTACAGCATATTAAAGGCACATTAGTGCTAGCGTTCCTCCATGGTTACTTGCGTTGATTTTTATGTGGTCATTTAAGGTATCTAATGGCAACTAATGACAACCTATTTATGGCCAATAAAGTTTCTCATTCCTACTGTGGTTTTACTGCTGCTCACTATTGTAGTTAATGACAGTGAATGACAGCTTATTAATTGCTCCTTAATAAATACATCCCGTGGCTACCTGCATACTTAGGGCATCTCCTTAAGCCTCCTTAAGGCTAATAAAAGCACACTTAACTTTAACTCACATCTCTCCATGGCATACCAGCATTGTTGCAACACAATTTAAACCTAGTTTGGAATGTGCCGGAGTGATAACTGAAGAGGACATATGCAGAGACATTAATCAAACAAATGAGGATGGCAGCGATGATGAAAACTAGCCTGCTATTGAACCCCTGTGTGCCCGAGAGGGGAAAACACGCATGGAGAGAATATGACTCTATCTACTCAACAAGAAATCAGATCTCAGTGCTTGCCATCATTTGACGCTTTTCTAGATGAACTGACCCTCACAAGCAACAAGTAGCACAAAAATTGCTGAGTACTTCGCTAAATCACAGGGGTAATTATGCCTTTATACAGTACAGTGTGATTTATCATTCACAACTTAATTCCTGTGCTGCTTCTGGTTTTTAGACAAGAAAATACTGTATGCCGTTCCTTGTTTTAAGTTGCATTCTAAATCTATTTCAAATACAATATAATATAAAACAATAAGTTTTAATAATTTACTTTATAAAGTGCTACAGTATCTATGTTTTTAAATTGAACATTGACTTACATTTTTGTACAGGAAAGAAAAGTGTAATCAAATCCCCATTTCCTTTCATTTCTCCACATATTGAGGGGCAGGCACCACCTAGTGGGCATTGGAAGTATTGATTTATATGGAAGCCCGCTGTTAGTAACAGCCCGTTAATAAGAACATATTTCCATGGCAAATTGGATGTTCTTATAAACGGGCTTATTAAAACACCTCTTTTTGACAGCTTATAACTTGTCATGCTAGGTCCTAGGGTTTTGGAAACTGACATACACACTATCAGTCCTGGAATCTAAATGCTTGCCAATTATCAAAACAATTGATTCAGAAGTTGTTTTGCTACAGATTGTACAAATTACATAAAATACCTCCATTTTAAGATGCTTCCTGTGCTCATATACAACAGATGCCACTGAATTTAAAACCTGAAGCTTTCGGGTTCATTTGATATACTGGCCCATAATATGGCATTTAATTTGTGTTATGATGAAGAAGATCAAACTTAAAAGTTATAACTGTTAAAAAAAAAATAAAAAAAAACACTTATTTTTCATTAGTGACTTGCTTTTAAGTTCAAAATAAGTGACAAAACTAACAATTGTCCACATCTTTACCATACCACTTAAACACAATGCATAACTGAGTTCTCATATTGTGGAAATGAAAGGCAGTTTACCATCTCATCTTCATTTCATTCCACCCTCCCTGTTTCATAACACAGTATCAAAGGAATCAAAAGACTCTATAGATACTTTCAAAACCCCTTTTTCTAGGAGAGGTCTTAGCTGGAGACAGGTAAGCCTCATCCCTCTGAACAATCAATTTTGTTAACAGAACCTTCATGTACCTCTTTCGTAGAATGCAGATGATTTCACTTCATTTATTAAATGGGTAGCAAAAAGTGGTGTCACTGAAGACACCCGTCATATAACAATGTAGTGATATTGCTTTATTTTTTTTGTCTTAAAGTCTTAATGTATGGTTACAGGTTTTGATTTTTTTCATGTTTTATCTCTTAAATATTAAAAGTGTAATAACACATTCCAGGGTTTGCAATGATCTATAACCTGTGTATCAAACACAGTTAATTAATAAATACCCAATCCATAACAATAACACTTAGATGCCAAATTGAAAATACTATATCCAGTATTAGTCACAAAAATGATGCTTCTAATACTGTAACATAGATTGCTTAATATTTGTAGTTTTGAACTGTATCCCTAGTGTGTAAGTTTACCTCCTCGAACTGAGAAACATATGTAGTTGCTGAAATCTACTTTCCTTTAATTACTATAGTCATTTTCATTTAACTCCCATATTACAATACAGTCAACTAAAATACATATTTTACAGAATTTAAGAGAGTTTTCAAGGTGATCAACATGAATAATAAGCGGATTAATTGTCCAGTTATCAGGTAGCTCAATAAAAGTTTGAAGAGTACATACAAAACTGCCAGAAACCTGATTTACAAAGTCCCTATTAATCCTCCATGGCTGCTGCAAAAAATTTTATTCATTACCCATGGAATTTGAAGAGTCACAAAATGTATTCGCTTCCACTTCCATTTTTTATAAACATTTTCCTCTCAAAAATTTACAAAGTTTTCTTCTTTTTTTATTCAATGGAATCATTACCATAGAAGGGTGAAAGGTAGCCATGATTTATACTGCCTTAGTTTTGCATTTCATGAATCTGATATGACCAGTACCGTCCACCAAGCACTCTGTGTGAGATTTCACAGTTTACTGCATGACAAATTGGAGTAATTACCATTAGATTACATTCATTCCTGCAGTATCCTGCAAGATATATCAACTAAAACTGTGATACTGCACTGGATTTTGGTGGATTTACTATAGATACATAGATTCTGATGGTTGGTAAAGACACATCAGTCTATTCAGGCTACCCATTTCCTACCTTGCTCAGTGTAGGACAGGTACTCACAAAAGTGTGCCAAAGGATGAGCCAGGGAACTACAGACCAGTCAGCCTGACATCAGTAGTGGGCAAGCTGATGGAGACCATTCTGAAGGAGAGACTGGTGAGCTTTCTGGAGGATAATGGGCTCCAATACATGAGGCAGCATTGGTTTGTGTCAGGGAGGTCCTGTTAGATGAAATTAATTGACTTCTTTGATGGGGTCACCAGGACAGTGGACAAGGACCAAGCAGTTGATATTCTGTAGTTGGACTTCAGCAAGATCTTCAACACTATACCTCACAGGAAGCTGGTTAGCAAGCCAGAAGACCTAGGGGTGGTAGCTAAGCTTGTTGGTGGGTCTGAAGTTGGCTACAGGACAGAAGCCAAAAGTTGGTAGTGGAGGTAGGAATTCTTTGAAGCTATGCCTATGACCAGTTGGTTCCACAGAGCTCTGTGCTCAGACCAGTGTTAATATATTCATAAATGACATCACAGATGGGATCAGGGTCAGTTACACCTGCTCATGGGTGACACAAAGCTGTGTAGAAAGGTGGAAATGAGGTGGAGACAGGAACTCAGGGAAGACCTGGCTAGGTTAGAGAAGTGGTCTGGCATCTGACAACTGGGGTTCTTAATAAAAAGTGTAAAGTTATGTGCTTGGGGGTGAAAAGCTCAGGGTCCAAATACTGGTCATGTGCTGTGTAGATAACCAGGTTACAGGTCACAGGAGGAAAAGAACCTGAGTGCGATAATCAAGAGTGACCTAAAACAGTTGACACAATGCAAGAAGGCTGCAGCCAAAGCAAATCATATACTGGTCTGCATAGCTAGAGCCAGATTTACCTTTTGTGGGCCCTGGATCCAAAATGTTCTGTGGACACCCCACACTTCCCCGACCCAATTTTCATGTGTTTGATTAAATTTTTCCCTAGTTCACCTTTATTCAGGTAAGATGAAAATAGGCAATTTGACAATTTTTTGGAATCAGCAAACATTTAACAATGTATATTTGACAATATAATGATCTGACCACATATCTGACTGGCAGTATAGCCTAGAGGTTAGAGTAATGAGCTTGGTACATCTAGTAGACCTGGGTTTTATTCTCACAACCTCCACTTGAACACTGTGTGACTCGAAGCAAGTCACTTAACCACCCTAGTGCTCATAATTTGCCCCTGAAAACAGGCAATTGTGCCTAGTGGGCCTTGCCTGGTTACCAATGATCACAATAAAATGTTGATTACAGAAGCCTACATTTTCAGCATGTCTTTGCTGCTGCCAAAAGGTTTTATTAAACCTGCTCACTGTAAGGAGTGTAACATCTCAGATTCAATGCATACCAGAGTAAGAAGGTTGTAATATATTTAATATATGCAGTATTATATAGTACTGTATGTACTGTAGCCCAAATCTCAATTGCTTTGATGCCATTGCACAAATATTACACTGAGAGCTCATTATTGCATTCCAGTGTCAAGTTTCCAAGATTTACATTGCAGTCTGGTATGTGACAGGGTTGAATAAGGCCCTGTCCCAGTTCTTCTGGAGAAAGAGTTTAAATGCAAGGACATGTTCTCTTCTCTCTTTTTCTGTCTCTTGTCTGTTTGGTTACACAACCAAATGTTCTCATGAGACCTAGGACTTGATCACCCCAATGATCTTCCAGTTCTCTGCCTCTCGCTATCTCTCTACCTTCTCTTGCTGGTCTGTCTTTTCTCCCACCTTGCATATCTACTGGTATAAAAATATATGTGAATCATTATGTGGAAATGTAACTGATACTGAGATGCCTTTGTTTGGAAATGTATACAGTTTTACTGTTGAAATGTATATAGTTATACTGTTGAAATGATTGCAAAAAGCTGTTTGGAACTCAAGGGGCTAACCTAATAAGCTAGTTTGCAAACTCTTAGAGAAGCTGTAAGGAAGAGGTCAGTTCTGGGTCACAATGTTCTTTTTGCTGCACTTGTTGAAACTTACAAGAACACTGTGAAAGAAGCATGCTGTTTTCTTAACGAGCGGGGGTTGCAAAGATTTCCAAAAACAGAGCTGCAATTTCTTGCAAGAGAGAAAACACAGAGACTGAGATTGGCAATTGAGAAGAAACTCAGGTGGACTTTCTCTTTTTATACTGCCTTCATAAATAGTTATGCTGAACAATTTTATTTTTTTATTTTACTTTTATTAATAATAAATCACTTGTTGCAAATTTTACAACTGCTCCTGGTTTTCCTATGTTTCCTGACCTGTGCCTAGACTACAGATGGTGTCAGCCTAAATGGAGATTATGCTGTACATACTCTAAGCCAGGAGGTTTGTGTGTGGGTTGGAAACCTGGTATCAGGGAGGCATACAAGAAAGATATGGATTCTGCATCAGCAAGCCCAGGAGTGGGTTACCAGGAGAATGTCAGCCAAACTAGCAGAGACAGAAGTCCAAGCTGGGAATGTACAGATAGCACCAGTTATAGAAAAAGAACAGGCAGTGACAGAACCTGAAAGCCTGACTGCCTTTTTCAAATGGTGGGCTATACGACAAAAAGAGATTGAGAAACTGAGAAGAGAGGAGATGCAACAGAGGGAACAAGAAATTCAATGTTTAGAAGCACAGAGAAAAGAAGAAATGCAACAACTAAACCAGCAGAGGAGAGAAGAGATGCAGAGACAGGAGCAGCAGTGGTTGGATGCCTTGCAGGCTATCAAAGGCAGAGGATCAGGCACAGATCCAGATGAGAAACAGAACACAGACAACATGACATACATTAAACTTACAAAGTTGTGTCCCTCTGATGATATCGAAGCATACCTGACAACTTTTGAAGGGCTGCCATACCTGCCAGTGGCCAAAGCAACAATGGGCTATCAGACTGGTAGATTACCTGACAGGAAAGACTGGGACTGATACTTACCTACCTTCATTTTGATTACAGAGAAGTGTCACAGGCATCAACAAGCTTTTCACCATTTGAAATGCTGTATAGTAGACAACCTAGAGGGCCACTAGATGTAATCAAAGAAACATGGGAAGAAAGAGAGAAAGGATTAAACAAAGGGAAGCCCTGAAATATCAGTTTCAGACCCTAGAAGAACAACAGAAAATTAAATTTAATAGGCTGAGAGAGCGATAAAAGACATCAAAGACAAATTACAAAAAATGCAGAGGGAGGAAACAGAGAAATCCTTACACTACTTAAAACAATCATTCTATGAGGGAGGTCCAAGGGCCACTAAATTACTGGCCTACAGTATAAGGCAAAGGGCTGTGAGAGCCAACATAATGGGACTCCGCACCCGTAACAAGACAGGTCTCACACAAATGGGAACAGATAGCAGATTCACTGGTCTCTTATTACAAACATCTTTACCAGGCCCCAATTAACACTTACCCTGAGGAGACTGCAGAGTTTCTAAAGGGACTGAAACTCCTAGGCTCTCAGAAATACAGACACAAGTTTTAAAAGCACCCATCTCCACGTCTGAGGTAAATAAAATAATTAAGAACCTCAAAGTAGGAAAATGCCCGGGACCAGATGGTTTTGGTAGTGAACTCTACAAGACTTTCACAGCTGAAATCACCCTCTTGCTCCAAAACACATATAACCAAGTATGGCAGGAGGGAGAAGGGGTCCCCTCTTCATGGAACTACACTACCATTTCTGTGATCCCCAAAGAGGGGAAGGACCTAATAGAATGTGGCTCATACCGGCCAATATCCCTGTTAAATGTTGATTACAAAATTTTCACAGCAATAATAGCATATAGACTTAACCTTATTATGATGAATATAATACATACAGACCAGACGGGCTTCATAGCAGCCAGACAGGCCCCTGAGGGAGTGAGAAGGACCATCAATATAATAGACATTTTTAATTAAAAATGTATCCCCTCTTGTATCATGAGCCTAGATGCAGAAAAGGCATTTGACAGGGTCACCTGGAACTTCCTGTTTGTGGTTCTTCACAGAATGGGCTTCCCGGAGTCCTTTCTGGTAGCCATCAGGGACCTATACACCTCCCTGCAGACCTGTGTAAGGGTGAATGGTGGGGTCACACAGAGGTTTGATCTTGGCAGGGGTACTAGACAAGGCTGTCCCCTGTCGCACCTACTGTTTGCCATATACATTGAGCCCCTGGAACAGGCCTTGAGAGAGGAGCAAGAGGTGAAAGGGGTGATAGTTGAGGGAGAGAAACATAAAATATCCCTTTATGCGGATGATGTGCTGCTGTACATATCCAACCCAGAGAAATCTATCCCCAAACTATGGACCATTCTGGATAAATCCAGACAATACTCTGGGTACTCCCTCAATAAAACAAAGACTGAACTCCTCAGATTTTTTTATAACCCCATGCCA
This sequence comes from Neoceratodus forsteri, assembly GCA_016271365.2. Classification (NCBI taxonomy): domain Eukaryota; kingdom Metazoa; phylum Chordata; order Ceratodontiformes; family Ceratodontidae; genus Neoceratodus; species Neoceratodus forsteri. Next base: position 794,646,550 of record CM028136.1, read on the forward strand.
AGTGTGAAACAGATACTCCTCCTAAAGTGGAATGCCCAGAAAATAAAATACCTAGGTACCCAAATTCCCAAAAATTTAGTGAACCTATACTCCATAAATTATGAGCCTTTGATACACCAGCTTAGACAAAATATTAAGAAATGGGACCTGCTCAATCTACCCCTTTACTCCAAGACCCAATCAGTAACAATGACTGTTTTACCCACATGTTTATCCCTTTTCCAATGTCTCCCAATAAAAATACACCATAATCAATTTTAAATCTGGCAGGGAATGGTCACAAAATTCATTTGGAACTATAAAAGACACAGGATCAACATCAAAGTCATGCAATCCAACAAAGAAAAATGAAGGAAGGAATGTCCCCAACTTAGAGGACTACTATTTAGCCACCCAATTGAAGTGGGCACTGCTGTGGTCCACAAAGGAATACTCCACTCATTGGAAGTCACTGGAGGTGAACTCCAAGGGAAGGGGGATGCCTCTAGGAGCTAGAGTAGCCATACCGGAAGCTCTAAGCCCCAACAACAATACACTAATGTTCACAGTAAGACACACATTATGGGCAATGAAACGGCTATGGCACAAACATAAACTACATAAAGACCTATGGCCACTGAGATGGTTTGCCTGGGACCAGGAATTCCTTCCTATGAAGCTGAATCTCACCTTTAGAAGATGGGAGAGATTGGGTCTTTACACCTTAAGCCACTTCATGGACAGATCAAATATAATAGACTTTGATCAACTTAAGGCCAAATACTCACTCAGGCAAACTGACCACTACAGATTTCTTCAAGTCAGAACATATATACAGGCCCTATGGAACAGAGGGGATCAGGACCCGCCCTCACAGAGCTTAATGGGGGTTATAACAGAGATAATGAGCTCACAAAGGCAAAAAGGCCATGTTTCAGCCATTTATGGGGTATTGAGGGACAGAGTAGGAAAACAAGCCACAAATATACAAAAGAAATGGGAAAAGGAATTGGGGGAGCAGAATTCAGATAAGGAGTGGAAGCCAGCCTTCATGCAAATTTACAAAACTACATACTCCCCAAGGTGGAGAAAGTATGAATGGAAGATTAAAATGAGATTTTTCATCACCCCAGTTATTAATCAAAATGGGATAAGAACTGCCCACCAACTTGCTGGAGGGAGTATGGGGACCTGAGGGCTGACCACCTTCATAATCTCTGGTTGTGTCCAAAGCTGAGGCAGTATTGGAGAGAAATAACACAAAAACTGAAAGAAATTCTTACAGTCATTAAGCCCCTCTGCCCAAAACACTTGATACTGGGAATTTTACCTGGAGGGGTAAAGGGAAGGGACAAGAGTTATCTCTGGAACATCCTGATAGCATCAACACACAAGGCCATCACAAGAAAGTGACTTTGCCCAGATCCTCCTGAATTGCGACAGTGGATACACACTGTCCAACAAATTCAAGACATGGAGGAACTGACCCACAGGATCAATTCTAGAACACAGAGTTTTGTGGGTCACTGGACTCCATGGATGATGCAACAGGATTATGTGGGTCATGAAGACACACTGAAAGAAACAGAAGACCCAGTGGCTAAAGGATAAGAGTGTTGGGGGTTGAGGTGTGTAAGGCACTTATCCAGAAACATAGTAATAGCTGAGGTCTGACAGGGGAGGGAATCTAATATAGACTTATTTAAACTTAATCCAATGTAGTGGTAGCAAAATCTATATGCCTTAAAGCTGCAACCAAAGATCTTGAAATGATTTATTATAAGGATTGTACAGCTTAATTAATTGACACTGTGATGTGTGACTCCTCTTCTCTCTCTCCTGACAATGTATACATAAACTGAAGTATGATAAGTAAGCTGTAAATGTGCCTAAATATGCAATAAACTTGATTAAAAAAAAAAAGAAACATGGAAAGATGACCTCACTCAGAAACAATCTATTACAGCTTATATGTGTGCCCTGAGAAAGAAGCTGGCAAAATATGTTGAAATCGCCCATAGTAATCAGGAAGAGGCCCAAAACCAACAGAAGGTGTATTATGGCCATGGGGTAAAAGAAAACGTTTTTGAGCCAGGTGAAAAGGTCTTGCTACTGTTACCCACTACAGAAAATAAACTGTTAATGAAGTGGTAAGGGCCTTATATGGTTCTTAGATGTACTGGCACAGTTAACTATGAGATTGAGACCCCGATAGGAAAAATCCTACTAAGATATACCATGCTAACCTCCTCAAGAAATGGGTTGAAAAAACCCCAAAGGCTGCTTTGCTAGTTTTACCAGAAACTGATAAAGAAGATACTGATGTAGCTTATGATAGACTGGAACAAATTGTTGCTGTTGAAGCTGTAAAGGTGAAGGTTTCCATAACCTCTGGACAAACCACAGAAATTCGTAACTTGCTAAAGACATTTAACAGTACTTTTACCACAGTACCTGGTTGAGTAAAAGGGGACGAGCATGTAATAGTGACAAGGAATTCTCTCCCTATTAGACAAAAGACATACAGATTACCAGAACGGGTAAGAGCGGACATGGTTAAGGAAATACAAAAAATGAAAGAATTGGTCATTGTAGAAGAGCCGAGAAGTGCTTGGTCATCACCAATGGTGATTGTAAACAAAAAAGAAGGGGGTGTAAGAATATGCCTTGATTTTAGGAAACTTAATCAAGTATCAGAATTTGACAGCTATCCTATGCCCAGAATAGATGATTTGGTGGACAGAATGGGGAGTGCCAAATATATCAGTACCCTTGATCTCACCAAGGGTTACTGGGTTAGCTAGGGGGAGCTAAAGAATCCAGAGACAAAACTGTATTTGCCACTCCTATAGGATTCTATCAGTTATCCACCATGCCCTTTGGTTTACATGGCACTCCCACTACATTCCAGTGGTACATGAATGTAATTTTATCCTCTCACACTGGTTATTGTTCTACGTACCTGGATGATGTTATGGTGTATAGTCCAGACTGTAAAAGCCACTTGGAACATCTACGAGCAGTTATCCAATTGTTAAAAAAGGAATGTCTGACAATTAATCCTACCAAGTGTGCATTGGGCATGCAGGAAACCAGATATTTGGGCTATGTTTTGGGAACTGGTGAAGTCAAGCCAGAGGTTTCCAAGACAGAAGCTGTAGCAAACAGCCCTGTTCCCAAAACCAAGAAAAATGTCAGGTCATTTTTAGGGCTGGTGGTTATTATCAGCGATTTGTTCACAACTTTGCCCAGCTAGCTACTCCCCTCGCTGAACTCACAAAGAAACAGTTCCCGAATAATGTGAAATGGACCCCAGAGTGTGACAAGGCATTTTGAGCCATTAAGGCTGCATTATGTTCAGCCCCTGTTTTAAGAAGCCCAAACTTTGAGAAATCATTTTTGTTACAAACAGATGCATCAGAGGTAGGCCTATGTGAATTGTAACTCATACTAGGATTCCTTTGTTTAGAAATGTATACAGTTTTATTGTTGAAATGATTGCAAAAAGTTGTTTGGAACTCAAGGGGTTAACCTGAAAAGCTAGTTTACAAACTCTATGAGATGTTGTAAGCAAGAGGTCAGTTCTGGGTCACAGTGTTCTTTTTGCTGCACTTGTTGAAACTTACAAGAACACTGTATAAGAGGCATGCTGTTTTCTTAATGAGGTTAGGTTGCAAAGACTTATAAAAACAGAGCTGCAATTTCTTGCAAGAGAGAAAACACAGAGACTGAGATTGGAAATTGACCAGAAACCCAGATGGACTTTCTCTGTTTATACTGCCTTTGTAAATAGTTATACTGAACAATTTTATTTTTTTTATTTAACTTTTGTTAATAATAAATCACTTGTTGCAAATTTTACATTTGCTCCTGGTTTTTCTATTCTTCCTGACCTGTGCCTTGATGACATGGTACTTATCTGATGAAGCGACTTGTACAAAGTGCCTCAGAATACAGCTGTTCTATATCTGGTCCACTGCTCAACCATAGTAGTTTGTGTTTCTAGGAGTTTATTGAATCACACCAATGAGCTCACAGTATATATTACAGTTCTAACAAACCCTAGTAAATCAGCTTGTATTTCCAATGCTTGGCTTGATTTATTACTCTTTACTTTGTTTACTTCTTTATTTAGCCCACTCTCTTTGTAATCATCATATTGCATGTGTAGCTCACCTCAATACCAACAGCTGCAGCCTGCAGCACCTCACCACCCTAGCCCATTCCTCTATCCCTGTTCTTTATTTCCCTCATTTTGTAATACACCAGCAAGTTGCAGGAAATGGGATATCACCTGAATGCTTACACTGACACAGACATTTTTAATGCTGATCTGTTAGTAATTTATAGCACCAGCCAGCTTGGCAAACCAGAAATCGACGTGAAGTACTGTAGGGAAGGGTTCATGGCCAAACTGAAGCCCTGTTACTAATGAAAAGAGGACATAACAACAAAATGAATCTTACTTTTTTGATCTAGTTTTCCTGTCTCACTGAAATGTGCTTATTTGGCTATCTATGTGTCCTAATCCTTTTCACTGGGATGATAGGCATCTGGTGCAAACACCAACCAAAACTCATTACCCTGTCAGCACATCCCAACAGTGACTAGCCTTCTGAGCAACTTACCCATGGCAACCAAGTGGAGAAATGGTGCCTGGAGACTAGACCAGGGTAGACCACTGCCCTCTTTAGCTGCTCCTGATGACAGGCCTGACCACTGGATGGCTCAGAGCATGATAATGAGGAGAGGCTACCTGGCACCGATCAGTTGTCCAACTGTTTTGGGTATACTTTTAATGCACGGCTCACTGGCACAGAAGACTTGGGATTGGACTCGAGTCAGGATTGCCCAGGACTAGAGAGTGACTGTCTCCATCTCCATAATGGGTGGTGACACTCGAGAGTCTGACTCCGGACACCACCATGATTGATGGGGGCCAACCGCTTAAATGTAAAGCCAGGAAAGAAAGAGTCTTCAGTTGCAAATTGCAAAAAATCATGGTATCAGACTCACACCATCACGCAGCTCCCACAATCTTTCTCTAGTCCTTCACATCATTACATGACTGACCTGATGACTGTAAGAAAATGGAGTAATGTTACTTTAAGTATTACTGCTGTTTAAACTATACTGTGTCTTTAAGAAGGTCTCTATCTAGGGGTCTTTTCTATCTTTCTCTCTCTCTCTCTCTCTCTCTCTCTGTCTCCCGAGACATCTCCAGGCAGCTTGAAGGGTTAGCCAGATAAGCAAGCCCACCGACTGTACGGATCTTCTTCTTCTTTGTACTGCGCCAATCTACAGTAAAGCAATTCAAGCTAAACCTTTAAGTCTGTAGTCTGATTATTACATGGTGTCAGAATGGAGAAAATAATGACACCCCTTGCCTTGAAGCTGCATGGCAATGTGAAGGAAAACTAGTAGAGGTTTAAGCAACATTTCAGCATTTACATAGTGGCCAGTGGGATTGAAGAGAAATCCAAGAAAATTCAGGCAATGGTGTTCCTTAATCTAGCCGGGCCAGCAGCAGTGGAAGTATACAACACATTTGCATGGCAGCAAGCAGCAGACAAGGAAGATTTGGGAAAAATCATGGACAGATTTGAAACATACTGTAACCATAAAATAAACCTGACCTATGAAAGACATCTGTTCATGAGCAGAAGTCAAGGTCATGGTGAGTCCATAGATGCCTATGTATCAGATTTAAGATTGAAGATGCAGTCTTGTGAATATGGATAAACTAGCAGAATTTTACACAGAGGCAAACAATGACCCGGTACTCCAGAAACTTAAGGAGGTAATACTGCATTGTTGGCCCCATGAGAAAGGCAAGCTCGGATCGGAACTCTGACCATACTGGCACTTTCAGGAAGACATCACCATAGAGAAGGGACTCCTGCTGAAAGGCGAAAGGTTCACTGTACTAAAATCAATGAGAAAAGAGATGTTGGTCAAACTACATAGCAGCCACTTAGGCATTGAGAAATGCAAGAGAAGAGCAAGGGACATTCTATTCTGGCCAAATATCAATAACCAGATAAGTGACCTGATCGTTAAGTGTGATGTTTGCAATAGTTGCAGGAGAACTCAACCAAAGGAACTGATGCAGAGTCATGAAATATCTGAAAGGCCCTGGCAGAAGATCGGAGCAGACATCTTTGAGTTTGACAAGGAAAACTACCTAGCAATGGTGGATTACTACTCTAAGTTCATAGAGATCTCGTGGCTGCCAAACCTGACCAGCAAAACTGTTATAAGCCACATCAAATCACAGTATGCACGACATGGCATTCTGGAAGTCCTTATAACAGACAATGGGCTCCAATTTTCATATACTGAACTTGCAAGTTTCACTGAAAATTATGATTTCAAGCATATCACCTCATCATCTAGGTACCCACCAAGTAATGGGATGGTAGAAAGAGCCATTCAGACTATTAAGAGGCTCTTCAAGAAGGCCAAGAGTGATCATATGGATCTTTACCTGGCCTTACCGGACCTGAGGAACACTTCAACAGAGGGTTTTGATTCTCCAGCTCAGCTGCTCATGGGCAGAACTAGGACTCTGATGCCCATTAGGCCAGCCCTGCTCAGACCAAAACGTATAGACCAAGATATCCATGCCAATCTTGAGCAGAAGTAAGAAAAGCTAAAGTTCTACTATGACCAACACACCAAGCCCCTTCTCTGCCTGTCTTCTGGACAACTGGTACGGAGGACAACAAAGGACAAGGAGGGGACACAGGCAGTAGTTCTCACAGCTGTCAAGCAGCCATGATCATACATCATCGAGGTTGATGACAAGAAATATCAGAGAAACAGGAGAGATATACTACACATTCCTGACTCCCCCGACCGAAGCGCTGATAGAAGCAATGGAGACACGGACTAAGACTGGGACTCCCTCAATGCACAGACTTGACTTATCAACTACAATTCCAACAGCTGCAGCAGAGAAGCAGACAGAGGTAGGTACATCCGCAGAGGCTCCACTGGTGAACGACGAACCAACCCCCCCAATGGAGTCGGTGTAGGGCCCACCTCACCAGTCAATAAGCCGTGAACCCAACCCGGTCTTGAGCTGTGTAAACAGCAGGGTGATTTGGAAGCCAGCAAGATATTTGCAGGACTGAATTACAGTGACTGTTAACCACTACTAAGTTATGCATGTGCCTGTTTAGCTCATGAAAGACTGCTCAGAATTTTTGTTCCAATAGTGCTTCATTATACTACTTAGATTGCATGGGATGCTAGGCATACAAGGGGAGATGTAAAGAAATGGAGTAACGTTGCTTTAAGTATTACTGCTGTTTAAACTGTACTGTGTCTTTAAGGAGGCTTCTATCTAGAGGGGTTTCTCTCTCCCTCTCTCTCTCTTCCCTCCCCCCCAAGACATCTCCTGGCAGCTTGGAGGGTTAGTCAGATAAGCCAGCCCGCCAACTGTATGGGTCTTCTACTTCTTTGTACTGTGCCAATCTACAGTAAAGCAATTCAAGCTAAACCTTTAATTCTGCAGTCTGATCATTACAATGACCATGCGGAGTGGGGGGGGGGCTGCCAAATCTGCATATGCCCGTCCACCCGCTCTGTCTCTCATACTGGCTCACTAGTCAGGGGAGGGGAAGCCATCTCTCACTGCCACTGCCAGACTTGAGCTTTTTTCAGCAATGAATTTGGATGGGACCCAGTCAGACCCCTTGTCACTGTGGGCCCTGGTGCCTCAGATCCACTGGCACCATTGTAAATCTTCTACAGTGCATAGCCAAGGGAATCGCTAGCAGGAAGTTGGAGGTCATCTTGCCACTATACAGGTCTCTACTGAGACTGCGTCTAGAGTACAGTGTGCAGTATTGTGCAGTATTGTTGCCCTTAACTCAAGGATATCAAATTGCTGGAAAAGGTCCAGAGCAGGGCAGCCACGATGAGCCAGATCCAGCAAGGCAACACCTATGAGAAAAGGCTGAGGGGGTTCAACATGTATCTCATGAGGAAAGAAGGGAGAGAGGAACATGATTGTGACCTTAAAGGTACAGTATAAACAAGGTGAGCACAGAGGCCTCTTCAGCATTAGTGCAAACAAGACCAGTAGGAGTAACAGCCTAAAGCTGGTGTGGGAAGGTTCAGAAGGGAGATGAGGAGGCACTTTTTCACCAAGAGGGTGGTGACTAAGTGTAATAAGTTGCTAGAGAAGGAGGTATCCTAAAACAGTGGACAGCTTCAAGAGAAGTTGTGACAGGGTAAAGGGGAAAGTTGCAGCTTTGTGGGGGGGCGTTTGACAAGAATAAAGGGAGATATGGGGAAGGGGCAGTTCCTTCTGTAAACACAGTGGGAACTGTACATTCAAGCAGACTAGATAGATCATAGGGACTTTATCAGCTGGCACATTTGTATGTCCATATGTGTCTAACCTGACGCCATTCCAGAGTTACTAGGATTATGCCCTTCCAGTGCACCAGTACACCCCTTCAAGGCTGTACACCCTTCCCCACTGCTGAGGTATGTACATACCCCATTCATATTTGAACTCAGTTATTGATCTATTTGACTCTAGCAGTAACTTTGTGCACTATGGCCAGATAGAACCATACAGAACCCTGAAAACACACATGACCACTATTTTGGCTATTTGGCAGAAAAGACAGAAACTTTACTGCAACTTGAATGTCAGCACTAATAACATTCACATTACATCTTTAAAAATTATTACATTGATACAAACAAGAAAAATATCATAAACATTATCACATGCAAAAATATTAATACAGTATTCCCCTGGGGCTGCAGATGACTTCTGCAACAAATCAAAATTCAGAACCAAGCCAACCATAGGCCAAGAAAGTCCAGCAAACCCCCATAGGGCCGGCCAGCTCCTTGACAAGGTGGCTCAATGGATCAGTACACAGCTAGGCCACAGCCGTGCAGTTATGCCCTCACCGGGCCTCAACCACCTGACCATCTCCCCTCATGATTCCAGGTTCCATCCAGTGCTGTGCAACGTCTCTTCTGGAGTGTGCTTTCACCGGGCCACCTCCTTCACATATAAAATACAGTGCTACTTCAGCCAATAATTCCAAATCATCTGCCACAAAATCTGTAATTTACTTATGAATCTCCTGCAAATGCCCCAGGAGAATACTATCACCAAGATTCCAAAACATTCTGCAGACTGAGATTAAAAATTGCTTACCCTATGTCCAACAGGTGCACCCCATCTGAATCAAAATAACTCTCTCTCTCTCCAGCGCTATGTACTGGTGGCCAATGATCTGGATGTCCTTGGGAAAGCAGAAATGCACCACCTCCCTATTTACTTCCCTGTGGACCTTCCAAAGTGACCTAGCCACTTCTCCCTTCCTCCATTTGTGCCGAGGCATAATTTTAGACCAGGCCACCTTAGTGTTCGGCATCTGTCTCTTTATACAACTTAGGTCCACCATGATCCCCCGCACCACATCTATAGTTGACAAACTCACCAGATTGTTTTCCCACAAGTGAATTATCAAACCTGTGGAGGGACTCTGACTAAACCAAGCTTTTTTAAGGCTGATATGAGGTTTACCCACTTCATACCAGCAATTCTGCACCAGTGCACATTTGCTTTCTCTGCTGGGATACCAAGTTGGTCTCCTTGGCCCTGGTGAGATGTCCAAGCGCTGCTCTCCTAATAAAGGAATTGCCAATAATGAAAAAGTTTTTGATTTCAGGAGGTGCACCTGTAAGATAAACCAAAGCAGTTAATAATTAACACCTTTTAGTGTGGCATGACCACTTGAAACCCTCCCCCTGTTCTGACATAAGTTTTGTAGGCCTTCGACTGTCAGCATCCTATCATTTGTATCTCAGCTTTCTGGCAGCCTAGCTTTGCTACTTCAGTGGCAACCCCAATCCTGAATGAGTATGTGCTGAAATATCTAGGATCCTGGCCTGCTGCCCTAATCCCTTTCCAAAGGACTGACCCAAACTAGTATCTGGTAACTGGTTTACCATCGGCATGGGTGAAAAAGGTGCCGTGCTCGACCCCTCTGTGCTCTATGGAATCCTTGATGAGGGCCCAAGGGCAGAAGATGCACCCCAGAGCTTGATGGAAAATGATTAGCTTTTTAGGGCTGTACTGTGCAGTCTTTGACTGGTGCAGCGACAGCTGTAATGTATCTTCTTTCAACATAACATCCCCCCATTGCAGGTTGCGTCCTGCTGGAAAGGTGGGATCCTCAACCAGGTCTGATACTCTGAAAGTGCCAAAGAAAGCACTGGCAAAGACACCTTAAAGAGTCTCACTCATCCTCAGATGAGCAGATCACCAACAGCTTGCCCAGCAACTCGATTAACAAGTGACTGTCCACTGATCACCTCTGGTCCCCCTAATTCTATGCCACCCTTCTATCATTTTCCTTACAGCGAATGATCCTGTGACATCCCTGAACCCATGCATCTTTGCCATGAAGGCAATGCCAAACATGTGACTGCAGATGTAAGAAGGGCCCTGTCCTCATCAATCACGTGCTGCACACACTGTTGCAACAATTGGGTTATAGCAACATCTTGTAGTTCTGTTCCATGTCCCCACAGAATTCCCAAAAGGACTTTAGGTGTGCCCTATACTTACACCAAACGTGTTGCACCAGGTCGGCAGTTCTTGAATCGTGGTTGCCACAAGAAAGTCAGCACTTGACATTGGTGTTTCCTGGCTGCCAGTGCCATCTGCCAAAGTGTTCGAACTGCAATCGAGATAGTGCATCTGTGATTACATTCAAAACCCCTGAATGTGAATTGCCCTAAAGGACACATTGAGCTACAGGCACCTAAGGACAAAACCCTCAATAGCCTTATCACTTCCTAGAATTTGATGATTGTGTATTCAAGATGGCCACCACGCCCATATTATCTGACTGAAAGAGAACTTATTTGTCCCTGAGCCTTTAACCCCAAACGAAAAATATGACCAGAATGGGAAAAAATTCTAACAGGGTCACATTCTTTGTGAGCCCAACTTCAGTTCAGCTGTCATCCCAGGGACCCGCAAACCAGGAGCCCTGGAAGTATGCCCCATATCCAATGCCCTCGGCCACATCCGTAACCATTTGGCAGTCCTGGTGGAACTCGGAGCCTGCTTGCCACATGTAAACCCCATTAAAATGCTGGAGGAAGGTATCCCACACTAAGTCTGCCTCAACTCACCCAACACTGCCCCTTGTTGCCCAGGACAACCATCTCATGAAAGGTCTCCCAGGTGACACTGTTTTATACACAAAATTCAGATGCCCAATCAATGATTGTAGCATCTTGAGGGAGACTTTTTTGCTGGCCCAAACCTCTGCCACCAGCTGACCCAAGTGGGAAACTTTCCTGTGGCAATTGAGACACCATGTGTACTTTGTCCAATTCTATCCCAAGTAAGTGGAGTCTGTTTACTGGCCCTTTAGTTTTTTCATGCACAAGAAGCACTCCAAACCAATCCATCAGCTGGTAAAGGAAGCTAGCATGCCCACGCATACTTTCATGTTTGGGGCCCTTATGAATAATGATATCATCTAAATAATGTATGATCAAGCCATTTCCACTGTGTTGCTTGGTGGCCCATTTGAAGAAATGGGTGAACTCCTCAAAAGCAGCACATGAAACTGAGCACCCCATAGGCATTGACATGTCATAGTAAAATTTTCCTTCAAACGAAAACCCCAGCAGGTCGAAATCCTGCAGACAGACCGGCAGCAGCTGAAATGCCGACTTCATGTTGCTCTTTGCCAGCTGCACACCCTTGCCTGCTTTCTGAATGAGCTTCAGCACTGTATCAAAAGACACATAGCACACCGACAGGAGGCAGTATAGTGCAGTGGTTTAAGGCTCTGAGCTGCAAACCTGGAGACCTGGGTTTGAATCCCACAGCCCCTACTTGCATACTGTGTGACCTTGAGCAAGTCACTTAACTTTCTTGTGCTTCCAGGTCGCACCTGTAAACAAACTTTCAGCGTAGTGTGTCTCTCCTAGTAAAAACAAAACAAAAAACCTAAAAAACACTGTACTGTCTTCTGCGCTAATGAAATCATTCACTGATGCCCCTTTTGGGTATGATAGGTGATGGATTAGCCTGAACTCACCTGGAGTCTTTTTGGGAACTACCCTCAAAGGGGAGATCCATAAGGAGCTCAGTGGAGGATTCTCAAATGGTCCTGCCACCCTCCCAGTGACCACCTCTTTTCATACCTTCTCTGCCACAATGTACCTGAGCATCCCTGCTGACTTCAAATTGCATGCCATGGTAGATACCAGGGGGCCCTGGTAGGGAATGTAGAAACCAGTAGAGAGTCCCGCCAATAAGTACTCTGCATCTTTTCTGCAAGGGTAGCGGTCAAGCTAACTAGCCATGTGATCAATTCTTATTGGCTACCTCCCCAGGCCGCTTAGCGTACCTGTCTCCCTGCTTATTGTCAGCCTGTTGGCCTTCACCTTTTTTTTAACCCCCTTCCCCTTGGCAGGTGCTAGCCTTGTGCTTACCTCCACAACTGCTGCACTCATGCCGGAATTTGCAGTAGTCATGAAAACATTTTCCCAAGTTGTACTGTCTGCAGGTACCCACTCCTTTTTGCACTGACCAAGTAGTCTTATTTACCACTAGCAATGCATGCTACATTCACAGGCTTTGCACATGTCATGTGCCTACACCACATGTCATGGTCTATCTTACGCCATCGCATCTCTGGTGATTGGGTTAGCATCATGCAGAACAGCTTGTCATACCTCAACCATGCATTACCCTCAAATGCTAAGTGAGCTGTCTTAATATTATCCCTGTATTTGAGGAGTTGCCTTATCTTTTGCGGAACTTGGTGCAGTAGATTGAGACAAAGATGTCAAATGCCACCACCAGTTTTCAAATGTGTGTATAACCTTGGCCATTGCACCTTCTCCTACTTCAATTTATCCTTGTCTCCTGCATCCAGTAGTTCCCTGTGTAACAATTTGAATATCTCTTTATATTCCCCTTTCCAGATTTTTTCCCTAATTGCTGGAGTCAGGTGGGTGTCCATTGGGTCATCCACTCCCAGGTAAGCCCAATGGTCCTGCCTTGGCATTGATGCCACCGTGGGCATCTGCTGTGTTGTGGCTGGGGTGACTGACATGGTCCCCCCTGCTTGCTGTTGATCTATGCCCACTACCACTGGCCCTGCTACTGCTGCCTCAAGGCCCGACACTTGCCTAACCGTATTATCCACACTGACCTGTGCCATCATCCCCCCTATTTGTGATGGCTCATTAGCCATTAATGGGAGTCTCTCCCCAGCCTGCTCCTGCACTGCTGCATGGGCAGCTGCTGTGGTGGGTGCTTGGGACACTGCAACATTGTTCCTCATGTTGCCACCCAAAAAAATTGTTGTCCTCCCCAAGGGCCCCATGGACACATCTGGAATGCCGGTGGGGGGGCAAGCCCCCAAACCCCCCGTGCCCAGTGCAGCCTGCCCTTCCCCCTAGGAACTGTCTCTGGCATATATGGAGGAAACCACGGGATAGACAAAGGCCACCAACCCTGTTGCCCAGTGGCCAGTGGCACTTGAACTGCCATGGGGCACCCTGAGCTTGCAGCCTCTTCCTCCTAGTTTCCACCCCAGGTGGCTTACCCCATCCACCTTCATGAACCCTGCATAGTGCCTTTCCTAACAAATGTCTTCCCACCATGGATGTCACCTCCCCCTTTAGCCTGCCTTTCCTTTGCATGAATGAACCCTTTACATTCCTGGCCAGCCCTGACCTCAACCTGTCCCTCTGGGAATCGGCTTTTACCTGCACTTCACCCCACTCACCATCCAACAATGCCGATAGAGGTGCAGTGCTGGCTCCCTCACCCACACTGTTTCCCTCGTCCACACCTCTATCCACCAGCTTGACAATTGTGACTTCCTGGTCTTCAGCCACCATCTCCATCAGCCCCTCTTTTCATTCTTCTACAGCCACCAGCTTCTGGACTGTTCTAGCCGCTAGTGTCTCTTGCATCTTCTTTGAGGGCTTCCTCATCCTTTTGGGAGCTCTTGTGGCACTGGGCACCCCATGTTGTTGCACTGGCACTTCTTGCATGGCTACCTGGAGCCAATTGGGGCAGCTCAATTCCATCAGTCACTGCAGGGTCTCTTTGGACTCCTGAGTGGGTGGGTGAAGTGGGCTTGGGTTCATAGAGGCCTGCAGCTCACTGCCCCCCTGCCGCGCTGCCTCTCCCTTATTACTCATGCTCTTACTCCTGCTAAAAACAGAGATCTGGTCAACCTATTGGAAAAAACAGAAAACAACTGCCTCATTATTAGTGTGCAATGGCCTCCAGCTGCAGTCTGTTCCCTAATTGCCACAAACAATACAGCAAACACAGAAAAAGAAAAGGGGGGTATGAATCTGCTCTGCCCGGGCCTTGTTTTTAACCTTGTCAGCCATGTGGCTAACTGTTATGTATGTAAAAAAAAAAACTGTGTTGTCTTGACTCTAACCTCCTGCTCTGGGTAGTTTGCAAATGCCCTATGATCTGTTTACCCCCAGAGAGCCCAGCTCAGCCTGGTTATCCAGGCCCTGTACCTTTATTCCCCTTATCCTCCTGTGGCCCAGCATGGAACTGCTTGCAGGATATAACGTGCTTTGGGGTGCAGAAAATGTATTGCACAAACAGTATGCCCCTGCAGTACCACTGCCAACTGTTCCTGGATTGAACAGATTGAGGAATGCAGTGTATATGAAAGGCTTTATATACAGGCCAAATAATTTATTACCCAATGTCATTGCCAACTGCTGATGGAAATTAAAATACTGAGGGGGCACAGTTGTATGCAACCTCTTGTTTTGACATACGAGTGAGCCCAGGGTTGCATGAAGTAACTGAAACTGTAAACTGAAAGCTTCCAGTATGGGAAAGAAGAACAAAGTTATGCTTTATAAGGCATTCCCTGCAATTCTACTTGTTAACATACATTGGCCTTGTATTCTGTTGACCAGGTAGTGAATAGGAAAATCACAAGCAGCTTATTTGAAAACTTTTATACAAATAGGGCAACGTCTTCCATAGACCAGATTGTAACTAGGGCTAGTTGGATAGCCCTACAAGTTCTATTTTTGGAAATACTTCTGTTTTTGCTTCTATGTGTACCATATGCCAGGGTGCCCCCACCAGTACAAAGCGGACTTGGAGCCAGCTGCATATGCATGGCACAAGAGCACGCTCTGATGCTCCTCCACATTCCTCCTGGGCCCCCCCCCTTCTCCACACCGGAGGAGTGGCACAGAGAAACAAGTGATTAGGAGTGAGCCCCACCCCGGAGACACAACTTGGGCCACCGCATGAATGGAGGAACCATCGTCCAGCACCGGACTATGACATGGACCACAGAAACAACACTGAATGCCCACACACAGCCAAATAAAAACCCACAGTGCGGGTGGAATAGAAGGCATGCATGGCCAGGTGGCCCACGCCACATACCACCCCCTGGTGCCTCTTCCACTTCACAAAATGCCAAGTGGAGCATGCGACCAAGCTGCCGTGGCCTTCACCAAGGACAGCAGGCCCAGAAAGGACCACCCTGGTACTGTAAAACCAAAAGACCCATTACAGCCAAGTGTTTGAAGCAGCTCATGGGTCAATCCTTGTTTTTTTCTTTTGCACTGTACGGGGAGGGGAGGAGGGAGGAGGAGGAAAAGGAGGAAGGTAAGGGTAGACAGGCAAGGAACCATGGTGGCTCCAAAATTATCTCTACCAAGTTTTTTTTTTCATTTATATCCCAGCCACCCAAACCCACAGAGGAATGGACACTCGGAGGCAAGTCTCTGACCTGGCAGTGAAGCCCCTCTTTCCCTGGACAAAAAGATCACGCGGACTGGAGGCATCCTTGATGGCCCTTCTCTATATCCCATCCTGCCATGAAAAGACCACCTAAGTCAGGCAAAAATATCACCAAGAGCCTGCTGTCCAGAGGAGTTGCCTCCCCCAAGTACTGGGCGCTAGGCCAAGTCTCTGTCCTGAACCCCTTAGCAGCCTAGGCCATGCAATATGCCACCACCAGTTGCAGGAATTCACCACAAGATAAATCCATTTATTTATTTATTTATTTTTTGGGGGGTTATACAGGGTTGGTCTACAGACCACCAGCCCAGGAGGAAAAAATAGATAGGGAGCTGATGCTACCCATCCAAAGGATGGCAGACAAGGGTGAGGTGGTGCTGGTTGGAGATTTCAATATTCCTGATGTAGACTGGAGTCTCCCAGCAGCAGCATCAACCAGGAGCAGATTTATCCTGGAATCCCTTCAAGGTGCCTTCCTCAAGCAACTTGTAATGGAACTAACTCGGCAGAAGGCAATACTGGACCTCATGCTCACAAATGGGGACAGTGTGATAGGGTAGCAGTGGGGGAGCACCTGTGGAACAGTGACAACCGGTCACTGTGGTTTGAAATTGCAGAAGGAGTAGAACCAAACTGCACAAAAACACATATCCTGAAGTTTAGGGGGGCAGACTTTGGGAAAATGGGAAGATGCTTGAATAAGGCATTAATGGGAATGGGGAGCCAATCAAAGTTTGAGGAACAGTGGGCAATATTTAAAATGGGAATTACAAGAGCAACAGAATTATGCATTGAGCAGGTTAGCAAAGGGAAAAGGAAGAGGAGGCCATTATGGTTTTCCAAGGAGGCAGCGGAGAAAGTGAAAGCCAAAAAGAATGCATTCAGGCAATATAAAAAGACACAGGCAGAAGGGGTTAGGGAGAAGTACCAGGAGAAGCAAATGGAGGCAGGGAGGTCAGTAAGGGAAGCCAAAGCTCAGACAGGAGAGTGCATTGCAAAATCAATGGGTAGAGGGGACAAAACCTTTTATAGGTACATAAGTGAAAAAAGAAAGGCAAAGGGAGGGACAGTGATACTGAAGGGGGGGGATGGGGGCTGCATGGAGGATGACAACAGTAAAGCTGACATACTGAACAGGTATTTCTGCTCAGGAAGAGGAAGAGGAGGGTAATGGGCCTGAAGGGAGTACACAGGGTGGGAATGGAGCAGAAATGGACACAAGTCTTTTTACATGGGTAAGGGCCCTTAACTGGAAGGAATAAGAGTTGATAAAGCAATGGGGCCAGATGGGGTGCACCCCAGGGTCCTAAAGGAAGATTAGATTTTAGTAAAGATACTAAATGACTTTATGCTTATATTAATTCTAACTTTAGGACGTCCATTAAGACTATCAGGCCCATTATCAAGGATAATACCATAATACACAATTATGAATCTGTCACAGATATTTTTAATGATTATTTCTGTTCAGATTTTTCCCCTAAAACAAATTATAAATTAAATATCAATAATAAAGGTAATAGTGTCAATTGCATTACATACAATGAAGTCTACTCTGAAGTAATTGAACTGAACACTAGATCCAGCCCAGGACCAGATAACATCAGCCCTTTATTTTAAAAAAATACAGCTCAGGTTCTAGTCTATCCATTATTAATTATTTACAATCTTTCATTAAAAAATGGCTATGTACCACTTGACTGGCTATCAGCCATTGTCATGCCAGTTTTTAAGAAGGGAAACTGGGTGCACTTAGATAATTACAGACTCATACCTTTTACATCCCACTGTTGTAAGATTTTGGAAAAATTAATGAAGAATAAACTAGAAGCTTCTTTTAGGAATGGGAAGTATGATTCAAGGCAACATGGCTTCACAAAGGGTAGATCATGTGGGATTAATCTGATTACCTTTTTATAACAGCATTACTAAAAATCTGGATGATGGTGTCTTGTCTGACATTATATTGTTGGATTTCTCCAAAGCCTTTGATAAGGTTCCACATAACATTCTAACTGACAAATTATTAGAACTTGGCATTAGTGATTGTTTGGTTAAATGGACACATAGTTGGCTAAGTGACCGCAGCCAAAGTGTTCATATTAACAATATTTTGTCTAAACAAGGAGTGGTTAGCAGTGGTGTCCCTCAGAGATCTGTACTGGGCCCAACACTATTTAGCCTGTTTATAATGGATTTGGATAGAGACCTGAAAAGCAGCACAGTGAAGTTTGCAGACAACACTAAGTTAATAGGCCCAGTAAATACTATATCAAAACACTTCTCATTAGCAGAAGATCTTTGGAAATTGGAAACATGGGCAATAAAAAATGGTATGACCTTTAATATTAACAAATGTGTTTTCTTACATTTTGGTTGAAATAATCATAATTACTCATATATCCTTAACCAAACCATACTTAAAACATCTAATTTAGAATGTGATTTAAGGGTACTAGTCAACAACAAGCTAACTCCATCAGTTCACTGCAGAGTTGTTTCAAAGAAGGCTATGGGAATGATTATAGGATCAAGCACTCACTTATTACAAGAACCAAGCAATGTATCATTCCTCTGTATTGTAGTTATGTTTGCCCCCATCTTGACTATGTGTCACAAGTCTGGTCACCCTACCTTGTTAAAGATGTTAGTAGTGTGGAAAAAGCCCAAAGGTCCGTTACAAAAACTATCCCAAGACTTAAAAATATGACATATCCTGATAGATTAATTGCAACAGGACTCCACTCCCTTCAATCTAGATGCCAAAGAGGGGACTTGCTGTTCTTATTTAACATCCTACAGTCACAAGATCTTATGAGCAGTTGTGATCTGCACTACAGTATGACCAGGAGTAACATGAGATCACACAACATTAAATTAGTGGTACCACATGCCAGAACTAACAAAAGACATAATTACTGTACTGTAAGAACTACCAAAGCTTGGAATAGGCTCCACTCGCATATACAGTGAATCTCGTCAGGATGAAACCTACTTTTACAGTACTCTGCAGTGCACTGCAGCAGAGTTACAACAGTAAACAATGTAATTTCAATGGGAATTAATCCCTTTTGTCATGCAGGAAAATGTGACACTGCCAAGATGAATCAAATGTCACTATTTCCTGCATGACAAAAAGGACTAATTGCTATTGAAATTACATTGCTTTCCACAGCAACTCTGCTGCAGCATGCTGCAGAGTGCTGTAAAATGTTGCAGAATTGGGTTTCATCCTGGTGAGCTTCACTGTAGTTGCTATTAATAACCTCAACAGCTTTAAAAGTGCACTTGATGAATAATACTATAATAGGCAAATGTTGGTGTAGCTATGACCCACTTTGTGGGAGATATACCCAATGTGCCTGGAGCCTTCTTATGTCCTTTCCAAACTAGTAAACTAAGAGAGGTGGTTGCTAAACCTCTGGCAATCCTATAGCCAATCACTAGAAACAGGGGAGGTACCCAAAGACTGGAGGACAGCAGATGTAGTCCCCTTATTCAAAATTAGGAACAAAGAGGAAGCGGGGAACTACAGACCAGTCAGCCTGACCTCGGTAGTGGGGAAGATCATGGAAGCACTATTGAAGGAGAGATTGGTGGAACATCTGGTTGCCAACAGACTACAGGACCCAAGGCAGCATGGTTTCACTGGGGGGAGGTCATGCCAGACCAGCCTCATTGAATTTTTCTACTGGGTGTCTAGGGAGGCAGATCAGGGGAATGCAGTGGATGTGGCCTATCTGAAATTCAGCAAGGCCTTTGACACTGTGCTACACAGAAGGCTATTAAACAAACTGAGGAATATGGGAGTGGGCAGGACAGTAGTGCGGTGGGTAGGTTGTTGGCTGGGCGGCAGGACACAGAGGTGGTGGTAAATGGCTGTCACTCCACAGAGGGAAGAGTGACCAGTGGGGTACCACAGGGATCAGTGCTGGGACCAGTCCTACTCAACGTCTTTATCAGTGACATTGCACAGGACCTAGAAGGCAGAATTTCCATGTTTGCTGATGACATGAAGCTCTGTAACACAGTGGACACACCAGAGAGTGTAGACAGAATGAGGAGGGACCTGCAGAAGCTTGAAGAATGGTCATGGGTTTGACAGTTGGAATTCAATGCAAAGAAGTGCAAGATAATGCATATGGGGCACGAAAACCCTGGAACAACATATCAGTTGGGGATGAGGCTATAGCATGCACCAAGCAGGAAAGGGACCTTGGGGTTATCATCTCTGATTACCTCAAGTTAGGGAAACAGTACAACAAGGCAGTAGGTAAAGCAAATAGGATGCTGGGATGCATAGGCAGGGGCATCACCAGCAGGAAAGGGGAGATCATAATTCCACTATACAAGACACTAATGAGACCTCACCTGGAGTACAGGGTACAGTTCTGGAGACCTTACCTATGTAAGGACATAGACAGGGTAGAGACACTGATGAGCAGCAGGAAAATCCCAGCCTCTCCCTACAAAACAGGGTACTAAATGAGAAAAAGACCGAGGTAGAAAGGTCAGTGGGGGATGCTGCAACAGAAAGTAAAGCCATCAAAAAATGGAGAGCAATGAGTACCAATGCACGTAGTCTGAGTAACAAGCTTCCTGAATTAGTGGCCTTGATGGAGGAGGAACATCTGGATATCATGGCAGTCACAGAAACATGGTTCGCACAAAACCATGACTGGGACATAAACATACCAGGATACACTATCTACAGGAGGGACAGGGAGGGTAAAAGAGGAGGAGGAGTAGCTCTTTACATAAGGGAAGGAATCAAAGTAACAGAACAAAACAGAAAACAGGGAGGAGAAGAAGCACTGTGGGTAAATTTGGAGACCGGCAATGGCACCACAATCCGCACAGGGGTTGTATACAGACCCCCTTCTCAGGGGGAGGAAATGGACAAGGAAATGATAGAAAGTATACTTAGTATGGCAAAAAAGGAGATATTGCTGATGGGTGATCTGAATATGCTGATGTTAACTGGAGTGCAGTTGCCACAGCCACTTTGAAGAGTGGGGTTATTCTAGATGCCCTACAGGGGGCATGCCTTAGACAACTAGTATTGGAGCCCACTCGAGAGGGAGCAATCTTAGACCTGGTTCTCTCAAATGGAGATGAAGAGAGGATCACAGATGTAGAAGTGGGTAGCCATCTGGGAACTAGCGACCATCGAACAGTATGGTTCACAATAAACACAGCAATAGAGTCAAGCCATACAAAGGCAAAGGTAATGGACTTTAGGAGGGCTGACTTTGCCAAAATGGGTAAGTGCCTAAGGAATGCACTAGCACATGGGCAGGAAGGAGGGTGGAAGAACAATGGGAATAATAAAAACTGCCATCACAGAGGCAACAAGCCTTTGTGTGAAGCAAATAAACAAAACTAAATGATGTAAGAAACCACTATGGTTCTCAAAGGAAGTGGCAGTGAAGGTTCAAGAGAAAAAGAAAGCTTTCAGGAAGTACAAGGAATCGCAGAAGGAGCAGGACAGAGAACTGTATCAGTTAAAGCAAAAGGAAGCTGGGAAGGCAGTCAGAACAGCAAAGGCCCAAACCAAGGAAAAGATAGCCAACTCAGTTAAGAAGGGATAAAACCTTTATAGGTACATCAGGGGCGAAGGAAGACCAAGGAGGGATAGTGAGGCTAAATAAGGGGAGGGTGGGCAGAGGGAGACTGTGAAAAGGCAGAGATACTAAACAAATATTTTTGCTCAGTATTTACAAAGGAAGAGGGGGGTACCTAGAACAAACAGTAGAAACACACTGGATACAGAAGTTGATACCAGCCCATTTACGGAAGAAAGGGTTCTAAAGAACTCTTAAAACTGAAGGTGGACAAAGCAATGGGGCCTGATGGGATTCATCCCAGAATTCTAAAAGAACTAAGGTAGAATTAGTGACACCACTGACTACCCTGTTTAACAAATCATGGGAGGATGGTGTGGTACCCGAAGACTGGAGGAGGGCAAATGTGATTCCCCTTCACAAAAGTGGGAGCAAGGCAGAAGCAGGAAACTACAGACCTGTTAGTTTAACCTCAGTGGTAGGGAAGATGATGGAATCACTTCTGAAGGAAAGAATTGTTCAGTATCTAGAGGTCAGAGGGGCACAGGACCCAAGGCAGCATGGATTCACAGCGGGAAGGTCATGCCAGACAAATCTGATAGATTTCTTTGACTGGGTGACCAAAGTAGTTGATCAGGGAGGGCTGTGGACATGGCCTACCTAGACTTTAGCAAGGCATTTGACACAGTCCCACACAAAAGATTAATATAGTTAGCTAGCTTGGGAGTGGGTCCCAAGATGACAGCCTGGGTAAAAATTGGCTGGAAAATAGGACACAGAGAGTAATAGTAAATGGAGTCCACTCTGATGAAAGGGGGTTACTAGTGGGGTACCCGGAGGTTCAGATACACCAGTCCTCTTCAATGTCTTTATGTTACATTGCAGAGGGACTGGAAGGAAAAGTATGTCTCTTTGCAGATGACACAAAAATCTGCAACAGAGTTGATGCACAAGGTGGGTGGAAAGGATGAAAAGGACTTGGCAAGGTTAGAAGAATGGTCAAATGT
Source organism: Neoceratodus forsteri (assembly GCA_016271365.2). Taxonomy (NCBI): domain Eukaryota; kingdom Metazoa; phylum Chordata; order Ceratodontiformes; family Ceratodontidae; genus Neoceratodus; species Neoceratodus forsteri. Next base: position 794,668,917 of record CM028136.1, read on the forward strand.
ATGGCAGCTTAGATTCAATGCTAGGAAGTGCAAGGTAATGCACCTGGGAAACAAAACCCAGGGAAGAGTACACAATGGGGGTGAGATCTACGACAACAAAATGGAAAGGGACCTGGGGTAGTCATATCAGATGACCTAAAGGTGGGCAAGCAATGTGAGAGGGCAGCAATGAGGGCTGGGGGATATTAGGATGCATAGGGAGAGGCATCACCAGTAGAAAACAGGAAGTTATTATCCCTCTGTACAGACAGCTGGTCAGACCCCATCTGAGTACTGCATGACAGTTCTGGAGACCCAGTCTTCGCAAAGACATAGACAGGATGGAAGCTGTCCAGAGGAGGGCAACTAAAATGGTGCAGGGTCTACACCAGAAGACATATGTAGAGACTAAAGAAGCTTAATATGTAAGCCTCGAGGAAAGGAGGGAGAGGGGGACATGATAGAAACTTTCAAGTACCTCAAGGAATCAACAAAGTCCAAGAGGGTAGCATCTTTCAAAAAAAGGTGTGCAAGAACAAGGGCACAATTTGAAGATAGAGGGGCGGCTCAGAGGTAATTTAAGGAAGTATTTTTTCACAGAGAGGGTTGTGGATGCATGGAACGGCCTTCCGGAGGAGGTTGTGGAGTCAAAAACAGTGGTGGAATTCAAGCATGCATGGGACAGTCATAAGGCAATTCTAGGGGATGGGGGTAGGAAAAAGTAGGCTGCTGGTTAACTAGGATCTGCAGCTTATCCAGTAGGCAGGGAAATGGGCAGACTGGGTGGGCCAAGCGGTCCTTATCTGCCGTCAAATTCTATGTTTCTATGTTTCTATGTTTCTAAGGTTCAGAGGAGGACAACAAAGATGGAACAGGGATTGCATCACAAGTCCAATGAGGACAGGTAGAAGGACTTGAATATGTACTCCCTGGAGGAGAGGAGGGAGAGAGGGGATATGATAGAGACATACAAATACCTTACAGGGAGGAACAGGTGCAGGAATACACTATTTTCCAGCAAAAAGATGTTCCAGGACTAGGCGGCATGGGATGACGTTGGAGGGAGGGCGATTCAGAGGAAACGTGAGGAAGATTTTCTTCACAGAATGGATGGTAGACAAGTGGAACACCCTGTCAGAGAAAGTGGTGGGGGCTGAAACAATCATGGGATTTAAGAATGCATGGGATAGACATAATGGAATTCTGGAGGTCAGGGGTAAGGGGCAATAGACTTCTAGGAAAACATAAAGTGAACTTACAAGCTCAAGTCGCAGACTGGGTGGGCCATAGGCCCTTATCTGCCAACAGTGTCTATGTATCTATGTATCTAGTTCTAATCTGTTGAGAAAGCCCTAGCCCAACCACCTCCTCCATCCTTGCAACCCCACCCAGCCCTGTGGCCTAGGTGGCCAGTTTGACCCAAGACCCATTCCCAACCCTAGCTTGGGCTGCAGTGAGAGACACCTTCATGATCCTTTGTTATCTGGACAAAGAGAGGAAGATCCTCTATTGTCCAGACCTTATGTAACCTGGCCTTTGCCCCTTCCTGCTCCAGGCTACACCTAGCCTTTCACCCTCAGGGCAAAGGCCATTGGTCACCTCCTTCCTGTTCCTCGGACCCAGGAAGGTGGTGATCCAGGATTGGCTGTAGGTCACTGGGCAACTGCCCTCCCAGCAATTATGGAAAGAACCATTCTAGGCATCCACAAATGCTCTCCATAAGAAATACCTTCAAGCATCCCTTTTGAAACGCCTCACATGAACCTCCACCAATGTCCCCTTCTTACTGTGTTTTTATTATTCAGGAATAACTCTATGTGGTCCTCCATGTTAATTGCTCTCAAGAACTTTTTGTTCTCAATAATGTCCCTCTCTTCTTCCGGCTGTGAGAGAGTGCGTCATCAAGTTCTCCAGCTTTTCCTCACATGTCATCTCCTTGTTGCCACCATATCATTTCTATAGTCATCCTCTGATCCCTCACTATGGGATCTTGTCCTCTCTAAGGTGGAAACTCCAGAAATTGGTACAGTACTCCAGGTGCAGTCCAGCAGAGAGGTAAGAAAGGTCAAGGTAGGGACAGAGTTGAGGATAGTGGCGGGGGGGTCAAGTAACTTGACAACCTATTTTGGTACATCTTACAAGAAGGACAATGAATGGGACCATGGCTAGCTGCCAACAAGATGGCAGACTAATTCTGTACTGGAGTTTTCAGCCCAGGAGACTCTCTCAAAATCAGTGCAAAACCAATGGCATCTGACCCATTTGCCTGCAGAATAGATAACCTTTTCTGTGTTGATTTGTTTGAGACCCCACTGAGCTTTCTTAGTGGAGTTTCATGGCCAGAATCTTACCTTTTTTATCTCTTCCCTAATTTTTCACCATAAGAGTCAAAAGTAAAAGTGCATCCTCTGTGGCCTCTCTCAACTGACCCGACTCTTCCTTTCACTCTAGCAAACAGCATGGCCACAGCAGTGGTGACCACTCCAGACATAGGTAGGATGGTAAAGGTGCCACAAGATGTTGCTGTCAGGAAATTCTCTGCTCAGGAATGAGATTTTCCTATCGTGAAATTCTCCTGTCAGGAATGACATTCTCCTCTCAAGAATGAGATTGTTCTGTCAGGAAATTGTCCTGTCAGGAACCTCCTGGCACAGTTTTAATCTCTACAACTAAAGAGCTTACCTTCATTGCTGTGTCAGCTTTATGGTATAATGGAAAGGTCTACAGCCCCGTAAACAAGAAGTTGTTGGTTTGAATCCAGACAACATCCCCTCACTTTTCTTGTCTCAGAATTTTGCCTGAGTGGTGATCTATGGCGGCGTGGTGTTAGAATAGTAAATCTGTATGGGAAAAGGGACTTACATGGCAGAAACACTAACTGCAGTGAGTGTGGTAGCACAGGTGTCCTGACAGGAAAATCTTGTGGCACCTTTACCATTCTTGCCCAGACTTATCTCAAATAATGGCCCTGCTCCAATGGATTCTACAGGACACAGCTGGTCTCAAGCAGGTGATGGTGAAAGCTAATAGTGACCTTCTCAGCCTGGGACAAATGGTGAAGTGCACAGAGTGGTACCTGCACCGGGTCAAATGTAAGGAGGAGGACTTATATGCCAGACTTTGGGAGCAGGATTGTTCCATAAAGTCAAATGAGGAACACAAACAGCAGCACTATTAATAAAAAATCCTTGAGAATGTGGTTCCTTTGTGTCCCTTGTTCCATCAAGTACCTGCTCTCAAAAGTCTACAATATGGAAAATAGAGCCAGAAGGAATAACCTCTGCCTTGTGAGTCTGATGGAGGATGCTGAAGGTTCTGATTTAATTTTTTTTTCAATTTATTATGCTTTATGGTGCCCAGACCTCACAGTCCTCTGTCTCCACCTCCTCAACTGCCATGCATCTCCAGACTTACCCATAGCCAGTGATCTGCTGAGGCTTACCCCATATGAGTGGGGCCACTGGAAGGTGCAGCCCACCAATGACATTAGTCATGGCTCCTGGTGGGAACTCCACTGGGTGATCTCCCTGGCTTACCCCCTAGGGTGGGGCTGCGGGATCAAGCAACATTCCTGAACACTTGTTGCTATGTCACCAGCTCAGTGGTCGTGGAACAGGCATGGTGGTGAGGAGGTGGGACATCATCAAGGGAGTGGGCAGCATTTTTTGCAGAAGACTCCATGGAGCTGAGTTGTGCAATGATGGAAGTACCATCTGAGCTGCCTCCCAACAGTCTTGGCACTGGCAGCTATAGCGTTCCCACAGTCTCTGCCAGGAGTCGCTCTCATGCTGGTCACTCACCCCCCCCAAGGATGAGGGCAGTCAAACAGGATGCTCAGTCCCCTCTCCAAACCAGCCATCTGACAGCCCAAGTCCGTTCCTGAACCCGGATCATCTGCGTTGCAGTAGGACACCCTGCCACTGAGCTTGCGGGCCAGCCTGAGGTACAGACTTAATAACTTTCTGAAAACATCTGACCTCCACTGTTCTCAATGCCCCTAACTGCACACGACACAAAACAGAGCAGGTACATAGGTCTCAGGCTCCACAACCCAAGCCTGAAGACTGATAGTGGCCTATACTGATCAGACTCCTACGTTATCCCATCAAGAAGAATACACTTAGACTGGCGCGGGGAAAAGGGCCACCTAGCTGCGAGGGTCACAAAATCTCCTTTTTCCAAGATTTTTCAACTGAGCTCTACCAGCCTCATGCGCTACCCCACCCTCCTTACAATCACAGTTAATGGGATGACATATTAATCTGAATTCTCGGTTGCAGTGGAGGAATTCATTAATAGGCATTGGTAACTATATGTTCCCTGCTCCCCCCTTGGGTATCATTCTGAACCCTCAGTGACAAACCACAATGGGCAGATCCCACCCACTGGAAGATGCTCCTACAGCTGCCCCTACCCACCCTCCTGAGTATGTTTCCAAATGGATCCAGAAGAAGAGAGCCAAGGAAGTAAAAGACAGAAGGTAGAAGCCTATGTTGGAGCAAGAAAAGAAAGTGCTCACTCCCTCAGCCACCATTGGACTCCCTTGAGACCTCTCACAGTCCAGTGGTGGAAGCCTCTATCCTGATGCACAACTGTCATAAACCCACTCATGAGGGTCAGATCACTGAGCTCACAATGCCCACCCCTTAGTGCAATCTGTGACAGGGAGGGGGAAAACAGAGATACGCCTCATGTGCCCGAGTGCTCACTGGATTTATAACTGCACACTTGCCAGTGAGGTTCCAAAGTATCTCTCTATACTTTTAATCAAGACACAATACCAGTCTCAAGTCGTGTAGTCAAATATGAACCTTTTTCATAGCTAATAAGCACCTGATGAAGGCCCAAGTGTTACACCCTCTTCATGTAGCAGTGCAACACCTGATTTGGTCTTCACCCTACAGGACATTCAATAGCACAGTTCACAATCACTGCAGACTCATATGAGACTCTGCTACTCTTCCTAATCCTGCCGGATGTCCCCACTGACTCTTTTCAATTTGATTGCTATTTGGTGACCTTTCTAAACATCAACAGTTGTCACAGATTTGTACTAAAACTTCTACAGTCACACATACAATATAAGGAATCTCACGTAGGCAGAATTCTTTAGAAAAACAAAAGTCTTTACTAAAATAATTAACTAAATGCAGTTACAAGAAAAAGAGAACATATATTAATTAGGTTATAGTCAGAAAATGAAATGGACAAGTATACAGGAAAACACCTTGGAACTGGTTAACTAAAGTTCTGCCATACAAGCATGAAGTTTGTTCAGTCTGCAGTAGCACCAGGCTGATTCTTAGGAGTCCAAAACAGAAGTGTCTGTCTTGAAAGTTCAAACACAGAAGTATGCAATGTTCCCCCAGCAATTTAACAATCCAGAGAGAAAAGTGCCCCACCCAACTTGTGAGGTCACAGCTCTGTGATGATGCTTGCTGTAAGGTCACTTTCATTCCTGCATAATTACTTAGCAGCATGCAATTGCACAAGGCCAAATGTTTCAGCTTACTACCCTTGAGAAATCTGCAGTTTCAGCAATATTCCAATAAAAAAAAAAGTTTTCTCACTAAAGAACTACAGAGCATGATTTATGGCAGGTTAGAATTAACCCCTTTGATGTTTCAAAAAAACATCCTGATGAGCTATTTCAAAGGGGGAAAACCCTGTCAACTCTTGGGGCACCTCCCTGTATGCGAACAAAAGGCGGGGAAGGTATTTCTCCCAGTCCCTACCATGCTGTTCAGCAAATGCTTGGAGCATCGATTTTAGGGTACCATTAAACCTTTCCAAAAGCCCATTGGCTTGCAGGTGGGAAGGTGTCATACATCTCTGCACTACCCCACACTTCTCCCACAAACACTTCATCAGGTCTGACATGAAGGAACCTCCTTGATCAGTGATAACTTCCAACATGGGAGAAAATCCCTAGCAAGGTGTCGGACACTTTGTCTGTCCTGAGTGAGGAAAGGGCGACTGCCTCTGGGTGTCTGGTGGCATAATCCACCATCATCAGGATAAACATCTTCCCGGAGGAGCTGGGGATACTCCAAGGTCACACAATATCCATTCCTACCCTCCGGAATGGCTCCTCCACAGTGGGCAATGGAATTAGGGCAGTTTGGGTTTTACTACCCGCCTTCCCTTTTTGTTGACACTGGTGATAAGACCTGCAATATTTCTTCACCTGCTGGGTGAAATTGGGCCAATAGAAATTCTGGACCAATCGCTGCATGGTGCACACGACTCCCAGATGTCTGGACATGGGGATATCATGAGCAATCTTGAGCAACCACTCATGGTACCCCTGGGGAATGACAAGCTGCCTGCCCATCACCCCTCCCTCTGTCCTTACGTCTTGCATATACAACAGTCCATTGTCCCAAAATACCCTATGTCTCATGTCACCTCCCTGTGTCTCATCAGATTCTGCACAAGCACTCAGCCTCTCTAAACTAGGGTCAGTCCTCGTAGCGACTGCAAAATCCATACATTTTCCCAAGGCATGGGACATGACCCCTTCAGTTTCTAAACTAGGGTCCATAGCTCTAGCATCAGAGCATTCAGGGTCACTGCCATCCCTAACCATTTGACCATTGGTTACCCCTCCTTCCTTAGAGTAACCTTCTGTATCTGTTTTGTGAACTGCTATATGGGGAAGTCCTACCCCTCTTTCACTATTCTCCATGTCAGGAGACACAGGCTGGGGAACCAGCTTCCCATTGTTTTCCACCGGGGCATCTATGGGATCCAGGGAACTATAATTGTCCTTTGCCGTCTCACTGCGGGTAACACACATACCACCCTGTTCTGGAGATTGTTCCCTATTATCACATCCAGGGTGAGATTGTCTGCAACTGCCACATTTTGTACCCTCTCTCCTGTCTCATCCCAGTCCAGGAGAATGCTAGCAATTGGCAGAGTTTTCTCTTCCCCAGTAAATCCCATACTGTTATGAACTGATAAGGTATAAGCTGTTCAGGCTTGACCAAATCCTTTCTAGTAAAGTAAGAGATGCCCTGTGTCCCTAACCCATGGATGTGCACCCATTTGCAGTAACTGGGTGTATGTGCTCCCTCATGTTTGTTGGCATGCATTCAGTGATACACAGTGCCCAACTCTGTTCTAGCACCCTTTTGTCTGCTTTGTGCCTTTTAGGACACTGTCTTTCAAGATGCCTTGGCTGTTTGCAAAACCAACACTCGTCATTTCTTTTGTCTGAGAAACCCTTTGTAACCTGGGGCATCCTCTTTCTGTGGAGGCAGTGAGGGTTTTAGCTGGCCTGAAGGCATGCTTTCCCCCTTCTGCACTGCCATGCTTGCCCCACTCCCTTTCAGAGCAGACCTGCTCCTGGCATAGCGATCTGAGAGCTCAGCAGCCTGCTGTGCTGTTTTTATGTCTCGGTCCTCCAACCAGGTTTTCAGCTCTGCTGGGCAAGCCCAAAAGAATTGCTCCAAAAGTACTACCTCCTCAATTTTCTCTACAGACTTTGCTCCCACTACCTCCCACCAATGTTTCAAAAACTGACATTGCTTTGTGGCGAATTCCTCGTAGCTCATGTCAGGGCTTCTTTGGAGCTTATGGTACTTAACCCTGTATGCTTTGGGAGTTAACTCATCCTTTTTAAGCACTTCAGCTTTAGGTTTCTCATAATCACTACTGTCCTGATTGTCCATTTGACCCAATGCATCTCGAGCTTTACCAGCATGTAGCAGGGATAGCTGGAGCTCCAGGACTCCCTGGTATTTTGCCTGAATACAGACCTTTTCTGGAAGCAGTCCAGAGGAGGGCAACTAAAATGGTGCAGGGTCTACATCAGAAACCATATGGAGAGAGACTGAGAGAGCTTAATATGTATACCTTGATGAAAGGAGGATGGAGGGACATGATAGAAACTTTTAAGTACCTAAAGGGAATCAACAAAGTCCAGGAGGGTAGCATCTTTCAGAAAAAGAGATGTGTAAGAACAAAGGGGCACAATTTAAAGTTAGAGGGGGACGGCTCAGGGGTAATGTAAGGAAATTATTTTTCACGGAGAGAGTGGTGGACATATGGAACTGCCTTCCTGGAGAGGTTGTGACATCTAAAACAGTGGGGGAATTCAAACATGCATGGGACAGACATAAGGCAATTATAGTGGGGGGTTGCAGGAAGTAGGCTGTTGGTTAACTAGAATCTGCAGCTTATCCAATAGGTAGAGAAATGGGCAGACTGGTGGGCTATGGTCCTTATCTGCCATCAAAGCCTATGTTTCTATGTTTCTAAATTAATTCAAAAATGCATCCATATCCTCCCTCTTTAAATTCAGCTATTAATTTAGAATTTAACTTATACCCCAGTCCTGGAGTCCCAGGAGCACCTTTGCTACTTACCTCCTCTGGCACTGGTCATTGGAGCTTTAGCTTCTGAATCTTGATTTCTCTCTGGTGCTAGTTTTCTTTTTCCTGTATTTCCAGTTTGAACCTCCTCTGCTTGAACTCCTCTGCTGCTGGGCTTTGAACCTCCTCTGCTTGAATTCCAGTTCCATTTTCCTCAGCTGTATCTGTAGCCTGATCCCATCTGGCTCCAGCATTGTGGTGACCTTCCCCTGCTGCTGTGGCTCTAGGTTCTCTCTGGTCTCATTGTCCTCCTCCCTGGGACTAGACTCTGTGATGGACCTTGGCACCCCCATGCCTAAGGTCTGGTCCTCTTCAGTCACTGGTTGTGACTTGAGGTCCTGTGCAACCACTAGCTCATTGGCTGTCACAAGAGCCTCCATGAGGTTCTTTTTGGTTAGACCCTCATACTGGACCCCTCTGTCCAGACACAACTGCCTTAGGTAGTCTGCAGTGTATGCGTTAGAGTTGGAAGCCATCTTCTTCTCTAACTATTACTACATTAGCTTGCACCCAAGGAAAAAAACAAAACAGGTAGGGAACTTAATACTATAACCAAATTATATGTATTTTTAAAATCTCTGCCTTGATTGTGTGTGGACTGTTTTCAGTTTAACAATCTGATATACTGGACTTGGAATCAAGCCCAACTGTTATGACTGTGGCCACCAATCTCTTGAATCACAATGCAATCAAATCTATCAGATCCCTCCACTGCGCACAAGATCTCTCACAAACCCACTCATGAAGGTCAGATCATTGAGCTCACAGTGCCCACCCATAAGTGCAATCCATGACAGGGAGGGGGAAAACAGGGATACCCTCCTTGTGTATGTCCAGAGTGCTCACTGGATTTACAACTGAACACTTGCCATGTGGTCCCAGAGTATCCCTCTATACTTTGGATCAGGGCACAGTACCAGTCTCAAATCGTGTGGCCAAATATGAACCCTTTCATGGCTATTACCCACAGGAGGAGGGCCCAACATCATGCCCTGATCTGGTCTTCATCCTTCAGGACATGAAATAGCACAGTTCACAATCCCTGCAGACTTGTATGAGACTCGAATACTCTCCCTAGTCCTGCCGGATGTCCCCACTGACCCTTTTCAATTTGGTTGCTATTTGGTGACCTTTCTAAACATCAACAGTTGTCACAGATTTGTACTAAAACTTCTATGGTCACACATGCAATATAAGGAATCTCACCCAGGCAGAATTCTTCAGAAAAACAAAAGTATTTACTAAAATAATTAACTAAATACAATTACAAGAAAAAGAGAACATATATTAATTAGGTTACAGTCAGAAAATGAAATGGACAAGTATACAGGAAAACGCCTCGAAACTGGTTAACTAAAGTTCTACCTTACAAGCATGAAGTTTGTTCAGTCTGCAGTAGTGCCTGCTTGTGTCTTAGAAGTCCAAAACAGAAGTGTCTGTCTTGAAAGTTCAAACACAGAAGTATGCAATGTTCTCCCAGAAACTTAACAATATCAAAGAGAAAAGTGTCCCACACAGCTTGTGAGGTCACAGCTCTGTAATGATGATGCTGGCTGTGAGGTCACTCTCATTCTGCATAATTTCATAGTAACATGCAATTGCACAAGGCCAAATGTTTCAGCTTACTACCTTTATGAAATCTGCAATTTCAGCAATGTTCCAATAAAAAATCATTTTTTCACTAGAGATCTACAGAGCATGGTTTATGGCAGGTTAGAATTAACCCCTTTGATGTTTCAGAAAAACATCCTGATGAGCTATTTCGCAACATTCTCAGATATTTCACATAGGCTTTCCAAAAACAGTTTCCCTCTTAATACCCCGTTAAATGCAACATTTCTGTAGCAGCCTTCCTGGGTGCAAAGCAGTGGCTTCTGAGAACATGATTTTTATAACAACAACACAGGTTTTGGCAGATACGTGTTAAAACAGTAAAAGGAAACTCTAGCCAGCTTAGCTCCATCAAGCAAGGAGCCTTCAGGTCAGAGGTCAAACTCCTTTAAACAGTTGAGTTTCTCCCATGGTCCTTGCTGTCACTGCCATGTTTCATAAGCAGAAATTCCATAAAACAATATATAACAGAAATATATATTGCAAATAATGATTGGCAGATAGCTAGCTCGTGACAATCCTGATACACAACCACTTAGATCTGGTAAGCTCTTCCATGAAGCCAACACAGCCAGCCACCACCACTCATCTGAAAGGTGACTTTGGGTCTCATCCCTCTCTGTTACTGCTGGAGCTTCCAGCACCTGTCAAAAATTGCTCATGGTTGGAGTGGGCCTCTACTACACCAGCTGCCCCCCCCCCAGCTGTACTTAGCTCCATTATCTGTGCTGCCTGAGCCCAAACCACAAAGGCCCCACTCCGAGCATCTAGGATGAACTCTCTGTCTCTATTTTGTGTCTCTAGCCTGATATGTTTTCAATGCTGCTGCCCTACACCTGCCCCCCGTCCCTCCTGTTACTCTACTGACATCACCTGCGGGCCATCTGGGGTCTCCTTTGGAAGGGTCTGGGGCTGGAATAACAGTGCTGCTTCCTCTGTTATGTCAGCTGGTTGTGGACTCTGCTGGTCTGTGCAATGATTTTAGCAGTGGCCCGTGACTGTGTACTTTGCCACCCAACATGCTACACTATTCTCTGCACCAAGTGTGGAGTTAAATAATTATGGTACCAGGTCAAAACAGCACACCAGGAAGATCACTGCAAGAGCTGTGCTGTGTGAAGCACAAAAGGATTTAGAGTGACAGGGGTATAATAGTGGTAGGCAATTACCACTACCCCATTGCTCTACGGATTGCCTGTAGAGGGATCAAGTTGCCATGTGCTGGAGTGTCTGGTCAAATCACTTCCATGGTGGAGTGGCTAGGGCAGCAGCACATGGCAAAACAGGAGACCTGGGACCATGGTTTGGTTCACGCCAGGTCTCCTCCTCCTACTGCAACTTCTTTTTTTTAAAAAACAAGTAATTTTTTCTCCTCCTGATTTTCTCCCCATCTTCAAAGTCCACGAACCCCCGGAGTTGATTATTTTAAGTCCGGGTGTGTGTGAGAGGTGAAGCCCCCCCCATGTCAGCAGGCGTGGGTGGTGCAGCCCTCTGCAAAAAACAAAAAAAAAGGAGTTCCATTGTTTTCAATGGGGCTACGCTCTTGTTGTCGGGTAGCTCTTGTACCTGATGTTATTTGCGAGGCAGCTGTTTTCCTTGTGGCATTTATTGCCATAAGGTTTTTGTTTGCAGTGACATGACCCCATGCTCAAAATTGTTTGTTGTTTTTCCTGTTGCCACCCCCCTGATGAGTATCCTTTATTAGGGTGTTTCACTAACTTGCACTTTACTTGCAGGAGTCAGCATCAGACCGCCTTACTGTCAGATATTTCACAGGACTTTGAATCAGTTTATTGTGCTCATTATATTTGTTAAAGTTGTTGTCCTTCATTTTAAATGCAGTTGTTGCGTTGCTTTACTGTTTTACTGTTTTGAGCACAGGAGTTACATCACTCCTTCACATTTTGTTCTGGGCTGAGTTGTCATTTGGGACCACCCTGCTGCCTCAGTCTTCTGGCTGCCCATCCTTCACCTGGTCTCTTCTCTTCCATGAGTGGTTTATAGACCAGGGGCCTGACACCTTTGTACTTGTAAGGGTGAATAACCAGATGAGAATCCGGTGATTCTGTCATCAGGGGCAGTGGAACCACTCTTTCCTGGACACATCCAGGGCGTTCATATCCCTCGTGCTGTCCTGGGTTTCTCCCTAGACAAGGGCAGTCCCTCCCTTATGTCTGTACTACAGGCTCTGGCACTGTAGCAGAGAGAAACCACTATAGTCAACAGGCTAGCTTTCTGTTCTCTATGTTGTCTTTCCTCCTAAGCAGCTTGAAGTGACCAGGAATTCCTTACCCCCCAGACTGCTATGGGTGGCAGAAGTGGTCCTAACCTCTCCCCTCTATCCTTGAATACTTCCCGGAGCTACTCCATTCAGAGCAGACCATTCATACATATGGCTGGCCTGGGTTTGGTACCCTTATGGAGTAAATTCACACCAGTGGCTTATCCATGTGTTGGCTTGCAGGCTTGGATGGCAGCGACACCCAGCAGTTGCACTGAGGTATGTGGGATGGACCTGGTAATAGCATTGCATAATGGGACCCTCCATTACCCTGGGACATCCTCATTCAGGGGTAGTCGGAGGTGTGTGGGTCTTAGCCACACGAGGGTCCATCCTCTCAACCTGCACCTTGAACGCCCCTTCCTCCTATTCCAACTCTGGATGCTCCATATAACAGAGACTGATTATGGTCCATCATTCTGACTCCTGAGAAAAATTCACACTATGAAAGATTGGTCACACCTCTGGATCTTGCCTTCTCTCTCTGTGAATATGCTTCTGAGTACACTTTACTACCCCAGTACTCACACTAAGGGATGCCACTTCTCCCCTTTCTTGGGCAGCCAGCAGCTCCCTGCTCCCAGATGCCTTACAGTCCTGGCCCCTCCAGCAGCACTCTGTGCTAGCCCCCTGGTCTTCCTCAAGGGTGGTAATCACTACCCTTTCCCTATTTGTATGATATTGTTATGCTCTTTTTACTGTTTATGTATAGTGATTCCACTGGGCTAATCCAGCCCACTAGCCTGTTTCTATGTTGCTACTAGTCTAATTGTTACTTGTGCTTTCCTCTAGCATGGACCCCCAACTAGGGCGTTGAAGCCTCTATTGACCTCTCTCTGACCCTTGGGATTGGGTATGGTTCCTAGCTTTCTCCATTGATCACATAGTGTCCCATATCAGGTTATGTGGTCCAACTGTATTGCTCTGTCACATGCAGCTGTTTAACTTTTTAAAAGAAATATTATTGTTGCTTACTCTGTTATGTCTGCAGCCCAGAGCAGCAGTGCTTGTTATACTGTTTGGGATCCCACTCCTTCCCTATCAGCATCCAGAGGCCTGCTTCCCAGCTGTAAAGCACTTTCTTCTCTCCACTTTGTGTCAATATGGCTTCAACAAAATGGATCTCATGGAATTTGAGAGGGCTCAACACTCCTGTGAAGAGAAAGAGAATTCTCACTAGGTTGAAAAATATGCTGGCCAAGGTGGCATTATTGCAAGAAACCAAACTTACCCCATGGAAGTGGTTAAGCTTTGCAAAAAATGGGTGGAGGAGAAGGTACACAGCTATGTCCCCCATGTCTAAAGCCAGGGTGTCCATCCTGATTCATCAATCTCTCCACTGGTTCATAGATACTACAGAACAGGACTCTGATGGTAGGTGGGTCCTGGTCAAAATCCGTATCACAGAAGGTCCCCTGTTGCTAGCAAATATCTATGGATTCAACCAGGACAACCCTGCTGAACTACTCTGATCCTAACATTCCTACTCTACTGAGAGAGGATTTTCATCTCGACAATGAGGTGAGCATTGATAGAAATTCGGGCAAGCCTGAGCCATGCAGGATATCTAGCAGTTGCAATACCCCACCTCCCTAGATTTCTCCTTCTTATCCCCAGTCCACAACATTTCTAATAGGTTTGATTTCTGGATCACATCTCCCTCAGCATCACAGATGGTGCTCTCCTCCACCAATGTGCCACTGTACCTGTCCAGCCATGTACCAATAAAGTTTACAGTTGTGTGGCACCCCCCCTTCTGCCTCTTGGCATTTGGACCCTCTCTTTCTAGGATAAAGAAGGTGCCACCACGTCTAACACTGTTACACCAGAGAATGCCCGACAGGAAAAATAGCTGGACTGCATTGGGCTCTCGAAGGGTGAGTGGTGTGTCAGACGATATTCATCAACTGGTACCACTATGCAGTTCCTATGCTGCTCTGGTGAGGCAGCCTGCCAGAAGGAAACACCCATGGTAGTGGCCAGGAAAGATGTGGGGTCTCTGAAGTGGAGACCCCAAACAGGGAAGAAGCAGATCCTAGAGGAGGAGGAAGCATATTCTCGAAGTGGGGGACTCGATTGTGAGAGGGATAGATTTGGGAATCAGAAAGGATGGAGAGGGAGGTTAGGTGCCTATATAACACCATGGCATGGAGGGATGGGAAGCAGACCAAGAGGATTGCTTGGACAGCAGGATGGGAGGTAGAGCTGAATGTTGTTGTCCACCTGGAAACTAATGATTTGGCTAGGGATGGGACTGGGATAGTACAAGGGGAGTTTATGGAGCTGGGGAAGGGTCTTAGACAGGTAGCATGCTCAGTCACTTTCACTGAGGTGCTGCCTCTCTACAATGGGGGAAGAGGGGTATCTGCACTGAGACCTTCAACTCATGGAGAGATAAGGGCCTTTACAGGGTGATGGTCTGCATCCATCCAGGAGGGGAACCGCAGTCTTTAGTGAATGGTTTAGATGTTACTTTGATGAATATTTAAAGAAGATAGGAAATAGGTTTTACATAGCGAACTGCCTTCCATCTTCCTTTCCATGCCTCTTAAGTATTCTGATATGCTTTGATGATTTTTTGATAAATAAATAATCTAACTTTGGAGTGCCCTCAGATTTACACAGAGTTCCACCCTACTCACCAGCTACTGCTCTTTCTTTTTGTATTTATAAGACATCCTATGACATCAATAACTCCCATTCCATGTTGCTCATCTGAAAGGTCTGGAGTGGTGTTATTGATGTCACAGAATGTTCAGGCAATATGGAAAGAGAGAGCAGCAACTGCTGAGGGAGAAGGATTCAGGTAGTTAAAACGCAACAAAATTAGATTCTTAATTTAACAGAAAAGGTCAAAAACATATCAGAGTTCTGGTAGACATAAATGAACAACTGAAGGGCATCCAGATGTATAAACACTGTTTCCTATCACCTTTAAACTAGCCAAGGGAGGTGGCAGATGAAATTGAGAAGGCAGTAAATCCCCCCTCCACAGGCAGCAGCAGAAAATAGGGAGAACTCGAGGGGAATTGTATCCATTAGGGTGGAAACTAATAAAGAAAACAGGGTGGAAGAAATGAAGGGGGATGGGAATGGAAGCATTAAAAAGAGGGGGAAGGAGAGAGAGCAAAGTGGAAAGAAGAATGATACCAAGCAGAGTAGTAACAAAATCTGGAAGACCATGTGTGTGAATGCTAGATGTCTAGAAAACAAGATTCTGGACTTAGAGGCCATAATGGTTGAGGCAGATCTGGATATTATGGGCATTACCAAGTAACGGTCCATTGAAAACCACGCTGGGACACATCCATACCAGGCTATACTCTGTTCAGGAGGTTCATGGTGGGAAGAAAAGAAGGGGGTGGTGCTTTATGTGAGAAAAGGCATAAAATCAATAGATACAGGAAATACAGGGGGGAGCAGAGGTATTGTGGGCCACCCTAGAGATGTGGAATGGAGCCTCTGTTCACACTGGCATGATCTACAGATCTCCAGCACAGGGGAAGAAGTTAGATAAGGTACAGGTGGAAGCTACTGGCAAGATATACAATAAAAGGGGGAGGTACTGCTGCTGGTGGGGACTTCAATCTGCCAGATGTAGACTGGAATCTCCTAGCTGTTGCTTCAGATAAAAGCAGGGACATCCTGGACTCCCTGCATGGGCACTTGTCAGGCAACTACTTAGTGAACTCACTCATAATGGGGCAATACTGGACCTGGTACTCACTAATAGGGACAGTGTTGCAGACATCAGGTAGGAGGGCACCAGGGAATAGTGATCACAATACAGTGTGATTCAACATAAGAACATCTGCAGAACTGAACCACTCAGAGCAAGATTCCTCCTGGACTTCAGGAGGACAGATTTTAAAAGATGGTTGAATGCCTTGGGGTGACGTGGCAGGATGGAACGACCTGGTTGGGGTGGAGGAACAGTGGGCAAAGCTAAAAGGGTTACAGGAAGGCAGCAAATCTCTGCATAAAGGAAGTGTGCAAAAGCAAGATGAAAAAGAGGGGTCTTGAGAGGGTAGCATTCAGAAGGTATAAGGAGATGAAAAGGGAGGATAGGGAGGTGTATCATGGAAAACAGAGGGAAGCATGGACAGCAGTAAGGAATGGGAAAGCACAAACTGAAAAGAAAATAGCCCAAGCAGTAACAAAGGGGGAACAAGGCATTTTTTAGGCATGTAAGCAAAAGATGGAAGCGAAGGGTGGGATCATAAGACTAAAAGGGAAGGGGTGACTGTGAAGAGGGGACCAGGAAAAGGCAGACATTCTGAACAAATGCTTGCAGTGTTCACAGAGGAAGGAGAAGGAGGACCACAAAAAGTAACAGGAGCATTAAAGGGAGGGAGGTGGACACATCTGTTTTGGAGGAAAGTGTCCTGAAGGGACTTACTAATCTGGAAGTGGACAAAGAGATGAGGCAAGATGGAGTGCATCCAAGGGTATTGAGAGAGCTCAGGAAGTACTGGCTGCACCTCTGACAGTCCTATTTAACAGCTCATTGGAAACAGGAGTGGTTCTGGAGGACTGGAGGGGGCAGATGTAGTCCTACTTCACAAAAGTGGTAGCAGGAAAGAGGCTGGCAATTATAGGCCAGTCAACCTGACATTGGTGGTGGAAACTTAATAGTGTCACTACTGAAGAAAAGGATTGTGGAATATCTTGAATCTAATGGGTTACAGGACCGAGACAGAATGGATTCAGGGTGGGGATGTCATGTCAAATGAATCTGATATATTTCTTTGACTTGGTGAATCAGGAATTAGAACAGGGTGGAGCGGTTGATGTGGCCTACCTTGATTTCTGTAAGGCTTTTGACACCATTCCACATAGAAGGCTAGTAACCAAGCTTGGTAGCTTAGGTGTGGATCCAAAAGTGGTAACCTGGGTAAGAAATTGGTTAGGGGATAGGCGGCATAGGATGGTGGTAAATGGAGTTCTCTCTGAGGAAGGACGGGTGGCCAGCGGCGTGCCTCAGGGATCTGTGCTTGGATCCTCTTTAGTGTCTTTATAAGTGACATTGCAGAGAACCTGGAAGGTAAGGCCTGCCTCTTTGCAGATGACACCAAAATCTGCAATAGGGTAGACAGTGCTGGTGTGTGGAAAGGATGAGCAGAGATCTGAGAAAACCTGAGGAGTGGTCAACAGTATGGCAGCTGGGTTTCAGCTTGAAAAAGTGTAAAGTACTGCACTTGGAGCATAGAAACCTAGGGGCAGAATACAAAATGGGAGGAGTGATAGTGACAACCAGCAAGCTAGAAGAAGACCCATGAGTAATAATACTGGATGACCTAAAGGTGGCAAGGCAGTGAGACAAGGCAGTTGGAAGGGCTAGTTGGATACTGGGTTGCATAGGGAGGAATATCACCAGCAGAAAGATGGAGGTGGTATTGCCTCTGTATAGATCACTAGTAAGACTCCAGCTAGAGTACTTTGTCCAGTTCTGGTGACCACATCTCCAGAAGGACATAGAGTGGAGGTGGTCCAGAAGAAGGCAACAAAAATGGTGCAGGATCTGCAATGCAAGTCCTATGAGGAGAGACTTAAGGACCTAAATATGTACACCCTGGAAGAGAGAAGGGGGAGCATATAATCAAGACCTTTAAATACCTCACAGAGGTAAATAAGGTACATGATGGAAGTATTTTTCAGAACAAAGGTGCTCAGGGACAAAGGGGCATGATAAGAAGCTGAGTGGAAGTAGATTCAGGAGGGATATGAGAACGTACTTCCTCACAGAAAGAGTGGTGGATTCCTGGAACAGTCTTTCAAAAGAGGTGGTGAGGTGAAAACAATGGTGGGGTTCAAGAATACATGGAATAGGCATAAGGTAATCTTAGAGAAAGGAAGGGGTGGGTGGGTGAATGGACGAGATCAAGTAGAACCAGTGGTGATACAATAGGCAGGGAAAATGGGCAGGCTAGGTGAGCCAAGCAGTCCTTATCTGCAGACAAATCTGTTTCTGTGTTTCTAAATAGTTCTGTTCCTGGGTGTGTAAGGAAGCTAAGCTATACTTTCAGTCAAATGATGACAGGGCCAAAAGCAAATCCACCCTCTGCAAGGCCTTCCAGGCTTACCTGCAGGGAGTATTATAGCCATTCAGTGTTCTGCTGGTGGAAGTGTGAAGCTAAACTATGGCAGCTCAATGACGATGTCACTTCCAAAGAAAAACAGTACAAGGAGGTACTTCTGTTACAACCGGACCCCTCACTATCGAGGAACATTAGTTCCTTGTATATGCAACTTAACCTCATGTCAACCACAATGGCAGAGCTTGCTGTACTCCATTTAAAGTACCGATACTGAGACAAGAGACAAAAAGGAAGGGAAACTCCTTTCATACCGATTGAAAAAACTGCAGACAAACTGGTGTGCTCCTTCTATGAGGTGCTCTACTCCTCTAGGAGTCCACTGAACCTAACCAAACTTATGGCTTTTTTAAAAGATCTGCTAATTCTCTTCCTGCTCCGACAGGGAAGCCTTTGAAGCTTCCCTCACTGTTCAGGAGGTGCTTATAATATTCTTTATAAGTGACATTGCAGAGGGACTAGATGAGAAAGTATGTCTCTTTGCAGATGACGCAAAGATCTGCAACAGGGTTGATATGCAAGGTGGGGTGGAAAGGATGAAAAGGGACTTGGCAAGGTTGGAGGAATGGTTAAATGTATGGCAGCTTAGATTCAATGCAAAGACATGCAAAGTAATGCACCTGGGAAACAAAAACCCAGGGGAAGAGTACACAATGGGGGTGAGATACTGACAACAAAAATGGAAAGGGACCTGGGGTAGTCATATCAGATGACCTAAAGGTGGACCAGCAATGTGAGAAGGCAGTAAGGAGGGCTGGTGGGTTACTGGGATGCACAGGTAGAGGCATCACCAGTAGAAAACAGGAAGTTGTTCGCCCTCTGTACAGACAATTGGTAAGACCACATCTGGAGTACTGTGTACAGTTCTGGAGACCCCATCTCTGCAAAGACATAGACAGGGTGGAGGCTGTTCAGAGGAGAGCAACCAAAATGGTGCAGGGTCTGCACTAGAACACACGTGAAGAAAGACTAGAGGAGCTTAAGATGTATCGCCTCAAGGAAAGGAGGGAGAGGGGGTACATGATAGAAACTTTCAAATACCTCAAGGGACTCAGCAAAGTCCAAGAGAGTAGCATCTTTCAGAAAAAGAGATGTGCAAGAACAAGGGGGCACAATTTGAAGATAGAGGAGGGGTGGTTCAAAGCTAATGTGAGGAAGTATTTCTTCACAGAAAGGTTTGCAGATGCATGGGACAGCCTTCCTGAGGAGGTCATATAGTCAAAAACAGTGGGGGAATTCAAGAATGCATGGGACAGACACAAGGCAATTCTAGTGGGGGGTTGGAGAAAGTAGGCTGTTGGTTAACTATGATCTGCAGCTTATCCATTAGGTAGGGAAATGGGCAGACTAGGTGGACCAAGTGGTCCTTATCTGCTGTCAAATTCTATGTTTCTTTGTTTCTATGATGATGCTCTCTCTTCACAAAGCCCCAGTAGCAACAGCATTCCAATTTATCTCTATCTAGGGCACCAGACTTGGTGGCCCCTGTACTACAGTCTGTGTTTTAGGAAACTCTGACCTGTTCCATCCATCTACCCATCTACTATGTGGGAGGCGCCCATCATGGTCTTCCCTAAGAAAAGGAAAGAGTCCACCTTGCCTGGCAGTTACAGACCCATCTTGCTTATGTAAGCACCCTCTGGGAGCTTACTAGTTAATTCTGGTTGCTAGGTGTAACTAGCCAGAGAGAGAGAGAGAGAGAGAGCTATGGTGCCGGTTGGTCAGGGATGTTGGGCTTGCTTGCTGTCGGCAGGGGGCCCTATCTCTAAAGGGTATAAATGAGAGGGTTTGGCACCATTTGGAGGACTGAGATTTGAAGGAGAGTAGAGAAGAGAGGAGTCGGGGGGTTCAGCCCGCAAGTTCGGCCAGAGGGCCATGGCATTGCCAGGGTGGGCCGGATGCAACCCCGGCCCTCCTCCCTCGAAGACACAAGTGATGGAGAAGCAGCAGTTCAGGCAGTAGAGAGGGGAAGCAGTGGAGCACACGTTTGGGGCCTCTCGGTGCAGTGTAGGAGCCAGATCCGAGGTAGGCAGCAAGGAGGCTGGCCAGTGATCTCTGCCACCTTGGTAGGTAAGCACCAATGTGGGCCTTGTGGTGTAAGTAATCTCACCCATGAGTGAGTGCAGCCTGGGAGCCAGTGAGTGTTCTGTGGTTGGGCCTGCTCTGGCAGATTGGGCCTGGGGTACAGTTCCGAGGTGGAAGCCTGAAATGCTGAGGGTGTAGTGGTGGCAGCTCTACCCATTTTCCCAGGGTCGGTGGCTGCTACAGTGGTTTGGCTCCCAGGGGGTGCAGCCTGTGGAGGCAGGGAAAGGTCCATGTGGGGAATGGTTGGTTGGGACCCTGGTGGGGTGGCAGACTGTCCAGATGCTCCATGTGGCACAAGCAGCACTCACCTGGGTGAAGACAGTCCAGAAATTTAAATAGCTGCATGAGTGGATAGTGCCTGTAGGTCTCTGTAGGTCCAGGAGTGTGCTGCACTCGGCAGGGGAGAACAGTTTGGTGTGTGACATCAGTGATTGGGTATCCAGAAGGTCTTTGGTGGTTCAGTTCTTGCCAAAAGAACACCAATTTGACTGTGCAAGACCTTAGTAAAGAGACTGCTCCCTGTATTGTGGCCCCGTGGAGAAGAAAGCAAGACAAAGTAAGAAATGGGATTGGGACAGTAGAAACATCTCGTGCTGTCACAATTGCTACCTAAATTGAAGTTTTGTTGAGACTCAGAGAATGGGAAATGTAAGCAAGTGCCTGTGTAAAGTCAGAATGAAATGATATGTAATGAGAGTGCCGTTGAGTATAAAATATTTCTAAGTGTGGCCAATTTCGGCCCGCCATATTGCTGCTGTCAGGAATGTAGCCTTTTCGGCTCAAGGTGGTGTCTGCATGTAATTAATCAGTTTATTCGGAAAAGAGATTCTTTCAGAAGGAATAGCAGGTTTCGGCCTGTGAAGGTTCCCACTGTGTATGTTTAACCCTGTGCTCCATGGAGTGGTTCATCAACTATCTTGTTTATTAAATCTGATTTTGCACTTTTGATTCTGGAGTGGACATTGAATTTACTCGATTTGAACTGTGCATGTCATGCCTGTTAACACATATTGTTCCCTGCAGTTCACCTTTGGAATTAAAGAAGAGAGCCTGCTCCTCATCTAGCGAAGCCATCTCGCTGCTATCAAAAGAACCAGGTAATGAACATATTTCTATTTTCTATGGACTGTGTTTTCTGGCTTGTATAGCAACCCCACACACCTTTACCATCAGGATACCCTTAGACATCAGGAGTGGGGGGCTTACAATTATCAACATGGATGTGAAGGTTCTTGACAGGGCCAAGGCCACCAGGGTTGAGCACCTTCTTCCCCTCCTAAAATATCTTTCCCAGGTTGGATTTGTGAAAGGTTACCTGAGCTCAGACCATAACAGGGCCCTTGTTTCACTCATGGCCTTATTCAGCTTTGTTCCCACTTCAACAGCAGCAGTTACTATAGATTTTCAGTTCAGTAGAGTGGGGGTGCCTGCATGCCCCACTGAATAAAATGGGCTTTGGTCCACAGTTTCAGGAATGGATTAAGGCACTATACGAGTCTCCCACAGCATGGATTCTGATGAGGTCTATCCTGTCTGAACCCTTCTCTGTTCATAGGGATATGCATCAAGGGTGTCACCTTTCCCCACTATGCTCTTCATGCTAGTAATAGAACAGCTTGCTATAGCACTGTGGAATAACCCCAGCCTTAAGGGACCTACAATTGGTATGGATGAGCTCCACATGCTGCTCTGTGTGGATAACTGTCTGATGCTCTTGGAGGATGCACCTCCCAGCATCCCAACTCTTCTATGTGTGCTGCAGGCCTTCCATGAAGTTTCGGGGCTCACAACCAACCCATCTAAAATGGAAGTTCTTCCCCTGTCCACAGTCTGCTATCCCTAAACACTGTCTGGCTTTGGCCTTCAGTGGTCTCTGGAAGGAATTGGATACTTAGGCCTTCACATTCTACCTGACTTATTGAGTGGTTTCAGATAATTTATTGCCTCTACTCCAGAGGCTTAAAGGAGACTATGACATGTTTAATGCTTTCAATTTGTCCCTTGCTGGGAAAATAGCAGCAGTTAAGATGACTCTGATCCCCCAAATCATCCACTGTCTAGCCCAGCTGTAGACTGTGGTGCCCACGAACTGATTTACCAAAACTGACGACATGTTAAAAAACGTTTTGTGGGAAGGCAAACCCCCACATTACAGTAAGGCCAAACTATGGGCACACTGGAGCAGAAGTGGTTGGAACCTCCCTTGATTTCATGTATACGATGTGGTCTTTCACTGTGCCCAGACTCTGCAGTGGCTCCTTCCCCCCTCCCAGACTGACCTTCCACTTTGGGTCTCGCTGGAGTGCTTCTGCTAAGGCTCGATTCTCCTTGCAGACCTATACACCAAAGCCACTGCTGCAAGTAAAATGAGGCCTATGGTGGCTGCTACTGTCAGCTCCTGGAGGACTCTGGAATGTTGGCTCCAGAGCTCCCTTCTCTCTCACATCCATACCCCCCCTGTGGTGGAATGACTTGATCCAGATCAGCAAGTGGCCTGTGACCTGGGCTTCGTGGCAGAACCGAGCAGAGTATACTTGTCTGACCAGTGATAGCCTACTCACACCCATCTGGACACCTCTGCAAATTTGCAAAGCCAATTTCAACTTCCCTGTGCGGATTTCTGCAGGTATCGCCAACCCAGGAGTGCAATCTCCCACTAGCAGAAGTAGTTATCCCCTAAAATCTCTGTCTAGTCACTCTGAATACTTCAATTGTGGCTTGCTGTCAATACAGACTTAGCTAGCCTTCTCTATAAGGTGATCCTGAAAGTGTCTTCTGATCCCTCAGAAAATGCTAGGACCCACTGGGCTCAAGCCCTGGGGACAGACATTTCTCCCTATCAGTGTTCTCAGATTTGGCTCCTAGCCCATAATGCATGTCCAAACTCTAGGAGCCTTCTGGTCCAAAATGAACTGCTGCACCTCTGATATCACATCCCAACCAAACTCAAAGCACTTCAGCACCTAAAACCATAATAATCGTTGGAGTTGCCATTCCCCTCAGGTGGATGTCCTGTATGTTCTGTGGGCTTGCCCTAGAATCATCTCTTGGTCTTGTAGAATCCAAACTATCTCCTCACAGATTCTGGGCTGTCCAATCCTTCTGGCACTGCAACTGTTCTTGCTGGGCTTGGCCCCGGCCCCAACTTCTCCCACCATGTCCACACTATCTGTTCGCTGGCTCCTTATGATCAGTGTGGAGTTCAAATGGCTCATTCATCAATGCTGGAGAATGAACAAAGTCCTCTTCCTGAAATAATGGCTGTCTGCAGTAAGCCACCTAGTGACCCTGGACAGGATGTCCCACATTGCCAAGAAAACCCACATTGCCAAGAAAACCTCTCCTAGCTCTAAGTCTCTATGGACCCCTTTTCTGTCTTCCCACTTTACTGCTGTGGATGCTATGCCACCTCCCATGTGAGAAACCTGTCAGGTAGCTTGGTCCTGGTTCTTTTTACAGGCACTATGTCAGTTGCAATTTCATGCTGTACTACTTGCTAGTCCAATGGGTAATTGGTGCTGACTGTATGTGACTATTGCTTTTTTATTTGTACTTCTGCACTGTACATAGAGTGTTGCTGTTTGTTATTTTAGCAATAATGCATGACAGAGGTGTGTGCCATGCTGGTATAACATCACGTCTCAGGTGGTTGAGCATGAGGCTGCAGGTTGAGTGCATTCCATGCCCAAGAAGTGATGTTATCCCTATGACGCACACCCAGACATGCATCACTGCTATATTTTACAATGGCTCATTTTTGTACAGAAAAAAACAATTAAATTCATTTTTAAATAGTTGTTTGGTTGATTTTATTTTTTGGGTGTGTGGATGCATACCGGAAAGATGCACACAGCAATCAGTCTTGATCTTCACAGTGATGTTGTGCTGGGATAACATCACCATTGAAGGTGGCTACTAACCAATCAGGATGCTGGATTTTTTTTTTAGCATTGTATAATTTCTCTTTTTTGTTTAGTCTCAATAAAAAATAACTGTGAAAAAGAGGACAATGAGGAAAGTATTGTCAAGCTGAGAAAACGGCCATAGTAGGTGAAGGCAAAAGAGGAAAGGCAAAGTATTAAATGAATACTTCTGCTCTGCAGTCACCAAGTACAAGAATGGACTAGTTCTGCAGAGAAAAATAGGAATGGGGAGGGGGTAAGAGAGTGAGTATGTGTGAGGAAGCAATCATGGAGGACAGGGTCCTTAAGAGACTCAGGGCCTCAGATGGGTAAATCTCATGGGCCAGATGACATGCACCATATGGTGCTGAGAAAGCTGTAATAGTGCTAGCAGTCTTTGCAGAAGACCTGTTAAATATTTCTTTTTACATGGGCATGGTGCCATGAGAGTGGAGGACTGCTGATGTGGTACTCCTGCAAAAGAGCAGGGCAAGGGATGAGCTGGGGAATGACAGACCAGTCAGCTTGACATTAATAGTTGTTAAGCTGATGGAAACCATTCTCAAGGAAAGGTTGGTCAAGTTCCTTGAGGTGAATATGATCCATGAAGACAGGTAACATGGGCTTATGCAGGGAGGTAATGCCAAACAAACTTGATCAATTTATTTATCTGGGTTACAAAGGCAGTGGACAGGGGCAAGGCTGTGAATATACTGTACATGGATTTCAGCAAGGTCTTTGACTCAGTCATCCATGAGAGAATGTACAAGAAATTGCAGGACCTGGAGCTAGGGTACACGGTGAAAAGATGGGGGGACTGGCTAGGGGAGATCCCAAAGTGCAGAGGTTGAAGAGAATGCTGAGGGATGAGGGAGGTCACCAACAGGATTCCACCAGGGTTGGTGCTTGGTCCAGTGCTGTTCAACATGTTCATTAATGACACTGGGGACAGCATAAAGAGCAAACTCTGCCTCCCTGTGGGCAGCACAAAGCTCTGTGGGAGGTTGAATACAGAGGGGAGAGTTAGGGATCTGAGAGAGGACTTAGTGAAGTTGAAAAGATGGTCACAAATCTGGCAACTGGGGTTCAATGCAAAAAGAAGAAGGTTATGTACCTAGGCAGGAAGTCTCTAGGGTTGATTACAGGCTAGTGCATGACTGTCACAGTGTCTGAGGAATAGAAAGACCTGGGGATTGCAGTCATGAGCAACCTGAAGCCCTCCAATGCAATGCAGTAAGGCAGTGGTGAGGGCACATAGAATGCTGCATTGGATAAGCAAGAGGTTCACAAGCTGAAGGAAGGTAGTCATACTTCCACTGTATAGATCCATGGTGAGGCTGTAGCTGGATTACTGTGTGCAGTATTGGAGCCCTTACCACAAAAAAGACATCAACCTTCTGGAGGCAGTTTACAGAAGGGCCAAGAAAAAGGTTCACGTCCAGCAGAAGTTCTTCTAAGAGCAGATGCTAGAGAATATTAATATGTACTCACTCCAGAAAAGAAGGAAATTTGGAGACATGATATAGATGACAGATCTTTATTTACCTCAATTGTGTCAACTGTGTAGACACTAGTGAATTTTTTAGGATCAGGAGAACAAGACCAGGAGAAGAAACTGTTATAGAACAGTGGGAAGAAGGTTCCAGAAGGAGGCCAGGAGGCACTTCTTAACAGAGAGGGAATTTGCAGGGTGGAATTGGCTACCAGAGGTGGTAGTGAAACAGCACATAGATGTGGGGATTTGAGAGAGGGTAGGATAAATTCCAGGGAAGGGTTATTCTGATGGGGGAGACAAGGTCTATAGTACATGTAATTAATGATTCATAAGCTCTGCAATGTGCAGGCTAGATAGACCATAAGGACTTCTTCTGATGGCAAATTGATATCTCCATATATTCACCATGGTCATGTAAAGGGGCAGTATCACCTTTTTCCTTCTGCTGATGAACATACAACCTATATATTGCAGCATACTGCTGGCCTTCCTATAAGCCGTGTTGCATTGGGCTAAAGACTTGAGGTTGTCATGGACAGTGGCATCTCACAGGTCTCTTCATTCAGTAATCTCAACTAACCTTACTCCTCCATATCCAAAAGTCAGGTCAATATGCATAACCTTAGTTAGGATTTTTATTCTAGTATGCATAGCCTTATATTTCATGGCATTGAATTTAGTGGTTGCCAACATTTAGACCACATCTCTAGTCTTTCTAAATCCATTTTCATGTCCCTTATTTTCTCATTTGAGAACATTCTTCCAGAGATCTTGTCATCAGCAATGAGACAGACATTGTTCAGTATATCATCTGCTATGTCACATATGAAGATCTTGAACAACACTGGCCCCATGACCAGGCCTTGTGGTGCCCCACTGGTAACACCCTTGATACCAAAGAATATCCTGTTAACTACTCTTATTTAGTCCATCCCCCAACCAGTTCTCTATCCATCTAGTTAGTTAGTTCCCCACCTCTAGGTCCTCCTGTTTTTATGGCTGCATGGGAAGAACTATACTGACATATGGCAAAAAGGTGGAGGAGAGAGAAAAGAAGGTCTAAGGTCATGGCCAGATACTGAATGCATAGCAGTTTGTGTGCTCTGTGCTCTGTGCTCTGCCCAGTGAGTGTAGTTGAAGCACATCAGTGTGAATCAATGCATCTGCTCTTTGATCCCTCTACAGCTCTCCAGTAGCATGCTTCCTGTGTCTTTCTCCCTCTCGCTATTGGTCTGTTCCCCCCTCCTCCCTGCCCCTTTGCAGTTTTATGATTGGACACTTCCTTTGTCTCACTGTCCATCTGTTCCTTGCCCCCACACTTCTTTTCTTCTTCAATAAAAAGGGCACTAAGTCAAGATGCCACATGCAATAACAGCACGGTCAAAAGCCATGCAGAAAAAATGGCACTGACAATAACAGTGCCCAGGAAAAATGCCATATTGAACAATAGTGCCAATGGTGGCGGTCCAAATACACATAGAGTACTGCTACCATGGTGAACTAAGAAAACAAAATTGGCATTTTTGCAGGGGGCTCTGCCCCCCAGACCCACCAACATGGGGGCTTTGCCCCCACACCTCCCAATTTTTATATAATCAACACCACTGGGGGTCAAACTCGAGGATGGGGAGAATCATGGGTGGGGGGAGGAATCAAGCAAAAACAACAGTTAGGGAACATAAAATAACATGTGAGGGGGATGACAAAAACAGACAATTTAAATATCAGAGGAAAGGAAAATTGAAACTCTACTACTCGGGAGAGCGGGAACAGAACCAAGGTGTCCTCTGCTCTGGATGTGAGTGCTTTAGCCTTTTCACCACAGGAGCACCTCAAACAAGCATCTTGCTTCCAGCTTCTTGACTCCTTCCCATCTGCCTTGACAGTGATAGGGGTGGCAGTAATTGACATTCGTTACACTACCCCTGTTGCTGTCAAGGCAGATGCAGTATTTGAAATGCTGTTTTGAAAGCGCTATTAGTGAAACAACGTTTTAACCAGGTATGATAAAAAGTCAGCTAGAAAAATATGTCCCCTTCCTCCCCTTTTCTCCTTACCCCACAACATTTTAGTTCTCCCCTCTCCCAGCAATTAATCTCTCTCCCAAACTGACTCAGATGCCAGCAGAGTGTGACCAACTGAGAAAGCAGAGAGTCGAGACTTGGGATAGCGTAACCAAAGGACAGCTGCACCAGAACTGTGAGCAGGACCAGGCAGTGTCACTGTTGCAGCAGGAATCCCATGGCTCTGGGTGTGATGGGACTCCAACCTGTGCCTTGCTGCTGGATGAGAAGGCAGGCAGCAGCAGCAGCACAGCAACAGTGATGACCCCCGCCCATAGTCACACAGACCTGCTGGTGTCTGCAGGAAAGAAGTTCCTCCCTGCCATTCCACCACTGTCACAAGATAAGATCCTGCTTGTACTTCCTCCAATTTTCTGTCCAAGGACCCAGCCAGGTTCAATGAGCTCAGTATTTGAGAGAGGGAAACCAGGTCAGGTCAGGTTGTTTCTTTTTGCAGGCGGAAAGGGGGGCTGTAGTGATGATCAGAGGCAGAGAACGGTATGTCTCATCCTTAACTGCATTAATAGTTTCCCCCATGGATGTTTGCATTTAATGGAATCCTAACCATATAAGACTCCAATTAATCCATTCTGTGATAGGAGGCCATTTTGGTAGCATGGTGAGAGAGCTATACCGGGTCGGGGTTGGGTTGTTTTTTTTTTTGTGGGCAAAAAGAGGGCTGCCGTGATGATTGGAGAGAGAGAGAGAGTGATGACAGGTGAGACATCAATTCATTCATTCAGTCTGATCAGGAAACTGAGCATGACATCAAGCGGAAAGTTAAAAAAACATGTAGTTTATTCAAAGTTGTCAATAGTGAGAGTGAGCTGAGAGAGTAGTTACCATATTGTATTTAAAACTGAGAGTGCTGAGTGAGGTCATGTGGTTGAGAGAAAGCGAGAAGTGAGAGCAAGTAGAGGGGTAACAGTTTGTTTTTAGAACAGGTAAATGTGTGTGTGTGTTCATTCAATATTGATCTCTGTCAACTGTCCCTCATCAGGACAGACATACAACATTATTTATCACCTGAAGTCCTTCTGTATCACTTGACAAAAAGAGCAATTCTGTCAGATTTCAAAGACAGGTACATATTACCTATCTTGAATGCTCTGTTAAAGAGAAATGGTATTAAAACAAGAACCCTGACCTGTTCTTTGTTTTCAGCTTAAACATCCATGTACGATGAGTTGTATCACATTTCAAGGGCCACAGTACATATTTCAGTGTCAAGCAGTGTATGGATAAAATTAATTTGTCAGGGGTTTGGATGTATGTGAGTAAAAAAAAAAAAATGTGGCTGAGTGTTGGTACCATGATGTGGCCTCATCTTACAGTGTTTGTGGCTGGGAGATTATTAACAGGGGAGACAGCCTGGCCCAGTTATACTTGGCATAGCAAATTGTGGGAGACCTGAATTTCTCTTTTGATTTGAACCAAGCGCTCGTGCCCAGGGCTGGAAGAGTCTGGCATGCACTGCACGGACAATCCACTCAGGCTGGTCACCCATCCTGTTTCTTGTGCACCTGCTCAAAAGGATGGTGGAGAGATCCTAGTGTCATGGGTGACCACACAAGGCTGAAACCCCCCTCCCAAACCTCACCGCTGGCTGCACAGAAGGACCACCTTTTGCTGCCAATCCCACCAGTTGGCTGCAGATAAAGTTGCACCCCCTTTGTTCACCCCCACCCAATCTCACTGCTAGCCCAACTCAATACTCTGTGAGGCAGGAACTTTGGGACCATCCCCCCAGTGCTATCAAACTTGCCCATCTCTTCAGCCACACAAAAAGCAGCAGCATAGCTGAGAGCTGCTCCAAGAAATGGCAGGTGAGTCCAATTTTAAAACTTACTTCTACTGCTACATTGCTAGTCATTAACCTGAAATGAGAACACAAAATCAAAAGTTAGACTACAGTAGACCCACAAGCTCGTTCTGTTATGTTCACTGTCCTGCAAAATCAATCCCTGTAGGCTGCTGGCCCCATTACTAGCTGTCCACACTATGGACTTCTGTCCTCAGTATGAACAGCAGTGCAAATAAACACCCCAGCTGTTATTTCTCCTAGGCAAAGATTCACACTGCTGTCGCTAAGGGAGCTAACAGCCTGCAGGAATGTTTTAGGCCAGTGAACATTATCCCAGCTATTTCTTCTTCCAGGCATAGATTCATACTGCTGTCCCTAAGGGGCCTGACAGCCTGCAGGAATGTTTCAGGCCAGTGAACATAGTGAAACAAGCTTGTAAGCACAGTCCAGCTTTTGTTTTTTTCTCATATCAAGTTAATGAATAGCAGCCATGTTGGCTCCAACCAGAGTTTGTTTAACAGCCTTCTGTGTAGTACAGAGATAAAGGCCTTACTGAAGTCCAAGTATATCACATTAACTGCTTGTCCCTATGAACAAATGGTGAAAGAAGTAGCCCAGTGGGCTAACTCTATTTACCTTCAATTTGGGGCCTACAAATTTGGTTAAAATTTAAGAAGTTAGCTGAACCATGTTGACTTTCAAAGCATTAACTGGCACTGGGAAAAGCAGACTAAAAGAAGGGGTGAAAAGCTATGAGGTCAGCAGTGAATATTAATCAATGTAGTTTACTTGTGGCAGGTAATGTTGGCATGCATCTTCTATGGATTACTGTCAGTGGTGCGACATATGCTGCTAAATCCACCAATGCCATCATTGCCCAATGAGAGCTACAGTAACTTTTTATTGCAGACCTCAAGACATACATACTTCTGTAGTCCCTGCATTAGTTGCATGCCAATTACTATATTGTTTTAATTTCCATGGATTTTCTAATTATATAATAGCTCTCCCCCCAAAAAAATTACTGCTATGCATAAAAAAAAAGAAGAAAGAAAAGAAAAAGGAAAAGAAATGAAAAGACATTAACTGTAGGGCATTATATTTTCCATCACAATATTTCCCATCCATGAATAGATATTTATTTTTGTTTGATTTTCTTGATATTTTAATTTTTTAATTTTTACTTTAATTAAACTTTGTTTGAAGAGGGACACTGCCTACAGGCAACCAAAGCTGCAATAGTTAACTACTGACTACATGACGTCAGACTAGAGAACTGCGCATGCCTGCATGTGGCCGGTATGTCACTTATTCTTATGCCGTCCCATTCATGGTGGGTGGAGTGACTGGTCTTATTTAACTGAAATTGGCTCTGTGTGTTCAGTGGCACACTTGATTATATTTGAAGTCTGTGGGTGGTGACAATGTAAAAGTAGCTGTAGTATCATCAGGAGTAGGGATTGTGCCACTACTGCTGGGAGTAGTGAGCCAGACTGTTGTGTCAGTGCCAGCGGGAGGAGTCTGGACAGACTTGCTTCTAGTAGGTATAGGAATGGCAATAGTAATAGATGTCCCTTCTTGGCGATGTGAATTATCAAGTGAATAATCAAAGATGATTCTTGGAAATTTTAATTTCAGAAAAACTAAGAATTCAGGATTCTCAAGTTCTAGCCTTGAATGATGTTTCGAGGCAATATCACGAGCTGTACTGAAACATCCCTCTAAAGTGACTGAAGTTGGAGGGCACACAAAACATTTGAAGTCACTTTAGGCAATGTTAGCTAAATGACTTGTCTGTCTTGCCAGAATTTTAATTGGATTACTATTATTGTCAGTCCATGTCACTGGTAGATAACCTGCAACATGTACTCTTGTAACAAGTCCAAGTCTTCCCCAAAATGTCTGAGCAGCATCAGCATTCAACATAGAAAAGTTCCCAAATGTCCTTAGTTGTTTTAGGATCATTACTATAGAAACAATCCCCCCATCCAAGTCTTCTTCCATGTCACACTGACACCTGGCAGTGGCAACATGTTAGGTCAACAGTAAAGGAGGAGGAGTAAAGCCATGAGGCTGTGTATGTACACTCTTGTTGGTTTCTTCAAGCTGTTTTTTTTTTTGCTCCACCATAAGCTTTTACAGCACTTTCTGTTTGATATAGTCCATACGTCTAGGGGGAATAAACATATCTTTATTTCTGGCATACAGGAGTGTTGTCTTTCCAAATTGTGTACCTGATCTAATACTGCCAAACCTGTCTGCAAGTTGTGTCAGATGTATCTCTGCCACTTCTTTAATGGGTATTACAACTTGTGGCTGCTGTTCCTGTGGTGACTTTGATGAACAAGTGATGTCACTGGCTCTTCCCCCATTATCAGCAGTGTCATCTTTGCCCCCCACCACCAGTGCCACCACAGCTAACACCACCCCAGACATGCTTTTTTAGACTGCTTTGGATGATCATAAATAATGTTGTGTGTGGCATTAAAGTAAACTCATAATGGAATTATGATGATATGGGTTACCCTGATATCTTTAGTGTCACGTTCATGTTGCCACTGCAGTGAAGCAAACTTTTACAGAACAAACCAATGTATCCAATACAGATATCTTACACACACCAGGCAGGTTTCTGTTTCACAAATCTCTCCACGATTACAAAAGTCAGAGTTCCACATTGTGGAATGTCTTTAAGTAAGGAATGGTAAGGAACACTGTGTTTCTACTGGTGATGGCAGAGAAGCTCTAGCACATTTGGGGGAGTGATGGAAATATCTAGTGATGTCTCAGCAAGCAATAACACATGACGAGGTGTGGGTTATGTGCTGATAAGAGCATGCCCAGAGGTGTACTAAGGCATGAGGCACTTGCTCTGAGTGCCTTATGCCCTTGGGCGTGCTCTTATCAGCATGTAACCCACACCTCAGAGTGTGTTATTGTGCTTATAAAATGGGCCACTAGTAAAGAAGTTGATAAAAAAATGGATATATGTTCATAAAAAAAATAATGAACAAATATGATTATGATTTGAAAAAATGAAAAAATAGTCCCTCTTAATGGTTTGCAATGCAGATTTTTTATTAATATAGTAGAAGAGACAAGTGTCCTTTTGTGTTGCCCCCCCCCAAAGGTAGGATTTAGTTTGTGTTGTTTTATTTTTGTTGTTACAGGACTTTTGGCTTTTACGTTTTATTTTGTGGTTTTACTGGGACCAAGTGTGTCCCTCAGTGGCCACCACAGAGTTTTGTTTCTGGGTTTGTGAATTGGGGATATTAAAATTCAAAGTGGGAAGACTGAAAAGTAATCATTTGTAAATGGTGGGAAACTGAACACCATGGATACAGATGTATTTAGTTATGGAGGAACGAGTATTGGCATGGGCTTTGATTTTGAAAGACACGTCTTGCGTGCTCCCACAGTATGGATTTACTATTTTTTTAACTACAGCTGGAGATGGGAAGAAGGAATGGCTACTTAGTAAAAGAAAGTAAGTTTTGAAAAGAATTACATGTTTGGGGGTTGTGCTGCCATAAGTGCTGTTTTGATTTGAAGGTGGACCTGAATGTCAGTGTGTAATTTATTGCTGTGCTACCGTGAATGCTGTGCTGCCGCTTTAGTGAGGATTGGTAGTCGGTTTGGTTGGCTATGAAGGAAGTTCAGGAAGGAAGAAATAAAAGGTCAGACTGTTTTCAAGTAAAAAAATAATAATGTGTGAGATTCTGTTGGAATTGCCTTGGGTGAGGGGACAGTGCAACACGAGGGAGTGGTTTGTAGGTTAGGGGGGAACTGTGTACAGTGGTTGTACGTCTGCTTAGCGTGACATGGAGCTGCAGGTAATTTTTTCAGAGAGGACGGTGTTGTAGACAGTGATATTTTTTTGTGGTGTGGTCAGCTTGGGAGAATTAGTGCCGGTTGGCAGAGTACATGCTGATAAGGACACGGCTAGAACTAGGTTTTAGCCAATCAACAATCTGCATTTTTTATGCCCATTTTATAATACAGTGTATAGTATTTCTTTTAACTGTTCATGCTATTCAAGCATTTGACTCACTATCATATTTTGTGTGTGTGTAAAATAAGATGCATGGGTGAAATCCCCACTACTAATTATCATCAGCATATTAATGCCACTGTTTGTCAAGAAGATTTTCACTTTCAGATTGCGAGGATATATCCAAATGTCTAACAGTGATCAGATAAACTTTACAATGTTTCCCCCAAGGTGCATCCTCTCCATGAACAACAGATTAAGTAAGGCACTTCCTCTATCAGGCTGAGGATGGGATGAAAGAACCACAGTGATCACAGGCTGCTGAGGCAAATGGAGGGATGCCACAGAGGCAAGTATTATAGTCCTAGAAATACCCATAGTTGATGCTGATGGGAGCAATGATAAAGACTGTGCCATGAACAGAGCAATTGTCATTTCTAATTACCTTCACATCTCACTGACAAAAGCAGGGGCTTCTTTAAGGCTACCAATGGCAGCCTTTAATTATGATAAAATGTAAGTAAAGTAAAAACCAAAAGTGTTACTTCAGTGATTCAAATGGACAAATGTATTTTACTCAATCCAAAAGTAGTTGACATTGGGAGACAAAAAAGAGCAGGTATGGTGCCTTTCACATTATATAGGTGGTACTGACAAATATGGGTGGAAACAGCTGGGAAAATGTTCCAAGTGGCACTGATGCCAGTGTCAAAGGTGTGGCTTTATGGAGGGAGATGTTCTCAAAGAAGATCAGTTGTAATTTGTCCAATGGGGCAAGATAACCTCTGTGTTCATGCCAGACCCAGATTCCCTGTGACCTTTCTTACATGATGATTGAGCAATAGCACTGGATTGGCTGGTACTGCTGCATGATTTTGGAACACAGGGCATTATATAGTGCATCAAGCTGGACTGACAATTATTCACTGCCACACACTGGCACAGGTGTAGGGATGTGCAAAGTTGGCAAATTTCACTCTGCGAAACAATCTGTGAATTTTGCTCATTTCCCAGATTATTTCAAAGATGCGGATCGTGAAGTCTTACCAGCGAAGTGCAGAATTTTGCCTGTGAACAGTGAAATTTTGTCTAGAAAGGTGGGATTTCATCATTTGCAGGAGACATTCCACACTTTTGAGGCAAAATTTCACCCCCAAAAAATGTGAAGTCCAATAGGTGAATCTGTGGCCTGACTGCAAGATTTCAGGGATTGCTCCGCAGATGCTAAATTCCTGAGTTTGCCAGGAATTTTAATTTTTCTGCATCTCTACACAGGTGTTTGGTGACAGCTGTCCTCTTGTTCATATGAGATGGACAGGGAGCATTCTTACCTTCTCAAACCTGGATGGATCTGTTCACTCCCAGGTAGGGGAACTGGAAGCACCTGAAGGAGGAAGAAGAGGATGTGATGTAGACAGACAGTGCTGAGTCCTGGATAATATTTTTTTATATAAAACGTATTATGACTGTCTCTGATGAAAAGCAAATGCTCTAGGAATGACCTCTCTCATCCCCAGATTTTAGCTGACAGATGCAGGCCAAGAGAATTGCTGACAGTTACTGGAAGACTTTTATTAAGGATCTTGTTTCTCTGAGCTAATTACAGAGTTGTTAAGAGAGAAATCATAAACTAGATTTATGACATTAAAATAAGGGAAGCTAGGATGTTACATAGAGGTGTAAGGTTGTAAATGACCCTCTGAAGCCTGTGTGAAGAGGGTACAGCATGAGATCAAAAGAGGTGTCATTGAAACTTGAGTTATGCTAAGGTTGCATAATTAATACTTTGAAATTGCATCCTGTGGTTGTATAAAAATATATTTTTGTTGTACAAATTTCCCCTGTAGTGAGTGACCACACAGCTACAGAAGGTTACTCTGAAGAGGAAGGGGTGACCAGTTGTCAGAGGGTTAGGATTGACAGTGATCCTGAGGTCCCTGATGCTAGTGCTAGGGACCCTAGTTTAGCGACTGAAGGGGACTTGTCCCATGCCTTGGGATGGTGTGAGAGGTTTGCAGCTGCTCAGAGGAGTGAGCCTAGTTTGGAGAAGCTGACGGCTTGGGCAGACTCTGAGGGCACACAGGGAGGTGGCGGCAGACATAAGGTTTATTGGGAAAATGGGCTTATGTATACACAGGCAGTACAGACAGAGGGAGGGATGCTATGCAGGCAGCTTGTCATTCCCCTGGGGTATCGTGAACAATTGCTCAAAATTGCACATGATATTCCCTTGTCTGGTCATCTTTGAATTGCATGAACTATGCAGTGGCTGGCCCAGAATTTCTGCTGGCCTAACTTCACCCAGCAGGTGAAGGAGTATTGCAGGTCTTGTCACCGGTGCCAAGAAATAGGGAAGGCGGGCAAGAAAACCCAAGCCACCCTGATCCCCTTGCCCGTAGTGGAGGAGCCATTCCAGAGGGTGGGAATAGATATTGTTGGGCCTTTAAATAACCCCAGCTCCTCAGGGAAGAGATTCATCCTGACTGTGGTGGATTATGCCACCCGGTACCCAGAGGCAGTCACCCTATCCTCACTGAGGACAGACAAAGTGGCAAATGTCTTACTTGGGATTTTCTCCCATGTTGGGTTTCCATAGGAGGTAATCACCGATCGAGGGGGTTCCTTCATGTTGGACCTGATAAAGTGTTTATGGGAGAAGCGTGGGGTGGTGCAGAGATGCACAACACCGTATCACACACAAGACAATGGGCTTGTGGAACATTTCAATGGTACCCTAAAGTCAATGCTCGGGGCATTTGCTGAACAGCATGGGAGGGACTGGGAGAAATACCTTCCCCACCTATTGTTTCATACAGGGAGGTGCCCCAAGAGTCGACAGGATTTTCCCCCTCTGAACTCTTATATGGATGCCGGGTAAGTGGGCCCCTAGACTTAATCCAGGAGGACTGGGAAGGCAAGCACGCAACCCAGGGAACTCCCATTGTGGATTATGTCCTTTGGTTTGGGGAAAGGCTGTAGGAGTTTATGGGGACAGCCCAGAGCAACCTGGCAGCTGCTCAACAGACACAAAAGGTGTGGTATGACCGCAGAGCCAGAGCTCACTCATACATGGTGGGTCAGGAAGTCATGGTCCTTATTCCGGTCCGGAAAGACAAGCTGCAAGCTGAGTGCGCAGAACCCTACAAAGTGGTTACGAAGGTAAATGATGTAAACTACATTGTGGAGTTACTTGACAGAAGACATGATGAAGCCATATGCAAATAGGGCTGACATGGTGTTTGCAGTGTGTAGTCATGTGGAGGGGATGGATGAAGGAGACCCCCTTTTGGATCTGCTGGAAGAAAGTAAATGGGAGTCCTCTGTGGAGGCAGTAAAACTGTCTCCCCAGCTGAACCTGGACCAGGTCCAGAAAGTAAGGGAGGTTTTAGCAGACTTTGCCCCCTTGTTTAGCGCCAAGCCTGGACTAACCCCCTTAGTGACACACGATGTGGAGACAGGGACACAGAAGCCCATACAGTGAACAGCATATCAGGTGTCAGAGGCTGCCCAAAAGGACATTAGGAGGGAGTGGAGGAGATGCTGGATTTAGGGGTAATCCAGAGATCCCACAGCCCCTGGGCCTCAGCTGTAGTCCTTGTGCCCAAGCCAGAATGCTCAACTCATTTCTGTGTGGACTATCATTGACTGAATGCAGTCATGAAGTCCGATGCCCATCCTATGCCCCAGACAGAGAAACTCCTGGACAAGTTGGGAGGGGGCGACCTACCTTACGACTATTGACCTGACCAAGGGGTATTGACAGGTAGAATTGATAGACAGAGCTAGGGAAAGGTTGGCTTTCATCACTCCAATAGGCTTATTTGAGTTTAAAGTAATGCCTTTCGGAATGAAGAATGCCCCGGCCACTTTCCAAAGGTTGGTGAACCGGGTGTTGAATGGTGCTGAGAAATACGCCTTAGTGTACCTGGATGACATTGCCGTCTTCAGTACCAGCTGGGAGGAACACTTTTCACACCTTAGGGAAGTGCTGAGTAGGATACAGAGGGCCAGGCTCACTGTCAAAGCCAAGAAGTGTCAGGTGGCCATGGGGGAAGTGGCATACCTCGGGCATGTGGTAGGCCTGGGACAGTTCCGTCCTATCCAAATAAAGATAGAGGTGATTCAGTCGTGGCCCAGACCAGAAACCCAGAAGCAGGTCAGGAGTTTTCTAGGGACAGCAGGGTACTACAGAAAGTTTGTACCTAATTACAGTGCCCTGGCTGCTCCGCTATCTGACCTGACCAAGAAAAAGATGCCAAAGAAAATTACCTGGGGCCCAGCCTGTGAGGAAGCCATTACAAGACTGAAGGAGGCACTGTGCACTGCTCCTGTTTTGACAAGTCCGGACTATAGCAAAACCTTTATAGTTCAGATGGATGCCTCAGATGTGGGTATTGGGGCAGAACTTAGCCAGACGTCTAGCCAAGGGACAGACCACCCAGCTGTGTACTTGAGCAGGAACCTTATTCCTAGGGAGCAAGCATACCCAATGATGGAAAAGGAGTGTCTTGCCATAGTGTGGGCCTGAAGAAATTAGAGCCATACTTGTATGGACAGCATTTTGTGGTGCAGACTGACCACAACCCCCTGGTTTGGTTGATGCAGATGGGAAAGAGCAATGGGAGACTGCTAAGATGGAGTCTTGCTTTACAGGGACATGATCTAAAAATCGTACATAGGGCTGGAGCAAAGAACAAGAACTCTGATGGGCTGTCTAGGGTCTATGAGGAGTGAACTGAATTTTGGAAGCTCATCCCATGTAGGGGATAGATCCCCCCAAATTCAGTCTAGGTGGGGAGGAGCATGACGTAGACAGCCAGTTCTGAGTGCTGAATATTTTTTTTATATAAAATGCATTATGACTGTCTCTGCTGAAAAACAAATGCTCTAGGAATGATCTCTTTCATCCCCAGATTTTAGCTGACAGATGCAGGCCAAGAGAATTGCTGACAGTTACCGGATGACTCTTATTAAGGATCCTGTTTCTCTGAGCTAATTACAGAGTTGTTAAGTTAATTTTGTTAAGTTAGGATGTTACATAGAGGTATAACGTTGTATATGACCATATGAAGCCTGTGTGAAGAGGGTACAGCATGGTATCAAAAAAGGGGGTCATGGAAACTTGAGTTATGCTAAGGTTGCAGAATTAATACTTTGAAATTACATCCTGTGGTTGTATAAAAATATATTTTTGTTAGATATTTGACCAGAGGAGGGGATAGAAGACTTCATCCAAACTGGATTGGCCAGTACTGTTTGAAAATATTATTCTCTTTCACTATAGAGGCACATTTTGTATCTGACACTGACCAAGAAAACATCTGAGCACTGAAAAGAGGTATTTAGAAAGCTAGACATATCTAAATATAGTTGTAGGAATTGCACTGTTTTAAACCTTGTTTTGTTTAGAGACATGTATGTCTTGTGATACAAGAGTTCTTTATTGTATGTTTGACATATTAATACATTTATTTTAATAAAAACTCTAATTTTAAAGAAAACCTGGTCTGTCTTTGAATTGCTTTCTTTTGCTAAGAAATTTTTATGGTTCAGCAGACATATAGCTTGTATGGGGGTGTCAAACTGAAAAGAGAAGAGTTTTAAATCTGAGGTCTTTATAATAGTTTTAAAGGTTTCATCTCTGAATACCTGGTTAGGTGCCCATAGGCAAAGATATCTGGCCCCCTGAAGACAGATATATCTGAGCCTGTGCATTGGGTATGCTAGCAAGAGGTTAACAATTTGAATCCCTCCAGAACTGAGACCAAAGGTTGATCCGAACTCACAAAAACAGACAAGAGGTTTACCTTGTCTGTTACACTGTTCACAAGACTGCACTCAGAGGTTGGCACTTTGGGAGTAGAGGGCCTGACCTGCTGAGTGAATCTGCGACAGAGGAGACATCTGTACTTTGGAATTGTTCAAGGCGATTTTATTACCAGATGCACAGAACAACCGGCTGAAAAAATCTGCTTGCAATGCAAGTAGAACCAGTGAACCTCTGAGTAATAATGAACCATGGTTTCTTTTGCCATACTATCATATACCCAGCCCTAGTCTTCCTGTTTGGCATATCCCCAGCACTATGACTGCTATATCTAGATCCTGTCCTGACTTCTGCACCTCCACCACTTGCATAACTGATACTTGGTGGAACTGCCATGGTGGAACATTTTCCTGCTCTTTTCTTTGCCCCCTTGCATCCCTTTCTTCTCCAGTAATTCTCCTCATGATTTCTACACATGGTGACAGATGCCCACATCTGCCAGTTGCTCCTGACACACCTCCTCCTCACCCTCACTGAGTAACCTGGGGCCAGATTTTCTGAGACCCCACTTTTCAGCAAACATGCAGAAAAACCGTGCTCGTCCACAATGTTTTTCTGAATGCACTGTATTTTCCATTGTGGAATAACCAGCTCCATGATTTATAGAAGCTTGTGGCCATTTTTTTGATGCAGCTTCACCAAAATGCTATGCCTTGCTGTACCAGGTGTAGCATTACTTGAAATCCAGAAGAACTTTCTGGGGATACTTCTTTCCCCCACAGTTGAACCCCCCCCCATGGTCTATAGAGCCTCCTGCTAATTCCAAAAATGCTAAATCTTGTGTGTTTCACATAGAGTGCCATTGGGAGATGGAGGACAGCCTGACATGGGCAGTCAGAGCCCCTGCAGCTGCACCAGCTGCCCGTGAGGAAAATCAGGATTGACACCGGGTGTGGAGATTTTTTTTCACACTGGCAGCTGCAGTGCATGACTTAGTCTGAAAACACTTCGAAAATCCAGCCCTATTGTTTTATTGGAGCAGCCTACTTTGTTTTCACTCAGACAAAAAATAGAAACAAAATAAAATGAATTTCAGTGCCCTGCATCCCCAGCAGTCAGTAAAAAAAATAGTCAAATTAATCCTTAAAAACTCCCAGTTGCATCATCCCAATCTGCTCCCACTGCAGGGGACAAAAAATAAAATAAAGACGGGTTTCTGTGTCCTGTACTCCACCAGCACTCATTAAAATGTGTCTCTCAAATAAATCATTCAGAAATCCCGTTACACCTTTCCAAGTCCGCTAAATTCGCTTTGCCCTGCTCCTGCTACTGGCCTGCAGTTGCCAGTGCAACTTCACACTGCGTACTCTGTTTTTGTAATGCACTTCAGCATGAATTCACTAGCCTGCTTGCCTGAAACTACAATTAAAGGAGAAGACTACTGTATATTTATGAACTGGATATTTCTGACATATTGTTCATACATTACAGCAATTACTATAAGTATGTCAATAAGAGATCAGTCATCAGTCAAAAGCTCTTCAGGCTCCAGTCCCTACCAGTATTTCACTCCCAGGCCAACTTCCCCCTAAATATGGTAAAGGCATATAAATGCATGGGGGTATGGCTTGATAACCACCTTAATTTCTCTGTGCATATTGATACCTTAGTTTCCAAGCTCCAACCCAAGCTGGGTTTCCTCTGTCATAATAAAGACTCCATCTCATGCCCTATTCGACAGGAGCTTGTTTCTAAAATGATCCTCCCATCCCTTCACTATGCTGGTACCATCTATAGCACAGCCCCTGCCACATCCCTCCCTAAGCTAGGCACACTACTGAACTCCTTCTGCAGATCTACCTCAAACTCTCCGCCTCACTTACACCACTGCTTCCTATATTCTGCTCTCTCTATCACTCCCCTCTCACACAGGAGGTATATTCACTCAATAACCTTCATAGCCAAATTCTGGCTTGACCTCCTTACCCCCCACCTCTCCTCCTGCCTCAGCCCTGCATTCCCACCTATATACTCTCTTTGCTCCTGGGACCCCTGCTCATTCTCTATCCCCCACACCTGCTTTACGGCTGGTCAGAGTGCTTTCACCAACCGTTTGCCTCCCATATGGAATAATCTCTCCACTGAACTTCAAAATTCTACAACTTACCTGTCTCTCTAAAATCTTGTACACCTCCTCCCATCACCACCCTGCACCTGTCTCTCCTCCACCTCGGTGCATCCCCACCCCTTCCCTACAACTCCGCTCCCTGTGTCTGCACTCCTTTAGGTCTCCTCTCCCTTGCTCTGCCTCTCAGGTTGGAAAGATTTCATTTGTAAATC
Organism: Neoceratodus forsteri; assembly: GCA_016271365.2. Classification (NCBI taxonomy): domain Eukaryota; kingdom Metazoa; phylum Chordata; order Ceratodontiformes; family Ceratodontidae; genus Neoceratodus; species Neoceratodus forsteri. The sequence continues at coordinate 794,710,708 of CM028136.1, forward strand.
TGTATGCACTAATATACCTCATAAACGCACTGCATCTGTTTATCATCACATGTATCCCCATTTGAATTGCTGCTAATGCTGTCAATAGTAGGATTACTATATTGGTTTTACTGTCTGTATGTGACTTGTTCCTTGCATGCTGTATTTACACCATTAGCATCTCTCTCTATTTTTCTGTATTCTGTAACTATTTTTTATCCCCGGGGTCACACCTGGAAACAAGCTTCAGCTCAGTGTGCCTTTCCCGGTCACCAACATTTTAAATAAATAAATACATTTATGTTTCTGTTGTAAAACACATACTGTATGTATCTAGATTCTGAGGCTCTGACACAAGCTTTTAAAATTTCAAGTAAGTCTCCATTTACAAGCAAATAAGGCACTTGTAATATAAACCCTTTCATTCTTTGGTGTCACTGGAGCTGCAGCTCAGAAACATAGAAACAAAGAAGCACAGAATCTGATGGCAGATAAGGAGCACTTTGCCCCACCTAGCCTGCCCACTTTCAATACCTACTGTATTACTGCAGACCCTACTTAGTCTCCAGCTTTACCCTCCCTTTCCTAACCACTAAAGTTCCTTTATGCTTATCTCATGTATTCTTGAATCCCATTACAGTTTTTGCCTTGACCACCTCCACTTGAAGGCTGTTCCAGGCATTCGCAACCCTTTCTGTGAAGAAGTACTTCCTCATGTTTCTCTAGAATCTACCATAACAACAATCATAAGGTTTTCAATGCTTCTTATATGTATTTTATTTTAAGTTTGTAATGGCCTAAGACAGTGCTATCATGCCACTCACACAATTTGTAGTACTAATAATGTTTATGAGTGCATAACAAATAATACATCAAATTATTTCATTCACAAGAAAAAAATCTGTTTCATTGTGCTGTTCATCTCTCACTGAAAAACAGCTGTAACATGCTGTGGAATTGTTGGAGGAGTAGACTGGCTGCTTCCTTTACACAGGTGACACACATCCTCCTTTCAGCAGCTGGAAAAATGGAGAGCTACATCACTTAGTTAAACAATCTCTGGCAGATCCACTATGACTGAGAATGCATCAGCTAGATAAGGATGTTTCATGGGCTTAAACATAAACAGTAATTTATTTATTTATTTAAAACATATCAGATTTATAAACCTTTGAGTCAGAGACTCATTTACAAAGGCACCTCATTGAAACTAATGCAAAGACAGCACAGTTAACAAGTCAAAAAACAATGACTTGGAGAGCAGACAGTTATAACAATCATTCACTGGAGATACATGGGTAGCAGTAGATAAATAGATTACATAGTTTAGGCACACAGGCACCACATCAAGAAGACCAAAGCAGTTCAAACAATATACAATAGCTAAAGCAAATAGACATCAGGAGTCAATGAGACGCCCAGAGTGTTCACATGAAGGCTATTACATATATACTAACTGAATCAAAGTGCAGTACATTGAGAAAGGGCATATATAAGCAATAAGGCATGGCATGGTGTGTGTTATCATGTAATACTATCACTTCTGGGGTGGGTTGAAGCATGAGGTGAAGCCGAGTGCTTCCACCACCCCAGTAGTGACATTATTACAAGATAACATACAACCTGGAGTGCCTTATTGCAATTATACAATGGCTTGTTGTTATATACAGAATAAAAAATACATTTTAAAGGATGTTTTTGTTACTGTGGAAAAATATTTCTTAAGAGAAAATGCAAGGAATGATCCAAATCCAAAGCTACGGTGATGTTGTGTAATAACATCACTGTTTCAATGGGTCAGCAGCCAATCAGTTTCTTACATTTTTCCTTGTCATTGTATAATTAAAAATAATGCCACCTTCTGTATTACAGTTACCTATATGTTTTGCATTTTATTCTATGCACTGTTGTAGCAATCAACTCAACAAAACAAGGCCATCATATACGTGAAAGTACTGTACCCTAACTGAAAACACTGCTGAGACAGCTGTATATGCTGTGACAAGGTAGAAGATAAACACAATGTTGAGACAAGATTTTGAAGACATTTGATGTTTTTTTTTTAGAGACTGATATACAGTTCACACACAAAATTCATATAATATAAAAGTCCATATGCCCAAATGCCAATGTAAATTCAACACATTTCATTACAAGCTGTTCTCTTGAAGGAAGATCTTACTATATAAGGCCTAAAAATGGGCATCAGGTAAATGTAAACTGGGGTAGGTGTGTTATTGAGGGTATTGCATAGTTTATCTTTTATTGCTGCTCCACCGGATCAGCAATATTTGCACTAGCTGTGTCCAGTCCAGATTTTACAGCTCTGGCCTGGGTCTGGTGATGTGGGTTTTACCCATACTCCACTGCATGTGGCTTAGTGATATACTGTACAGATGGCTACAAAGTCTAACCCATTGAAGGTTGAAGTTTCAGAAAACCATTATGCTAAAAATATCAAGACTCACTCCCTCCCTCACTCCCCAGTCAAAATTAACCTTCTACCAAACTCATGCTTAAATACTGGTGCCTCTACATCTACGCCACTAAGCATTTAATGCCAACATCAGGGTTTTATTTAACTCTAAAAATTGATTAGCGTTTTGCTCATAAAAGTGCTAAAAGTTTGTGAAAATTAATAGCTCTTGCCTCATTGTGTATAACAAACACAGCACTTCTAGAAAATCTATATAAATACTTTCTGTACAGTTAGTATCGTCCCAAGAAAAAAACTGCTAATCAATTATTTAAAACCCTGCAACATGCTTCTTTTTTCTGCTGCTGTGAGTTCCCTCATTTGTGAAATGAAGGCTGTTGCATATACACTAACTGAATCAAAGTACAGTACATTGAGAAAGGGCATATTTAATGGGGCACTGTCAGCTTTACTCATCTATCTTGCAGTATATGTCAGCAGTGTGCCTCTTGGCATACACATGTCACAGATTGCTCCTAGTATGCCCTTATGTATGTAAAACTTATAGAATATTAGAAGTTTATTTGAATTTTGACTTATTTGTTGCTCACTCGGCTGGACATAATCCCCCCACCAACCAGAAGCATACGCGAGACAAGACCACGCGTGCCAAAGTGTCATTTTTGGACATTGAGAGTGTAAAATAAAGTTAATCCAGTAGAGTAGCCCTTAATTAACTGTTGCTGCCATGTAGAGCCAAAAACCGAGCACCGTGAGAAGAGCAAAACACTTTTTAAAAACGGAACCAAAATCCCACACATGGGCAAGTGCGGCATAAGTAAAGATCCCGCACATGCTCAAGAACATACCGCGATTGTGCATGCATGGGATCTCGGTCCCGTTTTAATAAAAGTGTTTTGCTCTTCTTTCCGTGCTCGGTTTTTGGTGCTACATGGCAACTACAGTTAATTAAGGGCTACTCTACTGGATTAACTTCATTTTACACTCGCAATGTCCAAAAATGACACTTTGGGACCCCGCTTGTGGCAGATGCGTGGTCTCATCCTGCGTATGCTTCTGGTTGGTGGGGGAGTTTAAGTTGGGTTGAGAGAGCAACAGATAAATTAAAAATTCAGGTAAACTACTAACATTCTGTAAGTTTTACATGCATAAGGGAATACTAGGGGCAATCTGTGGTATGTGTGTGCCAAGAGGCACACTGCTGACATAGAGAGAAAGATAGACAAGCAAAGCTGACAGTGTCCCTTTAAACAATAAGGCACAACAAGGTGTGTGTTATCATGTAATAATATCACTCCTGGGGTGGGTTGAAGCATGAGGTGAAGCCGAGTGCTTCTACTACCCCAGGAGTGACATTATTATAAGATTACACACACCCTGGAGTGCCTTATTACAATTATACAATGGTTTGTTGTTATATTCAGAATAAAAAGTACTTTTTAAAGGATGTTTTTGTTACTATGGAAAAATATTTCTTAAGAGAAAATGCAAGGAATGATCCAAATCCAAAGCTCCGGTGATGTTGTTGTGTAACAACATCACTGTTTCAATGGGTCAGCAGCCAACCAGCTTCTTACATTTTTCCTTGTCATTGTATAATTAAAAATAATGCCACCTTCTGTATTACAGTTACCTATATGTTTTGCATGTTATTCTATGCACTGTTATAGCAATCAACTCAACAGAACCAGGCCATCATATACATGAAGGTACTGTACCCTAACTGAAAACACTGCTGAGACAGCTGTATGGTGTGACAAGATGGAAGATAAACACAATGTTGAGACAAGTTTTTGAAGACATTTGATGGTTTTTTTTTAGAGACTGATATACAGTTCACACACAAAATTCATATAATATAAAAGTCCATATGCCCAAATGCCAATGTAAATTCTACACATTTCATTACAAGCTGTTCTCTTGAAGGAAGATATTACTATATAAGGCCAAAAAATGGGCATGAGGTAAAGGGCTTTATTTAACTCTAAAAATTGATTAGAGCTTTTCTCATTAAAATGCTAAAACTTTGTGAAAATTAATAGCTCTTGCCTCACTGTGTTTAACAAACACAGCACTTCTAGAAAATCTATATAAATACTTTCTGTATAGTTAGTATCATCCCAAGAAAAAAACTGCTAATCAATTATTTAAAACCCTGCAACATCCTCCTTTTTTCTGCTGCTGTTAGTTCCCTCAACTGCGAAATCCCATTCTGCTTGTGGCAGCGCCCCCCCCCCAACCAGATAATTTATTTAAAAACATTTCGTTGACAAATTTTTGTTTGAGTATATCCATGGTCAGGAAAAATGAATTTGTAAAAGAAACCAAAACCCCATTTATCAGTTCATTGAATCACAATACAGCATGTTATGAATTTTTCAGAGTCTATGTGTAACCTACAGTAAGTCAAACATAAATTAGACACACATATGCCTGGCTATTTGCAAGAGAAGCAAATGTGGTAATTATCATTCAGTTATAAACATGTATAGTCACAAACTGCAAGTTAAGAAAATACAGTAGAATATTAGCACTAGCCTGGAACTGCCTGCCTGAGAATGAAGTTGGTATATTATTTGGAAAATGGCAAACAAAATTGGGTCTCTTGCTACACTATGCAATGTCCTGCAAAGATAGTAGTGTCACATGGCTTAATGAGGTGCTGTGAGTTGCCTAAGGGAACTTGTCATGCAGAAAGTTCCAGGGCACAGTCGTAAAAACTGGAATAATGGGTTCCATTAGTAATTAACTCAAAAGGAATGTTAAAAAAACTACCCCATTCATTCAGAGGTGTCAAAGAATGTATTTGTTAATCATGATTGTTTATCTTGCTTCCCTCATGGTAAAAATGTGAAACCACATTTATGTTATTTTAAATGAAAAATGAGTGATAAATAGCTTGTCCAGTTGGATGGTAGATCTTCACTGATGTAAACTGAGCCAGGAAAAAAAGTAAATAAAAAAAAAACTGCATTTTATTTCTACAACTACAGTAGTTGCTGATGCAGCTGGTATTTTTAACATATGCAAGTCAACTCCACTTTTCAAACTTAAAAAGAAAAATACACTTCATCACAGACCGTGTTTACCAAATACTGTGCCTATTTTAGTATATCAATGTTTAAGAAATACCTGAAAGTTGTCTATTTTCCTTGAAGTTGAATCCTTAAGCTGTAGTTTTGGACATTTCTTAGTGTTTCCTTTTGAGACACCAGGTAACTCTGATAATCATTTGTTCCAAGGGTTTTTAAGTCAGTTTGAAGACAATTTAAGTATTATCTGTTCTCTTAGTCCTTAACAAAATGCAGGGACTCCACAGATGTGATGTTCCTTGGTCCACACCTCAAACTCTAGTGAGTCTTCTTTAAGTATGATAGATCCACCTCCTGCCCCTCCCACATGAATAAAAAAAAAGGTGGGATGGACCTTTTTGAGCTTCTTGGGTGGAGGTGGGGTGGACCTTACTTCCCCCAAAAAAACAATGCTGTCTCCCACTACTCAGGTTCCAGTTCTTGTACCACCCATTTAAGAAAGAAAGTAGTACCCTGTAACCATCGACTAACATGAAAGCGTATTTATTTGAGGGCAGAAAACATTTCTTGGAGGAGGGTAAGTCGGAAGAGACTATTTACACCTTCAGTCAGTTCCAAGGACAGAAAACACGACATCACTCCTTTTGTACATGCAATACTCCTGTAGGCTCCTCCCACAGTCGTAAAAAGTGTATTTTTACATTTCAAATGCTCATTAAACTACAGTTGCTGACTGGAAATACCAAGAGAGGAAATTAAAAATGACATAGGAAGAGTGAATGAAGCAACTACACAGCTGTGTAAGTGCAAGATTTCTCCTTTAAATATAGTACAGTATTTTAACTAAATGCATGATTCTCTGACAGTTTCTAGGGTTTTCTGACAAACATCACAGTTTTGGACATAAAGGAGCTCCTCTCAGTAACCAGGTTCCCTGTGGGAGAGCTGGGTATGGCACTAAGATGTGTGCAGCATGAGGAGCTCTCGATTTCCAGCATTGGCTGCAGGTCATGTGACTTGCCAACAACTTTTACATGCTCAGTGTGTGCTCCCTTTAAAAAGGGCTGTGTCATTGACATCAAAATGCTGAAGGGAAACAGAGGTGTTTCAACCAGCTTTGCAGGTGTCCAAAATGTTGGATTTCAGCATGTTTGCATAGTGCAAAGTCAGCAATGGTTCATCCTTTTTATTCACTGCCTTTGTAACTCAAATAAAAAAGTTGATTAGGTAAGCTGGCAAAACCTGTCTGCCACAAACCCAAGCTGCCTTTTTTTACATTTTTACTGTCATCCTTATCCCATCCTCTCCCACTATTTAGCCTGAAAATGCCCTCATTCATTTTCCTATTTTCCTTTAACATAACAAAAGAAGACTTTCTCTCCCTCCTTGACCCTTTCTGCAGTTCTTAGCTCTGTATCTGCCTTTGCTTTCCTAATGGTCTAGTTGGCATCCTTAACCCTTTCAAATAGTCTCACCTATTGTTGTCATTCTTTTTTCTCTTGTAGTTCTGGAAAGTCACCATCTTGGCTCTAACTGCCTTTCCTAATCTGTTGGTAAACCACATTCATTTTATGTACTTTCTATTCTCAACCACCTGCCTAAAGATATTGGTCACTTCAGCTATCCTTCTCTTGATCTTATTCCATTTGGCCTCCTCCCCCTCACCTCTGTCTGTCTCTCTCAGTCTTTTCCTGAGCAGCTCATCCAGTTTCTCAAGATCTGCACTTCTAAAGTCTTGGACATTTGCTTTCAAGTTGGAGTTAATGGCCACCTAGTCAATCTGAAACCAAACTGAACTGTGGTCAGTGGACACCAGTGGCTCCATCACCCTGACATTCCCAATAACACATCTTTTACAGAGTGTCATATAAATGATAACCCCATTCCTGATAGTTTCCTTGATCCACTGTCCAAGAAAGCAGTTCTGTAGCTCATCTTCCAGGGCTTGTCTTCTGGCTACCTTGACCACTGGGATTTCCTAGTCTACATTTGATGGATTTAGGCCTCACATTAGTACTACCTCCCCCCTTGCTGACAGTTTCCTAATGTCACCCCTCAGTGCCTTGTCTTTGTTCTCACTATGGCTTAGATTTCTGCCTGCCTTTCCTATAGTGTAGCATGGGGCAGCAAGGTCCCAGTCATTATAAATGGAAGCCAAGGCTTCAGTTATGGTGATTAATCTAGTTGGGCCTCCACCATTAATGCCTGAAGTTCCTTCATTTTGTTTCTCAGGATTATGGCATTCAGGTAAACTGTTTTCCATGACACCCATTTGACTTTTCTCCCAGCCCTTCTGCTGTAACCTGTTTGTCCCTGCACCATGATCCTACCTTAGTTTTCCTACTTACCTTGATCCACCCATAGCATTTGCTGTATGCCTCCTGCCCTTTCATGTACTGTCCAAAAAACACCCTTGCCTTCTAGGAAGTGAAAACTGTCAAAGTGCACCACCCCTTCTTTTAACTGGTAAATTTTCAGCTACCCCGCCTTCCCCATCTTTTCACTGGTAGGTCCTCTGTGAAGGTCACATAACCAACTAACAATTTCAACATGGAATCCAGCTCCCTAAAACCAGCCTTTTATTACTCCTAAACGACTCCTGGCCAGGTTGTTTGTCACTACATGGACATTATTGTCTGGCTTGCCATCCACTTTCTGAACCAACCCTTCAACCCAAGGGTGCACCTTTCCAGCTGTTGCACCTGGGAGACAGTGCATCACTCTCCACTGCTGGTCTAAGGCATAGACTGCATTCTCAGTGACCTTCACTAAGGAATCCTCTAAAATTAGTATCCTCTTACAAGTACCCCTAAACTGCCTAATGTCTGCCCTTGTACAGTGATAGTCATACAAATGTTGATCAGTACTGAGGTAATGCTGCAGGTATGCTGAGATACTCAAGTTACAATTTGCATTGGCTATAATGTGATTCTGCCACAGCATACCCCAGCAGTACCTCAGTACAGTACCTGGTCATTTTTTGTATGACTACCACTGAACATGTCACTGATAAAGCAGCCTTTGGAGAGATCAGGTTGCAACAACATGCTCTCCCCTGGGAGGGGGAGTACTATGTACTGCTTCGCTCAGTATTGCAAAGTGGTTGCATGTTACAATACAGTATTTCACCCCTACCCAGTCATTGCAACCCACTAACCCCTTCCTTGCTCATCAGATTCCATCCCCAGTGCTATTCCATGGAGACCACTGAGAAAGAGGAGCTGCAGTAGGCACCCTCAGCCCCCACTTCATGCTACTCCACAGCTAGTGTATTACAGGGCAGGTTGCAGATAGCTCTGAGTGGAATGCCACCCAACTCCTTTATATGGGGCAGTCTCTAGACCTCCCCAGTATACCCAAGAAGTGTATGGCACAAATGCTTCTGCAGCAAACTAAACCCCAATGCTCCCTATACCTACCCACTTTACATGACTGTCTGTGCCTTACCACCTGCTTATTAGCACAGTATTAATCTAGATGCCAAAGACTGGGATTAACTAAAGAGCTATAATACTGGGTTTTGCTTTCTACTACAGGGAAACCCATGATGTAATTTGCACTTAGAAAGGAGTGTTACAATGGCAAACACATGTCGGGTTTCCCTCACTCTGCATGGCAGCCACAACTTTTCTGGGTTTTTCACTGCTTGCCACCCTGCCTCCTCACCCAAAACTGCACCACCACTGTGACTCAGTGGTAAGTTATTTTAAAGAAAAAACCTACTCTTTAGAAAAGCAGTAACCAGATGGGGGAAAAAAAAAGAAAAAAACCCTAAAGTGTCACAAAGCGACCGCGAACCACGCTAAAAAACAGCTGGACCATGGCTGGCTGCACCAGAACATCACTTATTTTATATAATTGCTGTGGTGAGAAAGTAAAACCTAGCAAGTATATAAAATAAAATATGGGGCAGTGTATAAACTTGAATTCTTCACACATCCTCAGTGTTAGATGCCTAGATAAACCCCTCGAGCTTCCCTCTCGGGGTTTATGTGGCATCCAATACCTCGGGTGTGTGTAAAATTCTCATTACACACACCACCCCATACTTTATTCTATATATAATTAACTTTAATACTTTTAGTTTGAGGTACTCCAGTTATTTTAATACCTTTACTTCGAGGTACCCAAGTTGGGGTTCAGTACAATCCTAAAAAATAACTGTGATATCTTAAGTCTAGAGTACATAGATACCCAGTCTGCTCTACCAGTCATTACCTACTATGAGGCACTATGCCCCAAATGAACTCAGGAGCACCCCCTCTGCCTCCAGGATACCCCTGTGTCTGTACTGCTCATTCTTAAATCCCTTGACTGTTTCAGCTCCAACCATCTCCTCCGGGAGGACATTCCGCACATCCACCACCTTCTCTGTGAAAAACTACTTTCTCAAATTATCCCTGAGATGTCCCCCCCTCCAACTTCATACTGTGCCCCCTGTCTTGAAGCATCTCTTACTTTGGAAGATGCTCCCCTCCTGTACCCTGTTTATACCAGCAAGGTATTTGAATGTCTCTATCTTGTCCCTCTTTTCCCCCCTTATCTCTAGGAATACATATTGAACTTCTTTAGTCTATCCTCATAGGACTTCCCATGCAGGCCCTGCACCATTTAAGTTGACCTCCTCTGCACTGCCTCCACTCTGTCTATGTCCTTTCTCAGGTGGGGCCTCCAGAACTGGACACAGTACTCATGGTGAGATCTCACCAGCATCCCATACAGGGGAAAATGACCTCCCTCCTTCAAATGGTGATACCCCTCTCTATGCATCCAAGCATTTGGTTAGCATTTCCCACCACCTTGTCACGCTGCCTAGCCACTTTTAGGTCATCTGAGATTATAACTCCCAGGTCCCTTTCCTGCTTCATGACTATCAGTTCCTCCCCTCCTAGTTCGTATGTTGCCCCTGAGTTTCTTGGCCCTATGTGCATGATCATGCATTTTTTTGCACTGAATCCCAGTTGCCAGGCATCTGACCATTCCTCCATTTTTTTGCGGTCCTCCATCATCTTTTCAGCTCCCCTCGTGTGTCCACCCTATTGCATACCTTCATGTCATCCGCAAATTGGCATACCTTCCCCTCAGCAATGTCACCAATAAAGACATTGAAGCGGACCAACACCAACACCAATCCCTCGTCAGAGTATTCCCTCTTTACCACCACCCTTTGGCTCCTTTCAGAAAGTCAGTTCTCTACCCATTTTACTATTTTAGTACCTACCCCTAGGCTGAAAAGTTTGCTTATCAGTCTTCTATGTGGGACAGTGTTGAAGGCCTTTCTGAAATCCAGATAGGCCACATCCACCGCCCCAACCTGGTTCAGCTCCTTAGTCACTCAGTCACAAAGTTCAATTAGGTTTGTCTGGCAGGACCATCCTCTGGTGAATCCATGCTGTCCTGGGTCCAGCAGGCTACTCATATTAAGGTATTCCATTATCCTCTCCTTCAGCAGGGACTCCATTACCTTGCCTGTTACTGAAGTCAGACTGACTGGTCTGCAATTTCCAGCTTCTACGATATCACCCCCTTTGTGGAGTGGGACCACATCCACTCTCTTCCAGTCACCTGGTACCTTTCCTGTCTCTAGTGATAGGTTAAATAGTGCCATGAGGGGTGCAGCCAACTCCTCCCGGAATTCCTTCATCACCCTGGGGTGCACTGTGTCTGGTCCCATGGCCTTGTTCACCCTTAGCTTTTTTAGATCACCCAGGAATCTTTCCTCCATAAAGGGGCTGGTGTTCACTTCCCTACCATTTGTGCCCCTGTGAGCAGGAGTATTTGTTTAGCATACCTGCTTTTTGATGGTCCTCTTCTGCGTGGACCCCCATGAACTCCCCTTCCTTTTCATCCTAATTATCCCTCCCTTTATTTATTTATTTGTTTTTTGTTTTACCAGGAAAAACTCCACTGAGCAAAGCTCATTTGCAAAGAGGTCCTATGTAAGACAGAAAAATAAAAGCCATCCATACTAACATGAAATAACAATTTCAAGGCACTGTGTAAGCCAGAAGTGCATAATACATGCAAAAGGCAAAATACCAAACATTTTTTTCCTTCATTCATTAAAGTACCTATGGAATGTTTGGCCACACGTCTTAATTGTCTTGGCTATGACCACCTCTGTTGTTGCTTTTGCCCACCTCTCTGCCCTCCCTGCTTCCCTTTGCCTCTCCTGGTAACAATACTTATCTCCCTCCTTCTGAGTTCTTTTGTATTTCATGAAGACTGTGTTATTTGCCCTTACCACTTCCGCTACCTCCGTAGTGAACCAGACTGGCTTTCTCCACTTCCTGCTCTTGCTGACCTGTCTGACACATGGCTTAGTAACTCTATCAATTCTCTATCTTCTTTGAGCCCACTGTTCCTCCACCCCCTTCTGTTCCCCCATCCCTGCCAGAGTGCCCCTGAGGCACAGCCTCATTTTATCAAAGTCAGCCCGTCTCAAGTCCAGGATCTTTGTTTTGGTGCAGCTTGACTCCAGCTCAGTTCTTAAATTAAACCTCATTGACTGATGGTTGCTGGTCACCAGGTGGTCTGACACCTCTACGTTATCGACACTGTTCTCTTTTTGTTAGTATCATGTCCAGCACCACACTTTCTTGAGCAGGTTCCATTACATGTTGCCTGAGGCATTCCTCCTGCAGAGAGTCCAGGATGTCACTACTCCTTGAGGTTGCCAGTGCTGGGTAGCTCCACTCCACATCCAGAAGGTTGAATTCCCCCACCAGCAACAGATCTTTCTTGCTAGCCATCTTTTGCATTGCTTGTAACAGATCCCTATCCTCTTATTCTCCCTGTGTTGGGGTCTATATACCATCCCCATATGTATAACTGATGCTTTCCTTATCTCTAATGCTACCCACAGTACCTATGGTCCCCCATCCCCCATGTATTTCTGTAGCCTTTATGTAGTCCCTCGCATAAAGAGCTACCCCCTCCCACTTCTCTGTCCCTTCTAAACAGAGTAAAACCAGGAATGACCAAGTCCCAGTCCTGGTGCTCCTTGCACCAGGTTTCAGTGATGGACACCAAATCCAGATCCCCCTCAGCTATGGTGGCCTCTATGTCCATGATTTGTTGCCCAAGCTATGGGCATTTGCACACATGGCTGTCAATATGTTTTTCCCTCCCTTTGTACTGTCCTCTGTATTAGTCCTGCTTCCCACTTTTGGGGGAGTGCCAGCTAGGTTCCCTCCTCCCTTGCCTACTTTCCCTTTCTTCCTAGCCTCCTACTCCCCCTTTAAACAGTTTAAATACAAGATTCCATACTCTCCCTCCCAGGGGAGAGCATGTTGTTGCAAGACTAGACATTGTTATGGACTTCTATTCTTGCTGTCATGCTTAAACTTTGAGATATCCAATATAGGAGTTAAGTACACTCGCCCACCAAAAACAAAACATACAAAAACACTGTGATACCTTGAGTACAAATTACAATGGATATGGATTTGCTATGGTTTTGAACCCTACTGAAGCACCTTTTCCGTTGTGTTAACTCAGACATTTTTTTGCTAATACCTCTATAATCCAATGATCTGCAAGTATGTCACTGGATAAAATATTAACACAACCACAGTTGTATGTAGAAATCACCAGTGAACATCCATCAGTGGGTGCAATCAGATGGATCTGACCTTACATGAGGAGGCAAATGGGCAGGGTTTCCTGCAGACCTGTGGACTACTGTGGATGCCTGTTCAGATGCTGTCCTCTTTCTTCATTATCCTCATGCTCCAGGGTCCCTTACACTTTGGGGTTGCTTGGACCTCTGTGATTCAAATACTGGACTGCTTGCACTCTATTGGTTGCTAGTAGTCATGTGACCACATTCACCCACAGGAGCATAGCTATTCCTATTAACTGTCAATTCCTGGGTTTAATTTCTGCTAGCTTCTTTCCTATTCCCAACACCCTGGATGTAGCTGCTCTGTATAAAGCTTTCCCTCACAGGAATGAGGTTAAAATGTACATCTCTTTGCCTCAGTAGTTGGACAGATCTAAGGAGACAGTTATATTGTTCCGCTTTATAGTCAAAGCATCACTTCATACAAGCAATTTTTTAAGATGGTATGACATTCTGAATCAAAGATTGAAAAAAGTCATTATTGTGACAAGTGTTAGCAACTAACACATTCCAATCTTTGTTCCCGTGGATTAGAGCTCAGAGTACTTGGCAGGGTGGAAGCATCCCATGAATTTGAATATATCATTTGAGATTTTTGTTTAACAGTTGCACCCTTTGTAGCACACTTATGGGTGTCAGCAATATTTTTTGGAGAAATTCAGTTTTTTTTTTTGTAGTTTTACTGTACACCATACATATTTCTGTTGTTGACTGATAGGAGAGAAATGTTAAAGTAACAATTCAAAGTCTAGACAGCAACATCTTAGAACTGATGTTGGGAGTCATCCATCCAAAATAATTTAGGGGTTGCCAGTATAATGGTCAGTACACTTAGCTACAGCAGAGTCAGCCACAATGCAATGCAGTGCCCTGCTGTAAATAGCAAGTCACAAAACACTGCATGACAAAAGGGCTTATTTGCCATTGAATTACATTGTGTCCTGCATTATACTGCAACATTTTGTGATATACTACAGCACTACTGTATTGCATCCTGGCTGGCGCCTTTGCATGACTGAGTTTGTTACATCCAGCAAAACTAGATCTGATTCCCACAATATCCACTTGCATATTCTGTGACCCAGCACGAGTCACTTAACCGCTCTATGCTCCTGGGATGTGCTTGGAAATGAGCATCAGCTCAGAGTGCCTTCCTTGGCCAAGAATGGTAAAATCAACTAAATAAATAAAATACAAATGATGTCATTTAAACTCATAAACAAAATGGAGCCACTTCCAGGGATTGAAGATTGTCAATCCAAATTGGCAATGCAGACACAAACAACAAAAAATGATTGCTCTCACCACTCCCTGTTTCCATGGATATAAATCCAGTCTCTTCTGTTTAGACACAATTGCTTCTTTAAAAAGTTACATTGCATGAAGAGAAGAACATTCCAACAATGAAGCACTTATTGAGGTGCTACAAACAAGTAACACTGTGTCTAACAGTGAACTGAATTGGCACATTGACAATGTTTCATGCCTGGTGGGACTTCTTTAGAACTCACATTCCTTGCTTGCAGCAGATCAATGTAGGCTCCATTTTTGGGACTTCCTTAGCTCTATGGATGTAATTCTTTAATGGACCCCCCCCTTTTTTGTATTATTGTATTTATTTGCCCCATCATGCTCAGTGACCCCTACTCCTTCAGGCTCCACAAGTCCCTTCAAGCCCCACTGTCCTTACCCGAGCCTCTCTGACTCCTCGCATGGCAGCCGGTCCCTGGGGTATCCCGGGCATATCCCTTCACTGGGTGGGTACCTCTCCTCCGAGGGGGAAGGGCACTGGGGAAGACATCCCAGCACACTACTGATAGGCCCCAGGGATGCTGACAAGGAGAAGGAGGCCCCTGCAAGGCACCAGAGGTGTCGAGGACAGAGAGCCATCATCTAGCAGTCAGCGAGTAGTATTTTCCCTCTTCTAGGTTCCCCTGCGTGTCACTTCTGTAGTGCCCCCAGTCTCCACTGGGGGCCACTACCAAGCAAGGCCATCCCCAAACCCATCCCAGGATAGGAAAGCAGTCCTACGGATGCTCAATCCTAACCTCCCCCGCTGACCCCCAGCAACCTGAGTCCATTCCTGAACCCGGGTCACCTACATGGCTCAAGGTGTGGTGTCCAGTGCCTCAACCCTCTGCTCTACTGGGCCAATGAGCCCTCTTTTTAAATAGACAGAGGGAATGGTAAACATATCCATAGACATTGAGAGCAGTGAGTGCAATATCTTTGGTGTTTGTATCTGCAAACATATCCATAGAAATAAGAAGAGGTGAGTACAATCTTCTTTGTACTTTATCAGTATAAATGATGGCATTCTATACTGATTTTTATCATGTGAATGCTTTAGTAACTGTATTCGATAGGTCTGAAATATATTAGATTTGTAGCAATGCAGTGGCCTGGTAAAACTAGCTTTGCTAATCTAGGTTATTTTTTTCTGATAATTTTTTTTTTTTTAACTCAGAACAGTGTTTATTGATGTCTGAATTAATGGCATGCCATGTGTGAATAAAGTAATACAATATTAATTATGCCCCAATGTTGCAAATCATTACTGGAAATATCTCACCTGTGTAGCCAAATGAAATACACCTGCTTCTCATGAACTGTTCTCCTTGTAACTGTTATCATCAACCCTCCTAATTAAGCACTTCTCTACCCCCCAACTAGTAACTTAATACTTTCTTCCCAGCCTCCTATTCCCTCAATCCCCTCACCTGCCCCTCCCTGCACTAGTCACTGTGTCAATGGCCCCCCTTTCCATATTCCCTCCTATCTTCTCAACTTCCTCAATCTCCTCTGCCCTCAACCTTGACAAGGTAACCGTGATCCTATGGTTACTGCAATCTCCCTCTATAACCTCTCCCCAATCCTTCCTTTTTCCACATCCTTGGCTACCATTTTGTTTTTCTCTCTTATTTTCTTTCTTCAAATAACCTAGTTAATTCAGATTTATGCCTATGTTTTATGCTTATACCAATTTATTTAGTTTATCTGTACTGTTAGTTCTTTGTTGCCTCTGCTGTTTTTGTGCTGCCATTCTTCTTCCTGACGTGGAACCTTTGTAAATCAGCTTCACGCTCAAAGGTTGCAATCTGAGACTCCAATAAATAAATAAATAGGTATATTCAAATCACCATAAAATAATTTAGACTTGTTTAGCTTTAAGCAGGGGTGTAGGGTGCCAAATGTCTTCTCACACAATCCACAATGGCTGAAAACAGAAGACACAGACAAGTGTTTCATCATTCTTAGGACATATCAGTTTTCCTCATCTGTATCTTAACCTAAGGGAACAGGGGACCAGCCCTATGATGAAGGGAGAGTATATGGTACCATTAGAATCAATGGGTCCATTTAGCACCATACACACCTGCATAAAACAGAACCACGTCTAAATTCTTTGTGGTGATTTGCATATACTCCCTGTGATTTTTTGCTTTATTGAGGTATATGTAATTTTATATTTCTTTGAAACATGGTTTTTTTGGCCAGTGCCCTTTTCAAGTAATCCTTGCCTCTGCTTTGTGCTAAGGTTCTTTATCCTTTTGATTTATTTCCATTTTTTGGACTCAGCATGACCCAAACCAGTAGGACTATCATAGAGCTGGTTCCTCCATCCCTTGGGGCAGAGATACAGATGAAGCACAATGATGAGCTCTGAGCAGGATGAAACATGTGTCTGTGTCTTCTATATTTAGCCTTTGCAGGTAGTGTGAGAGACCCTTGCCTCAGTGCTTTTGTACTGAGGTTCTTAGTCTTTTAAATTAAATAAACTATCTACTGTAACTTACTAGTTATTCTTAGTTTCTCACCAAATTGAGACTTGTTATGAAAGTACAATTTCTTTCATAATTAGCTAGTGAAACTCAGAATTTACTTACATTACATAATGGAAACTAGCCAACCTTTGCAGAACTTGGTCAAAATGGAAAATTTCATAAAAGCCAACTTTCACCCAGCTGCAAAGTTTAGAAAACATTCAAAACATTCTCAATTAATGTGGGGAAGTCCCATGAAGAGTATGTTTTGAGAATAGTGTTGCAAGTTGCAACAAGAAAGGATTTTGCCAAGCAGCACTTATCTATAACAGAGCACTTGATAAACTTTGTTTGTCTTTGACAGGGGGAGGCAGGGATGCCCCCTCTTTCCAGTGCTCTGTGTACTGGCAGCTGAGCCTCTGACCTAAATACTCAGGTAGGATGACAACATGGGGGTTGTTGCAGGTAGGGTCAGAGACATACAAGCCAATGTTATTTGCTGCTGATATAATCCTGATTATCAAAGACCAAGCAGAGATGCTGTCTCACTTTATGTCCCTGTTGGAAAAAATGTGCAACTGAGAGAAAACAGAGGTGTTAGCACTGAATGAGGTCTATCAGCAGTGAGATATGGAAATGACAAGCTCACACTAAGCTAGTGAGAGGTTTAAGTACCTAGGAATTTGGGTCATACCTAAGTGGGGAGAGTGGGTAAAGAGGAATATAGACCGCCTGACCAAACTAGTTATGCATGTGAGCCAAATAGACGGCACCATTTGTGGTTATCACTACTGTGAAGAAAGGTACAGACATTACAAATGATGGTCCTACCCAGATTTTCATACCTCTGGAGGTATATTTCTTCCTGCAGGCCCCCCAAAGAGGTTTGGAAACAATTGGGTGATGTAATTTTCTGATTTTTGCAGGAAGGTGTAGACCAAGGTTTGTGGCCAGCAGAATGATTGGCCCTTGATCAAAAGGGGGATTCTGGGCCCAGTGTCTTAAGTGTTACTATGTAGCTAGTGGCCTTTGGCATATTGCAATATGGCTCAGTTAGGAATGACTAGAAAACAGAATTAGACGGTTACAGCTGGAGAAGGATCTTAACCAGGGAAGACTCCCAGAATGAACCCTATTGTGCAATTGCAAAATAGTGTATCCATACCCCACATGGTGACATACTCAAGCTGTGTGGTGAGGCACTCAATTGGTGTTGAGCACATCACTACAAGTGCCAGTCCAGAATTGGCCACTGTGGAATAACCCAGAGTTAACAATAGGGGTACAAAGGATACATTGAGAAGAGTAGGAGGAGAAAGGTATGACAATCAAGCACTTGTTCTCAGCAAAGATGGGTAGACTGCAAGGGCACCAGAAACTAGAGCAGGGTGAAGGACTCCAAACCAAGGGTTGGTGGAAATACCTCTAGACCAGGCAAGGCTTACATCCTGTCAGGTGATGCTGCCAGGCCAGGGCGTATGGCAGGGGTAGGCAGAGAAAAGGGGAGCCACCAAGAGTTCATAGGGTATACAAGGGCTGCAGGAAGTTTGTTTCCCTGATGACTGGTAAGACCAGTTTCCATGCAACCTGGTCTGGGCCCAGTTTCACCACTATACAGGAGCTTTCTTTGTTGCACTTAGTTTTTTTCCTGCACCAACTCCCTTTAGTGTAGATTTACTATTACTAGCTCCACACTGCCATGGATCACTACTCCAGTGAAATTTGGGGTCAAAAAAATTGTAGAGGAAAGAGAGATTCAAATCCAGACTTTCAGGATCACAGCCTAGTGCACCAACCACTACACTATACCGGCTACTGCCTAGCAAGCCTTTTATTAGACACATATGTGACAATAACTGATCCCAGACCATTTCAGTTGGAAGGAGAAACTGGTCTTGGATCAGGTGGCAAAGAAACTAGTCTAAGACCAAGCAGCTCTGAAACTGGCCTTATTTCAGGCTGATCTCAGGTCAGGTTGCTCAGAAACTGGTCTCAGACCAGACTGATCCCAGATCAGTTATCAGGGGAACAATCTTCCTACACCTATACATGGCAGTGCTAGAAAGATATATGACAGGACTAGAAAAGGTTTACAGATGGTAGAAGCAAGTGCAGAGGCAGACTCTGACCCCGGAGTAATAGGACTCCTGATGGGAAAATGCATATAGGGCCAGCAGAGGCATTAGTGGCAAACTGATGCAGTTAAAGATGCTGCGTCTTTAGTACAGGACCCCAGCAAGTCTTAAAGAATTAATCTACTAGTGTGGACAAGTGCAGGAGGTGCAGTAACCAGAGTGATAATCTACTACTTATCCTGTGTGACTGCTGGAGTATAGCATTATAGTACCAGGTCAATATAGTGGCTGCATAATGTCACAAGCAAAACCACGCATGAAAAACAGCCTGCATTAAAACAGCTACAGGGGAAAAAGTAGTGCAGGTAGAATATGGAGAAGGAGCAGTAGCGCTATCCCTGTAGCTGTTGGCTGGGATACAATGATGCAGAGAATAAGATATCCACTGGGTGGTGGTTCTCTGAGCAGCTATTGTGACTCAGAGGGTAAAGCTACTGGCATTGGAGGGCAGTGGAGTATGTCTGGACTGGGGTTCGAGTCCCTGTCCCTGAGTAGCTGTAGTTTTTTTCTTATTTTTTTTTTAAGTGTTCTTTGGTTTGGGTAAATCTCCTCTCACCCAGGTTTCTCCCCATTCCAGAGTTGCCTTCCTCGTGGAGGTAGTTATTTAGTATTGGTGGGTGTGGGGGTCTGAGCCCCCCGTAAACAGTAATTTTTTTTCAATGTTTTTAGCGCTTGGTGTTTTTATCAGGTGCTGTACTTGTGTTAGCTGTATTGATAGCATGGTATTTGACCACACTGTTGTTGTCCGTGACATAGTGACCCCATGCCTAGGTTTACTATGTGAGCAGATATTAGGAGAAATGGAGGAAGATCTGGAGACTCTGTTGCTCAAGGAAAATGCATTGACTGTGTTAGGGAACATAACAGTTCTTGTGGTTTGGAATAAGGATGCCAGTCAATGGGCTGTAGCAGCTCTTACTGAGACACTCAAATAATCTTTTAAACAGTTTTAAATGGTTTTAAAGTCATGCAGAAGTCCATCCACACTTGTTTGTATTTCTTCAGAACTGTGTTTAAACAAGGTCACCCCACATTCACACTGTAGCCCTGCAATGGTTTAAGAAGTCCAGTGCAAGACAGTTTCTGGCATGGATCAGTGCTGCTTCAAGAGAAACACGAATTGATCTTCTGTCCATACTACCAGGTAATCCATTCTAGGATTGAAACCATGTTAAAAATCAGTTTTAAGGCTAGGTCCCTTGAGCAGGGTTTAAGCACAGTTTTTAAATGCAGTTTCAAACTGTGTACATAGATACATAGATACATAGATACATAGTCAGTGTCGGCAGATAAGGGCCTATGGCCCACCTAGTCTGCCCATTTGAGCTTGTAAGTTCAGTTTGTTTTCCTAGAAGTCTATTTCCCCTTACCCCTGACCTCTAGAATTCCTTTATGTCTATCCCATGCATTCTTAAATCCCGTGATTGTTTCAGCTCCCACCACTTCCTCTGGCAGGGTGTTCCACTTGTCCACCACCCGTTCTGTGAAGAAATTCTTTCTCATGTTTCCTCTGAATCGTCCTCCCTCCAACTTCATCCCATGCCCTAGTCCTGAAACATCTTTTTTGCTTAAAATAGTGTTTTCCTGCACCTGTTCCTCCCTGTAAGATACTTGTATGTCTCTATCATATCCCTCTCTCTCTCCTCTCCTCCAGGGAGTACATGTTCAGTTCCTTCAACCTGTCTTCATAGGACTTGGATGCAACCCATGCACAATCTTTGTTGCCCTCCTCTGAACCTTCTCTACCCTGTCTATGTCCTTACATAGGTATGGTCTCAGAACTGTACACTGTACTCCAGGTGGGGCCTCACTAGTGTCTTGTATAGGAATTATGACCTCCCTTTTCCTGCTGGTGATGCCCCTGCTATACATCCCAGCATCCCTTTGCTTTACCTGATGCCTTGTCACACTGTTTCCCTACCTTGAGGTCATCAGAGATGACAACCCAAGATCCCTTTCCTGCTTGGTGCATGCTATATCCTCACCCCCAACTGATATATTGTGCCAGGGTTTTTGTGCCCCATATGCATTATCTTGCACTTCTTTGCATTGAATTTCAACTGCCAAACCCTTGACCATTCTTCAAGTTTCTGCAGGTCCCTTCTTATTCTGTCTACACCCTCTGGTGTGTCTACTCTGTTACAGAGCTTTGTGTCATCAGCGAACAGTGAAATTCTGCCTTCTAGATCCTGTGAAATGTCACTGATGAAGATGTTGAATAGGACCAGTCCCAGCACTGATCCCTGTGGTACCCCACTGGTCACTCTTCCCTCTGTGGAGTGACAGCCATTTACCACCACCCTCTGTGTCCTGCCACCCAGCCAGTTACCTACCCACCACACTGCTGTCCTGCCCACACCCATATTCCCCAGTTTGTGTAATAGTCTTCTATGTGGCACAGTGTCAAAGGCCTTGCTGAAGTCCAGATAGGCCATGTCCACTGCCCTCCCCTGATCCACCTCCCTAGTCACCCAGTCAAAAAATTCAATGAGGTTGGTCTGACATGACCTCCCCCTGGTGAAAGAATGCTGCCTTGGGTCCTGTAGTCCATTGGCAACCAGATGTTCCACCAATCTCTCCTTCAGTAGTGCTTCCATGATCTTTCCCACTACCGAGGTGAGGCTGACTGGTCTGTAGTTCCCTGCTTCCTCTTTGTTCCCACTTTTGTATAAGGGGACTACATCTGCTGTCCTCCAGTCTTTGGGTACCTCCCCTGTTTCCAGTGATTGGCTGAACAGGATAGCCAGAGGTTCAGCCACCACCTCTCTTAGTTCTTTAAGGACCCTGGGTGCACCCCATCTGGCCCCATTGCTTTATCAGCTCTTATTACTTCCAGTTCCTTCAGGACCCTTTTCGTGTAAGGGACTTGTGTCCATTTCTGCACCATTTCACCCCTTGTACTCTCTTCAGACCCATTACCCCCTCTTCCTTAGTAAAGACTGAGCATAAATACCTGTTCAATATGTCAGCTTTACTGTTGTCATCTCACGCGCTCCCATCCTCCCTTCAGTCTCACTATCCCTCCCTTTGTCCTTCTTTTCTTCCTGTACCTGTAAAAGGTTTTGTCCCCTTTAACCACTGATTACGGTGCAACGCAAACTATGTTTGGGCTTGCTAAAATGTTTTAAGGGACTTGAAACATTTTAACAAGACCAGTGTGAATAGAGCCTTATTTATCTGGCAGTAATCAAACCGCAAACCTCCACCTGCACTTGGAGCCCCATTATGAGACCATAGGCCCTGCACACACTGGGCATGTTAAAACATTTTAAATCCCTTAAAACATTTTAACTAGCCCAAATGCAGAACTGGTCTGCACTGCACACTGACAAAGGTGGAATGGTGTTACCAAAAGCTAGACTGAAAGGGGGAGAGGAAGTTGGAGGATGAAAGGAAATCTGAAAGCATGAAATAGACAAGTTTCTTTCAAAGCTATGCAAGGGGGGGGGCAGAGGAAAATAGATGAAGTTACCAGGGAGGAGGGGTACCCCTTTGTGAAGGGCAAGCTTTCAGAACTGAGGAACAGCACAGAGTGAGAAGGAGAGGTTAAGGAGGTGAGTGAGGTTGGATACAATGGCAGTAGCTGAAAGGTGGAAGAGTTTAGGACCCAGCCCGTCTGGGCTGTATTTGGACAGGCTGAGGGAGGAAAGGGCAAGCAAGGACAACAAATGTAGACTATGGCAGACATTTATCATCCCAAGGGTAATTCAATCCAAGTGCTATTATGGAGGCAGTGTGGACTAGCAGAGGCTTGGAATCCAGGAGATTGCAGGTTATAACCCTACCAGAGTCAAGTACTCACACTGTGACCTTGAGCAAGTCATTAAATCTCCCAGTGCTCCTGTCTATTCACCATTGGAAACTGGCAAAAGTAGGACCCCCAGTGGAAAATACAAAACATTAATAGAAACATGGTCTCTGGCATGGATCAGTGCTGCTTCAAGATAAACATGGATTGATCTCCAGTCCATACTACCAGGTAATCCATTCCAGGACTGAAACCATAAGACTGTGCTGGCACTGGCCTTCTTAAACCATTGCAGGGCCACAGTGTGGATGTGAGGTGACTTTGTTTAAACACAGTTCTGAAGAAATACAAACAAGTCTGGATGAACGTCTGTGTGACTTTAAAACCATTTAATAGAATATTAAATAGGTAAATATTTAATAGCTGATAATCCTAGCTAAAAGAATTATAAACATATAAAGCATTGGAATACTGAAGAAGTCTATTAAAAAAAACATAGACGTACCGGGGACACTGATATACAAAGTAGGAAGGAAACAAAATACTCCTGCTAGGGCAAGAGTATCTCTGGAGGGAGGTGTTTTTGGTATAACTGAATTTTTGATGAAATGTATAACTGAATTCTGTTGGAAAATCTGTGTTTGCTTTTATTATTATAGAAGCTGCTGTTAAAGGGTTTCATCCCTTTACAGCAGCTTCTTGGTGTTTGTGCTCTGCATTGTGGGATACTGGGGGTCATTGTCTGGCTTCCTAGTACAGATTTCCCACTGCTATGAACTTTGACAGCATTACTAGCACTTTTAAGTGCTTAAATAGCTCTATAAACCTCTAAATGCCTTGGAGCAGTTTGAAAAGGCTGATATTGTGTCTTAGTGCACCTTACCACTCATAAGCACATCCGGAAGTAGCGCACTCAGCTACTTCTGGTATAGCGCCTCTTAAGACCTGCAGTAGTGAACAGGATGAGCGTGCGTGGGGCCATGCATGGAGAAGCATGCAGAGACATGTGCATCTCAGCTCGTGTTTACCGTGTCTACTGGGCAAACTGGCACCGGCCCAGTGAGAACTGCACAAGTCAGATACATTAAGTAAGTGTCCATCGGTAACGTTGCTTGTTCCCTCCAACAGCAAGATGAAGAAGGCTAATAAACTGTGCTCCTCTTGCCAAATGTACGCTGTTGGAAAATGCACACCAGACTATACAGTATATGTGATAGATGCAAGTTGGTTACTTCCCTTCCGGAGGAAATAACACATTTACAAACTAAATGGGTTATCAACTCAGTTATTGAAGCTTTGGAGGAGTACATTGATCATATATCTCTCCTCCTAGAGGCTAACTCGACTTTAACAATCCAGGATAATGCTACCCCATGTAAGCCTTCCTTAGCCATTCTAATAGACCCTTCTCATGAAGTACATTTAGCTGGCACTCCTACTCCCCTGCCCCATGTATACCCCCCCCTTAATTTCGCAGTCTGACTCTTTGAATGAAGTAAAGTTAGCTGCTACCCCTACTCCCCTTGCTGTATGCAAACCCCCCCCCAGTTGTACAAACGTACCCTTCTTACAACATAGACCTAACTGGCACCTCTGCTCCTTTTAATCCCAATTTCACTGCACAAAATCCACAACCACCAGATGAATCTGCATGGTCCAAGGTTCTGAAATCCAAATCCTCTCAAAGAGCAGTTATGTACTCTAATAAAAGCCCCCCATTACTACTACATAACTCCTTTGAACACTTATTAACAAATTCCAATGAAATACCTATTAATGATCAAATTCAAGGGAACCTTCTAGCTGACATCACACCTTCTGATTCTCCCTTTCCTCTTAATAATAAAAAACAACTGTTAGCTAGCCACCAGAATGTTTCACAGAATAACTTAAGATTCAGGCTCCCTTTCCCCTAGTATTACTGATCAGAAAGCACAATCTCTAGATACCAAAATAGCTAACAAACAAATATTTGTACTAGGGGAGTCTATAACAAAATATATTGACCGGGCAGCCTGTAACCCAGACAAAGAAAATTGATCTTGCCTAAGTTTCAAGGGGGCGGAGTTTTGGACATAACTTCAATGTTAAAAATACGGTCTCAGCAGCTGGTGCAAACCCTTTGTGGTTATTCATGCAGGGACAAATGATATAAGCAGAACACTGCTCCATCAACTTAAACAAGACTATGTAGCTTTATGTAACATTTTGGAAGAAAGAGGATGTAGCATCGGCATATAGGAAATACTACCAGTCCCCAGAGCTTCAAATTATACCACAGCCAAAATCAAAGCATTAAATGATTGGCTCCACAAATGGTGTTACAGACAGAATATTACCTGTCTTACCCACTGAGAAGAATTCTATAATAACTTTTCCCTGTTCTGCTGGGATGGTCTCCACCTCAGCAGAAGAGGAAGTTTGCTTTTGGGAAGTCAAATTACTACATTTATAAACAATCATTTAAACTAATATTAAAGGGGGAGACAGGGACAACACCCAAGTCTCTTAAAACAAACATCCAGCAGTACTCAAACCACTTGAACGCGTTATCACTAAATGCCCGTTCCCTTTCCATAAGCAAAGTTGAAGAATTAGAAACCAGAATCTTATCTCTTAAGCTGGGACTTATTGCTATAACAGAAACATGGGGTAATCCTGACAAACAGTGGATAACTGAAATTCCTGGCTTTAAATACTATTTTAAAAATAGAACTGATAATAGAAAAGGGGAAGGGGTAAATCTCTATGTTAAAAACACAATTCCCTCCTACGAGTCTCCTTTTAAATCACAAACAGAGAGTATTTGGGTGTACATACAACTTATAGGTCTCCCGCAGATCCTGGTCGACACTTGCTATCACCCACCATCTGCAGATATCTGTTATACCAAACAAATCACAACTGAAATTTCCCATCTTGCCAATAAAGGCTCAGTTCTCATTTTAGGTGACTTTAATCTTCCATTGATTGACTGGAACACATTAACTGGGTCTAACCAGCATGATTTACAGTTACTAACAACAGTAATTGACCTTGGCCTCACCCAACTAGTCAGGGATCCGACCCGAGGTAAACATTTACTCAACTTAATAATAACCAACATGGAAACTCCTATAACTAATTTATGTATCACAGAACCCTTATGCAATAGTGACCATATGTCTGTTCCATTTTCATTACCCTAAAATATTCATATCTCAAATAATAAATGTTCGATCAAACAATATGATAAGGCAGATTTCCCATGGATTAATAAGCACCTTGGGACAATACCATGGGACCAAATACTTTTCCCCTCTCAATACTGAAGATTCTTGGATAACATTCAAGCATATATTACATGAACTAGAATGAAAACATGCACCAGAAAAAAGGAAATATAACAACAAGGGAATAATCCCAGTATGGTATAACTGATCTATTAAAAAGCAAACAGCAATTAAACAGAAACTATTTTCACAATTAAAGACATGTCATATAGTCCAGAAAGATGAAATCTTACAAAAATATAGGGTAGCAGTCAAAGAATTAAAGAAGCAAATTACCTTGGCCAAACTGATCCTTGAATTCCTTATTGCACATACCAATGACTCACAAAAATCCCTTTTCTCCTATTTAAATGGAAAAAAGGGGAATATAAGAACTGTAGGGTCCTTAATAAAAAATAATGTCACTGTCACCTCCGATATTGAGACTGCCAATGAATTTAATAATTACTTTGGTACAGTATTTAAACAAGATACCCACAGTGCATCCATAACTTACTTACCTAACCCTACCAATTATTCTTTTTCACTTCAGGAAATTAAAAAACTTCTAGGCTCCCTGAAAAAAAAGAAAACAAGTCCAGGTCCTGATAATATTCATCCCAGATTTATATTAGGAACAATTGATACCCTCGCCTGCCCACTCACCATTATCTTTAACAAATCCCTTCAAGAATCCATGATACCTTCAGATTGGTAAACAGCTATAGTCACACCAATATTTAAACAAGGTTTGCACTCTATAACTGAAAACTATCGACCAATTAGCCTCACCTCAATACCCTGTAAACTAATGGAGAAGAAAATCAAATCATTAATTGAAGTCAAGAAGAAATCATTAAACATTATAGATAACACACAGCACAGGTTTAAAACAGGTTATTCCTGCACAACAAATTTGATCTAATTTTATAATAGTATAAGTAAAAATCTCGATTCTAATATACCAGTCAATATTATTTTATTAGATTACAGTAAAATGTTTGACAAAGTATCACATAATATACTAGTGTCCAGACTTATTAAATTTGGATTTTCAGCCCAGCTAGTTTCATGTGTTCATAACTGGTTGAATGGTAGAATGCAGAGAGTTAGGGTTAACAATGAACTTTCAGACAAAGTAAAAATAACTAGTGACATCCCTCAGGGCTCTGTCTTGGGACCAACACTTTTTAACATATTCATTAGTGACATGACAATTTCATCCAAAAATATAATTGCCAGATTTGTTGATGATACTAAATTGGGGGCCGTGTTGACAATGAGAATAATAAAACTTACCTAAAAACAGATCTTGCCATCATTGAACATTGGGCAGTAACCAATAAAATGTTTTTCAATGTATCTAAATGTGCAGTACTTCATCTGGGTAAAAATAATCCCAAACAGACCTACACATTAAACAATATCAAAACTAGAGAATCTAGTGTAGAAAAAGATTTGGGAATACTAATTAACAACAAACTGTCCTTTTCTGAACACTGTAACAAAATAGCGAATCAAACTAATGCTCTCCTCCATAGAATAAATAACACCTTTATTTCTAAATCGGAAGAATGTATCATGACTTTGTACAGGTCCCATATTAGGCCTTACACAAATTATGGTTCACCTTTTTGGAGTCCCTATTAGCCTCTGATATTAAGAGAATTGAGCAGATTCAATGCAGGGCTCACTTAGACTATGATGAAAGATTAAAATGTACCGGGTTATATCCACTTAGATTAAGAAGTCTAAGAGGTGATCTTCTCCAACTCTTCAAGATAATCTAAAATCCAAATCTAATGGTACAGTGTGGAATTTCATTCTCCACCAGAAAAATTATGGCTAGGTGCCACAACAAACAGCTTGTGGTAAATAGATCAAAAACTAATAAAAGGCAATCCTTCTTTACCATCTGAGCACCCAGGGCATGGAACACTTTGCCAGAAGATATCGTAGATTGTACACACATTGATACCTTCAAAAATAAGTTAGACCAATGGCTATTGAATTAAAATTAAGTTAGGGTGGAAACACAGTATTCACAATAACTAAATGTGCCACATGTGTGGAGGACAATCTCGATGGGCTACGGACCCCTTTTGTCCAAGTAACCAAGTAACAAGAAATTACCTGAAAGTCATAGCAGAAATTGTGCAGAAGCAAAGCAAGCAATGTGCTGCTGCTGTCATAAGGGCAAGCAGAATCCCGGGGACGGATGCATAACAGAGAAGGTGAATTAGAATCATTAGTGCAGCACAAGTAATCCTGCTCCTTTACAAGTCCTATATCAGGCCACATGCAGTTGTGATCCCAGTACAAAAAAAGACATGGAGGCAGTTGAGATGGTGCACAACAGGATAACCAAAATTATCAGTGATGTGGGGGACAAAAGTTATGAGGAGAGGCAGGAGGTCATTAGTATGTTTACTGTGGAGGAAAGAAGGCTAAGAAAGAACATGATCTCAGTCTTTACCATACTAAGGGACAGTGACAAGATCTAACAGTTTGAGAAGATTGCTCTCATGTCCTGCAGCATGATGTGGGGGCAATCACTGATGCTCTGGTATAATAAATTCAGGGGCAACATTAGGAGGCACATATTCTCCCAGGAGGTGGCAAACCTATGGAATAGCCTACAAGCAGAGATAGTTTACATGAAGACAGTACAGGCATTTGAGCCAATGATCTGAGTTCAGGAATGAGCTCGGGTTGTTAGGGGCCAGCTGGAGGAGGGGGAGGAGTATTGAGCATCCCAGAGATGCTTGCCTCCTTGGGGGAAGATGGGCTGCCATCCTCACTGCAATACTGCCACCTGGGTGACCTCAAGTGGCAGTGCAGTCGAGGGCACTGTCGGAGGGGTGGATGCAGTCCAGGGGTTTGGTGTAGCAGCACACCTGTGTGCACATGCATATAGAACCTCCCTTGTGTGCCTGTGTCTGTGGGGAATAGGTGAAATGTGAAGGAAAAATCCCACCATCTATAGAATATGGACCCCGGTGGATTAGAGGAAACTGGACCTGTACTCCGCAACTGACAGGCCTGATGCAACACAATGTGTTAGAGGGGGCTCCTCCTCTCTTCCCCCCCAGGGGATAGTCATGGCAGTATGGAGGTAAGACAGCTGTCGGGGTTGGGTGCCAGCAAACCTGAGGCACCTAAGGGCACCCAGATGGAGGTCATGATGGTAGTGGTGTAGGAGGAGCATGAACAGAGACTAAAATAAAAAAGACAGTATAGGTCTCTGATGTAAACCTGGACAAATTTCTGCTTAGCAGCAACAAGAATGGGAGGGCTCTCAATATCACACTGCACCAGCAAAAATGATAGACAAGAAACAAGAGCGGACCATCTACTGGGTTGGTGTTATTGTTTTATGCTATTTTGCACATATCGTCAATTGCCTAATCTGCACTGCAGTACTTTTCTTTATATAAGGCAATGTGGACATAGTGGGCTTTAATGGAAACAAACTGGGTGGGATATTCAAAAGGGTTGCGCCATGCGCAATAGGGTTGCACATGCGCAAGTCCGAATTTGCACCATTCTGTGATATTTAGCAGGAGGCAGTTGCACCACTGACAACAGGCTGAGCAACAGCGCAATGCAAATGAAGGAATGCGCAACCGAAGGGGGTGGACCCATGCATAAACAGCGCAATGCGATATTCAAAGACTTGCGCAATGTGCAACAGCGGATGAGCTGGAAGGTGCGCCACGCCGGAAATGAGCCAAAATAAAAAGGCTCAAGGAAGAGGTGCAAGAACACTACAGGGAAGCCACATGAGGCAGGGAGAAACTGAGTGCGACAGTGAAAGAGTGCAGGCCAGGAGTGCACAGGAGAGAGAGGGACAAGGGAGGTGTGTTGGGCCACAGACTGCAGGGCCAGTGGTGTGCCCAGTGCAGTGGAGGTAGCAGGCAGGACAGCGGGGGCACTTTGAAGAACAGCCAGGGGAACACAAGCCAGGGACATGGACAGTGCCAGCTTCACATGGAAGCTTATGAGGAGGGTGAGAAGGCATGCTGCAGGGGACGTGGCCATGGAAGGGCCCATCGGCGGTATGCCCCCAACAGGCAGTACTGTGCCCGCATCAGCTTTGAGCTGTATCCAGACGTCGAGATTGTGGGCTGGTACCACCTGAACAGGGCAATACTGAGGCAGCTCTGTGAGCTGTGCAGTGATGTGATGCAGGCACCCTCACGACGGAGTCACACTCTGTCAGTGGAGACAAAGGTAACAGCCTGCCTGTGCCTGATCACCACGGGTACCTTCCAGAGGCCAACAGGGGACACCACAGGCATCACACAGTCGGCCATGTCATGCATCCTCACCCATTTCCTCAGTGCACTGCTGCTACATGCTGCGGAGTACATCCATTTCCCCAGCACTGCGGCAGAGCGTACAGCAAACATGCAGGAGTTCCACAGGGTAGCACGTATGCCTGGAGTGCTAGGGGCCATAGACTGCACCCATGTGGCTATACGCACGCCACCTGGCCCTGATGGGGCTGCATACAGGAACAGGAAGGGCTTTTCCAGTGTTAACTGCCAGGTGGTGTGTGATGCCAGTGGGTGCATAATCAATGTCTATGCCACACACCCTGGCGGAGCACATGATGCCATCATATGGTATCAGTCCACACTGTGCCATCGATTTGAGAGTGGGGACATCCCCACAGGCCATCTAGTGGGTGACTACGCATGTAGGAATAGCAAACTTGGGGCAAGGGTGGGAATACCACAGGTGCAATGGTAGTGGCACACAGGGATATGGGCAATATGGACCTGAACATGATACTTATCTCCACTATCTCCACACAGGTGACAGCGGATACCCTCCGTCCCTGGCTGCTCACCGTGCCGAGCCCCATTGACCCCATGCAGCAGCTATAATAGAGCACATGCAGCTACACCATAACATCATCAGTGGGTGTTTGGGATGCTTAAGGCATGCTTTCGATGCCTAGACACCTCCGGTGGTGCCCTACAGTACAGCCCCTCAAAGGCCTGTGGGATATTCCTGGCCTGTTGTATCCTGCACAACATGGCCAAAGACTGTGGGATAGCCATACAGGTCGAGGAGGGGGAAAGTGATGGGAACGCCAGTGACACCGGTGATGATGGCGATGAGCAGCACCCCCCCTTGGACGGCGGGACCCCCGACTGATCCGGCAGGTCCAGCTGCACCGGGACACCATCACGGAGGAGCATTTTGTACAACGCAGGTAAGTCAAGGGGCCATGTGCAACCAACACTGTCCAGGCGCAACCCACAGGCACACAGGGTAACACACCAGGGGTGCATGACAGCAAGGGGAGTGTAAGGGTCCAGGCACACGAACACATCATCAGGGAGCGGTGAACAGTCATATGGACACACACACACACACACACGGCACAAAGCATACATGGGCAGGTGCACAGCAGAGCAGGAACAGACATGTCAAACACACAGATCCACAGACCACTCCCACCACCTGTACTGTCCAAGTACGTGTGTCAGATGCTGGGCACTCTTGCACCTTGGTGTACAGTACAATGCAGGCATCATCATGCATACGCACCTGTGGACAGCAGTCGGGTGGGTGTGCAGGTGGTTCGTGTGCTGGCCTGTTGGGCAGGGCAGCCACCAGTGCACTGCCCGCCATGACACACATTGCACACAGGGCAGCACAAGACAGGGTCCGCACTGGGAGACAGGTCAGTCATGTTGCCCTATGCCACGGCCACCTTGGATGCATGGGTGGCCCCGCCATGACCCAGCAGCACTGGCAGGCTGAGCATGGGCCACATGGGGTGGCACCAATGGACCACCAGGGGTCCCACTGCGCGATCACGACCTTGTCCGCACAGGGGTCTGCAACATGCCAAACATACCTGCACCAGGGGTGCTCGGGATGGCCACATCAGAACCCGGCATTGACAGGCTGGGTGTTGCACGACACCAGGAACGGGGAGTGGAGAGCATACTGTGTGGGGTGCATGGTACAGGGGCACCTGACTGTGTGCCCAATGCAGCCACGACAGCGACCAATGCCTGGGTCTGCCTGTCAATGGCGGCGGTCACATCCATCTGCATTTGGACCATCTCTGCAAGGATCAAAGCATTGTCCCTGCTGTGCTGCTCCACAGCCACGCACAGTGCCTCCACGGATGTTGCAACCCGCCCCTGCTGCTGTTCTGATTCCCACAGCAGGTGGGTGTGCTCATCAAATGGGTCCTGTGCCACATCGGCATCCTGTCCCCCAGGGTATGGAAGGTCCTGATGCTCAATACCCCTTGAGGGTGGGCACTGTTCACCAGGACCAGGTATGGGCATATCAATGGGTGGTGTGCATGTGCCACAGCTGGACCCTGTACCCCCAGACCTGGTGGGTGACTGCTGCTGCTGCCCCTTCAACTGCTGTACCCCAGGGACCACTTGTTCCACTGCTGTGGCCGCAACAGTGCCAGAGACCTGCACAGCCACCGGTGCTGCCCCACCGGTGCTGACAGGCACAGCCTGGGACTGTGCTGACGTGCTGGCACACACGTTGGAACCAGCTAGGTCAAGGGGCATGTGCTGGCCTGCTGTGTGTCGTCGATGGGACACACCGCGTGTCACTGCCCATTGCAGTCCTTGCATCACCAATGGTGGAGGTAATGCAACAGCCACAGCTGCACAGCGTGCTGGCATGCTTGCATGCCAGACTGCTGAGACACAGGCTGTGCACCCCCCACACCTGACTCACTGACAACAGAGATGGCAGCCAGGCGTGCATGCTGGTGCAGTGCATGCCGGCTGGCGACAGAGGTGGATGGACCCTCCTCCAACACTGGCAGGTCTTCCTCACTGCATGGTCCCACCACCACCATCCCCTGCAGACGAACGGGATCTGTAACAGAAAGTGAGGACATGTTAGTGCATGTGATCGACCTCCGCCCCCCCCAAACACCACCACCATGTCATACCATGCAGTGCTGGGCTTCCACCTGTCTGGAATCCACCTCCTGGTACGCCCTCTATAGCACTCCGCTGGATTGATGCAGCCAGTTGGTCCTCAGCCGGGGTCAGCTCCACCACCGCTGGCTGGCCCCCGCCTGTGCCAGCGCGTGCCGCCCTGAGGGCTGCCACCTTCTCCTTCACCCTTCTGCAGTCTGTCCCCATCTTCTTTTTGCATTCCTGCACGGAGCACTGGTGGCTTCCGTGCAGGTTCACTCCCTGAGCTGCCCCCTTCCATGCAGCCGCACGTGCCTGAGGGGTGTCCCACCATCAACCCAGTAGTGGCTCCTCTTCCAGGTAGGCCTGGAAGAGGGCCTCTGTCTCTGCCTTGGTGATGTTGGGCCTCCTCCTTCGCCCACCATCCTCACCCTCACCTTGGCTCTGCTCGGTCATGTCAGTCTTATGGGTGGAAGTGGACACCTGTCACTGTGCAGTCTACAGCGTTATCCCATGATCATTGGCCAGAACATCACACAGCAAGCAACTCACCCCTCACCTGCAGTAAACGAATCTGGCCAGAGCAGCCCAATGTCGCGTATTTATAGCGCAATGCATGCAAATTAGGAGTGGCTCAACTTTAATGACATGCAAATCACACCACTGCACCTTTGAATAGCTTGTCAGATGATTTGCATGTGTCGGCTGAATATCGCGCTGTTGCGCTTTGCGCAATATGGTTGAGCCGGCTGAGCCAATGGCGCATTTCTGTGACTGTGTAGTACACCGCATTGGGCATGCCCAGGTAATTTACACAGGCGTCTGCCACACTGATGACGTGCTCTGCGCGATCAGCAATTCAGGACATGGCCACCATTGTGCCAGTGGTGCTACAGCGCTGGGCACCAAATGGCGCTGTGGCACAACTGCGCAATAGTCCACTGTGGCACTGGCATGCAGGTGACGGTGGCACAGGGCGTGTAGATGTCTGATGGCGCTGTCGCGTGGCCTGCGCCACTGACTGACCTTGTGCCCGACCTTTGCCCCCTGGCGCTGTACGTCTGGCATGTGTACAGCTCTATCGAGCTGTTCAGTGACAGTGCGATAGGGAATGGCGGCAATGTACCGTGCAGCACCTCCACGTGGGGTTGCCGCACTGCGGAGTGCTATATTGTCTACTATAGCATTAGAGATGGCACGCAGGAGAGCCCCTCAGTGGGGTGCCCTTGAGCTGGCCAACCTTGTGGCCACTGTGGAGCCACACTATGGCCCACTGTTTGGTGGGGTGCCACTGGACAGGCCAGGACCCAGGTCTGGCAAGAGGTGGCACTGACCTGGAGGCAGCCACTGGCCGCGGGAGAAGCGGCTGAACAGTGCAGGCACCAGTATGGGGACCTAAGGCGGAGGCAGAGCTACTTGCATCTGCAGTCGCGTGCCAGGAGGGCGTGGTGCCTCATCCAGGTGGGTGAATCGTCTACACACTTGTATGGTCCATATGGGTAACATTGTCTTATGTGTCCAGCACATAGGGAGGGATGGTCTAGGGTTGGCTGTGGCGGTGTTTACAGGGTATGGGATGGGTGGGTCTGGCTGGGTGGGTGGGCACACACATTGGGGCAGGGGAATATGCTTGGTTTGTTCTGATGTGTTTCTCTCCTTTTGTCTCCCACAGGCGTGGCTGAGCGGAGGAGGAATATGGAGCAACAGCAGAGGGTGGGGGACGCTGCACGGGGCATGTCGGGGACCAACCCCAATGCCAGCAACATCCCGATGAGGGTGAGTGCCATGACACCATGATTGCTATTGCATGCTGTGTGACAGGGTGGGAAGCAGGGCATGGCCACCATCCATGGACACCACTGCCATGCACATGACATGTGACAGTCAGCACTGTCCAGTGGCACTGCATGTCTGGGAGTGCATCAATGGTGGTCCATGCATGCACTGGGCACATGGCTGTGACACTGCCTGCTCACCGCATAGCCATGTTACTGTACGGCTTTGGTTGTGCTGTGCTGGACATGGGCGGTGGGTGTGTGTGCAGTGGTACACATGGCTGTTGCTGCCTGGTTGGGCATGTCTTGTGGACACAGTCACTGTGGGTGGGCGCACACCATCACAGGAGCATGGCACATGGCTGTATGCCATGCATAATGGGTGGGCTGCAGGGGGATGGACAGTCACACCCATTGACTCTGATCCCTTGTCCTTGGTGTGCAGATACTCCTGCAAATTCAGGAGTCCATCCAGGATCTTGTGCGGGTGGCACAAGAGTCCCTTGCCATCCTGAGGGATCTTCAGCAGCATGGGGTGAGGAGGAGGAGGTGACCCAGGCAACAGCCCCAGGCAGCAGAGGACCAGGCTGGCCACCAGTGACTACAGTCAACCTCCCCCCTTTGACCAACCCTCACACCCCGCCTTTCCTCTGCCATATGTTCACCCCTGCCCCTTACCCACCCCTACCTAGTTCCTGTCCCTCCACCCCATGTTTGTACATAATTGTAAATAGTTGTTGTTGTTATATTTTTTGAATACAGTTATTTTGATATGAATACTGTGGTGGTCTCTGATTTGCAGCTGGCTATAGGTGCTCAGTTGCAGTGGTGTGCATGGCATCTGAGTTGGTTCAGTCATGGGTATGTGTGTGTGCACGTGGGGAAGTGTCTCTGGTGTGGGAGTGGCTATCAGTCGGTATTTGTGGTGTGTATGTTGTTCTCTGTGCATTGCATTACTGTGTGCAGTGGTCCATGGTGCCTGGTCTGTGTCCATTGTACCCCTGTCAACCCATCCTTGGCCTGTGCAGCTGACACCCTTGCATATCTGTGGCCTGCGAGGTCTGCTGCCTTGTCAGTGGTGGCTGTCCCTGCAGGTCATCCACTGTGACCGTCACAATGCTGGGTTGCCTCCTGTCAATGGTGTGGGCATGTTTGCCTCGGGTGACACTATATGCGTCCTCGAGTTGCTGTCCCACCTCCATGCTGTGGCTTGTGTGTATTGCAGGGGCTGTGCACCACTGTCTGTGACTTGTGATCCAGGCATATGCTGGTGGCATACAGGGCCACAGTTCATGCACAGGGTGGGTGTCACCCCTGTGCCATGAAGGACTGCAGGCTGTGTGTGCACAGTTTTCATGGGCCCACACTGGGGGCTTGGTTGCCACACTACTGTGTCCCTGTGTTAGTGTCCCCGTGGGTATGGGTGTGTGTTTGACCCTGCACTGTGTTGCATCCAGTGTGCTGCATGCTTCCACACACCACTGTGGGTGTCTGTGCTGCCTGCTGTGGCTCATGGTGGGTCTGGCTTGTATGGTTCTGTGGTACACGAGGTTGCAGTGTGGCAGTGGGAGGTGGTGGTATGCATGGGGATTCCCGCAGTGGTGGTCACTGCTCATGGGGGTGTCTTGGGGTCACGGTGCAGGGTGTGCTGTGCCGGGGGCTGCTGTGTCGTGAGGTGGTCCGCCTCCTTGTGTGGCAGTCTCAGCTTGCTGTGGGTGTGCTGGGGCACCATGGCCCAGCTGTGCTTTGTTTGCTTGTCCCATGGGCCGTGGATATTCCAGCCTCCACCAGTTGTGCTGTGCTTGGGGTGTGGGGTGCATTGTCAGTTCTGCAGTGTGTTCCTGTGCCCATCTGTGGCATGGGTGGTGGGCCCCTACCTACCTCCCTGGTTGTGCAGTTCCATTGCTCTGCTGCTGGGGGCTCCCTGCTTGCGCTATGGCACCTCTGGGCTGCTCAGCTGGGCAGCCCTTGTTGCGCCATAGCGCATCATCTCTGCTCAGCTTCCCCTTCCTGGTTACGCTATAGCACAGGTTGTGCAATATTCAGACATTGGCTGGTTGTGCAGTTTGGCTTGCTCCATGTTTGAATATGCATCTATTGCGCATGTGCGCAATTGACTTGTGCTTGCTTCTGCTGTTGCGCTCTTTTTGAGCGCAGCTTGAATATCCAGCCCACTGTGTTTACTTCAAATTATTTTGCTTGTTTTGTTTATTTAAAATCTGGTAAGACCTTGGGCCAAAGACCTGTTTTCAAGGGCAACCAGAACATATATCAAACATAGAAACCATAAATGAAACAAGACGACAAACAATATGAATGTACAGTTTCACAAACAAGTGGATCCATCAAAGCAAACATTTACACTGGCAGTTGGCAAAAAGGTAGTTTTTTAGTGTATGTCTAAAACAGGATATATAATTATTAATACAGGATATGGATATTGTTAATGTATTGAATAGCGATGGCAGTTTGTAGAACATGTTTTTTGACCAGTAGAAGTCCTCATCTTGGTAACAGAGAACTGAAAATGCAGGGATTACTTGGTAGAGACAGTGCTAAAATGCTTTTTAAAGATAGACTGAAATGAAATAGGAACACAATCCGTGATCACTGTTTTTGCAAGGGTATCTACAGAATCTGTAGTAAGTACCTTTCATTTAAAGGAAGCTATCCCGTTCCTTTGTATAATTCACAAGGATGAGTGTGGTATGGTAGTTGTGTTGCATATCTTGCTACTTCATTAAGGAGGGTCCTTACTCTGGCCAGAAGCCCCTCTCCAGTTGAATAATAGAACAGAACACCATAATTCTTTTCCAGGAGAAGAATACTTTGAGAGAGGAGCATCCTTGTTGAAGGCATAAATAGTGAGTTTAGCCTATATAATGAGCTCAGTCTTTGATGAATTATTTTTACCATAAAATTTATGTGCTGTTTTTAGGCGAGGGAGCTGTCCAGAGTGATGCCAAGGTATTTAAATTCCCTTACTTGTTCAATTTCCATCCATATTAAAATACACAGGGAAAGAGTGAGGTCAGCAGGCAACTTCTTTCATTAATTGTAGAATGTGGCGGAGTTAGGCTACACCCTCGGTTGTGACTCATGGACCACTTTTCTATCTCCTTATTTTCTGGCAACAGTTAACACTTTTCTCTTTACTTTTCTTCTTCCCCCTCCCACCCTAGGTTGGCCACCTAGCATGGCTCTTTGCTGTCCCTACTAAACTCCTCCTAGTTCTCTCTTTTCATTCTTTTTCCATTTCCATCCATTCAGTCCCTGGAATAATGCCAAACACCTGGAGTGTTGTGTAAAGTGCATAAGTGCATTTTGTGTACAAAAAGCATGAAGGCTATTTTAGATAGCAGGAATGAATATAGTTAATAAAGCTTTTTTAAAGAAACATGATTCAGAAGTCATATCAAACTAATCAGTTCATGATTAAGTACAGTTATACAAAATCCTACAGGTATTTTCATAAATTCACATTATTAACCTGTTACTGTATGAAGCTAACCAAAAAAAAACGTGGTATGCTTTATAAAAATGCTTAGTCATTATGAGTCAGAGATCTAGAGTCAATATCTGTGGAGATCTACACTGTACCTTTAATTGAACCAGGAGCTCCTGGAACAAACAAACTCCCTTGTTTTTAAACAGCATGTCCAGACATGTAACAGTATGTTCAGACATGAAAATAGAAAGGGTTTAGTCAGGTGACCCCAACAAAAAGACATAAAACCTCTTCACTGAGTTCACTTCAGTTCATTCCAGTGGGGCTCAGCCCTGAGAGAGGAGGGAAGTTCTACTGCTACTATAGATGAGCTGTTGAATGCAGATTAAAAGGGTCTTATGAGTTCTAAGACCCAGGACTGTATTATGGGAGAAACTACTGATGCTAAGTAATGAATTTCTTTGCAATTATTTTGTTTTCATTAATTCTTTTTCTACTTTTTGAAAAATAAATATCACACCACAGTGTGCTTTAAACTTGTAAATTTGCCTTGTCTGAATACCATTGATTTTTTTTTAAGACCAACTTGTTTAGGAGAAACCATTTTAGTAAATCAACAAAGTCAGATATTAATTGTTCTGTACATCAGGAGAATTAGTTGTGTATCATTTTTGCTTTTTTGCTAGTGCAGAGGGATACTGAATGCCATCCCTTCCTGTCTTGTTGGGTGGATCCCTTAGAGTGGTACCAGTTCCAGCTTTTGGCATGGCTTTCTTTTTTGCTTTTGGTTACAAATTTCCGCATATTTGAAGAGTCATGTCAAAAAGCAATATTACTAATAAAAAAATAAGACCTATTCATTTAGGTAGGGAGCAAGTATTTCTGTTTCTGAAACTAGCATGTCAAAACTGAAATCTGAGATAAAACGTTTTAAACTGTAAACATTTTATCTGGTGTGACATGCCAATAAGGAGTACTAGTTATAAAAAATATCATGTCATCAGACCACTTGGTAGTGCTGCATTAATTGTACAAGCATTTCTGGTTAATGTGTTTATTGTGTGGACTGACACACATTTCATATGTCATATTTACAAGGTTCTGTGCATATTAACTAGCTGGTTAATACGACATGAGAGTCAATCAAACCAGATGCATTCCATTTTTTTTGTTTCTGTGTAGCTTTCTTTTTTTATAAGTTAAAGTTTATTCATTTTCCAACAATAAAATAAAAAAGGAAAATAACAAACAATGCAACTTCCAACCTGGCTGTGAAAAAGCCCATAGAGATACAACACTAAAGGGTCTAACAGTTAAAAGACAAGCAGGTAGGATACCAGTAACTAATGCAATGACATAAACAGTCACAACAATTGAATCTGGTCAATAATGGAGAGATACAATCTACTGAAAAAATCAGAACAATTTCTATAATCTATTCTTGGTAACCAAGAAATGCCAGCTAATATACATATTGCCAGGATTGTAGATGTCAGTGTGATAGTGGTGCAAAACCCAGCTGTAGGGTGAAGGAGACTAAGAGGAGTGGTCTGCCTGGCTGGGTACATCGAGCTGTACCATATGAAACATGTAAGGAGGTGTGGTATGAGGGAAGGTGCTGGCCCTCATGGGTCCATGTCAGGTATCTTGCATGATGTACATTCTGAGGGAGTTCTGAGCAGCTGTGGCTATTGATGAGGAAAGAGTGAGAAAAGGGCAGATAAAGGGAAGTCTCTGTCTGCCAGGACTAGCCACGTGTTGGGTACTGTTGCTGGGTGTCCCCTTTTCCTCCCAGTTAGAGCCACAAATATTGTGGCAAGTAGTGGCCTGTAGGAGTTTACAATGTGCGGAGAGCAAGTATGGTCCCCAAAGATCCATGTAGGTGTTGACTTTGTTGAGCATGTTGTAGTGTCCCTTTCAGAGCTGGCCAATTTATCAAGTTCCAGCAGCCATTCAGAGGCAAAGGGAGCAGTTTTGTCTCACCAGTGTCTACGCATAATGCACTTGGTCAAGATCAGGGTCACCTTCAGCCAAATGCTGGCCCTAGCTGCCCAAGCAGTGTGGGCTAGTCCTCCTTTGGTCATGCTTAACATGACCAGCAGGATCTTAAAATGAGCTGAGACTTGAATATATCACTTAATGCTGACTGGACATCATTCCAATATGACCAAAGGGCTGAGCAGTCCCAAAGAATGTGGGTGAGGTTGCCAGTTGCTCTATCACATCTTCAGCAATTATCAGAGTTCACTAGGCCCCACTTATATAACTGCCGAGGTGTCATATATCAGTGGTAATGAATCTTGAATTGGGTGAAGTGGCTCTGTGTGTCTCTAGTGGATTGCCTAAGACTGGTCCAGCACTGATTTTTTGATAGAATTTTTAACTTTAGATCTATTCACTATCCACATTTTCTTTGCAGCTATGCTTGTAATGTACTGTCACTTTAAGTAACCTCATTCATAAGGGAGGCTCTTTGAACAGCAGGTAAACCTTTGAGAAAGCTAATTAAGTGAAACACATCAGGTGACCTGACATTCTGACATCAGAGGGAGTGGGACTTAGGAGCTTGGATTCTTGGAGCTGTTGGACTGCATTTTTACTCCATGAACTAACTTGGAAGTTCTCTGGATCTATTTGTCTCTTTGTGGATGTATCCTTATCTGGATCCTGATGTGACTTTTTAATGTATATCTATTCACATTCTGCACTTTAATTAAAGTTTTGAAGCACTTTAAATCAAGTTCAAACAGTCTGTTTTTACTGTGATAGTATTTTAATACTCCACTGCCTTAGATGGTGCTGGAAACCCCTGTTGAATTCACTGCTTTGCACTTTACAGTTGGCTGAATCAAGAAAGGAGGTTCAACACTGCTGGGACATACGTTTCCAGTTTGGTGAGTGTAAGCATTACATTGTCTGCATAGGTTAAGGCTTTGTGATCACTCCCCATGGATATACCATGTAAGTCTGGGTCAAACCATATAGCCTGGAGCAGTAGCTCTAGAATGAGGATGAAGAGGAGAGGTGACAAAGGGCAGCCATAACAAGTGTCTCTGCTGAACAGGAAGAGTAGGAAGAGGGGGAAAGATGTGCATTGGTAATTACTGGGGGGAGGTGGAACAGCTGCTGTATAGGGAGCTGGCTGCTGTCTCAAGCTGCCTAGATAGACCAGGATGGCCTTTTGCTGCTGACAACTTTCATATATTCCTCTATGGAATAAAGCCCACCTGGTCCCTGTCCACCAAGGTGGCTTCACTTTCTGAAGCCTAGTGGGCAAAACCTTGGCATAAGCTTTGGAGTCTGTCTTTATAAGTAAAATCAGATGGTAATTGCTGCATGCTAGCGGGTCCTTCCCAAATTTGGGTACAAGGGCAATGATGGTTGTCCTTATAGATGATGGCAGTTGTCCAGTGTCATGGGTTTCCTGCAAGCATCTACTAAGGGTGGGAAGAGGACTTCTCAGAAGGTGTAGAGGAATTCAGCCAGGAAACCATCCCCTCCCGGTGAATTACCAGAAGACATAGTGTGAAGGGTTGTTTCTGGTTCTGTGACAGTGAGTTTTCTCCAGGGCTTCCCTGATGTTTGGGCCAATCTGGGAAAGGCTGAATGGGGCAATGAATTGTGCAAGGTCTGCATCTGGGAGGGAGTCAGCTCCTTACTATAAAGCCATTTATACCCATCTCTTATAGGCATGTGTGGGCCCATTCCTGTGGAACTCTCCACAATCTATCTGAGAAAAGGATTTGTGAGGGGATGAGTAAAAGTAATAATCCCTCTCCTTTGGATGGATCAAAAACCAAATGTCTGTGAGGCCCATTTCAGATGTTAACCTCTGAAGTGCCAGTGAAGCTTGCAATGGTGGCCTGTATGGGCAAACTCTTGTCCAGAAAGTCATCCATCATAGTATTAGCATTGCATGTACAATGAGATAGCCTTGTTGATGTGTTGACAATGTTTGCACCAAAGTGTGAAAAAAGGTGGCATCTTGGGCATTAATACCATACATGTTGCATAGAGTGACCGCTTGTCCACAAAGATTACCTGTTAAGATGATGTATCTGCCATTGGGGTCAGACACTACTGTCTCCAAAGTGAAGGGAGTATTTTTGTGAATTAGAATGGCTACTTCCTTCCTTACTGCTTTTAGTGCTGTAGGTGCTACTGTACATCAGTGAGAACCATCCGGTTCTAAGTTTTGCAGCTTCAGTTGTGGTGAGGTGAATCTGCTGAAGGAAGGCTATTCTGGCTCCCTCACTCCCTCCAAAGGTGGTCCAATATTTTGTGGCATTTTATAGGACTCTGGATACCAACCACATTCCAGGACATCAACTTTATTGGATGTCCAGCCATAAAGCAAAGTGGGGAGCAAAGAAAGGGACTGTGGATTTATCAGTAGCTATCAGAGAAGAAACTGTGGAGGAGATGGCAATCTCCAAGACCAGGGAAGTGAATAACTTGGTTGGACAAGGGGAACCCACCACAATGTAGCCAGGTCTGAAACTCCCTTACAATAGAAAAAGTAAAAAATAGGCCATATACATGACCAGGGAAGAATAAGCAGAATACCTGAAAAACAACAAGTAACATACAATATTCAAAATACATTAATCTCAGTGAAATGAATAACACCAAGGTAACAGAGACAATCATTTTTCAATGCCAAATGTTTGCTTGCTGATATTAGCATTGGAAGTACAGGAGTTAGACAGATGCAGAATAGGAATGGTAGTAAAGTACTGAAGTGATGCCAACCCCACCCCCACCATGCAGAGATAGACAGGCATTGGGGTGTGCCTTTGGGTCATCACCCATAACATTCACGCCATTTCACCTCACCCTACCTTGCAGACACTGACAAGTGTTGCGGTGTGTCTTGGGGTGTTTGGCTTTATAGTCACCCCATTCCATAAAGAAATATGCTGAAATGGGTGCGGTATAGGAGAATGGGGTGAACTTTGGGGTTGAAGAGTCCAAGGCACACCTCAATGCCTGTCACTGGCTGCAGGGCGGGGTTGGGGTGGAATGGCATGAGCATTACTGTCGACAATCCCAAGTCACACCCCTGATGCCTGTCAGTCCCTACAGGGCAGGGCGTTATGGTCAGAAACCCTAACACCCTGGGCATTTCTTGTTAGTTTCACTCCTAGTTTTCAGCATGGGCTTTTTGTGACCCCATCACATGAACAGTGACACTATCAGTTCATTAGCCGAAAAGTGATTACTGTGCCATTTAGCACCACAGGTGCGAAAACATATTTTGAACAGGATGTGAAAAATGACAGCTGTCCTATTCATGAGGGTGTGTAAAAAATGGTGATGTTGAAAATCTAGAGTGGAAATATAAAAAAATTGGTGGTTAAGAGCATGCATAGAAACTGTGCAACACACACCCATAATGTAATTATTTTTGGGATTTTTTTACTCCAGATTTTCAACATAGGCATTTTGGGACCTCTGCTCATGAACAGTGGCACTGTGATTTTCTTAATATGTCCTGAACGTTGATTTCATGCAGCAAACATGCCCATTGTGCACCAGATGTGCAAAACCACATTTTGGGCAGAATGTAAAAAAAGACAGCTGTACTGATCATAAGGAGGTGTGCAAAATTGGCAATGTTGAAAATCTAGACTGAAAATATTAAAAATTCACTGAGTTACGAGTGTGCGTGGAAACTGCGCAATGCACATTCGTAAGAGTCATTTTGTGGAATTGTGTCACCAGATTTTCATCATAGGCATTTTGGGACCTCTGCTCATGAACAGTGTCACTGTGGTTTTCTTAATCTGTCCTGAACATTGATTTCCCACAGCGACTGCACCATTGTGTGCCAG
This sequence comes from Neoceratodus forsteri, assembly GCA_016271365.2. NCBI lineage: Eukaryota > Metazoa > Chordata > Ceratodontiformes > Ceratodontidae > Neoceratodus > Neoceratodus forsteri. The sequence continues at coordinate 794,754,652 of CM028136.1, forward strand.
AAGTGCGAAAAACACATTTTGGGCAAGATGTGAAAAATGGCAGCTGTACTGTTCATAAGGAGGTATGAGAAAATGGCAATGTTGAAAATCTGGAGTGAATATATTAAAAATTCTCAAAGTTATGAGCATGCATGGAAACTGCGCAACACATGCTCGTAACGTAGTCATTTTTTTGAATTTTTCTACCAGATTTGCAACATAGGCTTTTTGGGAGCTCGCCTCATGAATAGTGACACTGTCATTTTGTTAATCAGTCCTGAAAGGTGATTCCATGCAGTGACCATGAAATCACCTTTCTGGACCAAATAATGACATGACAGTGACTGAATTTATGAGGTGGGGTCCCAAGAACCTCATGTTGAAAATGAGGTGCCAAAAGTCACACAAATGGGCAAGACATCCACCTAAGTTGAAACCCCCCCCATTTATGCCATTATACAGTTTACTGGCATTTCTTCAGTTCGGGGTCGGCTTGTTGAAGGCATAAATAGTGAGTTTAGCCTATATAATGAGCTCAGTCTTTGATGAATTATTTTTACCATAAAATTTATGTGCTGTTTTTAGGCGAGGGAGCTGTCCAGAGTGATGCCAAGGTATTTAAATTCCCTTACTTGTTCAATTTCCATCCATATTAAAATACACAGGGAAAGAGTGAGGTCAGCAGGCAACTGAAGAGTGCAGACATGTAGATGTGTTCCCGCTCCACCAAAGATCATTGCGATAGGTTACGGAGCTAAGTATGGGGTGGGGGAGTGTGGGGAGGTGCACTTCACAGAGGGTGAGTGTGAGTTGGGGAGGGGGCCACCACAGACAATGAGGGACCCTTTTTTTCTTTTACAGATAAAAAGAAATAAAAAAAACACATCGCTGGAAGGATTTCCTAATTGCAGGAACATTTGGCACACTGGGGTGGGCTCCCAGTGTGCGCCACTGGGTGTTTTTTTTTGGGGGTTGGACGGGAGCCAATAAGGATTGGGCACCCTGTCAGCAAAAAAACAAAACTTGACCAGCTGGAGGGTGAGCCAAGGAATGAGGGAGCTGGGTGGACAGCAGCAGAGGGAGGAAGCGGGAGGGATTTCTTTTGTAGCTGGAGGATGAGTCAAGGAATGAGGGAGCAGAGAGAACAGCACCAAAGGGAAGAAGTGGGAGGGATTTTATTGGCAGTGACGTGCAGGAAGGCCGGAGAAATTGCATGATGTCAATATGCTAAATACACACACGTTACCACAGCTGATTGTAGTGGTAGTTTTCTTTGAACTGAAGACCACTGCAGCTGAACTGCTGTCATAGACAGCTTGCACATCCATTGTTGTGGTGTGGTACAGTCATGCCTGCTAAATGCAGCACTGCATTGGACAGGAGTGTCACACACCTCCAAAAAGTCATATGGTCGCACTATGTTTCTTGTGCATGCATGCAAGCATACATAAAAATGGATCCTACAATCACTTTAAGGACCTCATCCGAGCAGCTTGTAAGTAAGGTACCACTGGGGTAGGGCACTCCAGGTCTTAACCCATGTAGGAGTTGAGGCACCCAGGGTGGATGATCTGGGACCCTGTTGCACCCACTCTGGAAGTGGATGTTGCTTGGCAGTGGATGAGCTGCCAAAGTAATCTAGTCACCAAAGCACCTTGACTTTCTGATTATGACTGAATCAGTATCCCCAACAGAGGTAAGTCTTTGGGAGCCTAGCAGGGACAGGGAAGGGATAAAACCATGAGTGAGCATTCCCTGCAGGCAGATAGAAGCAGCTCACATTACCTCACAACATGAACTATGGCAATGAGTCATCCTGAGAGATATAAAAGAGGAGGGACATATGGCAGCACTATAATTGTGGTGCCTAGCTCGGGTCACTAGACAGACTTGTCATGCCCTCATATGCAGGGGGGAGGGCTGGGGCTGGTATGAAGCAGTTAGGCAGTAATGTTGATAAAAAAAAATAACACTGAATGGGTGTTGGTATCTCTCCCTGATGTTCAGACCAGAAATGGCAGCAGTCATGTCTCTAGGTCATTGATTTTCACTGCTCCCATATTAGTGAGTCCAATCTCAGACAGATGTTGTCTGCTGACTTGTAGAAGTGGGACAGACAGGGTTTGAATTGCCAGAAAATGCACTACAGTCCAGGATGTGGCACGCCCAGCCCTGGGCCATCAAGGTACAGAGCAGAAAGGTGACTGCACACTGTGTTGGAGGGGGGGAAGTACTACTGCAGCCCGGCAGGGCACCAGTGGCCACCAAATAACCAAGGCAGACTGCTGCTGAGCAGGTTCCTATGACGTTAAAACAGAAGCTAGCTTTGCTCTCCTTAAGTGGGCAGGATAGAAAGGGAGACAGTGATAGAGGAAAAGCAGAGCACATGGCCTGCTGATGTCTGTACCAGTTAAGCCCAATCATAATTGAAAGGATGGGTGGAAAAGACAGAAGAAGAAGGAGCAACCCTGGCAAGCATGGCTGGAAATTTACAAACAGGAGAGGGGGCATGTCAACCCACCCATCCCCTAAGCACACCAATCTGTCAGAAAGCCACAACCTATCTGTTCACATGTCTGTGAGTGAGATTGTAGGGTTGTGCCTTGCCACTGAGGGTTTGGGAAATTGTAACCAAAGTTACAAATTGCAGCTAATGAAGATGGGGTGGCTGGAGGAAGCAGCCAATATGGGAGGGGGGCGGGTCACGTAGGCTGCCAGCATGGAAGACAATGCTAGGATAAGCTGAGGTCATCATGAAGCTAGACTGAGGGGAGGGGCCCTCCTATTGGCCCAGTTCCAACAGCCAACCTGAGCTTCAACCCAGCCCCCGTCTGCATTGCAGTATGGGTTAAAGGTACATGCATCTTTTGGTGGAATATTGAATCCAAACAGAAAATCAAGAATTACAGTACCAGTGAAAGGAAAAAAGAGGGATAGATGCATCCAGAGAAAATGATTGGATAGCAGGGACTACCCAGATAGCAGACAAGGAGACAATTAAGTGCAAACAAAGTAAAGCAAAAGGGAAAGAGAGAGAAGGGATAGGCAAGGGTGCAGCCTGGGAGAGGGAGTGAAATGTGGAAGGCAAAGGTGAGAGTAAGATCATAGGTAGTAATCCAACAGTTAGGACTATCCACTGTACAGGGGAGCCAACAGGCAACACATTACCAATCAGTATGAATAATAAAGTCAGTAAAACTGCCCTAATATGCTTACCTGGACTGAAAGGAGGCACACACTCTGAGTGCTGAGGAGTAATGCATAGAAGCAGGACTGCTATGTGAGTTTTTTTCTCTTTTAACAGGTATACCACAGTTGCCTGACATGCAATCTTTCCAGTAGTTCTTTAACCTCTTCCAGTCTGTGATCTGCTCCTGTTGTCTTTTCCTTGCTTCTGTAGGGAGGAACGACGTGCATGGTGGAGTTCAGCTGGAGCCAGGAGAGTGAGGGGGGCCTTCAGAAAGCCAGGGCTGACAACCTGAGACAGCCGGAGAAGAGACCACCTTGAAAGAGGAGTGAAGGAGAAAGAAAGAAGAAGGTTGTGAAAGTGAGAGAGAAGCTAGGAGACAACAGGAGATATTCTACAGCATTAAGGCAAAAAAGAAAGAGGGACTTTTTGACTGAAGTCATTTTTGGTTCCTGGGCTGCGTAGTGGTGTCCCCACGGAGCAGCAAAATGCAAGGGCAGAGCCACCCGATGACCAATGGGAACAATAATGGTGACCGGCTTGTTTGAAGAGAGCTTGCCCAACTCAGGGACTTGAGGGATGGGAGCACTGATTACTTTTATCTCAACTTGTGTTTAATTCCTCTATTCTTTTTATCATAAATTTCAAGCACTGAATCAATGTAAATGTCCAAGGTTGGGAACTTTACCGGAAGTCTATAAAGTCATAGAAGCTATAGAAGATATAGAAGCTAAGGTAAAGTACCCAAAGTGACACTCCCTCAAATTCATTTACTTAATTTCAACTCTTTATAAAATAAAATAAATAAAATATCTAAAATTTTCACATGCTACAAGTATCCTAGATCACGTGACTCATAGTACAAAGGCTCATGAGTCGGTATTCAGGGACTGACATTCACCATTTTGTTTTTGTTTTTTGGTTTTAGTATGCTTTATTGAGATTTTAAAATATACATCTTCGTACATGGCATACCAAATGGCATTAAACATGTTAAAACTACCCACTCCATTCACCCCCCCCCCACCATTCGGTCTATATCCTATTTATCTGTTCAATCTCCCGCCCACTACATCCCCTCCCCTGGAGCACTGGGTCATACAAGTCTAGCAGTAACCTGATAAATAAGTACTACTATCATTTCATATTATCACATTATATATATTGAGTTCTTTTCTTCTTGAAATTCCTGCGTATCTATTGAAATGGTGGAACACTCTCTTTCTATAAATCCTTATATCTCTCAGCTAAAAATCATGAAAACTTCTCCCTTCTGTTATTAAAAGTACCTAGAGTGTAGAATTGGCGATGCAATAGCCTGTTCAGCATAGTAGGCTATATTCAGTTCCTGTGACCATTCCCTGATGGAAGGTGTACCTTCTCTAATCCAATATCTCATGATTACAAGCAGTGAGACTGCAGAGATGAGGGCCATATAGTACTGCAAAGTCCGATTCTCTATAGCTGAGAGATTACCAAGCACACATGTCTCAATATTAAAAGTGTCTCCTTTTTCAAACAAAGGCCGTATAAAACTCTTAACTTGCTGACAAAAGCTCTGAATACTGGGGCATGTCCAAATCATATGTATAAGAGAACCTGGCTCTCTTTTACACCTTTGTCATATTTTGCTTAGCGTCCTATCCATATAGTGTCTCCTGGTCAGAGTATGGTATAAATTATGGAGTACCTTAAATCTAACCAAACGTAGTCTATCTTGTTTTACCAATTTATAGTTATTTTTCCAGACTGATTCCCAGGTAAATCCGTCATAGGATAAATTTGCAGCCTGCTGCCAATAAAAAGCTATTGGCGATAACTTCTCTTCTACTCTACTATTTAACAATTTATAAATCCAAGCTATAGGTTTTGGCTGTATGGCCCATTTTTATACCTCCTTGAAGAAATCCGAAACCTGGGCCGACCATGGTGGTTCCCCGAATGCAGCCTTTATACATTGCTTAATTTGTAAGTATTTAAACACAGGGAAATCTGACAACTGAAAACTGATCTTCAATTCCTGGGGGATCAAAATGTTATGGTCTTTAACTAAGTCTGCAACTCTAGTTGTGTCTATCCTTTCCCAAAAAGTAGGTGGAATAGTCCTATTGCCTATTTGGAAATTCAAATTATGAGCCAAAGGCTGACCTTGGTCGCTCCTGTTATCTAATTTGAGATAGTTACACAGTTGGGAATGAGCTTCCAAAGTCCATGCTAACAGCGTATGCTGCCAGGAATGGGGTATCTTTTTGCCAGCTATATGCAGTAATGAATCCAGCGAAACTTTACTGGAGGAGGCAATTTGTCTCTCTAACTCATACCACATCAAATTTGGGGGGAGTGATTCCTGAGGCAACAGCCATAAGAAATATTTAGAAGTCTGGAAAGCCAAATAATATTAAAACAAGTTAGGGATTCCCATCTCTCCCCTCTCTTTCCTATCCATTAATTTGCTTATCGTTCTTCTAGGTTTTTTATCATTCCAGAGGAATGCGGACCAAATCAAATAGATTTTTTTAAACCATGTTTTAGGGAGGGCTAAGTTCAGCATAGCCAGGAGATACATTAGCCTAGGAAAGACAGCCATTTTGATTAAATTAACTCTCCCCCAAAGTGACAAGGGTAAGGATTGCCACCTCTTTAGGTCTTGCTACATCTGGGTTACTATCAGATCTATATTCATGGATTTTAGTTTATTGGTGTCTTGTGTAATCTCTAGACCCAAAAAGGTGAGTGAGCCACCAGCCCAATTCAGCCCTATCTCTTCTACTTCCTTCTTGGTGCATGTGGGTGTCAATGAAAGTACTGCTGTTTTATGATGGTTCAACCTATACCCTGACACAGAACTAATCTCATCTATTAGTGTCAACGCTGCTGGTACTGATTCATGCCATAAGGTGAGATGCATAAGGATGTCATCCGCGAACATCATAATTTTATATATGCTAGGACCTTTTTTATTCCTTTAATTGCCCTAGATGCATTAATCTTTCTAGCTAGGGGTTCAATATATAAATTAAAAAGCATGAGAGAGAGCGGACAGCCCTGTCTGGTTCCTCTTGATAACCTAAAATTATTGGAAATGACCCCATTACATGCAACTCTTGCCGAAGGAATTGCATATAAAACTGCAATCCATTGACTGTATTCTTGGGTTATTCCATATCTTGGTAAAAGATCAAATAGATACTTCCAACTGACTCTATCAAATGCCTTTTCTGCATCAAGGGACACGAAGACCTTTTCGGTGACCGTATCCCCCAACGTGGAAAGAAGATAGCTTATCTTTTGAAAATAATCGCTCGACTGCCTCCCTGCAACAAAACCTGCTTGTTCGGGCCCTATCAAATTCTCCCATATCCTTTTAAGTCTGGTCGCCAATATACTGGCTAATATCTTAATCTCAGTGTTTAATAATGAAATCGGTCTGTAATTTTCCGGACAGATCTGATCTTTCCCTGGCTTAAGTATAACCACAATCCTGGTTTTGAACAATGCCATTTCTTTAGGTTTGGCTGAATACAGATAGTTGAATAATATCTGTAAATATGGTATCAACTCCTCTTTAAATGTTTTATAGAAAGCTGGGGGATACCCATTGGGTCCTGGTGCCTTATCTTTCAGCAGACTATCAATTGCATCTCGAATTTCCTGCAGGGTAACCTCCCCTATTAATGCTGAACTTTGATCTGTTGTAAGCTTAGACATCTGGATGTCTCTGAGAAATCATTTCAATTTCCTCTCATAATCTATCTCTGTGTATTGTGCTGTATATAGTTCTGTATAATATTCTTGAAAGATTTTAACAATTTCCTCTGGATTAGACTTTAACTTTCCTGTTTCCCTGTCTCGTATTGCTATTACCCATCTTGTCTCTCTTTGTTGCTTTATTCTGCTCGTTAATAATTTCCCAGCTTTTCCACCCTGCCCAATATATGTCACTTTCCACTTTAAAGATGTTTTCATTGTTTTGTTTAGGCTGTAGGCTGCATATTTTGCTCTCAGTGAATGGAGTTCCACCCAGCTTTTCTCATCTGCTTTTTGGCTCAGGTGTTGTTCTAAAAACCTTATTCTATCTAACAATTCTTCCACCTCTTTTATCTTTCTCCTTTTCCTGTTAGTAGCAGGTCTAATAAACTCTCCCATCCATACCGCCTTTAATGCCCCCCATAGAATATATTTTCTCAGGATCAAATTTTGATTGGAATCCCAGGAATCTTTAATGAACTTTCTCATCCTTTGCACTATCTCCTCTTCTGCCAACATTTGTGTATTTAAGGACCAAGACTCATAAGCTGTCCTGCAGGATGAAAATCCTAATTTTATCCAAATGGGTGAATGATCTGAAAGCACTTTCGGATATATGCCCGTGTCCTCCACTGTATGTAATGTAGTAGAACTTAAAAGAAAAAAGTCAGTCCTTGAGTATACCTTGTGAGGGGGAGAATAGAACATGTAGTCTAATTCCAAGGGATGGAGCAATCTCCACGGATCAACCCACCCGGAGTCACTCATTAATTCTCTTAAGGCCCACTGTGCTGGGGATAGACCTGTTCTTTTCTTATATGATCTATCAAGATCATTTGTATATACCACATTCCAGTCTCCCCCCAAAAGACAAGGTACATTAGGTACCGAAGCTATGATCGTGGCTAAGGGTGGAAAAATGGCGGGGGTGTCTGAATTAGGGCCATATACTGAGCCTATAAGAATTTCTACTCCTGCTAAATTCCCAAGTCACATTCATCATTTTGAACTAAGTTGGATAGTGAGTAGAAAAGAATGAGCACTCGTCATGGTTGCTTGAGCTTGCACCATATTTAGATTGGAGTTGCCTGGCATCTTTTGCCACAAAATAAGTAAGTCAACTTTTGTAGCTCTTATTCTAGCAAAAGCTCAAGCTAAATATAGTTTTATAAATGTGAACTTAATTCACACTTCCCTACTCTCTATAATTCTATGTTTTTCAGAGGATATCGATTACCTGAAAAAGAGAAGCATAGATTGGGGTCCTAAGCTATTTAACAAAAGATAAGGCATAGCAATATTTGATACTAAAAGTTCAATGAAAGAGAAAAGTAGGTAGACATTTCTCTTATCACCCCCTCATTTTTAAAAAAGATAAGTACGTTTTTATCTTAATGATTTTTATTTGGAATAGGGATACAAATTGGTATTTTTAATCTGTTTTAGTGATGACATGGAATGGAAAGTGAGCCCTGGGCTACCTCACAGGCAGACTGATTTATTAAAAGGAGACTGAAAAAGCTCATGCAGTCTCTGAACCAGAAATCAGAATAAAGACAGGAATGAGCTCATTACAAGGACTATTTAAAGCATCTTCGTTAGGCCTATAAGCTGTATCTACTGTATATGTTTACTAATCTTTGCAACTCCTCCAGATTCTGGAATTGAAATTGGCAAATAGTAAATGAGAATATACGAGTGTGAAGTTGTTGGTGCAATAATTTTTTCTCTCAGGAAATTTGTGTATTTAATATAGGGGTTAACGATATTTGCCTTTTGTTTTGTAAATTGTACAAAATGTTTTGATTTTTGAGATCAAATAAGTGAACTTGATTTGGGGGCTACCCCTACTGTTGCTACTATTTAAACTTAGGAAAATATTACACCTATAGGTTATTGTATTATTGTTCTGCCCTACTTATATTATTCTATTATTAGAATGAAAGAAAAACCTGCAATGGTTCTAAGAAACAAAAAAAGGTCATAGAACAAGAGACAGGGAAAAGTCATAAACAAAAATACAAAAAATTCTACTATAATGCCAGCAAGTAATAAAAATATCATGGAATATTAAAGTTGCTCTAACAAGGAAACTCAGAAGATACAGCTAACCTCCTCACCCATCTTGGAGGATAGAGGAGGAGAAATAAGAGAGGATCACTTCCTTTAAAAAAAATGAAAGCACTAGAATCTCCAATAGCAAAGACACTTAGTCAGTTGGCACCTCCTAGAATAGATCTTAGTGCCATTGTGCAATACAGGGATAATACTGATTCTATTAGTGAAGAAGGGAAAATTCACCCCACCTTAAGGATTATAAGGAATTTTTAACTCCATATTAAATAAAACATAGGAAATTAGACCCCCCCCCCATAAGTCAAGAGGGGGCATGTCTCTGGTCAAAGCAAGAGCTAGAAACAAGATCTGAGGAAGAACCAGTAGAGGTGATCTGCTCCCACTTCTTAGAATTAAAACACACCTTTGAGAAAGAACTAAATGATGTAGTGTAAAATGGCCTTCATCCAGAATAATTTTCTTTTAAAGGAAATGTTACTAGCCCTAAGAGAAGCGAACAAAAAGGAACTAATGACAGATCAAATTGATACTCACAAAGACTCATCACAGGGTAGAAATCTTGATAAAGGCATTCAGGATAATCTCCAAATGAAACATCAAGTAGAGAAAGATAAAGAAGTACAAAATAAAAAAGATGAATAGAAGGCAAAAATAAATAAGAACCAAAAAGATATTACAGCAACTACAATTGAAATACAAGAAAGGGAAACAGTGGAAATTATCAAGTAGTGGAGAGACTAAAAAAGAAAAGGGTGGCTGAAAAAGGGAAGTTGGTACAGACCAAACAGACAAAAAAGAAACATTCAATCACTAGCCAGACTGACAAAAGGAAGGAGAATGGTATATTAAGGACTGAAAATTGGCAAAAAAAAAGAAATGGACAAACAATCTAAAACTAACTCTAGAAGGGAAGCAAGGGATATGAACAACTAATTAAGGAGCCACCCAGAGATGCAGGCTGAAAATAAATGAGACACAATTTTTATAAAAGGCATCCTCATGGCCAGAAAAGAACCCCTTTTTTCTTCTTAAAATTATAGTACATAATATATTAAAGCCCATAATGAAGGAAGATCTAAGATGGGATAACATATATTTGGTTTATAGATATAAAGCTAAACTGGCAAAAGGGAACATCTGTCTGGTGGTAAAGTCCAGTAAAGTTAGAGATAAGATCTTAGATATCTGCATATTATTGGTGGACAGAGGTATTTACCTGAATGATACTTTATCAGATACTCATGTGTGCCCAGAAATAATTCAGGAAAATAGGCAAAGAAAACAAAAACAGGATGGAAATAAAATGAGGAAAGCACGAGTATGCATTACTAAATATATACAAAGAGGTGAAACAGAGGAATACTCACTAAAAGGTATGCATGAGAAAGAAATATATGTAAGAGGTAGAAAGGTCTTAGGTGATAGAATTAACAATAACTGTGTGCTTGACTCATGCTCGAAGAGTCTGACAGAAAGAGAAAATAACAACTCTGCTGTTTCTGAGTTGTCTGAAGAAGCAGAGTTATTAGAAGAGTATTCTTATGAATGACAAATAGTCACTGAAAAGTATAAAAGGTCAACAACAAAAAATAACTCTTATACTGACCATATTTTCTTCAATAAGAACATCAAGAGACCTTTCTCAATCATCTCTTGGAATATTGCAGGAATTATAAATAAAATTGATGATAAATCTTGGATAGAGGAGATTAAGAATTATGATATTATACTTCTGCAATAGACTTAGATGGGAAGTGAGCAAGAGATTGTAGTAGAAGGATATATTCAATTTGAGATAAAGGGCCAAAAGCCCAAAAATAATTGTGGATGGAATAAAGGTGGTGTTATGACCTTGATAACTACAAATATAAAAATGTACACAAAACCTATCATTGTCCAGAAGGATCATTGTCTTATATCTATCCTGAGTCTGACACATACTTTAAACCTTTGTATATTGAATATGTATTTGGAACCTACATTGTCTATTCAAGTGAATATGCAAGAATGGGAGGGTCTAGAAAGAGAACTGATGCTATTTAATGATAAGCTTGGGGGTATGATAATATTAGGCATGGGAGCTCTAAATGCCAGGACTGAAAGTCACCTGTATTTAGGAGAAAATCAACAGATGGGAGAAGAAATTGATCAAGCACTGGGTATAGGAGAAAGATGTTCTTCAGATAAGATGGTAAATAATAGAGGCAGAATTATTTGAAACTGGTCAAGTAATAATACTTTATATCTGATTAATGTCTGTGTCAATGGGGACCTTAATGGTGACTTTATCTTTTTTTTTCCATGGTACCAGAGAAAAGCTTGATTTTAGACTATGCATTTCCTGATACCTTCCACTAGCATTTAATTGTCTCTCTTAAAGTAAGTCGAAATTGTGCAAGTGATCATGTACATATTGTATTGCAATTAAAATGGGAAAGTGAAAGAAAGGAGAAACAACAATCGCATGGGGATACTTTTGTTGTCTATAATGATAGAAAAATGTAATGGAATCTTCTAGCACATGACAAACTAGTAGATTTTCAAGATAGTGTAGCAGTTCAATATCTGCATGCAGCAATAGAAGAGGGGCAAGGAGTGATAGAACATTTCAGAACATGTCTTGATCATATTATTCAACGGTCTCACAATCAGAAACCCAATATAGGAAATGTTTTTTGGCAAAGATAAAGGCCCCTGGTTTAATAAAGAATGTAAGAAGATAAAATCAGATATTAATAAAGCAGGGAGAATAGCAATAAAAAAACAGAAATGTTGCTATTTAAAGGGGTATCAGCACTAAAAAAGGGATATGGAAATATAATAAGAAATAAAAAAAGACAACACCACTTCCATATGTGGGGTAAACTGCAAGAAGCAATAACACAGAAAGACAATAAGCAATTATGGACCATTATTGCATATGAGGAAGTGAAAATTACCAGTAATATTGAGGCTGTAATACCAGCAAATAGCTGGGTTGAATTTTATAGTAAACTATGCAAAGAACAGATATACCCTCAAAAAAGAGATCTAGAACTAGTAGTTACGGATACAAAAGTAATATTCCAAAATATAGAATGGGATAAATTGTCATTGGAAGAAATAAAAAGACATATTACAAATCAAAAGAATAATAAAGAACCCAGAAATGACAGCCTACCAGCTGAAACTTTCAAAGTAAACATCAATCGGTGGACTAAGATTTTGCATACTGTCTTTCTGTATATTATAACAAACAACATGATTCCCCAGGAATGGTTAATAATTGAGATTGTGCCCATATTTAAAAAAAAGGGGTAGATCAATGCCCGGAAATTACAAGCCAATTTCCTTGATTTGTATACCTGCAAAGATCTTTTCGAGAATATTATTAGAAAGATTTTGGATTGGATGGAAACAAGGGGTGTGCTAACAGAGATCCAATTTGGATTTAGGAAAAACAGAGATACAATACATAATATATTTCTACTGGATTACTTGGCAAATAAACAAAGCAAACTGAGCAAAGGAGGTTTATTCAGATGCTTTCTTGACATAAAAAAACATTCAATAATGTTAGTCATGAGACATTATGGAAAATTTTAATAGCTTGGGGAACTAACCCTAAACTTCTGGATTTAATCATTATTTTACATAGTAATACATCTACTAGTATTAGATACACTAGGGATGGAAAACTTACAGAAAAAATATTGGTTAATAGAGCAGTCAAACAGGGCTGCTTATTGGCTTCAGCCCTGTTTAACATACATATAGACCAAATGATCAGAGAATTAAATAATCATGACATAGATGCTCCAAACATGGATGGTTTAAAATTTAGTATTTTAGCTTATGCAGACAATGCCATGCTTATATCAAAATCAGCAGCTGGTTTACAAAAAGCGATAGACATAGTTGCAGGGGTCCTTATGAAACTATCGCTTGAAATAAACTGTGAAAAATCCAAAATAATTAAAATAGAGAACATTGCAGAAAAAGATATGTACTGAAACTAAAAGATACAGAGTTTCAGGAAGTGAAAGAAAACAATTATCTAGGTGGACTAATAAATTAAAAAATAAAATGGCAAGAACATATAGAACATAGTAAAAGCAAGGGGAGACAAATTATATTAGGTCTGAATAGATTTGGGAAACTTCTTGCCAATAATTCTTTTGATGCAGTAAAAGGAGTATATGTTGCAAAAGCAAAATCAGTTATGCTATATACAGCAGAGATATGGGGATTAGAAGAGAAAGTTTCAGTAGTGGAGCCAATCTATAATCTATTCATTAGAAATAATTTGGGTCTACCAGTAGTGGTGTCAGGTGCACCCCTAAGAGCAGAAATAGGCATGATATATTTGGCCTTATCTACCAAAATCGGATTCTTGAATTATTGGCAAAAACCTGTAAAAAATACTGATATCATTTTTAGATATGCATCTTGGACAAAAGCAAAAAGATATCACAGTGAAGGGATAAGATAAGGCTCTTGGTTTAAAAAACTAGATGTTGCAGTACGAAAGTCACAAATGAGTTCAGTTTTTGATAATAGAGCGTTAACGGATGTTGGGCCAGATATTCAAAACTTTGCGCTGGACGCATACCGTTTGTGCAGGTTTAGTGCCGGGTTAGCGTGGGTCCGCTATATTCAAAAGGCCAAATAGTGCATGCAAACTGCATTAGCACCGGGCAAATTCATAATATATGCAAGGGGTAAACTGAGGGGGCGTGTCAGAGCAATGCTATGTTCAGCGAATAGTGCCACACAAAGTGGCTTTGCACGATGTAGTGCAACACTTTGTGTGGTGCAAATTACCACCCAGGGAAAAAGTAGTCTTAACCCTGGGCAAACCAGCTTTGCATGACACTGTGGATTTGGTGGCATTTGTGCAGCTTTGCATAACCCTAACCAATAAGTATGACACATAGAAAAAGCCATACATAGAGAAAAAATGCTGCCCACTAATAGCATCACAATGATGCCATCATCTGCCACGAGTCTCAGCCATACCAGGCAGTAAGTGGTGACCCAGCTCCCAGTGGACACCATGGCAGTGCAGCCATATAGCATACACCTGCAAACCACCCTTTTGGAGGACACCAACAGATGCCAACACACACATGCAGCACTTTGGGCATGGCGGGTGTTGAGGGGAGGGTATCCAAGTGGCCAGGCTGCACCACAGACTGGGTGCAGCCACAAGACTGGGACAAGCCACACTGTACACATGGGCCAGTGTTGGGAATACTCCAACACCAGTGTCCCTGTCTGATCATATGTGCCCCCCACCCACATACCACACATCTGTACAGACACCACAGCACACACAGCCACTGTGTATATGTCACTGTGAGCATCCCATGCCAGTGGTGCAGCATCTGTGGGTCGTATAACAGTAATGTCCACTGTCCATAAGCACCTGCAGGTTGGGCCTGTCACTGTGTACAGTGCAGTGATCATCACTTTCCTACACCCCATAGGCATTGCTGTGTCCCTCACACTACTGCCCCTCTTGCTACTGTAGTGCCTGCTGTGCACTGTAGCATGAACTACAGTTTGACAGTTGCATGCAGCACCACCACCTGTGCCTGTGCTGTGTAGTCTCCTGGGGCACAATATGCTATGCTGTACTGCATAAATGTAGCCTGCAGCTACCACCATGCACTCCCAGACTGACCTACAGGTGGAGCTGTGGGCAGACCCAGCCAGCCCATGTACTTCCATACTGAGCTACAGGTGGAGCCGTGGGACCCTGCAATAACGCTGGGCAAACTGCTTGCAAATCAGGGCATACTGAGATACTAATCTGGATGTTTGCCCAGAGACTACCTAAGTGGGTTCATTTGCATGTCACTTTTGAATATAGCAAAGTTTAGCCCCGGGCAAACGTGACTGCACCAGACAAATGGCTTAGCTCCGTTCTAAACCTGTGCAAATGTATTAGCGCAGTGCAAACATTTCAGAAGTAATGTACATTTTTCCACAATGTAATTTCACATGTAATGCTGCATGTAACTTTACTGAGTCCATGCCTTTGCTGGCACACACATTGGCCACATAGTTCACCTCCACCTTCCTTCATGTCACTGTGAACTTGGCTGCTGTTGTGGTGTGCACTTCCTGGTTGCTATATTCAGAGCTGTCTTAATCCTTGGCTATGTTTGCACTGCACTCCCAGTCCAGTTTGCCCACCTTCCTTAGCATGCTATATTTAGCAGGTTTAGCACTGGGCTATCCCTTTTGAATATAGTGAGATATTGAGTCCATGCTAATTTAGCATGCCAAGCAGTGCAAATTTAGCCCAAGGGAAAAGTTTTGAATATCTGGCCCGTTGACTGTTATATAGAACAAATAAAATCAGATGGAAAGATAATGAAATCCAGAGGGATGTAGCAAAGATAAGCTCCTCCTCTATTTTCACATTATATCAAACAATAAATTTAGGAACTGGCAGCCAGGAATATTTGCCCTGGTGTCAAAATTCCCTACATAGAAACATTTTTGCCAGAATGAGATTTGATACACATTTGCATTATCGAGCACAAATGATACCATGGGAAAAATTAAAGAACAACAAAAGTATAAGTGTGATGAACACTGTTACTTATCCACTGGCCATTTATTGTTAGACTGTAACCTGTTAACCAGTCTTAGGACAAAATGGATTAATCCACTGATTTGTAATATTTCTGGTGAAAGAAAGGAGGATATTGTACAAAAATTTATAGAGGGCAATGATATGTTGTATTCTTATGCTGCTATTCGCTTTTATTTGGGAGCATGTAATATTATGAAGTTTTAAATCAATTGTGATAAAATCAATGAATGTAACTCATTTTTATTGAGTGATTATATTTGTGTATTTTGTAATTTATCAAAAAGTGTTTGTCCTTTGGAATATACACTTGTGTTTAATAAAATTTACTTACTTACTTACTTACAGTCAGTAAAACCGCAGTAGTCCAGACAAAGGATACAGGGCCTGACTGATACTAGCCCCTTATGTTTGACAGTCCAGTGGAGAGGTGGGGCTTAGAAGGTGCTGTCTTTGACCTGCTGCTGGTCCAGAGTCTGTGTACAATGCCACTAGGTCAGCCTAAGAGAGGGTTTCACTGCTCATTGGCTGGGACAAAGGAGGAGCTGCAATAAAGTGATTCACTTCCTCTGATGACTGGAAAGTGCGGGAGACTCCATTTTGGTTAAGGGTGAGCTTAGCTGTGTAGAGAAGTTGATAGTCAATTTTCAGGTCTTGCAGAATCTTCTTGGCACCCATGTAGCCCTTATGGCATTGAACCAGTTCTGTAAAGTAATCAGTAAAGATGTAAATTCTATGACCTCTCCAGCTTAGCAGTCCCCAGTCTCTTGCCAAAGTCAGAATTTGTTCTTTGTCTGGGTACCAGAGGAAATGGGCTAGTATAGGGCGAGGTCTGTCGCCAGGCTTGGGTACAGGTCCTAGAGTCAAGTGTGCCCTGTCAGACTCCAAGGGCTGCTTCCAGGTATGCTACAGCTGGTGTGGGAGTTCATTCAGCAGGAATCCTGCCACATCCTTGTGTTCAATGCCCACTGGGAAGCCAACAAATCTAAGATTTTTTCACCAGCTCTGTTTTCTGCATCCTCAGCTCATTCCCACAGGAGTACAATCATCCTCTCCAGCTCCTGAATATAAGCCTTGTGCCTGGTATCTTTATTGTCTATGTATGAAAGATATGTTTCTGCATCTCTCACTTTGGCCAGAAAATTATGTACCTTGTCTTCCAGGGTGGCCACCGAAGACTTGAACGACGTGATTTTTTTATGGACCAACTGGAGAAGCCCTTTGATCTGTGCAGTATCTTTGGTGGAATCATGGGTTCTGGATGCTTCAGCCTTTTTCCACCGAAGGATGGAATGCTGCCACAGGTATAGAGGAAGGGCTTTGCCTCGGAGGGGAATTTCAATGCCTCTCATTAAAATTCAATAAGTACCGAATTATTTTAGCATGATGGGGTATTTAGAGGTAGAATCAGTGCAAACGGGAATGGATTAAAATGATTTTAGTCTTGGTGGCCCAGAGCAGTAGAACTAGCACCCACAGTGGTCTGTAGCTCACTTATGCACCCCCTCTGTGTAGCTTTCAAACTGGTGAACAAGCAGAGATACAGTGTGTATCTCTCCTGGGATAAATGTGTCAGTTACGTGCAATTAAGCAAGCCCTGGCCCCTGGGACTGTACCCTTTATTTTAACACACAGACCTCTCTGTACTCTGCAGTATTATGTCTGTCACTCACCTAGCCTTTTTCCTCAGTGGGGGGTTTCTATTCAGCACTTTGGTGTTCCATCATGCAGCTGACTTAACATGAAAAGAAGGAGGCAGTTTCAGCACAGAAAGGAATCTCATGCAGGAAAGGGCAGGGTGTTTAAGCTGACAGCATGTTTCTTATGACTTTGATAGTGCAAAAACAAAAGCAAAGGTGATATCTGATTTGTCGACCATCACAATTATATAAATTAAACCATAGGGCATTGCCAGCATTTTTTTTAAATATACCTTCAGTGTGTGATACCATCACAAACCACTCAAGCTTCACACTCATGGTTTATGTGGTACCACACACCGCAGGTGTGTAAAAAAAAAAATCATAATGTACAATACCCCATACATTATTCTATGCATATGTTGAGAAAGGATACAGTAAAGAAAACGCACAGGTTAACTCTTTTCCCTCACCACACCACTGGAAAATTTTATTATTGTTACAGATATTTCCTGTTGCCATACATCTTTAACTCATTATTACCTGCGTGGCCATTTTGTGTCAGGTAAACAATGGACAATTCAGATTTCATACGAGGCTATTGGAAGTATTGAGTTAAAATTAACCCTGTTCAATTGAAATCACAGAAATGTGATGTGGAATACTGCTGTTTATTGCATTTGGTTGTCATTAACAATTAATAGTTTGATAATCTTTTAACAAAAAGAATATACCCCAAACCCACAAAAAAGTCTATTCAAAAAAGGCATTCAGCAGGACAATAGGGTTGAATAACTCTACAATATGCTTGCTCCCTCTAGTCTTATCCTCATTGCAATACCTTCAAAACCCCTCCCCCCACTCCTATAATGCCACAGAAGACCCAAGGATTAGTACAGGCAGTGCTTAAACAGCAGGGGCCATACTTGCAGTTACAAGTGGTGCTGCTAAGTGGCCACTGAGACCAATTTGTGCCACCTCTGCCCTTATAAGCCCATTGAACCATGCTCAGTGGGGTTGTAAACCTGTCCAAAGTACCTACAGGAGGCACTGAAAGAAGTAGGAAAGGGGTTGACATTAAAATGGACTGAAATGCAATTTACAAACATGGTTGCCCTTGAAGGCCCAACAGTATCCTCCAGTAGCTTCTGCTGGTTGCTGCATGTTAAAAGTTGACTGAAACAGGAGGCACAGTGCGATGACTGGGCATACAAGCTATCAGTCATGCCAAGTTTGGAGGGAACCAGTGGATGACCAGGGCACAACTGTCAGCTGAATCCCAGATTCCTAATCAGAAAACACCTATCTAGACAAACAGAATCACCCAGGACAAGAAATGAAATGCACTGCTGGTAACTGTACTGTAGGTCTGGCAACACATCCTCTTTTGAGTTTTTTTTTGGGGGGTGGCTATCCATTACCTAGAATAGATAGGGCCAGGATATTCAAAGATCCTGGTTTATACTTGCAAGATGTTTGCTCCAGGAGGATATTAGTGTCTAGAACAGATAACATATCTTGGAACATGTTGAAGCACACTGCAGGTGATAATGGCATGTTCCAGTATAACTGCCAGGCACTATCCCAACTGTACACACAAACTACAAACCCCTACTGACCACATCAAGTGTAGCCAATAGGGAGCTATTGGGCTTATAGGAGCAAGTTTTTCCTTTTTTTATTCTTTTGATAACCAGGTAAGACTCACTGGTCAAAAGGAACATTTATGGGGAAGATCCTGGAGCACTGGAGAGGTTAAGTTACTTGCTTAGGATCATACAGTACACAAGTGGAGGTTGTGGGACTCAAATCCAGGTCTGCTAGATGTACCAAGCTCATTAACAGCTCATGTGATCTGGGGAAGCAATCTGCCATATTCATACAGCCCTATGAAACTATTTACATAGCAGTAATAAGGCGCTACGGGGTCCTTTGTATCCCATTAGGGCCTCATTACAAACCTGGAATAGAGTCTGAACCCCCGCTTCCAAAGTGCCTCTCAGGGCTCCAATAGACCATTCCTGGGGGTCTATTTTGCCCTCCCTCTCCCAATCACCTGCCTGAGTGATGTAATAAAAGACTTGTGTGGTCTTGTGTGCCCCCTGATTACCCACTTGATTGCTGTAATATATCTCCCTGATGGTCTCATGTTACTCACCCACTGATCCCCTGACCAAGAGCTGTAATTTATCTCCCTGGAGGTTTTGTGCCCCCATCCAATAGCTCAGATGCTCCCATCTCCATTCTACCCACTCAGGTCCCTCAACCACCATACCCTGCCCCTCCCTCCACTCAGCACAGTGAGAGGAACCCCCAGATAGTGACCGGCACAGTCCCTCTGCGCACTACCTCAGCCAACTGCCATCTCAATGACAGGGAGCTATTGAATGCCTACTGTAGAAACAGCTATTTATGCAATAGGTGTAGGATTGCTCCCTGTAATTCAGATGGGTTGGCTGAAGTGGTGAGTGGAGGAGCTGTGCTGGTCACCATCTGGCAGGTCTAGCTACCGTGGTGAGTGGTGGGCCAGGTGGCTAGTGGTGGAGGGGCCTGAGTGGATGGGAATGGTGGTGGGCATAAATGCTAATGGTGGGTCACTAGACTGCCAGGAACTATATTACAGCTGTCAGGTGGGTGATTGGAAGGCACGAGGGATACTAGACCACCAGGGGGATATATTATGGCTGTCAAGCAGGTGATCAGGGGGTTGGGGAACACTAGACCACCAGGGATATTTACTACAGCTATTGTGTGGGAGATTAAGTGAGAGTTTGGAGAGGGACATGCCGTAAGATCTGGTTTGAGGAGGTGGTAATTAGCAAGGCACTAATGGATAGTTACCACCTTGTCAAACCTACCAGTTTGTTTGCATAGGCGCACTGGCATATTTTAGGGCCACTCACAAATGGGTTAGTGACTCTGTAACCATGCCATCCAATATGACACTTTCAGTTCCTACTCCGCTTTTCAGGTGCTAAGCAGTGTTAGCAAGTCACTAACCCACTTATCAAACCCTATTTGGCTTTTAATATCCGACCTATATGTACTAAAAGGTGATGAGTGTGATTTTTAGGAAAAAAGTGCATTACAGTACAGTACTGATGTACTGGAGTAGCTTCAATTCATCTTGAAGATCATCTGCAACCCATTAGGGCTTTTCAGTGCTGGTAGAGAGATGATGTAATGTTGACCACACTGCAAGCTAGCCCTCTAATTCAAGAGAAATGAATCAAAGAGTTACACGTGGCATGTGTGCTCATTATGTTGGCTTGAGCACATGTGCGACCAACATCTTGTGGTGGTAGCACAAGTACAGAGGTGTGTCAGTGTTGGCCAATGCAGGGGGCACTTTAGTGGGTACGTCTCTCAACCCCAAATCAGTGAGCATGCTGCCGATGACAGCAATTTCAAAAAAAGCCATGGAGACAAAACAAATGTGCCGCTGCAATCAGAGACAAGCTCGTCATTGCAGCAGCAGATGGCATGCCTCCATTACATGCCTTTCCTGGTGAAACATTTCAGTAAAAATGGTGGCTCCTGCCATCTGCCAAACTATCCACAGAAAGCCAACATCAGGGTGCCCAATCACTGTGTCGGCATGTTTGCATCTCCTGCCACCCACCACAATGCAACCTCCCAGTGCTGCTGCCTTCCCCGCTCCCTCCATTCCCATCCCCCGACAGAAAAAAGTAACCCTCCCGCAACCTCCCACTGGTGCTGCCCTCCCTGCTCCCTTTCTTCCCTCCTGAATTGTAGTACATTGGAACCCACCCCAGTGTGCCTATTTTCTTGTTTGTTTCTTAACCTGTAAATGAAGAAAACCTTTCCTTGTGTTTATTTTTTATTTTTTCCCTGCAAGCAAGAAAACGGTCCACCAATGTCTCCCCCCCATCCCCACCCTCCATCTGTGCACCAACCTCCCCCCCCCACCCATACCTACCCTCTGGATGTTGGGAACCGTGATCTTCTCTGAACCAGGATGCATCTACACTCTCCAAAGCCGAACTGTGATGTGAAGAATGACAGTAAGCTTTATAATGGGAAGCAATGGGGGTTTCAATTTAGGTTGATATCGCAGCCTTTTTTTGAAATTTTGGCCCCAAATTTTCAACATGGGGTTCTTGGGACCCCGCCTCATGAACATGTTACTGTCATTTTGTTTCTCAGTCCCGAAAGGTGATTTCATGGTCGTTGCACGGAATCACCTTTTAGGACTGATTAATGAAATGGCACCACCACTGTTCATGAGGTGGGGGTCCAAAAAGCCCATGTTGTCAATTTGGTGGAAAATTCAATAAATGACTTTGCGTTACAAGTATGTGTGTTGCACAGCTTCTATGCCGCTTAAAACTTAGCAATTTTTATATTTTCCTCCAGATTTTCAACATTGCCATTTTTTCACACCTCCTTATGAACGGTACAGCTGTCATTTTTCATATCCTGCCCAAAACATGTTTTCGCATCTGTGGCGCACAATGTGCATGGTCACTGTGTGAAATGAACTTTCAGGACAGATTAACAAAATTACAGTGCCACTGTTCATGAGGAGAGGTCCTTAAATGCCCATGTTAAAAATCTGGTGAAAAAATTACAGAAAATTACCACGTTATGGGTGTGTGTTTTGCAGTTTCTATGCACGCTTGTAAGTTAGCGCATTTTTCATATTTTCTCTCCAGATTTTCAGCATTGCCATTGTTCACACCTCCTCATGAACAGTAAAACTGTCATTTTTAGCATCCTGCCTGAAATGTGTTTCTGCACCTGTGGCTCCGAATGGCTCAGTTGCTGTGCGAAATTACCTTTCAGGATGGAGTAACAAAATGATAGTGCCACTGTTCATGAGGTGTGGTCCCAAAAAGCCTATGTTGAAAATTTGGAGTGAAAATACCAACACACACCTGGGGAGTTAAGGTTTCCAACCATACACCCACCCTGTAGAGACTGACAGATGTTGGAGGCGTAACTTGGGTTCACTGGCTGTAATGTTTGTGGCATTCTATCCCAACCCCCACACTACAGCCACTGACAGGCATCGAGGTGTGCCTGTCATCCTAACATTCACCCTATTCTCCTATACTGCACCCATCTCAGCTTATTTCCCTATGGAATGGGGTGAGCATAAGGGCCAAAGACCCCAAAGCACACCGCAACACCTGTCTGTATCTTCAGGGTAGGGTGAGGTGGAACAATGTAAGTGTTATGGCTGACAACCCAAATCCACATTCCCAATGCCTTTCAGTCTGTGTGTGGAGAATGGGGGGTGGTATTAGTTCAATACTTCACTGCCATTCCTAGTATGTATCTCTCTAACTCCTGCACTACCAATGCAAATGCCAGCAAGCCAACATTCGGCATTGACAAATGCTTGTTTTTAAAGTGCCATGGCAGCCAATATTATTTATATGGCTGCTGCTGTACAGCTCTTGCCATGATTGGCCAGGTAGCTTTTTCATTTTTATACAGCTTGCTACGGCTTTTCTTTGGCCGGCATCCTGTCATTTTGGGCTAAAGCATTTGTTCTAATTTTTGTCCCACCATGCCTGCCCCAACCCCGGCATCTATTAAATACAACATTATTCATGCCCTTTCCTTCTCTATTAGCTGCCACTACCAAAACCTGCAGTTGCCTAGCTGCTAACTGATGCCTCGCTTTGTGAGCTCTGACTTGTAGGTGTTTTTTTCTCCTTCCCTACTCTACCTTCTCTGACTCATGTCTGCCTCTACGTTGCATCTATTTGAAGGGTTAATTCTCCTGTTTATTGAGTTGTTCTCCCTTCCCTCCTCTTGGACTGTCCCTCTGCTAATTCCTGTCTTCTTCTCATGTGCCTAGGAGTTACTGTATCCTGACCTCTACCAGTGGTCTCTCCTTTGCTACACTCGCCCCTCCTCACCCCTTACCCCCCTAAGGAGGAGAAGTGACTCCCCTCCCCTGTACCTAGTTGGTCCCCCTTCTCCACCGCTCTCCTTCAGTTATCTTCAGTTCTTTCCCTTTGTGCCTCTGCCATGGGTAACCTTCGTTGGCTATTCTCACCGTTCTGTATTCCCTTTCTCTGGTGCTGTGCAGATCAGTTTATTGCTGCAGCTTTACACCTCGTGTCTTCTCACAGCTCCCCTCCACCGCCATGTCACCTTTAGCCGGAATCCTCATGTGCGCGTCTATACCTCCCATGTCTAACTAAACAGGACACCACTCTCTTTGGCCTGTGGCTTCACAGACGTCGACGCATACCTAATGTTTCAAATCCCCTAGTAATGTTCTCCTCTAGTGCCTCTTCTTGGGTCCATCTATCTGTCCTTCTCCTGTTGGCCCATGCTGGGGACATTGAGCCTAATCCCTGACCTTCCCACCTTACCTTTGGAAATACCTCTTCCACCTTAACTTCAACAAAAGGCCTAAGAGTTGCGCATATGAACATTTGTAGCCTCTGCCCAAAAATGGCTGACCTTGAGGCTTGGGCCCTGCATATGACACCAGACATTTTATGTATATCTGAATCCTGGCTCAAGGCAGCTATTAAACAGCACAAGGTTGCTCTACCCGGGTATAACTGTTTCAGAAAAGACAGTCTGGGAAAGAGGGGTGGTGGTGTTCTTATCTACTCCAGGTCTGATCTTGACATCATCGAATTCCCTGGTCCTGACCTGGGATCTTCTTCTGTAGAATCTCTCTTCTTTTCTCTCACTCTTCAAAATGTCAAGACACATATAATGGGTGTATATCTTCCTCTGAATAAGGCCTCTCTTGGCCTGCCCCCTTACTATCTTCCTTAGCTAGCCTTTCAAGGCATGACCTTATATTTTGTGGGGACTTCAACACCGATTGGCACCACCATAATGCTGACAAGTTGTGTGCATCAATAGCTGATTTCAACCTATCTCAACTTCTTCAGGATCCAACGCGTCTCAACATCAAGTCAGGAAAGCATACTTTGCTTGATTGGATACTCACTAATTGCCCCCAGAAGATCAAAGCTGTGGGTGTCCTCTCTGACTGTATAAGTGACCATTGCCCTACTTTCTGTGTCTGGAGAAACAATTATCCCAACCCACTTCCCAAAATCTCCCTGGTTCGGGACATGTCTAGGTTTATCATGAACAACTTTCTTGCCACCATCAATGATGCTGACTGGCGCCCAATTAAAACCCTCCCTGACATTAATCAAGCCTTGGACTTCTTCATAGCCATGTTCACTCAAATTGTCAACTCCCATGTCCTTCAGATAAAATGCAGGTCCAAGGGTATTAAAGCTCCTTGGCTCACTAAGGATATTAGGTCACTTAACATAGAAACATAGAAGTGGATGGCAGATAAGGACCTCAAGGCCCATCCAGTCTGCCATTTTTTTTCTACCTTATAAATGTACCATAGGCCTTTACTCTGTCAATGGCCTATCTATTCATACTCATCTGTATTGCTCCCTTATGCCTATATCATACCTGTTTGAAGCTCTGCACTGTATTCATCTCCACCACTTCCTGAGGTAGGCTGTTCCATGCATCCACCACCCTTTCTGTGAAAAATAACTTCCTCACATTACCCTTTAATCGGCCTCTCTCTAGTCTCATGCTGTGTCCTCTTGTCCTGCTATTTTTCTTGTATTGAAACATGTTAGACTTTTTCACCTTGTTAATGCCCTTAAGGTGTTTGAATGTTTCAATCATATCACCTCTCTCCCTCCTTTGCTCTAGGGTATACATATTGAGCTCCTTTAATCTGTCCTCATATGTTTTCTGATGCAGTCCCTGCACCATTTTGGTTGCCCTTCTCTGGACTGCCTCCCTTTTGTTAATGTTCTTGTGAAGGTGAGGCCTCCAGTACTGCATGCATTATTCCAGATGGGGCCTAACCAGTGTCTTGTAAAGAGGGATTATTACCTCCCTCTTACAACTTGTGATACTCCTACTAATACACCCCAACATCCCCCTAGCCTTATCTACTGCTTTAGTGGTCTGCTTGGATGATTTCAGGTCATCTGTGATGGTGATGCCCAAGTCTCTTTCTTCCCTTGTGATTACCAGCAACTCCCCTCCCAACTTAGAGGTGGCTTCAGGGCTTCTCTTCTCTATGTGCATGATCTTGCACTTCTTTACGTTAAACCCCAGTTGCCACTCTTCTGACCATTTTGCCAGTTTATCTAGATCTCTTTTTATTCTGCCCACCCCATCTGGAACATCTACTCTTTTGCAGATCTTGGTGTCATCTGCAAACAGGCAAACCTTACCCTCCAGTCTGTCTGCAATGTCACTGATGAAGATATTGAAGAGGACTGACCCCGGACTGATCCCTGAGGTTCTCCACTTGTGACTTGCATCTCTTCTGACTATACCATTTACCACCATGCTCTGTTTTCTGCCCACTAACCAGTTTGCCACCCAGTTGACCACCTTCTGAACCACCCCAAGCCTTCACATCTTATTAATCAATCTTCTATGTGGAACAGTATCAAAAACTTTGTTGAAATCAAGGTAGGCAACATCAACTGCACCCCCTTGGTCCACCACTCTGGTTATCCAGTCAAAGAAATCTATGAGATTAGTTTGACAGGACCTTCCTGTTGTAAACCCATGCTGCCTTGGATCCTGTGCTCCTTTGGATTCCAGGTGCTGCACTATCCTTTCCTTAAAGAGTGCCTCCATAATCTTGCCCACTACTGAGGTAAGACTGACTGGTCTGTAGTTTCTTGCCTCCTCCCTGCTACCACTCCTGTGGAGC
Organism: Neoceratodus forsteri; assembly: GCA_016271365.2. Lineage (NCBI taxonomy): Eukaryota > Metazoa > Chordata > Ceratodontiformes > Ceratodontidae > Neoceratodus > Neoceratodus forsteri. Next base: position 794,780,577 of record CM028136.1, read on the forward strand.
TTGATCACATAAGCCCTTCTCCAGTTTTCTGGGACCTCTTCTGTGCTCAGAGAGTCACTAAACAGTTCTGATAATGGCTCTGCTAGTTCCACCCTTAGCCCCTTTAGTGCCCTGGGATGTATGCCATCCGGTCCCATTGCCTTGTCCACCCTGAGCTTAGCAAGCTCTTGTAGGACCCTTTCTTTTGTGAAGGGACTTGTGCACACCTACTTCCCCTCTGTGTCCATGGTGCTGAGCTGTGAGCCCTGCCCTACCTTCTCCTCAGTAAATACTGAGCAGAAGTATCTATTTAGGATAGATGCTTTTGCTTGGTCCTCCTCCACACACTTCCCCTTATCCCCTTTGATCTTAGCAATACCCCTTCTGGACTTTCTCCTTTCGCTAATGTATCTATAGAAAGTCTTGTCCCCCTTCTTTTACTGTTTGTGCTAATGTTTCCTCAGTTTGGGCTTTTGCCTGCCTTTACTGCATTCCCTGCTTCCCTTATGGAAGTTTAGTAGGCCTCCCTATCTTCGTCCCGCTGCATTCTCTTATATTTCCTGAAGGCCAGTCTTTTGGTTGTGACCTTTTCTGCTACTGGTTTTGAGGACCAAAGTGGGTTCCTTCTTCTTCTTCTTTTTCTTTTACTTTTCTCCTTAACACAATGAGATGTTGCTTCATGTATTGCATCCTTAATGCTTGCCCACTTTGCCTGTACTACCTCACCTGTATTTCTTCTTACCAGGGCTTGCTTAACTCTTATCAAAGTCAGCTCCTCTGAAGTCCCATATTTTTGCATTGGAATGGGATGATTTAGTTCTAGCGGCCAGATTGAACCATACCATGTGATGGTCACTGGCCCCCAGGTGACCTCCTACCTGTAGTTCTGTGATCCTTTCCCTGTTAGTCATTACTAGATCTAGGATAGCCCTGTCTCTTGTGGGTTGTGTACCAGTTGTTTGAGGCCCTCCCCCAGAAGGGAATCCACTAAGTGTCTAGTTGTGGCTGATGTTCCTGCTGGTATTGACCAATCTGTATCTGGCATGTTGAAGTCTCCCATTATCATAATCTCCCCTTTAGCTGTCATGAAACTCCCTCCATAAAGTCAAATGCCACCACTACAAATCTCTCCAATCTCAATGCCTGTGCAACCCCAAGGAATTCTGGAGGCAAGTCAACTCCTTGATAAATGGGAAGGTTGCTGATATCCTGATCTCCATCACTGCCAAAGACTCCACCCTTGCTGACCCTGCATCCATCGTGGATGGCTTTAATCATTTTTTTACTGATCTACATAAATATACCTTGCTCTTCCATAATTCCTCTTCTCCACCCCTTGTCCAATCCCTTCCTTAGCTTCACTCGGGCTTGACCTGTATTCCATCTGAAACTGGCCACCCCAAGGAGGTGCAGAATCTACTCTCTAACTTAAAATCAAAGAGCTCTCCTGGCCATGATTCTCTTGAGCCAAAATTTCTTAAACTGGGTGCTCCAGTCCTTTCTCATCCTGTCCATGACTTGTCCAATTGTTCTTTCCTTTCTAGCAATGTTCCAGATAAATGGAAGGTGGTGGTTGTCATTCCGGTACATAAGGGGGTGCCTCAATACTATTGTCGAAAACTTTCGTCCCAAATCTGTCCTCAGTCCGCTGGCTAAAATCAAGAAAGAATAGTGTATAACCACCTTCAGGACTACCTTGAACTGCACAATTTACTTTCCCTATATCAACATGGCTTCAGAAGGAATCACAGTACCCTTACTGCCCTAATAAAAGTGACTACTGACATATTTCAGGCTATGAACCAAGGTTGTGTCACTTGTGCCATCTTTGTTGACCTCACTAAGATGTTTGACCTGGTGAATCATGGTCTTCTGCTCAATCAGCTTTATGTTCTAGGTCTGGAAACAAGCACTCTGGATTGGGTCAAGAGTTATCTGTCCAGCCATTCCCAAGGAGCTAAGTGGGCTGGTTCTGTCTCGGATCTAAGGCTAATAACACATGGGGTTCTGCAAGGCTCCATTTTGGGCCCTATATTGTTCTCTCTTTTCATTAACGATTTACCCAGCTTTTGTGGTGGGGTTTCTGTACACCTCCATGCAGATAATGCTATCATCTATCGTCTATCACTCCTCCCCTGATATTAATCTGATCAATAGTGAACTGGCCTCTTACTTTGCCTCCCTTGTGGGCTGGTTCAACTGAAACCACCTTGTTCTTAATACAAAAAAACAGAAAAGTATGCTCTTTACCCTTCGGCCCCCCTCCAAGTCCACTCTGCCTCCTCTTTGCATAACCTCTCTCAATGGTGATACCCTTGAGTCTGTATCTTCCTTTAAATAATTGGGAATCACCTTGGGCTCTGCACTCTCCCTTAACACACATGTCTCCAACATTATTAAATCTCTGAACCAGAAACTTGGACTCCTCTATCATGTCCTTCCATTCCTCACCTCTGCTTCCTGTCTTAAGATCACGTTCTCACCCCTTCCTCCACTCCTGATACATGGTGCTCCTCTTCTGCTCTCTATCTCTACCTCCTCCATGTCTCTCCTGTCTCAGGCTTACCATAGGGTAGGAAGATTTGCCATGGGGGCTAATGCCCGATCTCACCGCTGTGATGTCCTCTCCTCTTTGGGCTGGTTACCTTATGAAGCAAAATTGAGGTACTCCACCCTGAGTCTCATGTTTAAGCTTGCTCATAAATTCTTGACTCCTTGCCTCAGTGACATCACAAGCCCCTCATGTACTCCAATCTTCCTTACTCCCTCTTCTCTTAAAACCTAAGCTGCTTCTAGCCTTTGTCAGAAGGTCTTTTGCATTTTCACCAGTTTCTGACTGGAACTCTCTTACTCCCTCGGTCCTGTCCTATTTCTCCCTCCCTATGTTCCAATCTAATCTGTTTGCCTATGTCTCAGCCTCAGTATCCTGCTCCTGCTTTTGTTAATGACATATCCTTCCTGCCCTATTTTTCCTTCTCTTAACCCCTTCTGATCCTCTCCCCTATCCCTGCACTCTGTGCTCCATACTCTTTTACTTCCTGCTCACTAGCTGCCCTTCCCCTCCCTCTGTACCCATCCTTTGACTTCTCAGCTCTGTAACAGTTAGTTTCAATCGCAGTAGCATTGTAAATATGTTGTATTGAAATGTGTTCTTATCATGCCTTGCCATCAAGTTGTATATATTTCAATGCTGTATGTTTTATTATCTGCCCTCTTGTGTTTTTGACTCCTCAGCTCTAGTTTCCATTGTTAGCACTGTAAATATGTTATATTGAAATGAGTTTGTATCATGCCTTGTCATATACCTGTATATATTCCAATGCTGTATGTTCTATGATTTGCCTTTTTGTAACTGCTCTGTCTCTGTACAATTGGAAAGACTTTGCATGGATTTTGATGGCCAAGCAGCCAGCCACTCCCACTTCCTGAGCTATATATGCAGTTCCTCTCAGCCTCATTGTGAAGCACTTTTTCTTGCCTGCCGAAGGCTCTGTCAGTCTGTCCTCTGAGCTGGTTGGGGCCCACCCCTCCCCCCACCTTGCTGCTCCTGCTTGTCTGCTGGATTTCTGTGTTTATTTCTTGCTTCTGGTTTGTATTTTGCCTTTGGCTGTGTGTGCTTCTTCTGTCTTCGTTCCCTAGTTTCTGTGTTCGTGTGTCTTTGGTTTTGTCTTTTTGGGGGGCTTTTGTTTCTAAGCTCCTAGAATATTGCTCCAGAGCTCCTACTATTTGCTCTGTTACTCACAACTTTCACACTACTGCAATGCAACTGCAATCATTATCTGTGTGTTTCAGCGCAACCATAGCTGCTCCATGTTGCATACTGAATTGTTTTCACCTGACTCAGATTTCTCTGAACCTAACTATGCAGTTTAATCATGCTCATTCTACTTGCCTCATTCCAGCAGCTTCATTACACTGCCTGGTACACCTGCTTTCTGAAGCATTGTGTCTCCTTATTTATGTTTATTGCAGTTTTACAACTCAGTGTACTCCATTCAGATGTTGCTTCTATGTTTATTCACCCTGTTATATTCAGAGGTCAGTTACAAGCTACTGCTGCGACTGTTAAAATAGCTTTAATATCTGCATGTGGTTCTCGGCCCTTCCATCACTTTCTTGTTTGTCCTACGGTGGGGACTGGAAAGTGTTTGGGGAGTTGTTGCCCCATTTGGCTAGTTATGACTGTTCTAAATCCTGACTTTGCTGCCAAAAATCCTCAGAGTATTTGTCACATTGATTTGGCTTGTACAAGCCTGGCTGGCTTGGCCCACTATTCAGTGCTGTTTCATTTCTACTCTGTTACGCAGACCTATGTGCAAGTCCACTTATTCCTACTCCATTTACTGACCTACGTGCAGGTCCATGCTTGCTTACGAAATTGTTGCTCATTGCTTATGCAAATCTTTGCTTCATGCCTACTGCCATCCTCTCAGCTTCAGCCTCTGAGACTCTGCTGCTCTCAATTCTGCATTCAACCTTGCAAGTCCTCAGCACTCAATGTTCATTACAATCTCAGCACACTGTGCTCACTCAGCTGCTCACTAGCTTTTCAGCTCTCATTCAGTTTTGGGGGCATGCCAGCCATTCTATTCTGGTGCAGGGTTCCTGCAGCCAACGGTCTCGCTCTGCATTTGGTCCACATCTCGAGCATGTCCGGCTTGGGGCAGGATCCATCTCACCTGGCCCATAGCTGGGAATGTCCTCACCCCGGGCTTGGCTTTAGCTGCCCGCTATGCAACAGTAGCTCCTGGTGTAGAATTTAAGACTAGCAGTGAAGGCTGGAAAAAGTTATCTCCTTTGGCTCTAATGTTCCACTATAATGGTTATCCATTATCTTCAATGGTTTCCCTAGCGAGGCACCTTCACTGCATTCTCCCTATGATTGCCTTTGGTTCACCTGGTTTGAGTTAAGTGTGGGAAGGCCCAGTGAGTGCCTCAGCAGTTGTTGTTCTCCTCCTCCCACCCTGGTTGCACGAATTGTTGAAGAGTTTTTTCACAACCTTCTATGGCATTCCTGCTAGAAGGTTTTAGTGAAAGCCTTTCTCCAAACTGGAATATTTTCCACCTCCCTTTAATTGGGTTTTTCAAATTGCAGCTGCAGAGCCGTCACTAAATAAAATATCTCAGAATAAGCCAGAAGGGGAAGGAAACATTCAATTCAGTGCTTTACTGTAACTGGTAATTGCTGTTTTTCTTTTAAACTTAGATTGTGGGCTTTTAGTGACACTGTACTTTCTTTGTTGTCTTTACTTAGACTTGTTTTTGGGCTGTTGAAAATTTAAAATGTAGTGGTGGTGTATTTCTTAGCTGTCTTTAATTGCTGCAAATTTTCACCCCCCCAGTTCTTAATTATATGCCCTGTTAAATCTGATTGACAGGAGCTAAACACAGGGTATAGTAAGGGGTGTGGAGTAGGAGGGGCATAAGGGTGAAGAGGCCCACCCTCAGCATGACAAGTGTTTTGACTCATTTATTTATTTATTGGTTTATTTTCTTTTTTTAAAAAGAAAAGTATCTGTGGATCAGTGGCAGGATTTTTAGGACAACAAATTAATAAAAAGGGAACTAGGAGAGCTTCAGTAGCAGACAAGTAGTGGAATAGCAGTACAATTGCAGTATAATGTGGGGAGTGGTGCAATGCAGTGGCTGCAGGGCAGCCATATTCAGGCAGACCTTCTGGACACTGAGGTGCTGCCCTATCTGCATGCATCTCTCTGGATTGTGGGATAAGGTAGCCAGACTCAGAGCGGAAGTAAACTGGGTCAGGAATACCATCATCCCTATCCAGAGACCACCCAGTCTAATGCAAATGCCTCAAAGGATGCCGAGAACAAGGAGCACTTGGATGACAGTGGGCTCAGAGAGGGTTAGAGCAGTCAGGCAGAGGCACATCCCAGATCCTATTCCACTCAAGAACTCATATGCCACACTGGAAAATGGGGACAACCAAACAGAGGTACCCAGAGAAGTGGAAGGAAAGGATGTGGAGATTAGCCAAGTAGGTGACCTCAGTAAGGAAAGCAGTGGACCCCAGAGGAGAAGGAAGTGAATCCTGGTGGGGGACTCCATCATAAGAGGGATCCAGCTAGGAACACAGGAGGGGGGAGGACAGGGAGGTGATGTGCCTACCAGGTGCCATGGCATGGAGAGATGGAAAGAAGATCCTGGGGATCACTGGGAAGGCAAGATGGGAGGGTGAGCTGGATGTCATTATCCACCTAGGTACTAATGACCTGGCAAATGGGGAGCCAAAGGAAGTTCAGGAAGAGTTTAGGAAATTGGGGAGGGGTCTCAAGCAAGTAGCTACTTCTGTCACTTTCTCAGAAGTACTACCTGCAAGAGGTGAGAGAGAGCATAGGGGTGCATGCACCAGGAACTTTAACTCATGGTTGAAGAACTGGTGCTGTGAGGAAGGGTTTGGATTCATTGGTGACTGGGGACCCACCTGGAATGATGGAAGTTTGTTCAAGCCTGACAGCCTGCATCCATCCTGGAGGGGAATCCAAGCACTCAATGATAAGTTTAAATGCTACATTGACAAGCATTTAAACTAGCAAAGGGGGGTGGCAGGCCAGTAAGGAGGGTACCTAATTGCTCAGCCCCCACAGCTAGCAGTGGAACCAGTGAACCAGAGGAGTGGCTATCTCTACAAAGCAGTGTACAAAAGATGGAGATTAGCACCCAAGAGGTGGATAGGCAGAAAAGGGGCAAAATTCAGCAGAAGGGCAGACAACAAGGAGAACCAGGGATAAAGGACAACCAAGGAAGGGGCTGGCATAGAACAGCAAAACAGTCTAGGGAAGTCAAATCATGGAAAGCCATGTATGCAAATGCCAGGAGTCTTATCAACAAGATGGAAGATCTGGAGGCTGTCATGGTGCAGTCAGACATGGACATTGTGGCCATCACTGAAATCTGGTGTAATGATAACCATGACTGGGAGATGGCCATACCTGGCTACAACATATTCAGAAGAGACAGGGCAGGCAGGAAGAGAGGAGGAGTGGCACTGTATGTGAAAAATGGCATAAGGGCCACAGAGATCCAGGAGGAACAAAATGGGGAGAGATACTGTGGGTTAAGCTGGAAAGGAAAATGGGGACAGCCATCCAGCACAAGTGTGGTCTATAGACCACCAGCCCAGGAGGAAGAAACAGATAGGGAGCATGTTAGCCATCCAAAGGATGGCAGACAAGGGTGAGGTAGTACTGGTGGAGACTTCAGTATTCAGATGTGAACTGGAGCATCCCAGCAGCAGCATCAACTAGGAGCAGATTTATCCTGGACTCCCTTCAGGGTGCCTTCCTCAAGCAACTGGTCATGGAACCAACTCGGCAGAAGGCAATACTGGACCTTGTGCTCACAAACAGGGACAGTGTGATGGGGTAACAGTGGGGGAGCACCTGGGGAACAGTGACCACCGGTCACTGTGGTTTGAAATCACAGAAAGAGCAGAACCAAACCACACAAAAACACGTATCCTGGATTTTAGGGGGGCAGACTTTGGGAAAATGGGAAGATACTTGAAAGAGGCATTAAGGGGAATGGGGCAGGAACCAAGGGTTGAGAAACAGTGGACAGTATTTAAAATGGGGATTACAAGAGCAACAGAATTATGCATTAAGCAGGTTAACAAGAGGAAAAGGAAGAGGAGACCACTATGGTTTTCCAAAGAGGTAGCAAAGAAAGTGAAAGCCAAAAAAATTGCATTCAGGCAATACAAAAAGACACAGGCAGAAGGGGATAGGGAGAAGTACCAGGAGAAGCAAAGGGAGGCAGGGAGGTCAGTAAGGGAAGCCAAAGCTCAGACAGAAGAACACATTGCAAAATCAGTGGGTAGAGGGGACAAAACCTTTTACAGGTACATAAGTGAAAAAAGAAAGGCAAAGGGAAGGATAGTGAGACTGAAGGGGAGGATGGGGGCCACATGGAGGAAGACAACAGTAAAGCTGACATATTGAACAGGTATTACTGCTAAGTCTTTACTGAGGAAGAGGAGGGTAATGTGTGTGAAGGGAGTACAAGGGGTGAGAATGGTGCATAAATGGACACAAGTCCCTTTACACGAGAAAGGGTCCTGAAGGAACTGGAAGTAATAAGAGTTGATAAAGCAATGGGGCCAGATGGGGTGCACCCCAGGGTCCTTAAAGAACTAAGAGAGGTGGTGGCTGAACCTCTGGCTATCCTGTTTAGCTGATCACTGGAAACAGGGGATGTACCCAAAGACTGGAGGACAGCAGTTGTAGTCCCCTTATACAAAAGTGGGAACAAAGAGGAAGCAGGGAACTACAGACCAGTCAGCCTCACCTCGGTAGTGGAAAAGATCATGGAAGCAATACTGAAGGAAAAATTGGTGGAACATCTGGTTGTCAATGGACTACAGGACCCAAGGCAGCATGGTTTCACCAGGGGGAGGTCATGTCAGACCACCCTCATTGAATTTTTTGACTGGGTGACTAGGGAGATGGATCAGGGAGGGCAGTGGACATGGCCTATCTGGACTTGAGCAAGGCCTTTGACACTGCCACATAGAAGACTATTACACAAACTGGGGAATGTGGGTGTGGGCAGGACAGTAGTGTGGTGGGTAGGTAACTGGCTGGGTGGCAGGACACAGAGGGTGGTGATAAATGGCTGACACTCCACAGAGGGAAGAGTGACCAGTGGGGTACCACAGGGATCAGTGCTGGGACCGGTCCTATTCAACATCTTCATCAGTGACATTGCGCAGGACCTAGAAGGCAGAATTTCACTGTTAGCTGATGACACAAAGCTCTGTAACAGAGTAGACACACCAGAGGGTGTAGACAGAATGAGAAGGGACCTGCAGAAACTTGAAGAGTGGTCAGGGTTTGGCAGTTGAAATTAATGCAAAGAAGTGCAAGATAATGCATATGGGGCACAAAAACCCTGGCACAATATATCAGTTGGGGGTGAGGAAATAGCATGCACCAAGCAGGAAAGGGATCTTGGGGTTATCATCTCTGATGACCTCAAGGTGAGAAACAGTGTGACAAGGCAGCAGGTAAAGCAAATAGGATGCTGGGATGCATAGGCAGGGGCATCACCAGCAGGAAAAGGAGGTCATAATTCCACTATACAAGATACTAGTGAGGCCCCACCTGGAGTACAGTGTACAGTTCTAGAGACCTTACCTACGTAAGGGCGTGGACAGGGTACAGAAGGTTAATGGGAGGGCAACAAAGATGGTGCATGGATTGCATCACAAGTCCTATGAGGACAGGTTGAAGGAACTGAACATGTACTCCCTGGAGGAGAGGAGGGAGAGGGATATGATAGAGACATACAAGTATCTTACAGGGGAGAAATAGGGTGCAGGAATACACTATTTTTAAGCGAAAGGATGTTCCAGGACTAGAGGGCATGGGATGAAGTTGGAGGGAGGACGATTCAGAGGAAACGTGAGGAAGAATTTCTTCACAGAATGGGTGGTGGACAAGTGGAACACCCTGCCAGAGGAAGTGGTGGGGGCTGAAACAATCACGGGATTTAAAAATGCATGGGATAGACATAAAGAAATTCTGAAGGTCAGGAGTAAGGGGCAACAGACTTCTAGGAAAACATAAACTGAACTTACAAGCTCAAATGGGCAGCCTGGCTGGGCCATAGGCCCTTATCTTCTGACACTGTCTATGTATCTATGTATCTGTGTATCTCAAGCCTGGAGGGAAGGTGACCTAGGCCTTGGATCCCCAGAGATTTCCTCCTCAAAGGTTTTTTTTCCTCTCCTCCATTGCCTCAGTTCATAACTGTTAGTTAGCATAGTAGTGTCCCCTAGTTTCTTAGGTAGGTTCCACTGTTGTATGGAGGTGGATGGTGTCCCCTGTCGTTCCCTCTCTCCTTAGAGGATCCACCAATTCAATGTAAACCATCAGTATCATGCTACACAACCTGGGCATTTCATTAAGTTATCAAACTGAGCATCTCATTATGTTATCAAATTGTCTATGCTTCTGTACTACTACATCACAGTTACTGCTACTAAATCACAGCTACTGCTTGCTTATATGCTTCACGTCACCTCATTCTTTTGGGGATATGCCTGTACTACATTTCTTTTTGGGGATTCCTAAGGTACCTTTAGCCATGGGAATTGTCCCATGGCTCCTCTAGGGGTAGAACCCTCTCAGAGGGTTCCCCATGCCTTTCTTACCCCTACAGGGTGGTAATTCCTCTGGAATAGAGTGCGAATGACCAAAACCAAACTAACACAGTTGCATAAGCATAACACTATACTAGCTGCATAGGACATTAAATTGAAAAGGCTTTGCCTGGAGTTCGATGGCCAAGCAGTCAGCCACTCCCATTTCCTGAGCTATATAAGAAGTTCCTCTCAGCCTCATTGTGAAGCACATTTTCTTTACCCCACCATCCTCCCCTTCTCCTCCAGTGGTAGCTCTTCTCTCCTTAGGATTCTTCCTAAGGTAACTTTAGCCATGGGAATTGTCCCGTGGCACCTACAGGGGTGGAACCCTCTCCGAGGGTTCCTTGCCTTTCGTACCCCTACAGGGTGGTAACTCCTCTGGAATAAAGAGTGTGAATGGCCAAAACCAAACTAACACAGTTGGACAAGTATAACACTATACTGGCTGCGCAGGACATTGAATGTATCTCAACCCCGGGTCGACACTGAAAAAGGGACTGTAATTGTTTCAGTGGACTTACCCGGTCACCAAAACTCAGATAATAAATAAATAATCTATGAGGGCTGCATATGGTTGCTTTACGTGCTTTGGAGAGCCTGTACACTACATGCATGGCACCACACAGATTTGAATAAAGGGAGCTTAAAAAAATCAGAACCATCCAGTGTGAATTTTAAATCATTATGATTGTTCTGTTTTAATACAAACAGAATGTATGTTGTTCTAGAAAATTATGAACATGTACCATTTGTATGACTCCCTCAAAAATTTGTATACAGTGGTATACATAAAAACCCAGGTAGAAAGCAGATAGAATCTGTGCAAATGAAGAATACAGAAACATTAGATATTATTTTCTGTAGCTAGAACAGCACAGGAAAATATTTTGAAAATCCTATGGAGAATACCATCTCTATACAGCATTATATACAGATGTCATCTTTTATGCACAGAAGTTCAAATAGCAAGCTCAGATGTGCACAGCTGGTAAAACGTTACAGTTGTTTTCTTATTTAAGGACAGCTCTCTATTTTGGTTAGTAAAACAAAAACACTTCCTTTAAAAACAGAAGGGTTTCTCTGACACTGAAAGACACATCTGACTCAAGTCATGGGTATCCAAATCTTCTATGTGTTTATTTTGGTTAAATGTGAGCTACCCACATCTCAAAAACTCATACTGTGAGCAAACAGGGAGTTTTTCAAGTGTGACATAATAAAGGGTATGATTGTCAGTTACTTCACCACTGATGAAGATGAGACATGCTAAATTAGCATAAAATAAAAGGCATTTAGAAGTTATACATTTTCTGCGCTATGTCTTCCCAGTTCTTTTTGGCACTTCATGACTTGTGGAACTGTATAGTACCTTTATGTAGAACTTTGCAACACTGACATATTTTTTATTTACAATATTTCTGCAGCAAACTCCAAAACAATGGTGGAATTATGAAAAATATGTTAAGCTGGCAAAAAAAGGTGGCAGAAAAGCTCACAGACATTAGTAACATTCCTTATAGGACAGCAAAATGCTCATGGAAAGTTATGCATAATATGCTTGAAATCCATTTTTGAAGTGTGTAATGCTGCATGAGAGTCTTGGACAGAAATTAAAGAAGCAGGGGAAGGTCAGCCATTGTATTACGCCCACAACTCACAGCATAAAGAAAGAATGGACACAGATCAAAGGCTATTACAGAAATTAAAAATCTAATATTCAACCACCCATACCGTATGCAACTATGGACGTAAGATTGCTTCCTAAGTTATTGTTTCCCCTGTTTGCAACTGCCTCACCAGCTGTGATGCAGCAATACCTGAGAGATCTATTATAGTCTAGTTTCCTTGCACTAAACCATGTGATGTTATTTGTCTCCTGACTTGCTATTGCCTCTGTATATAACTCTGTATATAATTGTATCTCTGTATGTAACTTTCCTGGGTCCTGCCTGAAAATAGGAAAAGTTTCTTGTCTAGTGCAGTTACCTGGTAAACAAAAACTAAATAAATATAAAAAAAAGAGAGAGAGAAAATGAGTTGGCATTAAATGTGTTAGCTATCAGCTGGGGGGAGGGGGACAAAAAAATATCACACTTGCTCAATTTGAATCCCTTGCTAGGGGTCCTGTTTTGTAAAATGAGTAATTTTATTTTAAAATGCTGGCCATTAACACGCACAGTAGTTTTTATTTTAAGTCCACATTCCTCTAAATAGTCTAATGAACCATCACAAACTCCTACTAGTAATCAACAAAATAAACTGAAATAAAATAATATGGAAGGCATGGGCAGTATAGCAGCAGGGTTTTCTACTTTTATTATTTCTTACTCAGGATTATTTTTCTCCACCTCCTCCTCCGCTGTATCCTCTTACTATTCAGTGACCTTCTCTGAGGCATTGTCTATAGGCGAAAGCAAGATGCTGACTCATGCATGAATGTCCCAGTTTTAACATCATGACAGACAGACAGTCCTTCAGGCACTGACTACATGCAGTGCTGCAAATATTCAAATTAAGTATGTATGTGAAAGGTGTTACAGTCTCTGTGGAAAGTATGCTGGAGCTATTCTTCCTCTTCCCTTGGCCTGCCAGAAGGGTAGAGGAGAGGAATGAGTATCATTTGGTTTGTACAGTATCTTTCATTCACATGGTATCCAGAAGTGCTTTACAGTACTCAACAACTAATTGCAGTAGCCGTGAGGTATACACAGGGAGGGTACGATACAGAGAGAAACAGTTCAAGTGACTGTCCAAGATCACACAGAGAGTACGTGGCTCAGCTAAGATTCAGAGCTGGACCTCTAGGATTACAGGTCTGCACTCTATCTACAAGGCTACACTTTCTCAGAGTCTGTGACTTCAGAATATTTTCTGTGACATCAGGCTGTGATGTTATGAGCAGAGGATTAATGGCAGAAATAAGCAATGGTAGCAGATGAAATTCAAGGGAAAAAGTCCTATTTTAATTAAAGCGTCTTCAGTAATTAAAAATGAAGCCTTCTGAAATTCAAATTTTTTGAGGACTTATGTGCAATGGAGTTCTGCCAATATGAACTATGATTTTTTTGCTAAAAAAGAACATTTCCTTACATTAATTACTGTAGGCTCTGATTTTTTTTCCTGCAGTGTACTTTTAGTGACTGATCTCTTTAACTGAGGCTAGCAAACTACCAACAAAGCAGACTGTAGCAATATCATCAGTTGCTTCAAAGAACTTTTTAATATCTGACAATAAATCTCCAGCAAGAAAATAAAAAATATGATCTATCTGGGACTGGGATCATTGCTATTCACCACTTGGACTGGAGTGTGTAGATAAAAGTCAGGTTTGGGATTGTTTGATAGTAACATTGTTTGCTCAGACAGAAAGAAATTATCAATTTCTTAAAAGCTCATACAGTAGCTCCCTCTCCACCTAGTTTAATCAGATCACATTAGACTGCACTTAGTATACCAATATGACATTCTGGGTCAGAGCAGGTTGAAGAGGGAACATGGACGCATAAAGAAAGGTAGGACTTGGGATATGCAGATGTATGAGAAGCTACAGTGATTTTTATTTTGTTAAGTTGGGGTCAGTGGTATGAGCAATGGAATCGTGGTTCTTTTTTGGCAAATTGAAATGGGGGATATCGATATTTGAAGATTACTACAAATCTGGGAGTAGGACTAAAACTTCCCTCCACCATGTCCATCACCACTGACCATTTGGTTACGTGCCCCTAGTCAAGGGACATGTCATCTTTCTTGATATAGTGGGGATTTAAGCTATTTAATGTGAGTGGCTCATAATGACCAACTCAAATTGTGCAATTGCATTAATGGTGACATGTCATTAATAACAATTACAAAAAAGGTGACTGCAAGTGTAAAAATGGCAATTGTAATAACGGTGACCATGGTATGTGCAGTGTATGAACTATAGTGTGACTTAGAGATAGTTGTTTAGAAATAGGGGGGTTTGGGGGGTGAAGCCCCACATCTGGAGGGTATGGGATGCAAAGCACCCCACATAAAACATAGAGTATAATGATATGCCCCTCAATGCACATAGAGATATAATGCTTGGATTCTTCATCTTCAAAAACCTTCATGAAGGATCTAAATCCCAGCTATTGGGTCTATTGATCTCGAAATGGAACTCCCATTCATTGAGATCCTCCTCTAACAAGCTATTGGAATGTGCCAGGATATCCACCAATATGGGACAAAGAGCCTTTTCTCAGACCACACCAACATTTTGGAAGCCCTTCTGGAAGATATCCAAAAGCTTGAATCTCCTCTATCCTTTAGAAAGCACTAAAGAATTGCACTAGTATGTAAATCAGGCTGCAACTGTCAGCTTGGGGTGCTGTAGGACTGTACAATTGAATGGACATCTTGGGATTAACAAGGTCCTCATATAGGAACCCAAGGCTACAGTACTGTACTGTATTGTATATCTCTGTGTAACTAAATTTATATATCTACCCATTTCTTACTGTTACTGCTGCAGACAGTACTCAGATCTTGTTACTGTATAAACTCTGTGTGTTATGACCTCCTATGTTGAATGTGCCATCTATATGGCCTGGGTCATGCCTGTAGACAGTTTCTGGGACCAGTGTACTTACCTGGTTACCAAATACATAAATATAGGATAAAGTATTGGTCTGGGTGTATGCGAGAATTTACACACACCCGAGGGGTTTATGTGAACATCTAACCCGAGGGTGTGTGTAAATCAGATTCCTGAGCCATACTCAACCCATTTATATAATTACTGGGTTTCCTTTTTTTGCCTCAGCAATTGTATAAAATAAAATCTAGCTGTGCAGCCAGGTTTGCGGAGGGTGAAATAGTTGCCGTAGTCAGCCGTTTGATTTTGTTACTTTTTTTTATTATTTTGTTCACAGCACTGACTGAGGCAGATTTGTTTTTATGTACTTACCACCTAGCTGAGGTGGTGGTTTGAAAGTGTCCCATGGCGGTTTCCGAGCAGGCACACGGTGTGATGGACCCGAGGAAGTGCAGTCGCGACGCATGCGAACAGTGAGAGAAATCGTGAGCGTGTTTGCCGTAATGAACACTCCTTCATTATGGCAAATTACACCACGAATTCCCCATGGGAAAAAAGGGAATCCAGTAATTATTAAATAAATAAAGTAATACATGCCTATTTGTATGGTATTAGTGTGTTGGGAGATCTGTTGCAGTTGTGTTGCTTCTGTGATGTTGTCAGTTAGGAAGGTTGGTAGTTAGGCAGGTAATGAGGTAGAGATGTTATCCTGATTTGGTTAGAGTCTGGTTGCCAGTGGGGGTAGTATGGTTTCCAGTGCTGTGCAGTCCAGCTGCTGGTGGGTGTAGTATGGTTTCCAGTACTGTGCAGCATGGTTTTATTTTATTTTTGTAGATGTGAGGCAAGAGGTGTTTGTTGTTAGTAGGTGTCAGGTGATAGGAGAAAGGAGATATATTAGAATGGGCATGTTGTTTGGTGGTGTTGCTGTGCTGTACATGTGAACATGGCTGCTGAGTTCCTGAATAGCCAGAAGGGGAGATCTGTACTTGTGAATATCAATTATCTGTGATATTTATGTGGTATCTGTATGGTGTAGGGTCATTTTGCCATTGAGGCAATATTTTTTTTGGCTTTTTCAGTCACCATTTTGAAGTGTGTCATTCTTGTGCTGGGCTGTTATTGTGGGTGCTATTGTACATTCGCTGATGTTTCCATTGCTCTTTTGTAGTAGCTATTATCATGTGGAGCCCATCTTTTTTAGGTACTGCTATACATCACAGTATTATTGGCTCAAAGTGAATAGTATATGGATACTTGGCAGGCAGTGGGGAAATTTTTGTATAATTCAGCAGAGTGATTATTGGACCACCTACACATCCATACTCGAAAGGTCCCAGGATTGCATACTGGCTTCCATATGATATCAGAGAAAAAGAAGCCTCATGTCATCCTTATATGATACTGCAAATCATTTTTTGTTAAAACAGATACTCCAGCAAATAGATGATGACTTCCACCTGCTAGGTTCCCTTTTTATGTTTGTTTGCGCGCATGCACAAGAAACATCATGTGACAGCTTAGGAGAGAAGCGGGTTGTGGAGGTGCAGCACTGTTGGAGGCACAGTGTGGTAATGACACTGGTCTCCAAAAGTGCACCGACTTCTAACATTTTCACCGCAGCAATCAGGGGCTGCATCGTCATTGCAGCATCAGTCATTGTGCTGCAATGAGGGAGTGACCCATCATTGCAGGGCAGAACATTAACTAGCGTAATTCTGTTTGTGAACATGGCGGGCAGCTTGCCGCCACATTCACAAACAATATTATGCTTCCCCCATGTTGAGGGGTGCCCAATCCCCCTCAGCAGCAAGTGCCCCCCCAGACGGTCTTTGTTTGCCGATGGGGGCCCCAGTCCCTGTCAGTTTCAGTGCACTAATGTCCGCGGTTGTGTGTCTGCTGACAGAGTCCTCCATGTCGGCATGACGCAACCCAACCCCCACATTTTTCTTGTGCGATAGAGTTTCAATCCCCATCAGCATGATGGCTCCCCTTTTCTTGTGTGCCAATGGGGATGCCCAATCCCCACCGCCACAGGTCCCCCAAAAACAGTCCATTGGCATGCTGAGAGCCCACCCAAGTGTGCCAAATGCCCCTGCAAAATAAAAAACTTTCCCTCATTGTCTTTTTTTTTCCCTGTGGAGAAAACATGGTCCCTTGCAGTCTCCCAGACCCCCCTCCCTCAGCCCGCGCCCACCCACTGTGCACCCTACCTCTCCACACCTCCATGTCACACCATACTTACCTCCAGAGTCTGGCGCAATGATCTTCTGTGGACTGGGAACATGTCTGCTCTCTTCAAAGCTGACCGTGAACTGAGGAAATGCCAGTAAGCTCTATAATGGGATAGGTAGGGTTTTTTCAACTTTGCTGCATATCTCAGGCATTTTTTTGAATTTTGGCACCAAATTTTCAACATGGGGTTTTTGGGGCACCTCCTCATGAATTCTATTACTGTCATGGCATTAATCTGGCCCAAAGGGTGATTTTGTGGCCACTGCATTAAATTACCTTTTGGGACCAATTCATGAAATGACAGTGCTAGTGTTGATGAGGTGAGCTCTCAAAAAGACTATGTTGCAAATTTGGTGAAAAAATTCCTAGAAATGACTGTTTTATGAGTGTGCATTGTAGCAGTTCCTACACGGGCTTGTCAGTTCATGAATTTGTAACATTTGCACTCCAGATTTTCAACATTGCTGTTCTATCACACCTACTTATGAGCAGTACAGCTGTCATTTTTCATATCTCGCCCAAAATGTGTTTCCACACATGTAGCGCACAATGGCACAGTCAGTGTGCAAAATCAATGTATGGGACAGATTAAGGAAATGACAGTAACACTGTTCATGAGCAAAGGTCTTACAATGGCTATGTTGAAAATTTGGTAATTAAATTCCTAAAAATTACTGTTTTATGAATGTGCATTGCGCAGTTCCTATGCACGCTCATAAGTGCGTGAATTTTTAATATTTGCAGTCCAGATTTTCAACATTGCCATTTTACCACACTTCCTTATGAGCAGTACAGCTGTAATTTTTCACATCTAGCCCAAAATGTGTTCCCGTGCATGTAGTGCAAAATGGCGCAGTTGGTGTGTGAAATTAATGTTTGGGACATACTAAGAAAATCACAGTGACACTGTTCATGAGCAGAGGTCTTAAAATGGCTATGTTGAAAATTTGGTGAAAACATTTCTAAAAATGACTGTTTTATAAGCGTGCATTGTGCAGGTCCTATGCATCCTCGTAAGTGTTCAAGTTTTTAATATTTGCACTCCAGATTTTCAACAATACCATTTTAACACTCCTCCTTATGAGCAGTACAGCTTTAATTTTGCACATCTTGCCCACAATGTGTTTTTGCACATGTAGCACACAATGGCGCAGTAGGTGTGAGAAATCAATGTTTGGGACACATTACGAAAATCACAGTGACACTGTCCATTTGCAGAGGTCCTAAAATGTCTATGTTGAAAATTTGGTGAGAAAAGTCCATAAAATGACTATGCTACAAGCATGCGTTGCACAGTGTCTATGGATGCTTGTACCTTCACCTTCACACATTTGCAATATTTTCACTCCAGATTGTCAACACTGCCATTTTTCTGTACCTCCTTATGAGCAGTATAGCTGTCATTTTTCACATATCAGCCCAAATGTGTTTTTGCACTTGCAGCGCAGACTAGCACAGTTGTTGTGGGAAATCCATGTTTGGGACACATTAGGAAAATCACACTGACGCTGTTCGTTAGCAGAGGTCCTAAACTGAGTATGTTGAAAATCTGGTGACAAATGTCCATAAAATGACTGTGTTACCAGTGTGCATTGCGCAGATTCCACACATGCTTGTAACTTCGCACATTTGCAATATTTTCACGCCATATTGTCAACATTGCCTTTTTTCCCCACCTCCTTATGAACAGTGCAGCTGTCATTTTGCACATCCTGGCCGAAATGTGTTTTTGCACTTCCGGCACACAGTTGCGTGGTTATTGTGAGAAATTACTGTTTGAGACACATTAAAAAAATCACAGTGACACTGTTCATTAGCAGAGGTCCTAAAATACCTATGTTGAAAATTTGGAGATGAAAGTCTATAAAGTGACTGTGTTATGAGCTTGCATTGCGCAGATTCCACGCATGCATATAACTTTGCACATTTGTAATATTTTCACTCCAGATTTTCAACATTGTCATTTTTCCCCACCTCCTTATGAACAGTACAGTTGTCATTTTTCACATCCTGGTCAAAATGTGTTTTTGCAGTTCTGGCATAGACTGCCGTGGTTGCTGTGGGACATCAGTGTTCAGGACACAGTAACAAAACCACAGTGACGCTGTTCATGATCACAGGTCGTTAAATGCCAATGGTGAAAATCTGGTGATGAAACTCCATAATATTACTGTGTTACCTGCATGCGCTGCATGGTTTCCACGTATACTTGGAACTGCAAGCATTGTTACTATTCCCACTACACATTTTCAACATTGCCATCTCTTCATACCTCCCAATGGATGGTACAGCTGTCATTCTGCACGTCCTGCCCGATCTATGTTTTCATACATGTGGTGCAGAATGGCACTGTCACTGTTGGAAGTCACTTTTCAGGACATATTGACAAAATCACATTGCCACTGTTCTTGAGAAGAGGTCCCAAATGCTTTTATGAGGCGGGCTGACAAAAAGGCCATGTTCAAAATTTGTACTATGGATACCAACAAACGCCTGAGGCATTAGGGTTTCTAACCATAACGTCCTACCCTGCACAGACAGACAGGCATCAGAGTTTGCCTTTGGATTGCCAACTGTACTGCTCATGCCATCCCACCCCAACCCCCCACCACTGACAGGCATTGAGATGTACCTTGGACTCTTCGTCCCAAGACTTCACACCATTCTCCTATGCTGCACCCATTTCAACATATGTACTTTTGGAATGGGCTGACTGTAAAGCCAAACACCCTAAGGCACAGGTCAACACATCTTGCTGTCTGCAGAATAGGGTAAGGTTACATGGCTTGACCATCATGGGTCATACCCCACATCCTGTCCATCTGTACAGCATGGAGGTGCGGCTCATGTCAAGTTCACTACTTCACTGCCATTCCTATTCTGTATCTGTCTAACTCCTGCATTTCTAATGCTAATACCAGCAAGCAAACATTCGGCATTGACAAATGCTTGTTATGAGCTAGAGTACGTGCAAGCTATTTTCCTTCTGTAGTTCTCAAATGATGCCAAGGGCATTAAAGAAAGTGACTGAAATAACTGCAGACATTGGGTACAGCTGCAAGATACTTTTGTAATAACCCTGATGATACCACATCTGCTATTAGGGTGTTAGCTAAGGCATGCATGTCCTGGGAGACACTCTATGTCTAGAGGTATGATGGACTGCTCACCAGAGGGCTCCTCTACAATAACATCCACTGCATGCATCCTGGATGCCCAACTGTGGGGCAAGTGCAGCTCAGATCTCTACTCTGACAGGAATAAATCACACTACATAGTGTATTAAGCAATAGTTACTTTTTATAGACAAGTCAGCAGTTATATGCAAGAATACCAGTCCCAAGACACTCTCCTTGTTGCCACTGTACAAACAGATTTGATCCTGACTCAAGGCATGAGTCAGGATTTTGGGGGCCCCTTAATAAAGGCTGCACCCATCGGTCACAGCAGGAGCCTCACAACACATTCTGTTTGATTTCACACATGGCTGCACACACACCAGTGGGTGAGGTCATACTTCAGGTCAGAACTTGATCTTTTCTGTACAAATTCATTAGCTTTCACACTATGCTATAATATTAGGGTTTCTGAAGGATTTACACTTCTCTGTCCCTATAGTGCCTGCTCCTCTAGTGAAGAAGGAGGCACCCACTCTTGTAGAGACAAAACTTCTAGGACTATGATAAGCACATTAGTGCCCATGACACAATTTCATATATATCTAGTACATGTGTGTGCTCTGTTTCATACAAACTGTTCTTTGTTAAGGATTATGTGATGAATTGATATATCTGTTTTTAAACACTGCCATTGTCCAATGAAAAAAGCTTTTTAGTTGATGTCACAATGCTGTAATAATGGAGGGACTATTTAAATATTTAATTTCTTTAGTAGCATCAGCCTTTGATAAAGGGTCCTGCTGGATCTGAAACATGTCAGCTGGGCACTTCTTTGTTTTTATACATTATGTAAATAAAATTAATTTGCTGCTATTCATGGAGTCGGTGCAATATGTGGTGGTGAGTGCCCGAGTTCTTTCTGTTTGAATGAGACATACACATGTATAGGTACATACATACATACACACACACAACCACACACACACACAAACACATACACACACATGCACACACACACACACACACACACACAAACACACACAAACACACATACACACACACACACACACACATACACACACACACATATACACATACACATACATCCTATGCAATGGGCACCTGAGGGATAACTTTTTTATTTGCACAAGAAAAGTTTGAGCTTGAGTAACCTCACAAGTCAAGTAAGCCATGAGTGATGTGCCTGAGGTTAAGCTGCTCGGCTGCAAGTAAAAAAGTTATCCTACAGGTGTCAAGGCTGCATATGAAAATTTATGCAATAGGGAAGACTCTGTAAGTGGGGGTAGTTTACTTTTTTTAATACAAAATATGGAGGACTTTTTTGCTCTCTGCTCTGAATTTAGGCGCTAAACGTAAAGGTTGCTATTTGTTTCTAGGATGTGGTGTGTCACTAAGATGTTCCGACATCTGGATGTCAATTTCTGTTGGTGGAACTTGTGGACTTTGGCAAATGTTAGGACAAAATGGTGGACATTCTTAACAAGCAGTTAGTAGGAGCCCTGGAATCCAGGCATTTGGTCCTTATAAGTGGCAGCTGGTGTTGTAGAGTTGATTTTTTTTTTGTTTAATTGCAGTTACTCAGAGAGCAGACAGTGGGTTAGGCCTACTATGTGGGAGCATGATGTTTTAGTGAGCAAATGTGTGGGTGGGAACAACCTATGTCAGAATCTGAAGTGATGACACAAAAACCATGAAGAGAAGAGGAAACGTAAAGAGAAAATATATATTTCGTTTAAAATACATTTAAAAAAAATGTACAGTCTGTTTTGTTTTGTCCATGTTTTTGGCAGGTAAGTGAACAAGCAGGCAGCTTGTTGGGTAGGCATGGATAAACCTTGGAATGCTAAAAGAAAACCAGTGGAAAGAAGAATAAAGTTAAAGGGACAGTATGAGCTTTTTGCTGATGGTTTCAGTGTCCTGCTAAAATAATATCTGCAGCTGCATCAGTTAATAGCCTCCCCATACAAGTGTCATCAGTTCAATATATAATAATTTTTCATTGACTTACCTTACCTGTTTTCCTGACCCGACATAAACTCCAGCAGACTGCAGGAAGATGCATGACCAAACTGGCACCAAAGTGCCCCAAACTCTTCCATTGATGAGTTTTACTATTTAAAAGGGCTATGAGCCTATGATATGTATTGATAGTGGCCAGTGTTCTGAATGCCAGAAAGTTACTAATTTATCAAAATGAGCTCTGTAACATAATTCATTTTAACCTTGAAATGTAAAGCTGTGACTCTGGGCATGAGCATTTGCACCAGTGCTAGTGTACCTGACAGGAGTCACAGCTTTACATTTCAAAGTTAAAATGATGTTACAGCTCTCATTGTGACAAATTAGCAGATTTCTAGCATTCTGGACACTGGCCACCATCAGCATATATCATTGGGTCATAGCACTTTCAAAAAGTCAAACTCATCAATGGATGAGTTTTCAGATGCTTCAGCAGCATGTTGGTCATGCACGTTCCTTCCCAAATGGATAACTGGAGTTTGTCGGGTCAAGAAAATGAATAAAAAATGATAAATCAAAGAAAAAATGTTGTATTTTTTTTTTTTGAAATTCAAAATGCTTTATTTATTTTCAACACTTCCACCAAGTGACCACTTTTCCACACAACAAGACATAATACAATTGGTTACACAACCAGACAGAAAAACATGCAACATGCAACAATGCCTCCTCCCACCCCCACCCTCACACCATGGTATCAGCAATTTATTGTACAAATGGTGCGCCAACCTAAAACAGATGAAGCCAGCTATATAGGATACAAGGTCTGCAGTTTACTTCAGATCTTCTCAAACCTAGGTGAATGGTTATGGACACTAGCAATGACCCTTTCTACCCAAAGATTAGCCAAAAGCTCCTGCAGCCATTCTGAGTAGGTAATGGTCTCACTATCCAGCCAGTGTCGGAGTACTAACTTCTTTACTGACATTGCAATCAGGGCTAAATGATACTTCCTGTTAGTGA
Source organism: Neoceratodus forsteri (assembly GCA_016271365.2). NCBI lineage: Eukaryota > Metazoa > Chordata > Ceratodontiformes > Ceratodontidae > Neoceratodus > Neoceratodus forsteri. Next base: position 794,803,633 of record CM028136.1, read on the forward strand.
CAGATTTGAGGGAATAATCCTCAACTAGGCAGGCAGCAGGCTCAATGTAATCAGCTACCCCCAACAAAGGATCTGCTTTCTGTTTGATGAGGGACCAGAGTGGAGCAACCTTTTGGCATTCCAAAAAAATATGAATTAAAGAACATACTTCCTGCATACAACATCTGCAGGTAGGGTAGGGGACATACTCATCTTAGCCATTCTAACTCAGCCTGTCCTGAGATATGAATCTATGGGTATCCTTCCAGATCTTGGTCCAGTTGAAGGTCTTATCTGGGACTTGAGCATTCCAGTAATTAGAAGATCTGTCCAATTGTGGGTATGCCCTTTCAAGCAGCTTAACATAGATGCCTGAGATGGCATGAGGCTCCATGGCTATTATCCTAAGTGACTGCAGGAACCATCCCTCTTCTTCTGCTTCGTGTTTTAACTGGGGTTTAACCAACATGTGCCTGAGCTGGAATACTTTGAAACCTGAGTGGACCCCTAAGTTGTAATGTCTAATAATATCCCCTGAAGTCAGAAACCACCCATTATGCCACAGATCAGCTATTGACACTCCTGCCATCTGTGGCAACCAGGAAGCTTTAACATAGTCTCATCCAATCTTAAAATTTGGGTTGCCTACTATAGGCTGATTAGGATCCTGACTATGTCTGTAGGACAGAAATGCACACATCTGGGAATGGACTTTTATGGAGACCCTTATCAGTGTGTTTCCCAGTTCTAATAAGAGCAGCTTGGTGGGAATATGCAAGAGAGTCAGGGTGGATAGGCCCTGATCAGTTATCATAGCCTTTTCCATTGTTAGCCACAAGGGCTTATACTGATCTGAGCCCGTTTCCTCTTCCCTCACCAGCCATCTCAGGTATTTCACAGAATGACTTGCCAAATAGTATAATTTGAAATGGGAGAGTTGTAACCCCCCCCTTTACTCTTAGGGACAGTTAATTTACAATAGGCCCTGTGGGCTGGTTTGCCCTTCCATATAAAGTTAGTTATCAAGGATTGTATTTTAGAGAACCAGGTCTGTGGCAGCCATACATTCAGCATGTTGAGGGGGTAGAATATGTGAGGCAGTATATTAATTTTAATTAAACTTATTCTGCCCCAAAGCGATAATGGCAGCACCGTCCATCTATCCAGTTCCTGTTGAATCACATATAATAGGGCATCCAGATTACATTCCCTCTAGAATTTGGCCTCCCTGGTTAGGAAAATACCCAGGTATTTAAATGTTTTAGATTCCCATCTTAAACCTAAGTCATCCACTTCATGCCTGTGGGTAGCCATATTAAGGGGGAAAACTATCATTTTTCTAGGTTCAGTTTGTAATTTGATAATAGGCCCAATTCTTTGATCAGGCTCAAGGCCTTACTAATGGAGGCCCTAGGGTTTGATAGATGGAGAAATATGTCATCCGCATATGCTGATAGCTTGAGTTCTTGTGTCCCTATTGTTATCCCCTGTATCCCTGATTCCATTTTGAGCTGTGCAAGAAGGGGTTCCAAATATAGGTTAAATAAGAGGGGGATGGGGGCAGCCCTGTCAAGTGCCTGAAGAAAGAGGGAAATAGGAAGAAAAAACTCTGTTACAGTATATCCGGGCACTAGGCCTAGTGTATAGGGCCAACAATACTTTTTTCTACTGAATGCACTTTATATGGGGAGGTTATTCACTGATATGGATGCAGATATAATTTTAGCAGGATACTAAAACCATCTGCAAAAAGCTGACAATGTCCCTTTAAAGTTTTTTAAATATATTTTTGAATGTTGTTATGTTGCAGTCTGCACTAACTGAATGCTTTTTTAACACTGGAAAGTTGAGCCTACTAGCACTAAGCTACTGTAGGTGGACGAGCTGCAGTACTGTCTCACGTAAAAGTAAAAGGGTCTTAAACCAGTGTCAGTGTGGGGATGATTGATAGCAGCCATTTAATAAATGTTGGGTTCCAAGATTTATTCCATATACGTGGAAATAAATTTTATTATTTTATGGTTTCTTTGTATAAGCCCCCCTACCCCACGAGGTGGGCTTACTGTCCCAGTTGCCCCCCCCCTTTAGGTTTAGCTTTGAGACTGTTTCTGTCCTCTGCCCAGAGGGGTGGTGTTTTGGGTTGCTATGTTGCTGGAAGAAAGGAGGGAGGAGAGAGATAGAGAGAACGAGAGAGCAAGAGAGAGACAGAGAGAGAGAGAGAGAGTCGGTGGGTTTGGATAGGGCAAGTATAGCCGGGGCCTAAACCCCTGCCCCAGAAAGTACTGGCCTGGGCAGCAGCGGTGCATCATGTGGTGTTTCCATGGGGGAGGGTGGCAGGAGTTGGTGACAGTTGGGGTCAGGGGAGCCTTTGCCATTACCAGAGCATAGGAAACAGGAAGTGGAAAGAAAGTCTGTAACAGCAGGAGGCTGGGTTCACTGCACCCTAAATATGTGGAGATATGGCAGTGGGGCTGTCATGTTGGTGACTGGGCCATGACAGGGCCCCTTGGAGGTGGCAACTCTGGGTGGTCAATTCCCATGTGGCACACTGCTGGGGGTAAGGTTGGAAGAGCTGCATTCCAGCCTGCCGTGCCCATGTCTGGGGCAGGACCCATGTCAGACCAAAGAAGGAATGCAGGGGGAAAACTGTAACAGAAGGAGGGATCCATTCATCAATCTCTGGGGGTTTTAAGCCACTGCTCAACCAGGCATGGAGGAGGGAAACAGCACCTGGTTTGGGAGTCTGGAGAAAGGATATGGAGTAGCTGCGGTAGGGAATTTAGGCTACATCAGTCCCCGGTTCCTATAAGATCCGGAGGTGGGGGGAGTTAGGCACTCCCCTGGTTATAGTGGTTATTGTGTAATCATATTTGGAAGGTGCGAGCTTTGATTCTGGCTTGCAGATCTATGCTTGGAGCCTGTTCTGGTCTATTTTCTAGGCCTGAGATGATCTAGCTGTTCTGGTCCTTTAGTAACTTTGTGCCCATTAATCCCATATTCTCTTAGCCCTATGGAGCTGCCCCATATATATTTATTTTTTATAATCGTTAATATCTTCTAATTGAATGTTCCTATATTTCCTTTTATATGGCTTGTGCTGGGTTATTTAATGAACTAACTTAATCATTCCCTTCAAAGAAGGTTTTCCATCTCCTTTGCCACTTGTGCATGATCAGAGGGGTGCAGTGGCATGTGGGCCAGCATCAACCCGGTAAGAGGAGACTTTCTTAGTGCTTGAAATTCCATCTGCCAGGTAAGGCCTTCATTTTATTTCTGAAGCTATGTGCTATGTGCTGGAGGGACTCAGGTTCCGTGCCCCCCTTACATTTTTACCATCAAGTCCCCTAGACAGAATAGGGGGCAGAGGGGGTTACAGACATGGGAGCTCGTCCAGGATTTATCAATAGTATCTATGATTTCAGCACTGCTGAGTGGATTGGAAAGAGATGGGAGTACAGCCACTGTCGTGGGCCTGGCTATGTTTGGTGCAACCTTGTGGGCCACCATTACGAGTGTTGGAGTGTTCTTCTGCCTGTGTGTATACCTAGAAAGGTACCTGCTATCTGGAAGGGATGGTCAGGTAGGGTGAGGCGGTACCTGGGATTGGGTCACTTCTGGTAGTGCTGGGAAGTGTGAGAAGGAGGCGCCAGTTTCCTCCAAGCTTGTGGTGGAGAGACGCATCAAGTGAGAACCTACTAAAAATGGTTAGAAAATGCCCTTCAGAGGAGCCCTGCACTACTATCCCCACCTCATTGTTGATCTGGCTGTGGAAGTCAGCAGGGAGAGGTGTGGCAAAAGAAAAATGCAACTGATGTGGTTATCGAGGTGAGGGAGTTGTGCAGCTGCTACTGTGCTCGGTCTGCTCCAGTGGGTTAGCTGTTGGAATCTGCAAAGTCACCCCCTTTGGTTATGCTTTGCCTTATCCAGTTAGGGCACCTGTGGGCACTGCTTCGTTATTTTCTCAAGGAAGCTTGGATATAGGTGCAGAGACCAAGGCATCAGCCTCAACCATAGAGCCAAGTCAGAGGCCCCAGATGTCATGGTGGAGGCTGTGAAGGAAACCACCAGTGAGGGTGCTGTGGAACACAGACATTTGCCCAGTCCCACAGCACCCACTGCTGTCAACTATCCCCATGGCAGAAAGAGAGATAGAGGACAAGGATCAGTATCTGGTGACACCCCAGGGCCCAGAGGGTCAGATGCAGGTTCTTTACTTGGCGATGGTGGCTCATCAGGTGCTTCAAAGGAGGAGACATCATATTTGTGCACATCTGGATGTGTAAAGGAGGAAGAAGCTGAGGATGAGGTTGTATGGGAGGTGTCAGCTCCATTGCCCCTGGACAAGAATTTAAGCAGTACCAGTTTGCTGACCAAGAAGTGTGTAGGGCCATCCCTCAGCCTTATGTGTGGCCTATGTTAAAGTTGCCTGACAACACCCTGAGTCTTCTGGTACTGTGCATGGCCATTCATGTGAAGATGGATGGTTTGTTAAGTAGAGATTCCTTGAATGTTCCTTACTGAACCCAGGTGTGGCTGGAGCCTGGAACAGCCTGACGTAGCAGCGTGTGAGACCTACCCCAGTAGTAGCAAGTGGAGAGGTAGGTACAATGGAGGATTCATCTGGACTACTCCACTGCTGAGTACACCTATGTCCCTGAAAGACTGTAGGACATTATTGAGGAAAAGCGGTCGTATAGGGTATTCTGGGGCATGGTGCAAAAGCTTCAGTAGTGGTCAGAGGCAGCTAGCCAGCCCACCCAGGCCATCCTCCAAAAAGCAAGATCTCTGTGTTTTTCCACGCCTTAGGCTGGACTCACTTTATTTAAACATTATGCCCTTGTGCAAGATGTGACCAGTTGCCGGATGAAGTACTGTGTGGTATCTATGGATTCCTTCACCAAGGAGACCATCAAGCCAGATCCAGATTATTATTATCCCCATGGCAGAGGGTCTGCCATCTAAAAAGTGAACACACAGCACATTTGTCATTTACCAGGACTGTCCTGTTTCAGCAAGTGATGCTCTTCAGTGAGAGGTAATGAAGTTCTAAGAGTATTGTGCCAAGTGGCGGTCGCTCCAGGACTATCCCCATTTTCAGGGTTTGGAACTGTTGGACTGAACCGCTGAGACTGTTGTGGTTAGAGGTTAAGAAAAAAAAAGAAATATTTCTAATTGGTTGCTCCCATTTGAACAACCCCTAAATGGTATGTTTAACTGTACTATCTCTACCTCAAGAAATGAATGCAGAGAGGGCGAATGCATTGTGTGAGTGGGCGAGAGAGTGGTGTGTAAGTGCTTCCTTTTATTAAGATAGTAATTGTTGGCATGTTAAAATGTTTAATATTTTGGATGGTAACTTTTGTTGAGTGACAGCCTGGCTATAACATTTGCACTATGTTAACTTTTAGTTCTAATTTTGATAAACCTCAGTGCTGAACTCACTCCACAGGGCAGTGTAGACAATGGGTCCGGGAGGTTTAGGTTTCTTGGCATGCTCTGGGGGAATGCTTGGCCAGGTGGGAAGTGCGCATTCTTGTCCTGTATTGAGGCCCTCTTGGAATGGCCCCCTGCCCCATTTCCAGTAGGAAAAGGTTTAAAGGAAGGGGAGTGTCAGCCCCCCCCCCCGATGTGGCAGGCTTACTATTCTGGATGCCCCCCCTTTAGGTTTAGCTTTGGTCCTGTTTTTGTGCTCTGCCCTATATAAGATCAGGGCTGCTTGGAGAAAGGGGGGGGAGAGAGGGGGGGAGTTGGCGGATTTGGACAGGGAAAGTGTGGCCGGGGCCTAAACCCCAACAGCCCAGAAGGTACCGGCCTAAGCAGCGGTGGTGTGTCATCATGTAGTGTCTCCGTGGGGAGGATGGTAGGAGTTGTCAATAGCTGGGATTGGGGGATCATTTGCTGTTACCGGTGGGTAGGACACAGGAGGTGGAAAGAAAGTCTGTAACAGTTGGAGGTTGGGGTGCTTGCACCCTGAATACATGGAGCTATGGCAGTGGGGCTGTCATGGTGGTGGCAGGGTCGCGACAGGGCCCCTTTGATGTGGCAGCTCCAGAGGGGTCAATTCCTGTGTGGCACACTGCTGGGGGTAAGGTTGGAGGCCCTGCATTCCAGGATTTGCTTTACCGGGCCTGCCGTGCCCATGTCTGGGGCAGGACCCATATCAGACCCCAGAAGGAATGCAGGGGGAAAGCTGCAACAGAAGAATGGAGCTGTTTGTCAAACTCTGGGGTTTTTAAGTCACTGCTCAACCAGGCATGGAGGAGGGAAAAAGCACCTGGTTTGGAGATCTGGAAAAATGATCTGGAGCAACCGCATTATAGAATTTAGGCTGCATCAGGCCCCAGTTGCTATAAGGTCCAGAGAAGAGGGGAGTTATGCACTCCTCTGGGCATGGTGATTATTGTTTAATCATATTTGGTAGGTGTGAGCTTTGATTCCGGCTTGCAGATCTATGTGTGGAGCCTGTTCTGCTCTATTTTCTAGGCCTGTGGTGATCTAGCTGTTCTGGTCATTAAGTATCTTTGTGCCTGTCAATCCCATATTCTCTCAGCCCTATGGAGCTGCTCTATATATATTTATTTTTTATAAATCATTAATATCTTCTAATTAAATGTTCCTATATTTCCTTTTATATGACTTGTGCTGGGTTATTTAATGAACTACAGTGGCGTGAAAAAGTATTTGCCCCCTTCCTGATTTTCTCTATTATTGCATATTTGTCACACTGGATGTTTTCAGGTCTTTAGAGAAAATGTAATATTAGATAAAGGGAACCTGAGTGAACAAATAACACTTGTTTTTTTTTTTTATTTCACTTATTTAATGAAAAAAAGTTAACCAACACCAACTGGCACTGTGTGAAAAAGTAATTGCCCCCTTACACTTAATAACTGGTTATGCCACATTTAGCTGCAATGACTGCAACCAAACACTTCCTATAATTCAATATCAGTCTTTCACATCGCTGTGGAGGAATTTTAACCCACTCTTCCTCGCAGAACTGCTTTAATTCAGTAACATTCGGTAGGTTTTCGAGCATGACTCTGCTCAAGCTTCAGGTCCTGCCACAGCACCTCTATTGGGTTTAAGTCTGGACTTTGACTAGGCCACTCCAAAACTTTAATTTTACTTCTTTAGCCATTTCTGATGTGGACTTGCTTTTGTGTTTTGGATCATTGTCTTGCTGCATGGCCAACTACGCTTCAGCTTCAGCTGACGGAAGGATGACCGGACATTCTCCTTAAGAATTTTCTGGTACAGAGCAGAATTCATGGTTCCTTTAATTATGGCAAGTCATCCAGGTCCTTAGGCAAAGAAGCATCCCACACCATCACACTACCACCACCATGTTTGACTGTTAGTATGGTGTTCTTACTGTGGAATGCTGTGTTTGCTTTACACGAGACATTATAGGATCCATGTCATCCAAAAAGTTCCACTTTGGACTCATCTGTCCATAGAACATTTTCCCAAAAGGCTTGTGGATCATCCAGGTGCTTCTTGGCAAATGAGAGATGAGCATTTATGTTCTTCTTGGTTAGCAGTGGTTTCTGCCTTGCTACTCTCACATGAAGCCCATTTTTGCCCAGTCTCTTTCTGATTGTGGAGTCGTGACCACTGACCTTAGCTGAGGCAAGAGAAGCCAGCAGTTCTTTGGATGTTGTTTTAGGATCCTTTGAGACTTCCTGAATGATTTTACGCTGCGCCTTGGAGTAATTTTGGCAGGCCGCCCACCCTGGGAAGATTCTACTGTTCCAAGTGTTCTCCATTTGGAGATTATGGCTCTCACTGTGGTTCGATGGAGTCCCAGAGCCTTAGAAATAGCTTTGTAACCCTTTCCAGACTGATAAAGGGCAACAAATTTTTTCTGATCTTTCAGGAACTTCCTTTGATCATGGCATAATGTGCTTGTTGAATCTTGTGCTGGCAACGTGACTCTGATGGTAAGGGTCAAAATAAGTGAGATTTATATTGAGCAGGGCTGGCTGTAATCAAGCCTGGCTGTGTTCAATCAGCTGACTCTAATTATCCCTTTAATTGGGTTGATTTAACTAGGGGCAATTACTTTTCACACAGTGCCCGTTGGTGTTGTTTAACTTTTTTTCATTAAATAAATGAAATAAGTAAAAAAAAAGTGTTATTTGTCCACTCAGGTTCCCTTTATCTAATATTATATTTTGTCTAAAGACCTGAAAACATCCAGTGTGACAAATATGCAATAATAGAGAAAATCAGGAAGGGGGCAAATACTTTTTCACGCCACTGTAGTTTGATCGTTCTCTTCAAAGAAGGTTTTCCATCTCCTTTGCCACTTGTGCTTGATCAGAGGGGTGCAGTGGCATGCAGGCCAGCATCAGCCCAGTAAGAGGAGGCCTTCTTAGTGCTTGAAATTCCACCTGCCAGGTAAGGCTTTTATTTTATTTCTGAAGCTGTGAGCTATGTGTTGGAGGGACTCAGGTTCTGTGCCCACCCTTGCATTTTTACCATCGAGGATCCCTAGACAGACTACAGGGAGGATGGGGTTACATTTGTTCATGCCTTTTGCATAAATATAAATATATATCTATATCTATCAATGTGTAGTGTATATATATATATATATATATATATTGTATATATATATATATATATATATATATATATATATTATATATCTATATATATATATATATATATATATATATACATATATATATATATATATGAGGGGATATAACATAGCCGACTGAAGATATCATATTTTATCTTCGCGAGGCCAATGATATCATGATATCTCACTTGAGTGGCGGTTGCGAAAGTGAGCTATCATGATGTCATTGCTGGCCTCAAGTGAAGAGCAACATGATATCTTCAGTCGGCCATGTCATATTCGGTTTATACTATGTATGTTTTGGGCTGCATTCAACAAAAGCTCCAAATGTGCACTTAATACATTGCACTACATAGAGATGTTGGCTGTTTCCAACACAAATCTGTAGTATGTCTATCAGCACAACAGATGCATATGTTGTTTAAAATATATATATGTAGTTGATCCTGCTACTTTAAAATTATTATGCCAAAATATGTCTGATTCTGGCTAACCTTGCCCTGACCACCCCAATACAACTCTCTATAGCCCATCCCTCAAAAGAGCAGATTACATATATTCTTAAATAAAATTGTTTCATGTTGCTGTGACAGTACCTGAGATTTCAATATTGTTGCGCTCGGTCACGCTTACATTTCAATGCGTCTGATCTTGTCACGCACTCAAAGTTGAAGATGGGGAAAGCGAAGTCGAGGATCAACTAGATATGTTTAAATTTAATTATTTGTATTAAGATGTAGGCAGGATCAACCAGATGGAAGAGATGTGTGTTTTTTTGGGGAGCATTGTACAGGGACAGAGGAAAGAGAGATGTGTGATGAAAAGTGAAACACTTTCACTTTCATCAGGATGATGTATAGGAACGTGGAGATAAATGTATGACGTAGAACATGAAGATAACAATGTTATCTTCACTGGGCAGTCTAGATATCATTTTTTATCCTCGTATTTATCCCAAAACATACGTTGTATAAATATATATATACATATAGATATATATATATATATATATATATATATTGTATATGTGTATATGTGTATATTATGGTAGCACAGTAGTGCTACCATAGCTAGGGCTGAGTAGCACTTTTAAGGTTAAAGGGTAAAAGTTTGCACCTTAATAGCTTTGCCATTGTTCAACAGATTTGCCTGAAATTTGGCAGACTAGGTTGGGCTTGAAAGATCTTGGGATCTGCCTTCTTTTGTGCCGGTCAGGTATACGGCTGCAGAGTTATTAAGTGACAACCGAAAGCACAATTACGTTTTTTTGCGAATTCTTTGCTCTCACCTACAGGTCGCACAGTTTGTGCGACCGGTCCAAAAACTTCAGGGAACGTGCAGCCGAGGTACCCAATGTGCCTTTTGAAGATTTCATGAAAAATTATTGAGCAGTTCAAAAGTTATTCAAAAAACAAATTCCCATTATAAGTCAATGGGAAAAGTTAACAAAAAGTTTGAAAGTGTCGCAAATGCACTTTTTAGTGTCACAAATGGCCCTAGTAGTGTCGCAAATCCACCATTTTGTTTTCAGTTACTGATCAGAAAAATGATTGGCATTTAAAATTGGGACCCTCTAGGGACACAATTCTTTCTGTGTTCACCTAGTCGGACCCTAAGGATGCCAGCCATGTCTTTATTTTGGGGTTAAACACCCCAGAAATATGTTTTTCAAATTTCTGGAAAGAGTAGTGTCGCAAAGTAGTGTCGCACTTGCGACACTTTCACAAATTTTTGTGAAAAGTGTTGCAAATTGCGAAAGTACTTTTCCAGACTATGGCAAAAATGACAGGAATTCTTTGCAACCCTGCTGCGAAAGAATGGTTTGTTCTTTTGGGCTGAAATTTGGAGGGAAAGCAGAGCAGCCAACATCTCACAGATGTGCCTTTTCATGGTTTGGTAACAAAATATTGCACGGATCCTAAGTTATGGTACTCCAAAGTTGACATTGTTTCCCATAGACTAACATGGTGGCGTACGCCGCGCCTTTCGGTGTGAGATATGGAATTTTTGTCTCGATAATGCGTAGCCCACATAGCCAGGAAAATCATGAATCATATTTTTTTTTTCTGCATCGTATGGTTACTGAGATATAAGCAATTTAGTATTCCAATAGCTCATTTTCCGCTCTGAGGCCCATTATTATGCATACATTCTTTGTACACTCTGTGTTTCTCTATGCAGTTGTTGGGCAAAACCAGGGTGTGCACTTCCGTTACTGTTACCGTTATCACTTACCACTTGTGTTTCCCTACGGGTTTGCATTACCGTTCCCATGTATGCCACCATGTGCATTACCCTTTGCGTTCTTGTTTGTGTATGCACTTGCGTTCGTGTTTCCGTTCCTCTTTACTTTGCCATTATTTCTGCTGTTAACGTTACCATTTGCACTTCCAATTGCCATACTGTGACCGTGCATGTCACGGTTTGCGTTTCCATACGCTCTTGCATTTCCTTTTTCATTTCTGTTTCCTTTGGCGTTATTGTTGCTGTTACCCTTACCATTTACATTTACAATATCAGTAACATGACCATGTGCATTACGGTTTGCGTTTCTGTACGTGCTTGCATTCCCATTTCCATTTCTGTTTCCTTTGGCATTATTCTTCATGTTGACGTTACCATTTGCATTTACAATTGCGGTACCATGCATGTGTGCATTACTGTTTGCGTTTACGTGAGAGCTGCCATTCATGTTTCTGTTTCTGTTAACTTTGGCATTCTTTTTGCTGTAACACTTAACATTTGTGTTTAAAATACTGCTGCCATCACTGTGCGCATTAACAGTTGCATTTTCATACGCGCTTACGTGTCCGTTTGTGTCCCTGTTCACTTTGGTGTCACTTTGCGCTTGTGTTTCTATTAATGTTTCCTTTACCATTTACATTTGTGTTATCATGTGCGTAACTGTTTGCGCTTGCATTTGCATTGCTGTTCCTGTTACTATGTGACAAGATATCATGTTCCATCGCCACCGCATTCCATTCACTATTTATCATCCTCATTCTCAAAAAGAAGGAAATTAGAGGCAAAAAACTCTGTTTAATTAGTTAGGGTTGATGACCCCAACACGCACCCCAATGCTAGTTGGGGGGGTGGGCTGGGGGTATCCAAGGGGGGCTTTCAACCCTAACACCGAATTTCCTCACTTTTGTCACTGTGGAACAACCCTAACTGATGCATTAAATGGATTTTTTTGCCTCTAAAATATATATATATATATATATATATATATATATATATATAAATATACTGTATATATATATATATATATATCTTTATAAAATGGGTAAGAAAAATCTCTGAAAACCCAGTCTTCTGATTGGATGAAACACACCACATGATCATGCATTATTCCACAATGACCACACGCCAGCCCTTCTTTTCATCCATCAGAACTTTCTTGATATTTTATAAGACAGATAATCCACTATAAGGCATGAGGTTGTGCTCTGATATAGTCACACCTTGGGTGGTCAAATGCACTTCCAGGTTACAACAGACTCAATGATCTAAATATATATTGTGGGCCCATAACAGATAAAAATTCACTACAAAAGTAGTATATTTTTGTGAATGTGTTTAATGATGGCACACATATTATTCCCCTTCATATTATGTGGTCTGTAAGCACAGGTGAAATACATATGATGTCAACCAATGTGGAGCATATGTTAGCATTCTGTAGGTCTCTAATAAAAAAAAAATCACCCCTCAATGTGTTGAGCATTATCAATGTTACAGAGAATGATTACATATGCATCTTTTAGATTCCTGGGTAATTGTTCTCTCATAGTGCACACTGTATCATTGTACTCCACCTATCTACTTCTAAATCTATTTATTTATTTATTTAGCTTTTGTTGACCGGGTAAGTGCACTAGACAAATCCTGCCTATTTTCAGGCACGACCCGGGGGGAGGGGTATACAGATGAATGCCAACTGACCTTGAACCAGATTAAGCTGTTGGTGGTATTTTTACTGAATGAGGGAAATTTGGCCAGGACACCGGGGAAATTCCCCTACTCTTTTCGATAAGTGCCATGGGATCTTTAACATCCACCTGAACTACCACCAATCCAGGCAGATGGGACCTCGGCTTAACGTCTCATCCAAAAGATGGCACCTCAGAAGTGCAGCACCCCTCTCATGCTGCACTACAGTGTCAGTACTGGGATATTAACCCAAGTGCCAGATGTGGGAACTGAACCCACAGCCCTCTGATCTCCCGGCTTCAGAGGCGAGTGTGCTACCTACTGAGCCACTGACACTGCTGTTTCTATGCCATGTGACATAATGTCCTGACTGAACAGAAGGTCCATGATGGAAAATGATGGCATGTGTGTCTAACTGAGTGCCTGAGAACATAGTTCTTCCAGCAGTGAAATCAGTAATACATGTGGTAATGTTCATGCCTTGAGAGTTAAATCGCTGAAGCACAATGATGATGCATGAACTGAAGTCAGTCACCCTCAAAGAACAGACAGTACTTCAGCCACATCTGCAGCACTGCCAACCAGTGACAGCACTCCTAAACAATCTACGTAACATAACAGATGTTTCTTGAGGAATATAGACAGATAGCCATAGCATGTCATTAGTTGACTGAGACTCTACATGTCCACATGACAAACATGTGTACTTGCACACATAATTAACTGTGAAGTGCTGTCTAAGTGGAATTCCATAATCGGCCAAGCTATTCATCACACCCTTCATAAATTTAGTCTTAATCAAACTTAATCAGTGTCAGTGGCTCAGTAGGTAGCACACTCGTCTCTGAGGTAGGGAGATCAGAGGGCTGTGGGTTCAGTTCCCACATCTGGCACTTAAGTTTATATCCCAATTCTGACACTGTAGTGCAGCATGAGAGGGATGCTGCAGTTCTGAGGTGCCGTCTTTCAGATGAGACGTCAAACTGAGGTCCCATTTGCCTGGATTGGCAGTAGTTCAGGTGGATGTTAAAGATCCCATGGCACTTATCGAAAAGAGTAGGGGTGTTTTTATTAAGGACATAAGAAACTGATGCAAAAATTACAAAGACATATACATACAGAATTGAAAATTATCAGAGGTGTAATACACAAAAAATACAGAACTAGTGAATCACAATCAATTAAAACAAAAACTTAAGGTGGATCATAACACCAGCTTCCCAATTCCTCCGGAGTTGTAACAATTATTTTCTGGAAAAGATGTCTAACTCTTTCAAGTATAATAACTTTACCCGACTTGTAATCATATGAATGGTTTTTAGCTGTGTCCACCAAGTTTGCTGGAAAATCCAAGTACACCTTGCTAACCAAATGTAATATTTCAAAAAGCTCATAATCACCCTCAGTGTACTACAGTGATATTTCACCCAAACAGTTTTAAAATCACCAAAAACCAATGTATCATAGTCTATGGATCCAAATTCTGAACTATGCAAAAGTGTTGCCAGTGTGGTCCAAAATGTCAGAACATAGGGACAGTCAAAAAATAAATGCTGCTGTGTTTCAAGGAGACCATTACAAGTATCCCTAGGACAAAATCTGTCAGAGATTTGTTTATGTTTATGAGAATTTCTCACATTTAGTATATCATTACAAGAAAGCCAAGTTGTTTCCCACAGATAGTCCAGCAATCTGGGTTCAGTTAATAATTTAAGAGTAAATTCTAAATTAACTGGAGACCCATGAGGAAAAATAAAAGATTCCTAAAATTACCCTCAATAGTATGGTCATAAAATTATTTTTTGGAAACTAACATAACTGTTTCTCTAGTAACATGCCATTGTTCAAAGTCATCACCATATGGCCGGGAATGTATACTTTCCTCCAGAGAGTATGAAAATTCCAATTTCCATCATCCCATAAAGTAATTAAATGCTGTAAGTCATTATACATCCAGAAATGCTAATTTTTAGTTTTTGTTCCAAGAATAGGTTTAACATTGTGAAAAATAAAATTGGTGAAATAAAGGGCTACTAGGTTTACCATATCTAAACCACCATTAACCACCGGAAGGTATGTAAAATTGTGTTTTATGGGGTTAAGCCTGGAGCCCCATAAGGCCTGAAAAAAGAGATTATATGACCAAGTCTCCAGGTCCTGTGATAGTGGAAAAACTGCACTAAGATATAAAAATAAAGGTAGGAACAGAGTTTTGATTAAAATTAACTGCTTTTTTTTGGGAAATCTCCATGTTTTTCCATTTTGTCATAAGTGCAAAACCCTCATTCAGTTTCATACTCCAGTTTAGTTTATCAGCATCTGATTGACCCAAGAAAATACCTAAGATTTTCAAATTATCTTCTATAATGGCAATACCTGCTATTGCAGTATGTTTTTGCAAATCATTCCCTAGCTGCAAAGCCTTACTTTTTTGAATATTAATTTTAGCATTATAAATGGCTGAGTAATCTTTAAAAATATGAAATAATGCATCTCCAGAGTGCGCATTTGCTAAGAAGATGCATATATCATACGCGTAGGCCAACATTTTTGGTACAGATAATGGGTAGATGCTCTGATATGAATTACATCTGAAGATAAATGTATCTTTCATAAAAGTATATCAAGCCCCAGAATGTATAAAACAGGGCTTAATGGGCACCCTTGTTGAACCCCTTTTGATTGCCTAATAATTTTACCCTGAAAACCATTAATCAACATTCTAAAGGTGGCATTTTGATATATTATCTGTATCCAAGATACAAACATTTCAGGAATACCATGATAGCGAAGGGCCTGATAAAGATAGTGATGGGCGATCTGATCAAAGGCCTTCTCTTGATCAATGGAAAGTAAAAAAAACAGATAATTTATTGTCTATACCATATTGTATAATGTCTCTAATAATTTGTATGAGATTATCCATTATGTTCCTAGTTGGGATTGCACAGGTTTGAAATTTGGAAACAACTCGTGGTGTGACTTTATTCAGTCATTTAGTCAAAATCTTAATAAGTATCTTCTGATCAGTATTTAACAAGGATATAGGTCTCCAATTCTGTAAATCTGCATGGTCACCTTTTTTGAAAATCAAAATCACACAAGCCTGTAACCAGTCACAGGTAACATAGCCTGTACTTAGGATTTCATTATAAAGTTCTGTCAGTATAGGTGCCACGATATGCTGGAATTTTTTTATAAAATTCAGATGTAAGGCCATCAGAGCCTGGAACTTTATAAAAAGGAAGTGTTTTTTTATGGCCACTTCAACTTCCAGATGTGTTATGGGTTGAATTAATAATGTGGCCTCAAGTTCAGATAAAGTATGTGGTTCTAAATTAGAAAAGAAGGCATCCTCCGATTTTAAAAATTCAGTGTTGGAAAAAAAAACATCATAAGCAGATTCGGTATATTGCAAAATCTCTGCACTAATCTGCAACATAACCCCGTAGTCAGTTTTAATTCCCCGGATAACTTTTGTATTATTCATTTTTTGATTATATTTGAAAATATCTAAAGATCCCTTATGAAGTCTAGTTCCAAAATGCTGTTCAGTTTCTGAAGATCTAGCCCTATCATAAAGGTATTTTTTCATATCTGACTGTAATTTGTCTATTTGAGAGGTATAACAGTGTTTAGTAGTAGTTTGTAAGGAAATTAATTTAAAGAGCTTCTGTCATAACTGTAAAAAAAATAAGTAAGCAGCCTCACTGCATTTTTTACCCCTTGAGTAAAAGAAATGTTTGAAGTCAAGCTTTGATTGCATCCACCAATCTAATAGTGAATCATAGAAAACTATGACTGAAAGGCGTACCTTAAACAGTTCTAAACACTCCTGAGAGAGAGAGAGAGAGACTTTCCCTAGTCAAGAAAGAAGCATTTAACTTCCATAAACCTCTACCCATGCATCTGGTGTCACCTAAATTAACTACAACATGTAACTCCATATGATCAGAAGTAGCATTAGCTGCAGTCCATGCACCTTGTAAGTGACTTTGCTCTGAGACAAAAATAAAATCAATCCTAGTAGAGACTGAGTTTCTATAGTATGTATGTCCCCCTTTGGGATGAAATTGCCTATAAGAGTCAATCATCCTAGCAGTCTGCATAATAGAATTTAAAGTATTAGTGTCACAAAAAAGTTTTGAAGTTAAACCAGTTTTGTCTTTTAAATCCAAGGGACAATTAAAATATCCCCCAATGATAACCAATTTTGCAGTATGTAAGTAGGGCCTCAGAACCTGGAAAAGTGAAATCCTTAGACTCTTAGTTTGTGGAGCATAAATAGTTCCAATCCTAATAGAGACTTTGTCTAAAAGAATATCTAGTAGTAATTATCTTCCTGGCTATAGATCTAAGACTTAAAGAACTTTTAAATCCCCAAATTTGAAAAGTATTCCAACACCAGAACAAGACTCAGTCCCCAACAACCAAAAATAAGGCCCCCCAAGGCCATGATCATTGGACAAGAGTAATGTCAGATGTTGTCCTTAGCCTGGTATCCTGCAAAAGAAATACATTCACTTTAGTTAACTGCAAGGAAGAAAATAAGGTATGCCGACGCTTGACATTCCGTATACTGTTAAAATTTAAGGATAACAAATGTAAATCAGTAACAGCCAGAGTCAAGGAAAAGCATTTCTAAACATGTTTCTTCCTTGTTCTTTTATAGGCTTTCCCTTTTTGTGTTCTTCTTCTCCTCCTGATGCCCCTTTGTGAGAAGAGGCTACTGAGGACTGTGGCACTTGGACAGCTGGTTCTGATTTCAATATGATATTTTTTCTGCAATATAAAATATGTAAGGAAGTGTCTGTCAGGAGAAAATGCTGTCTTGCTGAAATTGACACGTCAAAACTCCCCAGGGATATGTTCAAAGGGCAGGAGGTAGCTTAAACTGCAGCTATCTGATCTGCAATTACTTTGTTAAGTTTTCTTTGAAGCCCAGGAAATAAAATATCCATTCCTGATGTCCTCAGGGAAATCCTTTGATTTGCACTAGGTGACATAAAGGAAGGAGAAAATGAATGTGTTGGGGTGTCTCCCAAGATAGCCAGTAATTACATCAAGGGGTCTTTGATGTCTGTGGGAAACAGATCATAGACTGTTTCAAGAAGCCCAATATGCATGTGTTGGGGGATGTCCTCTAAGGAAGCCAGAATTACATCAAAGAAGCTTTGATGTTGGTGTGAAGCAGATCACATACTGGTTTTGGCAAGATTCATCGGTCACCTATTTTGTTAAAATATCTTATTAGGACATTCTGTGTTATAAAATATAAATTTTAATACACCAAGGTGGAGTTAGATGACCTCAGAGAGAAGGCCGGCTCAAGACTGCTTTTAAGATACTGAGCAGACCTCACAGAGAGAAATTATTTTCTGACTGAGAAAAGAGGAACAACAAAACACTGAAAGATTAAGAAGTAAGGAGACCTTTGATAAGACCAGTCTGAGTGTATGTATTGTAGGAATTTTCACTTTAAAACCTATTTTGTTTTTAATATTGTACGTGTTGGGATATCTTGTTCTATATTTTACTGTTTTCCTATTTTACCTATTTTAAAGTAAAGATATATATTTAAAAAAACAGAAACTGCCTGGTGTGCCTTGAAACTTCTTTTCATATAAGTGAAGCTTAGATGGTTATAACTGACACTGTGCATGTGCTTATTGTGATACCAAACTGGGAAACAGATAAGAGTTCTCTAGGTCTTGCATAGAGTTCTAAGAGTTCATTTTGTTATACCTGGTTAGGTGCCCGTAGGCAAAGATATCTGGTCCCCTGAAGACAGAATTATCTGAGCCTAACAATTGGGTACACTAACAAGAGGTTATCAGTTTGAATCCCTCCAGAACTTAGGACAAAGGTGACTCGAACCCACAAAACAGACAAGAGGGTTACCTTGTTCTGTTAAACTGTTCACAATTCTACGCTCAGAGGTTGGCACTTTGGGAGTAGAGGGCTGACCAGCTAAGTGGGTTTGTGACAGGCAAATCAGATTCTTCACTCTCCTCAGTGTCACAATTTTGCAAAGCTGCATAGCTGTTCCTAGTTCTAAGAGAGTCTCTTCTGCATAGTTTTGGTTTAGGTTGCTGCTTGTCTTGTTTCCTTTTTCCTCCTACCACCACAAAGTCATCAGCCGGGAGCATCGGGGGGGGGACATGACAGCAATATCCATAGATGAAATGCAGTCCTTCTGTATCTGTATCTGTAAATCCATCGTGGTACAGCCACCTGTGATACAGAGGAATCAGTTTGTTCTAAAACAGCTGCCTCTGATGGATTTGGGTTAAGCTGTTGGACTGGAAGAGAAATCAAGGATTGAGTTTTGTGTTGTTTCTTTTCTTGTGCTTCCAGGACCATCTCCTCTTGGTCATAAAAAGAGCCTTTATTATGAGCAGCCCAAGGGCACTACCTATATGAATGTCCTTTTTCGCCACATAAGTTACAGCAGATAGGATTCAGACAATAGTGACTGGAATGACCAGTTTCTAGACATAAGTCACAGACTCGCACCTCACAAGCATTGCTCAAATGGGTTAAAGAGCCACATCTTTGGCAGGTCTTAGGTTGCCCCGGATAGAAACAAAATTCTCTATCCCTGCCAATAAAAAAACTGCTAGGTAAGTGTTGAATGCCCGAGTCTGTGGTCCAGCCCCATGTCCATATATTTTCAGAATCCAGGATAGGATAAGGCCTATCGATGACTTCCACATGTTGTTTTATCCAGTGCAAGATATTAGAAATTTCCACACCTTCATTTTTAAACAAAGTATTGACAGTTTTCCAAACCAGTTTTGTCAAAGGGATAACGATAAAGGGACTCCATGCTGGTGTGTGTTTAAGAGAGTTATATTTCAGCCAGAATTTATCAAGCAAAACAGGAGAGTGAAAACTTACAACAACCTGGGTGTCCCCAGAAGTATTAATAAGTGCCAGGATCTCTGTAGCTGTGAAATGCATTGTGTCTTTAAGTAGCACCCTGTCAATATAAGTTCTATCCAGAGGTATGTCAAGGCCTCCAGCATATTTTAAATGCACAGCATTTTTGCATTTGGCAAGTTCTCCTAAATTAGCAAATAAATCAGACAGCTTAAAAGGTCTGGCTTGAATTTGATGGCCTCACTGAGTTTCATGGTTACCAGCACTGTCTAAATGTGGAGAAGTAGGTAGCTGATTTTTATTAGTATGGCCAATGGGAGCAGTTGTTTTCATCATGTCAGCCCAAGAGGTAGAGGGAGGCTCATTCACAATATGCACTTTAGAAGGAGCGTCATGGTGAGGAGACCAAAAAGCACTTACTTGTGAAACCGAAGAATCCAGTACCTGTTGTGCGTCAGTCCCTAAGCTCGTCTCCATTCCCTCGACCGGCGAAATGCTGGGCACGGCCTCAGCCTGTTTGCTGCTGTAGATATCATCCATAATACAGTCAGTGCAGGCCTCAGAACAGACAGGCTGTTGTAGAGTAACTGAGGGTGTGACAGACGCTGACTCATCTCTCAGTCCTTGAATCTCTGCGGCAGTCGGAATCAAGGTGGAAAACCAAGCTGAACCATCAGCTGTTTCCATCCAGCCAGCTGCGTGTAGAGCTCGATCCAGGGACCAAGCAAGTTGCAATTCCTGTGCACCCATAGAATACAAAAATATGCTTTTACCACTAGTGTGGGCTTCCTGAAAATTCATCAGAAAATGTCCCTTGAGGTCTCAAAATGTAGTAGAGCTTCATCTTCTTTGTGCAGTAAGGTCAGTAACGTTTATCTGCATTGTTTAATGGCCAAAAGTTGATGTTCAGATACCAGTTCTTGCCTCCTATGGGTTGCCCTCAGCATTTCTGTCTTAGGAGAGAGTTGCCTTAAAGCTTCAGCAGTCTGTTGTTGAAAAGCCATAATTTCAGAATGCAGTTGTCCATTATCTCGAGTAACAGTGTCAGACAAAAACAAATCTATCTGTCTGGTGCAGCAACATTCCCAAAGTGCACATGCCTTGAAGACAGGTTAATCCCAGTTTCTTTGTCCTGAGGTTTTAGATCAAAATTCTGAACTCTTTCTCCAGCTCCTACACACCCACCTCCTTGGTCAGCCATCTTGTCCGTCGAAAGACAGACAAGGGTTCCCCTTACTGCAACAGTAGGGGAATTTCCCTGGTGTCCTGGTCAAATTTTCCTCATTCACTAAAACAAATACCACCAACAGCTTAATCTGGTTCAATTTCAGTTGCTTGCCATCTGTATCCCCCCTCCCCCCCAGTCGCCCCCTGAAAAAGGGACTTCTAGGCCCATTGGGCTTACCCGGTCAACAAAATTCAACAAACACAACAAGCAAACAAATTCAGTCACATCCTGTTGGGAATTATCAGCAAACATCCTCAGTCAAGGATAGTTGGACAGAGAAAGCCACAGAGGAGTTAAACTCTGTAAGCTAGCTGCTTGTTCTTGACTACCTCTTATAGCTCTTTTCAGCACATCAGAAAAAGTTGTTGACTTCACAGCACTCAAAAGGTGAACAAACTCTGGCATATGCAAAAGAGCTTGCATTGCAGCATTGGCATAGCAGTTCACTCTAGTGCTATTGTCAAAGATCAGCAGTCTCTCAAGACCAGTACACTTTTTTGCAGGTGGTGACCTGACTTGATCAGCAAGCGACTGATTACCACATACAACAGATGGTGAAGAAACTGAAGTTTTTCTCTGTTTCCTTTTCAACTTAAGTGTTGTGTCCACTGGTACATCTCAAATGGGGATGTATCTAGGAACAGGAATCAGAGTTGCAGTTGGTTGATATAGCGTATGTAGCCAGTTGTATTCCACAATACATTTCAAATCAGCACATACCTTATTCTCTGCAAGGCTGAGTATATGCACACCAGAAGGAGATCTGACTCATGACAAAGCAACATACACCATGCCATCCTTGAAGATTCCCATTCCTATGTCAACAATGGCACTATCAAGGCTAAGTCCTTGAGATTTGTGAATGGACACAGCATAAGCAAGACACAGTGGAAACTGCTTATGCATCACATAGATGTCCTTCACAATCTGAAACTTGACAGTGGATCTGTCAATGGGAAAAAGAACTGTCACAGTTGTCACATTTGATTATGACAAATTCAACAAATGTGTTCTGTGCATTGTACTGAAAGTCAACAATGTAGCCCATTGATCCATTAACCAGCCCACGATCAACATCAAGATTTCTCCACAGCATAACACATGCATTTTTGCATAGTGTTAACACAGCTTCCACACCAGCAGTCCGTGACACACATCAGCTGTGAGTTCTTTCAGTCATTCAACCATTTGTGTTACCTTTGTATGTGTTAGACTAACACTGTCAATTGCATCAAGTGATGTAAATGTAACAATAGGTTGTTCTTTTTGTAGCATAATCTAGTTGAACTCAGCACATTGTTTTAGTCTCAGCAACAAACACACACTACGTTGTCCACTGCTCTGCAGCTGTGTAAATAGTTTGCATGCTTCCTGCATAGATGTCTCTTTTGCACTAACGCATTCTCTTAGTATTTGTAAATGAGAAGCTGATAAACTATTAATGCAAGCCTCATCAAGTAATGCTTTATAAGACATATCACCTCTCTGTCACATATTCTGGAACAGTTCAACATAAGTGAAGAACTCCCAGAGATTAACTCAACCTATGCACACAATGGTTTTCTTAGCTTCCTCCACTGAAAGAGTAGAAAAGACACATTGGCCATTGACAGGAGCCAGTTGGAGAAGATATCCAAAGACAACAATGTTTTTAACCTCCAAATGATACATCAGTATAACTGCTCTCTAGCTCCTGTAGATGCAGGTGAATGTATATAAGAAGAATGTTGGAAACCATGCTGATTTCATCAATGATCAGTAACTCCATTTTGTCAAACATGAACCTCAGTTCACTTGCAATTTCAAAAGATAACTTTCTGTACTCTCCAGTTTTGCCATGCTTAACTGGCAGCATAAACAGCCTATGGAGAGTGACATCACCTATGTTGTAAGCTGCTAGGCCATTTGGAGCAGATACTATCACAGATGTTGGTGTGTCATTAAGTCTACGTACACCTGCACTTATTGCTTCAATCAGAAAGCTTTTGCCAGTGCCAGCAGCAACACTGACTAACATCCTAACCGGCATATGTTTGTCACACAAACATTCCTTTTTATGGTGTCTCACACCATGTTCAACAGCATGCATCACTGTGGCATATACAACTTGTTGATGAATATTCAATTCATCTACAACGCTGACCAATTTATTAGTGAAGTGCATACTTTGCTGTATAGCACTTTCTGTCTCTGACATCAACACAGTTGGGTAATTTGCAGGTAATGGAGCACCAAGAGCTCTTTCACCATCAGGATCAACCATTTCCTGTGAGTTGCCTGAAGTATCGTCTTCCAGTTGTTGCCTTGCTTTCTCAAGTTTCTGTTTCTCACAGTCCAGTCTCTTTATATGTGCAGTTAACACTTCCATTTTGAAAAAATCATAGCTCAAATTGAACTGCTCTTCAAAAGTGAGGTGTAACATGTACCATTCAAACTTCTTTCATCTCTCCAAGGCTTAAACAGGAATAGAAGCGCAAAATAGTAGTGCTCTTTACTTTCTGTAGTTGTCAAGCTCAGTTTACAGTGGTCAATCAAACAAGGTTTATGCCTCTTCACCAGAGAGCCATTTAGGCCTGACACCTTGTATATGTTCTTCTCAAGGTTAGAAGGGACACCCCATTTGTAGTCATACCACTGGGCAACCTCAAACAAACACAAATCATCCATGGCACTGTGGCACTGTGGATAGTAGTTATCAATCAAGTTGCTCTTAAGTATGTTTGTAGCTGTTGGTCTGGTTGCAGCAAGGTCTTCATTCTCATCATGACTTCTAAGGACACAACGTCTCTTCTCGGTTAACAGTCAAGTAGTGAATGGACTCAAACTTGCCATATAGACAGGTACCTGTAAGATGGTCACTAGCCTTATATGCTCCACACCCATGGTGTGACAGAGTTTTCAATCCAAGTGACCACAGTCTAGAAGACCTGTTGCAGTTAGACAAGTCTTCCCAGAGTTCTTGTAAGCAGGTTTGCTCATGCTTAGTGATATATGAAGTTACATATCTCACCAGAGCCATTGAATTGTCAGCAACATACTGCACATCAATGTTGGCCTGCCACATCAACAACAGAGGAGGGCTGTAGTCATCGATGTATACTTCTGACTCCCGATGAGGCAGCTCATACACCCATTTTGTGGATTTTGCCTTCAGATGATGTTGCATAGCAGAGAAAACATCATTCAGACATGCACTCATACAGACTTGTTTTTGGAACAAAACCGGCACCTTCTGTACCAATTCCCTCTGTTTTTACTTTTCTGTGACAGTATTTGCTCCACAAGTGTTGCTGAAATTTCTGCACCAACTTCCACAGATTTGGACTGTTGCACTTGTCAGGAATCTGGCACATTAAATACCTCATAGTGACGCTTAGAATATCAGCTTCATCACTGTCACCAATTCGTGGAGCATCTTTTATCCACAGCAACATGTGTATGTGGGGTGCTCCACATGCTTGCTATTCCATCCTTCAAAAATAGTGTTCAACAATACCAAGAGGTGGATTAGTTTTGGACAGTGTGAATCATATGAGTGTCTGGAACCGGTGCTGAAAGTATTGTGACATTGAGACTGGATCCAGTGAACACATCACACCAAGAGTCATACTCTGCATGCCATCCACATCTGAGTTAGCCCATCTAAGAAGATCAACCAAGTCATTCCAGTAGTATTCTGCACAACTGAGTGTGATAAACCATGTCACCGGACTAAACTCTCTTTTTTTTTTTAAATAGTTTGCTTTATTGTAGTATTACAAAGTACTGTAGATTTTTTGTACAATACACAGATCTCTTGTTCAGATACTTAAACAAACATCCAGTGTTATGTGTCAGGATATTGTACATCTACATTGGTACAAAGACTGTGGATTGTAACATCTGCTCACTTTTGTAACCAAGACCGAGTAATTTCAATAAACTTGACCTTACCTAACAAGAGTATCTGATTCCAATAGCATGGTAGAGTATAACCACAGAACTAGTAAGACCTTATATTCCCACCCCCACCCCCCATTTCGCCACTACAATATATAAAAGGAATAATTCCTTTCCTAGACAATGTAGGGAATAGTCACATTACTCAATAAGGAAGAGTTAGAGGGACTAAGTCAATAACCATCTCCAGGCTGTATCAAGACCAGATCCAAAACAAGGCTCTCCTAAGTGGATAACAGGGTGTGTAGAGGTGCCCATACTCTCTGATATTTTTTACTGCACTTGGACATATTGGCAATAAAGTATTCCGCTTGCAAAGCAAATAGTATTTCTTTATGCCATTCTACATACGAAGGGGTTTGCTGGTCTAACCAGTGGCGCAATATGATTTTCTTAGCACAGAGAGATATCAGTGTCATATGTTTACTCTGATTACCTACTAGAGTTTCACCTGAGTCACCCAAGATGCAGATTTCCGGACTAAAAGCATTTTGGAGCCCAAGTATAGGATCCAGTTTAGACCTGATGGCAGCCCAAAATGGAGTAACTTTGTCACATTCCCAGAGGATATGAAGGAGTGTACCTCTTTGTGAACCACATCTGGTACAAAGTTCTGATGTATGATGCCCCATCTTACTAAGTTTTACAGGGGTGTAGTATAGGTCATGCAGCACATAAAATTGAAGCAGCCTATACCGATCCCACCCGATATCCTTATACAGCCTTTTCCAGATTTGTTGTCATTGACGAGGTACTTGAGAGGCAGAGGGGAGGGACCTATCCCATGTGTAATGTTGTACACCTTCTTGTTCACTATTACTTATTTGAAGTGCCTTATAGTAGAAGGTGACAAGGTGAGATGAAGGTCTCCTGGTAAGTGAGCTAAGTATAGGACCAGACATAGACCGACTCCAGAGGTCCTACTAAAATGCTGTATTAGGACGTGGATATTTGAAGGTTCTTAAAACAAAAAGAAGCAGGTAATTTGTATTTGTGCTAAAAGCTGAGAAGGCAAGTAATTTTACCATTTTCGTTAGGTCAGCCACCGTGATTTCACATTCGACGGCCAAAATGAAGCAGTGACAAACTTACCCCATTTTAAAATTAGGTTTTGAAAAGAGGTTGGGACACGTCCTTTGATGGTGAAAGCCCGAAGGTTTTGTTCAACTGATCATGTATCCGTATCAAGATCGTGATTGGTGTGGGTTCACACAATTTGGGAACTTTATTAGCGGTAATGTAAGGGAGGCTCTTAATATCGATTCCTGCAGCACTGCATATTGACTGTTCTATTTGTAACCATAGTGGGGGGTCCTTTGTGGGTTTTAACCATCGAGAGACTGTGGCACAATTAATGGCCAAGTAATAGAGGTAGATATTACGGACTTGCAATCCACCATGCTCTTTGGCCCTCTGCAATTTAGTAATTGCTCTCCGAGGAGATTTATTTCTCCAAATAAATTTAGAGATAATGCTATGCACCTGACGAAACCACGAATGGGGAAGGAATAAATTCAGCATCTGGAGGGGGTACAATAAACGAGGCAGAACGTTCATTTTTATAATGCTGATACGTCCCCAGAGAGAAATGGGAAGCGATACCCAACGATTAAGGTCCGTTTTAATGCGTATAAGTAACTGGTCCAAGTTATATTGTTGCATTTTGCTTATGGATTGTGACAGAAATATGCCTAGATAATTTATTTTATCCCTTACCCAGGTGAACCCGAGGTGCTCCAAGTCTGCCTTTAAAGTCCAACTGTTTAGAGGCATTACTTCCATTTTGGCTACATTTAATTTATAGTTGGAGAGTTCCCCAAACTCTTTGATAATGTTGAGGGTAGCTGGTATAGACGTATTGGATTTGTGACATGAAGATGATGTCATCGGCATATACCGATAACTTATATTGAAATCGCTGGATCGGAATGCCAGATACTGATGCGGAGTGATTAATCCTCCTGATGAGTGGCTCTAAAATAAGTTAAACAAGTAGGGAGACAGGGGGCAGCCTTGCCTCATTTCCTGCTGGAGAGGGAAGGATTGTGATATTACCCCATTACATAGTACCCTAGCAGTAGGGTGGAAGTAAAGAATTTTGATCCACTTTATAAACTGTAAAGGAATTCTATATCTGGGTAATAATTCGAACAAGTAGTCCCATGAGACACGGTCAAAGGCTTTTTCCACTTCAAGGGAAACTAGAGCTGCCAGAGTATGAGAGTCCCTTGCTGCTGAGATGAGATGAAAGATTTTACGTAAGTGATCCGATGAGAGACGCCCTGCCACAAAACCAACCTGCTCGGGGCTTATTAAGGAAAGCCAGACCTTGGCTAACCTATTAGCCAGGATTTTGGCAAGAATCCTCATATCCACATTTATTAATGAAATTGGACGATAGCTCGATACTAAAGTGGGGTCTTTGTCTGGCTTGGGGAGCACAACAGTAGTGGCCTCGGTGAGGCTGAGATCTGAGAGACCATGATGGAACATATAGGTATATGTATCAAGCAGGACAGTACTCAGCTGAGATTTGAATACCTTATAAAAATTGGATGTGTAGCCATCCGGGCCTGGGGCTTTATCTGCAGGGAGAGCTTCAATAGCCTCATGTACTTCGCTTATACTGAGGGAAGCTTGTAGAAGGGCTATTTGGTGCTGGGATAAACTTGGAAGATCTATATCCTCTAGAAAACAGCCCAGAGTGATATTCTTAGAGGATTGAAGGGGGCAGGAATATAAAGACTGATAATATGTTTTGAAGCATAGAGCTATCTCTTCAGGAGTAGTATGATACCTGCCCGTCAGTTCCTGTATGGTAACTACCATCCTATCCGTCACCTGCGACCTGAGCCTTAGGGCGAGTAGTTTCCCCGCCTTGTCCCCTTGATCGAAGTAAGTGGCTTTTGTTTTAAAATGGAGATATTCCACTTTATCGCCAAGAAGAGTATTGTATTGGAATCGAAGGCTTTCCATCCTTTCAAATTCCATGGGGTGTGACTGGGGAAATAGAGTTTGCTCCAGAGCCCTAATCTGTTGTAAGAGTGAGGAAGATTCTGATAAAATTTTCTTTTTCCTAATGGTGGCCAACTGGATAATCTTGCCTCTTAACGAGCATTTCATAGCCCCCCAGAGCACATTTAACTTCGGCATGGACCCGGTGTTAGACTCCTGAAAATTTGTAATGTACCTTTGTAAGAGATTGACTATCTTCTGGGATCTAAGTAATTGGGGATTAAATCTCCAGACCTTAAATTGGTTAGTAAAGGAGGGTATAGACCATTGCAAAGTAGTTGGGTGGTGGTCAGAGATCACTTTGGAAAGATAGACACAACTCTGAACCCTCGAGGTGCTCAATCCTCAACAAAAGAAGTCAATTTTGAGAATGTGTTATGGGGAGGAGTGAAATGAGTAGTCCAGAGGAAGGGAAAAGGGTCCTCCATGGATCCACAAGACCCAGAGTATTCATAAGATCTCTGAGAGCCAACTGAGCTGAGGTGTATGGGGCATGCCTTGTTTTTGATCTATCAAAGCTGTTACTGAGAACCAAGTTCCAGTCTCCACCGAGTAAGCTAGGGAGCTTAGACCATGATGCCAGATTGGACATGAGACTTGAGAAGAATTGAGGTCATCACTAAGTGGTCCGTAACGGATCCTATTACCATTTCAGTATGGCCTAATATTGCTCTCAAAGTATATATCTACTCTAGAGTCACCATCGATTGCAACAGGCTTAACAGGTATACGACGTGCAATTAATACCGCAACTCCATTTCTACGAGAGTCTAACCCAGTGCCAAGCACATGTCCCACCCATGTTCTCCTTAAATTATTGATTTGTGAGCCAGGTAGATGTGTCTCCTGAATAAAAGCTACATCCATGTCAAGTTTATGAAGATGCAGCAATATCTTGGCCCTTTTGGTAGGGGATTGAGCGCCTTTAACATTCCAAGAACAAAACTTTAACACACTTGTCATGATTAAACGGTATCAATAAGAGCCCAATATCATCTGACTCTTCCTCAAGAAGGAGTCGTTTCCAGTGCACTATTCCATATTGACTTAGTGGCGAACCCCAAATCCTTCCCCCTCCCTACAACAACATCCCTTTATTTACTGAACCCCTTCCCAACCACCCTACCCCATTTATTCACTCTCAACCCCCACCCCCATTCCCATGCCTGCCTTAATAAACTAATATGTTCCTTTCCCTATATTGCCCTCCTATTTAATCCTCTACCCATATTGGGGTAGGCATTATACCAGATACAAGAAACAAGATTATGGGCCACCATTATCCGCCCTTTGAAAACGAGAAGTATTATCAGTGATAAACTACAAGTTCTTATTCCCAACAACCCAATGGGTAGACGACCCACCCTGTGCCAGATTGTGATGCACTGAGTAGACTGCCAGACTATCCAGAGATTCCCGCTTCCCACCCCGCCCCTAAATTAGAGACATGAATATAGTACTATTTACATCCATCTGATAGACATATAAAAAAAAAAAAATGGACTAAACTCTCTTAACATGCACATCACCTCAGAGTGCCGTCTGTAACTATACTCTTTAATGCCCTGCATGCTGGACAGAATTGAAGAAAGACTAGCTTGTAGTATTTCATCTTTCTTCTCCAATTTCTGGATCAACTGTGCAGCTATCATATTGATAAATTCTGTACTGAGTCACCATGTGTGTGCAATGCTTGCAGGCAAAATGCTAAATTCACTCTCCTACAAAAGGCGAGAGATATGATATGTTTCTGCGAAACTTTCCATCTCAATGCAGATGTCTTGAAACTCTGTACTCAGCTCCAGGAACCCGCACATCACAATCATACAGACGTCCACCTATACCATGTGGGAATGGATCAGGAAAGCAACATGCTTCGAGTGTACTCTCCCAGATGCTGACAGGATTACCCTCTACCTGTTTCATGTGGTACAAATCTATATTATCCACAACTGGGTCTTTCCCATGCAAAGGGTGGATGGTGTATTGTTCATACACATTTTCATTGGTGGTAACCTCTACTTTTTCAATCATGGCCTTTGAACATTCAGGCATATCAGCTTGCATATGAAGATCAGCAGATGAGCCTATGTTAATGTCCAGATAGAAAGGATTATGTTGCTTGAGGTACTGCAAATCATGCTTGACCTTTTCAGCATTCACAAGCTGATGCCATATTGTTTTGGTTTTAGTTGGAACACCATTTACCAGAATGGCAACACTATTTTGTCTAGAGATGGTGCATAATTCTCTTGCAGTGGTAGAGGCAAATACATAATAGAGCCCTTTAATGACCTAATGAGCTCTTTTTTGGCAAATCTTTTATTTTGGTATTCAATCTCTGAATGGTTTGAAATGGCTTCATTGTCTGGATTAAAATTCTCTCAAATAAATTCAAGCCAGCAATCTCTGCAGGGGTCTTCTGTACTTCCATGCCATTTAGTACAGACCAAGGAGACAAAGTGTCAGACTTAATCTTATGATGACAGTATGTGCATAGTGACACTGTACCCTGTAAAGTAAAGTCTGCCTTCAGAAGCAAATATGCAACCAGACAACCCCACATCTCATTCCACCATGTAATATTGTACAGGTCCACAGTAATGGACTGTTCTTTGTAAAATAGTCATTCACAGGAGACAGACACAATATTAAATTTCTGAGTTTTGTTGATTTCAAATTTAGCAGTCTCAGAATCAAATTTTCTTAGCAACTGTGACTCTTGCACTATGCTAGTCTGTATCACATCTATGCTACCATCGGTATCAATAGTTTTCCTCAATTTATTTTTTTGTTGCAATTCTTTAATAAACTCAATAATACCCTCAACATCTCCATCATTTAACAAAGAATCAAAACACGTGAAGTCTCTCATGGCAGATCTTACACGGTACAGCTGTTGTACAAATCTTCGCATGCCAGAGTTGTGCACAGCAATCATGTGAAAGTGATGGAATATACTCTCACATGCTCCAGTCTGCAAACAAGCAAAGAGAATGTCCCATCAGACCACTAAAAGGTCTAATATCACACTTGTCAATATTCTCAGTTTATGTCTTAAACATCTCTTTGTGTTTAAAACATCAAAAGGAACTTTTCAATAACATGGAATGATTCTTCCTTGATATTGCACATGTCATCACAATGCCATTTCATAGCATGTGACTTTCTTTGTGGAATATTTTTAGAAGTGTCATTTCCCTCATCCATGACATTGTCATCATGTGTCACAAGTAAAATGTTCTGAACTTTGCCACATACATTCAATATCAAAGTCACTTTACTATTATGAACATTGTATGTCTCCTTCCAAAAATATACCTCAAAGTGCTCACAATGCATCCACTTCCCTTCAAACACTGAACAAAGATTGTCTCTTTGTAAGTGTTCACATGGCATAAGTCTATTTCTCATGTCTTAAATTTTGGCACTCAGTTTATCAATGGCTGAGATCATGACAGCCCACAACTGTGAAGGTATATTCATGGCCATGCTCAGAAAGCGTCTTGCTCTCAAACGTAGTTTCATCGGAGAAAGGTTTCTTTTTACTTTATTTCCTTTGTGCTTGACTACTGCTGAAATGATTCATTCAATCCTAGCAGCATGTACCATTTTAAGAATCGAGCTCTGCTGTGATGTCTAACACCACAACTATCACTAACACCACTTTTTGTGTCTCTAACAGACCTAGCACAAACAGCCTTATGTGGCCCTAGTGCAGATCTTTTCCATGAGACAGATTTTTTCTTGTTATTCTTCAATGGCAGTTTATCAGGACGCACACATTTTTTCACATATGTACTTTTTTTAGAAACTGTACCAGTAGAAGAAGAACACTCAGCAGTTTTGTGTTTATGAGAACTGCTAGTTTTCTCATTGTGACATGACATGGAGCCACCAAGATACCTGTTTCACTTTGAAAGTGGCTGTACTTTCCACACAATAGTCATTTCTCAAAGTCTCTTTGAACTCTTTCTTTGCCTTTGAAAGTTACACCTATAAAAAAAACATAGAGTAAATGATGATTGGCATACAGCAATCAATACACAATACACTGTCTACTTTAAACAGTTTGAAAGAAATTACTGAATGCATATTTTGCAACTGTTATATGAAACACCAGCAAGGCAGCTCACGGTGCTATAAATGTTTGTCTTTTTGTTTCATGGAGTCACACATATTTCACTGTGTTGGTTCCTTTTCCTACTAGTAAAGCACATGCGTAAGATTCACAAAGGAATTACATGCTTTGGAACTCGAATGCCTCGTCACAAATGTGGCGTGCCAGTCACACACTGTGGTATTCACATCAGATGCACTGGATGAAGCTGCTGGTGCACACATTCTTTTAATAACACAATTGCACCCACCAATAGATGCCCAGCGCACCCCCCCAGGCAGGCTAGGAAACCAATGCAGCAGCGAATCACATGATGCACTACATCCAATGCTGCAATTCACAGTCAGCAACATGCAAATGGGCCATCATACATTCAAGGATTCAATGAGGAAATGTATTGTATATGTCATTATGGACCAATTTGCATTTCTTTCATAGACTTGTGCCCAGCAGACTGTGCTGTGCACCCTGGAATAGCCATATGCTTCAGACACCACATGGAGTCAGCATGTACCTCCGCACATGCTCCCAACCTGTTTGCCAGTCATGTGCATGCCCAGAACACAGTCCCTGTTGTTGACAGTCTGACCCCCCCTACTCTTAAACCCCTGCTGTAAACAACACCCTGCAGTGGCAACAGCATGCCTGAAGAAAACTGACTCCCTGTCTAGATCCCAGCCCTCAAGATGCACGCTGCAGCAGCAGAGACATGCACATAAAAACTCCAGAACCTACCCATTGACAGCAACATCCTGTACAAAGCACTTGTCTATCTGCACCCCAAGATACACAAATTACAGACACACCCAACATGCCCTTCCCCCCACCCATTATTCCAGTAGCCCTTCACTTCCTCACCCAGTCATACTCCCTCACCACATCCTGCTTCCCTGCTCCCATCAGTTCCCAAACATCAGCGGGCACCACAAGCTACCCTGCACAACATCACTGGCAGCCACCAACAGAGCTATATGAGAGTCTGATCTACTATACTACAAAAAGTGAATTTGTGGACTCTGTTCACCAATTGGCCTACACTGAGCACCGTACATTGTCATAGCAGTCCATATCATGGGGAAGGGGGGGAGAAGGAAGTGTCTTCTTTAAAATTGCAGCAAATATAATATTAACAACATTGCACACTCCATTTTCATAAGCACACAAACATTTTTTTATCAACACTGTATTAATTGCATTAAAAAATAACATTGACACCATTCAAGCACTATACATAGAAAACTCATTTCTGACCTTTAAATTTACTATCCCCATACAAATATATAAGATAACATATTGTAAAATGTAATTTCTGAAAATGTTGCCACAAATGAGAATTTTGCATCCTCATGAACTAGGATCTTTGACCACAACTCACTGATGGTCAAGGATTTTGCATGCTCATGAATGGAAATTGAGCAGTTTTTTTTATTAACACAAAAATGTACCAAAAATACTAAGTACTAACTTATAAAAGCCCCAAAAGTCATACAATGGCTCATACAACAAATTATAACAATTAAAAACATGTTTTTCACCATGAAAAGTATTAATTCTGTATTCTTGTTCCTCGCATTAATCTCGTGGTCAAGGATTTTGTCAGCTCGCAAAAGGGGATCCCTGTTTGTATGAGTTGCAGTCGATGAATTTACAAGCTCTCGCATGAGGATTAATAAAAAATGTTTCTTTGCTAAAATGTAGAAAATAATACTAAATAATGACTTGCAAAATCCCCAAAAGTTACACAAAAGTATATTTAACAAAATTCTTACAATGTAATACATATATTTCATTTTTTTTAATTATTGATTTCCTATTCTTGTTCCTTGTGTTCATCTTGCGGTCAAGGATTTTGTCAGTTCACGAAAGGGGATCCCCATTTACATGAGTCAATGAAATGGAATGCTCATGAACAAGAATCTATTAAAGATGTTTTCTTTTCTAAAATGTAGAAAATAATATTAAATAATGACATACAGCCCCCAAAAGTTACACAAAAGTATTTTCAATAATTTTTTTTACTTAAAACATGTATTTTATTTTTAGTAAAATCATTGATTTCCTACTCTTGTTCCTTGTATTACTCTCACAGTCAAGGATTTTGTCGGCTCATGAAAGGAGATCCTCTTTCGTACATGTCTTGGTCAACGAATTTGCATGCTTGTGAACAAGGATCGATAAAAAAAATGTTATTTTCTAAAATGTAGGAAATAATATTAAATAATGACTTTTACAGCCCTCAAAAGTTACACAGAAGTATATTCAAACAATTATTTTGACTTAAAACGTACTTTATTTTTAATAAAATCATTGATTTCCTACTCTTTTCCTTGCGTTAATCTTGCGGTCAAGGATTTTGTCAGCTTGCAAAAGGGGATCCCCATTTGTATGAATCATGATCAAGGATTTTGCATGCTCGTGAACGAAGATTCAAAAGACAACAGTTAATGAGCTTTCTAGATCAATGGAAGCACAGCAAACAACAGGAAGTCGGCCATCTTGGATTTTACAGTGCAGCAGCACAGATTTTCACAGCAAAATAGTAAGTAACCTTTTAAATTATTACAGTTTTAAAACACTTTCCTCTTGATTTAGTAGCATCAATCTTATATAAATCAAAATCTGAATTTCTGAGCTTTTAAATGCTATTCCCCATAATTCTGTGTGATTTATCATTCAGGTTAAAAAATGAGTTTAAATTAAGCATGTTTCATAGTTTTACTATGGTGCAGATTTTTGTTTTGACATTTACACTACACAAAACAGCGTTCTTTAAACATATTATAAATGGATGGATTTATAGAAAAATAGAACATATAAAAATCGGATTTTGTGTTCTGACAGGTACTCAATTTCCCAACTTTGTATCATGTGACATTTTTAAACTACACGACTTTGAAAAGCACCATGCCAAAACTGCTCCGGACTAGTTTTTTTTTTTCAGCCACATTAGTACTGAACAGAAAGATATACTGCTTCAGTATATATTTTAATTTGATGAAATTAAACAAAAGTTGTACATACAGTAAACATTGTGTTATCCATGCTGCTAAATGGTCTGTCCTACAAAGCTGCACCATGTTGCATTTTCAAACTAGTAAATTTTAAAGGGAACCACACCTAAACAGCCTAGTTAATCAGCTATTTTACTCATTTAATTTCTGTAAATATAACACAACAATAGCAATTTATCTAAGCATGACTGAAAATGTATGCTATCACAAACTGTCTTCTCTGACATATATTTATTACAGATTTCCAAGTAATTTCAAACATCATTTAAATAACTGTAAGTGAAAAGAGTTCTTACCACTCAGAATGGCAGTTCAAAAAGAGATGAAACACAGGGTTAGTCTACCTCAATAGAGATTGGCAGTGACCAATATAAATGTTCTATGTTAACATGCAACAGCATGTGCCCAATCAAGCATCAGCCTCATCCCACCAAAATAAAAAGAATATTTAATAAACAAAAGGACAATAATAAACAAATCTGTAGACACAACAATAAGTATTAAGTGGATTGGTGATTTGAAGCACCAGGCAACCAATGATATGTGTACACACTATATGTTGTTACATGAGCTAGCTGTTTTTTTTTTTTTTACTGTCACAGCTTTATCCTATGGTAATACTAGGCATTTGCTTGAGGACTGTTCAGAGAGAGACACATTTCTGAGACTGCTACCTGTGTCAGAATATTTCTTTGTATTCACAATGGCAGAAAGCTCCAGAGTCAATGCTTGGATTGTGGGGAGCAGTCTGGTCTGAAGGGCAGCTACATTTAGTAGAGCAAGTTATTTTGGCAATAACTTGCAGCTACCAAATTGTGATGTGTCGTGGTTTGGCAATGGTGGCATAAGATGGAAGCAGCTCATGCCAACTATATGCCACCTACTGGAGACACACCCTGCACCAGATATACTCCTCATCCACCTCGGAGGTAATGATTTGGGCCACAGAAGGGGAGTAGATTCAATTGAGGCTGCTCAGTCAGATTTGCAGTCTCTTATTGAGATGTTACCTGCTTGTAAGATTCTGTATTCAGATATTACAGAGCGGATGCTCTGGAGAGGTGCGGAATACTGTCCTGGACTCGAAAGATCACGTCATAAGGTCAACATCCAAATATCTGGATTTCTTCACATTATGGGAATGCACACTATACGTCACTCCCAAATTCACCATTTTAAAGATTGGTTATACTTAAAAGATGGTGTGCATCATTCAAATGCTGGCAACACTATTTTCACTGGGGACCTCTGAGATGGCATTCTAGCACTTCTCTGAATGTGTACCTCTATATATCTGCAGTGCCTAATATGAAAGATAATCAAACAGCTCTTTTAAGAGCCACACAAATTGGTCAAAAAATAGACAAGCTCTACACTCACAACACAAGATGAAACACGTGTTATTTTATCTGATGGAATTATGTGTCTGTCAGTATGATTGTGCTTACATGTAAAACAGAAATGTATTTCATCTGGGGGGCTAGAACCAGTGTGGCATCAGTGGCATGCAATGTCACAGAGTTTGATAATATCAGTCAGTTCAGCTAGGGAGATTATACAGGGGGTTGGGGGGAGAGAGTAAACGTAATGTCACGAGCATAAAATAGCACATGATAGTATTGAGCATCAGCTTGCCACCGAAAATATAATACTACAACAGAGAACTTCTTTCTTGCTCTGTTAGCCTCAGTCTCAAATGAACAAGTTGATGTATGCATGGCATAACAGTGCCACACTGTGAATTTGTGCAAGTTGCAACAGGGAACTACTCTGCATAATTCGTGGTAATAAGATTGATCGCACATATAATTTAATCAAGCTGACATGTACTGTTATCCTATTACTTGGTTTATCATAGTGCATGTGTGTATGTCTGTGTGTGAGTAGGAGGGTGTTATGTGTGTGTGTCTGTGGGGTGGGGTAGGGACTACTGTGTCATAGAATATGTAATACCTGCTGTTTAAAGATGTAATATTGATCATGTCATCTTTCTCTTCGTCTAGTCCACAGAACACCCAAAAAGGAACAAAGAAAAGGTCACAATGCCAAAACTGTGGACTGAGAGTGATGTGCTAGCCCTCATTCAGGCAGTTGAAAAACATAGCAATCCTACCATTGTGATGAGGGTGACCAACTTCACCCTATCATGCACTTGGGAAAAGGTAAAGAAATCATGGCTATATTATATCTGCAGTAAAAGTTGTAAATACAAACATATACAATGTTTCTAGAAAGACTGTCTCCTGATTAGGTGGCTCACACAATTTACCATGTATGAATCACGGTATAACGTGTACAGGGTGATCATGATTGAACACTTACAAAAAGGATGACTCAATCATGGCACCTCTGTACAGGGCTACCTGGCAGGGAGGTGAGCAAATAGTGGGGTGGGCAAGGTACAACAAACAGATGTACACCAGTAAACACATGCACAGGGGGAAGGAAGGGGAGGGAAGATATGTGGGATGGGGTGTGGCAGGCAACTGCTGAGCTGGACCACTAGTTTGATGGGGTGGGTGGTCACTTGAGAGGTGCAGGGTGCAGGGTTTGGGTCTGGTGCAGCACCTTTTTTTTTTTTTACTGGCAGGCGGCTTGTTATTTTTCCAAGATTTTCACTCCCGACATGCACCACCCCTGGAGCTGAGAATCTATTAGTAGGGTAGGTGTTGGGGGTGCAGTAGGCACAGCCCCCCACATTAAATAAAAATGTGTCAATCTCGGGAGCTGTCTTTATCCTCGCCACAAGTGTGCATCGCTGAAATTCATTCTTGGCGATGTACACTCACCGTAACAGCAATCGCTATTCAGTGGTCGCCGTTATGACATGGAACCATGAATCACAATATGGTCCCATGGGAAGACATGCCAGCCACCCCCCCCAAAAAACTGTTCTTTTTCCAAACCATGAAGAAGCAAGGGAGACATGGTATGATCACAATATCCCACTTGACTGTGTGAGTCACACCAGGATTTCATAGGTTCATAGGTTCATAGAAAGATACAAACTCAGGAGGCAAAAAGATGCCCTTAATGAGCTCACCACCAAACTTGGTGGATTAATCCTATTACAAATCTACTATTTTATTATTACCCATATAGTCATCTAACTGTTTTTTGAAAGATTCAGTATTACTACTCTCCACCACTTCCCTTGGTAAAGCATTCCACTGTAGCACCACCACCCTTTGTGAAAACCATGTAGCCCTTTTATGTGTTTTAGAATTTCCTCCTCTTAGTTTATAGTTATGTGATCTTGTTTCTGTATCAGATTTATTTCTTATTAAACCTATAGTCTCAAATAGATACTGATCATTAATTGCCTTATATATTGTACATAAGTCTCCTCTAATTTGTCTGTAATGTAGAGAATAAAGGTCTAACTGTTGAAGTCTCAATTTATATTGATAGGATCCCAAGCCTCCACTTCTGATTCATTTTCTCACCTAGCCTGCACCTTATAAGAAAACAATACCAGGTGGGTAAATCCTTGCATCTCCCACCCCTCTTGTGGTATATTGGTTAAAGATATTAATGTTCTTTTTGGCACTAGCTAAACATACAAAGTTCAGACAAAATGCAAGAACATATTAACACATTGCCATGGTAGTTCTATGACTGTATCTGATTCGAATAGACACAAGAAAAGTTTCTAGCATGCTGTATTCTGTATTGTGGATAAATATGTTGCTAACAATTGAACTATATTAAACATACACTGTGTGTGTAATGAGCCACATTTTTACAGTAGTACTATTGTACTAAACATCCACTGTATCAAAACCAATATTCCTAAGTAGATGTCATTATAACATGCCTATATCCCTGCCAAGAAAACAAATTGTGCAACTGCAGAAAAAAATGAATACCACTCACCTTTGCAGTGGAAGAAAGCCAAATAGTTTTTTTTGTGTGTGTGTGTGTATGTGTATATACACATATATATCTATATACAGTATATATATATTTATACAATACGGGTGGGTGATAAACGTGGCAAATAAAAATATGTATTCATAGCAGAGTGAGATAAATCCTGCTGACGTAGACACTGTGGAAGATATTTACATTTACACACATGGTATCTATGTCAGCAGGTGATATTCTCATGGTGGTGACGTCTGCACAAACACCTCCCTGTCCGGATTACTTGTAAGCCCAACAAAATGATAAACAAATCCCTGAAAGTAGTCAAAATACAAATTTTTTACTCCTGCCAAACAAACATACCACAGTGAAGATAAAACGATCCACAGCAACTGCTGAGCTCGACATTGAAGCAATCTGGTAGCCATTAAAGTAAAACTGAAAGCAGTCACCAAATAAAGAAAATGGAAATCTCCCAAGCCTCCAAAACAAACAGTCCCACACGTACAAATTGTGTTTCAGCAGCATGTAAAGTACTATACCTTGATAGTACCAGTGCTGGCTGTCCTCAAAACATCAGAAACTGAAAAAAATTCACCCCAGGCTCCAAATGAAACACTCAGCAGACAAAAGTACATTACTCGACCCAGACCATGGTAAAAATATAATGAATACGGACATGAACCAGAAACAGTCCAAAAACATCTGCATGGCCACAATCTTCATCTCTATATCCACAGAACAATAAAAAACAAACGGAAAGGACACTTGATTCCTTAAAAATAAAAATGTTCAAAACGATCTCCTTTGCCAGTTACCTACAAAAATCCCACCCACAAACATACGTAAACCAATTATAAATCACACAGCTCCACCAACACCCTACTTCAACCAATCACAGTACAGCCATTCATGAACACAACCAATCAAACATTACAACCTTCCCATTCACAAACAGAGCAGTCAAACTTCAGTCAAACAAACTTAGTAGTACCAAACAACCTTCGGATTTATACTACAAATAAAAATAACACCTAACACATACGTTATGAAATAAAACCATTTCATTAACCAACTAAATACATAATCCCTATTGTATAAATCGAACACATGATGTGTCCAGATCATGGAATATGGAAAATATTCTCACTCCTGCATTGTGAGGGATGGATATCCCACTCGTGCCTTCGGCACTCGTGAGATATCCATGCCTCACTCTGCAGGTGAGAATATTTTCCATATTCCACCCTGCCCATCATGTATCCCTATATATATATATATATATATGTATATATATATATATATATATATATATATATATATATACATATAGACATCTTCCTATTTTCACCATCTGCTTGCCTATCAGCATTGTTTAGTTCCTGCTCTGCTATCTACTGTGCAGTTCCATAACTGGGCTTCCTCTCTTGCTACCCCAAGTATTTTTCAAGTTGCCTTATTACCCCTTGCACTAGCTAATAACTTCCTATCTTAACCTACATTTTATGTCTTAAAATAGATCCACTGTGCCTGATCGTGCTCCCAGTGAGCAGCGCGGCTAATCCTTGCCAGCTGCCTGTACCTCTATCGTCCTGATGAACAGGACACCTTCAAATCCGGTTAAGCGTCCAGGCTAGCACTGTGCGGGTTTGATAGGCAGCCACCTGCTACCACCCTCCTCTAATTGGACTGCTGCTCTCTGCTCAGCCACTGTTTGGTGCTGCCTTTTCTCTGTCGGATTATCAGTCTCTGGGCTTTGGCGCCCTCTGCTTTGTATTGACTCTTGCCGAACACTACTGCTATCTGTCTAGTCTTCCATTGGTTCCTTATAAAATTCTGCCACTAGGGGTGCCATCTAACATATCTTGAATAGATCTTCATTTCCTCACTGTAATCTTTACCACAAGTAGAGCCTCCGGCTGGTCTGCTTTCCCAATTAACCTTTGTGGGGCTTTACTTTCTGTTTTTCTGATCCACTTCTTCTAAATAATTGCTATGCTAGCAGGAAACACTTTGTTGTTTTTGCTCTATCTCTAATTTCGGACAAGGGTTAAAACGGTGGAACACGGTCACCCTTTGCTGTCTTAATTTTACACACGCTATCTCTTTATCCCAAGAGCTAATCCTCCGTCTCAGTATACCACTAGCCTTCCTACCCAAGTGAAATAGTAACACTATGGTGAAGTATCTGTCTGCAGTGGGCACTCTTGTCATTTGTCCTTTACTCAGCCTGGACACTGCCACATGGGCTCTCCATGTAACCAAATGGCAAAAGACTCCTCAGAGGCTTACCGCAACTATATTTTCTCTAACTTGATTGCAGAGACAAAGCCTGATCTGCAACCTAACCCTATCCTCCTTGTTAGAGGCAGCATCTATTACCCTCTCTACATGCCAGGAGGAAGCTGCCATGGAGATGTGCTTTCACCCTAGCCTGCCACTGTGCAAGGCTTTGGTTCCTAGCCATGATCATTATTCTGCTATTTGGGGACATCAAACTAAATCCAGGTCCACCTACCTGTTTCTTTTCCCCAAATGAGTTATCTGGCATGTCCAAGAAA
Source organism: Neoceratodus forsteri (assembly GCA_016271365.2). NCBI lineage: Eukaryota > Metazoa > Chordata > Ceratodontiformes > Ceratodontidae > Neoceratodus > Neoceratodus forsteri. The sequence continues at coordinate 794,844,758 of CM028136.1, forward strand.
GGATTATTAATTGCCCATATCAATATCAGAAGTCTTACCTGTCACCATGCGGAACTCGAGGCCTGGGTGAAACTCTACAATCCTGATGTACTCTGTCTCACAGAAACTTAAAACCCGGAATACTGATGAAGTATGCTCCTTGCCTAACTACTCTCTGTTCAGTAGGGATACATCCTCATCCAAGCGTGGAGGTGGAGTTGCCCTATTCTTCAAAACCACCTTAACATCTCTATTGTCCCAGCATCTGCCTCTCCAAGAAAAGTAATTCATACAGGCAACTATTGTATTGGGAAAAGAAGCTTCATATTATCTATGCCTATAATCCACCTGCTGGGGAATAGTAGGTCTTCAAGAACTCCTTGACATCACCTCCCAGACTGTAAATCATAATGAGGCTGTCATCCTAGGTGATCTTAACCTTAATTGGTTAGGGTCAGCTCAAATATCCTTGCAATCACTCACGCTAGTTATAATTTTCACCAGTTGATCTCTGAAGCAACTAGAGCCGCGCCATCCCATCAAACGGTACACTCCTAGACTGGGTGATGGTTAACCATATAGAACATGTGTCAAAAGCAGGAATCCTTGCAGATGCACTAACAGACCACTCACCCACTTTTTGTATCCTATCTATGGTTGCTTCCATCTCCTCCATCAAGACTAATCACGTTTATAAATCTAGCTCATATTGACCAGGATGCATTTCTATGATGTCTCCAATATCGACTGGGCAGGTATCTATCAAACAAAGGATGTGGAGGTTGCTCTACAGATATTCATAAATGAATTTCTTACCATTCAATATAAACATGCCCCCAGACTACTAGGAGGGTCAGAGGAAAACAGGCGAGGTGGCTGCATAAAGACCTCCTTGCTAATCTGTGCCAGAGGGACAAGCTTTGGATTCGCTACAAACAAACTGGCTACAGTCAGATCTTATTGCCTATCGTGAACTAAGGAACAGATGTAAGAGACAAGTTAGAGTTGCTAAAAGCAAATACTGCAAGGACCTTCTACAAAGCTCAGCCTGTGACCCGAGGAAATTTTGGGCCCATGTCAAAACATTTCTCGGTACTTCGCAGTCAGTCACCCCTGATGACATGATCATAAATGGGGCACATTGTAATGACCCTAGGACCATATCAAACAGTTTTAACAATCTTTTCTCTAATCTTTCATACTATACCTTGGCTTTACAACCTAGTGGAGCGCACTCCAATCTACCTACCACACTACCATCAGACAACCATACTGCCCTATCTTATGATGCTCCTCCAGTGCCACCATTCTATTTCAAGGCTATATCAAGAGCGGAAGTTCTGAAATTACTGAGATCCATATCTGCCAATACCAGCTGTGGTTCTGACTCACTGGAACCTCGTCTTCTTAAGCTGGCTGCTCCACTCATTGCCTCTCCGATTGCCAGAATCTACACTTTATCCTTATCCATAGCACTGTGCCAGACCTATGGAAATCTGCAAGAGTACGCCTGTCTTTAAAAAAGGTGACCCAAAGGACATGGCCAATTACAGACCTATAGCAATTCTCTGTCCTTAACAAGATCCTAGAGAAAATAGTTGCATCACAGACCATTGACTACCTTACACGCTACAATCTCCTCTCAGACACTCAGCATGGTTTCAGAAAAGGCCATAGCACCACCACAGCTCTTCTTCAACTAACTACTGATATTCTGTCCAACATGGACTCTGGAAAACTCACAGGTGCCATCTTCATTGACCTCACTAAGGCTTTGACCTTGTTGACCATCCCCTGCTTCTTCCACTCTCCATAAATTCCATTTCTCTACCCCTGTTGTGGACTGGTTCTGTAGCTACCTGTCAAACAGGTCGCAAGCTGTCAAATTTAACCTCCTGTCCAACACGTCTACTATCAACCTTGGGGTCCCCAGGGCTCTATCCTTGGGCTCCTCTGTTCTCAATTTTTATCAACAATGCAGCTGAGGTCCTGGAATCCTGCTCAGCTATTCTCTATGCTGATGACCTGATCATCTACACTAGTTCTTCTAGTATTGCCTGCATAAACACATCACTTACTTCAGACTTCAATAAGGTCTTAGACTGGCTACTAGACCGTAGCTTGTACTAAATGAAAAGAAAATGAAAGCCATGCTCCTAGGTTCTGCACTCAGATTAAGACCTGTTCTAGTTTGCTGGAGTTCTTCACCCAGGAGGATTCCACTTGAAAATGTTTTCCTTCAAGTACCTTGGGATCCTCCTGGACCAGTCCCTGGATTTTAATCTTCACATTCAATCCTCATGCAAAGCTGTAAACTCGAAACTAGGAGTAGCTTACAAAACGAGCTACATGCTTACACACTCGGCCAAATTAGCAATTGCCCGAGGTATTCTGCTCCCAACTCTTACCTATGGTGCCTCTATTCTTACCTCTGCCCAGAAAATCTCTCTACTAAAATGGGACGTAACTTATAACAATATATGCCGATTTGCCTCTTCATCACCTTGACTCAAACATCACTGCCTTCTTTATAAGGATCTGAATTGACTCTCACCCTCTGCCAGTAGACAATACTACCTTAGATCACTAATGGACTCGATCATCCAGGAAAAAAACCCATCCCAGCTGGCGGAGTTGCTGGTCCCTCAACTCATCCTCCATGGCCTGCGATCCAGCTGACAAATCCTTGCTCTATGTTCCAAGATGTCGGATGACTAAGGCACAGGGGCCTTCAATTCTCTGCTCCCAGGCTACGGAATGCTCTTCCACTCAACCTCCGGTTGTCTCAGTCTCACTTTGGATTTAAAAGTGAATATCATTGTTATCTATCCTTAGCTGATGCTTGTACATGCTTTGACCCAACCTGAAGCTCCTGAGACTTACCCTTTAATGTCACCCCTGCTCTAATCCAGCTCCAAGACTGTTTCCTCTTCTGCTCCCCATATTTTTCCTTCTCTTTGTAAATAACTTCTTGACTACTAGCTCTCTTCCTTCTTGAACCTTGTTGCTGACCATCCACTGTTGTTTTGCCAATTACCACCCCTGACCTTTCTTCTGTCAGTCTTTCTTGTTATATTTGAGCATTCCTCACATTTCTCTCTATATAACCTTACTATCTTATTAACCCTTTCTCTCCACAGGTCGGGTCCATGGTTTCTGCACTTATTATATATCTTACTGCCATTATCTGTATAATGCTTGCCATTATTTTTTGTTGTTTCTACCCATTGTATTTTTGTAGCACTGCTGTACTGTTCCTCTATTTGTACTATTGTCAATCAATCAAAATCTTATTTAATCAGGTGAACATCATTGAGCATAGCTCATTTACAAGATGGACCTGAGTGGTCAAGAAGTGCAAGTGTTGATACATTGACAAGGGTAGCATAAACAGTAATACAATGACAGTGATAACATAAACAGTAATACAATGACATAAGTGCTAATATATAACAATATACATATGTACACGGCACATTAAAACTATTAATCTGTGAGACAGAAGGCAATGGACACATCAGGAGTAATATGTAGATTATAGGACCTAGCAGGCATTTTGAGGGTGAATCTTGGGACTGGAAGCGGAGTTTTATCAGCATATAGGAACACGAAAAAGAAAGGGGGTAGGTAGGGCGGGGTTTAGGCCTTGTGGAAGCAGTTGCAGAGTTCTGGGAATAGGATGGTGAATAATCTTTGAAGGATATTAAGGGTAGGAGGTTATTTAGCTTCATGGTTTTGGGTGAATTCAAACAATTGCTAGTGAGTAGCTGATAGCAGCCCTCCCAAACTGGGTGCAGACATTGGGGACCTTAAGAATGATAATTTTGCTGATCCTTAGGTTGTATGGCTAGAAGTAATTTGAGTAAAACAGTCTGGGATATAGGTAGGTAGCTTGTCTGATAAGGCTTTGAATATCCAAATTGCAGCATTCCTATTTCTTCTGTGTTGTAATGATGTCCAGTTAACTGCCTTATAAAGGGAGCAATGATGGGTGCTGAAGGGAAGGTCAGTAATGAATCTGATGGACCTGTGGTATAGGTGTCCAGTTTATTTAAGAGGGGTGAACAATGTCCATTGCAGAAAGTCAGCATAGTCAATGAGGATAGGAATGAAGCCTGGATTAATCTTTTTGGAGTCTCTGTTGAGGTAGTGCTTTATTCTAAAAATAAACCAAGCCTTTGTCTCAGTTTCTTTAGTAGCTCCTCAATATGGACAGAATAGTCAAGCTTGTTATCAATCCAGACTCAAGGTATTTGAAGTTATACCAATTCCAGCTTCTGTCCAAGTAAGGTGGTTAGTTGTAGGGTGGTGGATGGTGGGGTAGTGGCAGAGCAACTCTTTGAGGTAAAGAACATAGCTTTTGTTTTTTGGCATTTAGAAGTAGTTTTTATCTAGTAGGTTGTGTTGTAGGATGGAAAATTCAGATTGTAGCAGTTCACAGGCTTTAGATAATGAAGGATTGCTAACATATAATACAGTATCATCAGCAAACAGATGGATGTTGGATTGAGTGAGGTTGGCATCAATATTATTAATATAGATGGCAAAGAGGATGGGGCCAAGAATAGAGCCTTACGGTACACCTCTTAACAGTGGTTTTAAGGTGGATAGGTAGTTTCCATTTTTTACCAGTTGTGACCTATCTGATAGATAGCACTTGAACCAATTGAGTGAAGGGGAATCCACCCTAGTGAGCCAAGGGAGGTGATTAATGATTCATGGTCCACTGTGTCAAATGCTTTGCTCAAATCCAGGAACACAGCACAGGTACTGTTCTTCTTATCCATAGCAATCTGCCAGTCGTTGGTTACTTTGGCTAGGGCCGAAATGGTGCTATGCCTTGATCTAAATCCTGATTGTGCTGTATTTAGGAGGTTATTGTTATCCAGGTAGTCCCTTAATTGTGAGTTTACTAACTTTTAGAGCATCTTGGATAGAACTGATAGGATGGAAATGGGCCTGTAATTATTGAGGTCCATGGGATCACCAGATTTGAGTAAAGGCACTACTTGAGCTGTTTTCCAAGTGGAGGGAATGGATCAAGTGGTGAGGAAAAGATTGATATTGTACCCATGTTGCTGTTGTTCAACTGTTCTCCTTTTGTTGTGCTCTCCCGGGTCGTGCCTGAAAATAGTCATTTTATGGCTAGTGCACCTACCCTGTTAACAAAACTAAATAAATAAAATATATATATATATATATATATATATATATATATAGTGTGTGTGTGTGTGTGTATACACAGTAAAATCCCATTCATCCGAACTCCGGATAACTGAAAACCTCAGTTATCCGAAACTCAGACATGTTCCCTATACTTTCAGTGATGCACACACAGGCAACTACAATTAGCTACAATTAACAGCTCAGTTGTGTAGTAATTGGTGTTAATCAGTGGCAATTAGGCAGTCAACACATTCAGCACATTCAAACGGCTGTGAGAACTCCAAATTCAGATTGAGTCAGGGTCCAAGCTTACAGCAGTTTCTCAGTGCTGTTTTGTTTGTCTGTGGCTGCACCCAAGAGGGACAAGAGAAAAGGAAACATCTAACACCTAAGAGTGTGTCAGGTGTCAAGCTTACAGCTTACAGCAACAACACAGGGTCACCGCCATTGAAGAGCCCCACATCAGGTGATTGCTGATCTTGATGTTTCCATACTCTAACCAGCTCCCCCTTTTCACAAAATTTACTGGTCGTGATGACAACTGGTATCATCTGCTTTTGGTTGTGTGGGCCATTGCTTTTGGTTGGGCAAACGGATTAATAACACTCAGAGCTACTCCAACTAGCTCCCCCGTCTTGCAAAACTTACTGGTCATGATGACAACTGGTATTGGGCAAGTCTGCTTTTGGACAGGCGGGCCATTGCTTTTGGTTGGGCAGGTGAGTTAATAATATTCAAAACTACTCCAACCAGCTCCCCCATCTTGCAAAACTTACTGGTCATGATGACAACTGGAATCGGGGTAAGTCTGCTTTTCAGCGGGCAGTTGATGATTGCTTTTGGTTGTGTGGGGTTAATAACACTTATAACTGGGAACTGGGAACTGGGAGTATACTTAGTTCTTTGATATTGGTACTGAAGTTGATGTTTTCTTATTGTTCAAATCTGGCAGGAACTCAATTTCCCCTCATCTGAGGCAGACCGAATACTGTATAGGAACATCAAGATTTCTTGCAATATTGATCTTTTTGTCAAAAACACAAAAACAATCAGAACCTCATTTATCTGAAACCCAGTTTATCCGAATGTTTTTACTGTCCCCCAAGACATTTGGATAAATGGGGTTTTACTGTATATCTATATCTCTCTATATATCTATATCTATATCTATATCTATATCTATATCTATATCTATATCTATATCTATAGAGGAACGTTTTTTTCTCTCATTCACAGGGACTGTGCCTGAACTCTACAAACGCTACATTGATGACTGTGTGGGGGCCACCTCCTGCTCCAGGGAGACCCTCCAAGTCTTCCTTGACAAGTTTACCATGGCCCATCCTTCCCTTCAATACACTGTTGAAGTATCCTCCTCTACACTGCCTTTTCTGGATATCCAGCTGTCAGTCCATAACACTGGTCTGAAGACATCAGTCTATTGCAAACCCACTGACTCTCACAGTTTCCTCCTCCACAGCTCCTTCCATCCTAAACATGTCAAGAATGGCCTGCCTTATTCACAGTTTCTTAGACTTTGCAGGTTATGCAGTGAAGAGGATGATTTTGCTGAGCAGACCCAAATAATGCATAGTTTTTTTATCAACAGGGGATACCCTAAAACAGTAGTTCTTAGACTTTGTCACAGTGAGCCTCCCCAAATCCATGGAAAAGATTTTGAGCCTCCCCCAAAAACTGAAATAAAGTTGGGTCTCTCCAAAGAAAAAATAACATACTGTAATTTGAGCAGTACACCATGAATAAATTGAAACCCTTTGAGTATTTGGCTCATATTCAGTTCTTTGTCTTATACTGATGTGGAACCTTTGAGAAAGAGCTCCTGTGCTCAACAGTATTATCTGAATAACAAATAAATTACAAATAATATTACTCAACTTATTGTAACCCCCCCCCCCCACAGGCCAGCCTACTTGTTCCGCTATGTTCATTCTTGAATGATTGTTACCCCTTGTTGCAGTACCTTCATGGGTCAGACTACTTTCTCTGTTTCTTCTCTATATGAAATAACCTTCCTACATACTTTGGCTCTCCCCCTCCTCCCCTGCTCCTAAGCAACTTCTCTGGGATTACTTTGCTCCTTTCTGCTATTGCTCTTAGCACTTCAACCCTTGTATTTGGGCTGTTCTGCCATCAGTCTACAAATTGATCAATTACCACCATGCATTATTAGTTTATTGTTCGTATTTGTTTGCACTATTGTTCATTGTGTATTTCTTGATTGTTTTACAGTTACCTTTTGAAATGTATTCACTCCCCACCCTTCACTGGGTACACCTGTAATGAGCCTTGGCTCATTCACTTTCCCTGTCACCTATTAGTAAATAAATATAACATTCACTCTACTATCCTCTTTCAGTTTGCTTCATCTCTTCACACAAAATATATACAACTCAAAATTTAAATACAGTACTTTTTCAGACTTGCTTGAGCCTCCCCTGGAACAAGTTGGGGCCTCCCAAGGGAGGCTGGCCTCACCATTTGAGAACCCCTGCCCTAAAAGCACAGTGGGCAGAGCACTCTCCTGGGTCAGTAACCTGCCCCATAACCTTGACCCCGGCAGGAAGGATACTGTCACACAAGAACAACAGCTAATTCCACTAGTTCTTCCTTTCCATCAGAGCACACCTTCTCTTCACAGGATCATCACTAGTAACTTTCCCATTTTGCAAACTGACCCTAACATTGGTACTTCCTTTACAGAACCACCTATTGCCTCCTACAGCCGGCCACCTAACCTGTGGAATCTCCCGGTTAAAAGCAGCCTACCTACTCTTAACAGTTCCTCCCTTCCAGGTACCAAACCTTGCAACAGGACTTGCTGCTACACCTGCAAGTTTATTTCCAGTGTGACTGAGATTCGGGGGCCTACAGGTGTTTTTCACATCACCAAGGAGCTCTCATGCACCTCCACTAATGTGGTGTATTATATTCTTGGCAGGAAATGTACAGCTATTTACATCAGAGAAACTTTTAGGCGTCTTGCTGACCGTTTCAGGGAACATTACAGAGCGATTAGGAATGGTGAAACTGCTAAACCCATTGTATCCCACTTTATCTCCAGGGACCACAATGTCAATGACCTTTCTGTTTGTGTCCTTCAGCAGGGCTTCTGGGATCCTGACCATAGAAAAGACATGGAAGCCAAGCTGTTCATCCGCCTTGGCTCCCAGCAGCCCTCTGGTTTAAATGATAGACTTATTTTCCACTAACATCTTTCAGCCATCCCTTTTTTTTTTTTCTAAAGTCTATTTGTTTTTGTACTCATTTAATTTATTTTTCATTTTCACCATAAGTCTCCATTTCTGTCTCCTTCCCACACATTTGTCACCATTCAGCCTTCTTACTAGGCCCTGTTAATTAGTCCCCACCTGGGAACTTTCCCAGCTCTTTCACTCCCATTATGCTTTATCTTTCTCATCATCACCTTTTTGTTTCGCAGATTCTCTCTTAATCTTACCATTTATCACTTCTTCTCCCTGAGCCTCCCCTTTCTTCTTTCTCCACATATATCTCTCTCATTTTACTTCTCCTCTACTCTAACTTGTTTTTTTTTTTCTTTTAGATATTTCCTGAAGAAGACCTAAGGTCAAAACATAGATTTTTAACTCTATTTTTTATTTTCAGCGTGCATTTACTATGACCATTTTGTTTTATCTATATATATATATATATATATATATATATATATATATATATATATATTGCAAACACATTTCTATCTCTTTTCTTTCACAGGTTGGTCATGCCTTGGGGGAGCAAGGCACTGAAAGGACACCAGATGAGTGTCAGAGGAAGTGGAAGCTCACCCAGCAGACATTCTATAAAAGTAAGTCTGCCGGTGAGGTCCACAGGAGGAACCGGGACTGGTACGAGATGGCTTACAACATATGGGTCATGGCAGGGAAGCCTGAATTTGGTGATTGCCACCATGAATGTATGTATACTTCTTAGTATGATTAATACTACATCACAAGAAGTAAATAAAGCAATATAACAGAACCGTATATAGTTTAAAGCACAATTTACCAACGTCTGGTATGGTTTCCTCACAAAGTAGAGTGATGTGTGCAAACCACACCAGAAGTGTGTAAATCTTGCATCACCCACACCTGGTTGTACAGTATTTTTTTTTTGTAAACTTTATTTTTAAGATAGAGCTTAATACCATTACACACACAATATAGGTCTAAAATGTCAAGCACTGCTTCAATGACACCATTAGTCCAACAATAGGATTGGCAGTATAGAATTAATTTAAAAGGAGGGCAATGAAAGTCACAGCTTTTCAAAACAATAGGTCTAAATTTCATCTGCAGTTCTAACTTAGTTTTCGTCTCCGGATTCAGGAGGGAACATCAAGGCCTAGAGTAGTTGTGTAAGACTCATTACTAACAGGAGGCTTTATTGAGGAGAGGTCTGTTGAGGGTCTGAGATCTAAAACAGGAGGCAAGGTAACCAAACAGAACAAGAAAATAGTATATAGACATGGACGAATTAGAGGGTAATAGCTAGAAACAAAACACAGGAAGCCAATCTGTTTGAATGGCTTTCTCAACGGGGTCCCAGAGCTCCTCATACCTGTCCAACTGATCGCTGACCCTGTACTGAGTTTTTTCAGTTTCAAACACTCCATCAGATCCTTAATCCAAGTGGCAACTGAAGGGACTTTGGGCAGCCTCTAATACAGGGCAAAGAGTTAGAGAGCTATTACTGTTCCCAAGCACCAATGTCTGGGGTGGGGCTCAGGGGCTCCACTCCCCCCCCCCAAAGACAGCCCCAAACAAACCTCTACCAGGTTCAACTTCAATGACCTACCCACAATATGAGACAGTAGTTCGAGGATGCCTCCCCAAAATATTCTGACCTTATGACATTCCCAAATTAAGTGGAATAATGTCCCCTCACGTATTTTACATTTTGGACATAGATTGGAGGATTCAGGGTCTATTCTCTGGGCCAACATTGGTGTAAAATAGGACCTCATCAACGCACTGTATTGTATTACCCTGAGTCTATTATTAACGGAGCACTTTAACGCATTCTTAAAAATGAGGTTCCAGCTCCCCCCCCCCGTCAAAGAATCTGGGTACAGGTCAGCTTCTCATTTACACTTCAAGTCCTTCAAGGGATCTTGGAGAGCACCCACCAATAGTTTATAAGAACTTCTTAGGGGTTTAAAAGAAGGGTCAGAAGACTGGCCCTGAAATAGTTCCTCCAAAGGGGAATGCCTCACGCCTCCCCCACAACCACCCAACCGAGCTTCAATTCTCCCTTTTAATCTCAGGTAGGGAAAAAAGTATGTGGTTCCCAATCCAAATTGTTGCATCAAATCAGGGAAGGGTAAAACCTGTCCATCTTCCATAATGTGCTGTAATAGGAAGAGGCCTCTGTTCCTCAGATCTTCCAGGAGATTCATTTCCCAAGAGGGACCCCCAACCCCGCTCCCAAAGGCAGACAAGGGAGTGTCCGTTGAGATGCCAGGGCCATAATGCAAAATATTATTGGCTAATCTCCATGCCTTACACAAGGCCCTGGTACAAGGGTTTCATGGTCTGGTTGAGGGAGTACCCCCCAAAAGACTCCACCAAGGGACTATAGTATATAGGGGACAGGGCAGAGCCCTCCAGTTCCACCCAAGTTGGATATCCAGAGTCCCCCTTCAAGGTGTCCTGTAAATGAACCTATTGAGCAGCCAGGTAATATAGTTTTACATTTGGCAAACCCAAACCTCCCTATTCAACAGATCTCCATAGGATCGCTTTCTTAATTTTCAGCCTCCTACTCTGCCAGAGTAGCTGAGTAATAGTTCTTTCCAGGACTCTCATATATTTGTTAGGAATATTTACAGGGACCATCTGCAAAAAGTAAAGGAACCGAAGAAGAATGCTCATTTTGATTAGAGTGACTCTCCCCAAAAGAGTCAGAAGCAGAACTCTCCAGTTAAAGCAATCCTCTCTAACCTTCTGGACTATCCTGCACATATTAACTTCTGCCATTGGGGAGATATTAGAGGGCAAATAAATGCCCAAATATTTAATTTCTGTGGAGGAATTAATAATAGATTGCAAAATCTGAATTGGATGTCCCACCCCCCCGGGGCAGCCATTCACATTTACCCCAATTAATTTTATGGCCAGCTAATGGGCCGTAAGTGTCAAAAATCTGACTTAAGGCTGGCAAAGCTTAACCCGGATCTTTTAGAAATAAGAGAATATCATCAGCGAAGAGGGATATAACATGATTCCTCCCCTTCCACCTGTGACCTATAATTTCTGGGTGAGACCTGATAGTTTCCACAAGGGCTTCGATGGTGAGGACATACAGGAGGGAGATTAGGGCATAGCCCTGCCTAGTACCTCTAGAGAGAGGAAAAGGGGCAGAGAGAATGTTATTAGTCAAAATCTGAGCATGTGGGTTTCTGTAAAGAGACTGAATCCAACTCCTTAGTTACCCTCTAAAGCCAAATTTCTCCAGAGCTGCATACATAAAGGGCCATTCCACCTGATTGAATGCCTTTTAGGCATCTATGGCCAACAGTCCCCCAGCTCCACCATTCCTGCATGACCAATTATACATAACATTGACTGTTCTCCTGATATTCTGCTTGACTCATCTACCTTTAACAAAGCCTCCTTGGTCAGGATGGATCAGTTTTGGGAGAATACCCTCCAGCCTGGTAGCTAACAGTTTTGCAATGATCTTATAGTCTGAGTTTAGGAGGGATATAGGCCTATATGAGGCACACTTAATGGGGTCTTTGTCAGGCTTAGGTAGTATGGTGATAGTGGCTAAGTAAAGTGAAGGTGGCAAAGAACCACTCTCCAAAGCATCAGTGATCATCTGAAGCATGAAGGGACCCAGAGCCTCCCAGGTCACTTTGTAAAACTCTGCTGGGATCCCATCGAGTCCCGGTGCCTTCTCCCTCTTAAACTTCCAGTCCGTCTTCCTAAGTTCTTCCAACAGAAATGGAAAATCTAGCTCCTGCCTATCCCTCTCACTAATTGTAGGGAGCTTTAATTTCCATAGGAAATCTCTTGGGTCTGCCCCTGCAGGAAATTCTGAAGTACAGAGGTTTGAATAAAATGCTTTAAAAAATGTCATTCATCCCTTGTTGTTCATATGTACCTTCCCCAATGGAATTTTCCATTCTGAGGGTAGTTCTGTCTGCTTTCTTCCCCTTTACCAGACCTGCCATCCACTTCCCCGCTTTATCCCCGTAGAGGTAAGAGTGCGGTTTGGTGAGAAGGAGATTCCTTTCAATAGCCCAGTTTGTGAGCTGGTGTAGTCTACCTTTTAAGGTTTCAAGTTCTAATAGTTTCTGAGGGCACATTGTTCTCATCAACTCCCCCTCTAACTTTTGTATTTTTGCTTCTAATAAATCTTCCTCCCCAGAGATTAGTTTTTTAATATGTGCTGAGTATGAGATGGCCTCACCTCTTATGAAGGCTTTCAGGGTATCCCAAGTATTGGCGATGCTAGTGTCAGCCGAGTTATTATGTGTCAGAAAATCTCTAATATTGTCAGTTATTTGGGTCACAAACCCTTTATGTAACAGGAAAGCATGGTCATACACCATCTGGATGCCGGAGGGGCGGCCTCCGAGGGGAGAACTGTTACCATCAAGGGCGCATGGTCTGAAGTAAGTATGGGGCCGTATTTTGCCTCTTTTATCTGACCTACCAAATTGGAGTGCACAAATAGGTAATCTAGCCTGGTATACACCTTGTGGGCATGGGAAAAGAATGAAAACTCCCTACTCTGGGGATTACATTGCCTCCAGGCCTCTACCATAGTCCTTCCCTCCATCATACCCCTGAGCACTGAAGCATTCTGGGGGGGGTCTGGTCCTACGACCCGAGTGGTCCAATTCAGGGTCCCAATATGTATTGAAATACCCCCAAGTATCAAATTATCTGTGTAAGAGGCCAGGGTAACCACTAGGTGGGTAAAAAAATCTGGGGAATCGAAGTCTGGACCATAAACTGACCCCAGGGTGCACCTAGTGCCTCCACAGTCTATCTCTGTAATCATGTAGTGGCCCTATGGGTCAGACTGAGTTGACAACACCCTGTGTGGGAGACCCAGTCTGATCCAAATCGCCACGTCCCTAGCTTTGGAGGTAAATAGAGCAGAAATAAAAGAACCTCCCTGTGAAGCAGCCAGTCAGGCCGTCTCCTCCCGTGTGGAGTGTATCTTCTGCAGGAATATTATATCCCCCTTTAATTTCCTAATTTGGGACCAGACACGTTTCCTCTTTACCACCATCCTGAGTCCCTTGATGTTCCAGGAAACCAAAGTCAGACACTCCATTTGGATATTTTGTTATCGGTAAATAACAGCTCCTCATTTATAAACACAAAAGACCTATTGAACAGTGAATAAGCTCCATAGAAATTTTGAAAAATAACACCCCATAGATAGAAGAAAATGATTCCCCTTGACCCACTCTCCCCCTCCTACATCTCATTCATCAATAAAACACCCCAAAAAACACCCCAAACAGTAATCTTAAACGTGCGGAATTTTCCTCCAAAAACTACCTATTGTTTCAGAGTAATTAAACTAAGGAAGAGTGTATCATCACCCTGTGAACTACCCCCCCCATATTCCCCTTCCTCCCTTTATTTTCCCCAGAAACCAAGAGGCATCATAAAGCTGGGTTTCTCTCTGTGAACCCCCCATGAATAAAAAAATTAGCACTGATAGTAGAACAAACACCCATACCTTCCCCTAAGAAAACTGAATATATCAGAGGTCACGTGATGCAGCAAACCTGAATGGATGCCTAGTTTAACCTCTCCTGCTGATTGCCGTTATTTTTCGATTATTACAACATCTGACTCGGTCAGAAAGCTTAGTAGAAGCAAACCAGTGGAATCTGAGGTGCCGGTGCATCTGTTTGAGTTGTTTTGGGAGGGATGGATGCTGAAATGAAGAAATCACAGCCTAGGCATACCCCTCCTGCCATGCCTGAAAATGCCCTTAAGAAGCAGCGAGCTCACATACCAGTTACCGGCCAGTCGGCACCGCAACATGATTCAGATCAGGAACCCCTAACACTGGCAGGTTTCTTAACTGAATTTTGCCCCTTTAAAGAAGAACTGAAGAGTCTTACTGTGGAAATCAAGACAATCTCACAAACGATTGAGGAAATCGCCCTGTGGACATCTGATACCGAAACCCGACTTATCTCCCTTGAAAGAAGAGCGTATAAACAGGATCCAGAGGCGGTCCTTGTTAAGAAAAAGCTTTCAAAGATCGATATGAAGCTGGAGGACTTAGAAGGGCGAAGCCACAGAAATAATGCAGTGATCTTGGGCCTTCCTGTGTCTGAGGAAGGGCAGGATGCAGTGCTCTTCGTTCAGAAATTTATTGAAAAGATCGTCGGGCCTTCTCCATATGGCACCCATTACATCATAGAAAGGACTCATAGAGCACTCAGACCCACACCTCTGGTAGGAGCTCCCCTGTCCATTGATCTTTAGATTTCTGAATTGTTTTGGAAAAACAGCATTTTTTCCTGGCGAGGAGCATTCAAAGATTTGCAATGAAGTGAAGATTAGTGGCGCAGGATCTACAGCTCACCGTTCATCAGCGCCGAGCTACCTTTCATCCTCTGGTCACTAAACTAATCACAGCCAGTATCAAATTTAAGATGGGATATCCTGCAAAGCTGCAGGTTCTGGTCTCGGGCACATGGCATACTTTTGAAGATTTAGATACGGCGACCTCAGGCCTCAAGTCTGCCATGCCCGAGCTTTTCAAGGGTACCTGAACACAGGGTTGGGCTTACTCCAAGATCTTCCCCAGTATTCTCCTTGTGATTGGGACTCAGGAAGCACTCTCAATGTCATCCTGATCTGGGTTCTCAGATGGACTCTTATGGCACAAAGGACATTCAATTCACAAGTTCTAAGACTCTCTCGGGGAAATATCAGGAGTATATGTACCCTACAAGTGGTGTTGCTTGCCAAAAGGACGTTTAACCATAGCTTAAAATAGCACTGGGGAAGGATATGTGAGATAATTTGGGGTTAAGTTAGCATTATCAACTAAGTGTTTACTTATAATGGTGGATAAGGAATCCTGATCATATAACAGATATGTTGATTAGGGCAATAAGACTGTGGGTTACATTATGGAACCCTGAGGTAGGGCATTTGATTAAATGCTCAATCCCGATAGGAGGTAACTACTTTGGGTCAGAGGGGATAGTAGCATTGCACCCACCTGATTTAGTTTATTATACTGGTTCAGGTACGTGGGCCACCACTTCAGGTCCACATGCAAAGGGGGGCAGGGCTTAAGTAGGAGGCAAGCAGTAGTCAACTTGAGGAGCACAGTCCCTTCCTTGTCTCATCTTTGAAGGGGCGTAGTTTCAGCTGGGAACTATACGGTGCTGATGGAGGCGCCGTAATGAGCCGACAAGCCCCGAGGCCCATTTGCTAGTTAAATGGTGGCCTGTTTTCTGTGGCACTGCATGCTGTGACAATCGCAGGTGATATTATGCTACTAGGGTATAAGTTTTATTGAAGGTGAGGGTAAGGTCGTTATTAGGCAGATTGGGCAGAGACAACGGTTTTGCAGCAGGGGTTAGAATTTAGTTCTGGAATTCTTCGGCCTAATTACTTGATATTTTCTTTAGGAGATTGACGGGGTAACGTAGTCATGCCACGGTTAGCAGATGGTGACATGTGTGTAGATACAAACACAGAGGCCCTGCTCTTACTTTGCGGGTGTGTGGTCCATTCTTCCGGGCCTTTTACTGTTTATTTGAAGGAGCTCCACCTCATGGGCAGCACTTGGTTAGAGAGAAGCATCTTTCATGGCTGAAATTCTCAAGTAGCCATATACAGAATCTGTCAGGAAGGTGAGAGCTTTTATTTTGGTTCACCAGGGGATTATATAGCGAGGTCTGATGTGACAAAGGAGGCTGCTATTGTGCCTCAGAACTGCATGGGGGAAGTGTGGTGTTACATTTAGAGTACTCGGGTGCAAACTTGGGATTGCAGAAAGACAATTGCTCTCCTTCGTAGAAATAGGGCACTTGTTGCAAGGATACTTTTAGTCCTGGATACAGAGGATTAGGCATGGATTCTGGCCCTGAGGGTCAATTAGTAGCATGGCCTAAATTGAGGTAGTAGGAGGAATTATGTGCTAGTTAATATCTAGTCATTTTTCCTTCTTTTTCACCTCCTTTATCGTCAATATTCCTCGGGTTTGTGTCTACTGAAGGAAAATGACCTGTGCATCTTAGTAGGTAAATAGGGTGGACAGAGGCTTCTGTCCAAGCTAGGCTTTTGGGGGACGGTTACAATATGGGGATCAATCCCAAGGTACAGTATGGTGTTTAGAGTTAGGGGACATTGGTAGTAAGAACTAATAGGATAATCGTCTATTAGGATACAGAAGTTAGAGGTCACTCTGCATCCTTCCTTTCTTAATTGACAGTTAGTGGATAGACAGCTTGCTCTACCTACAGACACTGTTAGTGGATGAAACATAGGAGGTGGGGAGGCAGGAGGGGTAGGCGCAATTTGGTGGGAACTGTATAGCAAATCATGGAAGGGTGGGGTGGGGCTTTGCAATTACCAAGGGTGGATAGTTGGGGTACTTTACTGGTTTACTTTTGGGGGTTTGTGGGTTTAAGGGGAGTTGGAGGAGGGACGGGAGGGAGGGAGGAGGGGATGGGGGGACACAGTCCGACATAAGGGGGCTTCTTGACAGTTTTATAATATCCTATCCTGTTTCAGATCTTTCACGTTTCATGGGCAGGAAGGATGGCTAATGATACTTGTTTTGCTACTTGGAACATTAAAGGAGTTTGCAAAAAGTTAAAACAATATAAGATCTTGAAGCATTTGGGTTTCTTACGTGCTAACATTACTTTTATACAAGAATCTCATTTACTAGATTCGGAGGCCATTCAGATGAGATGGTTGCAGATAGGGTAGGTCTTTGTGGCCCAAGGTACTTCTAATAGTTCAGGGGTCTTGATATTGGTTAACAGGAATATTCTGTTTAAGGTTATGCAGGAGGTTAAAAACCCGCATGGGAGATTTATCCTGGTGCGGGGTACTCTTTATTCTATGTAACTCTTATTGGGCAGCATCTATGGTCCCAATAAGGATGACCCCTCTTTCTTTATGCAGCTACTGAAGTGCATTCTTCCATTATTACCCGCGTCTATAATATTAGGGGGGAGACCTGAATCTAGCACTGGACCCGGATAAAGACCGCTCCGGTAAGGGGTCAGGTATACGTTCTCTGGCATAGCTAGTGTTACATGACCTAATGGACCGCCTGGGTTTGTGCGACGTTTGGAGGGTTTTACACCCGGAGAGCCAGGAGTTTACATTTACCTCACCTGTTCATAGATCCTCGTCTCGAATCGACTATTTGTTGATATCTCAATCACTTTTACCAGGTGTAATAACTTCCATTATTCAACTGGGTCCTCCTTCCGACCATTCTCTTGTTCTGGCTAGAGTTTCTCTCACTTCATCGACTAAGCGGCAAACCAGGTGGAAACTGAATGAGCAATTGCTTAAAGACTCTAAAAATAGGGACCACATTAAAGAACATAACATACAATTTTTCAATTTAAATTGTACCCCAGATACTCTGCTCAACATTCTCTGGTGTGTGTTTAAATCATACCTCCGGGGTATCTTGATTGGGATGGCTTCCGCTCAGAAAAAAGAATAGGAGGCAAAGTAGAGGGCTGTATTATCCCAAATTAGATCTCTGGAAATAAACTTGCATGCTCACTCAACAGAGGAGGTTAAGTTAAAACTAGCAAAATTAAAGGACTCTTACATAGGGATGCTGAATGAAAAGGCTGAGTTTGCGATGCTGTGTACCAGGGTGTATTACTCTGATCGAGGGTGGGGAAGGCGGGTAAGTTACTGGCTCAGAGAATTAAGCAACATCAGTCTGCCCAGTTTATTCCCCCAATCCGTTCCTCGAGAGATGGAGCCCTGAGATCTTCCCCTCAGAAGATTGTTTCAGAATTTACTTGGTATTACAAACAATTGTACGGTGAGGTGCCCAACCCACCCTCTGATCAGGTGGTGGCCTCTTACCTAGTGGGGGCTCAATTACCTCTTCTCTCTGAAGCTCAGTGTAGAAAGTTAGTTGCCCCATCTCAGTTCTTGAAATCTTGACAGTGATACAGGGCCTTCCATTAGATAAAACACCTGGAATGGATGGCTATTTGGCCATTTTTTATAAATGTTTCAAGGAGCAAATTATACCACACCTTCTCTCACTATAACAGCATATTCTCTCGGGGGCATGAGTGGACTCCACTTTATTTGAAGCACTTATAGTGCTATTGCCTAAGACGGGTAAAAACCCGAAACTGGTGGAGAGTTAAAGACCTATTTCTCTGTTGAATCAGGATGTTAAGATTTTAACCAGAATATTAGCTGATAGGCTTGCCCCATCCTCCCTGAGGTGATAGGCATGCAGCAGGTGGGCTTCATGAAAGGTAGATCCTCCGTGGACCACCTCTACATTCTTTCTTATGTCTTCTCGGTGGCCACGGATGCCCCATTTCTAGCAGTCTTGGTGTCCCTGGATGCTGAGAAGGCTTTCGATAGAGTCAATTGGAATTTTCTACTCAAGACATTAAAGTCCTTTGGTTTTCCCCAACAATTCTTAGGGTGGGTGAAAGCACTTTATCAAAATACGACTGCCAGAATTTCAAGGAACGGAGTAATTTCTGAGTCATTCTCGCTATATTCTGGTACTAGGCAAGGTTGCCCTCTCTCTCCATTACTGTTCAACCTATATTTGGAACCCTTAATCTGTAAATTGTCCCTATGTCCAGAGGTTCATGGGCTCACAATTTTCGATACCAAGGTCAAAGTTTCCGCTTACGCGGACGATCTTCTTTTACAGCTTTCTTATCCTGAATCCGCTATCCCTGTAATGTTGGCTATTATAGAGAAATATAGTGGTCTCTCAACCTATAAGCTAAATGTTAGTAAATCTGTAGTATTTCCTCTGAACCATAAGGTCTTTAAGAACAACATTACTGCTTTAGGTCTTTCGTGATCCAGGGACTCTTTGCGTTACTTGGGTATCGAGTTAACCAGGAATACATCACTTACTATTAAGAAAAACGTGGACTCGTTATTAATAACGTTGAAGCAGGATTTAGATAGATGGTCGACACTTCCCATCTCTCTGTGGGGAAAAATAAATCTGATTAAGATGAATGTTTTTCCTCGACTATTATATCCGTTGCAACTACTCAATATTTATCTTCCGATGAGCTGGTTTAATAAAGTTCAGGGGATGATGATAAACTTTATCTGGTCTAAAAAACAATCGAGACTAACATATTACAAGTTAGCAGCGCCTTAAAGTAAAGGGGGTTTACGACTTCCTTACCTTGGTTTATATTATTGGGCCAACCACTTGGCCAAATATCTCAAATGACTAGACCCTAACCCTTCCTCCGTCTCTCCTCCTTGGCTCAGGATAGAGTTGGAAATGATTCAGTCATGTAATATAGCCCCTTCCACTCTTCTATATTTAAATACATCGACTTTGCCCAAAAAGTTAAAAGATCCCACAGTGGCGATTTTCATTAGAATCCACTCACAGTTATGTGGTTTCTTGAAATATAAACAGTATCTGGACCCGTCGCAGTTGATCTGGAACTCTCCAGCTTTTAAAATTGACAGTAAGATTTTACTCCCCTCTTGGTTACCAAAACTAGGAGAGGGCAAACTATCCTCCTTTCTTAAGGAGGACGGATCGTGGTTGTCAACACAGGATTTTATGAGGAAGTTTGGGTTACAGGCAAAGGATTACTTTAAAATTCTTCAACTCTGACACCTTCTTAGCAACAAATCTGAGAAAAGAGTGCTTATATCTCCCAAATTTTATTTCCATTCGGATTTGTATCTGTTCGTCAATACCTCCAAGGTAGTTTCTAAATTGTACAATACACTGTATGGATTGCATTTTCCGGACTCATTTGGGCCCACAGAATTTTGGCCGGACTTACTCCTGCAATGGAATAAAGAGTAGTCCTTCCCGTGGAACAATTGTCATTGTTTGGTTACACAGGATAGGTTACGTCTCATGCAATTTAACATCCTGCATAACCTTTACTACTCCCTACAGAAGATGACCAAATGGGGCGTATTAAACTCAGGTCAATGTACAAGGTGTTCACGGAATGAGGGCACTCTGCTACATATTTTTTGGGACTGTCCCAAAATATCCCCCCTCTGGAATAGTATTAAGGCGAATGCAGACCCATTGCTTGGTTTAACTGACCTGTTTACCCCGGAGGTCTGTCTTCTGGGTGACTACTAGCAGATTTCGGTGAACTCCCATAAATTCCATATTGCTCTGATCTCCATGTCAGTTAAAAAATTGGTTCTCAAATATTGGAAAAGTATGGGAACAGTGTCTTATTCTGACTGGCTTAACAAACTCTTAGCTAATCTTTGAATGGAGCAAACCATATCTAGTCTTAAAAATAATAAATCTAAATACGAACAGATCTGGGCTCCTTTACATGCGTTGTATACAATTTAGGTTGTATCGTGTTTACCAATCTTTTAACTTGGATCAACAGACTGTTGGACTGTGTGTGGGAGGTGGGGTTGGGGGTTTGGGGAGGTGGGGAGGAATGGGTCCATGTATCTCATTGTGCATGTATCGGTTTGAGTTAGATGGACATGGACCCGGCTGGGGTTAAGTAAAAAGTCTTCAATACACTTTATATTGAACACTGATTATATCTACCCTCTACTTCTCATGGAATGAGCAGTCGAACCCCTTTCTAAACAAATGAACACAAATGTAATGATATATCCTCCATCCTCCTAGGATATCTTGCTCCCATGGGGAGGAGGGGAAGCCCTGTAGACCCCCAACCCCCCCAGAGCAGAGAGGAGGTGTGGAGGAGAGCCCGAGCCCCAACCGGAAAATGGGCCTGAGGGCATCTGCCAATATGCACACATACTGTTCAGGGCTCCCCCAGGAGTGAGCTGATCCCTGCACTGAGGAAAGATGCAGAGGACCACGCTCCCAAAAAATAATGTTTGAGTCAGATTAATCATCTGCGCTCAGCCATCCATGGACTCAATGAGGAGACCCCGGATCAAAGTTTCTCCCGGTCCGGCTGCTTAGGACCCCTTCCCCCAGTAGACAAACCCCTGAGGTATTTAATCACAGAAAAGAGAGATTGAACATCAACAACTAAGAACAAAAAAATTTAAAGGCAACGTGCCCACAGGTCTCTGATGACGCAGTGAAGTTATCTGTAAAGGAAAAATATCAGCCTCAAGAATCCTTAGCCTCAGGAATAGGCCCTGATCTTCACATCCAAGATTAGTACAGCTTATGGGTCCCTAGGTGTACAGCATTTCCATTAGGTGGGAAATAGATTACCAGTCACTGTACTGCCCCTTGAGGGGCCAGAGATCAAAGCTGTAAAGTTGCCTTCTGGCAGAGAGAAGGGCAGGAAGGGGAGCCCCCCACACACCAGCCCTAATAGGCCACCCCTCGGGTGTTACGGTCAGGGAGATAATGCTCCCCACCCTACCCCTATCTTCAAAGAAGGCATAAGACAAAAGACAGCACCTCCAGACTATCAAAAGAAGCTCCCTCCAACAGAGGGATGTTTAATTATTAAGCTGACCCCTCTTCCCCCTCTCCAAGTCCTGGATAAATTCCATGGCTGCTTCTGGGCTTGTGAATAATCTTTGGTTGCTGCCCTGTGGACGTATCATCAGGCATGCAGGATAGACCAGGGGAAAAAGGGCACTGCAACTGATGAAGTTTCTTTTTCACCTCGAAGAAAGCCCGACGTTGAAGCTGCAATTGCCAAGAATAGTCCAGAAAAACACTCACACGACTCTGCTGCACCATAATCTGGCCCTGCTTTCTCGCTGCCTCCAAGACATATTGGCGGTCCAGGTACCTTAGAAATTTTATAATAATATGCCTAGGTTGTTGCTCCAGTAAAGATTTAGCCCCTGGTGACCTGTGGGCTCTCTGAATCCCCAAAGAGATGTCTTGAGGGATTTGTAATGTTTGTCTCAGTCACTTTTGAATATAAGCTGCATAGTCTCTTCCCTCCTGCCCCTCGGGCATCCCAACGAGCCTAACATTACAGTGTCTGTCTCTCTATTCTCGTGTTCAACAAGGGTCTGTTTTAACATCTCAATCTCCTTTAATGCTTTCTAGAGATCTGAATTGGTGTGTAGTATGGCATCTTTCTGGGCCCCCAGCCTGGCCTCCAGCTCCTCCAGTCTATTTTCGTGGATATCAACCATCTCTGAGATTGTATTAACGGTCTGCTGGAGGTGCTGGAGCTGGGAAGTGACATTCTCAAATCCAGACCCCATCTTAATGTCCAAATCATATTTCAGATCCTTAATCAAATGTTCAAGTGCCTGGTAACCTTCTGACATGGCTGAGCAGGCCACTGCATCCAGGAAAAGGTTGCCCATGGTAGATGGCTCGCTGGGGCCCTGATGCCAGCCCAAGTTTTCTGATTCTGTCAGGCTTCGAGAAGTAGGATGAAGTGGACCTCTATCTGTGGCCAGTTCTTGCGGCGGATTGAAGGACAGCTTCGCTTGCTTTTTTCTAATTTAGCCGCAGAAGACATCAGAAGACTGCCAGCCACCTAATTTATGGGGCTTTGGGTTGAAAAGATGCAGGATGGAGGAGAAATGTAGAAGATTCTGAAGGAGCTCTCGGATTATGCTGCCATCTTGCTCCCCCACTAGGCCATGCCCCCTGGTTGTACAGTATTTAAGCAGCATATCACAAGCGACCATGGTTGCTAACAAGATCAGCCCACACCACCTGTGGTTTGCTCACACTAGATAACTGACTGAACAAACCACACAAGAAGTGTGTAAGTCCTGCCATCATCCACACCCAGTTGTAGAATATTTAAGCAATAAGGAACAATATTTATATCTACAATTATTCAACTATGTAAGTCTGTACAGTCAATTGAACAATCAGGAATGAATACAACTCACATTAACAGTCTATCAGTAACGTCCTGGCAATAGGGAGCGGAGGGGAGGAGGGTTATATGGCATAGCTCATAGTCAACGTAAGCAATTTACCATGACATGGTATGGGTTACATTAAGATTAACAGCACCTGCTGTGTTGTTTGATCACAAAGCCAATATGCCAAGTTTTTTTAAAGAGGGGTTCTGCTGTACCTGCCTTGTGGCTGGCACCTCTTCCTGTTGGTTGTGGTGAGGACTTACAACAGCTTTGAAGTGCCAACCAGCCAATCAAGAAGCGGCGTTTTGTGTATCCATTGTATAATGCCATATAGTCACAGGCTTCAATCAACTTATTGATAATGTAGGTACTGTTAGTCCCTTACTGTTTTTATTTAAAAAAAAAACAAACTATGCAACGTTAAGAATTTTGAAACTAATTCAAGTTACAGCATTGTACTCACCGAACACTGTAAGACAATAACATTTGTAAGAAAATAATGATGTGTGATGATTAGCATACTACCTCAAACACTGTAACAGTTATCCATAAAAGGTACCTAGAATCATAACATGTAATAACACATACAGCATAAGTGACTTGATTTTCACATGACAGTAAATGTTTTCTCTATGGCACATCTTTTTTATTTGTGTATTTTTTTTTTTTCACAAACAGCACAACAAAGCTTCCCTGCTGCAGCAGAACACAGACTCCACCTCGTGCCAATTCTGAAGGATCAGGAGCGGGAGGTTTCTGCAGTCGGACAACTCCTAGTGGTCAACTCTGCTGGTAAGTAAAAGTCGCACACATCCCACAGACACAGCTGTAGATATACGGCTAGATATTTAGGCTTGCACCTGCCTAGGGCACAATCACTTTAGCCACACAACTGAGTTGTGTTGGAGCACAAAATCAACATATTCAGAAGAGATGTACCACAGTGCATTCCTACTGAATATATTAAGAAATGCTGGTGTTGCAAATACAGTGTGTCGGAGCATCTCCCTAACAGGTCTGAATACCTGGGAAGGGAAATGCGCAGAAACATCCAAATTATACCATGCACAAATTCCTGATATTCAGAACAAAATTTGCAGCTAGGACCATTATCCATACAAGATGCAAATGAGGCCATTTGTATGCCATTATGACCCCATTTACATGATTTGTGCAGGATTGACCACTGGAATGCACCAAGCACCCACCACAGCATGTAGTCCTCTCAGTGCACATGAAAGACAGTTTTATCCATCCCTTGTAATATAGTTGCACTCCTCTCCCCCCACAGCCACACCCACATAGGACACCCAGCTTATACCACTCCCCTTCCCCCAAGTCATCGAGGAGCAGCAAACCCACCCACACACCTCCATTGCTGTCCGCCAAATGATAACATACAGTATGTGCTGCTACTGCATTGTTCCACACTTGGTACTAATGGGATTGCACTACATACTGTGATAGTCATTCACAACTTTCTCAATGAATGACTTCATACAGAAAGTTGTGCATGACAATTACAGTATGCATAGCAAGTGTACTGGTCCACAGTGTGGACCAATGCACTTGTAGCACATAGTGTTAGTTGTCATTTGTTGGACACTCACGGAGGTTTGTGGGTGGGTTCACTGCCCCCAATGACTGCAGGAGGGAGGGGAGTGGTATGAGCTAGGTGTTCTGTGTGGGTGCTGGGGAGGGCAGGGGTGCCACCATACTATCAGGAATGGGCACGTCACAATCACGTTATCAGTCAGGAAGGGGGGATCCACTAGACTACCAGAGATCAAGGCTCCAGTCAGGGAGTAGGATCACTAGACTACTGTGGGTGCTTATGGACAGTTTTCAAGATAGTGGGGGTTGTCACTCATGACTGGTGGCTGCTGTGTTGTGGCATGCAATACAGCAGCCCAGCTGTCTGTGGCTACCATTTATGCCTGCTTTGTACAGTCATAACTTTGTGCCCATGTATGTGTGACCTGTGCAGTGTTCACCAGCAAAGTGCACCAAGCACCCAGCACAGCATGTGTTCCTCTCAGTGCACATGAAAGACAGTTTTATTCATCCCTTGCAGTCTAGTGGCACCCCTACCTCCCTACACCCACATCCACACAGGACACTCAGCTCAGCCCCCCTCCCTCACCCCCAGTCATTGAGGAGCAGCAAACCACACTGCACACCTCCACGGGTGCCAATCAAATGATAGCATACAGTAATTGCTGCTACTGCATTCTTCCACACTGGGGGCCAATGGTCTTGCACTACATATTATAATAGTCATCCACAACTTTCACAATGAATGACTTCACACAGAAAGCTGTGTATGACTATAACAGTATTTAATTTATTTATTTTAGATATTCAGAAATAACCTTTGAGCAATGTTCTCTTTTTCAAAGGTTCCATGTCAGCATAACAGAGTGACAATACATTCAGAGAACACAATACACAATAGACAATTACATAAAATTGTTTGCATAGCAGAAAATGCAAGGTGTAGAGAGAAGAAGACCTATCTTTATACCAAGGGGCTGCAGCCAAGAAAGTAGGCTTAGTCAGGTAACAAAAGGCAGTGAGGCAGGTCGAGGTGACCAAAGAAGAGGGTGTGGAGTGCTAAGAGTGGATTGGACAACCAAGTGGGGGGATAGCACAGATAGAGGGAAGGGAGGGGAGTGGTGTGTGGAATGATTGTAATTGGATAAGAATGTACAACAAGCAAATTGTTCCACAGTGTGGACCAATGCAATTGCATCACACAATGTAAATTGTCATTCAGTGAACAGCTGCGTAGCTCTGCAGGTGGCTTCACTGCCCACCGATGAATGCAAGAGCATAGGGAGAGGATTGGTGTGAACTGGGTGTCCATTGTGGGTGTTGGGAGGAGGGGGAGGGGAGTGGTGCCACTAGACTATCAGGGATGGGTATGTGACTTATTAGGCCATGATAACGTTATCAGTCGGAGCGTGGAGATCCACTAGAATACCAAAGATGCATGAAACTGTTTTTTACGGGGTTCAAAGCACCACACAGGGAGTAGGGTCACTAGACTATCAGGGAACACTGTGGGTGCTTGTGGACAGTTTTCAATGGGGTTTGGGAGAGTTGTCACTGATGACTGCTGGCTGCTGCATTGTGACGTGCAATACAGTAGCCTACCTGTCTGTGGCTACCATTTATGCCTGTTTTGTGCAGTCATAACTTTGTGCCCATATATACATCACTTGTGCACTGTTGATCAGTGAAATGCATCAAGCACCCAGCCCACCATGTGGTCCTCTCACCGCATGTGAAAGGCAGTTTTATCCATCCAATGTAGTCTAGTAGTCTAGTGGCACCCCCCAACGCCCACACCCACACAGGACACTCAGCTCACACCACCCCCCACCCTCAGTCATTGAGGAGCAGCGAACCCAACTGCACACCTCCATGTCTGACCGCCAAATGACAGCATACAGTATCTACTGCTACTGCATTGTTCCACACTTGGCACTAATGGGATTGCAGTATGGTACATACTATAATAATCATTCACAACTTTCTCAATGACTGACTTCATACAGAAAGTTGTGTATGACAATTACAGTATGCATAGCAAGCGTACTGGCCCACAGTGTGGACCAATGCTCTTGTAGCACATAGTGTAAGTTGTCATTTGGTGGACAACCACAGAGGTCTGTGGGTGGGTTCACTGCCCACCAATGACTGCAGAAGGGTGGAAAGGGGAGTGTTATGAGCGAGGTTTCTTGTGTTGGTGCTCGGAAGGGGGGAGGGCAGGGATGCCACTTCACTATTAAGAATGGGTATGTAACTTATTTGGCAATGATCACATTATCAGTTGGGAAGAGTGGCTCCACTAGACTACCAGAGATGCATGAAACTGATTTTTACATGGATCAAGGCACCAGGCATGGAGTAGGGTCACTAGACTACCAGGGCACATTGTGGGTGCTAATGGACAGTTTTCAAGGGGGATGGGGGGTGGGCGGTGGGTTGGGATTGTCACTCACGACTGATGACTGCTGTGTTGTGGCATGCAATACAGCAGCCCACCTGTCTGTGGCTACCATTTACACCTGTTTTGTACAGTTGTAGCTTTGTACCCATGTATGAGTGAGTTGTGCAGTGTTCACCAGCAAAATGTGACAAGCACCCAGCACAACACGTGTTCCTCTCAGTGCATATAAGAGACAGTTTTGTCCATCCCTTGTAATCTAGTGGCACCCCTATCCCCCCACACCCTCAAAGGACACCCAGCTCACACACACACCCACAGTCATTGAGGAGAAGCAAACCCAACCACACACCTCCACGGGTACCCACTGAATGACAGCATACTGTAGCCGCTACAAGGGGCTTGCATTACATACTATAATAGTCATCCACAACTTTCTCAATGAATGACTTCACACAGAAAGTTGTGTATGACTATAACAGTATGTATAACAAGCGTATTTGTCCACAGTGTGGACCAATGCAGTTGCATCACACACTAGGACTTGTAATTCGGTGGACAGCTGCAAAGGTCTGCAGGTTATTTCACAACCCACCGATGACTGCAGGAGCACGGGAGAGGAGTGGTGTGAGCTGGGTGTCCTATTAGGGTGTTGGGGGGGTAGGGGAGGGATGCCACTAGACTATCATGGACAGGCACGTGACTTATTAGGCCATAATAACATTATCAGTCAGGGAGTGGGGATCCACTAAACTACCAGAGATGCATGAAACTGTTTTTTATGGGGTTCAAAGCACCATGCAGGGATAAGGGTCAGGGCACACTGTGGGTGCTTATGGACAGTTTTCAAGGTGAGTGGGAGAGGGTTGCCACTCATGACTGGTGGCTGCTGTGTTATTACATGCCATACAACAGTCCGCCTGTCTGTGGCTACCATTTATGCCTGTGTTTGTACAGTCATAACTTTGTGCCCATAGATGCGTGAGTAGTACAGTGTTGACCAGCAAAATGTGCCAAGCACCAGTTACAACCTGTGATTATGTCAGTGCATGTGAATGACAATTTTATCCATCCCTGGTAGTCTAGTAACACTCCTCCATCCCCACACCCACACAGGACACCCAGCTCACACCACTCCCCCTTCAATCATCGAGTAGCAGCAAACCCAACCGCACGCCTCCACAGCTGCCTGCCACATGACAGCATACAGTATCTGCTGCTACTGCATTGTTCCACACTGGGCACCAATGGGCTTGCACTGCATACCTACCCTAGCACAATGCTGCATAACAATCAGTATTCTGTTTTTCCCCATTTGATTAGCTCAGTGCAGCACTATACATGTGTCCAAACTTCACCAGACAGGATAACATTCTGCCATCATCCAGAAACCATTAGACAATATTGCAATAAAACAATGTAGTACAAAAAAATAAAACTGATTTATATGCTTTTTTTTTCAATTTCTGTTTTTCTTTCTTTTAAATTTCCCAGGCATTCCAGTACTCTCAGAAAACAACATGCTCGCCACAATCTTTTAAGCCCAATAAATAATTTTGTACCCTTTTTAACATGAAGTGTTGGCAGAATTTGCACATGGTCAGTCACGTAATACACTTAATCACAAACCCACTATTTCTCAGAGCATTGTATCATTAAAGTCTTTTAATAACTGTAAGCAGTGCTTTCCTTATTCCATTCTCATTTCCATAGAAGGTGTATAGGTAAAACATGTCAATATTTACTGTGAAATTACTACCTTGCTACCAGTGCATGCAACAAACAGCAAAATCACTCTGGTTTATCGCACTTTTTGGATGAAAAACATTTTGCACCTTAAGTGAGCCATAAGCACCTGTACAATGTAAAGCTTTAAACAATAATGGAAGTGTTACAGATTATGTAATTCAACAAAGAGATATCATCTACTGTTTTCCAGAGGAGGAAGATCAACTGGAGGGCGCTGTTGGGGGCAAGCAACAGGCCACAGAGGGTGATCTAGAAGACATCATGGTGGATGAACCCTCTGTGGCTGAACCATAAGTCCCAATAGTGGGCCAAACAGCAACAACAGAACAGCCCCACCCGAGTCCATCCAAAGATGCTGCAGGTGCTGCCAGGCCTCCAGTTGAGCAACTAAGTACCATTATATCAAACCATACATTACTATCATAGCATAATCTCTGACTTCACTAGTAGATCAACCACTCATTCACACAACTCAACACATAGCTCATCAGTTAACAGTTCTGCATAAGATCCAACGGGGGAATAGGTGGTGAAAAGTAATCCATGACATCTAGTAATGCATAGTATTAACTGCTAGAAAAACCCACTAGGTACAACAACCACATGTTGTTGTGCACTCAGTACACACAACAGTCCCCCCTCCACCCCAACAGCCATGATGCAGTAACCAGTGACATTCAAAACAATAGTCATGCACAGAACATAGCTACACACTTCAATAAAGTAAGGTCTCACCCCTAAGTAGTGAAAGAAAGGTTGCAACAGCCAAACATGTCCTACACAATTCTGTCACCACACTTCACACCACCTGCAAACATGATATACCCACTTTACAAATTAACAGATAACAGTTAACCAGTCAGAATATCCCTCTCCCAAGATACTGAGCATACACACAACAAAAGACCTTCTCTACAGGCACAGACTTAAACATATCACAATTAGAAAAAACAGTACATGTTTCTCAGATAAACAGGTAAAGTCAGAATTTAATTTTTTCACTCTTAACAATGTAAATTGTAAGGAACACATATTTCTAATTTATTGACGTGTCTGACTACAATGTGATGAACAGGTTAACAAAGAAGAATTAATTGCCTCTCTTTTTTCTATACAGTGTAGTGTGTTTTTTTCACAACACAGTCAAAGTTTCAAATACATTGTAAATGTGATACCTATATCTGTGCTAGTAAAAAATAAATGGTTGCAGGAGTACAGTCAATACATAGTTCTGACTGTAGGAAGACTGTTTGGCTCATTCCATGATGTGGTTCAGCACCAGCATAACCTTGTGTTATGCTTGAATGTTTCACAGTCACATTGAAGATACTGTATGATCGCCCAGACACAACAGGACTATTTTCCACTCAAGACATTTCCATGTTAACCAGACACCTCAAAAGTGCAACCCAGCAGGTCTTATTACCATAGAAACATCAAGAGTTTAAAAATAGTCCTGTCATGTTTCAGCAACCATACACTATATTTTATAGTGTATGGTAAGTTCATATGGTGAAGTATGTTTTTTTGTTTACAATTTTTTTTTTTTTTGCCAAGGCTTCCCTCCTGGACCATGTTTCAGTGTCACGATCATTCCCCAAGAATCAGAGGGCTGTAGCTCATGTTCAAATGTAGTATGTTACACCAGCTACGTACTACTGCACCATTACAAACTTGTAAGCATAGGTAGTGCTGCATAACAACATTTAACAAGCATTTGTCAATGCCGAATGTTGTTGCGCTGGCATTGGCTTTAGTAGTGCTGTGCGGAAACACATTTTGGGCAGGATGTGAAAAATGACAGCTATACTGTTCATAAGGAGGTGTAAAAAATGGCAGTGTTGAAAATATGGCATGTAAATATTGCAAATTTGCGAAGTTACAAGGGTGCGTGGGAAATGCACAACGCACACTTGTAACACAGAACATTTATGGACTTTCAGCACCAAATTTTCCACATAGGCATTTTAGCACCTCTGCTCATGTACAGTGTCATTCATTCCTCAAACTGTCCCAAAAGTGATTTACATGCGCCACCACGCTTATTCTCGCGCTGGACGGTGAAAACACATTTCCGGGCAGGATATGTAAAATGACAGCTGTACTGTTCGTCAAGAGGTGTGGAGAAATGCCAATGGTGAAAATCCAGAGTGGAAATATTACAAATGCATGTTACAAGCGTGCGTGCAAACTGCACAATGCATGCCCGTAAAGCAGTCATTTTATGGAGTATCATCACCAAATTTTCAACATAGGCATTTTAGAACCTCTGCTCATGAACAGTGTCACTGTCATTTTTGTAATCTGTCCCAAACACTGATTTTCCACAGCGATCGCGCTATTGTGTGCCGGAAGTTCGGAAGCACATTTTGGCCAGGATGTGAAAAATGACAGCTGTACTGTTCATAAGGAGGTGTAGAAAAATGACAATGTTGAAGATTTGGCATGAAAATATGCGAATTCATGAAGTTACGAGCGTGTGTAGCAACTGCACAATGCACACTCATAACACAGTCATTTTATGGAGTATCATCACCAAATTTTCAACATAGGCATTTTAGGACCTCTGCTCATGAACAGTGTCACTGTCATTTACATAATCTGCCCCAAACACTGATTTCCCACAGCGACCATGCTATTGTGCGCTGGAAGTGCGAAAACACATTTTGGCCAGGATGTGAAAAATGACATCTGTACTGTTCACAAGGAGGTGTAGAAAATGACAATGTTGAAAATCTGGCATGAAAATATTGTAAATTCGCAGTTACGAAATAGTGAATAACCGCGCCGATGCACACTGAAACAGCCATTTTTTTTATTTCTTCCACCAGAGTTGCAACATAGGTTTTTTGAGAGCCCACCTCATGAACACTGCCATTGTTCTTGTGTTAATTGGTCCCAAAAGGTGATTCCACGCAGTAACTGCGAAATCACCTTTCAGGACTGATTAACATCATAACAGCGACAGTATTGATGAGGAGGCATCCCAAAAACCCCATGTTGAAAATTTAGTGCAAAAATTCCAAAAAATGCCTGACATATGCATCAAAGTTGAAAAAAACCCTATGTATTCCATTATACAGCTTACAGGCATTTCCTCAGTTCGTGGTCAGCTTTGAAGAGTGCAGACATGTTCCCAGTCCACCGAAGATCATCGCACCAGACTCCGAAGGTAAGTATGGGGTGAGGGAGGGTGTGGGGAGGCAGGGTGCGCAGTTGGTGGGTGCGGGTGGTAGGGAGACTACGAGGGACCATTTCCTTTTTACAGGTGTTAAAAAAAAACATTGCGGAAGATTTTCTTTTTTTACAGGTGTTTTTTTGGGGGGGTACAGTAGCCAATGGGGGATTGGGCACCCCCATTGGCACATAGGGAGTGGGGGACAGATGCCGACAGGGATTTGGCACCCGCATCGGCAAACAATGAAAGCGGGGGGGCGCATGATCTGAGGGGCACTGGGCACCCCCTCAGCAACCAAAAAAGGAGAGGGGGTGACACATTATGCCTATGGGGAGCGGGCTCCCCCGTCAGCACATACAAGAGGGGTAGGGTAAGCTGTCCGGGGGATTGGGTACCCCCAAAGTCAGAAGTTTAGCAGCCACTGTGCTGCCAGGTTTGATGCTGGGGAAGCACGTAGGAAGGTCTGCTGTGTGTGACGAGCTTTGCTCGCATTGCAGTGGATCTTTCCTTAGATGTGCTCGCCCAGGTGGTGTGGTGCCAGCATGCAGGCTGAAACAGGGGCACACTGTCTCCCAGTCCTGCGCCCCCTCCCTGAATCAACTCTGATTCGGAGTTGATTATAATAAGGACGGGGGGGTGCAGGGGCAGCACCCCCCTCATGATGGAATCAGGGGTGATGACAAGCGCACCAACATAAAAAGGGATAGATTTTCATCCATAACAACACTGAGTCATACACTATATAGAGGATAATGTACGGTCTTTGCTTAGTAACCACACTGTAAACCCTTCAAGAGGTTGCCAAGACATCATTGTAAACCTTGAGAGTGTAGCTCAAGAGGTTTTCAGATATCATGGCAACCTCAAGAAGTGTTTTCAGCGTGATAGTTAACCAAAGACCATACATCATATGTTATATTGTATGGGCTACCAAGATTGTGTAGTCACAGATTAAATTACTTTACTTTACTGAATTACTTTATAGAACATTGATTGTTGTGAGCATTCCATTTGGTTAGAACACTGACTGTTCTGAGCATACCGTTTTGTTATACCATCGATATAACATACTCAAGAAGGGTTAACAACAGAATTATGTCATAGCAATGGCATAACAAGGTTCTAAGCTGCTTGATTTCGATTTACAATAAGGGCTTCCAATACATTATATGACTATTTGTAACCAATTACAGTTCACTTTTTTAGAGCTACTTTATAAATACACAAGACAATCTACTTAGATAGCATGAGATAGTAGAAAAACATAGTTGTACTAACAAATCAATATAACTTTATTCATTGTAAGAGACTGTCAAATTTCAACAGAGATTTGTTCTGCCTACATCAACTTTTTCACAAGTAGTAAATATCAATTAACAAAAATGTCTCACTAAGACTTGATATCAAAACATGATAAGGGTACCTACAAAAACATTTCATATATTCTTAAATACGTGTAACAGTATCAATTACACTATTGCATAACAAGAGTGTCAGTTATCGGTATCTGGGGATGTCCATGTATGGCGGGGAAGGGGGGGCATGGCAAACACCATAGCATAAAGAACGCATAATCTGCACAGGTATGCCTCCCTGGTGGCGACACCAACACAGCGACCTACCTCGCTGTCAACAAAATTGACTGCTCACTAACAGGTCGCTGTGTTCGTGCACCTGAAACAGGGGCACACTGTCTCCCAGTCCTGCGCCCCCTCCCTGAATCAACTCTGATTCGGAGTTGATTATAATAAGTACGGGGGGGTGCGGGGGCAGCACCCCCCTCATGATGGAATCAGGGGTGATGACAAGATAGAAAAAAGGACCCGGAGACATTCGGAATTTAAGTCAACCACAACTTGTGGTCGACACAAATCTCATCACTGTGATGTCGAATGATAAAAGTGTTGTAGAACTGGCATCGTAGAACCATAAGCACAGAGGTTATCAAAGCACAGCTCAGAACAGGAGAACAGTGGGGCTGTATCATAGAATTTTATTTTGCAAATAATAAGCAGTAAGTTTGTATAGCAGAGCAAATCTCTTCTCCAAAAGCCACGCCATTATGTATTTAATAAAGTGGTATAATAAACCTTTATCTTTTATTTCAACAGATCACTGCGCTGTGTCCAAGAATCTTGGCTGTTCTAGAAGGTAAGAAGTATATAGTGAAATTATTCTGTGTTAATAAATAAAGCCATAATGCCATTCAGGGAGCACAGTATCAGGTTATATTGGATCATGCAGTAGTGTGATGACAGCCATCAGCACAGGCACATGTCGTCATACCTCCTGGAAGGTCCTGCATAGTCAATGGCACCAACACTTCAACTGTATTATTGCACTCACATAATCAGTTCAGCACAGATTGATGAAATCCTTTAGAATCTGTACAGTAAGAAGGCTGTTCACACAGCTCATGCTGTAGATACAGATCTTTAGATGGTAAGTATGAAGAGTACACAGTAATTTGATGCTAAGAAGGTGATGCTACAAAGGAAAAGGTAAACTCCTTCACAAGATGAACCATCCTTTGAAGGGCTACAAGGGAGTATTTTGCCATAGTGAGCAAGTGTACAGAGTCCAGAGATACTTGATGTACTAGAAGGACATAAACAAATTGTGCAGGGAAGGGGCACTGGCTCACAATCTGAACAAAAAGGTACAGATGAGAAGAATAGCAGGTGAAACTGTAATTATACGAGATCAGTTATTGATCACATTATATTTATATGTCTGTTTAACTGTTATGAATGTAGTATCCACAAGTAAGAGACTAATACTGTCAATATTAGCATACAAGTGGGTATATGTCTGGGAAAGGGGGGGGGTGCTCTTTGAATTATATATTTATGTTAATTCCCAAACTGCCGTACAACATGGCAAACAACCCAATAAATTGAATATGGCAAACAAGTAAAAAATGTTAAATAAAAAACAAGTGATCTCATAGGAAACCAACAAGGGATAACAAGGGTCATCTCTTACAGTGGCCTAACAGTCCACCTCAGGTGGCTTGAAGCACAACACATAGGCAAGTGCTTCTACCATCTGAGAAAATCTGTTAGTCGATCATATCACACAGCCTATCATGCTTTATTGCAATTATCAAATGGCTCATTTTTTGTATTATGAATACGTTTCCTAAGCATGTTACTTTGAGCTAACCCATCATAATTGGATAATAGTCCAGCTGAAAAACATTCTTGTCCAGTCAAGAGACAACATGCTTTCTACCCATTTTCATAATAATATATATCTTTTACAAATAACAAAGTCTGTTACTGTGCCTTGAAAAATGTAAATTTTTTTTTTTATTTTGTTTTTTCAAACATAACCATGTAACAATTTTAGGTAACAATGAGACGTGTGTAGATGTTGCTACTGCCTAAAACCGTCACATAAAAGAGGTTGAAGGTAATCTACCTGTATTCCATTGCCTAATTGTATATCACAATATACATGAATATCAGTACCAGCAACAAAGTCCATATGTTATGTTGTGATATTGTTCTATGAAATATTATCAGCCAACTTGCGAAACAGTAGTATTTATCAACTCCTTATTCCATGTATTAGTATGACAGTATACACCGTAAAGCATATTAGTGCAGTAACATAACCACTATTTTCTTCTTTCTTTCCATAATGCCACACACTGTCAAGAAAAAAAGAAACCGTAAGCAATATGTGTCTCACACTATGAAAAGGGTGCATTACTGTGCTGCAGCACTTTTAAATGCTTTATAGTGGGCTAAACAGTAGAAATTCACGATTGCATGCATAGCTGTTTTCATACCTTCTACTCTATCCTCTTTTCCAATATATGCCCTGGCATCATCACATGCGCCATACAGCTTGCATGTGAAGATACGCTCATATATATGCTCTCGCTTACTGCCAACCATGCAAAATCACACCCTGAGCTATATGCTTTTGCATATCACTTACAAACAGCACATTTGAAACAACATGAAATGTGATGCTTGGACTTTGGACAGTAACAACACTGTAAATGCTTAAAGATCAATGGCAATTAGAGGGGCAACAGAAAAGAAACACAAAACCCTGCAAGGCAGTGTATAAAAATGAGCAGGCAACAAATGTGAACTGTGCCCGGTGCACCCTTGGAGAGTATACCCTGCCACTGAGGAGGAAACACAGAGCCCTGCAGTGCCAAGTTGAGCTGTACAGCCCTGACATCATTCTTTCTTTGTCAATGACAGGTAAACACAGGCCAAACAGTGCACCCTTGCGGTGGCCAGAAAACAGGCACAGCAACAGAAATGAGCATGCCGAGAAACAGAAACAACTCGCAGCAGAGAACCCACACAACTGACCTAGCAAACAAGCCGCAGGTACACATTACATGATTGCAGGTAAGTGATAGTGTGATATGAACCGATGAATGCAAACCAGACAGGAAAGGGCGAATGGAACTGGATCGCAGTCTCCTGTCTGAGTGACATGCATCTGTCAGTATCACAGTGAAAGGACAACCATGGCCTGACAGTGATCGTGACACGGAAGTGTGTCAACAAGATGAACAGACTGCAGATAGTGACACAGTACAGACCTGCCTGTGGAGCCCACAAAAAGGAAATTGTCCACATGGCAGCTGTGGGTCCTGAGAAATGGCAGCGCCACCCTGTGCTCTGCAAGCAGAGTGCGCAAAAAGTGGCTGGTGAAAAAGCAAATCCCGTTCCCATTGCTGACAGCATCCTGTCACCTGCAGAACCAGCAGCTGTGCAGAACAAAGACACAGTGAACTCACTGAAAACAACAGCGTACCCCAATGTCTGGGACTGTAGACAGTGTGAACCCTGTGTCTGCCTACCTGTAAACAAACCCATTTGGAGTGCAGTGTCCTCCCCCCACCCCACAGCTGTCCATACACGGCAGAACCAAACACACCCGTAGTGTTCCGTCCCACACCCTCACCATGGGAATAGCCTAATCAGAAGCCAGAATGCACACAGTGAGCCATGCCAGCTGATGTGAGGCATCATTGAAAACCACAGCAATCCATCGGTAATGTTGTGAACAAGTGCTGCCAGGGAGGAAGTTACAGTCCAGGTCAGTCGAGGTACTGTGACTCAGCAGAATACTGGAGTCCTGTGCTGAATAACATCCCAGCACCCACCCCATCAGGGAGCCACCATGGCAACTCCCATAAGCAATGGCAGGCACTGACAGATGTGCACAATGCTGCACTGCTGCCCCAATGCCAACATACCTGCACTGCCCATCCCCAGTGACAACATGATGTGACAGGTGAACACTCAGCATCCATGCCAGAAGCTGTGTTAAAGTATAGACAGACAACAGTAGATCCGACTGCTAGACAACATAGTTCTGAACTGTCAATCCCTGGTACAAGCTGACCACAGTGTGCACTGTATCTCTAAACAGCCATGACACTGCTGTGTACAGTAGTCCCCTGCAATAACAGGACAAGGTGGCCCAACACACAGCAGCAGGGGATGGTTGATACAAATGATGGAAGATTTCAATGAGGCAGAAACATGCTAGGGCATGCATACAGGCACTGTAAGCTGTCACTGGTACTGTATAAAGGTACTGATGGTGGGAATGAACTGCCTAGTGTGACAAAAGCACCACTGTACACTGTAAAGAGCTATGCCTTGTACAAAGCAATTGCAGTACTGCATATGCACATCCCAGTCACTCACTGACAGTGGTAGTTATATCATATGGCATGGAAACATCTGCCACTGTGTACTGTGTCCCTGGTGAAACACTGTCTGATCAGAACAAAGGAGGAACCTGACATACCAGCCCCACCACTGTGTGTCCTGCATGTAAGACCCAACTTACCAATACCATTGCACAGGGCACACTTGAAGGGCCACTGAGGGCATGTGCTGCTGTCAGATGTCCATGAGTCCAGCAGTCCATGCACCCCACATGCACTGTGTCACACTGTGACTGACTGTGTGCCCGTGTAACACAGAGCCACAGTAACAAACACAGTGCACTTGCCACACCTCATCTCAGTGTACAGAGGACATAGATGTGAAAATGCCCTACTGTTGTGCAGTTGGCTGCAAGAACAACCTAACAAGTGGCTGCAGCTTCTACAGGTTCTCAACTGATAAGGTATGCCTCCAGCCGTGGATAGCTGCAGTGAAACATCATCACTGGTCACCCATAAGCCATACCATGCTGTGTTCAGATCACTTTGATGAACAATTCCAAATACATCCAGCTGTGCTGGTGAGTATTGGTTATCATCCCGGGCAATGAAGACTGAAGAAGGATGCTGTACCAACACTGTTTGGTCATCACCGCATGGAGGTTATGAAATGCACCAGTACAGCCGTTGAGATGAGGCAGCACACTGAGGTACGTGGCATGCACAGCACAGCCAGCAGTATGCATGTGTGGGGGGGGGGATAGTACATGTCTGTAGATAGACAACGAAGGATGCAAGACGAGAAGCCGGTGCACACATGTAGAATGGTCACACACATAGTGTCAGTGACCCCTCCATGAACACCCAGTGTGTGTGTGGTGGCGACTGTGTACTGAACCCAGATGTGCATGTGAGCATCCCACATACACTGTCTGTGACAATCCCCACATAATGTAGTGTGGTGTCAGTACTGCACAGTAGCAGGCATGTGTAGTGTGGTGCTGTGACATGAATGTGGCACAGGAATACACACTATGTAGGTAGGAACATGCACACGCCCACTGACCATAATCGATACCAAATGCTTAAATGTCACTGTTGAGGGTGCTGCGACCCAAAGTGATGTGGAACCAGTGTAACCCCAGAAGTACTAGACAGTGGCTCACAAAGTAGCCTGTGTGGACTAACATACGCATAGTAACACATGATGTGGCATGGTAACTGTTGTGAAAGCCACATGCCCAGGATCCTAGTAACGTGCAAGCCTATGCCAGAGTGACACCATGCCCTGAATGCACATCTGCCACAGCCATAGCAGTGTCCCGGATCCTGCAAGTTCACCAGCACATGTGTCAACTGCAGACCAGCAGCCTCTGGTGATTCTGGCAGGCAGGTCTGGACCTACATTTGGAGGGGCATACCACCCAGTACCTGTCACCACCTCCCCCAAATACTCCATACAATTCCACGTGTCCCACACTCCTGAGTGGACCAAGGGTGAAGGCCATGAACAAAACCACAGTCCTGTGTCGAACAACAGCCACACACCTGCGGTCCAGGCCATGCACTGTGGTGCCGACTGGAGGTCACCAGTCCCCTCATCCCACTGTTCACCCACCTTCCCCTAACCGCGGCTGTCTGAGTGTGTGAGGAGACACATGCATGTAGTCAGCAGTGGCACCATCCCTGTCAGAGCTGAGAACATGTCCACAATAGTCAGAGCACCACCCTGTGGCAGCCCTGCAGTGGTCACCAACGGGTCACTGCTGGCTCTGCAACCCAGCCATGGCCACCACCCAACACTGACCCATATGTACCCATATACAATCCCAAAATGGGGTGCTGCAAGGGTGTAAGGTGTGGCATTCAGTGCAGCAACCCTCTGTGCAAATGTACTAGCAGTGGCCACTAGGTACTGAGATATGGACCCCTGTGTTCGCGACGTGCAAGGTTGTACAGTATGTGGGCAGCACACTACAGTTGATGGCGCTGGCTGTGGGAGCATTCCCTAACCAACACCAGGGGTTCACAAAGCACAGGTCACCCATCCTACTCCAAGGAAGGTGAGAAGTGACCAGGACATGCAATCACACGGTGTTCTGGCCATCCCCCGACCAAGAGCCCATCCAGAATGCCAGACTGTTGGAAACATACATGGTGCAAGACACAAAGCAAGCCCTGGAGTGTAATACACAGACCCACACCACCACACCGGGTGTGTCAGCAAAATCACATCCATCTGACCCTGGCCCAATCCTACTGAGCAGCTCAACACTATAACCCCACCAGGTGTGCATGGGGCCAGCTGGCAGTGAACATGTTCACGATGTACGTGTAAGTGACTGCTCACTGCAGAGTGAAGTGCACACCCATGGACAACCCAGTCAGGTTAGTAGTCATTGACTGCCACGGCATTGTCCAGACATGTGTTACAGTGGAGGTGTGTACCATTCCCCAGCCCAGTGACTGCATGGTGTGTAGGGAATTACACACATCCAGCACCTAGGCCGAGTGATTATGTATATGCTACAGTAGACAGCAGGTGAGGGATATGTCTACATTGCCATATGCAGGGCATGAGCATTATGTGGTCTGCCTGCAACACAGCAGGGAACATGAACCCACCCTGGACAGCTGTATGGGTATTGGTGGAGAGCACGCATATGTGGGAGGATGAGCCCAAATAATGTTACATGTACATGACTGTACATGCCCCTTGTCACTGAGTGTGAGGTCCTGGTGGCCACACCCCTTGGTGCAATGTTGAGCTGTGCTCAAGATGGAGCAAAACTTGTCAGGGGTCAGCATTGGGGGGATGGATATGGAATGAGCTGCCACCATCCAGCAACCACACCGGTGGCAGGCTGTGCAGCAGCCCAACCCCTGAATGATGAGTAGGTGAGTGGCAGGAGCAGTGTCCCCACATGTCCGTGCACCTGGATCCAGGACATATGCCCTGGCCCCCCCAAGGGGTGGGGGAGAGTGTCACACAGACACATCCATAGCCATGAATATTAAACAGGCCCAGGAATGTGATGTTGGTGGTAATCCATTGTACACCAGAGGAACAGAGTCTGTGTATGGGCAGATCACTGGGTGATCGTAGGATCAAATGGTCAACCGGGTAAACCTATGTCCACGCTGGCAGTGGTTGGGGGTAGTGGGATCCCCACTGGACACCTGAGACACCCCAGTCTGAGACATGGGGTACCTGAATGCTGTCATGGGTAGGGGCAACAGTGAATGATGGAATGTAACTCATGCAACACTCAGCAGGTGAGGGACCACAGGGAACAGTGGAATCAGAATCATCCATGTCAGCAGTCCCAGCGGTGGTGAGGGTGGTGCTCACAGCACCAGGAACAGTCCATGACCGCACTGCTGCACGGTGAACAGTGTGCACTGGTGGGCAAACAGCACCATTGCTTGCCGAGGTGCACACTACCATCTGTCAAACAGTGTGTTGTCACAGCGCCTTTTGTAAGATTCCCAGTGTCACAGAGTAGATAGATTGTGGTGTGTACATTGGCCACATCTATATGAAGATATGGGGTACCCAATGAC
Source organism: Neoceratodus forsteri (assembly GCA_016271365.2). Taxonomy (NCBI): domain Eukaryota; kingdom Metazoa; phylum Chordata; order Ceratodontiformes; family Ceratodontidae; genus Neoceratodus; species Neoceratodus forsteri. The sequence continues at coordinate 794,886,019 of CM028136.1, forward strand.
ATGAGAACAGCTGACATGTGTAGTCAGACATCTCATGGTCCAACCAATGCATAGCAGCACTCCAGTGTGCCACCAATGTGATGTGCCACCTGTCAGAACAGTGTCAACTGGCGCACCAGCATTGTCTATGTGAGGTGACAACTGACATCCCTGGTCCACCAACTTTATCAACTGGCCAGTGACTCACTATGACAGCAGTACAAATACCAGGGAACAGTCTGACAACACCAAACCATAGTCTGGCACATGATACTGCAGTGACTAGCTATGATGCCTCCCTAGCGAGTTCATAATGTCCTGCATGTGAACTGGTAACATGTGGTGGGTGATGCACATGCCCACAGTGTAGTGGTGTATCCCAGTGTGTGGTCTTAGGCATGTGAGGGAGAGTATGGGGACAGAACTGACATGGCTGAGCCAATGAACACAGTGCTGACCCACAGAGCTATTTGTTCCTGCATGGTGTGAGATTGCATTATTGCAGACACCAACTCTGACACCAGAAAGGGACTTAGTAGATACCATATGTGATAGCTGGGCATTTCTGAAGAATGCAGGCTAATTCAGGCAGTAGACCTGCTGTGTCATAACGTGTCCCCCATGTCCCTAGCAAATAGTACCACTGTCATAGCAGCATGACTCCACACAAGTGGTAACTAACATTGGTACACCTTCATGCCTTGCATTCCAGCTGCCCTGTGATCTCAGCAGTACACACAACAATCCAAGGGAAGGAGGTGTGCATAGACAACATGGGACTACAGAGGAGGAAGAGAGGGTTCTGTCTGAAGACTTGGGTAACCAAGCAGACCTTGAGGAGGAAAAGCAACCATGTTGCCATACAGCTAAATAGCTACACAAACGACCAGGCCAGCATATATGATACTGTATCCAACATAGCAATCAGTATGATGTTGTCACTGAATCAGATTCTGTGCCACCCCTAGGGATCTCTAGTAGCATTAGCAACCATGCCATGATGCCTGCACTCAAAGGTAATGGTACTGAGTACACATAGGGGACACATATTGTCAAACTAAACATGTACACCACATGTTCATGTGTGAGGGACACCACCATACTGGGCACATGTCATCCACATGCCTGCACCTGCATGGTTGTGACCCCTCACAGATATGGAATGGTGACATACTCTGACAGATGAAATGTTGTTTAGCATGTGCACTGCCATATACCATGTACAATGCATCATGTCATTGTTGACTGCATTGTTAGCCATATTTGTGTATGTCTCACACTGCAATATATGCATGCACTGTTGCTCTGGAACCTGGCAAGGTGACTGCCATGCCACCATCATATCATAGCCATTATGTGACGTTTATTTATTTGCTTTTGTTAACTGGGTGGGCGCACTAGGCATAGAGATGCCTGTTTTCAGGCATGAACTGGGAGGATACAAGGGAAAAATACATGAGCAGTACAATGTGACACAGCACAAGGAAAGGTAAACAAAGGGATGGTCAGAAATACAACAACTTGGCAACTGGGTGACATATTAGTTGAATAAACTGCCACCTATGCCAAAAGGCAGTGGGTGGTATCTACAAAGTGCCCCCAAAAAAGGAGCAATGGTATATTGTGCACAGCTGAGAGGCATTGGGCCAAACCACTGCTATCAACATCAGGATGCATGCTGGGATGTTCCAGCACAGCCCAGGATGTGGGGACCCCAGATGCACTGTAACACACAATGACATAGCCCAAAGCATCCTGACATGCTCATGAGCACCTGTCCAGGACTGCACATGGCTAATGGTGCAGTCCAGCCACTGTCAATGGGACAACAATGGGCATGGCATACATGATGTGCGGGGACACACACACCAATACCCAGCAAAGGTCACAGATACAACATATGGATGTGATGGTGTATTGTCGGTGGTCCAGCAATACACACTGCTTGGAGATGTGCAATGCATGGCTGTTACCATCAGATATGCACTGCTGGACATGTCCCTTGTGGGATGCTGTACCATGCATGCGTAGCAACTGCACCACACATAGGTGCATTGCGAAGACCCACATGCACCCAACAGAGCAGGAGGGTCTGGAAATGACTGTGCACTGCACAGCCAGGGTATCCAAAAGGCCACAATATAAGCAAGGCAGACCCAACAGAACTGTATTGCACACTATTATCGGTTTGCTACACACCATTGGTATGTGCTTAGGTTCCACATGGGCTGCCCTTCACCACACCCACCCATAGCTGAACAACACATACAGCAGCCCTGGAGGTTAGGCCATGTACAGTCCACCTGTCACAGCCTGTGTATGTACCACTGCATCCACTGGAACATGACTCACATCCACGTATACTGTGCCTGTGCAACTGCACGCCACTCCATGTTCTGCACTACCCCATCCCTGCTAATGAGCCCACCTGCTACTGTCCTTAGCAGCCACAGTCCCCTGACATGCCCCTGACAGCACCTGTGCCTGGGGGGGATGTATGGGCTGTTACCCAGTCACCTGTGTCTACAATGCCAAGCCCCTGCCATGCCCATGCTGTGGTATGGTGCACCAATGTCACCCTGTCTAGATGGCCTATTCTTGAGGGACACACAATTACACATTGCCACATGGTTGGTGGCCCTGTCACAGTCCATTGACCACCTATTGACACGTGTATCTGGAGGCATTACAGGCAACATACTGTAGCAAGGGACCTGTCCTGCAGTCGTGGACATATGACTAAGCCTGTCATAGGATGCCATGTACGTACAACACACTTCAGATCATCACATGACGTTCACCATCTAGGTCATTCAACATCACATGCTGATGTGAACGTGTACCTGTTAGGCTGCTGTTAACAGGTATTGACCTGCTGCCTACAGTGGGCTGTCTTGACAGGGTGTACACGGGCAGTGTGATACTGGGCCATCCCAATCCACCACTACAGGTGAGGTGGGCATGCATCTACCACCCCCTGACTGACAAACCCCATCCAGAACAACAGTCCCATTATGGACAAACATCTGTATGGAGCACCACAACAATGGCTGCAACACATGTGGTTTGACGACTACCCCCTGTCAGTAGCGTATGTCCAATGCACAGACCTCACATCTACATATCAGGACATGTGACATGTGACTCTTCATAGGAAGGAGCAACAAGTATCCATCACCCCTTGACCAGATGATGGACACATGTTTACTGACCAAAATAACCATGATAGACCCACACATATATCCATCCCTCCCCATGGCAGTTCCCCTGCAATGCCCATAGTACACAGGCCTGGGGTGTGTCTAGGAGTGAGTTGTATGTCCACAGCCCCAGCAACATGTCGGTGCCCATGGTACACAGTGGACTGTGCCATGTTCCACATGAGGTGTCCCTGTGACACCCATCCAGTAATCCTATCATGTCCCCACCGACAGTGTCTATCATCACTGTTAGGAACTGTTAGGACAATAGGTCACATGGGGATGAACACATCACAACTCAGTTCTGACAAATGACATGTCTTATGGAATATGTTTACTGTTCACAATCTCAAGGGTACCATTCGTGCACTATATGAGAATGATGTGTCTTTGCTTGCCCCTTAGGTGTGTCACTCGCAACACTGACAAACACTGAAAAGTGTCCCACATGGTATTCTCCACAAACGAACCATGCACAAGGTTACTGTGGTGCTCCCAGCTCAAAATGACTTTTTACGACCAAAAGCTGATGCACACACATACCTTCATAATATTTTGGAGCCAAAAACTTCTTTTATATATTTATTCACCAACTACTAGGCATGGTGTGTGGTGTAGTTGGTGAATAAATATATAAAAGAAGTTTTTGGCTCCGAAATATTATGAAGGTATGTGTGTGCATCAACTTTTGGTCATAAAAAGTGTCCCACATGGAATGGGTAGGACATGATGTAGCCATGGTGTGAAGACACAACCATTTATGGTTCACTGTGGTGTGCAGGTCAATGTACAGCACAGTCGGGGGACATTAATTGGTACACAATGTGAAATAGTCACTAACAGATGCTCTATGACAAACAGTGATGACTGCAACACTGAAGATGTGGAAGATGAACAGAAAGATTCAGATGAGGAATATGAAGATGAAGATGATGACACTGACTGTGACCCAGACTGGCAATTGCCCACATCAGATGCCAGTGAGTCTGGACTGGATGACACTGTCCCTGAGAAGCATGTGATGACAAAGTGTGTTACTAGAACATATGTATGTCCTGTCATATGTATCCAGTCCCCATGGTGTGTCAGAGTATTCTGTCACTGTGCATGCCACTCACTTGTACTCCTTTGCTTTCAGGTTGATGGAATTGAGGGACTCCAATGGCCTTGATAACGAAAGGAAATTCAATCTATTTGAAAGTGCACTAATGCTGCTGCTCAAACACTGTACTGTGTGCCTTGGTGACCACTGTGTATTTCTAAAACACAACATTGGTACAATGACAATCATCATTCAAGTATGTGAGAATGGGCACCATAGAACCTGGGTGAATCAGCCAAGGCACAGATCACTGCCACTTGGAAACCTATTGTTGGCCAGCTGTATACTATTTACTGGAGGAAGTCCTGTTCGCCTGTTGAATGTGTTTAGACAGCTGAATATTCCTTGCATCTCTATCCGTACCTACACACTTATGCAGTCTTGCTACATGATTTCAGCAGAGCGCCATGTATGGTACCATTCTCAAGATGCACTCCTGTCATCCTTTCCCAATAATTGTACCCCTTTAGGTGGTAATGCACTCTTTTGCTCACCAGGACACACAGCGAAAATATGGGTCCTATGCCATGATGGACCTCATCCAGTACAAGATAGTTGGCATGCAACTTGTACAGGTATATGACATTTGTAGTGACTCCTCTGACAGCCACATAAATGGTGACAGTGAAGCACACATATATTGTAATGCCAGATCATGGATAACATCAGTGCTTCCCTTGTTACCTGTTATCTGTGTTTTACCACATGTTTTGTGTTCCACAGAACAATGAGGTGAAGAATTCCTGTGCGAAGTCATGTGGCGTGAAAATACAAAGTCTGACTACAGACAGACAGGTGTCAGTCAAGAAATACATGCGAGAACAGAAGACTGACATACAGCATTGATTTGATGTCTGGCATGTTGCCAAGGGTAGATGGAAAGACATCCTGTAGCACGACAGTACAATCAGTAACTGTACATGTGTGTCAAGACATAAGTGTCCCCATATTATGTCCCCCTGTATGCATAAGGAAGAAGTTGGATGCAAAAGGTAAAAGAAAGGACTGCATGATACTCAGAGAATGGTCAAATTCCATCAGCAATCACATACACTGGTGTGCCAGCAACAGTGGTGGTAATAGTGACCTAGTAGATGCCAAATGGCATTCCATCACCAATCATGTGACAAACAGGCACACTGGCCATGGAGCAGTGTATTCAGACTGCACACATTGTCATCTGGAAGATTGGATGTGGATAACAAAAGGTATGTGTACGCCAGACAGAAATGTTTTGCCATTACTGTTTACCACATAATGTACCCATGGCCAATGAGCAACATAACATTGCACAGATTCCCTAGAATAGTATAGTATAGGACCTCAGTGAGCTATGTCACCCAACTGTACCACCCTCGGTGCACTCAGGCACAGTACACTGTGCTGTGTGTCACAGGTCTGCTGTGGTGTGTGGTGTACAGTGTTCCACTCAGGTTGAGGGCACGTCACAGAGGTCAATACATGTTGCAACACATGCAGGGTGTCCTTGCAATACCACCTGTCATTGTCCAACTGTTTCAGTCTGGAACACTGCAGTGCTGTATATCTGCATACATGTCAGGGACTGTGTTCCATAATCTGATCACGGTTACTGGACCATGGCCCCCTTACTGTCACCACTGCTCAATGTCACAGACAGGGCCACGTGTGATATCATATTCCTAGTGTTCATGTACATTGCACAATCTTTACTCGGTTAATGTCGTGACAACTTTTCTTGTGTGCTGTACTGCAATCATTAATAGGGAGTAAGCCTCACAAGGAGCTTGTGACTATCGTACATGACAACCTGCTTTGCAAAGACATCTGAAGACTGTCGCCCACTGAGCAGACCTCAGCATTGGAGATGTTCCACAAAATTGTGATATACTTTGCTCCGAAAAGTGTCCACTACTTCTTCGAGAGCATGGAGGCAAGATACTATGGAGAGTATGATAGAGTATCGTAAGTCGTGAACATATCTGAACAAAGTGATTGTAGTCCTGTCTTTACAGGACCACGCTCAGAGGGGATGCCAGTTTGGTGCACTGTGGCATGTCATGATCATTGCAACACATAGGACACAAGATGAATATCCTTGCATGGTCAGGGATGCTTCTGTGCATGGGCAAGACATGGTACCTGCAAATACAGGGCAGTACATGCGCTGTGACATTGGGTAAGGGGGTTGACCCACACGTGTAACATGACAACTGCATCCAATTGCATAGCCTTGAGCATGTGTGGGCCTGTGTTGTACTGATCTTCATTACTGCTATGTGACCATTGGATACACAGGGCCTCTGTGGTGTAGTACAATCCCCCCCCCCAGGTACAGCATGTCCCTGGTACACCATGTTGGGCGCAGGGGCCACTCACTGCACACACATATGTCATTGACAAATGTTTCTTCAGGACATCTGTTTACCTCCATCCCCGAGGCAGGTCACCAGTCCTAACATTCATGTCCAGAGCGTGTATCCTGCTGGTAGTGGTACTCCCCCATGTCACACATAGCCTTCTGTGATTGACTGCACAGCTGTCATGTTGCGATTGGATATCACCCACACTGTGCAACCCACATTTGGGGGTACTGTCACAATGGACACTGTGTGCAGGTTGCATGCACAGTCCATACCAGTGCCTTTGGTTGTCCTCTCCACCCCACAACTGTGACATTCATATGCATGCACTGATGCACATGACAGCCAGCACAATGCACCTTCATGCACATACACAGCTATCACCTGTACATGCCATCAGTGGTCACGTATCATACTCCCCCCAGATCTGTATATATGTTACACAGTCCATCTATGTGACTGTCACTGGAACAGTCACATTGTCCACACACTGCAACAGTACCATGTTTAGTACACAGGTGATAGCAGATGTGTCTCACCACTGATTGCTGCACAGGGGATATATCTGCCATGGGGCCAGTGGGTTTACTGTTGTGCCCCAGCACTGCCAGTCATAGGCTGTTGTGTTCCCTCTGACACCATTGCTTATGTACTGTCCCCTTGTGACAGGATGTGTGGGGTACTAGGGACAATATACCAACAGGGATCTGCATGTCAGGATGTATGTTCCAGTACATGTGTTATAAGGGTGGGTATGCATATTATGGATGAGCTATGAGCATTGTACTTGTCTACTGTACATTGTTGTGTGTGGAGTGTCAGTGTTGTCACCGTATGTTACAGGTTGATGATCGCTGCCCTGCATTTCAATGAGAGCTCAGTCAGGGTACAAGAACACACATATGCTGGTGACTTGAGATGGGGGGGTATCCTTTCCAAAATCCTATAGTGGGGCTACAATCATAAAACAGGTGAAGGTCCCTGTAACCTATGATACGTGTCTCCTTTTCAACATGTTGGTAATGTGACACATGGCCGCTACATGGACCTTGGTTATATCATTCTTTAGTTTGCATTGTTATGTGTCCTGAAAGGGAACACTCACATAGTAGTGTGGTATGCATAGTATGGCACACATAGGACTGTATATACAGTAGGACATGACTGGGTGTTGGTAGTACTGAGATACCCACACACCCTTAGGCGTAGTTAGGCACGTGACCGCAGGTCGAGTGCCTTCAGCATCTTGGTGTGCGGTTGTCTTAGTACTACCTACACCCAACCATGCCTTATTTATTATATAAAATAGGCCCATAGGCAACTTTGGAACAAAGAACATTGTAAAGGATTCCACAGTCACAAAACAAATACTGAAATGTTGCTAACTAATGTACCACAGTCCTTCCACAGATGTCTTTCACCTGTCAGTCATCTGATATCTTCACACTCAATACATTGTGTGACTGTTTACCATGGAATAGATGATTTCACAGCTCTGCATTATTCCAACAGTAGAATGCCACCCCCCCCACACACACACAGAGTATGGTAACATGGAGAATACATGACTTCAACATTCTTCAAAGCTCAACTGGCATACAAACATAGACACACACACACACACACAGGCCTGAGGTGGAACCAGGCCCTCAATTTTATCTGTTGCCAGGTAAGGAGTAGGGAGTTCTCTGACAAAGTGATACGGATGGGAGGGGGATTTTACATGATCATCATAGAAACACCAGCAATGAAAACTCTGAACAGTACTTGAGTTTGTACATTGTGTATGTATGTAAGGGGGGGGGGGGGTCATGAGTGTAACTAACATTACTTTAGTTACTTACTGTATTTCATGTGATGGACATTTCTTTGTAGGGGCCTAGTGAAGGTTCTGTATATATGTGTGTGAAGGCTGCATCCATATTTGTGATGGACACTAGGAAATAGGTGGCATATGAATTCTTTGACTTGCCCTGGTTGGCAGGGACTTGTTTTAGCCAGTGGTGGCACTCTCTAAATGCAATGGCTATAATCATGTCTCAGCCAATCAGGTCACAGGGGGTTATTTGCCCATTTTATCTAGGTGAGATATAATTTACACACAACAGACCTGTGTGATTGTGACAAGTAACTGTTTATGTTGCCATTGGGTGTGCATTTGGGTACGAGTAATGTGCTCAGGGTCATCCCAGTTTCTAGCTATGTTAGTTGTGCAGCTGCTTAGCACAACTGGACCTGTAGTTTGGGTGGCATGGGTACAAGTCCAAGCTGAGGCACGTACATCTGACTCCTGCGTGGTCCTGAAATGTGACATTGCAGGACCACCACACTGAACCCATTGTGGTTTCTTTCATGTGGATGACATGCACGCATAACACAGCTGCATATTAGTTATGTGCCACGAGTAGTGTTATATCGCTCAGTATCTGGTGCACCACCCCATATGTACCATGTTTGGTACTGTCCCCTTTTGACATGTGTATGTCAGTATGTCATGGGCACATCTCAATTTCCTCAGCTATGCTGTCCCATCAATGCACAGTCATCTCTGCACATGGTCATATTGCATGTTCTATCACTGTCATGGCTGCCATCCCAGTGGCAAAGCACTGAACAGGACAACTTTTTTCCACTGATCATTACCTATCCTGTGTTCCAGATCTGACAGCATGGGTCTTTCATTCTGTTGTTGTTGCAGGCTACATGACCAATCTTATCAATGACATACTACGGATAAGATGTGAATATCCCACATACACACTTGCAAAGGCACAGCAGCATAGTCAGCAAAGTACAGTACCACCACCCATTGCATCACAGTACACAAAGCTAGACAAGGCCACACTTGTGTTGGAGCAGAAGAGCAAATTCAACAAATCCAGCATGTAAGTCCTGGCCTTGTGGGTGTGCATGGTAACACTACTGGATCTCTGAGACCACCTTTGTAGGCTGTTTCAGCTGTGGAGGGGGGCGGTTACAGTGGTGTTCAGACATGGGCATGTCTGTCCAGCTTTGCTGGTTGAACCTCCAGCTGCACCTGTGGGGTTGAGTGTGGGTGGTGCAAGAGTTTTATCCGTCACATGTACCTGTCTACTTGTGCTGTGTCTTGCCAATCCCTCGGGGGGGTTCACATGGCACACGTTGTTCTGTAGTCTGATCATGCTAGGCCACTCATCACTGACATGCACTGTGATGGACATGTGGCTGCAACATTACAGTTACTGATCAGCATCTCTCTCAAGAGTCCCAACTGTGTTGTGCCAGAACCTCCAGTAAGGGGGTACCTATCCATCATTATGTGCACCATATGTTTTGCACTGGATTGAGGGATGGGGTCAGATGATGCATGTGGGACTGCAGCAGGACTGCAACAGTGGCATGTTATATGGTGGTGAGCTGTCGTGAGACAGTATAGGCTACAGACAATACATGATGTAGTGAGTGTTCCTGCCTGCTACCCACCTGACTGGTGTAGTTCTTTAGCCCCCACATGCTGCACAGTGCATTGACATGACCCAAACACACTGGTAGTGACTGGCAGTGCTGCAGACACTGTAGTGTGTTGGTAGATGGCATGAGAGGTGTTACGGATGCATGATGCGCACATGTCAGAGTACATTCCACCAGTGTGTGGATGGTGGTGCTGATGGCACTTTACAAGTTCATGTTGGGGCCACACCTGGATTGTACATTACAGTTCTAGAGGCCCCATCTGTGCCCTAACGGTTGGCCTGCAGAGTGTGCATTTTGGGCCACTACAGTGATGCATGGGCCGTGTGGGATGACATGTGGTGAGGGGTTGGAGGGGCTGGACATGTATCCTCCGGTGACAGGTAGAGGCAGAGGTGCCATACTCCTAACAGTCAAGTATGTGAGGGGGAAACAGGGCAGTGGGGGGTTGCCTCTCCTCAGGGAGGGTGGATAGAGGTACTTTGGGGCATTTGGGGAGGGGGTGGACACATGACATGGTGTTACATCACAGTGATAGAGACTGCTCCCTGCATTCACTGCCTGAGGATCAGGTGGGGAACAGTACTATGGATGTTTTCAACAGTGGCTGGGACATACTCAAGAGGTTGCCAAGGGAAGGGCGGTGTCAGGGGGGCAGTGGGGGGAGCAGGGGTGTGGGCATCTCTCATGGCCCGGAGGGGTACATTTGTGCTGCTGCATGTCTATTACTGTATGGTTTTGTAAGGGTGCACATTCACATTGTAGTGCGAGTACTGTTGTGTACTTACATTGTAGACTTCAGTGCTGCAATGGCCTCACCTGCTGTGCACCAGGGTCCTGTGTTGGGTATTGTGCACTACTTGTGTATGGTTCATGGAAGCTATAGCATGATGCTTGCATTACTGAGTACACAGAACAGTTATGGCATCAGTCACTTACACATGTACCTCTTTTGTCCTGCAGGACTGCTGCTGACAACAGGCATGCAGGCACGTACTGACTGCAGCCCTGGACTGAGTGTGACATGAGGACTTACAGGACAGATGCCTTCATGTGAGATGGCTGGTCATGGTGTGACATCAGTAGGCACACCTACAGTGGACACATTGAAGTGTTCAGGATCACTGTGGACTCACATTACTGTATTACTGCACCTCTTTCACTTGGTCACCACAGTATGGCCTTCTGTTGCCACAGACATGGTGTCAGTAACTTGCAGCAAATATTGCTATGTCAACGTTGACATACCCACAGTAGTACTGCATTTGGGGCATTGTGTTGGTGATATGTGCTTTGTTCCACATTGATATGCATCTTGCAGTGCCAGTGGGAGTGGAGGATGTTTGTAGTACAACTGTGCAGCACCAATTGTGGTCATTTCAATTTGTGTTCAGTTGTGAGAGTCAGATACTGTTCATATTTCAGATATGTTTGTTGATGTATAAGGCATCTATGTGACAATGCTCTTCAGTGCAACTTTTACACCATTTTTGACTTTCTTGGAACCCTTGCTGTGTATTATTTTGTGTCACATATGTACACTTGTGCATCTGTCTGCATATCCCCAGTTCAGCATTCATTGATTGTACTAGGTTTTGTTTTGCTGTAACACGTTTATTGCACATATGCCATCACACTGGTAGTCATATAGTGATAGGACAGATACATTTGGAGCCAATGTCACTTGTTGAATGCATGCTAACCATTGTGAGATGTCCACTTACATGTTGTATTCCATGCAACAGAACATGAACTGCTAATAGTTATCTCAAAAAGTAAAGAAATAAATTGCAAAAAACTGTGTTAATGCATCATTTAGGGATAAAGCAACAAAAGTAGGAAAATGTGGTGTTCGGGTTTCTAACCCTAACACCCCACCTCCACCCTACACAGATGAAGCGGGATTAGGGGGTGGCATTGGGGTCATCACCCTAATGCTCACCCCATTCTCCTATGCTGTGCCCACCCAGTTTATTTTCTAATAGAATGGGGTAAGCATTAGGGTGATGACCCAAATGCTACCCCTAATTCTTCTTTGTCTGTGTAGGGTGAGGGGGGTATTAGAGTTGGAAATCCTAATGCCACATTTTCCTGCTTTTGTTGCTTTAATTCTAACTTATTCATTAACAAAGTTTTTGCACTCTCTCTCTCTCTCTCTCTCTCTCTATATATATATATATATATCTGAATTGCAAAACACTACATTAATGCAGACATTAGGGTTGACATTAGGATTGAAGACCCTAAGGTGCACAAAGCAGAGAAATAAAAAAAAAAAACTTACAGTTTTGGGTCTCTGGAATACTGGTAAATCAGTGTGATATAGACTTGTATTTACATGACACCCTGTTGAATGGAATCATATTACAAGTATGGCATAACTTTTTGACTGTGGATTTCTGGATTAGGGCAGTTCCTTATGGACTGCCCAAAATTCTCAAAAGTCTTATTAAACTACAGGTGAGACCCATTGTTTCAAGCATCGGTTCCTTGATGGAGCCACTGCCTAAATTCATAGATGGCCCCATAAAACCAGTGGCACAGGATCTGTCGATCGTAGCTATGAGACACTACAAAATGATTGAATATTCTGCATGATATGTGTGTGTGGAGCAAGACTGGTTGTTTGTAACTCTGGATGTCAATGCCTTTTATACAAATATTCCTCACCAAATGGGACTTGAGGCTTTGAGAGACTCTTCATGCAAATGTGCTGATTATTCTAGCACCTTTACTGAATTTTTGTTGATATGCACTTAAAAGGTGTCAATCTGTAACTGTTTTTTACTTGGTGATCACATGTATTTGCAGGTTAGGGAAATGCAATTGGGGCTGCAATGGCCCCCAGCTATGCTATATTTTCATGCCTGAGTGGGAAAATGTGGTAATTTACAGTATAGATAATCCTTTTCTGGACAAGATAGATTTATATGTGAGGTACAGTTCATGTGGCAAGCTTCCCAGCTGCCAGTACTTATTTGTAGATATAATTCTGTTTTATATATATATATATAGTTTTTAAATGTAATTCTATGTATCTGTACATGCTACAAAATGTCAGTGTTAATTCAAGGGGGCATAGAGAAAAGACCGAATTTAAAAAAAAAGGGTTTGACCTTCCTTTAAACTGCAGACCCACTTGCCTGCCAGGAATCTGACAAGTTATTGTCAAAGGCTTTGGGAATAAATGATCAAAAGGGTATTTCCAATGGTTAACTGACCAAGGGAAACAGAAGTAAGAAAATGTCAGGAGATGGTCATTTTCATTTCAAGAAAAACAGAATGCTTTGATCACAGGAAACTTAATAGTATACTTCATTTTGTGATGTAATAGGAAAGAACACATCCTTTTAGCATACCTGTGTGAAATTCCACTTACAGGAGTTATGATTGTAAAACCTAGGTTAACTATGGGAATCTGACCCATCAAAGATTATCAGGAACACTGTGTTGGGGAAGTGCAAGAGTGACACCTGGTGGCCTAAAATGGAAAGGCCAACCTCTATCCACAGACTGGGATAGCCAACACTATAAACAGCCCAGATCAGGGCATTTGTACACACATTTTCATCTGAACACTCTGCTTGACACACAGCAGGATACAAACTGTTGAAACTTAGTGTGGCTGCCAAGGACCAAATAAACTGAAAACTTTGATCTATTTTTGGGGGGCTTCAAACCAGAACACCTTTTAAGGTATAGATTAGCAAACGGTTCTAGTGCATTTTATTCTATATATCCATTTTCATTTGTTTTATGCTATAACCAAAACGTTTCTAACAACCTTTTAGTTGTAACTGTATAATTTATTATTTAAGTATTTTAGTAAAAACATTTGTTTTTCTAAAGAAATTCAGCCTGCATGAGATTTCCATATTTAAGTGTGACTGTATAAGGTTTATTAATAATTTTTAACAACTGTTAATTGCTTTGAGGGACCACCATAAGCAACTAACTTGAGAAAAGGATCGGTAAAGAATCTGGAAAGATAGGGAGAATACTAAATTCTCAGCGATGAGTCTGCAGGGATTTTGAACCTGGCTGTTGTATGTCCCGTAGGGAGAAGGCCAAATCAGGCTTACACTGCTACCCAGAAGAGAGTACGATGCCTGGGTCTTCCTCCTTTGTGTAATAGCCAAGGAAAGAAACATAGAAACATAGAAGTTGATGGCAGATAAGGACCGCAAGGTCTGCCCATTTCTTTTTCTGCCTTATGAATGTGTCATCCGCCTTTGCTCTGTCAATGGCCTATCTATTCATACTCATCTGTATTGCTCCCTTATGCCTATCCCATGCCTGTTTGAAGCCCTGCACTGTATTCATATCCACCACTTCTTGAGGTAGGCCATTCCATGCATCCACCATGCTTTCTGTGAAAAAGAACTTCCTCACATTACCCTTTAATTGGTCTCCCTTTAATCCCATGCTGTGTCCTCTTGTCCTACTATTTTTCTTATATTGAAGCATGTTAGACTCTTTCACCTTGTTAATGCCCTTAAGGTGTTTGAATGTTTCGATCATATCACCACTTTCCCTCCTTTGCTCTAGGTATACACATTGAGCTCCGTTAATCTGTCCTCACATGTTTTCTGATGCAGTCCATGCACCATTTTGGTTGCCCTTCTCTGGACTGCCTCAATTTGGTTAATGTCTTGTGAAGGTGTGGCCTCCAGTACTGCATGCAGTACTCCAGATGGGGTCTAACCAGTGTCTTGTAAAGAGGGATTATTACCTCCCTCTTCCGACTTGTGATACCCCTACCAATACACCCCAACATCCCCCTAGCCTTACCTACTGCTTTAGTGCTCTGCTTGGATGATTTCAGATAATTGGTGATGATGACGCCCAAGTCTCTTTCTTCCTTTGTGACTGCCAGCAACTATCCTCCCACCTTATTGGTGGCTTCAGGGTTTCTCTTCCCTATGTGCATGATATTGCACTTCTTTGCATTAAACTCCACTTGCCACTCTTTCAACCATTTTGCTAGTTTATCCAGATCTCTTTTCATTCTGCCCACCCCCTCTGGATCATCTTCTCTGTTGCAGATCTTGGTGTCATCTGCAAACAGACAAACCTTACCCTCCAGATCTTCTGCAATGTCACTGATGAAGACATTGAAGAGGACTAGCCCCAGGACTGATCCCTGAGGTGCCCCACTTGTGACTTGCATCTCTTCTGACTGTATACCATTTACCATCACTCTCTGTTTTCAGCCCATTTGCCACCCAGTTGACCAACTTCTGACCCACCCTGATCCTACCCAGCTTATTAATCAATCTTCTATGTGGAACAGTATCGAAAGCTTTGCTGAATTCAAGGTAGACAACATCAACTGCTCCCCTTGGTCCACCACTCTGGTTACCCAGTCAAAGAAATCTATGAGCTTAGTTTGACAGGACCTTCCTTTTGTAAACCCATGCTGTCTTAGATCCTGTGCTCCTATGGATTCCAGGTATTGCACTATCCTTTCCTTAAGGAGTGCCTGCATAATCTTGCCCACTACTGAGGTAATACTGACTGGTCTGTAGTTCCCTGCTTCCTCCCTGCTACCACTCTCGTGAAGCGGGATCACATAAGCTCTTCTCCAGTCTTCTTGGACCTCTTCTGTGCTCAGAGACTCACTAGACAGTTCTGATAATGGCTCTGCTAGTTCCACCCTTAGCTCCTTTAGTACCCTGGGATGTATGCCATCAGGTCCCATTGCCTTGTCCACCCTGAGCTTATCGAGCTCTTGTAGGACCTTTTCTTTTGTGAAGGGACTAGTGCACACCTGCCTCCCCCTGTGTCCATGGTGCTGAGCTGTGGACCCTGCCCTACCTTCTGTTCAGTAAATACTGAGCAGAAGTATCTATTTAGAATAGATGCTTTTACACAGTCCTCCTCCTCACATGCCCCCTTATCCCATTTGATCTTAGCAATACCCCTCTGGACTTTCTCCTTTCACTAATGTATCTGTAGAAAGTCTTGTCACCTCCTTTTACTGTTTGTGCTTGTGTTTCCTCAGTTTGGGCCTTTGCCTGCCCTACTGCTTTCACTGCTTCCCTTAGGGAAGTTTGGTATGCCTCCCTATCTTCATCCCGCTGCGTTCCCTTATATTTCCTGAAGGCCAGCCTTTTGGCTCTGACCTTTTCTGCTACTGTTTTTGAGAACCAAAGTGGTTTCCATCTTCTTTTGCACTTCCTTTTCTCTCTAACACAATGTGATGTTGCTTCAAGTTTTTCTCTTTAATGCTTTACCACTTTGCCCTAACCCCCTTCACCTTTATTTCTTTTTGCCAGGACTAGCTTAACTCTGTTGGCCATCTTATCAAAGTCAGCTCTTCTGAAATCCCATATTTTTGCCTTGGAATGGGATGATTTACTTCTAGTGGCCAAATTGAACCATACCATATGATGGTCACTGGCCCCAAGGTGACCTTCTACCCAGAGATCTGTGATCCTTTCCCTGTTAGTCAGTACTAGACATAGGATAGCCCTGTCTATTGTGGGTTGTTGTACCAGTTGTTTGAGTCCCTACCCCTGCAGGGAATCCACCATGTGTCTAGTTCTGTCAGATGTTCCTGCTGGTATTGACCAATCTATAGTTGGCACATTGAAGTTTCCCATTATCAGAACTTCCCCTTTAGCTGTCATGTTTTGTATATCTTCTAACAGTAAAGTGTCAATGTCCTCCCCCTGGTCTGGAGGCCTGTATACAACCCCAGTTTGTATGGCTGTCCCATTTCCTGTTTCCAGGGTGATCCACCGTTCCTTTGGCTCCTTATGTGTATTCTGAATTTCTGTAGCTTTGATATTTTCATTGACATAAAGGGCCACTCCATCCCCCTTTTTTGCAGCTTGGTCTCTTCTGAACAGTATATAGCCAGGTACTGAAGTCTCCTAAGTGTGGTTACCGGTAAACCATGTCTAGCTAATGGCTATTATGTCCAGTTTAGCCTCTGTTATTATTGCCTGCAGGTCTGGGATCTTGTTTCCCAGACTGCGAGCATTTGTGTACATGATTTTACATTGGTCAGATTATGGTGTGTTAGTTGGGTGAGATCTGGTTTTCCCCCCTTGCGTCGTATGGGAAGCTGGACCTTTTTCCTTAACTGGTGATGCAAATGAACTACAAACATGCTGAACTCCTGTTTGACCGCTAGCTGAGGGGGGAGGGGTGTTCTCCCATTCAACGTATGGGGTGCTGCACGCCCTCTCCTCATATGTTAGTTTAAATATTCTGCAAAGACATCAAACTTCTGCCCCAATGCACTGACTCCCTCCTTAGTCAGATACAGTCCATCAAATTTAAAGAACTTTCACTCCCAAAACTGTTGCCAGTTCCCTACATATTTGTGTCCTTTTTCCTGGCACCAGCCCTTGAGCCACATGTTTAGCTCCCCTATCTCCCTTTCTCTGACCTTCCATCCATCTGCCCCTCTCTCCCAGACTGGCAAGATCTCAGAGAAGGAGATGCCAGATGAAATGGATGATAGTTTGTCACCCAGCCTGGTCAGGTGTTCCTTGATCTCCACAACTGACCGGCTGGCAAGATCGTTAGTCCGTATGTGTACTAGGACATCAATGCTTTCTCCTGCTTCCTGAACAATTTTAGCAATGTGGTCAGTGTCTCTCCATGCTGATGTATCTGGGAGATATCTGACCATTACCCCTGGCTGAAGATATGTATCAACTCCCCAAATCATGGAGTCTCCTATGATCAGAAGTTTTTTGGATTTTCTTTTTGCTTTTTTTGTTTTGGTTCCTGTTTTAGGTGAGTTTTGTTGTGCTAGCTCATGTGCTGCAGTGCCCTCCTCTGCAGTGTCCTCTGCCCCTTTGTTTGACTTTGGAGATACAGGTAGATATCTGTTTCTAGTTTTTATATGGTTTGTGGAGGTGATATGTTGGAGAGCACCAAGTGATGGGGCACCTGATTTTCCCCTCCTAACCACCTGCCAACCACCTGGAGCAACTACCCTCTGCGGTCAAGGTGATTCTGTTTGATGTTGGGGAAATGGCGAGTGGTTCTTATAATATATTTCCTCTTGAATTTGCAATTTGAGGTGTGCAGTCTCTGCCCATGTTGCCTGGAGCTGAGCCCTTAGATCTCCAATGGCTCAGCAATGTAGGACAGCGTCCTAAATCCTGTAAAACTGCCCTTCTGAAAAGTGTTCTGCAGTACCTGCAGTTAATGATGTCCATTCCAGATAAGTTGCTGGGTTTATAACCTGGTCAGAGTAATTAGAAGGAAGAAAATGAAAGCAAAAGTTTGATTTTGTGTTTTGTTTGCTTGCTTTTGTATAACTTGTTATAACAAGTTAAATTTCTAGTGCCCCTGTAAATGAGGTCACTGTGTGCATACCCCTCTGATCTGCCTCTTCCTGCTTGGCTACAGGAAATGTCACGACTGTGCTACCCTATAAAAGGAGTGTAGAGTGGGGTGGTTGGGGATGGGGGTGTGTGGCTGGGCCCTTCCCCAGCCAAAAAAGAAGAACCACTTACCAAAGAAACAAGGAGGTAAGACCAGAAACAATCAGCCAACAACAAATGCAGTAGCCCTGAAAGCTTATCCTAATGATAGATTAAACTATAATACCTGTAAAGCACCACCTGTAATAATTTCACAGAAGATATACCCTGTAAGAAACACTTTGCTACAGAGGAAAATAAAGCATTAACAGAAAATATACCTTGCAAAAGACAATTTGAATCAGAAGATTACAGCAGTAATCTGTAAGCACACACCTGTAGGTACACTCTGTAATAATGCAGCAGAAGGTATATCCAGCAACAACAATTTGAATCAGAGAAAAATAAAGCACTAAAATGCTAGCAACAAACAGTAAAAATCCCTGTGAGTACAACATAAAAAAAAACACACACAGTAAATCTGCCTAGCCAAAAGAAGCCTTGATCCTTTTCCTTGCTCTGGTAAGGTTATTTGCTCTGTCCTTTCAAGCAACCTAGAAGAAAAAAGATCAGGTGAAGCTAGGTGCCTTGGCCAGGAAATCTAGGGTTCATATTTGGCCTCAAGACTTGAGACTGGTGGTGTGCCCTTATTCAGAGCTAGAGGGATGTCCTTGATCCTCATTGCAGAGGTGCAGTTATGACCTCAGTGAGCATTCAAAAATGATGAGAAGGTTACCCCTGTTCCTCCTGTCATGGATTTCACTCAAGTGTGGGCACTGTAAGCTCAGTTGGCCTGACCCCCAGGAGTAGGTTTGTGACAGATCTGGTGTACAACATTGGGATCTGAGAGATTTGGTTACATAGTGTTGTGATTCGAGAACTATTGGTGGCACAGGAATAACACTTGGATTTGAGCCCAGTGTAGACTGATAAACTGTAAACAGTCCACACACAATTAAGGCATAGATTTTAAAAATACTGTGGCCCAGATATTCAAACTGCGCCAGGCTGTGGTGCAAGCTTGGGCGCAGCTCGACTTGGCTGCGCAGGGGTGTGGACTGGGCGATATTCAATGGAGCTGCGCCATGGCACAGCATAATTGAATATCGCACCCTGGTCATCCACAGTGTGCATGGCACAGTGGCACTGTGCCAGCGCAAGTGGCCAGAGTGGTGCATGGGGATGCACTAGCGCAAGTTCCATTGTGCTATGCACAGCAACCATGATATTCAAAACTTGACATGCAAATGGGCCATAATGTATGCAAGAAGCACATGGGGCCATTTGCATGTCATTATGGCCCCATTTGTATGCAGGTGCGCCAATCCCTGATGACTTGTGCCTGGTGCCCTGCCAGGCAGCAGCCATCGGGGACCGATGCCCCCTGCAGCTGGCAATGTGCTCCACAGCCCAATCACAGGCATTTGTAAAAAAGAAATAAGTCCTATATCCCTGGTGGTCCAGTGGCCCACTACCTGCCTGATCACGGGCATTTGTAAAAAAGAAATACGTCCTATATCCCTGGTGGTCCAGTGGACCGCTATCTGCCCAATCGCGGGCATCTGTATATAAAAATAGACATAAGTCCAATATCCCTAGTGGTCTAGGGTACCCCTCTCCCCACCTGCCCACTGAGCCCCACTGCCCCACTCCCCCCTGGTCAGCAAGAGGGCGGCAGCACCCCACCCACCTGCTTCCCACCGACTGACACCATCAGTAGGGCTGTACGCCCATTGGTTCACAGGGTGAGCCAATGGACGTGCAGCCCATACCGTACTACACATTCCAGATATGTGAATGATTCACTGAGGGTACTGATGAAGAAGATCTCCTACTGGAATTCCAGCAGGAAAGCAAGTGGGAGTCCTCTGTGGAGGCAATCAAATTATTGCCCCAGTTGACCCCAGAACAGACCCAGGAAGTGACTGAGGTTTTAGCAGATTTTACCCCTTTGTTTAAAGCCAAGCCTGGACTAACTCCCTTAGTGACACACAAGGTAGACATGGGGACGCAAGCGCCTATATGACGGGCAGCCTGCTGGGTGTCTGAGGCCATCCTAAAGGACATTAGGAAAGAGGTGGAAGAAATGCTAGATCTGGGGGAAATACAGAAATCCCACAGTCCCTGGGCCTCACCTGTAGTCCTCATTCCCAAGCCGGATGGTTCTACTTACTTTTGTGTGGACTATCATGGACTCAGTGCAGTCACAAAGTCTGATGCCCACCCAATGCCATGGATGAACTACTGGACAAGTTGGGAGGGGTGACATACCTTACCACAATTGACTTGACAAAAGGGTATTGGCAGGTGGAGTTAACTGCCAGAGCTAGGGAGAGATTGACCTTCATCACTCCAATAGGATTATTTGACTTCAAAGTAATGATGTTTGGAATGAAGAATGCCTCTGCCACCTTCCAAAGGTTGGTCAACCAGGTGTTACATGGTATTGAGGAGTATACAGTGGCATATCTGGATGATATTGCCATCTTCAGTACCAGTTGAAAAGAACACCTTCCCTACCTGAAGGAAGTGTTGGGCAGGACTCACTGGCAAGGCTGACTAATGCCAGGTGGCCATGGTGCGGTGGCACACCTAGGACATGTAGAAGAGTGGGGGAAGCTCAGCCCCAATCAAGCCAAGACTGAGTCGGTAGAGGCACAGCCTAGGCCTGAAACCCAGATGCAGGTTCAGAGTTTCCTAGGGACTGCAGGGTACTATCAAATGTGTATACCAAATTTCAATACCCTGGCAACCACCTGTCTGGCCTGCTAAAGAAAAGAATGCCCAAAAAGGTAAAATAGGAGCCAGCCTGTGAATGAGCTTTAACGTAGCTAAAGGAGGCACTGTACAGTGCCCCTGTGTTGGCCAGTCCAGATTTCAGTAAGCCATTTGTAGTCCAGACAGATGCCTCAGATGTGGGGATGGGAATAGTCCTCAGTCAGCAAAATGTTGCTTCCCTGGGATCAGGCATATTCCACATTTGAAAAGGAATGCCTTGCGCTGGTATGGGCCCTGAAGAAATTAGAGCCATACCTCTATGGGAGGCACTTTGATGTACAGACCGATCATAATCCCCTGGTGTGGCTGACACAGATGGGTAAAACGAATGGTTATGTCTTAAGGTGGAGTATTGCCTTACAGGGCTATGATATGACCATTACCCACATGGCTGGCTTGCCAATGCCAACACAGATGGGCTATCTTGCCAGTTAGAGCAGTGAACAGAATCTGTGAAAATCATACCATGCATAGGGATGGATTCCCACAACTTCAGTCTAGGAGCGAGGTGTGTCGTGAGCTGCCCAGCTGCCAGTCTTTATTTGTAGATGTAATTTTGTTGTATATATATATATATATATATATATATATATATATATATAGTTTATGTAATTCTATGTATCTGTACACACCACAAAATGTCAGTGTTAATTCAAGTGGGCATAGAGAAAAGACTGGATTTAAAAAAAATGGTTTTGACCTTCCTTTAACCTGCAGACTCACTTGCTTGCCAGGAATCTGACAAGTTATTGTCAAATATTTGGGGATAACTTTGGGAATAATCATGCGGTGTCAGTGGCTCAACAGGTAGCACACTTACCTCTGAGGTTGGGAAATCAGAAGGCTCTGGGTTCTATCCCCACACCAGACACTTGGGTTACTATCCCAATACTGACACTGCAGTGCAGCATGAGGGGGGTGCTGCACTCCTGAGATGCCATCTTTTGGATAAGACATTAAACCGAGGTCCCATCTGCCCGTTCTGTTGGTAGTTCAGGTGGATGTTAAAGATCCCATGGCACTTCTCGAAAAGAGTAGGGGAAAATGTTATTATGCATAACATACAGTAAAGATCAGGGCCCCGAGTTTTCCGCGATTCCGCAGATGCGGCAAACCGCGGAAATATCCGCGGAATTTGCCATCACCCATGGAATTTGCAGTCACCCGCGGAACAACGTAGTGCTTTTATGAACTTGTAAACATTATATAATTAGCAAAGAAACTGAGCTGTGCTTAGAAGTTGTTTCTTTTTCCTTTATCCAAAAACGTCTGTCTTAGCTGCTTACCAGGGCTCTACCCATTTTATAGGGCACTAAGATGTTTTTTTTTGGGGGGGGGTTGCTGCATGAAAAGGATGTGCTCTTGGCTGAAAAGCTGAGTGCTAAAATGTCAAGCTGTCAGCTGCAATGTTTAGCCAATGGCCACTACTTTCACTGTGGTTTCCCAGCAATGCATAGCAGTGTAGCTCTCTCTATTGGTGAGCATACTGCACTAGATCTGCAGTATTCATCTTAATCTTGGCATTTTAACCACAGGAGAAAGGTCGGAAACTGAGCGGCTGCTTGAACTGCAGTTCAGGGAAGCGCTAGCACTCCTCGAACATGCGCACATTCAACAGGGCTCCACTACTAATTGCACCTAAAGGACATATTTATTGGCAATGCAGTTTCTCATTCTTTTCTCTGGGGCAGCTGACCTATTCTCTGGCATCCTGTCAGCCGCCCGCTCCACTCCAAATGCTGCAGCAGAACTGAAAGAAAGAGACAGAGGGCTAGGAGCAAGCTCGCTCCTAGTTGAATACCTTTACACTGTACCTCTCTTCTTTTACATAATTCAGTCCCTCCTTCTCCTGTAAATCCCATTGGGTCTTTTCTATTTTAGTGGCACAAGGATCATGCTTCTGCTCCGAAGCAAACCAATCATTCCTGCTCCAAATAAGGAGTTTCTAATAAACCGCACCATGCAGTGTTATAGCAAACACAACGGAGCAACCTACTCCGATGCAGAAAACATCCTGCATAGCACAAAGGGACTGGGACCAACTTTCACTTTTATCCTTCTCAGGTGGGCGGCTGAAATATACTAATGCCGCCTCACTCCGAAAACAGGAAAAACCTAAAAGTTCTTATAGGTGGAAAAACACTCTAGGAGCAGTACTGCTATAATTATTTTAATACTTCAAGGACTCCACTGTCTCTCATCCTACAAGCGCTCGCTCAGAGCGTATAATTATTTAGTTTAAAAAGCGGGCCAGTTTCTAGACTTCTGACTTTCTCTAACTAGACCTTATAACGGTCATGAAAATGAAAGATGTTTTTTTTTTTTTATAATGGGGAAAAAACAAAATGGATGTACACACGTCTTATCTGATTCAATTACTTTTCTTGAGACTGCTTTTTTGAGCGTGACAGTTAGTTCCATGACATATGTTGTTGTGTGCTGGTTATACCAGCGCATGAATTTGTGGTGTCAATCAGTGCTTGAAAACCCTTTCATTCAGTGGTGGTTTTCTTCATTCATAAGGTCCGTGTCTCTTTTATGTTAACTATCCAAACACAAGTATTTTTTTGTTAACAAATACCTAATTTTAGCTTGTTAGCTTTATTATTGTCTGTGGTAGTCTAACGTCGGCTTACTCCCCTTTCCACAACCATAACACTAGTTACACGCAGTGAATCATACTTTGTGAAGATGCTTATAAGTAATATAGCACATGTGATTGTTTGAGATGGAAGATTAAATGTGAAGCTGATGGCAGACGTGATCGCGGTATTTAGATAGCTCCTGTTTTGCCCCACTCCTTCACCCGCCTCATCATTGCACTCAGAATCAGTTGTGTGGAGAGAGAGAGAGAGAGAGTGAGGTAGAGGGTACAGAGGCTGCAGAACAGATCTACATGTTGTCAGACCAGCCGTGATTTACCATTTATATAGCCAAACTGCTGCTGAGATTGTGTAGAAAGGGTGTGAGACACAAAAACGTCATTAATCCTTTGAGTCTGACTCCATAAACTTCACATAACATATTTGCATGATGATTAGAAATGTAATAGCCAGTTTCATACATCCATATGCCACACTCTCCTGATGGTGCATGGCCAGATATAGTAGGTCTACACACTGCATGGCACATGCTTGTTTTAAAGTAAATGGTATGTACTAGACATGTGAGCTACACAGAAATAAATGTGCAATGTCAGTAACATGTATAGTTGTGAAATATTGTGCTTGTTTTTATTTTTAGATTTTTTTTTTACTCATGACCATTGGTTTTATTCTGGTAAATGGCAGTTAATGCATATGCACAGACATGAAGTTAAATACATTGCTAAAAACATGGGACCTGGGAATACTCATCCTGGATGACACATGGGATGGGGCTTTGGGGAGGGTCCACTGGGGTATATCCGCAGTGAGTTGGAAACATTTTACCTGGAATACTACAGATCCCCAGACACTGAAACCCCAAACTGCCACAACAGAAGTGAGCAGTTAAAACATAGTGAAACCCATTTAGTAAAACCCCCTGACTGTATTATAAAAAATTAAATATGGGCAATTGTAGCCAACTCGGCATATATTTCCATCTTGCTTTTCATGAAGCATAAAATATGTCTTTTTTCAATCCAATAAGAACACTCAATTCAAATAAAACTTGAAAAGGATGAATGTTAAGGGTAAATGTCACAATATAAACACTTGACTCTACTAAGAAACTGTCAAATATGAAGAAACAAACAAAAAAGTCAAAAATAAGGGAAGTAGTGTGACAGTTTTCTGCCGCAGAATTGCCACAGAAATAGCCATCCGTCAACGAGAGGTTCTGCGGCAAATGAGAACCCTGCCGCAGAACTTTGCTCTGAAGTGCCGCAGAAAAATCGGGGCTGTGGTAAAGATCATACAGTATTACATCACACAAAGTCCACACATCCATTTTGTACCTATTTATACTCCTTACTATCACATAACATTTAGAAGAGATCCAACAAAAATAGTAATATGCTGACAATACAATACAGAAAACCCCAAGAAGCAAATAATCCCACATTTCAACACTTATTTTATTTTACTTTTCTTTATATCCCTTCCTTCCCCCCTTTTGTTACTTCTCATTATATGACAGGGACATCCATGTCAGTAATCCAGGACAAGCTCTTCCATAATTCCAACAACTCTCTTTTCCCCAGCCCCAATTTCTCATTTTTATATAATATTTGTACATCCTGTAAAATTTTATTATACAGCTACAAATTATTTTCTTCTTTTTGTTGACATGTGTATCCACACCTCATGACCCAAATAGTCCATTTGAAAATTACCTTAAGGACCTGTAGTTTACTAGCATTCCATTTCTGCCAGTTCTTACTGAATGTTCCACATATTAAATTTTCATACATTAATGTACTAAACACTTTCTCATTCCACTGTAATGCCCAAAAGTCCACAAATCCTATAATAAAAGAGCAAGTAAAAAACAGATGATGTATAGTCTCCTCCTGAAGGATACACTGCAATCTACTGCTAATTCTTTCCTGCACTTTCTTATGTTTTTAATTCACTTTCACATTGATTCTTTCATGACAGGCAAGCCAGTGTAGATCCCACATATGTTCTGGGATTATTGTATTGTTCAACAACTTTACTAGCTGTTACCTAAAGGTATCTGGACATTTTTCAAAGACCACCATTTCCACACAAAGAGAGGACACTAAGATATTGTGTAGCTGCTTTCTGTGTGCTGTCATTATTTGCTGTGTGGTAATTTCCCACTGTTTTAGCCTTAAGAATGTAAACCTTATGTATTCTGGCATTACTACTGATTTTTGTCATAACCTTCAGTGATTGAGTTTCCCACTGTCTGATCCATAAACTATATTTCCCCTGCAGCATTCACTCCCACCCTTAATTTTGTTTCTAGAGGATTGGTTTTAAGTTACAATATAAAAAAAAATATTGAATAAAAGGATTGGATTTGACCTGTTAAGGCCTCCTTCCTTATTAGGCAAATACAATATGTTTCTTTTTACTGGGTTCAGCCGGCTTCCCCAACAAGCTTGGAAAAAAATGTTTAATAGTGACAATTTATTTTTTTTGAGGGGGGATATATAACTACTATATAAGAACACAGGTATTAAGTATGTTTTTTATCAAATAAATCCTTTTTTTTCTTGCTATATCTCCACCTATGTGCCACTCTGTTTTTCCCTACTTCTAGTTTTTGCTCCCAGTTTATTTCATCCAAGTTACCTGGACCAAGGGTTATTCCTAAGATGTTTAGAGGGTCCGGCTGGATCTGAATTTGCCCCACCAGATCTTTCTCTTTAATTAGATAGTTAAGTTGACCACAGGTCATGCATTCAGCTGCCTGTTCCTGACGAGAGTGGATTCTGGCTGCTGAGTGAGACGGACGCACAACTATGTGCTCTCTATTTTAAGGAGGAAAATAGAGAAGCAGGGAGACATTGCTTGATATTAAATTATGTAAGGTATGCCACCATTACCTTCTTAGTTTGTCTCCTTACCAGACAATTTTATTGTTGGCTCCAGTAGTGCATTGGTTCCCTGCCCTGTTCTCTTTCTTTTCACAGGAGGAGCCAGAGTGTGAGCAGAAATGAGAAGGCCTTCAGAGTGGCTATAGGGAGAGAGAGACAGTGCATCTACCACAAAGTGTCCCCCTGAAAAGATTTATGGGGGTTTCTGTTATCCAGCTTGTATTACCCCGGAACATCAAGTGGAATATTTAACACTGGAAGGGATGTTCTTTTTAACGTTCTCATTTTTATTGACTTTCACTTTTTATTGTCCTTCCTGTTAACATATTTCTGCTATTTCTCTTTCCTTTATTCATTTTATTTTCCCTGGGATGCAATGGGTCTGAGTGACTGATATCATAAGATAATTTTAGAATCATTTTACTTGACTGTAACTGAAGAGGAAAACTTTATATTTTATGCTAAATCTGTTTTTTAAACTTTAACTCTTTGCGCCATATGCTAATTTAAGTCATGTGAGCATACAGTACAAAGGCGTACCAGCGCACGTTGTATTGGTACATCAGGTATGCCACACCTGCACTTGGTCTCGACATCTCTTAGTTTGTGTGTTTGTTGTTTAACTTCTAAAATCATCTTACCTTCATGGAGCATGCACCTTTTTGATCCTCTCAGTCTATACTTTTTTTAAATGATTTAAAGCAGATAAATGGTGCCTAATAACGAAAGCTCCATCCACTTAAAGATCTGGATTTAATAACTCAGTGTGGCATTTACAAAGTTTTCTTTTAAGCCTCTCAGTCTGAAGATAGGCCTTGCCAGGGTTTGTCAAGTCTGGAATGAGCTTTGTATGAGCATTGTATTTTACTCGGCTTTA
This sequence comes from Neoceratodus forsteri, assembly GCA_016271365.2. Lineage (NCBI taxonomy): Eukaryota > Metazoa > Chordata > Ceratodontiformes > Ceratodontidae > Neoceratodus > Neoceratodus forsteri. Next base: position 794,913,625 of record CM028136.1, read on the forward strand.
TTTTTGAAACTCGGCTCAACACGGTTTATTTTTTGTATCCTGCATATACATTGTATCCTGCATATATATTTGTGCTTTGGCATAAAAACATCTATAAATAAGTTACATTTTCTCTTTTACTTTATTCATCTACACCTCAAATTGTTCTTTTTACTCTGTATTCATTTGTTTAGCTTTTCAAAATGATATGCGGCTCTACAGCTGTAAAGTTGTAATGTAAAGCAAATGTATTCAGAACTACTGCTTCCTTAATTTTTGAAATAGTGCTTTTTTCAGTAGATATTAGTAACTGCTTACTGTGTATAATTGTGTATTATTGTGTATATTTGGAGTGACTTGCTTACAACTTTTGTATCATTCCCCTCCCTAGTGGATTCTTTACGGGGATTGACTCAGCCTACAGAATTAAGGGAAAATTTAGGTTATTCCAGAACACTACAGGACCTTAAGTTTAAAACCCTCAATATACATCAACTGTTGGCTCCCTCAATCAAGTTATTTCTAGTGTGTCTCCCTGTAAAAGGAAATCACGCACCGAGAACTTTTCAGCTGAATTGTTCAGAGCATTATAAGAAGGAATCTTACTGAGGTGGATCATAGAACTTGGTAAAAACCTAAGCAGTCATTGTTTCAAGGTGGAACACTTGCTTATGATTACAGTTGTTTCCTTCTGAACAAACTAACTAGTGCCACCCTAGAGAAGCACGGTGACTCAGAGACTTGGAGCCAATTGGAACTTTTGAGACTGCTGTGACACTGGTGATTACGTTATCCTAGAGGTTTATCCTATATCGTTATCTGTCAAGTCACATTATAAAGTGTTATACCTTTTTATTTGTTTTAGTTTAAATTTAACTGAGGAGATGTGTATTATTTTTTCAAACCCAGCTTGATATTCTACCATGTATATGTGCAGCAGAAATATGGTAGATAAGGATATTGATAAGGGAAGGGAAAAGGTGCTTAAATCTCATAATCAAAATAATCACAGTATTGATATCAATGGTAGAAAGGGAATAATTGGTACAAATGTTACAAATGGCAACCAAATTAAAAGAAAAATTGATGTGTTTTTACTCAGGATTTACTTATAACAGCTTCCACCGAAAAAGAACATTTGGGAACAGCTTTACTCTCTACTTCACCTTACCGTAATAAAGAGGAGATAGTGCGCGATCTTAGATCGGACACTTCACCTTATCATAATGAACTTGGTAACTTTGGCAACCTTGGGGATAGTCCAAGAGAATTTGAATGCTCAAGTATGAGGCTATTAATTTTGGACTCCCTAGAACAACAGGAACATGACGTATCCCTGGGTTGGGATCCAAACAAAGTAGACATTATAGATCGTGATGTTTGTAATGAGAAATTAAATTCTTCAACCATACTTAATAGTGGTTTCATCCCCACAAAGAAGAGGAAACCCTCTGAAGATTTCAACCCTTAAACAAACCAATTCAACGGGGGAAAATAACTGAATTTTTCTCTTGCAACTTAAAAAAAAACAATGATCAATTCCCTACAGACTAGTCAGACTCTCAGGAATTTTCTGCATGATCAAGTAACACACTCTCAGATAACTAATTCTCTAAAAGAGACAGAAATTTCACTGCACCCAACTCACTTTGATTTATTTAGTCCCTCTGAATCAAATAGCAGTATAGATAAATATCTAGATCAGTCAATGGATTCACTTATACTGGCAGGATCACCAGAAAGAGTCTTTACTAAATTAGATAAGGAAGTTGAATCTATTAAAATAGATCCAGAATTTTTAAAACAATGTCCTGATATTATTTCTAAATATACTATTAAAGCACTGACTCATCCAATAATGGCTAATATTGTCCATTTAGAGGCTTACAATGGATTAAAACATCATGTAGAAAAGTTGTCTGATTTCATAATTAATTTGTCAACAGAGCTGAATGAAAAGCTTGATAGTCTGGGAAAAATAAATTTAAATAAGACAGCATGGAGACCATCTTTTCCTTCTATATCTATCCCATCTTCCCCTTTAAAAAAGAGAGTCAAAAAGAGTAAAAAGGGATCAAAAGGGATTAAAAATTATAACCTTATCAAAAATAAAAAGAAGCAACCTAAAAATAATAAAAAAGAAAATTTAAATGGGAAAATATCTACAAACTTCTCCAAAACTACTCATTTAAATTCAAATGATATTATCTCAGGTAGCCATTATATAGGGAATGATCTTGAACAATTTCCAATACTATTCCATTTAATGGAACAAATATTACAGAATAATTCTATTTGTCAAAAGGCAGAAAACAAAAAAGAAAATTTAACTCTAAGACAAGATCCGAAATCACTTTTTCATCAAGATCCTATTGAGCACGCCCCTACTTATTCATTATCCAGTACTAATCAGATTACTACCACAGGGAAAGAAAACTTGAAAATATATACTTAAAAACCTATGAAACAAATGATACATTATTTTTATTGATGGCTTACTTGTTTGGATCTGAGTTAGAACTTCCAGAGGCTGAGAAAGATTTAAAGTGTGTTTTTCGAGAAAAAACAGTACCTAATCTTCCAGTTTATGTATTCTTAACTAATATGGACATTACAAAGAAAATTTGGGCTAAACAATGCCTTCTAAACAAGTTAGATATATTAATTTCCTCTCCTGTTAATTGGTCGACCATTTGGAAACATGTGCATGGAAGGCGAAATTTGTTACTGCCGTCATTGCTTTCAATTGAACTTATAAGTTCAACATTAACAATTCTAAATTGGAACTTTGACAATATAAATCAAACAAATCAAACAAATTGTCTTTCCATGTTTGGGGCCAGATGTTCAAAACTTTGCCCCGGGGCTAAATTAGCACTGCCTGGTAGGCAAACTTAGCCCGGAGCACAAAGCAAGCTATATTCAAAGGGAAATAGCCCGGTGCTAATCCTGCTGAATATAGCAGTCTAAGGAAGCCGGGCAAACTGGTCTGGGAGTGCAGGCCAAAAATAGCCTGGGAATAAGACAGCACTGAATATAGCAACAGGGAAATGCAAACAGCGACTGCAGCTCATTAGACTCTGTAGCAAGCCAGTGTTGCAGGTGGAGAACATTGTGTGTGTTTGCACAGAGCTGTCTCACATCTACTGCAAACACACCTCTCAACCTCCTGCCTCATAAATCAGTGACAAGACTTACAAATATCAGGGACAAAGGTTTAAAATCAGGGAAACGCATTAACAATTGGTGATATCCACTCAGAAAGCTGGTAGAATAAGTGGTGTAGTGTAAAATGCATTTTCTAAGCAAGAACATGTCTGTAACATTAATGTCTGACATTATTTTATGCTTACAACCACCACTGTTTGGTCATGGAACCACAATTTGTAGGAGAGACAGAGTAATATTTTGAAGTAAAATCAGACATGTCCCTGAAAATCAGGGACAGTTGAGATGTATGACTACAAACAACAACGTAAGCCACACACTACAGAACTGTGCTATGCTGAAGTAAGATGTGCCTGGGGCTAACCCGATTGCACAGTGCTAACATATTAGCCTGGTGCAAACTGGTTAGCCCGGCACAAACAGGAGCTATATTCAAAGCTCTCATTCAAATGAGCCTACTTAGGTAATCCGTGGGCAAACAGGCACATTTGCATCTCATTATGTGCTGCTTAGCATACATAACCATGCAGTTTGCCTGGCGCTATTGCATGGTGCACATAGCTCCACCTTTTGGTCGGAATGGAAGTACAGGCTGGACACTGCAGGCCAAGGCATTCCCACAGCATCCCCTGTTGGTCAGAATGGAAGTACAGGCTGGAAGCAGCAGGAACTGTGTGCCAGCAGGCAAAATCAGTGCATATAGTGCACCCATGCATCTGTGCAAGCATGACTTGCATATGTGTGTGTGTGTATATATATATATATATATATATACACACACACACACACACACACACACACACATAGATCGATATCTAAACACAGACACACTGCCTGTGGCCACTGTGGCCATACGTGCTCTGGAGGATGCACCCCCCCAACAACATAGGTACCCCACTGCAGTAGTGGGAGACATAGAGTGGGGGGGACTCAATGCACGGGACAGGCATAAGGTGAACCTGGTGGGGGCAGGAGGCCATAGGCCATAGGTTCACTAGGATATGCTGCATATCCATTAGATAGAGAACAGGGCAGATTGGCTGGGCCAGGCAATTCCTTCCCTGCCATCATGGTTGCTGTGCCCATGTGTGCCTGTTACACACCCTGGCATACCCCATAGCTCTTGTGTCACTGAAAAGAGGGACATGGACATATGTGGACACTCAAGAGGAGGGACAGGGCAGTTGCAAGGGGCAGAATGGGGATGTCCGTCATAAACAGGGACAGTGGAGTGATATGCATACTGGTAGGCTAGTGTCCCCAACCCCCCAGCACAATCCCTGACCCCCAGAGCAAGTAATATGTCAGATAATTTTCCCTGATAGTCTAGTGGCCCCCCACCCCATGCATGTATCCTGACCCCCATGCACATATGTAACATAACATTTTCCCTGGTAGTCTAGTGGTCCCCCCAAAGCACGATTCCCGATCCCTGGTGCACACATTCAATAAACATTTTTCCTAGTAGGCAAGTGGTCTCCCCCACCCCACACACATATCCAGACCTGTGCACACATATTTAAAATAATATTTTCTGGTAGTCTAGTGGGCCCCCACCCCATGCACATATCTCATCCGGTACAAATACATTTATATCTTTTTTCTGGTAGTCTAGCAGTCCAATCCCCAGCAGTGACACCCCTCATGCAAAGAATATACAAGAACAGAGCCGGTGACCAGCTCAGCCTCCTCTCACCACCACAGCTGGCTGCCGACGGAGGTAGGAGGAAGCGATCCTTCCTACCTCAGTCGGCAGCTGGCTGTGGTGGTGAGAGGAGGGCTGAGCCAGTCATTGGCTCTATTCTCAGAAATTCTTTGGATGAGCAGGGTGTCACCACTGGGGGGGACTGCTAGACTACCAGGGAAAGGATATGTAATGTATTTATACTGCGGGGTCAGGATACATGTGTGGGGGGCCACTAGACTACCAGGGACAATTTTATTTTCAATATGTGCACTGGGATTGGGATACATGCGTGGGGGTCGGGGCCACTAGACTACCAGGGAAGATTTATTTTCAATATGTGCACTGGGTTTGGGATACGTGGATGGGGGTGGGAGGACCACTAGACTACCAGGGAAAATGTATATTGAATGTGTGCACTGGGAACCGGGAATCATACTTTGGGGGGGACCACTAGACTACCAGGGAAAATGTATATTGAATGTGTGCACTGGGGACCTGGAATCATACTTTGGGGGGGACCACTAGACTACCAGGGAAAATGTATATTGAATGTGTGCTCTGGAGATGGGAATCATGCTTTTGGGGGGGCACTGCCACCACATTACCGCCGGCTTTTTCTCAGCGGTATTCAGCGCCGCGCTACAGGTTGCTCTAATGCCTGTAGTGCGGCACTATACCTTTGAATATGCCGGTGCACCGGTATTCAGGGCCCCTCCCCTCAGTCCCTCCCTGGCATACATTATGATTTAGCATCTGCGCTAACACCTAGCACTGGTACTAAATGTCCTTTTAAATACAGCAGTCAGGCACAAATTCAGTGCTAATCCAGTGCAACGGATTTGCTCCCTGCACTAAACTTTGAATATCTGGCCCTTTATGTTGAAAGATTTGAAGGGGAAGACAATTATTCACTTTCCTCTTTTATTAGGTCTCTTCTTAGTCTCTGTACTGATACAAACATTTCCCCTATGGAAATAGGGCCAATTTGGAGAATTTATACAGAAGTTTCAGATACACAAATAAACATAGAAATAAAATCAGCAATAATATTAAGGGAAATATTGCTTAATGCACATAAACTGGATAGAATACATATACACTTGATTGATTCTCAGTCTCTGATTACCACAAATGAAACAAACTTGGTGAAGAATGAGGACTCTTGACTGGTTACCCCACAGATTCCCCTTTTATTTATGTATAATAAGAAATAAATTTTAGATCACAAGGATACATTAAAGGAGAAGACTCCTGTATATGTATGATTTGGATATATTTGATGTATTTATTATACATTACATCAAGTACTGTACATATGTCAATAAGAGATCAGCCATGTCTTCTGTTGCAACACATATCTAGAGTTTGAGGCTCTGACACAAGGTAGTAAAATGTCAAGCAAGCCTCCATTTACATGCAAATGAGTCACTTGTAATACAGCCCCTCCCATTCCTTGATGTCACTGCAGCAACAGGGCAGAACAAAACATAAGGGTATCAATGCTGTCTAGCCTGATTTTAGTTTAAGTTTGCAATGGCTTAAGGCAGCTCGGTCATGCAACTCACACAGGGACTAGTACTTGTAGCCTTAATACTGTATGTGTACAGCAAATAATACATCTAATAGTATTTCATTCACAGGAAACAAAAGCTGTTTCTCTGCACTGCTCATTTCTCTCTGTGAGACAGTTGTAACATGTTGTGGAAAGCAGTAGACTGAATCAGTCAATCAACCAATCAATCAATCAATTGAGTAGTCAATCAGTCACTCTGTATTGAACCAGGTGAACACCCTTGAGAAAATTCGTTACAAGATGAGCCTGGGCAGTTTACCAAAGGATCACACAAGACTGACTTTATAACATCCCCTTTCAGCAGCCTGAAAGTGGAGAGCTAGATCATTTACTTTATAAAGTTTGTTTTACATTTCAAATGCTCCTTAAATCTGAGTTTCTGACTGGAAATACCAAGACACAGAATGCATATGGCATGGGAGGAGTGAGCTAAGCAAATACAGAGCACTACAAACAGAGACTGATTAGTTTCTTTACCTACAACAGCTGAGGTGTAGCATCTGATTTGTGAGGGACATCCTACTTCAAATGCTGGTATTACAAAGGGGGGGGGCTGCCACAGCTTATCTTTAGTACCTTGAAAGTGAACTGTTATAGCTCTCACATCAATGCTAGTGATTTATAATTGGAATTGGGACACTTTTAAAGTCATGGACCTGAGGGGCCATCACAGTTTCTAAGGAGGTTAGGGGAACTTCTTAAGGGCTAGAGAGTAAGAGACTCTAGTAGGATTTGAATCAGAGTCCCCAGTACTTGTGCCTGTGCTTTTCTGGTAATCTATTCCTTGTCATAGCTGAATTCTTTATTGCCTAACTGCAGCCATCCAATCACTGACTGCCTAGTTACAAAGGGAAAGGGGCATATTTGCAAGATTGTTTCTCACTGCTGGTGTCAATCAAAACAGAGAATGTTAACACACACACACACACAGACACCATAATACAACAGCTGCATAATACCACTTCAAACTCTTGTTGTACCCAGAGTCATTTATTGGGTAAACTGCTTTTGCTAACAGAAACAGTAACACAACACATACAGGCACTTCCTTATATGAATACTGTATATACCTCAAATCAGTGCTGCATCACACTTACATGGTCCTAGTCCCTATTAGACCTGCACTTCAGGATGTGCACAACACTTAAAGAGTTCCCCCATTACTCAAGTGGGGAACCAAACATTGTGGGTTTGGTCTACTGGTGGAACTGCATTTAGTGCAGCACCATTATCTGTTGCTCTGATGACATCATCCTCCAGCAACATTGATGGTAAAATGGAGGACAAACACATTGATAACTTTTGGGGGCTGTATATTTTTATTTATAATCTAGATCTGGACAGCAATAGGACTACTGGCAACTGGAGGAGGCACACAACAGTTACACATAAGGAGTTGGGAGAATATTGGTGTGGAACTATGGGAGACTTCCCCTTTAAATATAGAATTTGGTAACCTTTTGTCATGAAACATAGGGGGTGTGGGGTCCAAATTGATTGACAATCACTGGAAGGAATTTGTTATGCAATTTGAATTAATGTAATTACAAGAAACCTGGGCTTCTTCAGAAGTATACTTTAATGGTTATGATGGATTCAGCCTACTAGCAACAAGGGAAAAGCAATACCGCAGATTTGAGGGAGGCTTAACCACATTTGTTAAAATTAGAAATGGAATACAAGTACTTGATCATGCTGTATATAGAAATATTTCCTTGTCAAATGTCATCAGATGGGATTCATTAATATTTCTTGTTATAAATGTGTATGTCCCCCCGGACCCCCATCTAATGCTTTGCGTGACTATTGGGCTGATCTAACGGTGGTTATAGACTCTTTATATTTAAAACATAACATTGATATTATTTTGGTTGGGGGAGATTTTAATGCCCACATTTCTAACTTTGATAACTTATCACTCTTACAATCTTTGATATATATGAGTGATTTAAATGTAAGAAAATCTGTAGAGATATGCTCAAATAAGGCTGGTTCCAAGTTAAGAGAGTTTATTATCAACAATAACTTATTGATTTTGAACAGAAGAGGAATGGGGGACCTGGATGGAGCATTCACATACTATTCCCGATTGGGAACAGTATAATAGATTTTGTATTACTCTCTCCAGAAAGTTATGAACACTTGCAGAATTTTCAGATTATAGTAAGACCAGAAAGTGATCACTCAATTCTGATGGTTAGCATAGACACTTTAAAGGACAAAAATATAATAACTCCAAGTGGCAGCTATTCAGTTCCAATAGTCCGGGCTGGGAAAGCTAGCCTCCATTTAAATAATAAGAATCTGAAGAAAGTTGAACAAATTCTTTACTCTGATAACTCTACTTCTTCAGATAACATCATGCAGTCAAACAATTGAAATCAGGATATTATTAAAAAATTTGAGGAGTTACTATCTATTAACACAACTGAAATCTATGTATACACTGATCAAAAATCTTCTCCTTTGACTTGGTTTGACTCTCAGGCCCGGATATTCAAAAGGGTTGCGCCAGCTCAAGTCCGAAAATGCGTCATTCCACGATATTCAGCGGGAGGCAGTTGCGCCACTGAAAACATGCTGAGCAACAGCGCAATGCAAATGAAGGCATGCGCAACCGAAGGGGGTGGAACCATGCATAAAGAGTGCAATGCGATATTCAAAGGCTTGCGCAATGCGCAACAGTGGATTAGCCGGAAGTTGCGCCACGGAGGAAATGAGCCAAAATAAAAAGGCTCAAGGATGAGGCGCAAGAACCCGACAGGGAATGCTCATGAGGCAGCAACAGAGAGCAGGCCACAGCAGCAACCAGTGCAGGCCAGGGAGTAGGCAGGACAGAATAGTGGCAGCCGAAGGTGTGTGGGGCCACAGAGTTCGGAGGCCAGTAGGTGTACCCGGTGCAGTGGAGGTAGTAGTCAGGACAGCGGGGGGAACAGAAGAACAACAGCTGGGGGGGGACACCAGCCAGGGAGATGGACAGTGCCAGCTTCCACATGGAAGCTGTAGTGAGGGTGAGAAGGCATGCTGCAGGGGCGTGGCCGTGGAAGGGCCCGTTGACGTCGCCCCAACAAGCGATACCCGTTCGCATCAGCTTTGAGCTGTATTCGGGATGTCGAGATTGTGGGCCAGTACCACCTGAACAGGGCATACTGAGGCAGCTCTGTGAGCTGTGCAGTGATGTGATGCAGGCACCCTCACGACGGAGTCACGCTCTGTCAGTGGAGACAAAGGTAGCAGCCTGCATGTGCTTTCTCGCCACGGGTACCTTCCAGAGGCCAACAGGGGACACCACAGGCATAACACAGTTGGCCACGTCATGCATCCTCACCCAATTCCTCAGCGCACTGCTGCCACATGCTGCGGAGTACATCCATTTCCCCAGCACTGCGGCAGAGCGTACAGCAAACATACAGGAGTTCCACAGGGTATCACATATGCCTGGCATGCTAGAGGTGATAGACTGCACCCATGTGGCTATTTGCACACCACCTGGCCCTGATGGGGCCGCATATCACAACCAGAAGGGGTACTCCAGTGTCAACTGCCAGGTGGTGTGTGATGCCAGTGGGCGCATCATCAATGTCTGTGCCACGCACCCTGGTGGAGCACATGATTCATTCATATGGTACCAGTCTGCACTGTGACATCAATTTGAGAGTGGGGACATCCCAACAGGACACCTAGTGGGTGAGTATGCATGTAGGAGCGGCAAAGTTGGGGGATGGGTGGGCAAACCACAGGTGCCATGGGGGTGGCACACAGGGCTAGGGACAATATGGACCTGAACATGACACTAACCTCCACTATCTCCACACAGGTGACAGTGGATACCCACTCCGTCCCTGGCTGCTCACACCCTACTGGCGCCCCACAACCCCATCGCAGCAATACTTCAATGAGGCACATGCTGCCACACGCAACATCATCGAGTGGGTGTTTGGGATGCTGAAGGCATGCTTCTGATGCCTAGATACCTCCAGCGGTGCCCTACAGTACAGCCCCCTCAAAGGCCTGTGGGATATTCCTGGCCTGTTGTATCCTGCACAACATGGCCAAAGACTGTGGGATAGCCATACAGGTCGAGGAGGGGGACAGCGATGGGGACACCGGTGACACCGGTGATGATGGGGATGAGCAGCCCCCCTTGGACGGCGTGACCCCCGACTGATCCGGCAGGCCCAGCTGCACCGGGACACCATCACAGAGGAGCACTTCGCACAACACAGGTAAGTCATGGGGCCATGTGCAACCAACACTGTCTAGGCGCAACCTACATACACACAGGGCAACACACCAGGGGTGCATGATGGCAAGGGGGAGTGGAAGGGTACAGGAGCACAAACACACCACCAGGGAGGGGTGAATAGTTACATGCTACATGGACACATACACACACACACACACACACACACACACCAGGCACACAGTGCACAGGGGCAGTTGCATAGCAGAGCAGGAACAGACATGTCAAACACACAGATCCACAGACCACCCCCACCACCTGTACTGTCCATGTACGTGTGTCAGATGCTGGACACCCTTGCACCTTGGTGTACAGTACAATGCAGGCATCATCATGCACATGCACCTGTGGACAGCAGTCGGGTGGGTGTGCAGGTGGTCCTTGTGTCGGCGTGTTGGGAAGGGCACCCACCAGTGCACTTCCCACCAAGACACACATTGCACACAGGGCAGCACCAGACAGGGCCTGCACTTGGAGACAGGTCAATCAGGTAGCACTGAGCCACGGCCACCACGGATGCATGGGCGGCCCCGCCATGACCCAGCCACACTGGCAGGCTGAGCATGGGCCACATGGGGTGGCACCAATGGACCACCAGGGGTCGCACTGTGCAAGCGTGACCTTGTCTGCACAGGGGTCTGCAGCATGCTGAACATACCTGCACCAGGGGTGCTCGGGATGCCCACAGCAGAACCCGGCGTCGACAGGTTGGGTGTCGCATGACGCCAGGAATGTGGAGTGGAGAGCGTGCGTGGGGTGAGCGGTACAGGGGCACCTGACTGTGTGCCCAATGCAGCCACAACAGCGACCAATGCCTGGGTCAGCCTGTTAATGGCTACGGTCACATCCATCTGCATTTGGACCATCTCTTCCAGGATCATTGCATTGTCCCTGCCGTGCCACTCCACAGCCACACACAGTGCCTCCATGGATGTTGCAACCCGCATCTGCTGCTGTACTGATGCCCGCAGCAGGTGGGTGTGCTCGTCAAATGGGTCGTCTGCCAAATTGGCAACCTGTCCCCCAGGGGATGGAAGGGCCTGATGCTTAACACCCCTTGAGGGTGGGCACTGTTCACCAGGACCAGGTATGGGCAAGTCAACAGGTGGTGTGTATACGCCACCGCTGAACCCTGTACCCCCAGACCCGGTGGGTGACTGCCGCTGCTGCCCCCTCCGCCTGCTGTGCCCAAGGGACCAGTCCTTCCAATGCTGTGTCCGCAACAGTGCCAGGGACCTGCACAGCCACCGGTGCTGCCCCACCAGTGCTGACAGGCACAGCCTGGGACTGTGCTGATGTGCTGGCACACACATTGGAACCCACTAGGTCCATGGGCATGGGCTGTCCTGCTGTGTGTCCATTATGTGACACACATGTGTCACTGCCCATAGCGGCTGTTGCATCATCAATGGTGCAGGTTCGTGCCACAGCCTCAGCCACAGCATGCTGGCATGCTTGCATGCCAGACTGCTGGGACACAGGAAGGGCACCCCCCACACCTGACTCACCGACATCGGAGATGGCGGCCAGGCTTGCACACTTGTGCAATGCACGCTGGCTACCAGCAGAGGTGGATGGACCCTCCTCCAACTCTGGCTGCATGTCCACAGTGCACGGGCCCACCACCACTGTCCCCTGCAGATGCACAGGATCTGTAACAGAAAGTGAGAACATGTTAGTGCATGGGATCAACCTTCCCCCCACCCCCACCATGTCATACCGTGCAGTGATCGGCTTCCACCTGTCTGGAAGCCACCTCCTGGAATGCCCTCGATGGCACTGTGCTGCATGGATGCAGCAAGATGGTCCTCCACCAGGGTCAGCTGCACCACCTCTGGCTGGCCCCCGCCTGTGGCAGCGTGTGCCACCCTGAGTGCTGCCACCTTCTCCTTAACCCGTCTCCTGTCTGTCCCCACCTTCTTCTCACATTCCTGCACAGAGCGCTGGTGGCTTCCGTGCAGGTTTACGGTGCCAGCTACCCCCTCCCATGCAGCAGCACGGGTCTGAGGGGTGCCCTGCCATCCACTGAGTAGTGGCTCCTCATCCAGGTAGGCCTCGTAGAGTGCCTCTGTTTCAGCCTTTGTGAAGTTGGGCCTCCTCCTCCGCCCACCATCATCCTCCTCACCCAGTCCTTGCTTGGCCATATCACGGTCTGTATGGGTGGAAGTGGACACCTGTGACTGTGCAGTTCACAGCATTATCCCATGACCATAGTCCATAACATCACACAGCATGCAACCCACCTATCACCTGCAGAAGACGAATATGGCCACTGCAGATCACTGTCGCACATTTATAGTGCAATGCATGCAAATTAGGAGTGGAGCAACTTTAATGGGATGCAAATCACGCCGCTGTGCCTTTGAATGGCTGATCAGCTGATTTGCATATGACGGCTGAATATCGCGCTGTTGCGCTCTGCGCAATACGGTTGAGCCAACTGAGCCTATGGTGCAGTTCTGTGACTGCGTAGTACACTGCACCACGCATGCCCAGGTACCTTATGCAGGCGTCTGCCGTGCTGATTACGTGCTGTGCGTGGTCAGCTATTCAGAACACAGCCACCATTGTGCCAGTGGCGCTACAGCATTGGTCACCACATGGTGCTGTGGCACAACTGTGCAATAGTCCACTGTGGCACTGGCACACAGGCGACCACTCACGCTGGACGTGTAGACGTCTGATGGTGCTGTGCATGGCCTTGTGCCAGAGACATGACCTTGTGCCCGACCTTTGTCCCTTTGGCACTGTACATCTGGCATGTGTGCAGCTCTATTGCGCTGTTCAGTAACAGCATGATAGGGACCGACGGCGCTGCCTGAACAGTGCGATAGGGACAGACGTGGTTGTATTGTGCAGCATTTCCACGTGGGGTTGCCGCGCTGTGGAGCGCCATATTGCCTACTATCAAGTTGATGACATGGCACGCAGGAGAGCTCCCCAGTGGAGTGGCTTAGAGGTGGCCAACCTAGTGGCTGTGGTGGAGCCTCACTATGGGCCACTGTTTGGGGGGAACCCCTAGACTTGGCCTGCACCCAAGTGTGGCAGCAGGTGGCCACTGCGCTGGAGCAGGTCACAGGGTGGCGCAGGACAGTGCAGCAGTGCAGGCACCACTACAGTGACCTGCACAGGAGGGAGCAGGCACTGCTGGCACACCTCAGGTCCCATGCCAGGAGAGGCATTGTGCCTAGGCCAGGTGGGTGAGCCATCTATGCACCTGTATTGTCTGCAGGGGTATAACTGTGTATTGGGGCCAGAGCATGGGGGAGGGTTGTTCCATGGTTGGCTGTGTCAGTGTTTGCAGGTGTGTGATGCATGGGTCTGGCTGTGTGGGCAGGCACACTCATTGGGGCAGGGGGCTGTCTGTGTTTGGATCTCACTAACGTGTTTCTCAACATTTGTTTCCCACAGTCGTGGAGGAGCAGAGGAGGGCCCAGGCTGAGGTGCACAGGGGTGCTGCAGGGCTGGCTGGCAGAGGAGGCGGCAGTATGGGCCCACAACAGCAGCAGCAGCAGCAGCAGCAGCCGCCACAGCAGCAGCAGCTGCTGGATGAGGGTGAGTGTCATTACATCATGGATGCTATTGCGTGCAATGGGGAGGATAGGGCATGGCCACCATCCATGGACAACACTGCCATGCACGCGTTGTGTGACAGTCAGCACTGTTCAGTGGCACTGCATGTCTGTGAGTGTGTCACTGGTGGTCCATGCATGCACTGGGCACATGGCTGTGGCACTACCTTCCCACCACATAGACATGTCACTGTACTGCCTTGGTTGTGCTGTGCTGGGCATGCGTGGGGTGTGTGTGTAGTGGCACACATGGCTGTTGCTGCCTGTTTGGGCTTGGCCCATGCACGGTCACTGTGAGTGTGTGCAGTCCATCACAGGGGCGGGGCACTTGGCTGTATGCCATGCATACTGGGTGGGCTTCAGGGTTGTGTACAGTCCTAGCCATTGATTCTGTTCCCTTGCCCTAGGTGTCCGGGTCCTGCACAGGATCGAGCAGGCCATCCACCACCTGTTGGAGATATCCCAGGAATTGATCAGCATCCTCAGGGAGATGAACCGGAGGGGTGTGCGACACCAGAGAGGGACACGGGTCGAGCCGCCTGCATATCTGCAGCCTGGGGTAGTAGCGCCCCACAACACACCCTTACCCTTCCTCACATCCTTCCTTCCTCACCAAGTTCTTCACCTCACCCCACACCCACCCCTACCTTGTACCTGTACCCCACCCCTGTATTGTATATATTTGTAAATAGTGTTATTGTTGTTCCTGTTGTTGTTGTTGTTCTGTTTTTCATTGAATATATATATCTATTTTGTCATGAATACTGTCATGGTCTCTGATTTGCAGCTGGCTATAGGTGCTCAGTTGCAGTGGTGTGCATGGCATCTGGTGTGGTGTGGTCCTGGGATTGTGTGTGTGTCTGCGTGGGGGGTGTCCCTGGTGTGGTGGTGGCTGTCAGCTGGTCTGGCCGTGTGCAGCCACACACCACTGTGGGCTCCTGGTGGGTCTGGCTTGTATGGTTCTGTGGTACACATGGTTGCATTGTGCCAGGTGGGGGGGCATGGTGGTTCCGGCAGTGCCAGTCACAGTCACTGCTCATGGGTGGTGTCTTGGGGTTCCAGAGCAAGGTGTGCTATGCACAGTGGGGGCTGTGGTACACCTGGGTTGTCCGGCCCCTTTGTGTGGCAGTATTTGCTTGCCAGTGGGTGTGCTGGGGTGCCATGGCCCAGCTGTGCTTTGTAGGCTTGTCCCCATGGGCCAGTGGATATTCCGTCCCTCCACCCGGTGATGCTGTGCTTCAGGTGTGGGGTGTGTTGTTAGTTCTACACTGTGTTCCTGTGCCCGTCTGTGGCATGGGTGGTGGGCCTGCCTACCTCCCTGGATGTGCAGTTCCATTGCTCTGCTGCTGGGGGGGCTCCCTGCTTGCGCTATGGCGCATCTCGACTGCTCAGCTGGGCTGGCCTTGTTGTGCTATGGCACGACATATGTGCTCAGCTTCCCCTACCTGGTTGTGCGATGGCTCAGGTTGTGCAATTTTCAGACGTTGGCTGGTTGCGCAATTTGAATTGCTCCACGTTTGAATATCGAATCTGTTGCACATGTGCGCAATTGACTTGTGCTTGCTCCTGCTATTGCGCACATTTTGGGTGCAGTTTGAATATCTGGGCCTCAGTTTTTAAAAGAAATACAGAAGCTGGGGAAGTTAATTAGGGAGAATCCAAAAAATCCTTCCAAATCTGGAAACGTAATTGTAAATCAAGCATGAAGAACATATAAGAAATTCTTAAAACTAAAGAAATTTGAATATACTCATAAAACATGGGAGGCTATGCACCATATTATGGCAATAAATGATACAAAAGCATTTTGGAGTAAGGTAGCAAAAGGTGTCCAATCTCATCAAACTACACTTACAGCTTATATTCCCAAAGAAACCTGGGTAACTTATTACTCAAATTTATTTAACAATGCTATTTCCAATACTAATGAAAGGCATCTCCCTGTTTGGGAACATTCACTGGCATATAATCCCTTGGTCTTTTCAATTAGTGACGTGGAACTGGCTATACCTAAATTAGCAAATAATAAAGCCCTAGGTCCAGATAAAGTTTCAGGAGAGGTTTATAAAGAAAATCAAAAATTTTGGATACCCTTTTTAGTAAATGTGCTTAACGTTTGTTTAAAAGAAAGATTTATTCCCAGTTCTTGGAAAAAAAAATAATAATTACTATTCATAAGAAAGGCTTGTTTTATTCCCCAAGTAATTATCAACCAATATGTCTCCTGGACATTGCAGGGAAAATTTGTTCTAGCATTTTACTAATCAAACTACAATAATGGTTTGAAACAAAAAGTCCCTTATTTAAATTCCAAGCCGGATTTCATAAAGGATTTTCCACAACTAATAATGTGTCTGTCTTAGCTAATTTACTGGAAAAGTATATCCAATATAGGAATAGGAACCTTTATGTTCTATTCATTGATTTTACTGCTGCATTTGATTCAATGGATATAAGGCTTCTTTGGGAAACACTTGAGAATTGTGGTATCCCCATTTGTTTGTTAAACACTATTTTCCTTCTTTATTCTAACACAAATACAGCAGTGAGATTTGACCAGTTGGGCAATATTACTGATTACTTTCCATCTAATAAAGGGGTTAAGCAAGGATGCTTATTGGCACCATTACTATTTTTATATATATATATATATATATATATATATATATATATATATATATATATATATACACATATATATACACACAATAGGGGTGAGTGGTAAATGAGTAAGATAAAACAGTGTATCATCCGCTGCAGTGTGATATTTTTACCCTCTGCTCAACTGTGATGATATGAGACATTTACACACACAGGTCACAAAAGGTCACTGATATCATCACCCTAGGCAGCTTTCCCCTCAGCATGAAAGAAACTCCTGTGCTGTTACCATAGACACAAATTCAGAACTACCTGAGAGGTCTCACTGCTGCCTACAGCTAACTCAGTGAGCATTACAAAACACACCTATCCCCCAACTTCCAGCTCATTACTGTGATGCTCTCAACTTGATGCAGCCAGAATTCCAAACAGCACAGCTTCACATAACAGTCTAAACTACTGCCTGCAGCTAACTCAACTACCACTGAAACACACTCCCACTTGTTCCTCAAACTCTGATTCTCACCCATTACAATTACAGTAACAATTTCAACTTCACTGCAGCCAGAATCCTAAAAAGCACAATTTCTCAGAACACTCTGCACTCTGCCTGCAGCTAACTTACTCACTGAAAACAGTATCAGCTGTTCTGACACTCTGCCTCTCAGTTCATTACAATTACTGTGATGCTTTGAACTTCACTGCAGCCAGACTGCTAAACAATACAGCTTCACAAAAGTATGTTTCTCATTCTATCTAAAACTAACTCATTTAGCATTGCAAAACACACTCATGTGTATCTCAGAGTTTATAACACTGCCAGTCCATTCAGAAAGCTCACACACAGAATGAGCAAACACATCAACAGGAACAGAACACAAGACAGCATAAAAACTTCTGAAACTCTTGGCCCTATTGTATATATCGAATACATGATGGGCATATCATGTGCTATGGCAAATATTGTTACCCTGCATCGTGAGCTTGGATTTCTCACTTGCAGGAGTGACAATATTTGCCATAGCACACTCATGCCCATCATGTATCCCATATATATATATATATATATATATATATATATATTCCCTATTTAGTTTTGATCTGAATAATCACTTGGACTCCTCAAAAATAAAAAAAATAAAAACTTACAAGTTCAATCCCTTGCATATGTAGATGATTTAATACTTCTGTCTTTGTCCCCCAAAGATTACAAATTAAAGTTGACCAACTTACAAACAAATGTAATAAGTTGGAACTGGGAATAAACCTCAAGAAAACAAAACTAATGGTTTGGGGAATAAAATAGTAAAGCCAAGGATTTATTATAAAGATAAATGCATTGAAATGGTTTCATCATATAAATATCTTGGCATAACGCTTCATGATAAAAGCTTTTGGAATTTACATATGAAGGAGTAAATAGTTAAAGCAAAACATGTGGTCAAAGCACTGTTAAGACTTAACTTTAAATTTGGTGGCTCCTCAGTTATCCCAGCTATTAAGGCAGGGGAAGCAAAAATTAACCCTCTACTTTTGTACGGGGCCAAAATATGGGGAGTAAAAAAAATATCACAACTAGAATTACTCTTGTTGTATTATTATTACAAAGCCATTTTACAAGAACCAGCTACAGTGGCAGGTGCCATTGTAAGAGCAGAACTAGGTAGATTACCTTTGGCTGATTTTATCAAATTGGAGTTAATCTCTTACTGTCTTAGAACAATTAATAATACCAAAAATGATTTACCGTTATTATGTGTTCATGAAATAGAAGCATGGTATAAAGAGGGGTTCTCTTCTCCATGGTTAAAGACACTTTAGCAAAATCTTCATAATTCCACGTTTATGCATCTGTGGTACAATTATCATCTTAACATAAAGATTCATGAGCCATACAAGGACTCAGTAAAAAAGATAATAATACTCTTAGTTTCAGATACTCAGATGAACCAAGTTCATACTCAAAGACAAGCCCCCTGGCTTAGCCAATATAAAATTGATACAAATCTTGAGGACTACCTTCAAATTTCTTTAGCCCTCAAATATCGGAAAGCAATTACCTGGGCAAGATTTGGGCTAATTACTTCAAAATATTCTTATTGCAACAGATTAATAACCCAAGAAACAGTAAGTCAAAAGAGACAAATTGTTTATGTAATAAAGGTTTTATTGAAACACTATCACATGTCTTAATACAATGCCCCCTATATAATCACTCTCACACTAAATTTCTTAGGGATTTCTTTATTAAATATGCAGATTTCGATTATGACCCAGTTTTTATATTGATGCACCCAAGGAACTCTGAAGAGACTATAAGGATTGGAAATGTTATTACGTCTATAATAAGTACCAAAAAAAGAACTTAAAGAAGAGACTTAGAAGGGAATAAATTAAATGTATGGATTCATTTATTGTATATGTATTTGGGTATAAAGACCTTTTTATCTTTTATATTTCTGTTCTTATCGTTTTTTATTGTGAAATGGATTTATATTGATAAGTTATCTTTCTTATTTAAATATATCTCTTGTACAGAGTCTGTAAAGTTTGTAATATCTAAAATTTGGTAACAAATCTTTTGGAAGAACAAATAACTCTTGAAACTGAAAAAAACTGATGGTTAAGTCTTTGCCCTATACTGTACATTTATTTAGATTTAGCTCTGATACCAAAATTCTCCCGAACTCAGTACACCTCTCCAGTACCCCATAACCGCTGCCTTATCCCCTACTAGCACACTCATATCATCAGCATAAGTTATGATTTTGAATGGAAGCTGATGTCCTTTTATCATTAATGGTACTATTTCTCTGTTTTTATTAATTTTCCTCTGCAATGGATCTATGAAGAAATCATACAAGACAGAGCTTAGAGGACAGCCCTACCTTACCCCTCTATGAAGGTTTATCATGGGGCCCTTCCACCCATTTACCACCAGCACTACCGTGGCTGTTTTATAGATACTTTTGATCCATTCTACCATTCTTCCTGGGATATGATAGTGCTTTAGTACTTCCCATAGAAAAGAGTGACACCTGGTCGAAGGCTTTTTTCTGGTCTAAAGAAATTAAATAACCATCTGCCTCCCCTTTTTTCTCTAATTCAGCTACTTCTCTAATCAGTATTAACTGGTTCTGTGTGTGCCTCCCTGACATGCATATGTTTGAACAGGGGATATTACTGTGTCTGCCACCAACATTAGTCTCCTGGCCAAAATTCTAGTTAAAAGTTTAAAATCAGAATTCAAGAGATGTATTGGTCTCCAGTTGTTTAAGTCCAGTCTATCACCTTATATATATATATATATATATATATATATATATATACACAGTATATTAAAACCCCCATGTTTCCACCTAAAGGTATGTCTTGTGAGAATAACATTTGATTAAACATTTCTTGTAATTCTGAAGTCATATCTTCCCCTATTATTTTTAATAGCTCATTGGGTATCCCATCTGGGCCTGGTATTTTGTTGTAAGCCAATGATAAAATTGCTTCCTGTAATTCTACTTCTGTAATCGGTTCTATTAATTTCTCCAGTTTGGTTATTTCTATATCAGGAACCTCCAGAGATTCCAAGAAGTGTCTCAGCCCTTCCTGGGATATTTCCAAAGGTGCATATGTATTTGTGGCATAATCTGTGACTACCTGTCCCACTTCACACTGAGATCGACATTTCTTTTCCTCACTTATCTCTAAGCACTAAGACTTCTTTTGATTTTGCCTTCCGTATGCATTTCTCAAAGGGGCATATCACCTCTGTCTTCCCCACAATCCCAAACTGTTGCTGTTGATATGTGGCTTTAACTTTCTCTTCATGATATTTCATTATTTGTTGTTTCAAACAATTAATCTGTGTCATCATATTCTGACCAGTCTCATAAGAGATGGACAGTAGCTGTTGTAGATTTTTCCTGTTTTGTAAATAATTAAAGTACTGTTTTTTACTCCTACTTCTGCTCAATTGTTTACACAGCTTCTGCAGGTCATACTTAATGTCCTCCCACCATCTTACTGCTATATCAAACATAATAAACACAGATTTCCTTGCCTGAATAAAAGATTTTATGGTATTTAAAATATACAAATCTGCTACCAGGGAGATATTTCATTTCCAAAATCCTGGCCCTTTTTTGAATACCGCAGAGGACACAGTTTTCACTAGCACTATATTATGATCTGAAAATTCTGTTGGAATAATGTCTGCACACAGAATTGGAACATTTTCAGACACAAATATATAGTCAATCCTAAATCCTTAATGCCCTCTATGAAATGTGGGTGTCTCCTTTTTAACATATGAAAAGCAGGAGTCTTTTAATTTTGCTTTTCTTGTAATTTGAGACACTACGTTTGAATCACAATACTGCCTTGATGTCTTAACAAGAACTGGGCAATTAAAGTCTCCTGCCAGAATCACTTATTGTGACATGCATAAGCAAGGTTCTATTTGTTTTACCAATTCATGCGTAGCAGCCTTATTCTGTGGAGCATAATGATTTATCACTCTGTATTGTATGCTTTGTATTACTACATCCATAATTGAAATTCTCCCTGGCACTAGTTCATATATCTTCAACACTCTTACTTCAGGCATTTTAAAAAGAACTCCTAAGCCTGTACACACTTCTTGTCCAAGTGACCAAAATGAAGGTCTTGAGTACCATGCTTTAGCTGCCTCATCAATTTCTTTAATTGTGTGCAAACAGGTGTCTTGTAGAAAAAAAATGTCTAATTGCAAATATGCCAAACAGGACAAAACCACTCTCCTCTTCCCCACTTTCTTTATACTATTTACATTTATTGAGTAAAAGGAAAACAGTTCATACATTTTGATTTATTTTTTCCTTTCCTTCTATTCTCCTCTCTGTGTTTTGTTTTCTTTTTTGCTTTTCTCTTCTGAGGACCTTTGGGCCTCACTTTTTTCTCTGTACCAGTCATACCCTCAGGAACTGATGATGCTATAGAAGAGTCATCAGAATCCTCTTCTGAATCTCCTGACTGCAGAATCTCATATTTGTTCTCCAAGGCCACTGTTTTCTGCTTTGTTGCCGACCTTGTGGAGAATGTCTTTGTCTTTAGCTTCTTGCACCTGAGGCTATTTCCTTGTTCTGAAGTGGAAGTTGTGGTGGGGGTAGGAATAGGCGGGTTGGTTGTAGGTGGAGGGGGGCATTGTGTCTACATCCTTCGTGTGTTTCCACATTAGGGAGAGCAGGGGGATCCTGAGCACGTGGAGTGGGGGTTCTCTCTGTACAATCTCTGGCTCAGCTACTTCCTCTCTCCTTTGCCTCCCCAACCTGTTCTTCTGCATTAATGTGATCAAAATCCTTTGTTCCCCCCATCAGATTCTTCTCCTGTGTTATGCGCTGCCCATTTGCAGTTCTGGAACATGTGGCCCATTTCATTACAAAGGTTACATTTGCATTCATTTAAACACTGTGCACCCATGTGCCCAAGTTCCCAACATATTGTACACCTTTGTTGGTCACAAATGCTATTAAAATGTTCCACAGATCCACACTTGTAACACATCTGCGGTTGCCCAGGATAGAATAGAATGCCTCTCTCTCTTCCTAGAAAAAAATAATTTGGCAGGTATGCCACTCCAGCATCTATTATTCTCAGCATCACTTTCACCATCCATCCCCCTGTCCAAATATTTTCTGTATCTAGTATTGCCTCCGGTTCTTCTATTATAGTACATTTTTGTTTTAACCAGTATACCAAGTCATTGACACTGACTCCTTCATTGCAAAATAACACTGTTACTGTTTTCTGTGCAGGTCTAGTCAGGGGGATGGCAACGAATGGTGCCCATAATGATGATTTTTTTCAGCACATTATACTTTATCCAAAACTTTTCCAGCCCATGTAGCATTTTAAAACTCACATCAAAAGTTATTACTCCCAAAATTTGTATAAGGGCATACATTTCATTCGAAAATAATTTTATTGAGTCTTTGAGCAAATTCCTGGTCACAAAAACCTGATCTGGGGGTTCTGGCATTCCCCCGCATATGACAGTCTTATTGCATTATGCCTCTTGACTGGGCAAATTGGCATTTTAAATAAAGAAGAATATGTTCTTGGGGCTGTTTTATTTGATATATTTAGGGGCCCTTGAATAGAATCAGATGATGCCTTTTGGTGTGCACTTGCTTTCCCATTAGGATTAGACATCAAAGGCCCAAAATGGGCAGACTTAAAAGTTAATCTGGGATTCTGAGTCAATTGTCACTCAGATGGCAGTTCTAAGAGGTTTTTATTTCCCTCAATACTTAAGAACTGATTTGTAGCAGTAGCAGTTCTGTCTGGGCTCAAAACACTAATAGGGGATGCTCCAGAAACCCACTGACCTGTTCCCTATGTCGCTCCCAGCCAGCCTTCTGCAGGGCCTTATCCACTGACCCTGGCTGCTTTACATGCATCGTTGTGTCCCCCAATTGTTTAGGGCCCAATTTCTGACCTGTTTGATTCATTTCCAGTTCTTTGTTGCTTCGTGTATTTAGCAGTTTCTATTGCTCATGCGTATCACTTTTTGCCGCACACTCTGCTACCTCCATCTCTGTCGACCAGTTTCTCAGCCTCTCCTTTGATGTTGATGCGTCACTCTTTCTCAGCTGGGCCTCTTTGACAGATTCCTTCCTTCTGTCAGATCACAGGCAAATAAACTGCTTCTCCAGCTGTGCTGTCCGGAATAGAAGTGCTCGTTCCTCTCGCACATACATTCTCTCCTTATTGAAGTCAGACTCTTGCAAGGTATCCTCCGTTTCCTCATTTCCCAGTACTTCTTCATTCTGCTCAGACATTCACTCAACCAGTCGCTTTGGTAACTCCTTCACATTAATAAGGATATTGATTACCTCTTCAGCCATACTTTCCTGGATTAGCACTTCTGTTAAGACTTGTACCATCTCCATTTTTGTCACAGCATCTTCCATAATTACTTCCAGGATTTCAGTCTCCCTCAGCTCCATCTCCTCCTCCTTCCTTTCAGCCTCCTGGTCTGCCATCTTGGTAGCCTACCAACATGGACAGAGTCTCCCCCTATTGGAAGAGTAGGGGAATTTTTATTCAAGAAACCAAAAACAAGTCATTACAAGAACATATACCTTAATCTTCATCCATTAACGCATACAAAAGTATTTCGAAATTCATCTTTATTACATTCTTATCTGACCATTGTATTTTCCCTTAATTTTTCCACATAATCTTCAAATATAACACATTCATTTTGATATATTATATCAATTTCATCCTGAATTTTAAATAGTAAATCCTGTGACGTACATACTTTGTTTTGCAAAACTTTCTGACACCTAACTTGCCAGATACACCATTTAATAACAGACAGAATCACATAAGCTGTGTTTATTAATATTTGCCCACTCTTCTGTTAGCTGCCCATATACTAGAACATTGTCCTGCATATTCCTAAACATCCTCATCCCCCAAAAAGATCCAAATTATCCCAAAAACTTTATATAAATGTACATTCAAAACAAAGATGTTCCATGCTTTCTTCCTGTAGACCACACGTAGTTTCTAAACTATCTCTCCTCTTTACTTGTATGTTTCTGATTTCCTCTTACATTAAGCTTGCCATGACTACATAGCCATACCATCTCTCTCATTTTCTTTGGAGTTCTTTCTTTCTAAAGCAATCTCTAAAATGTTGCTTATATCAATACCTTCATTCACCTTAAAAACTGGTTCTGGCTGGCCCGGTGGTGCTGAGTGTTGAGGCACTGGACCCCACACCTCGTGCTATGCCAGTGATCTGGGTTCGGGAATGAGCTCAGGGTGTCAGGGGTCGGCAGGGGAGGACTGGGATTGAGTGTCAGAAGACAGCTCTCCTGGTCCTGGGGTGGGATGGGGACTTTACACCACACTGCGGTGACCCCTGGGGATGCCTGGAGGTACTGCAGGCAGCTGTGTAATGGGGGGACCATGGCAGACATCTGCACATACATGCACAGACATCATTGCATGTCCGTGGTCCCAATGGGGAAACAGAACAGGAAAAAATGGCAGCATGGGTCTGAGGCAGCTTGATAGCCACAGCTCCACTGGCCGACAATGCCTGGAGGCATGTGCTGGTACTGGTTCCTCGCTGGGCACAGGGGGCTATGGGGGGCCCCCTTTCACAGGTGTAGTTATGTCTGCCAGCTGGATATGTGAGCTTCAGGGTTGGTGGAGGAGTGGAGCAGTGGCTGGATGTAGAGCAGGGCTGTGACTGCAGAGGAGAAAATGTTAAATGATAAAAAAACTGGTTCTTCATAAAAATGTGTTACCACTATTTCCTTATACACCTGCTTTCTATTTTTCCAAAGAACTAAATCTGTTGTTATACCCCACATTGTCATGTATTTTCTACATACTTCCATATACTGAGGTATCATTGATTTCTCCTTTATATTTCCTTTAATCCCTATATTCCTCACTACTGTGTCCACCAATTTTTGAGCAAATAGCCCCAATATACCCCCTTCCCCTTTCATAAATGAAATCAAATTAGCATAAATAAAATTATTTATGAAAAAGACTGCTGGTTGCACCATATTTAAACCTCCCTCCTTACCTGGTCTATACATATACCCCCTTTTAACCGGATTCAACCTAGAATCCTATAATAACTGAAATAACACACCCAAGATTTTAGGCTGCATTTCTAATGGTACTGGAAAAATATAAGTAATATAAAAAAAATAGGGATGGTAAATGTTTTTAATAAGTATATTCTTTTTTCTTTAGTCATAGACCAGTTTTTCCACTTCTCTGTTTTCCCTCTTGCTATTTGAAATTTTGTTTCCCAATTTCTTTGCTGCCTCTTCACCCCCATAACTAATCCTAAGAATTTATATTTGTTCTTGACATATCCTCAGGCTACCTTTTTGCTCACAACTCACTTCTCCTATAGGATAAATCTTATTTTTCTCCAGATTTATTTTAATCCCAGTATATTCATAATATCCTGCCAAAAATCCCAACATGTTCTCCCTTGATTTTTGATTTTGTACTAGAATAACACTATCATCCACATATGCATAAGTTTTACATAATTGATTTCCCTCCCATGATATGCACTTCATTTCTTTATCATTTTCTATACACCTTAATATTGGGTCAACACATATATATATATATATATATATATATATATATATATATATATATATATAGGAGCGGACGAAATGGACAACCCTGCCTTACCCCCATTTTTAATGTATATCGAGATTCCCAAATGCCCATTCACCATGGGACACACTTAAGCTTCAGTATATAATGCTTGTATTAATCCAACCAACTGATCCAGAATTCCATATCCTTTTAGAACATCCCACATATATTTATGATTAACCAAATCAAAGGCTGTCTCCTGATTTGTTAAGTACAGATACCTCTGTAATTCTTTTCTTTGTCTGGCATTCAAAATCTCCCTAATATATATCAAATTGTGTCTTACACTCCTTCCGGGAATAGAACATGTCTGTGTCGGTATGATTCATTTCTCAGCAAAATTCAACAATCATTTATTTATAATTTTTGCCAAAACTTTGTAGTCTGATGTCAGTAAAGTGATTGGTCTCCAATTTTTAGTATTTAACTTATCCCCTTTTTATGCAAAAATATTTGTTACTCCTTGTCTCATGCTTTCTGTTAACTTACCCCCTCAAATATCTCATTAAACAGTAAAGTTAACATTTTATCTAAATATTTCCTATAAAAGGCATTTGATATCCCATCAATTCCAGGGGCTATATTCAGAGTTAAGGAGTGAACTGCCTCTCTGACTTCTGCTTCTGTAATTTTCTTTTTTTAAATTGCACTTTCTACCTGGTCTAACTGTCACAATTTCGCTTTCCTTATTATACCCTTCTTTTACTTCCCTTCTGGTTTCTGATATTTTCTTCTCATATGTTCTTACACTATGTATTTAATCTTGCTTATAGCTGACTGTCTATGCCCTTCCTTATCTATTACTTCATTTATAACTCTGTTCTCTACTCTATCTTTATTACTATCAAATGGGTTAGTATGATACTTTTTCCCCTTTCGTCCTACTCTTCTGCTCAATATATAATGTGTTTAATCTATTATATTGAAGCTTCTTCATTTTCTCTTTGATCTGTTCAATACCGTCACTCTCATTGGTTTTGTATAAGACTTGATATGTCATTAATTTATATAATTTCACCCTTAAACCTAAATATTCCATATAATTTGATCTTTTCTTTTTCTGTGATTCCTCTATTAAAAGTTGTTTTATATCATATTTTATATCCTCCCACCACTCATTATATGAATCAGATAATTCTTTAACTGAATTCTTAGCCTCAAATAAATCTAGAATTTTTGTGTTGCATTCCTCATTCTCTAACCTTTCTAAATTCAATCTCTAAAACCTTTTCCCAAAGTTAGGCTGTCCTCCTAAATTAATGACCATTTTAACTCCCAGATGGTCCTAGGTTTCTATAGAAATAACTTTTATCACATCAGTTTTAATATATTTAGAAACTAACCACAAGTCTATCCTTGTAGACATACCTCCTTTGAGATATGTATGCTCCACTTTCCTCCCCTTCAGCACATATGCATCTTCCAACCCCCTTTTTTCATGATTTCTCTAAGACAGTCGGTGTCTGAAAAGACTTTCCCAATTTTTCTTCCCAATCTTCTTTACCCAACCCACAATTAAAATCCCCCATAATACCATTTTTGAGGTATGAATGTAGGGTTCTGCTAGTTTCGTTAACCTACTTTTATCCACCTTAGTTTGAGAATGATAAATAATTAGTATCCTAATTTCTGTACATTTTATCTTGACATCCAAAATGAATATCCTACCTGAAACTAAATCTGTAATCTTCCTAAATTTGACTTCTTCAATTGAAAACCCAATCCTCACTCCTGAACATCTTTCTTCCTCTATAGACCATATCGATGCATACCACCTCCAATCCTTTTGTATCTGGTTTACCGCCTCCAAGGAATGTAATCTGGTATCCTGCATAATAACTACCTCCGCTCTTCAACAATTCAAGATTTCAAATGTTAACTGCCTTTTTTTTAAATGCGTAATACTATTAACACTGACAGAAAGGCGTGTTAACTGATCCATGATACCTAAATAGCAGAAAAAAGAAAAACTAAAAAAAACAACATATTATTATCTTATGTCCTTGGATTTTTTCTTTTCCTTTGACACCTGTGTGTCTGTAGTATTCCCACTTTCTGAATCTCTGTCCGAGACCTCAAAGTCTGAAGTTAAAGATTCTTCTTTAACAGTTGCCCAGTCTTTATCCTGTATTGCAGCAAATCTATTAGATAAAACAATCCTGTATCTGTCTTTTTCCACTGTTTTTGCCTCTCTTTGTGCACAATGTCTCCCCCCTTCTGGATCTTGTTGTAATAGTAAACAAAAACTACAAAGCAATCCTCATTTGTTGTAGTGAGGTGAAATGAGAGAGAGAGAGAGGGGGGCAATTGACAGATATGAAACATGATAAAGCTGTATGAAAACAGGATAGTATATATCACACAACACAAATAATTAAATCTGACAACAATACATCACAGGTTTGCAAAAATTCAACTATCCATAGAATGCTTATTTTTAACATTGTGCATGCCCAATGTAAGCCCTTAAAATGCCTTGGGCTTACATTTCAGTCTCCTGGTTTCCCCTTGTTCTCACCGTTGCTTTCCCATAGTTGTCTGGTATTCTAGGGCTCTCCATCCAGCCCCGTCATGTTTCCCTTTTAGTTCTGAGCCAGAGGAGCAAGTGCCACAGAACCGCTGAGCTGCTGAACTAAGAATGTTTGAGCTGGCGGTCCGTGCATGAGTGGTTGCATGCATTAGTTTTCTTGCCACAGTTACGGCTAAGCAGTAGCCTCTTCTGGTGCTCTTGGACCCCAAACCAACTAAGTGGGGGTCTGGAGACACAGAGCAGGCACCTGAGGAGGCAAAATAATATTTATTTAAAAAGTGCCAGTCAGTGCTATGGATTGGGGTCATAAATATTAATGAGGGCTATAAATATTAATGAGGTCCTGCCTGTTGCCTGGGACAGTGCTAATCGGCAGCCACAAGAGGTGGGGAACTGTTGTAAAAATTTAAACTGGACAGCTGGATTACTGGGTGGGGGAATGCTTCTAAGTATGGGGGCTCTAATCTGTCAAACATGTTTATTTTGGATGCAAGCTAATTTTAGAAGTGGGGATGTTCTTGGGACTGTATGCTGCATCCATATTCATCCCCTTTACCCCTTCCACAACCAATCAGGAGCCAAGGATTGTGCAGAGGGCTCTTGGGACTGACAGAGGACTTGTGAGGAAAACTGCAGGGGCATTTCGTGGCACCCAAAGAAGGACCAATAGGGTGTCAAGGCTGCCAAATGAATATTAATTTGTTTTGCTGGACAACTGTGGCAGACAATGAGAAGGGGCCACTGTTCAACTGATAAAAGGACTGTTTGCCTGCCAAAAGGGGATTCCTGAGTGTGCAGCCAGAGAGTGCAGAAGTTGAGAGCTTGCTGTGGGATTTCTAGCCCTGAAGGCCTGCCTGTTTGCAGAAGGCCTTGTCTGGCTACAGTATTGGACAAGCTGCAGAACACATGGGAAAGCATATAGACCCTGGAAAAGGAACTGGACTGTGTGAGAAATTCCCAGGGTGAGAGTTGAACCTGCAGTTAGAGAATTTGCTGCTGAGGAATTAGAAGTTTCTGGTGAGCTCTGAACTTGCAGCTGACTTGAATTTGCTGCTAAGAAGTTAAAAGTTTCTGGTGATATTTGTACCTGTGGTTAAGCAAATTTGCTGCTGAGAATTTGGAAGCTGATTCTAAGATTTGAGCATTTTGTTGTGGGACAGCTTGGAGACTCCACAGCTACATAGAGAGAACTGACTGCCGTCCAATGCAGAAAGAGCCAGCAGAGTTTGGCAGTTGAAAAGTGAAAACTGTAAAGGTTGCAGCCTTATCCCACAGTATCTGCAGTGGAGAAAAGTGTTTGCTAAGCATCAGTCTTGGTGACCACCAGCTGCTCTGTACCCAGACTGAAGAGAAGACCAATGGAGAGGAAGACTTTGAGAGGCCTGCCAGGTGAACATCATATACAAAGGCTGGAAAGGCCTGGCAGGTAAAGACCAGTATTCATCATTTCCTCAGTCAGCTGCTACTGTGTGCCACCAACAACTCCTGATACCAGCAGGTACCATGAACCAAGTTTCTGCCACCCCCTTTGAACTTCTGAACTGTAAGTACCCTGGGCTGTGGCTTTTGGTGATGTCTTAATATAGCTAGCTAGCTAGTCAGAGAATAATGGGGGTTAAGTCAAGGGCAGGACTGTGTCAAGATTAAAGCTTCACCCAGGCAGAAAGTTAAAGTTTTGCATCTGTTAAAAGTTATTGGGGCCAAATGAAATATCCCCTAGTGTCTTCTAGATGGTGATGTGGTACCTACCCAAGGGAATTTAGAAGCATTTTGAGCAGTTGCCATTGGGAAACCGAGTGTACCCACAAGTGGAAAGTGGGGATTGTGTGGGGTAAAAGTGTTCCAACAGCTGTTAAGGTTGTTATGCTATTTTTCTTCCTTTTCTCCCTCCCCAAAATAAAACTGTTTATTTTTAATGTTACATTCCGGTCTTGCAGCTCATTGTGAAAAGGGTGAATTGTTTTGTGGGGAAGGTACAGTGGGGGCAGCTACTAAATTTTCCTGGGGGGGTGTTAACCTGCAATTTTTCTACAGGTATTCCCTATCACTACCCGAGGTGGAGGCACCACATGTACCTGTTGTTCTTGTGCCACTTGTCTGGCAGAGAACCTCAGACAGCCCCCTCAGGGTGTGTCCAAGGAAGACCTGATGGGCCCCAGAAACAGCCAAGGTGAGTCCAAATGTGTATGTTACACCAACAACTAAAAATATTTGATAAATTATTTAAAAATTAATTGACTTCAACACATACAAAACATAAAAACACATACCATGGGCCACATTTTGTCACACCTAAGAGGTTCAGGTTACAAATCCTCATACTTTCTCAGTTATTGAGGAGCAAAAACAGACTTAAAACAATGATTTTTATATTCTTTGCACCTCTAACTTTGCTCTTACTGAGCCTATATATATGACAATTTTAGATTCAAGAGATCCTGACACAAACATTGTGCCCTCCAATTTTTATGTAAATCAGCAGAATGAGGGTAAAGTTATTAAGGTGCAAACATTGGGGTTTAACATTAAAGTGCTTACTGAACCCTAATATACAGGCACGACTGTGCCTGCATAATAAATATCTATCTATCTATCTATCTATCTATCTATCTATCTATCTATCTATCTTATCTTTCTATATGTCTTTCTAGATAATACATGGTTGGGCCCTTTTCCCCATTGAAAAATATATCATTTATTGCTCCACATATGATGGTAGCCAAGTAGGGTATTATGGCCCTAACTACCTACATGCATTAAAAAAAACTGATTCTGCCAGAAAGGAATGGACTAAGCAGGAACACACAAGAAACTAGTCATTAAGCTATAAAAATGATTTCCCATAAGTGCCTGTCTATACAGGTCCCTTACGAGATCCTGAACCACTGCAAGATGTATTAATGCTCAGGTAGTGTAATAAATCCTGACACTTTCTAACACCCCAAGCTATATAAAAACTCCAGAAAAAAAAGATACAATAGAAGCAAGTCAAACCAGACTGATACTCCTTAAGTAAAGTTATCAAATTACAAAAAAAAAAAATAGTGTAGTGTCACAAAAAGCACAAACTCACTTACTCAGTAAGTATAAAAGGCCCATTCTGATGGCAGGCTCCTATTCCTTTTTTATGACTGTGGGTAGAACCTACAGGAGTATTGCATGTACAAAAGGAGTGATGTCATGTTTTCTGTCCATGGAACTGACTGAAGGTGTAAATAGTCTCCTCCGCCTTACCCTCCTCCAAGAAATGTTTTCCGATCTCAAATAAATATGCTTTCATGTTAGTCAATGGTTGCAGGGTACTATTTTCTTTCTTAAATGGGTGGTACAAGAACTTGAACCTGAGTAGGGGGAGGCAGCATTGTTTTTTTGAGGGAAGTAAGGTCCTCCCTACCTTCACCCAAGAAGCTCTAAAAGGTCCATCCCACCTTTTTTGTTATTCATGTGGGAGGGGCATAAGGTGGAGCTATCATTCTGAAAGAAGACTCACATGTTTGGGATGTGGACCAAGGAACAGAAGTCTGTGGAGTCCCTGCATTTTGTTAAGGACTAGAACAAAATATACTTAAAATGCCTTCAAACTGACTTGAAAACTCTTGGAACAAATGATTATCAGAGTCACCTGGTGTCTCAAAAGGAAAGATGAAGAAGTGTCTAAAAACTAAGGAAAATAGACAACTTTCAGGTATTTCTTAAACATTTATATACTAAAACCAAAGTTCAGCTTCTGGGATTAACAATATTTGTTTACCATATTCTAGCTATCTATATATATAGTTTGTCTTTTTAGTAGTTTCAAAATCTTGAAAGAATTGGTGTTACTAATGCATTTAGAAATACATTTTTGTATTGTCTTTACAGATAACCTTGAAAGCATTGGTGTTACTAATGCATTTAGAAATACATTTTTTTAATTGTCTTTACAGATAAATCATGCAAGTTCATGTGAGGGCACATTTTTGGGTAAATGGGGTTCAAATTATTTTAATCGTGGGCACAGTGCTTGGTAAACACAGTCTGTGATGAAGTGTAATTTTCTTTTTAAGTTTGAGAAGTGGAGTTGACTAGCACAAATGGATAGGGAACTTTCTGCATAACAAGTTCCCCATGGCACCTCACAGCATTTGACACTACCATCCTAAGAGCAGTCAGTGTGGTACTTTACAGGACATTGCATAGCAAGAGACCTAGCCTTCCCTTTCTCCAAATAATATACCAACTTCATTCTCAGGCAGGAAGTTCTGGGCTACTATTTATATTCTACTGAATCTTCTTAAAGGAAAACTGCATGTTAAAATCAGGAATATATGTATTACTACCAGTTTTGAGTTATCACTTCAATCCAGTGTTTTGTTTCTGCCTAGACTGTTGGAGGAGTTTTTCTAATTTTCCTTGGGTGTTTTATGACATCTGGGGGATGTCATTCAAGTTTGTTTTATTGCATCTTCTCCAAGTTAGTCTTCACAGTGTACCCTTTGGTTTGATATCTAATAGCCCCTACAGCAGGCCAGTGTCTTGTTACAGTGTCTTGCTTTGCCACAGCAGAGAAAAAACACTGTAGCCAGGATTCACAGTGCTATGCAATATACTATAGAAATTTAAATGTTTAAACACACACACACACACACACACACACACACACACACACCCCACGCAGAACACAGCTGGATAAGATACCAGTATATAGGAAAATTGTCATACTTGCCCAGAGTCTAGCAATGTGAATACTGGAGGTGACTATAGGTGTTTACAATTGAATGATAATAACCACATTTGCTTCACTTGCAAATAGGTAGGCATTTGTGTCTAATTTCTGTTTGACTTACTGTGGGTTACACATAGAATCTGAAAAATTCATAACATGCTGTATTGTGATTCAATGAACTGATAAACGGAGATTTTGGTTTTTCTTACAAATTCATTTTTCCTGACCATGGATATATTAAAACAAAAATTTCTCAACAAAATGTTTTTAAATAAAGAGTTTAACTCACATCAGCAAAAAAAGCATGTTGGCAATAAAACCTTAGTGGTGTGGATGTAGAGGCAACAGTATTTAAGCATGACTTTGGAAGAGGATTAATTGTGATGGGGAGATGAGGGAGGGAGTGAGTCTTGATATTTGTAGCATAATGGTTTTCTGAAACTTCAGCCTTCAATGGGTTAGACTCTGCAGCCATCTGTACAGTATGTCACTAAACCATATGCAGTGTGGTATGGGTAAAACACAGATGACCAGACTAGGACCAATTCTGTAAAATCTACACTGGGCACAGCTTGTGCAAATATTGCTGATCCAGTGGATCAAATAAATACATGCAAATAAATAAATAAATACTCGGCTTTGCCTTGTGCTTCAACCCACCCCAGGAGTGGCGTTATTACATGATAACACATACCCTGCCATGCCTTATTGCTTAAATAAGCCTTTTCTCAATGTACTATACTTTGATTCCGTTAATGTATGCAACAGCCTTCATGTGAACACTCTCGGCTTCTCTTTGACTCCTGATGTCTATTTGCTTTAGCTATTGTTTATTGCTTGAACTGCTTTGGTCTTCTTGATGTGGTGCCTGTGTGCCTAAACTGTGTAATCTGTTATCTACTGCTACCCATGTATCGCCAGTGAATACTTGTTATAACTGTCTGCTTTCCGAGCCATTGTTCTTGGACTTGTTAACTGTGCTGTCTTTGTATTAGTTTCAATAAGGTTCCTTTGTAAATTAGTCTCTGACTCAAAGGTTTGTAAATCTGATATTTTTTAAATCAATAAATAAATGTTTATGTTTAAGCCCATGAAACACCCTTATCTAGTTAATGCATTCACAGTCATAGTGGCTCTGCCAGATCTTGTTTTTAAAGCAGAGGCAGTACTTCCCATTGGAAGAGATAGTTTCTCAGCAAATGAGCAGTATGATAAAAACAAAAGCTTCTAAAAATACCAAATCCTTTCAGACCCCTTCCAGTTAACTTCACAATTGAGAGCTTTTGCAAACACACCAGCGTATTTATCCTTTATTCTCAGGGTACCACGGGGTTACACTGGTGCAGATTTCAAATGCAGAGTTCACCTAAGTTACTTACAAAAACTAAATCAAAAACAACAATTGTGAAAAACTGTGGCTTTAGGTTATATGATCCAAAATATACTGTAGTTTGAATCCTAAAGTGCATACCAAAGTAAGAAGCCACTGCTAACGGAGCACTAGTACCAAGGTATTCTGAGGAAGAGGAGCATAATGGGTCTAAAGGAGTACAAGGGGTGAGAATGGTGCAGAAATGGACACAAGTCCCTTTACACGAGAAAGGGTCCTGAAGGAACTGGAAGTAATAAGAATTGATAAAACAATGGGGCCAGATGGGGTGCACCCCAGGGTCCTTAAAGAACTAAGAGAGGTGGTGGCTGAGCCTCTGGCTATCCTGTTTAGCCAATCACTGGAAACAGGGGAGGTACCCAAAGACTGGAGGACAGCAGATGTAGTCCCCTTATACAAAAGTGGGAACAAAGAGGAAGTGGGGAGCTACAGACCAGTCAGCCTCACCTCGGTAGTGGGGAAGATCATGGAAGCATTACTGAAGGAGAGATTGGTGGAACATCTGGTTGTCAATGGACTGCAGGATCCAGGGCAGCATGGTTTCACTGGGGGGGTCATGTCAGACCAACCTTATTGAATTTTTTGACTGGGTGACTAGGGAGGTGGATCAGGGGAAGGCAGTGAACATGGCCTATCTGGACTTCAGCAAGGACTTTGACACTGTGACACATAGAAGACTATTACACAAACTAGGGAATATGTGTGTGGACAGGACAGTAGTGTGGTAGGTAGGTAACTGGCTGGGTGGCAGACCATAGAGGGTGGTGGTAAATGGCTGTCACTCCACAGAGGGAAGAGTGACCAGTGGGGTACCACAGGGATCAGTGCTGGGACTGGTTCTATTCAACATCTTCATCAGTGACATTGTGCAGGACCTAGAAGGCAGAATTACACTGTTTGCTGATGACACAAAGCTCTGTAACAGAGTAGACACACCAGAGGGTGTAGATAGAATGAGAAGGTACCTGCAGAAACTTGAAGAATGGTCAGGGGTTTGGCAGTTGAAATTCAATGCAAAGAAGTGCAAGATAATGCATATGGGGCACAAAAACCCTGGCACAATATATCAATTGGGGGTGAGGATATAGCATGCACCAAGCAGGAAAGGGATCTTGGGGTTATCATCTCTGATGACCTCAAGGTAGGAAAACAGTGTGACAATGCAGCAGGTAAAGCAAATAGGATACTGGAATGCATAAGCAGGGGCATCACCAGCAGGAAAAGGGAGGTCATGATTCCACTGAACAAGGCACTAGTGAGGCCCCCCCCCGGGAGTACAGTGTACAGTTCTGGAGACCTTACCTAAGTAAGGACATAGACAGGGTACAGAAGGTTCAGTGGAGGGTAACAAAGATGGTACATGGATTGCATCACAAGTCCTATGAGGACAGGTTGAGGGAACTGAATATGTACTCCCTGGAGGAGAGGAGGGAGAGAGGGGACATGATAGAGACATACAAGTATCTTACAGGGAGGAACAGGGTGCAAGACTACATTATTTTTAAGCAAAAAAGATGTTCCAGGACTAGAGGACATGGGATGAAGTTGGAGGGAGGATGATTCAGAGGAAATGTGAGGAAGAATTTCTTCACAGAACGGGTGGTGGACAAGTGGAACACCCTGACTGAGGAAGTGGTGGGGGATGAAACAATCATGGGATTTTAAAATGCATGGGATAGACATAAAGGAATTCTGGAGGTCAGGGGTAAGGGGCAACAGAGTTCTAGGAAAACATAAACTGAAGTTACAAACTCATATGGGCAGACTAGGTGGGCCATAGGCCCTTATCTGCCGACACTGTCTATGTATCTATGTAAGGTGGAAAAGAGTAAAACACTGAAAACCACAATATTCTATAAAATCATTAAATAGTATAAGACAATCTTAAAAACTCTCCTTCATGTATTAGTCTTCTGGCTCCCAGTTTTTCTTTGTTCTGATGTATTTCAAACCACTCTTCTCCCATTTGCTGTAGCAAAAAGTGTCCAACCTTATGCATTATGTAAAACAAAGGCTAGGAAAGTGTTGTATATGAGGGATATAATGCCATCTCAGGGGATAATTAGCTTAATAAACCTACTTGCCCTTCAGGCTCATGGGTTATTGACTAATTAGCCCCCTTGATGGCAATACCATGACGGGGGTTTCACAATCCCGGGATACAAGGTGTTCTGCAGGGACCAACTGGGGGAAGGGGGTTGCTATTTATGTCAGGAAGGGGATACTGTGTACCAGTGAGGAAGTGGATGAGGGGAGGCCAGAAGCCATATGGGTACTGTTCCAAAGCCCTAAAGGTAAGAAGCTCAGGCTAGGGGGGTATACAAGCCACCCTCACAGAGCAAGGAGGTGGATAGGGAGCTAGGGGAGCAAATCAGGAAGGTCAGTGGCAAAGGGAATACAGTTATAGGGGAGACTTCAACCTACCTGGGGTTGACTGGCAGACAGTAACTACAGTACATGCCAGGGAACAGGTGTTGCTGGAGGCTATCCAAGACAGCTACCTAGAGCAAGTGGTGATGGATCCTACTAGTGAGGGGAAC
Organism: Neoceratodus forsteri; assembly: GCA_016271365.2. Taxonomy (NCBI): domain Eukaryota; kingdom Metazoa; phylum Chordata; order Ceratodontiformes; family Ceratodontidae; genus Neoceratodus; species Neoceratodus forsteri. The sequence continues at coordinate 794,950,799 of CM028136.1, forward strand.
ATACTGGACTTGGTGCTAACAAATGGGGACCAAGTTCAGAATGTAGCAGTACAGAACCCTCTAGCAGGAAGTACTCCTCTTTACTAGGACAGAGATTGGAATTTGTTAAGAAATTCAAGTACCTAGGGGTCTGGCTAGACCACAGACTCTCCTTCGTGGAGCATGTCAAGGATCTGCTGAAAACGCTGAAGCAGAGGCTTGGCCTCGTCCTTAGAATAAATCACCTCCTGACCAAAGATGCCAAGATGCAGTTAGTTCAATCCACATTTCTATCCCTAATTGATTATGCTAATTTCATTTATAGTCAGTGTAATGCCTCCTGTCTTATTAAACTGGACACCTTATACCAAAGAACCTTGATATTCATAACTGGCCTACTTATTACCATCCACCACTGCTCCATATATGCAGATGTGGAGTGGACCTCCCTTCAGTACAAAAGGAATAGAAATGCAGCTCTCTGGACTTACAGAGCTATTACCAACAAATTACCCCAATACATTTCTGACTGTCTGCCATTTTACGTGGTAGGCAACTACTCACTGAGAATCTATTCTTTGCTTCTACTGAAGGTACTTAGGGCCAATACATGCTTTGGGATAGCGGCCATAGGCTTTGTGTTGCCATCACTCTGGAACAAACTACAGAAATCTATGAAACTGAGACTCCCTGTTAGTCTTACCACCTTCAAGACCTTGTATGCCAAGGCTGTTAAGGAGCTATGCAACTGTTTCCATTATGCTTACTGTGCTAGGGTGCCTACTGCTTACCTGCCCACTACATCTCCACCTAACCCGGCTCCTTGATTGTCTCCACCTATAACCCCCTTTTTTCTGCTAATCAACTACCCTTATTACCCTCAGACTCCTAACATATATGTCCCCAGCCCATCTACCTTAGCACCCCCCCAGAACAGCTGCAGTCCTGTACCCCTCCCCTCCATATCTGTCCCTTAGGTTTGTAAATGTCCTGACCAATGATATGCCATGCTGTTTAAAAATATTTTAATATGTTGGCTGTTTCAGAATGTTTTACTTTCTCTTCTCATACCATTCTCCCTAACCTTGTTAACCCTTTACCTGAAATACTTGTTATTGCTCTGTGTACTTTTTTTTTCTATTTCTGTATAATTATGTTTATTTATCATCTGTACATAAAAGTGTTATTCTTGACCTTTTGTAACGCAGGTCCACCTTGTAAATGAATCTGCTCAATGGTGTTCGCCTGGATAAATAAAGACTTGATTGGTTGATTGACCACCGCTCAGTGTGGTTCTTCCTCAACACTGGGAGGAGTCGGCTAAGTCCAGGACAAGAGTGTTGGATTTCAGGATGGCAGATTCTTCCAGAATGGGCAGCATTCTAGAGGGGTATTTAGCTGAAATTAACCAGAGATGGATACTGAACAGAAGTGGGCAATCATTAGGAAGCGGCTAAATGAGGTCACAAACATGTGTGCCAAATCTCAGAGTAAGCAGTCCAGGTAAAAAAAAACAGCTGATTCAGCTAGAAGGTGGAAGGGAAGATGAGGGAAAAAGATTGGCCTTCCTTAAGCTAAAAAAATCTGGGCATGAGAAGGATAGAGAAGTGTTCACAAAGGCATCTAGGGAGGCAACCAGGTCAGTCAGGGCAGCCAAGGTAGCAAAGGAGCTAAAGTTGGCACAGGGGATCAGAACGGGGAAAAGGGTTTCTTTAAATACATAAAGGAGAAGAGGAGAGGAGTTGTAGGGATGACATTGTTAGAATCAAGAGAGAAGGAGGATGGGCGGAACAAGGGGAAGATCAGGCAGAGGCACTCAGTGAGTATTTCTGCTCAGTGTTCACAAAAGAAAGGAATGGCCCAATACCATAGGGGAAAGGGGGCAAGGGTGGAGGGGGGAAGGGATAACAGATGGGGTCATCCAAGAGGACAGAGTTCTGAAGGGCCTTAAAGCCTTGTGGGTGGACAAGGTAGCAGGACTGGATGGTGTACACCCAAGGGTCCTGAAGGAACTGGCAGAGGTGTTGGCAGGCCCTCTGATGGATCTTTTAAACATCTCCTTGGAGACAGGGAATGTACCCAGGGGCTGGAGGATGGCTCACTTGGTGCCCCTTCACAAGAGTGGACCCAAGGATCAGCCGGGTAACTACACACTGGTGAGCTTGACTTCCATAGTGGGGAAGTTGATGAAGACCATTCTGAAGGAGAGGTTGATAACCTTTCTCGATAGCAATGGTCTGCTTGATGAGAGACAGCATGGGTTTGTCATGGGAAAATTTTTCCAAACAAACCTAACTGACTTCTTCAACTGGGTAACTAGAGCAGTTGATGAAGGCCATGATGTGGATGTCCTGTGTCGTGGGGTGTAAGAAAAGACTTTTACAAGAGACAGCCTAAGTGGTACAACATACCTTGAATAGGTATGATTTTTATTCAAAAAGAAATAAATTTGAAATAATAAAAGTGAAAGACTCACTTTGTTCAAAGTAAAGAAAACAAATACAAAAAGCACAGGTTTAGCATGAACAATTAGAGCTATTCTACCAACATCAGACTGTGCCTGACCTCTCAGAGATCTCTCTGGGAGAACCAAACAGGTCCTCTCGCAATGACTATCTGAATTACAACATCAATTCTGCCTTGATATAGGACTGTGATCCCACCCACAGATTGAAACTCCACCTATCAATTAATACAAATACTGAATTTATACATATAATTCCAAGTATTAATTTCCTTTTTACATACAATCTGATTCTCCTATATGAATAATCAATATAAACCATTATGTTTATTTTAAACATTGGATCTTGAGTGATTTATTCCTTAATTATGGGAATATGACCTGTATTAGGCAAGGTACTGCCCACTTAAATAGAAGGAGGGGTTTTGCTCATGTATAAAAATGACCAAGATGTGCCGCTCACTCCCTCCCTATAGGACACACCTGGAGAGTCAGAAGGTTTCTTCATGCAGATACAGGGTTACCTAGCTTGTTAACAGGACTTGGCTCACAAAGAACAGTAATGTATTTCAACTTCCTTAATTCATGTACTCGCAACACAGAATGTACAAATGTGCACGGAAATACTACTGTGCTGTTTGAGATGCATAACATTCAAACTGGGATGAAAAACTCAGCGCTTAATCTCTGCAGTTACTTAAAGCACTTTTACTGATTTTAAAAGGGGTTTCTTGACCTCTTCTATGAGCAGGAGGTAAACTAAGCCTCTTTATATTAAAAATATCTAGTGGAAAGCAACAAATCTGCCATTTGCAGTCTAATGGAACTGAGGCATACATGCTAGCCTCCTGTTCACTGACAGAATTAACTCTTCCCACTCCAAAATGGAACTATAAATAAAAACAAAACACCTTAACTGTTTTTCTAATTTCAGGGTATGCTAGGAAGGTGGGTTTATCAATAATTTAGAGATACGAAATAGACCACTTTTCAAAAATAAACAAAATGAAGCTCGGTGGAGCCATTTGTCTTGTAAGTCAGCTGTGCTCACTAGGGAGTTAACCTTTCTTTTCTTTCCCAGACTACACAATCTTAAGGGAGCTCATACTTTTACCATAGGGACACAGGATAGACACAAGATAAAATATTAGTATGGGATTATGAGCTTGTTAGCTTGCTCTGTGTCACCCATTTCCCTAGACTTTTCAGAAGGCACTGAAAAAACGCCATACATTCATATTATTTCTTTTAGCTTCTCACATGGGTATGGCAAGGGTTTTACTAAATAGATTTATCTCATTTTCTGTGTCCATAGTTATGGAATGCACTAGGCTTTGGAATTAGCTGTTTTACATTACTGAAGAACCTGAAGAGGAATTGAAAGGAATAGATTTGATAGCGAGTGGCCAACATGCTATTTAATTAGGAAATAAGTACAGAAGTACAGACATAGAAGTAAGAGAGAAGGAAGGGGGAGAATTTAAACAAAATAAATATGCTGTTGTGCAACAGACTAAAAAACATATATATTTAATAGGAGAAAAAGAAACTTCAGGTCTTAGTTCTGCACAAACAGTTTTGGGGGGGAGAGAAAAACACCATCACAAATACCCCCTTTTCAAAAACAAACCAAGTGCTATTGGTTTGTATGAAAAGTTAATATATCCACATTCCTATAGGAATGGGATGGGGTTTCCACCCACCCTCATAGAAGCCCCACCCCAGGGCACCCTAAATAACACGAGTAGGATGTTATTTTAAACAACCTACATTAATCTGTTTTAAGTACATTAATTACTTCATTTTGCCTGGGGTTTAATTGATCCATCATTACCATATCTGGACAAAAAATCTGCATTTTTCTGCTTAGCTCCAGACCTGTGTTTAATCTCAAAGGAATAGGGTTGCAGAGCTAAATACTATCGAAGGATGCGGGCATTCTTATCCATCATTTGCTGTAGCCAGCATAAGGGATTATGATCAGTGACTAATGTAAAATGGTTACCCCATAAATAGAACTTTAAAGCTTCAATTGCCCATTTAATCACCAAACATTCCTTCTCAATGGTGGCATATTTGAGTTCTCTTGGAAATAATTTCCGTCTGATATAAAGGATGGGATGTTCTTCACCTTTGATGGTTTGACATAGTACAGCTCCCAACCCAGTGTCTGAAGACATCTGTGTGAACTTCAAATGGTTGTGAAAAATCAGGTGAACGTAATATGGGTGATGTGCATAAAGCAGCTTTGATGGAATGAAAAGCTTTATCACAAGTCACAGACCATGGAATTTTGTTAGGTACAGTTTTCTTTGTTAACTCAGTGAGAGGTGTAGCAATTGTGGTGAAGTCGGGAATGAAATGGTGGCAGTATCCTGCAAGCCCCAAAAAAGATCTTACATCTGTCTTAGTTTGAGGGACAGGACAGTTTGCTACTGCCGCAACCTTGTCCACTTCAGGTCGAATGATCCCATTACCTAAGATGAAACCCAGATATCTGGCTTCTTGCATAGCTATACAACATTTGGAAGGGTTGATTGTAAGCCCTGCTGATTTTATAGTTTGTATAACTTTGCTTAACTGGACAAGATGGGATGGCCAATCTTTACTATGGACAATTACATTGTCCAAGTAAGCAGAGCAATACTGTAAATGTGGTGCCAATAACTGATTCATGTATCGTTGAAAAGTTGCTGGTGCTCCGTGTAGACCAAAAGGCATATATTTTAACTGAAAAAACCATAAGGGGTACTAAAAGCAGTTTTATCTTTGGATTCAGGATCTAATGGAATCTGCCAATATCCTTTTGTAAGGTCTAAGGTAGTGATATATTGGGCTTGGCCAATTTGGTCAATAATATCATCTACCCTAGGTATAGGATAGCCATCGAATTGAGACACCAAATTTAGTTTCCTAAAGTCTAAGCAGAGGTGAATTCCTCCTTCCTTTTTGGGGACTATGACCATGGGAGATGACCATGGGCTTATTGAAGGTTCTATGATCCCTAAGGCCAGTAATTTATCAATCTCTTGTTTTACCTCTGATTGAAGTTTTTCAGGTAATCTATAAGCTTTTTGTCTTATAGGTGAAGCAGTGGTTTGGATTTGGTGTGTTACATTTACAGCACGCCCTGGTTTAGTAGTAAATACTGTGGGAAATTGATCAAGAAGGTGATCAATATCTTTTTGTTGTTCTTTTGTTAAAGCCAGATTAATGATCACCATCTTGTCTTTTTCCCTGTCATTTTCCAATCTTTGATATGCCAAGTCTAAGTCAGTATTCTGACTCTCTGTATAGATATAACAACAGGGCTTTGGTTCTGCCCGTTCCTGCCATGCTCTTAACAAATTGGCATGGTATATTTTGTAAGGGCAACGTTTTCCTGGGGTTTCCAATTTGTATGTGACTGGTCCAGTTTGTTCTAGAATATTGTAGGGACCTTGCCACTTCATTAGTAGCTTGTTTTCGGATGATGGTAAGAGAGGCAACACCTTATCCCCCAGTTTAAAAACCTTGTCACATGTTTTTATATCATGCCAAGTTTTTTGTTTTACCTTGGCTTCTACAGCATTTTTATGTGCCTGCTGAGTGTACAAAAGTAGTTTTTTTCTGCATTTCCTTCATATATTCTAAAACATTCACATATCTGATGTAAAGGTCACCTTCTCAAGTTTCCTTTATTACATCTAAAGGTCCACGGGGATTACGGCCATACAACAACTGGAATGGTGAAAATCCAGTGGAGGTCTGAGGGACCTCCCGATAAGCAAATAGGAACAGTGGAAGATAATGATCCCAATATTTCCCTTCATCATCCACAAATTTTCGTAACATGCATTTTAATGTTTGATTAAACCTTTCTACAAGGCCATCTGTTTGTGGATGATAAGGGGTCGTTTGTATGGCAGTAACACCAAGCAGTTTATAAAGTTCTGATAGAAAAGCTGCACAAAAATTTGCTCCTCTGTTAATATTACTTTTGGTATTCCCAATCTGCTACAATAATCAAGAACCTTTTCAGCTATTTTAGCTGTAGAGATAGTCTGGAGAGGATAAGCCTCCGGATACTTGGTGGCATAGTCACAAATAACCAAGATGAACTTATTTCCTTTAGAACTTTTAGTCAAGGGGCCAACAATATCCATTGCTATTCGCTCAAAGGGCTGTGTAACTAGAGGTAAAGGTCTGAGGGGTACTTGGTCTTTTTTGGTTACCTGGTTAATCTGTTGACATTCTGGGCAACTACGACAGTATTCAGCAATGGAATTATGGATACCGGGCCAATAAAACCATTGTAGGAGCCTAGCTAAAGTTCTTTCCCTCCCTGCATGACCAGCACTGGGCATATCATGAGCAAGAAATAATAAGTCAGACCTATATTTCTTAGGGACTATTAATTGCTCAACCTATTCTTGGGTCGTAGGATGGACGCAGATTCTGTACAAAATATTTATTTTTGTTACTATAGGGTTTTTGGTTAGATTATCTGATCTTGCTTGTGTAAATATAGAAGTAAGAGAGGTATCTTCTTTTTGTTCCTGAGCTATATTGTACATCTGTAGTTCGGGCATCGATTCTACAGGTGTTTTCTCTTTTTTCCATTGTTTTTGTATTTTCCTTTTTTCTGCCTTAGTTTCCTATTTTTCCCTAACTTCCCAAAGATTTCATCCTGGAAGGAAAAAGGTAAATCATTCTATTCAGGATTAGTAGCAATCTGAGATCTAGTAGCAACTGTGACTAAATTATCAGCATTTACATTCTGACAGGAAGATACTATTTGTGAAAAGCTGTCATAATCTTGACCTAAAATAAAAGGAACAGGTAAAGTGGGTACTACCCCCACAGTAACAGTGTCCATAAGTCCATTTATAACAATTGGTACTGCAGTTGTTGTATATTGATGAATGTCTCCATGAATACAAATTATACCTGTTGTGGAAATGGGATTTGTCAAATGAACCAAATCTGCCCGAATGAGGCTTTGTTTGCTGCCAGAGTCTACAAGTCCATCAACAGTTTGTCCATTAACTTGTACAGGAATAACAAAATTACCCAAGTCTATAGAAGCAAAATAGGCCGGCTCCTTTCTTTTTTTAGGACAGAACCGGGCAATATGTCCCAAGTCATGACAATAATGACATTCTATTGTAGTTTCTTTTTGTTTAACAGGAACAGTCATATTTTCTCTTTTAACACCCCTGATGTTATGATTAGTTGGAAAGAAAGGTCTTACCGGTGTTGTTGTAGTAGTAGGTCTAGTAACAGGGTTACTGTCTGTCCTTTGAAATCCCTTCCACAGGGGCTGTCGGGCGGCAAGAAAATCCTCAGCCAGCGTGATGGTAAGATCTGCATTATCCGGATTATGTTCCCTGATCCATAGCTGTACATCGGCGGGCATAATCTGTATGAACTGTTCCAAGATAAACATATCCATGATGGCCTTCACTGTCTTCCCCTCTGGTTGGATCCACTTGCCACAGAGGTCTTGGAGTCTGGTGTATGTTTCTCGAGGTGGAATATGAGACATATGTTTTAAAGATCTGAATCTTTGCCTATAGGTATCTGAATTGATATCAAACCATTTCAGAATCTCCTGTTTAATTGTGGTATAGTCATTAACAGAAGCACTGTCCATGTTGGTATAAGCTAATTGTGCTTTTCCTGTTAAATAAGGGGCAAGATGAACCACCCATTGTGTTGGAGGCCAATTGCATGCTTGTGCTACCCGTTCAAATGTTGTTAGATAGGACTCGATATCATCTGATAGTGTCATTTTAGTTAGTTTTATGTCTTTTGTAGTGGTTTGAGCCCTCTGTCCTACCCTTAATGTCTGTAACAATTGTATGGCATCTGCCCACCTCTTATCCTGTCTTCTGCATTCCTGCTCTCATTCCTGGTAGTCCCAATCTCTTTGTCTGTCCTGCTCCACTTGCCTTAGTGCCAACCAGCGTAACAGCTCCCTTAAGTCATCTGGGGGTACACTATCAGGTCGTTCCACTGGCTCCTCCATATTTACGGCCTGCATACGAATGGTGAGTTCCTCAATGTCATCAGGGACCATACCCATTTTACTCTTGGGTCTAACAACAGAAGGAAGTCCTGACAACAGTGGTTCCCCAGTTAAGAGTGTCTGGCTTCTTGTTACAGCTCCAGATGGCTCCTCCATTTTATGGGCCATGTACCTGCTGTCTCAAATTTAAGTCAGAGATACTAAAAACCAGTATCTACTTCTGGGATCTTTTAGTGTGAATCACCAGAAGTACCCCACTCCTGGTACCATGATGTGGGTATCCTGTATCTGTACTTCAGCAAGGCTTTAAACTCAGTGCAACACAGGAGGTTAATGAGCAAGCTGAGAAACATGGGGGCGGGGGGAAAACTGGTGGGTGGGTTGAGAGCTGGCTACAGGGCAGACAACAGAGGGTAGGTATAAGGGGGGAGACATCCAAGCCAAGGTCAGTAATGAGTGGGGTACTGCAGGTTCAGTGCTGGGCCTTGTTTTGTTCAATGTCTTCACTGGAGACATTGCAGAGGGGGTCAAGAGAGTAAGATCAGCCTGTTCATGGATGACACTAAGATTTGTGCAAAAGTGGACAATGAGGAAGACAGACAGGCACTCACAGAGGATCTAGCTAAACTTGAACACTGGTCTAGGGAGTGGCAGTTGGGGTTTAACGTTAAGAAGTACAAGGTCATGCACCTTGGAGCCAGAAATCCCAGGAACAGCTACAGGCTGGCTGGAGTGCAGATAACAGTTTCAAAGGAGGAAAGGGACCTAGGGGTAATAGTCACAGGGGACATGAAGGTATCAGCACAGTGTAAGAGGGCAGTAGTAAAGGCAAATAGCATGCTGAGGTGCATTGCCAGAGGGATCACCTCTCAAGAGGAGGCAGTCATCCTGCCATTGTATAGATCACTGGTGAGGCCACATTTGGAGTGCTGTGTACCTTACAGGTGCCCATGCTTCAAAAAAGATGCAACATTACTGGAGGTGATGCAGTGTAGGGCTACAAAAATTATCATGGGACTAGGAGCCATATGAGGAAAGGTTGAAGGAGCTCAACATGTGCTTGTTGGAAGACAGATGGATAAGAGGGGACATGATAGAGACCTTTAAGTACTTGAAAGGCATAAACAAAGTCAGGGAGGGAGGATTGTTCCACTTAAAGGGGGAAAGGGTCACTAGGGTACAATCTGAATTTGAAAGGGGGAAGGTTTAGGAGGGAGATGTAGAGGCACTACTTCACTTCCTGCTGGAGGAGTTAATTGCTCAAAGGACAGTGGATAACTTTAAGCAGGGTTGGGATAGAGTTAAGGGCAGGGTTAGCACAGACAAGAACACAAAGGGAGGAAGGACTGGGAAAGAGGAGGAAGAGAGGGGTTTGGGTGGGGATGGGGCAGCTGTAGTGATATCAAACTAAGAGCTGCACAATTGGGCAGACTTGATAGACCTGTGGGCCTTTCTCTGCTGGTCATTTTATACTTTCATATGCTCATATATACAACACTTTCCTCAAATTTATTCTCTCTATATATATCCTTTGCAAAAAAACTGCATTAGTGCAACATTTAAGGTTCAGGCTAAAGTGAAAAAACTAGGGAAATGTGGTTTTAGGGTTTCCAACCCTAAAACCCCACCCCATGCCTAAAACAAATCAGGGGTGCAGTCTTCCTTGGGACTGTCAACCCTAAAGCTCACCCCATTCTATACACTCTAGAAAAATACACATCTAGAATTCCCTTACTTTTTGAGATAACATAATTGTATTCTTATTTGCCTGTGGGAGTTTGGGGTCCAATTCATCCATACTTTTTGAGATAATGTAATCATATCCTCATTTTCCTGTGGGAGTGCAGGTCCCTCCCATCCCTCCATAGATGCATATATGTACTGTATGTTGCTGTGGAAGATAGGACAACAGCAACCAAATTGTCAGTATAGCCTTCTTAGTACCCCAGCTCATGTACCCGGTACTGAAAAATTTCAAATACCCTCTGAAACGTGATTCCATGCCAGCCCAATGTCATTCCACACCACAGGTGTGAAAGGACAGTTTTGACTGGATTTGAAAAATGACAGCTGTTACATTCATGAGGTGGTGTAAAAAATGACAATGTTGACAATTTGAGGTCAAGATATTTAAAATTACCAAAGTTACAAAGGAGCATAGCAAAATTTCAATGGATGTGCATAACTTTGCCATTTTTAAATATTTAGACCCTACATTTTCAACATACCCTTCTTATGACCCCGTTTCGTGACCAAGGGCAGTGAAAATTTTCAAATCCTGCCTGAAAGGTGATTTTTCCAAGCAACTGTAAAATCATCTTTTGGGCTGGATTAGTGTAATTCCAGCACCATTGTTCAGAGGCAGGGTCCCAAAAGGGTCATGTTGAAAATTAGGGGTGAAAACATGCAACAATTACAAAGTTATGCATCAAAGTTCAAAATCCATTGAAATACATTGAACCACACTTACCTTACTTTCTCATATAGCAGTCTACATTTCCAGCAGCAAGATATGTCTTCTATTGGAGAGTGGCTCTTCACCCTGGGACCTATTCAAGTGAGTGAGTGGGTTGCTGGGTGGTGGGTGCTGACTGAGAGGTCGAGGTGGTGAGGTTGGATCGGTGAGGGACTGTTTTCTTTTTTAAAGGTTAAAAAAAGACATTGCGGGATTTTTTTCTTGATTTCAGACAGGACAGCAATCAGAGACTGGGGGTGGTTGGGGCTTGTCACTAGACACCAGGGAAAGAAAAATGTGAATGGGGATGGTAATCGGAGGGTGGGGGGGTGCCACTTGACAACAAGGAAATTTTGCTTAAAGTTGAGTCAGTCCAAATTAATTCATGGACAATTGCATATGCTTTCCATGATGCTTTGCATTATTGGGGTACGTGCAATTTGTGTTTTCTTTAAAATTTGGCTACATGGCCAATATTCTCTTGGATAACCCATGACTCAGTGCATTTGCTCTAGGGTTCTTTTGTAGTTCACTTCTCTCTCTACTTTGGGCTGCCCATGACCCAAACAAATAAGATCCCCTATAGGCTGGCTCCCTCTTCCTGGGCTGAGATACAGATATGGCACACTGAAAAGTCCAAATGAGGATGAAACATGTGTTTGTATCTGCTGTTCTCAGCCTTTGCTGATTGTATTGTGAGGCCTTTTGGCACCATGCAATTTTGCTTTAAGTTGAGCCAGTCCAAATTAATTCATGGGTATCTGCATATGCTTCCCATAATGCTTTGCATTATTGGCGCATGTGCAATTTATGTATATATATATATATATATATAGAGAGAGAGAGAGAGCGAGAAGGAGAGAGAGGGAGGGGGGTATGCAATGGAGACATGTGGAATCATAGGGTTCACAGGTAAATACAACCCAAGTGGGCAAGGTCCATATCAGCTCATGAAAAATCTGATATTATTCTTAATACAATATTCATCCAGCTTTGTCTTAAAAATATTCATATTCCCACTACCCATAGACATATGCGATTGGGACCTGAGGAATAAATTATTTATTTTCACTAGAGCTGTTTGACCTTGGGTAACCTCATGAGTGGTGGAAGCCACGAGTGATGCACCAGAGGGCAAACAGCTCAAATGAAAATAAATAATTTATTCCAGCAGTCCTAATTGCATATTCCATTTATGGAATAGATATAGACCGTGAGCCTGATTTTCAAATGGGGATGCAGGGCTTGCAACCAAGCAATGCGTCCCCACAAAGTCTGCCACACCTACATACAAGTGTGTGCCACAGCTTGCATCAAATGTTATAACCTTGGATGCAGGTTGTAAAAGAGCCCTCATTTTATGGCAGCTTGCCCCATAACAAGGGTTCCCCATGGATGGAAAGTTAGATCAGGAGGGAGGTGGTCTAACTTTGCTGCATTGCCGCAAAGGACTTGTGGCAGGGGAGTTGTAGCAAGTGGCTTACTAAATCATGTTTGTTTCAAGATTTGCTGCAAGTTGACACTTGTGTCAAACCCTGTGCTGCAAGTCCCTTGTGGTGAACACACGCTGTTTGAAAATTGGGCCCCAAGTGTTTGTTTTTTTTGTTAGCTGTTTAATTTTTCTTTTTTTAAGTAAAAATGTATTGGGCTACTTGAAGAAGTAGTGCCTTTCTATGTGGACTGTGAATAGTTGCCATGGGACATTGCTATGGATGTGGCAATGTGATGTCAAGGCTAACATCACAACATCTGCTCTCATTGATGAAGTGAGTAGTGTTTCAAAAAATTCTTAGGAAACATAGCAACCATCCTAAGCTAACATGTTTGAGAGTAGGGTTGCTGGCATCGGCTCCATGTTTTAAGGAGCTGTCGTTGGGTAGCTTCAGTTTATCTTTATTTTTTAATTTTTTTATATATTTTTTCAAATATGTTGTAGAAAAGATCCTGAATTCATTGATGCCGTGCCAGTGAAAGGTGAGTGAGCATGGAGAGCGAGTATTGCTGGCCAGCTGAGTTTGAGAAATGGATCTGGCTGCGGTTCTGGAAAAGCCAAGAGGTTAAATTTAAAATAAAGTTACTAATTTTCTTTTTTTTCTTGCTGAGTTACTGGACTGGAGCAGCAAAGAGAGAGAGAGGGTGCACGGCAGCGACAGTCGGGGGGTTGATGAAAGAAGAGGCGTATGCTGCTGTTTCAGTTAGGGAAAAAAACTCATTTATGGAAGAGAATTTTCCTTTTGCTGGGTAGTGAGCTGTATGATACAGAGGAAGATGTAAGGTTTAGTATTAAGGGAAACACTGATATGTAAGAGAGAGCTGTGGGGGAATGGCCAGACGGCCTGTGTGAGAGTGAGAGTGAGAGAAAGAATTTGGAGCGCAGTTTGCTTTAACAAAATAAAAAGTAGTTGTAAAATAAATTATATAATGGGATCCAAGAATTCTCTAATCTGATTGTCTGACTGGCACCTTTTGCCTGTGGCAAATCTTGGCATAACCGATGGGAAAAGTTGCCAGTCAGCTGTATCTCAAAGACAATCAATCCGACCCCCAAAAGTCAAACATGAAAGCAGCCATATTAATTTCCCGGTAAACCCAGTTGCAAAAGTGGGAGAGCAGGACATTCAAAATAAGTACTCTCTTTTCCCCATCCAAACATCCAAAAAGTCAGTCAGACCCCTGAAAATAAAAAAATCTAAGCTACCATGTTTCATTCCCCAATAATCCAGCATGGAAAATGACAGTTGCAAACATGGAGTTCAGTGAAAAAAAGACAAACTCCAAATCAGCTTTCTCCCTCCATTACAACCACCATATTAGTCTGTCATCTTGCTCTCACTCTTTCAAGCACCACTACCTCAATCAGAGTCCTGGCCCTGTGCCCCCCAAAAAAAAAAGACTTAACACCTTTAAGCAGTATAGGCAGCTGGAAAATGTACAGAGCAAGCAGCAGTGAAAAAAAATACAATACTGGCTTTTTCCGTTTACCATCCCGATGTTCCCTGACATAAACTATTACGTGGTGTTTCATCAGTCTTTGTCAGAGTCATCCCACGTGGATGCCAACTGATTTTGTATAGTTTTATAATGTACTCAAACATTGTTTTTTCACTGATCATGATCGCTGCTTTGTCTCTTCTCATTCCTGGCTACAAACAGTTGCTCACCCACCTTCACTTTGCCTCAGCTCGTATCTATAACCAGCCCTTCTGTTTGACTCAGTTCCTAACCACTTCCACTGCAACAACAAATCCCAGATACCTGTCTTCCTCTGTGTAGATAATAATGACACCTGTTCCAAGTTTTCTGTAACAAAAAAACAACAACATGCAAACCCACTCTCGGAGCTGCCACCCCCACCGTGCAGTCCTGTGGCTACTATATGATGAAGACACGCTGCCTGCCTTTAGCTCTCTCAGATGCTCATCTCTGCCCATAGCCATCTCCAATATGTGGTTATAAACAACAAAAATTAAAGTAAAAAAAGATAAAATTATACTGCACTAAACATATGACTACCTCAGTTTTAAGAGGTAAGGGTCATCCTCTCAAAAGGGAACTAGTTTTTCTGGCATAAGAATAAATTCAATAAAATTAAGCAAACAAACTTTATTTTTTATTTATTTTTCTAAACAGAAAGTGAAGGGGACATTGTATAATCACAATAAACCATGACAGGGTGCGGGTTATTCTGGGATTTACCCATGCCTGGAAGGTTTGGTCACTTGGCCAGCGGCCTTGTGAATGAACCATGCCAGCCATGGGTAAATCCTAGCATAACCCATACCCTGTCATGGTTTATTGCTTAAATGTACTGTAGAGCTGCACTGTTAGAAGTTGCTAAATGTGAGGTGAGGTTTAGGAGTTACTTCAGGGTTCAGTTCTCTGTTGATGCAATGGGTGCAAAAGTGAAAGAAATGTGCTGTTGTGCTAGAGGGAAAGTAGTGCTGGCAGGCACCCAGGAGTTGGGGAGAAGATGACGTGTCTACTATTTAGATAAATGGTGATGACATGTCTACTATGTAGGTAAATTTCATTTATTTAACGGGTGTGGAAATAAATGGTTATAATCAATGGCTCCTGTGTCCATGCCTATTGCATAAATATATATATATCTTCATAACAAGAAAAAAACTGCTTAGTGCATCAGTTAAGGGTTCTGAAACATCAACTGTAAGGACATCGGATGTTAGTGATTTTTGAACCCTAATTGAAAGAGTGGAGGACCATGGTGGGATTAAGCACCCACTGCCAGTAAATCATGAAATGAGCTAGCTCAAGTAGAAGGGTTACTGCCAAAGAAATTAAGCACCTGCCACCACTTTAACATTCAATCAGCTGTTTTGGTTTAAACATTTAATCTGTTGTTTCAGGCAAATGGGGAGATGCCAATGGCAGTATTGGGCACCTGCCGCTTGAGATTAATGAATCAGCTGGTTTAGGTGAGTCATTATTCAAATCTGTTGATGTGAGTTGTGTCAGCTGGCATCAATGGTTTTGAGTGACAACAATGAAAAAATAACAATATTGCAAAAACACCTTGTGAGTAGAACTAGGAAAACATTTTCTGTGCATTCTTAATAACAATATTTTCTTTCTTAACTAAATACAAAAAACAGCTCAGAGAAGCCATCAATCCAAGG
This sequence comes from Neoceratodus forsteri, assembly GCA_016271365.2. Classification (NCBI taxonomy): domain Eukaryota; kingdom Metazoa; phylum Chordata; order Ceratodontiformes; family Ceratodontidae; genus Neoceratodus; species Neoceratodus forsteri. The sequence goes on from CM028136.1 coordinate 794,966,344, forward strand.
CACACCACTGGCTCAAACTGTGAGTGACAGTTTCAGATTTCAACTGTCAAACATTTTTGAGCTACTGTTAAATTTCTTATGGATATTTTGAAGTATTTTCTAACCTTTTTTTTTACTTTTAAACCACCAAACTAATCATTGCTAAATGAATCAGTATATCCTAAGTCCCAGAAATCCTGTGCAAAATCTCAGGCTATTTCATAGAGAAATGGCCCTAGTATGAAGGAGCAAATGTAAGGGTTTAAAATTAAACAGCCTTTATGACTCTAATCATAGAGGCACTACCATACCCCTATGATAGATAGATAGATAGATAGATAGATAGATAGATAGATAGATAGATAGATAGATAGATAGATAGATAGATAGATGTGTGTGTATATATACTGCATATATTTATACAATGAGCGTGATGGAAAATTCAGGCAGATAAAAGCTGTATCCTGCCTGCTGACATACCCAATTCAGAGATAAAAAAAATTTACCTTATGAATGGGGTACGTCACACCTGTTATTTCCACTATCCGGAACATCATAATGACCCTGTGTGGATGCCAACTCGTGCTACAGTGGACCTGCGGCTTCAGACCCAACAGTAAAATTATTACAAAGATAGATGTGGGCAATTTTTTTCCATCCAGCTCAATGTATAAAGCAGACATGGCATGAGTTAGTGCGCCATACGCTTTTTAATCTTCACTCAAGGTGTGTGCCCTCTTGCTCCCTCACTTGTGGCTACGCCCTCATGGGGATCAGAGGTCACAGACTCTTCGTGAATAAAAGCAGATGACATCTCTAACTCATGCCCTATCCCCTATATATATATATAAGGGATATGCGTAGGGTGACAGTGCGATAATGGATTTATCCAGTGTAGTTGACAGTGACCTTAAGTAACCTCACAAGTGGCATAGCCACGAGTGATGGTTATGAGAGGTCACTGTCAACTACACTAGATAAATCCATTATCACACTGTCACCCAACACATATTCGATTTATGCAATAGGGGTTGTCGTGGGTGTTTGTATTTTTATAAGGATTTGTATTATTTTGTCATGGGGTTTGGACTACTTGCTGTTCTAGTAAAATTGCGGTATCAGTTTTTGGTGCTTCGGTTATTTGTTTTAATGGGTTTGGTGTTGTAGTATTTTATTGGTAAGATTTGGTTGTGGGCGTGGTTTTGCCTTGTGGTGATTGGTTAAGGGGTGGAGTCAATAGTGTGGAGTTGCATTGGGATTGGTTGAGGGGTGGGGACGTCTGTAGAGGAGGAGTTTTTTGTCAGTTTGGGAATCGTCGTCGAATGGGAAGGGTGCTTACAGAGGTTGCATCTTGTAGTAGCGGCGGCGGCATGGAAGGAAGCCGAAGTAGCGGTGCTGAAATCGGGGCAGGTGGAAGGCAGTAGCGGTGTGCTTGGCCTATCGATGGGAGGGAGTATTCGTGTTGGAGAAATGGATTTTATATGTGGCGATGATGAATTTTGAAGGTATGAGAAATGATTTGTGTCGTTTTGGCATCGGGGTGCATTTTTTTACTGTTTTTGGTACAGTACTTTGGAGTGGAAGTCTGATTTTTATGATTTTATGCCGTTTTTGTACAATGGCTTTTATTTTTTTGCAATCGGTGAAGAGGGGTGTGTGTTGAGAAGAATATGGATTTCCCAAGTATGAGAACAGACTAGGTAAGTAAGATGCAAACAAACTTTAATGCACAAAAACATTGTGTTTTTTGGAACAGTTGCTTTACATATATGAAAAGAGTTACACATTTGTTAAATACAGTTTAACTTAGAAAAAAGGCTGTTAAGTAAGCAACGACAGTTAGTTGAATCTGAAACATGTAAATTTAACTTGTTGGACAGTGAGGTAGTACATGAAAAAAAAAAGCTGGTGTTGTTCGTTGCTCTTATAAATGTGATCAGTATCTATGCAATGGTTTATTTTAATAGTACAACTCTGTGAGGTGATGTTTTTTTTTCTGATGGAAAGCAAGTAACTCGAAGAGACTGACTTATATTTTTTTGTTTTGACTGTGGCTGAAAGTTTTGTCTATGCTTAGCACTTAATAAGTTACATATTCTAACATTTAAATGAGACTTTTTTTTGAGTTTCTAAGGAACATGTTGAACAATATACTAAACTAGAATGTGTGATAGAAAAGAAAGACATTTTAATTTGAGCAGTTTTATAGCATTATGTATTCTATGTTTCTTTAATGTATAGCAGAGGTTATGCTTGCTAAAGAAAAAGGCAACATCATTTTTCTTGTTCATTTTTTTCTGATGTTGTGTGTCATCTGATGTCTTGTTGTAGAAGTCAATGGAGCAAAAGGAAAATTCTTGAAGTTTGTTGTTCTTCTTTCTTGTGCAGGTAGTTGCTGTGTCCTGGAGTAAGAATGAAATAAAGAATATGTGTTAGAGTTCTGAAGTGTACATATAAAATAGTGTTGTTTGTTTTATTGTGGTTGCATGTGTCATATTAAGTATATGAAATGAGTATGTGGCCTAGTAAGAGTGTTGAAGAAGTTACATATTATAAGTGTTGGGAATGTGAGCATTGAATTATATGTGGGGGGCTAATATTATGTTGTTTATTGATATGAGAAAAAAAGTGATGCTTGAATCAATCTTCACATTTATGGTTCATTATGGAGAGAGTTTATGTGCTATTGGGTAACTAATACAGAATCAATCTTTACCTGGTAGCTACTATTGCATTTAAGAGATGTTTAGGAATGGTACTGTACCTTTAGTCACTGTCGCTGTCAGGAAGCAATATGGTGTGGTCTTTTTCTTTTCGGGTACCATAGCTGTTCCCTGTTGAAGAAAGGGGAAAAATTGTATTTAGTATGTTGTTTAGCTGACATGTGGTACTTGAAGGTTTTAACATTTTTTTTTTCATTTGTTAGATTTCTTGTTTGTACATATTATCTACAGCATTTTTTTTATTTTCATTTCTGATGTTGCATTTTTTTGTTTTCTTGAAGTTGGAAATACATATGATCTACATATATATCTCAGCATTTTTTTTGCATTTCTTTACAATTGTTGTAGGTTGGTGAAGTGACAAGACATTTTTTTAATGATGGAAGCACATAATAATTTAGTGTTGGTGAGAGCAAGACTACTGTGTCTTGTATTCTAATCTTCCCCTTCCCTTTGTGCTGGTAAATCATTTTACAGGGAGCTATAGGGAAGTGTGCTAAATTAGATGTGTTACATGTTAGTTGTGGGTGATGTAATACTATGGTATTGTATGTTATAGGTTAAGTTGAAGGTTTTGTAATGTAGAAAAAGAAGGTTACCTTGAACAATGTTAAAGGTGATGTTTTTTGCTGTGATATTTGGTCTATTGAAGCAGGAACCTAGGATTTCTGAATATTTGCTGGAGATGGTAGATAGTGGTTGAGAATCTTGTTGTGTTGCTGTTATAGATGCTGAGCTTAGGATTCCAGAAATTTTCTTTTGTTTGTCCTCATTTAGTTTTGCATAGTCATTTAAGCTTTGGAGTTGTTTATGGCCTGAGATTTGGATGATTTCTGTGGGGGCAACACCTGAGTCTGTTAATTTTTGGATCAGATGTTTGCGGACAGAGTGGTTTGTCAAAGGCTTGTCAGTGTTGTGGGAGGATTTATTTACCATGTTTTTTACTATTTTTTCAAGCTTGTTCACACCTACTGGCTGATTTTTGAACCAGGGACTGTCTGTGTTAAATGATGAATGGTAGTTAGTAGCTAGAAAAAACGGAGCATCTTCTGACAGTGTTTGCTGGGGTCTTGCTTTTTTGTAGGCAATGTAGTTTTCCACTGGACATTTCTTGGGATTTTCTGAGAGTTCATATGCTCGTGGCTTTATTTTATGAGTGTCTTTTGGATTTGCACCAGAGCGAGTTTTTGTTTGTCTTTCTTGGCAGTATTGTAAAAATCTATTGCCATTGTCATCTGTCTTTAAGGTTATGTCTCCCCATTTAACATTTTGCATTTCAGTATTTCCTCTAACTCCAAAGTACATGCTGATTGTTAGCCACATTGTGTTTAGGAGTGATTCTGGTGAGTCGGGTCCAAGGAGTCCTTCAGCATATAGGGTTTCTATGACCTTGTCTGTGAGTTCATCAGCTGCCATCGGTTTAGAACCCTTGCCTTCATTTTTGAGTTTTTTTGGTCTACTCTGTAAGACTTGCCTGGCTTTTTTGAATATAGGGGAAGTGGAGAGAGAGTGAGCATAATTTTTGTTTTTTAAGTAACGCTCTAAACTTTGGAAAGTCGAACGCAGCGTTAGTGGTTCATATAGGGTACCATCTTTTTTTTTACATGACATGAAGCAGTGGCATAAATACTGGTTCATTTCTGTAGGGTCGATTTTATGTAGTGCTCCTTTAGGCCGAAATGTTCTGTGAGGAATCTGGAGAACATGGCAACATCTGCCTGTGTTTTTCTGGCAGTGTTTATATTTTTTCCCTTATCAATGAAGTTTTTGATTTCTTCCATGTTTATGGGGTTTTCGTATACTGTGGTGTCTTTTTGAATGTTTTCAGTTGTTGCAGACATTTTAGTGTTGTCCGTGGCTGCGTCTTGAGGTAATGCTGAAGTAGAAGGTTGACTGGTATCAAGAAGTGGCTCCGTATCATTTTCTAGTTGAGTCATTATCTGGCTTAGTTCAAGGTCAAATTGTGTGTTCTGCGTTGCGAAGTTCATGGCTTAATTTCATTTTTCTTGTATTTTCTTTAGCCTTTAAGAAGAACAAATACAATATGGAACGCAACGGTGGCTTCTGGTTTGATTTTTCTATGAGCTTCTGCGATGGTGCGATTGTTTCAGTTTGGTTTGCGGTGGTATGTTGGCTCAAGAGGACAAGCTTTTTTTGAGCTTGTGCTGGGTATTGTGTTTGTAATGGTGTGTTACTAATTTGTGTTTAAATTAATGAAATTATGTGTGCTGTGTTATTTTTAAAGGATTTGGGCAGGTTGGAGGGAAAAGCAGTTATTTATTTTTTTTTTATGTCTGTCGGAACTGCAAGGCGCCTCGCGCTTTATATGGCTTTGTCATCGCGGTTTGTTATTTCGGGGACATGGAGGAGAAACCAGTGGCTTATTTTAAATGTTTAAGCAGTGGTGATTTTTTTATTTTACAGTTTTGGAATCAGGATGAGATTGTTGAGTAAGAGGGAGCCAGCGCAATCGGGTAGTGGGCTGCTGTAGAACTGCAAGGTGGGTAGTTGTGTGAACATAGGCAGAGAAATGTAATGTAACGGCGACGTTAAAAAAAAAGATAATACGAAAATGCTTTCTTGCAGTTTCAATGTTTGTAGTTAATAAATGGTTGCTTGGGGGTGCTGGTGTCTGGATGTGTTGCCATGTTTCAGGTGGCATCCAAGGTGAGTGTGTTGGGTGGAAGGGAATCTGGCTTCTCCTTTTTTTCTGTGGCTGTGGGTTTTGAAAGTAGTCTGGCAGGGGTAGTCACGTGATGCAGTCCTCCAGTTAACTGCCTTTCACTGTTGTTCCAGCTCTCTGACCCATTTAAGTTAATATTTCTGCGATTTACCCGATGATTGACAAGTGGATTGAAGCTCTATACCTTCAAGAGAGGTTCGAGTTTAAGCTTCAAAGCTCACATCGCTCAGAAGAGATGCAATCCAAGAAAAATGCTGCAAAACATACGCCGCCAGTCTCACCTGAAAAGGCCTCGAAGAAAACCAGGGCCTCAGGAAGAGAAGATGAGCTGACGTTGGCAGCCTCTGATGTAGACCAACAACCCCTCACCCTGCAGCGCTTTCTCCTTGAGTTCTCCCCTTTCAAAGAAAGCATGGCAGAGATAACATCAGAGCTTAAATTACTTACCAACGCTGTGGAGGATCTGCAGCAGAGATCTTCGGATGCAGATGCCAGAATTAAATTGGTGGAAAGGCGAGCTGACAAAATGGAGCCTGAGATGGTAATGATCCACCAGAAACTCACCAGAATGGAGATGAAGATTGAGGACCTTGAGGGCGCAGTTGCAAAGCTCTAGCGGTCCTCATAGAGTCTCCAGAAGGAGCGAAGGGTTGATATGATCACCTTCATCCAAAGCTGATTGAAAAGATAGCCGGGCCTTCCCCCTTTGGCACAACTTATACCATCGAACGTGCGCATCGGGCCCTTCGTCCCAAGCCACCACCCGGTGCCCCCCCCCGCCTGCTGATCTTCAAATTTCTGAATTTCCTCGAGCGTCAGCATCTGTTTGCCAAAATTAAAGATCTAAAGGAGGTGTGTTGGGAGGACACAAGGATCCGACTTGCGCAGGATCTACCGGCATCAATAAGGCAGAGGAGAACCCAGTTCCATCCCTTGGTCTCCAAGTTAATTGCCGCCAGCGTTAAGTTTCGCATGACCTACCCTGCCAAGCTAGGGGTCATGATATCGGGAGCCTGGGCTACTTTTGAAGATCCGGATGCAGCTGCAAAGGCTCTTGCCAGTCCCTTCCCAGAGTTATTCAGAGGCACCTGAAGCATAAACAGCGGCGGGAGACCTGCTCTCAAGCCTTCAGAGTCGACTTAATTCTTGGGATGTCATATTTGATCTCCTGCAATGGTCCTCCTTCCCCCTTGTTCCAACCCAGCTGTTTTCCACATATAGTATGAGACATTGCAGTGCCTACCTCCCACCTCACCATTTAAAACACCTTTCCATGGCATAAAAGCGATGTTTCCAGAATCTTTTCCCCCTAGAATAGCCCAATACACAGCCCCTCTCCCAGTGATCTTTTCTTGAAGGTGTCTGCTTTCCATGGGCATCACTCTGTTTGTTGCCTTTTGAAGGGCTATGTGGTCATGGATTACAGGTATGCACTTGCCTGTGACACCTTACATCAGTGGCGGTGCTGCCCGGTCTCACTCCAAAAGCGTCTCTGGTCAGATAAGCAAGAGGATTTAGCAACACGCCGCTCTCCCCTTTGGCCCCTCTCAGGACTGATTTCAACTGCCGTGGTCCTCCGTTAGTACGGGGAGTTCCTAAATGCTCACTGTTCAAATGCACCACTTATCAAACAAAACAATTTCTCTTCAGTTGCCCCAATCCTATATCTCATTAGACATACACGGAATCTAGCCAAGTGCATTTTAATCATGTGGGTGATATGGCTTAGCTACACTACCGATGACACTTACCATATCATGCGGATTGGACTTTCTCACTGATTCCCGAGCCCGGTGGATTGATAGCCATCCATTGTATGTTTGTTGGTGACCAGTTCTATTGTCATCATTGGAAATGTTGCTGTTTTATCTTGTTTTCCTTCTTCAGTGGTATCAACGCTCTAATTTTCATGTTTCCGATCATTGTTATGGGGATTGGTGACTACCCAGTTTGCTACATTAGGTTGATGACAACCGCATTGTTCACCAGTTAGTTTGGGCCATGCTAACTTCTTCAGATTGGTACAGTTATTCGATTGCATGAATCCATATTATTCTGACAAACTCTGTATTCATTATAGTTAATAGTGTTAGGTGTTGGGACTTTACTCGGGATACTCTTGGTTATGTGTTCAATGCTTACTGCAACCCCCCCAGTTGGCTACATTGGTATATAGCCAAATATTTCAAGCTGGTGGGGTTGCAGAATGGGTTTGGGGGGCTGGGGGATGGGAGGACATAGCTAGGGGATTTGTTGTTCACTGCCTGTTGCTGTGATGGGAGGGAGGGCTGGGAAGTATCTCTGATGTTATTGTATATAAGCTTAATTCTTTTATTGGGGAATTGTGGGGGGTGGAGGGAAAGGGAGGGGTCACCTGGACCAGGCTCTTTTAGACAAACTCAATAAGGGGATGGCAAGATTTTTCTACTGTTGGGTGGCCCATGATGTTCCTCATATACAGCCCTAATTAAGAATGGGTAGCTTGAATTTCTCTTCATGGAACGTTAAGGGTGTTAGGCCATAAATTAAACAGTACCAGGTATGTAAGCATCTTAGACTCCTGAGATCTGATGTCTCGTTTATACAGTAGTCTCACCTTCTGATCTCAGAGGAACTAAACATGAAGAGGCAGCAGGTGGGACAGGTATTTTCGGCTCAGGGCACAAAACAGAGCTGTGGCATCATGATACTGATAGGTAGAAACATCCCCCTTTGTCTTAAATAAGGTTATCAAAGATACCCATGGGAGATACATTCTAGTCCAGGGAAGAATATTCAATATGGAAATTTTGCTGGGAAGTATTTATGGTCCTAACTCTGACTCCCCGGAGTTTTTTGTAGATCTTACAAATAAGTTAACCCCCTTCGTTAACACCCTGATGATTCTGGGAGGGGACCTCAACATGGTTTCTGATCCTAGTACAGACTGCACAGGACGCAGGCCCAGAGGCTTAACACCAGCTCAAAGGGCTCTTCGGGACCTCTGGGACAAGGTTGGATTATGTGATGTGTGGCGTATATTGCACCCCTCTGAAAGGGGCTTTACATTCACCTCTCCCGTTCATAAGACATCCTCCAGGATTGACTATATATTGATCTCGCATTGTCTGGTCCCTGGAATCATTGATTCCACCATACATCCTGGTCCACCCTCTGACCACTCACTGGTTTCATGTCATCTCTCCCTATCGGATATCCCCAAGAGGAATGGTCGTTGGAAGATTAACAACCAACTTCTAAAAGACCCAGTAATAGTAAAATATATCAATAACCATATTTCCCAATATATATCAGCTAACTCAAATTCCACGGGCAAGCCTGATATCAAATGGGGGGCCCTTAAGGCTTACCTAAGGGGCCTTTTTATTGGGGTGGCCTCAAGGAGGAAGAAATCGAGGGAGCAAGAATTAGTACAACTCCTCAGACAGATTAGGGATATTGAAAAAAATCTGTCCCCCCACACACCAGAACAGACCCTATTAGATTTGACTAAACTCAAAAATACCTATATGGAACATCTCAAAGAGAAAGCTGAATATATGATTCTTAAAATGAAAGCTACATACGCCGACCAGGGGGAGAAGGTGGGCCATCTCCTTGCTGCCTGTGTCAAGCAGCAGGAGTCCACCAGATATATCCCCACAATTCGAGCACACGACAGACCTCTGTTGGTTGACCCCAAAGAAATTACCTCAGAATTCCAGAAATTTTATCAATCTCTATACTTACCAATGGCAAATCCCCCCCCCCAAACACGGTGCTGGATCGTTACTTAAAGGAGCTGCACCTCCTCACACTCAAAGCAGAGCAGTGTGTTGCCCTATGTGCTCCTTTAACGGAGGCAGAGATACTGGGTGTGATAGACAGCCTCCCCAACGATAAATCTCCTGGAGCCGATGGGTTTTCCCCGAACTTCTATAAAGTATTTGCAAAGAATCTCGCTCCATTACTTCTCCCCGTCTTTCAGCAGATCCTAGATGGAAAGAGTATGGATATATCACTTTTCAAAGCAATAATCGTTCTTATTTTAAAACCAGGTAAAGCCCCTAAAAATGTTGCAAGTTATAGGCTGATCTCACTACTCAATCAGGATATCAAGATTCTAAGCAAGCTGCTATCAAATCGACTGAGTGTCGTTATCCCGGACCTGATTGGAACTGAGCAGATCGGCTTCATAGTGGGCAGGCTGGCCAGTGATCACATTAGAACTCTGGATCACACCTTCTCGGTTTCCAGAGATGCTGGGTTCCCTGCGGCTTTGGTCTCTCTGGACGCCGAGAAGGCATTTGATAGAGTCGATTGGAATTTCCTCTTCCGGGCATTTAATGCCTTCAGCATTCCTCGGGAATTTCAGAACTGGAGTCAAGCCCTTTACACTGACCCGACAGCCAGAGTCTTCTGCAATGCGTGCTACCCTGATAGGTTCCCCGTTCTCTCTGGAACAAAACAAGGATGTCTCCTATCCCACTACTCTTTAACATTTATCTCGAACCCCTTATCCGTAGACTAGTGGCTGACCCCAGGATCCAAGGAATATCAGTACAGGACATCAAAATAAAGGTATTGGCCTACACTGACGACCTACTCCTCTGCACCTCACATCCCAGAAAAACTATCCCATACCTACTAGAGATTATCAGAGAATATAGCCTATTACCAAATTATAAACTAAATGTAGAGAAAATGGTGGTTTTCCCCTTAACCAAAGAGTGATGAGGAATGAGGTCGAGGCTCTAGGCCTTTTCTGGGAAAGGAAAACAGTGACGTACTTAGGCATCACATTTTCTAGAAGTACCTCCCACATGCACAAACTTAACTTAGACTTCTTATTAAATACCATTGTTCAAGATCTGAATAGATGGTCCCTTCTTCCTCTAACGATCTGGGGCAGGATCAGCCTCATCAAAATGAATGTCTTCCCACGGCTGCTCTATCCCCTCAACCTCCTTAACATCTGGTTACCTCACTCATGGTTTAAAAGAGTCCACAATATCTTTGCCAACTTTATTTGGGCAGGCAAAGGGCACAGGCTGGCCTTTCACAAACTTGCTTCCCCTAGGCTTAAAGGGGGCTTGCGGGTCCCGCACGTCGGCCTTTATTATTGGGCCTGCCATATAAGTAAGTATCTAAGATGACTCTCCCCTCCTGAACCTGGCCACCCCGACAAGTATATACCCCTATGGGTCCAAATAGAGTCCGCCCAAATCCGCAGTCATAACCTATCTCCGACAGCGTTGCTGTTTGTCCTACCTAAGAGCCTCCCTAAGTCTTGGCTCAGATCACCTATCGCCACATCGGTGAAGGTTCACTCCCAGCTCTGCTCGATTATCAAATATAACCATCATGGAGACTTGGAGCAACCTCTCATGGGAAATCCTAACATTAGACTAGAAGGGAAAACTCTCTCCCCCTCCTGGATCCCACAATTTTGGGAGGTCAAGCTCAGTTATTTTTTGGGCAGGGACAGAACAGAAATGGGCCTCTTCTGCTGATGTTGTAGGAAAGTCATGTTTGCCCACCTCCAACATATTCAAATTATTCCAACTGCGACATATCTTAGTAAGAACGTATGGAGTCCATCCCCCGACACCAGATGTCTCCCCCTTTTGGTTAGAACTGGTTCAATTTGCAGGCCTTCCTCATGCTGTTTCCAAAATATTCAAAACCTCATACAACAAATTATACCCTGGACCCTTCGGACCCAAGGCCTATTGGGAAACTCTCTTACCGGAGACACCCATCAACTGGGAGACACTCTGGCGGGGATGTCATCACTTTATCACTCAGGACAGGCTCTGACTCATCCAGTACCATATTCTGCACAATCAGTATTACACCCCCCAGAAGATAGCCAGGTTTGACAGTAGACAACCAGCTACCTGTCAGCAGTGTGGCCAAGGTGAAGGTAATCTAGTTCATATTTTCTGGCATTTCCCCAAAGTAGCCCCCCTTTGGGGGCAGATCAGGGAGCGGGTGACCCCCTATTAGGTCTGGATGTGATGTTCTTGATTGATACTTGCCTGCTAGGGAATTACTCAGAAATTTCAGTAAATATACGAAAATATCACATCGCCCTTATAGCCATGACAGTTAAAAAGTTAGTACTTAGACATTGGAAGGACAAAGAGACATTGACATACAGTGAATGGTTGATGGAGTTACTACATAGTATCAGAGTGGAGAAGATGATTTTCAGCTTACGAAACAAATTAAGTAAATTCAATAAAATATGGGCCCCATTCCTTGCTCTATATTCTTAACAATTGCCACAACCATAGTAAAATCAGAGCTCTGATAGTCACATCAAGGTATGACACTGAGTAGCCGGGCCTGGGACGGGCGGGGGAATAGGAGGCCGGAAGGGGGTGAAGGGGATATTGGGGAGGGTTGTTTTTTTTTTTGTTTGTTTGTTTTGTTGTATTTCCCAAATGTACATGTCTCCTCCAAGTACACCTGGATTATGTTGTATTGTATACCTGAAAGTCTAATAAAGATTTAATGTAAAAAAAGAAAAAAGAAAGTAGTCCGGCACTGTATGTATAAATGGTCACTGTATATATAAATTTATTTATGCATACAGTGACTAAGATAAATGCATTTATCACACTGAATATATGTCCACCCCTGTTGCATAAATACATATATATATATATATATTGCAAAAAACGTCATTGATGGTTCAGTTATGGTTCTTTCAAAAGCGAAAAAAAAGGCAGAGGGTGGACATTGGGTTTCAACTCCTAACACCCCCACCAGGCATGGGGTGTCTTGTGTTTCGAGACCTAAATCTCACCCCATTTCATTTGTAAGGAAGCTGAGATGGGACAGTATAGAAGAATGGGGTGAGAGTTAGGGCTAGTGACCCCAAGGCACACTCCAATGCCTGGGGGGGTTGGGGGAGTGTTAGGGTTGGAAACCCTAATGCCCAATTTTCCTGCCTTTGTCGCTTTAGTAGGAACCCTAACTGATCCTTCAATGAAGTTTTTTGCAATTAATTTCCTTACTTTTTGAGATAGTATAATAGTATCCCAATTTTATGGGTGTTTTCTTGGGGTGGTATTTTTGCTCCAAATTTTCAACATGGGCTTTTTGGGACCCACCTCATGAACAGTGGCAATGTCATTTCATTACCCAGTCCAAAAGGTGATTTTTGTGCAGTGCAGTTCCTCACCACAGCTGTGGAAACGCATTTTGGACACGATGTGCGAAATGACAGCTGTACTGTTCATGAACTGGTGTGACAAAATGGCTATGTTGAAAATTTGGAGTGAAAATATAATAAATTGGTGGGAGATCATATGAGGGATCCACCAAGATGGCCGCTTAAGACTTTACCTCCTGCCCAATGCCGAAAAAGCTGCTCTCAGAAATTGATTTCTGCACTTGCTGCCACAAATTTTGACCACCGTTGCCGTTACAAGAAGTGCTGCTCTGCCACAAATGCTCACTTTCAGGACTCCAGACGACGCACAAAAAAGGAAAAAAGCGATCGACGAAAGTCCACTGGACCCAACCCTCCCGCCTTCTAAAATGGCCGCATCAGCCGATTAGGAGATTCTGGGGCCACAAAACCAAGGGCCATACCCTACAAACATCCTGATGGAATGCATGACTGCAAATATTGAAGTAATCCATCAAACAGTGATGGACTCTCAATCATCAATCACCCACCTCGCTGCCTGGGTGCTTACAACGTAGACTGAAGTGGAGCACTTGGAGGAACGAGACCAGAAGACCATGAGGCAGGTGACAGCCACAGAGCAACAGATCAAATGGCTCCTCAACAAGGTAGAGGATCTGGAAGGTAGGGGATGAAGGAAAAATCTAAGACTGATAGGCTTAAAGGAGAAAGAGGAAGAGGAAGGGACCGATCCGGTGGGTTACCTGTGACAGAACTTGCCTCTATGGTTGGGCATTCAGCCCACGAACTTTGATTTTCAAATTGACAGGGCCCATCTGATCAGGGTCTCCCACCTAGCTCAGGCAGCTGACAAACCCCGGCCATTGATTTTCAAACTCCTCAGGTTCCAAGACAAGGAACTTATACTCAGGAAAGCCAGGGAACTGTAGGAGATTATGGTTGGGGGAAATAGAATATTCTTCTACCAGGACTATCCCTGGGCTGTCTTTGACAAGAGACAGAAGTTTGATAAGATAAAGGTAGGCCTTAAAAACAGGGGGCTCACCTACTCATTGCTATACCCAGCCATACTCTCTGTTTGGCTGGATGGCAAACAGTACCAATTTCATATGCCAGAGTAAGCAGATCAGTTCCTCGAATGCATGCTGGGACCCTCCAAGCAAGTATCCCCCTCGAATGAGCAGTCTTCCCCCACTAGAGCCACTCATGGTGGGACAGGCATAGAAACCTGAAGTGGCATGAACAGCCACCGGCATTGCCATGCAGCTCCCTATCTGACCTAACAACAGCATTCCTGTTTCTGCTCACCCAAGTTCAATACCCCCCTACATTTCAGCCAGTCCTCGAGTTAATGCAGAATGTTATCATGCTTTGTCTCTGTTGCAACATATATATGTTGCACTCACATGCCCCCAGAAGAGCTGGGTAGCTTGGGAGGGGCACCATACAATTTGCTTCTCCGGGCTCTCAACCAGCAGTTGCTGGACTACAGGGCTCCCAGACCACCAGAGGGGCCTGTGCCCCTGTCAGCAGGCAGAGTTCTCCTGAATCATCTGGCTGTTCCCCAAGCACTGGACAGCATGAGGGCACCAACATACAATGCCATCCACCACACGGGCACTTAACGGCAACTGGGCTTTGGGAGTGCCCATCACTGGGACATCTTTGGGCCTCAACCATGAGGCAAATTCTTTCTGGCCCTGTCATCTGTCCCCTGGAGTGCCTCAGGCATGGGGAGACCCCCATGCCAGTTTTTCATTACTGGAGAACCTGATAATGGCACTAGACATAGGGGTCTTTGAGACTTGCGTCCGGACATGCAACCCTGCACATTGTCAGGGAGGGGTTATCTGTGAAATTCGTGGTCTTGTTATGGGGCCTTTGTCTTATTCTCTGCTGATTGACTAACGAGGAACACAGAAACGACACCAACCCTGGTGTGCTCTGGGTGGACATTAACATTAATGTCATTGTAATCTGAAGGCATGCAATTATACTGAGGCATTCCCATCTCCCCCCCCCACCGATGGAGCCACAGTGGATGTATAGGAATCTGCCTGATCAGCCTGACGTGGATCCACAACAAGGGGATAATTCTCCCCCCCAAGGCCACATATAACAGCACATAACAAAAGTGATAGTCATCACCCCCATCCATTGCCCTCCCCAACCCCTTCAATCCAGAGAGTGGGAATCTCTGCAGACATTACCCACTCTAGGGGAACGTCCTAACAAACAGTCGAATGGTGAGTGCACATACATGGAGGGCAGCAAAAAAGCAGACAGCAGTTCTGCTTTACCCACTGTCTGGTCTACGTTGAGAGTATCATAGTCTAACAGACTGCCCTTGTTTGCCTTTAGAGAAGATAACTGACGTGCCTTAGTCAGCTGGGGATACTCAGAGATAGTTTCCCTTTTCTTTATATCAATTTTATTTTGATTTTTGGGGTCTTCTAGATATTTTCCATCCCTCCCTCCCAACTTGCAATGGTCCAGTATGCATAATTTTCCAATCCAGTCTCACAGGTATGCTATTGCCATTTGAATAATAAATAGTGTGGTTGTCTAAATTATGCTGAAACTATTATCTTTATCTATACTATACTATACACAGTACTTGATTTTCAGCTCACTAAATTTGGGAGAGGGGATCACAGAGGGGAAGGGAGTAAAGTGGGGGATACTGGTACCCTGTGGGCCTCGCAGTCTTATCTACCTAGGGGAAATCGTGACAACATGGCTCAGCCAGAACTGCTGAAGATGGTATCCTGAAATGTCAATGGACTACACAACCCAGTTAAGAAAAGAAAAATACTGGTAAAACTTAAAGACATGGGCTGTGATGTGGCATTCTTACAGGAGACACACCTCCTGCAGTATGAAATTGCCAAATTGAAGTGTATGTGGGTGGGTGAAGTATTTTCAAGTTGTGCTCCTACAAGATCCAAAGGGGTAGCAATTCTTATCAGAAAAAGGCTGAACTTTGGGGTACAGCAAGAGACTCATGATTCAGACGGTAGGTTTGTGACAGTGGAGGGCACATACCTAGGGGAGCCCCTCCAGCTAGGCTCAGTCTATGCTCCTAATTTCCCAGACTTGAACTTTTCCAGACCTTCCTAGCACACATCCATGGGGACCAACCTAACTCAATCATAGGGGGTGACTTTAACTTGACCCTATCCCCGTACATAGCCCGCTCAGGCCCAGGTTTCAGGGGGCAACACTTGTGGCATATCAGGTGGCCCGGGCATTGCATCAGGCAGGGTTACAAGACATCTGGAGAATGCTGCTCCCCAGAGAGAGGGACTTCATCCATTTTCTCTGCCCCTCACTCCACCTACAGTAGAAGAGACTTGGTATTAGTTTCTCATAAACTGGCAGCCCAGGCCTGGAGCGCAACTCTGGACAATATTCTGGTCTCAGACCATACTCTGGTTAGTGCCACCCTGACATGGGGCAAAGCTACAGGCCCTAGGAACAAATGGAGGCTCAATACCTCCTTTCTGCAAAAGGAGGCATTCCTCTCTTGGATCCAAGGGGAAATTGAGAAATATTATCAATACAACAACACCCCAGACATATCCTATGGCACCTAGTGGGAGGCCATCAAAGCAGTGTTAAGGGGGAAACTCGTTGCCCATGCCTCAGGATTGCATAAGCAAAGAGATAGGCTGACCAGGGAGTGGAAAGGGAATAAAAAAAGCTGATGGCAGAAGCACTTGATGACCCTAGCAAAAAGGAAACCCTACGACCTAGAATTTGGGTACTGTGGAGAGAGAGAGACAGAGGGAGCCCTCCACTGCAAAGTAGAATACCAGCCATATAGGTTGCACCAAACCTACTGGGAAGCAGGAGAACAGCCTGGTAGGCTACTGACACACAGAGTGTACACCCTAGACACCACTAAATACATCCCTCTTATACACTGCACAGAAAGTGAAATGGTCACCTCACCATAGGATATCAATGGCATCTTCCTGGAGTTCTACCAGGGGCTAACATGCCTCAGAGGTTTCCCCCAGTAGACAGCAACTAGACACTTTCTATGACCAGTAGAGCCTGCCACAAATATCTCCCATGCACCTTGAAGCCCTGACCTCCCCTTTTACAACTCAGGTGATACTGGGAGTCATTGCCTCACTGTCGAGGGGCAAATCCCCTGGCCCAGATGGCTACCTGTCATATTTCTATATTCAACTGGGCCACACCCTGTCTCCCCCAAGCTAGCGGCTGTCTTCAATGAGGCAGTAAGGGTCAACAAATTCCCCCCCCACCACTTCCAGGGAGCCTTTATTACTCTTCTACCTAAAATGTGCAAGGATAGTACTCAATGTGATCAATTTCACCCCATATCCCTCCTTAACACAGACATGACAATATTTGCTAAATCCCTGGCCATGAGGATGAGCCCAGTGATGGAGTAGATTATTCACCCTGATCAGGTGGGGTTTGTCCCAGGCCGACTGGGATCCGACATTTCTAGGCAGATATTGGACCGGCTCTGGGAGGCACAACAGATACCAGAACCCCCAGACACCCTATTCCTAGATGCTGAAAAGGCATTTGACAGGGTGGAGTGGACATACTTGTTTGATGCCATAGGCAGATTCGGCTTGTACCTGTACCAAAACCACACTGCTAGGATACTGACCAACTCCACCATATCTGCCCCTTCAGTCTGAAGCGGGGCACCTGCCAGGAATGCCCTCTGTCTCCCTTTCTCTTTCTACTAGCAGTGGCACCTTTGGCTTACAAGATCTGAAACATCCACAGCTTTCCAGGCATAACAGTGGGTGAGGTGTACCACAAGCTGCATCTCTTTGTGGATGATATCACTCTCTTCCTAACAGATTTGCCTAGTTCCCTCTGAACCCTGAATGTACTGATCCAGGAATATTCTTCCATGGGGGTAATAAGCTGAATGCCTCCAAGTCACACATCTTGCCCCTGAATGATGCATGTAACCCAGACTTGGTGGGAGCATACCCTTATCAATGGTCTCTGGGGGGGGGGAGTGATATGTCTGGGGATAAAAGTGTTACCAACAGTTAACAAGACAGTCAAAGCTAACATACAGGTAATGTTTGACAAGCTGGATGGAGATCTGGGCAGGTGGAGCATGCATATCCTATCCATATGGGGCAAGGTGAACCTACTTAAAATGATTATGTTTGCCAAACTCCAATATATCTGATCCAACCTTCCAATTAACCTCCCAGGCTCCTTCTTCATGACACTTAACTCCAAGGTCTTCAGATTCCTCTGGGCAGGGACCAAACCCAAAATTAACTTACCCAAAATTAAGCAGCACTGGGAGAAGGGAGGCTTTGGATTACCTGATATGCAGCTCTTCCACACTTACACAGTCCTCTGTCAGGCAGTCATGTGTTGTACACCTGACCTGGCCACCCCATCCCCAATCTGGGTATCCATTGAACTAGCCCAACCCAAGCAGATCACCCTGGGAGCCCTCACATCCCCTGATTGGCCAAAGAACAAACAAGCCTCACCCTGCATGAAATATACTAAGCAGGAGTGGAAGAAATTTCTCAAAAATCTGCACTGGTCCTCCACTAGCTCAAGGTTCCAACCTGTGTGGGGTAACCCCACTTTACAGATCGACACTAAAACTATAGACTGGAAACCTTGGAAAGCAGCAGGCATCAACACCCTAGGAGCTCTGTAAACCCCAGAAACAGGGATACTAGTATCTTTTAATCTGTCTGAACTAGGGAGAACCAGACAGGGAAGGGGAAAATTCTCTTTTGGCAATACTTCCAGCTCCAAGACTTACTCAGGACCTCTGTTTCTACCACACATAGACTACCATGCAGTCCCCGGGACGGATGGCTGGGGGGCTTACTTTCCCCCCAACACCTGACCAGCAAACTGATGAAACTCCTTACAAAAGCAAGCCCATCGTCACTGTGACAGACACTAAAGAGAAGTGGGAGGTGGAGCCGGGGACACATATTCCCCAGAGGGACTGAGAATCTGTCTGGACAAGAGCCTACAAAGCAAACAGGGAAATGCAGGCAAAGATCTTACAATTCAAGATCCTACACAGAGCATACAAGGCACCCCTGTCTCTCTACAGGAAGGGCCTACTAGAACATAGTAACTGCTGGAGATGCTCCTCCCACCAGGTCTCACTCACCCATATCCTCTGGTCTTGCCCAACACTGGAACACTACTGGAAATGGGTGTGGATCACATGTGCTCAATTAGTGCCAATCTCCCAGTCCAGAGATCTGATACTGGGTCTTTTGGGACTCTCCACCCAGCAGCTACCCCTTCACCTGATCAGCTCAGCCCAGTCTCTTTAGCTGAATGGGGCCCTAGCAGCAGCCAAACAAGTCATCTTCAGGCACTGGAGGGACCCCCAACTGCCCACAAGCCAAGAATGGGAGACATTCCTGACTCTAACAGCACAATGTGAAAAGACTGCACACACAGTCATTGGTAAGCTCCCACTGTATGAACAGATCTGGACACCATATTTGGAATCAGTGGACCCAGAAGGCACTATCATGTACCCCCATAGGTGAAATCCAAGGGGTGGGAGAAAGAGTAACACACACCAGTAGTATAATGCATACTAGGGCCCCATAGGCACACAGTGACAGAATGGCCAGGAGCTGACTGAGCACCACCTAGCCAGCAGAACCACAACCCAAAAACTTGAAAAGAATTCATGGTATTACCATGCAACCTGTGACTCGGTCTTTACACATAACACCCCCACCCCACCCTTCACCTATCTCCCCTTAAAAAATTCCCTAAAACCTTAAACCTTCAATACCTCAGAATTTCAGATTAGTGAACAACTTTAGAGTAGAATAGAGTAGACTCTCTCCAGTGATTCGATCTCATGAAAGACATAGGTAATGCAATTTAGGAATCCGCTATTCTGGACATAACCTGTACCCCTGTCCTAAAGAAAGACCTTTACTGGATTCTCAACCGGACCTTGCTATAATAAGCAATCACTAATCTTTCCCCATGACCAGGGCAATATTCATGATCCTGTCAGAGCTGCCACCCTAGGTCATGACCTGAGTCCTGGTCAGAGAATGACATATTCATGTATCATTAATCTGATTATTTTACTAACTGTGTAGAGATGATCAGAGATTTGAAATATTGCAGGTATCGTGCGGAACGCCCACATATACATTGGCCTGGGGTGACAAGGACCATTATTACCACACTCCATCCTGATTAAAATGTGCATGTGACACTTCTAGATGATAAATCTATGATGCTGATAAATATACCACATAATGACAGACAATGTACCTTTTGTAAACTCTGTACAATTGGTACCTTCTGTAAGTTTTGTATAACATGTTGGTTGCCTTCAACTGTCTGTAAAGTTGAAAAATTCAATAAAAACTTTTATGGTAAAAAAAGTAAATATAATAAATGGGCAAAGTTATGCACGTGCATAGAAAAAGTTCAATGACCTCACGTAACTTGGGCATTTTTTGGTATTTTTGCACCAAATTTTCAACATGTGCTTTTTTGGATCCCACCTCATCAACACTGGTACTGTCTTTCTGTTACTCAGTCCCAAAAGATGATTCCACACAGTGATGATGAAATCACCTTTTGGGACTGAGTAATGAAATGACAGTGCCAGTGTTCATGTGGAGGGGTCCCAAGAAGCCCATGTTGAAAATTTGATGCAAAAATACCTAAAAATGGCCGAGATATCAAAATAAGTTAAAACAACCATTGACAGTCACTACACAGTACTTACCTTGATAATTCAGTTCATGGTTCGGCTTTGAAGAGTGCAGATGTGTCCTGCGCCACAGAAGATCACAGCCACCGACCTCTTGAAGTAAGTATATGGTTCGGGGGTGTGCGGGGAGGTAGGTGCTCAGTGAGAGGGTCAGAATAGCGGGTGGGAGTCAGCAGGATGACGAGGTACTGTTTTCTTTGTTGCAGGTTTAAAAATAAAATGAAAGATACTGTAGGACCGTTTTCTTTTTTGCAGGTAAGATAGGCATTTCTGGGCACTGAGAGTGGGCTCCCCAGTGTCCGAGGGAGAATAAAATATTAAAATTATTTGGGGACACTGGAAGTGGGCTCCCCAGTGTCCCAGACTGCTTGGGAGGGATGAAACAGAATCACAGTGCGATCCTACTTCAATGGTGGATCGGGATGGGAGGGGGGATCCCCTATGCTATGGAAACAGGATGTCTGTCTATCTAGCTGCTAGCTAACGTATTCTAAAAATCACCCATTATACTGTTAGAAAATATGCAGGAACAATGTATTTAGACATCTAAAAACTTTCTTTATCTTTATTTCTGTTGCTTTTGTTCCCACCACCACTGCACACCCTTCATCACATTGCTCTAGATCCAGTAACATAGTACCACTATCCTTTCAGTTATTTGATTCATTTTACCATTTTTTAAATATGCACACTAAATTCATTTGAGTGTATTGCATTTGACAATATGCAGTAACAATTTTGTTACTGTGTGACATCTGTAACTATACAGGAATCACTGTTTATGAAAGGATTAACATGCCTCTATGACACACAATCCTGGTCCAAACGCCTGCATCGATGCAAAAATCTCACCCTTCACACACCAACAGGGGTCAGAGGTGTGCCTTGGGGTCATCAGCCCTAACATTTACCCCATTCCATAAGTAAATAAGCTGAGATGGGTACAGTATAGGAGACTGAGGTGAGCATTAGGGCTGATAACCCCAAGGCACACCCCCGACACCTGTTGGTGTGTCCACGGTGGGGTTGAGGTGTTAGGGCTGAAATTCCCAGCACCACATTTCCCTACTTTTGTTGCTTTAACCCTACCTAGAGCATTATCAAAGTTTTTTGCAATTTATTTCCTAACTTTTTAACATTGTATAATTGTATCCTTATTTGCCTGTGGGAGAGCATGGCCCTCTGGACCCTGCACTTTCATTTATTGGACAACAGTGAACAAATTGTCAGCATAGCCATTATATTACCCCAACTTCTATACCTGGTACAGAAAAATTTCAAATCCCCACCAAAGCGTAATTCTACGCAACGCCATTCTTTACCACAGGTGTGAAAACATGTTTTGACCAGGATTTGTAAAATGACTGCTGTGACACACATGAGATGGGGTAATAATAAAGCTATGTTGAAAATCCTGGGCCAAAATATTGAAAGTTTCCAAAGTTACGAACGTGTGCAGTGAAATTGCAACAAATGGTCATAACTTTGTCCTTTTTGCATATTTTGACCCCACATTTTCAACATAGCCTTCATATGACCACACCTCATGAACAATATGACTCATTACTTAGATCTCACTTGAAACATGAATTCACCAAGCAACTGCAAAATCACCTTTTGGGTGGGAGTTGCATAGCAGCACTCATATTGTTCATGAGGTGGGGTCCCCAAATGGCTATGTTGAAAATTTGGTGTCAAAATGTCAAAAAATGGCTGAGTTATGAATAAAAGTTGAAACCCTCATTGAGCTACATTGAACGCAGTTACCTTAGTTTCTCATATTACAGTCGCCAGGTCCAGCAGCAAGACATGTCTTTGATCGGAGAGTGGGACTTGAAGCTGGGACCTGTTCAGGTGAGTGAGGGTGTGTGGGGGTGTACTGGGGAGTGTGGGGTGGTGGGTGCTGAGTGGGAGTTGTGGGTGGGGAGGGGGTCAGATCCATGAGGGACTTTTTTTGTATAACTTTCCCAAAAAAAAACATTGAGAACCATTTCTGTTTTTTCAGAGATCTGCCTGAAATGGGACGGTGGGGGTGCCACTAGACACCAGGAAACACACTCTGAATTAGGAGATGGCAATCGGAGGGTGAGGGGTGCCACAGACACCAGGGATTAACATGAAAGAAACAGGGATGGCGGTTGGGGGAAAGGGGTGCCACTAAACACCAGGGAATCAAACATAATGGGATGGTGATTGGAGAGTGGGGGAATGCCACTAGACACCAGGAAATAAAAAGGTAAGCTGTAGTACATGAGTTGGACAGTGCTCTCGTACACTTGCTTACACAGGACACTTAACAGTCTAAATCAAGTCTCATAAGGCATTATGCAATTTCCAGAAAAGAAAAGCACCCCGAGATACAGCCCAGAAAAAATATCAAACCAATCTGAGAACCCGGTCTGGATATTTGATTCTGTTTGAGAGCTGATTTTAAGCAACAATTTTTCACTTCTCAGTGCCTTTTGAGGCACCATAACTACTGAAAGAATCCTCTCCAGTGTTACCCATTACATGTGGTGTCTGTCATTTTACTACTGCTCCACCTGGGCGAGATCATCCCACTCTTTACACCAGTATAAAAAAACAGAAATTAATATTATTTTACGGATTCTCCTTCAACAGTACACTTCATAAGGCAATAAAGAGGAAAAATAATAAAGCACTGAAAATTCATTTACTGTGTGACATCAGTTTCTGAAAAAATTTGGAGCGGACCCACAACCAACTAGTTATCCATAACAGTGTTAATGAATTCCAATGCATTTACAACAAGGAATTTGCCATTTCCCACAGACACTGCATTCTGTATTGGTCTATGCTTCACCTGACTCTCCTGACACATACTGTAGCTCTGTCCAACCTGCTGTCTTCAGACTCTGATACACCAGCATCAATCATTTTTTTTTTAACGTCTTGCTGCTCCATGTAGCCATCGTATTTCATCTGATCTGGTAGGGGGAGGCTTCCTTCGGAAAACTACAGTGTTCAGAGAATTTTTAATGCTCCAAACAGAAAAAGCATTTAATATTTAAAGTGCATATTTACATGTTACCCTGAACAGTATTCAGTTCTGCATCAATTTAAGAGATTTTGAGCAGGGACACTGCATTAATGTGATTGAGAAAGGTCACATTCAATTTTTCAGATTGGAAAAAAATGGTATTGTCACTGGTGTCTGCAAAGTCAAAATACGTTTTCCCTGGTGTTTTGTTTTGTTGACTTTATTTAACAATTTTTATGTTCGCTTGCGCACATGCACAAGGAACATTTTGGGAGAGTAGCACACTTTGGAGGTGTGCCTCTCCCTTTCAATCCACTGCTCTGTTGAGCAGGCGTGGCGGTCCTGCACCAATGGGTGCGGGGCTGTGTCGACAGCAGTGATGCTTGCTTCCAAAGAAACCACCGCTGTCATACAGAACTACCGATCCACACTGCCCCCCGCATCCACTGCCCCCGTCACGCGCACCCCAAAATCTTTTGCTGCCATGCTGGGGAGCCCACCTAGCATGGCAAATGTCCTGGTTGTCTGCCGACGGGGTGCCCAATCCCCGTCGGCTCCCTCAGCCCCCAGCCATGCTCTTCTGCCATGCTGAGAGCCCACCCAGTGTGGCAAATGTCCCACATTGTCTGTTTTTTTACCTGTAAATTGAAAACGGTCCCACGGCGCTTCTCCCAGTCCCCTCCCACAACCTGCACCCACCACTGTGCACCCAGCCTCCCCACACCCCTCACCCCATACTTACCTCTGGAGCTCTGTGACGATCTTGTGGACTGGAACACGTCTGCACTCTTCAAAGCCGACCGTGAACTGAGGAAATGCTGGTAAGCTGTATGGGCTAGATAGGGGTTTTCAACTTTGTGCATATCTCAGGCATTTTGGAATTTTTGCACCAAATTTTCAACGTGGGGTTTTGGGACCCTTCTCATGAATGATGTCACTGTCATGGCGTTATTCAGGCCCGAAGGGTGATTTCGCAGTCACTGCACGGTCACTGCGCGAAATCACCGGGGCCCGAAGACAGCATGACAGTGACATCATTCATGAGAAGGGGTCCCAAAAACCCCATGTTGAAAATTTGGTGCAAAAATTCCAAAAAATGACTGTTTTACGAGCGTGCATTGCGCAGTTCCTACGCAGGCTCGTAAGTTTGTGAAATTTCAATATTGTCACTCCAGATTTTCAACATTGCCATTTTACCACACCTCCTTATGAGCAGTATAGCTGTCATTTTTCACATCCTGCCCAAAATGTGTTTCCGTCCATGTAGCGCACAATGTTGCCGTCGGTGTGCGAAATCAATGTATGGGATGCATTAAGAAAATCACGGTGACACTGTTCATTAGTAGAGGTCTTAAAATGGCTATGTTGAAAATTTGGTGAAAAAATTTCTAAAAATGACTTTTACGAGCGTGCGTTGCGCAGTTCCTATGCACGCTCGTATGTTTGCGAATTTTCAATATTTTCACTCCAGATTTTCAACATTGCCATTTTACCACACCTCCTCATGAGCAGTACAGCTGTCATTTTTCATATCCTGCCCAAAACATGTTTCCGCCCATGTAGCGCACAATGGTGCACTCGGTGTGCGAACTCAATGTATGGGACACATTAAGAAAATTACAGTCACACTGGTCATGAGCAGAGGTCTTAAAATGGCTGTGTTGAAAATATGGTGAAAAAATTCCTAAAAATTACTGTTTTACGAGTGTTCATTGCGCAGCTCCTATGCACACTCGTAAGTTCGCGAATTTTCAATATTTTCACTCCACATTTTCAACACTGCCATTTTACCACACCTCCTTATGAGCAGTACAGCTGTCATTTTTCACATCCTGCTCAAAATGTGTTTCCACCCATGTAGTGCACAATGGCGCAGTCAGTGTGCAAAATCAATGTATGGGACACAGTAAGAAAATCACAGTGACACTGATCATGAGCAGAGGTTTTAAAATGCCAATGTTGAAAATTTGGTGACAAAATTCCTAACAATGACTGTTTTACGAGTGTGCATTGCACAGTTCCCATGCACGCTCGTAGGTTTGCGAATTTTCAATATTTCCACTCCAGACTTTCAACATTGCCATTTTACCACACTTTCTTATGAGCAGTACAGCTGTCATTTTTCACATCCTGCCCAAAACGTGTTTCCGCCTATGTAGTGCACAATGGGGGTAACAAAAAGGTCATGCTGAAAATTTATTGTGCAAATACCAGCAATCGCACAGGGCATTAGGGTAAAGCACCATACGTGCCAAACACCATTGCAAATACCTGCAAGCGAACATTCAGCATTGACAAATGCTTGTCTTACTCTGCTAGTGCACATTTAGCAATTTTGTCCTCTGTTGTTGTAGATCTATACATGTACCTTTTAAGTTATTCTAATAGCTACAAGGTGTGATGGCATCAGGAGCACTATGGCCTCCATCACTCAGGTGTGATGGCATCAACACTAAGGCACCAATCCCTCAGGTATGAGAACAGCAGCAGCAGCAGCACTATAGCCCCTCATCTCTCAGGTGTGATAGCAGCAGCACTATGGCCCCCATCCCTGAGGTGTGACAGCAGCAGCAGCACTAAGGCCCCTCATCTCTCAGGTGTGATAGCAACAGCACAATGGCCACCATCCCTGAGGTGTGACAGCAGCAGCAAAAGCACTATGGCCCCTATGTCTCAGGTGTGACAGTAGCAGCAACAGCACTATGGCCCTCCCATCCCTCAATTGTGATGTCAGCAGCACTATGGCCCCTATCCCTCAATTCTGGTGGCAGCAGTAACAGCACTACAGCCCCCATCCCTCAGGTGTGACAGTAGCAGCAACAGCACTACGGCCTCCATCCATCAGGTGTGACAGCAACAGCACTATGGCCCCCATGCCTCAGATGTGACAGCAGCAGCAGCAACAGCACTATAGCCCTCATCACTCAGGTGCGATGGCAGCAGAAACAGCACTACTGAGCCCATCCCTCAGATGTGACAGAAGCAGCAACAGCACTGTGGCCCCCATCCCTCAGGTGGATGGCAGCAGCAAGAGCACTATGGCCTTTATCCCTCAGGTGTGATGGCAGCAGCACTATGGCCCCCATCCCTCAGGTGGATGGCAGCAGCAAGAGTGCTATGGCCTTTATCCCTCAGGTGTGATGGTAGCAGCACTATGGCCCCCATCCCTCAGGTGTGACAGCAGCAGCAACAGCACTATGGCCCCCATCCCTCAGGTGTGATGGCAGCAGCAACAGCATTATGGCCCCCATCACTCAGGTGTGACAGCAGCAGCAACAGCACTATGACCCCCATACCTCAGATGTAACAGGAGCAGCAGCTGCACTATAGCCCCAATTTCTCAGGTGTAACGGCAGTAGCAGCTGCACTATAGCCCCAGTTTCTCAGGTGTAACGGCAGTAGCAGCTGCGCTATAGCCCCAGTTTCTCTGGTGTAATGGTAGTAGCAACAGCACTACAGCTCCCATCCCTCAGGTGTGATGGAAGCAGCAACAGCACTGCAGTCCCCATCCCCCAGGTGTGATGGCAGCAACACTATGGCCCCACATCCCTCTGGTGTGATGGCAGCGACACTATGGCTCCACATCCCTCTGGTGTGATGGCAGTGACACTATGGCTCCACATCCCTAAGGTTTGACAGTAGCAGCAGTACTATGGGCCCCCACCACTCACCACCAGTTTGAGTTATCGACATTGCCATCTCCCTACCACCCAATTCTGGGACCACATAGCACCATGGCCTTTATTAAAGTAATGGCAACAAACATATCATGTTTGAAAAACAGTGTTTATAAAGAATAAATTATTACAGTAAAAATGTGGGAAACTGTAATAAAACAAAGCGTGAATTCTAAACTCACTCATGGGCTCATCTCACCTGAAACTAACACAGCCAGCTCCCACCCCTGCAGCAACATAAACAGTCCCTGCACCAACACAACCACTCTGCAAATCTCACCTACATGAAAGTCCCAAGATCCCACCGAAGTGAACCTGGCCAGCATGCCACCTCTAACACAGGTCTACCTGGAATGAACAGTCTCTTTTCCCACCACCAGACAGCCCCTGTAACCACTGCAAGTCCACCCCCATCAACCTGACCAGTGTCACCACCCCCACATTGTGGCCACATACTCTGCTTCCCCACAGAACCTAGCAATGCCAGTTGACCCACCAAACCCAAAAGAACATGACTAGTCTCTCCACATGACCAACATGGCCAAACCATCCCCAGTGTGGAACAGTCAGCTCCCCCCATCCCAGCAACATAGATAGTTACCACTACCAACCAAAAACGTAGCCACTCCCACCCTTCTCCCAAGAAACCCTGTCAGCAGCCCCAACCCACCAACAAGGCCAGCCCCACTGCTCCCACAAAAACTAACAGTGAACCCCCACAACACAGACAGTCCTTAAACCTACAGTGTCAGCCACCAACCCCACCCTACCCAAACAGTCAACCATTGCACTAGCACTGCCAGATTTACCCCCAGCCACTGTCTGCCACCCAACCAACCACCAGCCACTGTCTGCTCCCTCCACTCCACCCCCACTGCTGATATGGTAATCAGTTCCCAAAAGGGGACGTTGAGTCTCTCTCAAGAGAGGATGAAGAAGGAAAGCAGGCAGTACATGGAACATCAGGTGCTCCAACCAAGTAGCACAGTGAGAAGGGGACAAGGGTGCACAGTAGAGAGTGGATTGTCTGTTCCCAAATATTAACCTACAGGAGATAAACCATATACATAGGTGCTAGGTTTGAACAGCACTGTCAATAACAGCACCATCCATAACAGAGCTGTATTAACAGTGCTATCCAAAACAGCAGCAGGAAAAAAATGCAGTCAGTAAAGGCAGCACCTATGGTAACGGTTGTACACCACAACAACGACTGCTACTTCTGACAAACACTAAAATCACAATTTTATTTTTAGGTGGGGGGCTCTGCCACCCACACCCACCATAAGCAAAATATCCAACTCTGAGGGGGAGCAGATCACGGGGAAGAGTTTAAATTTTTGAGGCTGTGGAATTACTGTTTCCACAGCCCTTTAACAAAATATATGTTTAATTCACCGAAGTGAAAAAATTACACACACCGAGTTGGGAGACCAGGATTAGGGCCCTGATCTTCCGCTCTGTGCTTGCCAAGATGCTGCTGCCTCAACTCACTCTGCCACCAGAGCAGCTCA
Organism: Neoceratodus forsteri; assembly: GCA_016271365.2. NCBI lineage: Eukaryota > Metazoa > Chordata > Ceratodontiformes > Ceratodontidae > Neoceratodus > Neoceratodus forsteri. The sequence continues at coordinate 794,994,809 of CM028136.1, forward strand.
GCCAGCACCTGTATTTATTTCCCCCACGTCCAGCTTTCCTCATCCAGCTGAATTGCGACAGGGTAGGGGTAGCGGTAATCCCTGAATGCTATTCTACCCCTGTCACTATTCAGCCCTGATGCATTCCTGACCATGTCGTTTTGACTGCGTGGTTTAAGTTACGCTCTTATAATCAGGTAGGTACACACAAGCTTTGTTAAAAACCCCACAGTGCGAACAAAGTCTGAACATAGTAAGAACACATGTCAAAGATCCAAAAAATCTTAAATACAACATCAACAAAAAATATAATTAACAACCACTTAGTGACTTCCAAACTATAAGTCCCAGGCAGCATTGACGTATACAACATGCCATTAAAGTGGGAGGGGGACTACATGTCATAGGGAGGCATCCCTAGATGCAAACTGCATCCTGAAACAAGTGATGCCATCCATAGAGGTAGTGAAAAGATCAGTAAGAACATACTCAAAGGTAGGTCAAAATGAGTGCATTCTTCCTGGGTATTCGATGTGAAGCTAAAAGAATTATGTGAGGAAAGGCAGTAAGACCTTAGGTGAACCCAAAGTGTAAAAATAAATGGAAGAACTTTCCACGTCCAAGACCCTGCAAAACAAAACAAAAAAAAAAGAGAAAAAGGCATCAGACAGGGAGACAAACATAGATTTAGTGCAGGAGGGGGCAGGAAAGAGGGTCTATTACATCTAAACAGTGCTCCATAATTGACCTGGACCCGAGGACAATCTGGGGAGGTGGTGAGGAGGAAAATAATGGTGCAATTCACCATCAGGGTGAAAAGGCTTTCCCCCAGCATAAACTGGGGTTACGGGAAAAAGCATAAAATAAAAGTGCCGCATAGGCAAAAAAAAAAAAAAAACTCCCTCCCAGCCAGCCAGCCAGCAAGTCCTGTGACAACCAAATAAACTATTAATGAAAGAATCTAGACATGAGAAAAGACATGCAAAAAAAAAAAAACAGTTCAGCAAAATGTAGACGGCCTAGTGGCCTGCTGAGGAAGGGACAACCACCCAGATTAACCCCCCATAACACTGGCAAAGGCTAATGGAAATATTGGCTGATGTGAGGGTTTAGTGAGGGAGCATTGCATCCAGCTTCACAAACGTGTGCACAGAATAACCTGGTAGTATCTTGAAATTAGTTAAATAAAAATTACACGATAGCAAAAACATTTCCAGGACTCTGGTTGGTCAGTGTGTGTTTATTACAGTGAGGTTATCTAAACACGACCTCACAGCATTAAGTCCAAACATACAGATGACTGCATACTAGCCTAAATAACAAACCATAGTTTATCTTTCCAAGAGTGCTTAAAGCCTTGCAATTGTAGTACAGAAGCCAAAGCTTAGTTTCATATAAAAACCTTATTTCCCTATATTTCGGGGGGGGGGGGCAATAATTTTTGTCATGGCTAAAACATTTCACAGTTAGGCGGAGAACAAGTGTCAGAACATCTCCTTTATAGTGTGGGAACATCTATTTTATAGTATCAGTTTTACAGTTTTACTTTTAATGAGGAAACACATAGCATATGAATGCGCTGCATCATGGGTATGCAAATACCCAATTGCCTAGTATTGCATAACACACTACAGTGATAAAAGACAATTAATTATTGCATACCCATGATGCAGTGCTTTCACATGGGGAGTGTTTCCTCAAAAAAATTAAATTAAAAAAATAAATGTTTTGTTCTCTCCCTAATAGCCATCTACATGTGCTCATTTGTGTCCCCACAATATTAATAAATAACAGCCATTGTATAATAGCAATAATGCACTCCAGAGTGTGGATTGTGTTGGGATATTCTCATGTCTGGGATGTATGCAGACTTGTGTTCAACCATCCCAGGCATGAGGTTATTCCAGGACAACACACACCCTGTTGTGTATTATTGCTTAAGCAAACAGTAGGATAGGTCATCCAAACAGCAGATGACAGAGTAAAATAACCAGGGAAAATAAAGTCCGAAATGGAAGCCACCACTATACACTGAAAAGCTGAACACTACCATGGTAATAAACCCTGTATGGATGATTCAGAGTAAAAGCATGCAGCAAGGAGAAAACTCAGCCAGGTGGGGGGGAATAACAAGTCCAGTCCCAAACACATACTGTCCAGATCTTAGTACAATATACAGTGAAGCCCATCAGGATAAAGTGCAGCACAGCAGAATTCTGCAGTACAGTTACTGCAGCAAACAATGCAATTTCAATGGAAGTTAATCCCTTTTGTCATGCAGTAAACATGTGACACTGTGTTTCATCCTGGTGGGCTTCACTGTATGTAAGTATGCATGAATAAGGGCATTTCAAAGCTAGCCACCCACCCACCAGTCCTGATGCTGTTCTCCACTATTCCAGTGTGTGTTGAAGAGGGTCCCAGTGCTGGCTGTTACACTACAATCTACGCTTCATCATCTCCCACTGCACACAAAATCAATACTCACAGCAGATAACAGTAAGGGAAACAGAGAAAGTTCGATCCACCTACTCCCTGCAGAAAGTCTGCAACAGGGCTTCAAACTCTGTTAAAGCTTGGTCCACTTGACATTTTCATCCACTTGGATTTCTTGAGTTCTGCCAAGTCCCAGGAGTCCCACTGATTTCTATGCATGTCAGGCACCTCAATACTTCTGACACGGAGTTTGGCAATTGCCTCCTTGGGGGTTGTAAATGTTCTAGAGCTCTTCAGATCAGTGTATACATCTTTTTATCATAATCAACAGCCCTCAACTCGGTTTCCTGTAACATATTGCAGCCTCTTCTATGTGAGTTTGCAACCCCACTCCCCCCGATAGAAATGGAAACCAAATATGTTAAATAAATGAAAAGAAAAGAAATACATGTTTGGCTCTTGCAGGGAGATGGAAGTTACAAGATACAACATGCTGAGGGGATTATCAGCCATGCTACTGTGCCTTTTAAGGCACTATAATCATGGAACTGCTGATAAATAATTCTGTGTCTACTCATGCAGTTCCATGAGCCAATGAGGATTCCATGAATCCATTTGTTTTTCCATGAAAATGGAAAATCTGTGTCCTTGATTTTGAGCACTGAGGTACATTTTCGAGTCATGAAAAGGATCCTTTTTTGTGACTCGTGATACAAAAAAAGATTCTTTACTCGTATCACACAGTCATAAAAAAGGATTCATAAAAGTAATAATAGCAAATTCCCAGGGCATGTCTGGAGCTGTGAAGTGCAGATTACAATTAAGGGGGCCCCAATCAGCTAGTCAGGTGTGTTGGTCTCTCTCCAGGATGTAATTTTTGTGTGTTTTCAAATTTTTTGTGTGTAAAAAAGGGAAAACAAGACGTCGGCTCATGAAAAAGGATTTTATTCTTGCAAAAAAGGAATGGGTCTCACAAGATAGAATCCTTTTTCACAAGATCAAATCCTTGGTCGAACTTTCACCCTCTATCCTGAAAAGTGATATTCCAATTGAAAACAATAGGAAATGAAAAACTGAATGACTTTGCAACAGATTAACATTTTTTCACCAAACAAAGCATGCCTGTTCTGTTACCAAAGCTGTTTCTACCATAAAAAAAATCACACCAAAATTCAACGCCGTCTGTACGCAAGACGATGAAGAGAAAAACCTGCAAAAATTGGCAACTTTATAACTTTTTCAACTGTCCAGATCTCAGAATTTGCACATCCAACTGGAATAAAATTTGCCATATCAAGAGATCTACCCCTTGGGACAGCGTATGCCAAATGTTGTGCAGATCCATCGATCAGTTGCAAAGTTATTAAAATCAAAATTTGAGGTTTAACATTAAACATGCTACTCAACCCTAGCTATAATGGCGCTGTTGCGCCACTATTTCATTACAATTTCAGATAAATACCTTTGAGCCAATGGATCTTTTACAAAAGTTCCACGTCAGTATACAAAGAATAGATGTACACATTGTGTGAGATTAGCAGAAAAGCAGTTGGAATACACATTTCAGTACAGGATATATATGGTCTAAAAGCTACAGGTAGTATAATTAACAGAACAACACAACCAAGCATACATTTAAGAATGATGAGTCACAGCAAACAATATTTACATGAATTAAAGCTGCCAGAAGGGCACTGTCAAAGGGAAAGGTGTAGTGGAAAAACTGAGTTGCTGCCAGTTGTGCCAGGTAGCATAAGAAAGTGGAAAGAGAGAGTGGGCATAGAGGGGTAACTGGGAGGGAGGTAGAAGGAGAGGTGGGTGGGAGGCAAGGATCGGGGAACCTGTGCAACAGTGGTATATATATATATATATATATATATATATATATATTCATGGCAAAAAAACTCTGTTAAATGCATCAGTTAAGGTTGTTCCACAGTGACAAAAGTGAGAAAATTCTATGTTAGGGTTGAAACCCCCCCCTGCACCCTCCACCCCAACCACCCCAACTGGCATCGGGGTGTGTGCTGGGGTCCTCGGTCCTAACTCTCACCTTGCGCCAATGTTTTGTCTTTGAAAATTTTGCCTGGTATCTCCAAAGGGTAGAGGAAAGTCCATGTATACTTCTCATAGTGCTTAAATGAAATTATACAATGGGGTATGAAAATCCTGTATTCTCATTAGTCAAAACATATCACATGACTGTGCTATATCCTGCAATAACCCACAGCTGAGAAATGTAATTTATAAAAAACGTACTTAAACACATCTAAGATATATTTTACACATGGGTCCATTGTATAATTGCAATAAGCCACTTGGAGGACGTGGGTTATCGAGGGATTTACCATGGCTTGCGAGGATTTACCCACTCAGCTGTGCCTCATGGGCAAACCACTCCATCTGACACAAGTGACACCTTTTGCCAATGTTTGAGGCAATCCCAATTATTGAATGCAGGTTGCATCAAAATCAGGATGCTGTGCACTTAAGCCATCTACGAAGTGTGAGGTCCTTGCTGCTTCAGGGCAGTCTGGCACTCTCCTTTCTATCACTAAGCTCTGCCCACTGTAGTACCTAAGTCAGAATCACTACGAGAGTTTAGGTTCTGGGTCCTGCTCTCTGGTAAACACCCCCTTCCCTCTAGTGGCAGGAGGGTGTTGTTACACTTTCTATTGTCTCATGTTGGCTTAAATCATATAAAATCTAATTGTAAGCAAATCCTAAGTACATGTACTAATTTCTCATCTAGAATGGTGCTCATCATACTTGCCAGGCTGGTCGCATCATGAGAGAAGATAAATCCAAAATGGATGGACCAAGGGGTAACTCCTCTACTCATAATCTCATTCAGTACTAAACTCAAATAATTTCAATGCAATGTGTTTTTTTTCAAAGTTGTACATGTAAACTGCCTCTTGCTAATGAGCTGTTGACAACAGATATAGTAAATTTAAACTTTGTATTTGCAAAACATCGCAAAGATCTCCTGACTTCCATTAACTTTACTCAGCAAATTTTATTTGTTTTTTCTTAAATAAAACATATAGTTACCCTCCCTCTCTCCCCCAACCATTATAAAATCCCCACCCCTGCTGAAGTTATTGCATTTTTTAATAAGTCAAGAAAAATTCATCACCATTCACCCTGAATAATATAGTAAATGCCCTTCCCCCACCCTTATAGATTTCCCTTCCCATTCTTCCCCCAGCACAACCCAGTAAGATGAACTGAACCACCCATTCATACCTTTCAACTAACCATGGCTTTCAGACCTTCCATGATTTTGACTAAAACATTTCCGTGATCCCTCCTAAATGTAGCATTGTTGATGCTAAAAGTAAGGATTTGAAGCTTACATTATTGCAGACATTAATACTTCAGTCCAGTTCCCCTTCAGAAAATACTTTTCTCACCAAGCCCCACAATATAACAGGCTTCTTGAGCAGATATTTTCTTTTTGTAAGATGTATCCCTGATTTTAGTCATTTGTCCCAGATTATTTTCAGCACTGTCCCTGATTTGCAAGAAAGGAGGTTGAGAGGTATTCCCCCGTCCTCCCAGCCTCTTAGTCACCCATTCTCTCCCCTTTCTACACACTTACAGAAAAATCAATGATATTGCAGTTTATTTACATATTACCTTTAAACAAAATGCTCATTTATAGCAGTATCCTGATATCAGTATCCCGATCGATCAGTGAATACTTTTGGAAGCGTGTAGTTTTTCTATTAGATGGCAGCCTGCTGAGATGTAGGGAGAGCTGTGCCAGTTAGCTACTGTGGGACAATATATCATTTTGCTATGGGTTGTCAGGGGAAGGAAAGAGAGTGGGAATTGTGGGATGGGTGCCTAAGAGAGTAAGAAGATGGGATTTTGTTCATTTCACTGCTTTGGGCTGGGGGAACATTTGGAGAGTATCCAGTGACTTTGGCAACAGCGACTGGTTGCCCACTGAAAGAACGACTCAATCACGGTGCCTGTCATCGGGGCGACTGGATGAGGGGGGTGCATGAAATAGCAACATCCTGTCACTACATGACTATGTGTGTGGGGGGGGCAAGCATGCCGAGCATGGGGTGAGAGGGGATGGAGGGGTTGTAGGGGGTGGTGCCACAGTGAGCTGCCAAGCTGCTTCCATGGCATAGTGGGTGAGTTCAGGGCCGGGGTGGGAATGGTGCTGGGTTAGGGTCTGGGTGCAGGTACTTTTTGTTGTGCCCAGCCTGAATTTTTATATTTCCCGTGTTTGCACCCCCCCAACATGCACCCCCCTGGAGTTGAGTATCCTTAAGTAGGGGGGTGCAGGGGGTGCAGACCCCACATAAAGCAGAAAATCCCAGATCCCCCATGCCATTTTGCTATGCGTTGGGGAATACATCACCAAAATATTTTTTTGGCAATGTGCCATTGCTCTAATGGCGATCGATCATCAGCAATCACTGTTATCACATAGATCCCATTTGGAGTGAATAGTGATGAATTTTACCTGTCTAATGGAAACTCTGCTAACTTCACCAAAGATGAAGGGAACGGTGGTTGATTATCAAGAAGGTGATGGAATAGGGATGTTATTTATTACAGCTGGAGCTAAGGGAGGAGGGTGGAAAAGGTTCTACGTGTTTGGGTGGCTGTTTTCTATTTTAAAAAAATCATGTAGTGGCACGTCACCAATGAATTGCCACTGCACAAAGTCTCTACTTGGGAAAGTTCCCATGTCACCTGTCAAAGAACTAAGCAAAGTGGCACTTCCTGCAAAGCAACTTTTTAAGAAGGAAATTATGTTTTTTGCAAAGCAAAGTTTGCCTACTTTGTCCACCACTACTGTTGACTGGAGATGAGCAAATTCAGGAAAACTTCACTTTGACTAAACTTCATGAGGCTTTCAGCTTCACAAAGCTCTTCATGAACATCATAGCCTGGTGAAGGCCAAATTTCAGCAGACAAAACTACAAGAAGTGTCACTTTACTGTTGATGTGCCACGGAAGTGGCACTTTGCGCAATTTGAGGCCAGGGAAAGTGTTACTTTGCCTGCACAGAACTATGTAAAGTGTTTCAAGGTAAGCAGCATTTCTTTGCTTTTTTTAATAAATCCAACCCCACTGACTTAATGTGATAGTACCCACCCTACCACCTACCTACCACCTAGAACCTTTTTTAAACAATGCCCCCAACACCAAACCTTCCCCTGCTGTGAAGCTTCCTTCCCCCTCTCAAGGCAAAGTTCAGCACAGCTGGTATTCAATCAGCTCATTTGTGTCAATTTTATATAGTGAAGCTCTTCCCCCATCTGCACAGCAAACCGACTTCCACACAACCAGACCCTTATGAGCTGTGGAATTCCCCCTCCCAAATTCCCTCTTGCCCTCACCGCCATCTTTTCCCCAAACACCACAAAATAAATTTTCAACCTGTAACCAAAAAAATATCTAGCATGACAGAGAGATGTCCTCTGTATTACTTATGTACTGGGTTAATTAATGAAATGAATGCTGTCTTTGTCTATAGTAAAACCAATAGGCAAATATGTCATTCAGTTATTCATTCAGTCATTTTCTCACCCAATTCTTACTGAACAGAGAGGATGTCTTTCTGCAGTGTGGGATGGGTTCTGTTCTTCAGGTTCATAAGAGCTTATTTTGGGATGCTTCAGGAGAAGAGAGTATTGGGGCCAGCGTGGGGCTGAGATGGTAAATTCAATAACCCATGCAGTTCTGGTCAGGTGGGTAGAAGTGGGAGGAGTTGGGATTGACGTGTGTGTGTGTGTGTGGGAGGGGATTTTACTATATAAATTAAAACAGATGATTATTTTGTAAATAAAGTCCCCTAATCTATAGCCCTCCTGGGCACCATCTAGATAGATTCCACCCAGACAGAAAGGCTTATTTTTCTTTCTTTGAATATACATGCCCTCTCAATCTTCTTTTAGCCCCATGCTAACATAAAAACTATATTTGCTGTGCTGAGGTAGATTTCATAGGTCAAGAAAGCTACTGTATGTGAAGCACAAATAGGTAATTTCCTCCAACTAAACATTTAGCTGTTTCCTTACATTTTCTTCAGATTTGTCTCAATAAGCCCACAGCATCTGCTCCTGCTCAGAGGCCTCCATGATGTGGTAGCGAGTGCCTGCTCATGACCTCAGGGTAACATTCATTCTAGGACCAGGTGATGTGGCATGCTGGGTTTCAGCTTTGGCCTTCTCAGCCCCACCCTCACTGTGACATGTTCATCACAACTTTGTTAAGTGAGAAGCAGTTTTCACTGTTAGAAACTGCTTTCCTCTCTGATAAGAACTGACAAAAATTAAAGTGTTTTTCCTGCCTGGATCCAACAAAATCTGGCAAAAAACCAAAATGTTTTGGCTTTACCAGTAGCCAAAGAAAACCTTCACATCTCTAATTACATTACATAGAGCAAGCAAAGCTGGATGATGAAATCCACTGAAAACAAAAAAAACATACTTTTCAAGAAGTAGTTCAACCAGACGTTTTGTACAGCTACAGGGGCACATTCCCCTAGAGCTGGCACTGTCTGGGAAAAAGATAATGCTGATTAATTAAAATAAATTCATCACGGTAGCTGTTCCTTGTCTCTTTTTATTTGATAAACCACCCCATTGCAAACCATCTGTCTCATTCTGATTCCCTTGAAATGGCCTGTGTTTAAGTGAGCATTTCAAATGTGGAACTGGAATTAAAAAGAAAACATGAGAGAAAGGGTCAGCAGAATAAACTGAATAATTCTGAATATGGCAGAGACCTATAACGGCAGACAAAATACGAGCTATAATCCTAATTTAGGCCCCTATTCTTTAATCACAGTAATTATAAGACATCTGCTGTTAGCACAGATTTGCCATTAGGTAACCTTAATTACCCTGTATTATTTCCTGGCACTCCCAGAAATATGTCCCATTATAAATAATCCATTCAATGCTGTGCCCCGTGATTAACTTCATTCAACATTCAAGATAACACGAGTGAACAGATGACCCTGAACAATTATTATCCACTCAATGGACAGAATTTGCTTAATACATTTTAGGAGTGCTCCAGTGACTTTTTTTTTTTAAATACAATACGTAATCAAATGCAGAAATATAAATGAAAGAACACTGGAGAACAAGCTAAGGCATATGCTACAGCTTCTAGATACATTTCCCATGAAGATGGTGTTGGCTGAATTTGACTTGTGTTGCTTAAATGTGTAGTTCAAGTAGTAATTCTAAATGATAGGCTATGCAGTGTGGGTGTAAGTGGAGGACTTGAGAAGAGCATCTGTAACCAAACTGACTGTTAAAAAGAAACCTGTTTTTTTCAGGTTCTATTTATATAAAACAGGCAGTTAGAATGTCATGCTCACAGCATCAAAGGTAACATTTTAAAGTAAAACAAAGAAGCTACACTTAACCATTCTAATGACAAATTTCTATGGTGCATCTGTACTTATTTTTTGTGATTTTTCCATCTGTAAGTGGCTCCTACCATCTCGTGCTGTGGAAAACCTGACCTCATAATCCCTGATGCCATGTTAGAACATAGAAAGGACAATGATGTCATGGAATAGAAGATAATCACATTGCTACAAATTTGCTACCAAGGCTGGGCTCAACATTTCAGAAAAGAACACAGATGTAAATAATTTATCTTGCAAGAAAATTAAAATAAAAGCCATGTTTGTTTCTACAGTGTCATTTTTTTCTCTAAAACATGGGTTACAGAGTATAAGTGGGAACACTGCTAAAGTGCTTCATGAACAGATCCTGTAGCTTTGTGATGCTGTATACAATGTAGCTGCAAATTACTTAAGGCAAGCTATACACCACCCTGCTTGTAAGTGTATGTGTGGGGGAGGGTACATCTGTGACTGCTGTAAGTTGGCCACATCTCTGAAGAGGAATGTTGTCAGTCTGAAATAGCAACTGACTGTGCCACGTGGGCAGGGAGAAGAGGGTTGGCAGATGAGGGGAAAATTGGAGTGGGGGGGGATAGAGGTTAGCATCCAGAAACAGTGTGTGGGAAGCACATCTGGTGTGCCAGCATGGCTGTGTGATGCACACTATCCCATCTATGGAGGGGGGGGCTACATCTCCAGCCACTATGGGGTGGTTGATGCTTAAGTGGTAAATTACCAGGCTGAAGTGGCAGTTGGAAGCACCACTGGTTACACAGAGGTGAGCAGCAGCTGAAGAGGATGGGCAGAGAGGAGATTATGGATCTTGCACTAGGTCTGGAGGGAAATGGTTTGCATTCACAGTTAGGATAGGGAAAAGCATGCACGGGACTGTGATCTTTAGTGGTAGGGATGGAGGATGAATCTGAGAAGAGAAGGGTGATTTCAGGCAGGGTCATAAGGGAGCACCTTTGCCAGTGGACACCAGCAACAGGTATCAGCTTCTGGCTGGCCAGGTTAAGGGGGTCCAAGATGCTATTGGGGCTGGTGGTGGAGACCTGGCACAAGGGCACCTAACCTTCCATCTTCTTAATCTGCCAAGCAGGAGGGAAGCAAGACTGGAAAGAGGGGCAGAAAGGTAGTAAGCATTGGGGACTGTTTTGGTTAAGCATTGGGGGAGACTGAGTGACAGTGTTGGCCCAAGACTGCAGCTTGACTGGTGCAGTTTGATTTCCTGGAGCACAGAACTGGCCAGGGTCAAAGAATGCAGCTGAAGAGAGAGCCACACCATCAACAATCCACAATGGGATAAGAAATATAATAATCAAAATTTCAGAATATAAGGGGATATCCATTATCTTTTCCTATATCCTCACAGTTCTTGGGGCTAGTGAGGAGTAGCAGTGAACCATTAGTCAGACTAATGCTTGACTAAGGGTCAAGAAAAAAGGGAGTTGTTTTTTTTTAACCAAATGGAGGGCCTTCTAAGGTAAGGGATGCCTTTACCCCCACAATGGGCATCCCATGTGTCCAAATCGTATGAGAGTACTGCCCAGGAGAATGGACAGGGAAGTTAGTGGTGATTTAAAAGTATAGTGGTTGGGTTGGGTATAGGTGATTAATATGGGCAAATGGCAGATGCAAGGGATCATTGAGGTATGAACAGCAGAGCAGTTGAGCATAAGGGAAATAGACCCCCTTGGAGGTCAAGGAAGAATGGAGGGACAACAATACTTACTTACATGCAGGCAAATATGAGGAGCAGACAGCAAAATGGGTATACATAAGGGCCTAATACACTTTGAAGATGAGGACTTAGTGGCCCTAATGGAGACCAGTTGTGGAGAAGAAAATGAATGGGACTTCAGGATAGTGGGATACAGACTATTCTAAAAGGGATAGGCCTGAAGAAAGGAGGTGAGGTGATTATGTTTTTAAGAGACATCACTGTGGAATCTAATGAGTACATCCTGGGGGCAAACAGTGTTACAAAGTCCACCTGAGTTGAGATAGTCAAAAAGAAGAGTAAAGGATTAATCTTGGGGGTGTGCTATAGGCCCCCAATCAGCTCATATGAACATACGAACATACAAGATTTTCCAGCAGATAAAGGCCTAGAGGTCTATGAAGTCTGCTCGAATGTGCAGCTAGCACCCCTTATTCTGCAGCTGCCGCTCCCTTCCACCCTTCCACTTCATTAACCCTCCCCCTTGTCCTGTCCCTTCCCCTTTTGATGCAGTCCACTGTTCTACTGGATACCACTTCTGCAGGTAACGCATTCCACCCAGCCACCACCCTCTCTGTAAAAAAGTGTCTCCTCATCTCCCTCCTGAACCTTCCTCCCTCCAGTCTCATATCATGGTCCCTGGTGTCCCTCCCCTCCCTTACTTTGAACAGCCCCTCTGTACCTGTCTTGTTTATTCCTTTCATGTACTTAAAGGTTTCAATCATGTCCCCCCGTCCTTCCTCTCCTCCAGTGAATACATGTTCAACTCCCTCAGCCTCTTCTTGTATGATAAGTCTCCCAGTCCCTTGATCATCTTTGTCACCCTGCGCTGCACCCTCTCGAGTAACTTAATGTCCCTCTTCAGATACGGGTGCCAGCACTGCACACAGTACTCCAGGTGTGGTCTAACTAATGACCTATACAGTGTCAGAATCACTTCCTCCCTCCTCGAGGATATACCCCTTGCAATACAACCCAGCATTTTGTTGGCCTTTACAGCTGCCTTCCTGCATTGTGCCGAGTTGTTCATTGATCCTGTAATGAGCACTCCCAGATCCTTGTCCTCCTCTGTCTGGGCTAGCTGCACTCCCCTTCCCCCCCCGCTGGTAACTCCTCCTTGGGTTCTTCATCCCAAAATGCAGTACCTTGCACTTTTTGGCATTAAACCCCATTGTCAGGTGTCTGACCAGATTTCAAGCTTTGCCAGATCATCCTGCAACCCTTGCCATCCCCCTAGGTCATTCACCACTGCTCCTACCTTGGTATCATCAGCAAACAGACTGATCTTGCACTTGATGTCCCATGATAAGTCTGCAATGAATATCCCAAACAACATTGGTCCCAACACCGAGCCCTGTGGAGCACCGCTCATCACTACCCTTGGGTGTGATAGCTCCCCACCCACCATCACCCTCTGTTGCCTTCCTTGAAGCCAGTTTCCTACCCATCTCACCAGCTTTGCACCCACCCCTGTGCCTACTAACTTACTTCCCAGCCTTCCATGTGACACCGAGTAAAATGTCTTACTGAAGTCCAGACACAGGACATCCACTGCATGGCCCCTGTCCAGTTGTCTAGTTATCAAGTCATAGAACTCCACCAAGTTGGTTTGGCAGGATCTGCCCTGTATGAAGCCATGCTGTCTGCTGTCCTGTAGTCCATTGGTCTCTAGGAGGGCCACCAGCCTCTCCTTCAGGATAGTCTCCAATAGCTTACCCACGATGGATGAGAGGCTCACTGGTCTCTAGTTTCCCGGTTCATCCTTGGGGCCACTCTTGTGGAGGGGCACCACATGAGCCATCCTCCAGTCCTGAGGTACACACCCCGAATGTAGTGAGGCATTAAATAGGCCTGCCAAAGGTCCTGCAAGGACCTCTGCCAGCTCCCTCAGTACCCTGGGGTGGATGCCATCTGGGCCTGGCGCCTTGTCTACCCTCAGTCCCTTCAAACCCTCCTGAACTCTGCCCTCCATGATTTCCTCATCTGTCACCGCTTCCCCCCCATTTCTGCCATTTCTCCCCCCTTGGGTGTCACCCCCTCTCTTCTCTTTAGTAAATACTGAGCAGAAGTACTCATTTAGTGCTTCTGCCTTATTGCACCCTGCTTCCACCCAACCCCCTCCTTCCTAATCCTTACTATGTAGTCCTTACAGCTCCTTTTCTCCCTGATGTACCTAAAGAAGTCCTTCTCTCCCTTCTTAATGCCTTGTGCCAGCCTGAGTTCCGTAGATGCTCTGGCTCCCCTTACTGCCCTTGTCACCTCCTTTGATTCTGTCAAGTACTCCTCCCTGTCCTCCCCTCTCCCTGTTTTTTTGTACTTCCTAAAGGCAGCTCTTTTCCTCCTTACCTTTTCCATGACCTCCTTGCTCAACCAGCTCGGTTTCTTAGTCCTAGCCTTCTTGCTCTGGTCCTTGCAGCAGGTTTTGGTTGCCTCCACTATCCCCAGCTTTATGATCTCCCACCTCTGGTTAGTGTCCATACTAGATTGAATTCTGGCCAGGTACCCTTTTACCACTTCCCCCATCCTCCCAAAGTCGGCCCTCCTGAAGTCCAGCACTCTTGTGCCAGATTCCACTCCTTCCCTGCCCATATCCACTGTGAGCCATACTGAGTGGTGGTCACTCCCTGACAGCGGTTCCTCCACTGTAAGTTCTCTCACAAAGTCCCCAAATGCCAGCACAAGGTCAAGGGTATTCCCTAACCTGGTTGGTTCACTGACCATTTGCAGCAGGAAGCTGTCCTGGAAGGCATCCAGCAGTACCTGCTCCCTTCTGTTCCTGGTTGTTGGGGTACTCCAGTCCACTTCTGGCATGCTGAAGTCCCCCACAATCACCACACTACCCTTCTCGCAGGTCCTCCTGATCTGTCCCGCTAGTTCCCTGTCTAACTCCTCCATCTGCAATGGTGGCCTGTACACCACTCCCATTCTAAGAATCCTATTCTTGGAATCCTGGATTTGCATCCAAAGTGACTCCGCACTACCCTCCTCCCCTTCCTCCCTTACACACTTCAGTCCTTCCTTCAAATATAGTGCCACCCCCCCTTTCCCAGTCACCCTGTCCCTACGAAATAACCTGTACCCTGGTACAGACAGGTCTCAGTCATTGTATTGGGTGGCCCATGTTTCTGTGATGGCTGCAATGTCCACCTCTCCCTCTGCCATGAACACCTGAAACTCTGCAATTTTCCTCCCAAGGCTCCTAGCATTAAGGGTAACCACCTTCCACCCTCCCCCTCCCATCCTGCCCTCCTTTACTAGCATCACCAATAGTACTTGCCATTTGTCCTTTGTCACTGTTATGGGGGTAAGCTCATATGGTTTCCCAACCTGTGGTCTCTGAATATCTCTTGGCCAATTGCCACCCCCCACTCCTAGTTTAAATTCCCAACTTCCTCTATGTACTCCTCCATCCTCTGTTTCAATACTTTCTTTCCTTCCTCACTCAAGTGTAGTCTGTCCTTGGCATAGAGACTACTGTCCTACCAGGTCCCTCCCCCAGCATCCCATACCCTTTAGCACAACACCAGGTTCTTAGCCATCTGTTAAATTCCTCTATTCTCAGCTTTCTTGTTGTGCTTGCCTTGGGCACTGGAAGTATCTCTGAAAAAGTTACTGATCTTCTTGCCTCCTCACATAATTGTGCTAGTTCCTCAAACCTCCTCTGGACTATATCTACTATCTTGTCAGCCAGGTTGTTCATCCCAAGATGTATAATTAAATGAGGCTGGTCCCTACCCCTTCTAGCATATTTCAGAACAGATTGTCCCACCCTTTCCACTGTCATTCCTGGCATGGCCTCCACCCAAATGTGACTATGCCTCTCCACCTTGCTACCCCACCTGACTTCTCTTAGTATTGAGTCCCCAGCACTAAGATTCCACCACTCTTACTCCCTGTTTGCTTCCATTCATCTCCTTCTCTCATTTCCAGCTCCTCTCCTCTTCTTCCTCCTGCACATTTCCCCCTTTTGCCCCGTTGCAATTCTCCCAGCAGAACTTCCCCCCGCTCCGGTTTGGTCCAGGCATTTATCAATTACTCTTCTAATTTCATCATTTCCCTCCTCCACCTTCTTCCTCTCTAGAAGTGCAAAGCTATTTTCTGAAGACCCTTCACAAATGCCCACTCCCTCTCTCTTCATAGTAACCTGTCCTCTCCTTTCCACTTCATGACTTTTGCCACTTCTTCGCCTCCCCTCACAAGTCCCTATCTTCTCCTTCCATTTGTCTTTTGTCTCCTGACCTGGTTTCCCCAGCAATTGTTCTTCCTGGCCTGGGCCCCTTTGTCTCTGCTTCCCTTCTTCTGACCCTCTCCTCACCACTGTTGGCTTAAATCACCCTCCCTCATCTCCCCTTCTTCCTCCCTCCAGTATTGGGCTAAACCCACCCCAATCTGCCTTGCCTGTCTTAACTCCTCCTGCAGACCCTCAATCTTCTTTCTAAGTTTCTCTATGTGGTTACACACTAAACATCCTCCCACACTCCAGGCAATTTTTAGGAAGATTGGTGCACCTCAGTTGTTGCAGCCTACCACCCTACCCATTGCTGTTGTTGCCCACCAGAGACCCCCCACCCTTCCAGATGCAAGATACCAAATACTCCCCCAAGTCTCTCCTCTCCCCCCTCTATCAGTGCAAAACATTCTTTTCTTAATTTCCCTTACCCCCTTTGGTGTACACGTTTAGATAGATTAAGCAACTGCTTTTTATATTCCTATCCTTCCTATCCACACTCAAAAAGAGACTTTAAGTAGCTATTGAACAACCTTCTTCAAACTCCTACTCCTCCTTTCCCCAATGCAATAGCAATGCAAAGAAGTAACAATGAAAACTCCTAGATTTGCAGTTACTTCCCTTCCACTGAGATAATAGTCACCTCTTCACTTGCTGCTGTCCTTCTCCTGGATGTCTGCTTCTGCTATGACAGGTGCATATCCTTTGCCTGTTTGAGGAAGTGATGTCAGAACCCCTGGTATAAAGGAAAAAATGGACCTGGGGTGGGTGGGGTGAGGAGTTGGGGGTGGGACCAGCCCAAGTCTTCGAGAAACAATCAGGTAGCTGAGGCCCCTGGTCAGACCATTAGCACCCCTCCCCCACTCTGCACTAAACTTTGCAGCTAGTGAAGCCAGCAAAAATGAATCACAATTCTACTCAAAGCCCCCCAAATAGTTTTGCTACCAAAAGAAACATGACTTCAATTCAAACAGCTTCACTAACAACACATCAAAATAGGCTTGAAATTAGAAGATATAGATCTCCAATTCAAAGAAACAGCCCCAGTTAAATCACATCAAATAGGTTTTAAATCAGAAGAAATAGGCCTCTACAAATGCAGCCTGTTACACAGTGAAACATCAAACAAATTAGCCCACTTATAGCTACCAAAACAGGTTTCAAAATTCCAACAGCCCCAAACAATACCCTGTTAGCCCCTCAGAAGTAGTAAGAAAGAAAAGAAATAACCTTCTACCAAGTAGAATACACAAAAAACAATGTAAAAACAACAAGAAGAAGCTACTGTACTGTAAAAGATCTGATTCTGTCCCCTTCTAGTTACTTCTGAGAAGCCAAAGCAACTGACATCACACCTGATTCAGCCCTGCCTCCCTAGCTGAGTGAGACCTGGCCAGACCATTAGCTCACTTCCTCCACTCTGCACTAAACTTTGCAACTAGTGAAGCCAGCAAAAATGAATCACAATTCTACTCAAAGCCCCCACAATAGGTTTGCTACCAAAAGAAACATGACTTCAATTCAAACAGCTTCACTAACAACACATCAAAATAGGCTTGAAATTAGAAGATATAGGTTTCTAATTCAAAGAAACAGCCCCAGTTAAATCACACCAAATAGGTTTTAAATCAGAAGAAATAGGCCTCTACAAATGCAGCCTGTTACACTGTGAAACATCAAACAAATAAGCCCACTTATAGCTACCAAAACAGGTTTCAAAATTCCAACAGCCCCAAACAATACCCTTCTAGCCCCTTAGAAGTAGTAAGAAAGAAAAAAAAAAAACCTTCTACCAAGTAGAATCCACAAGAAACAATGTAAAAACAACAAGAAGAAGCTACTGTACTGTAACAGATCTGGTCCTATCCCCTTCTAGTTCCTTCTGAGAAGCCAAAGCCAAAGCTCAATGGAGAATGTTGGCAAGCTAGTTTACTCTATGACAGAAGCCTAATCAACTGCAGTGATGATCTGGGGACTTCAACTTCCTGGCCATAGACTAGTATCTTTAGAGGACTAATGGCAGAACTATGACAGAATTCCTGTTCAGCTGGACGGAGAGCTTCCTAGAGCAACATGTCCAACAGGAGACTAGATTTGAGGTCCCCAATGACCTCGTATTCAGCAATGTCAATTGGGTCATCTCTAGTTTAAAAGTCAAATAGCCAGTGTGAGGCAGTGAGCATAACTGGGGAACCTTCTCACTTGAGACAGAGGGAATAAGCTGGTCCTCAGCCAGAAGGATCAGACACTTTAGAAAGCAGACTTTGGCAAGATGAAGGAGCTGGTGTCTAAGGTTATGAAGCAGTTTCATGTGGTTGGTAACAGAGAGATTATGTTGTGTCCATTGAAGAAGGTGCTGGAAGAGCCTGCCCTCTGGTGCAAGGGTAGCACTACTGCTTGCAGAACCACTGATCCAGTTCAGGAGTGGACTTGGATCATCAGGGGCTGGGAACTGCTCTTCTCCTTTGGGGTGGGTGAAATGTGAACCCTGCAGACTGACTGCCACCTTGCAGAGACCAGATGGTATCACATTCAGGATCACCAGAAAGGTTAGGCACATCCAGAGGGCTAGTACACTCACACAGTGCTGCAACATGCACATCCTTAAGGAGATTAGTATGGCGAAATGCCAGGTCTGAACCACCATTGTGATACATGCTCAAAAAGTTATTAAGTGGGACTACTTCAAAGGTAAATTTCTTTAACAAAGATTGGAATTACCTAGGGGTCAATTGGCTCTAATTTTAAAAATTGAGGTCAAGCACAAAAATGTTAACATTCACTGGAATGTCTTGCAAGACTCTTATTTTACCCTCAAAATAACAAATTCCCCCAAATGTAACTCATTGTTGGAAAAGGTATTTACAAAGCTTTTTCTACATGTTATCTGCATTTTAGAGTTATGGGTTATATTTTTAGTATCTGGTAAAGAAGGAGGCCCAAAGAGGAGTTGGTCAAAACCTGGAATGAAAATTATGGGTTGTGGTGGTGAAATACAGTGGCTGATCAGTGCCAGAGACTAGATACTTCCCACAGATTTGAAAACATGCCTGCAGAGCTACTGTATCTACTGGAGTTAATGAAAATAGAGCTCACTTTGAAGGCAAATTAAATCACTTAGCATCCAGATTTCCTAAATCTAACAGTGGTTAACAGTACTATCATTACCCTTCAAATAGTGAATTTTCCCCAATTGTCAAAAAAGGCAACTACTAATCTGTAACTAAATGTAGGAATTGAGGAGTTCATTCTTTTGTGTTTGAAAGATAAGGAGCTCGAATGGGAAAAGGGAGGGCCAAAAATGGAGAATGGTGAGGAAATGCAGGACCATAATGGGGCAATATACCAGGCCTGACCCATAAATGGTATACATGCCCTAAAATCTTCATACCAGGGATACATCCAGTGGATCTCTTTAACTAAGGGAGAAGGTACTAATTAGCCATTGAGAACAAAACTGTATTTTTCTAATATGACCTCATTCAATGTACAATTTTCATTTCACTATCGTGGCCTCTCAAAATGCCTAATTCGTATAATTTTAGGTAAAGACATCAAGAAACTCATCCCCACACTTGGTGCACTGCACAAAAACAAATTATCCCTCCCATTTTCTATCTGTCAAGACACTATCCTTAAGATGATCATCTTCACGCCCCCCTTTAATCCTCTCCCCTCTTCCTACTCCCTAGCCTTCTCTGACTCACAGTCATTTGTTGCCCCTGCTACAAAACATCTGCTGGTGAATTTGCCTAATTCTTCAGTCTTCCCCTCCTTTAAAACCCCTCTTTCACCCTTGGCATAGTACCTCAGGCCTGGAAATCCACAAAGGTGGTGATCACTCCTCACCAGGTAACTATTGCCCTGTCTCCCTCCTCCCTCTTGTAGCCAAGCTTCAAGAGTCCCTTGTCCTTACCAGGCTCACCCAGTTTCTCACTTCCTCTGATTTTCTGTCTTCCTACCAGGTTGGCTTTCAGAAGAAACACTCAACTGTCTACTCCCTTCTCTGGGTCATGGACACTATTCTCACAGGCATGGATCAAAGACACCTCACCACAGCTATTTTCATAGACCTATCCAAGGCCTTCAATTTCATCTCCCATAATTTCCTACTCACCAAACTAGAACTTGCCGGACTCTCCCCTCTATCAGTCAAATGGTTCAGTTCCTATCTCTCTGGTCACTCTCAGTTCATCCAGGTGGGAGACGTATTCCCCCCTCCTCCCAATTCTAGCAGGGATACCACAAGGCTCTACTCTTGGTCCCATCCTCTTTTCCATCTTTCTTAATGATCTCCCTCTCACATGCTCTTCCTCTAAAATACACCTTTATATTGATGACACTGTCCTCTATACTTCTGGCCCATCTGTGCTCGAGGTGACCACTCAGCTGCAAACTGATTTCACTCACATCTTGAATTGGTTCCAAACCAACCAACTCAAAGTAAATACCACTAAAACAGTCTCGATGATTTTCAGCACTCACCAAAAAATAGCCAAGCTCACCACACCCCTTCTTTCTCCACCCTAGATGCCACCATGCTAGATACAGTCCTGGCCTATAAGTATCTAGGAGTTTGGCTAGATGGCTGCCTCAACTTCTCAACACATGTCAACTACCTGCATTCCAAGCTCTGCCTTAAACTTGGTGCTTTCTACAGAAATAAAGACACTGTCTCTCTCCCAGTTCACCAGATACTCCTCACTAAAACCATCTTACCACTCTTTAACTACTCTGACGTCATCTCTGGGTCTGTTTCTGCATCCACCCTCTCCTGGCTGGACGTCCTTTTCAACACCTTCCTCAGGACTCATCACTGCACCCTCTACTCTTCTGTATCACTCACCTCTCTATCCTCCCACCTAACCACCACACCTCCATCATCTCAGCCAAATACTGGTTCGGCACCCTCCCCTCCTACCTTGCTTCCTTCCTATCCCCCTCTACCCACACATCTTACCATCTCTGCACATGTGACCCTTGTTCTTTTGCCCTTCTCTGTCCCCACTCAAACTCAGGCAAGGCTGCTTTCTCCTTCCACTTCCTCCATATGTGGAACTCTCTCCCCACCTTGCTCTGATTGCTGCCTTCACTAAATCTCATCAAACACACCCTCTGTTGCTCCCCCTTCCCCCTTGCACTTGCCACAAACCTGACTAATTCCGCTCCAGGGCTCCACTGTATTTTAGGTCTTCTATTCAAGTTTTAAATCTATTAGCCAAGTTGTCCTTGCCTGTACTATGAAACAATTGTTATGCACCCTTGCCTATGACCCTGCCTATGCAACGCTTGTATCCTGCCTTTGAAATCCTGTACCCATATTATAAATTATAGTGGCACGGTAATGCCACTATAGTTAGGGTTGAGGAGCCATTTACATGTTAAACCCAAACTTTTGCACCTTAATAACTTTGCAACCGTTTGATGGATGTTCCTGAAATTTGGAATACATGATCAAGACTCATACGCCTTGGGAACTGCCAAGTTTCGTACTGGTCAGATACACATCTGCAGAGTTATTAAGTGTGATCTGCGTGTGCTTTTACGCTTTTTCTGGAATTCTACGGTTGCACCTACAGGTCGCACGGTTTGCACGACCGGCCCGAAATCTTCAGGGAACGTGTGGCTGGGGTCCCTGATGTGTCTTTTGAAGATTTTATGAAAAAATATTAAACGGTTCAAAAGTTATTCAAAAAACAATTTCCCATTATAAGTCAATGGGAAAAGTTAACAAAAAGTTCGACAGTGTCGCAAATGCACTTTTTACTGTCGCAAATGGCCCTTTTACTATCGCAAATCCTCCATTTTGTTTTCAGTTAGTGATCAGAAAAATGCTTGGCATTTAAAATTGAGACCCTCTAGCAACCTAAATTCTTTTTTTATTCACCTAGCCGGGCCCTGAGGATGCTAGGCATGTCTTTATTTTGGGGTAAAACACCCCAGAAATTTGTTTTTCAGATTTCTGGAAAAAGTACTTTCGCAAAGTAGTGTCACACTCATGAAAGTGTCACAAATTTTTGTGAAAGCTTTCACAAATTCGACACTACTTTGCAACACTATGCCCAAAATAACAGTAATTCTTTGGCACCCCGCTGCAAAAGAACAGTTTGGAGTTTTGGGCTGAAATTTGAAGGGAACGCAGCTGACATGTCACAGATGTGACTTTCTGTGTTTTGTTGAAAAAATATTACACAGCAGCAAAGTTACGATACTCCAAAGTTGACGCTTTTCCCCATAGGATAACATTACGGCATACGACGCATTGCAGCAATCCTTTGGCGCCCTGCTGCAAAATAACGGTTTGGTCTTTTGGGATGAAATTTTCAGGGAACACAGCCAACATCCCACAGATGTGCTTTTCGTGGCTTGGTGAAAAAATATTGCAGGGAGGCAAAGTTATGGCAGTCTGAACTTCTCTTTTTTTCCCATAGGATAACATTACAGCGTTCGCTGCGCCTTTCAGGGCCCGTATCTTGAAAACGGTGCGAGATACAGACTTTTTGTCAAAAAAATCCTTAGCCCCCTGGGGCTAAGTATGAAACTAGCCAGGAAAGTGACAATTCATATGACTTTTACATTTTCTTTCTATGTCATACGGTTACTGAGATATAAGCAATTTACTATTCCAAGTCCTCATTTTTGTGTTCCGAGAATCATTATTTTCCATACATTCTTTGTACTCACTGTCTTTCCCTATACAGCTTTTGGGGAAAACCAGCCTGTGTGCTTACATTACTGTTACCATTACCATTTCTGCTTGCAGTTCCGTACCCGTTTCACTTACCGTTCATATTTACGTCACCATGTGCGTTACCCTTTGTGTTTTCATTTGCGGTTGCATTTGCGTTGTTTTTAACATTTCTGTCTACAGTACTGTTTCTTTTTCTGTTTCACTTTGCGTCACCATGCGCATAATGATTTGCATTTGCAGGCACAATGTTACTGTGTGACAAGACATCATGTGGCAGGCCCGCCGCCGCATTACATTCACTATTTCTCATTATCATTCTCAAAAAGAAGGGAAATTAGAGACAAAAAACTCCATTTAATGCATCAGTTAGGGTTGTTCCACAGCGACAAAAGCGAGGAAATGCAATGTTAGGGTTGAAACCCCCTTTGCACCCCTCCAGCCAACCCCCCCAACTGGAATCGGGGTGTGCATTGGGGTCATCGGTCCTAACTGTCGCCTGGCTGTAAGGAAAGGTCTGCATATTTGCAGATGACACCAAGATCTGCAACAGGCTGGATACTCCAGAAAGGGTGAAGAAAA
Source organism: Neoceratodus forsteri (assembly GCA_016271365.2). Taxonomy (NCBI): domain Eukaryota; kingdom Metazoa; phylum Chordata; order Ceratodontiformes; family Ceratodontidae; genus Neoceratodus; species Neoceratodus forsteri. The sequence goes on from CM028136.1 coordinate 795,017,841, forward strand.
TGAAGAGGAATCTGGAGAAGCTTGAAAGATGGTCAGAGGTGTGGCAACTGAGGTTCAATGTGAAAAAGTGCAAGATAATGCACCTGGGTAGGGGGAACCCTGGGGAGAGCTACATGATAGGGGGGTGCTGACCATCACCAAAGAGGAGAGAGACCTAGGGGTTATCATATCTGATGAACTTAAGGTATCAAAGTAGTGCTCAAAGGCTGCAGGGAGGGCCAGCGGCATGCTGGGGTGCATAGGCAGAGGTATTACTAGTAAGAGGTGGGAAGTGGTGATGCCATTGTATAAAACACTGGTATGGCCTCACCTGAAGTATTGCATGCCGTACTGGAAACCACACATATGTAAGGACATAAACAAAGTGGAGGCTGTCCAGAGAAAGGTGACAAAGATGGTACATGGTTTGCACCACAAAACATATGAGAAGAGACTAAGAGACCTCAATATGTACTCGCTGGAGAAGAGGAGAGAAAGGGGTGACATGATAGAAACTTTTAAGTACCTCATGGGCATAAACAAGGTGCTGGTGGGAGATCTTTTACCAGAACGTGGGGAAACAATATGAAACTGGGGAGGGTTAAGGGGTAATGTGAGGAAGTTTTTCTATACAGAGAGGGTGGTGAATGCTTGGAATAGTCTGCCACAAGAGGTGGTAGGGGTAAGCACCGTGGAGGGGTTTAAACATGTCTGGAACAAGCACAGGGGGACCTTGAGTGGGAAGTGAGTGATGAAAAGCCATTGACCACTTAGGGTGAGTGGATGCATATATGTATAGGGCCTACAGGCAGACTGGATGGGTCTAGTGGTCCTTATCTGCCAACAATTTCAATGTTTCTATGTTTCTAATAATATTACACTCTGCTGCACAGCATGTTGCTCTCATATTTTATTCATTTTAAAATAATCTCTTTTGATTGTAAAAATATCTCTCAGTTGTACCCCATTTGAAGAGACGGAAGTTATTTTACTATAGAAAAGACCCTGTTCCACATCAAAAAAGTATTTTCACTAGGGTTGTGCGAACCTCCCAAAGTTAGACCATGTGAACTTTGACTGTCGGACCTAGTCAATTTCACCAAAGTTCCCTTACTGGCAGACTAGGCTGTGCTGGTTTGACCATTAGAAAGCATTTGGAAATGGGATAAGTAAGCATTAAGCCACAACACAGCATGGTTCTACTGTGAAATTAATCCATGCCTGGGAGTGCCTCCAACCACCGAGGCATGGATTAATTTCACAGTAGAACCATACTGTGCAGTGGCTTAATGCTCTTGTAACATGGCAAGCACTTAAAAAATGAGCAACACTTATTATTCAGTTGTATAGAAAAACACATACACACTCAATTAACATTTTAACATTTAATATGTATTGGAATGGTACACATTGTTCTGAATGCAATCTTTGATGATATATCGTGGGTGCAAAAATGTATTATTTCAGAGCATTCAGTTTCAGCTGCATTGTTTCACCATTACTACACATATTTTCATTCTTTTTACCTGACTTAGAGGGACTTATTTTGGCTGCTCGATGCATCATGCTGAACATGTCTGGGAACTGTTGTGGTGTATGCTGGGAAGGAAAACGTCACAGATTAATTTGCATGCAATCTACACTGAACCGCAAATGTGTGTTACCTTTCCTTGAATATTTTAACAGTATGGTTAACATTTTAGAACTAGTACCTGTAACATTTTGGAATTAAAGTTCAAACCTACGCTGGGTAACAGTTTCACTATCTAGTTGCATTGAAAACAAGGGGAGCACTATGTGGATGAAACATTTTGGAAGGGAAAATGACTGGAAACTTCAAATTAAGGTAGGTTTTCTAGGGGGGTTTAGGAAACACAAGAGGAAATACAATATTGAACATCTACATCAGGATACGACAGGTTTCTAATGCACTACAGCAACAACAACAGCAAGGATAATATTTAACATTTTGCCCCTTTTCAAAAACCAGTGTTTGTGGTGTCTGCTACTCTCTTGAAAGAACTACAGGAGTAGACACATGTAATGCCCCAAAGTTGGGGCATCTCAGAAATATAAATTAAGTAAAAGGATTAGGGGTTTACAGGTACCCAGGGTGCCTGCCTTAGGTACAGACTGCAGGGTAAATAGACAAAGGGGTCCCTTAAATGTGAATTCCCCCTCCCTCTAGTGTGGAAACACTCTACATAAAAGAGAAAAGTGCCCTGTGCACTTAAAATGCTGTAAAAAGATAGAATTCTTGTAGCCCCAGTAACAATGGCCTGGATGGAATGCTGTGCTGAGCTGCTCATGCACAGCATTCCACTCCAGCAACTCTAGAACCCTGGTGGGTTTAAGTTTAAAAAAAATTCTAACAGTTAGTCAGTTGCTCCTGGGCAGAAGTTGAGGAGACAGGACACAGAAGTCAAGGGACAGGTTAGGACTTACCTTGGGTTGAGGCCGTCTCTCAGGGCTTGCTATGTTCCTGCTCTGCCTCCCCCTGCTTGAAGACTTCTGTTGCTGCTCGGTGTTGCGGTCGGTGGTGCCATCGGGGCACCACGAACAGAGTAAATGGCCGTCCGCCGCAGTTTGGGCTTAAGAGCCCCGTTCGTTTATTTATTTTAGCTGCTGTGTTTAATTTTAAGTTTAATTTCGGTCCCCCGTCGGCTGTAGAGTAGCGCCACATCTCTGCAAGTTTTGGTCAGCCTTACTATGCCCCCCAGTCTTCCCCACAGCTGCCTGTAGCACTCCCTCGCACTGCCAGCTTACCGCCTGCCTTCTGTGACTGCCTTCTGCCTCCAGCAGTGATAGGAGCGGTGAGTCGGTAGCAGCACATGCTACGTGCTGGCCGCCTGAAAGAAAAGTCTTTTCTTTTTTTTTTAAAAAAGTGCGCTTAAGGCACGAAGAAAGGCAGCCAAGCAACGCAGAGGCATCGGGTCAGTAGGACCCTATATTTTAAATATTCAGTGGGGAGGCAGATCAGCGACGCCCAAAGGAAGGGGCTAGCACAGTGAGGCCAAGCAAGGGCCTCATAAATATTCAGAAAGGGGCAGGATTCGGGGGCAGCGATCTGCCTAGTGGATTAGGGCAAGCCAGTCTAGTGGTAGTAAGGGCAGCCCCAGCCTACTGGATTAGGGTGACCCAGCCTGGTGGCAGTTAGTAGGGCATATAGGCCCCATAGCAAATAAGGCATTTAGGCTTTTGGTATCCCGGGCAATTGGCATAGGGTAAGTGGTACCCTCGGTATAGTGATTAGGGCATCCATAGCAAAACGATCAGGGGTAGCCAGATCCTATTCAGGAAGGCCCTACAGTCAAGAAAAAGGGTCCATCCAAGGGTGCTTAGCTCACAAATACTGCAAAGTAACTGTAACAACTGTACTGTTCATGCAAATGTTTGTTGCCAAAGTGTCTAAAAGACTGTGAACTTGCTAAGAAGCACCAAGACTGTAGTGTATATGGATTGTGGTTATTTGCCCCTGGTTGTCTGAACTATTGCCCTAAGTATCTGAATTATTGTCCTAAGCATCTGAACTATTGCCCTAAGCATCTGAACTATTGCCCTAAGCATCCGAACAATTGCCCCACCTGTAATAATCACCCCTAGATTTATAATTTGCCCTTCCGCTGACAAATTATCTGATCATTCCACAGTTCCCTTGGCATTGCAGAAAGGTGCATCTTTTAGCTACATTGCTACTAGCGTATGGAGACAGTCTCAATCTTCTACCACACTGCAGTCCCATAGTGTGATCTGTAATACTATGTACTCAGAATCAGTCTCTACCCAGAAGGGGACGTCTGTTCATCATTCTTCACCCAAGTGGGATCGACCATCAGATCATCTCCTCCTTCTGTGTCATCCACTGAAGTCGAGTCCATTGCCAGCCGTACAAGTCGTACCCACCATTTCTTGTTTTTTTTTACAGCTCGAAGTTACGTCTGCCGAAGTGATCACAACAGCCATTCCAGTGTCGTTTCATATGGTTCCTGATCCGGATGTCCCAAAGTTGGTTGCACTCCACAGAAGAGTGTGCACATCCTGGAGAACCTGCTCTGCGCCCCTGGTCGTTCGACGAAAGTCGAGTCCGTCAAAGCCCAGTTCGGGACAAGTCCGCCATTTCTTTATTTTGTCCTAGGTTCTGGTGACAAGATTGCAGAATCAACCATCCTCTCTACAGATTCTTCTGGTTCCTGGTCCTATCGGAGATCCTTCACAGTTTAGCTGGCCCTTGGAGTGTTGCAGCATCATTCAGATCATGGTAGTCCTCGAGTGAATTTGTCACCACACATATCCTGTTTTCTCCTCATCTTTGGTGGCCCTGGAAGTGGGTTTTGGCCAAGGAATCCTTTGTCTTCAGTTTGGAATCCAACAGCCTATAAGTTGGTTATTTTAGGAACCAGTTGCTCTAGTTCTTTCTTTCTGGCAGCCTTGGAGAGAGTGGGCTTGTGCCGAAGAATCATATGGTCTGTTTACCAAACCTCTCACCACCCAGTGGCCTTTACAAGGTCCCTGCTGGGAATTGTGTTTAGTATCAACTCTTCCATTTGCTCCCCCTTTGTAGCTACCATCGTAGAATGATTGTGTACACGAAGACGTCAGACCTCTGGACTCCTGTGACATTTGGACTTCGGTAGAATTGTGTGGTTATAGCTAAACCAAATATTGTTGTGGGTAGTACATATCATCTGATTTTTGCCTAAGTTTAGTAATAAGAATAATAACTGTTGTATAATTATAGAAGTATAGTGCAGTAGCCTAAATACCTAGGCTATTCCTGTTGGAAGTAATTTAGCAGTCATAGATAAAAGTGTTCTGTCCTTTTTACTGTGCTATTGTTTTGGGTTTTTTCTCCTTCTCTTGTGACTGTGTCTCTCTACCCACTGGTACTAAATAAACACCTTGTGGGCACTGAAACTCTAGGACGACTCCTGCTTCTCCTTGTCTGGGTAACAGTTATCTTATCCACAATAATTCGGACCTTTGTGTCTCACTCATCTCTTTCCACCATCTTTAGAGCAGAGTTCCACAGAGCACCTCATCACACACATTTATAGGTGTAACCCCTAGATGAAGCCTTCCAAGGGCCTGAACAAGGTTGAGGGGCCTGGGTTCCCAAAACTTACATTAAACTGGTTCTTTCCAAGATAGTACAAGTGACATGGTGCCTCCACCCAGATTTTAGCTTTAAAGTGGACTAGGTGTAACCTGGTACAACCCCCTGGGATGTCATACCACCCACTCTGACCATTAGTCACCCAATACATGACCCAATAGACATTTCTTCCACATTTCAAACATTTTATATTTAATGACTCTCTTTAATAATATGCTCACAACATCATTATTTGTAAAAACAACAACAATAATATTCATTCATAGAGGGATTAGGGCTTAGGAACGGGGAAACAAAGGTATAGAGGTTATGCAGTATGATTATTATTATTTACAATATTTACAGTTGATTGGATTGGTTTGGATTGTGCTGGTGAAAACCCTCCGGCTGGGTAAATACCTGTTATAAATCAGAAACAATCACATTTTAGCAACACAGATACCCAGAGCTCTGGCTATCTAAGCTGCATAGAATCAGAAGGAACACAGAATCATTTTACCTACAACTGGTACCAGTTCCCCAGACTTTGTTATGAGACTCCGTAATCCCACACATTTAAACCTGGGTACCCAGTACTTTAAAGTTCTTGCATGTTGCAGGCCTGGTGGAAATTGCAGCTGTACAGTGGCTGGCTTGATTAACAGAAATTTCCAATTAGGTTTCCCACCTTAAACATTTGAACTACAGTCTCTTGTGGTGTGCAGGGATTGCCCTGCATGTTGCAGTGGAAACATTGGTTAGATGCAACTAGCCAATCACACCGGGTTTGAAAGTCAAGTATTTTTTTCTGAATATCAATCACATTTATATGTTTTGGTACATTCAGCACATTTATAGTTTAGACACATCTGGTACAATCAATGAAGGGATAGCGCCTTCAACTAGGGGCCAGGATGGCCATCCTGGTCCGTTTACATAAGAACAGTCATTTTCAGGTTACTGTAGTCAAATTCAACAGACTTGGGGTCTCAGTCCTATTTGTGGTAATTGGCTCTAGATTACAGCTCCACTGAACATCTTGACTGGGAAGATTTGAAAATGCTGGATCTCCCAGGCAAAGTCAGGATGAGCTCTTGCATATTGAGTGTTCCCCTTCCAATTATGTAGGCTCCATAGCAGACACCACATATCAGCACATCTATACTATTTTCTGGGCTCACTTGGGTCCCCCAGAACAGCTAGATCCACCTGCGCTGGGCAAGACAGGTGCAGCAGAAGCAAGGTGCAGACCAGTAGAACGGTCACAAATAGCAAGATTTCCAAAAAGGGTCCACCTGCACTGGGCTAAGCATTGGCACAGCAGGATGCAGGGTGCAGACCAGATGAACAATAAATTAGACAGTCTATGGGCATTAGCAGCCCCCAATTAAGCAAGGTTTTGTTCATTCTTGCACCGTGGGGGGGGTACAAGAGTACTCACGGTAGAATCTCCACAATCAAGGTTCCTGAAATCTTCAGGCCTCTTACAACTGAGGTACAATCAACTCTCTCACAGCTGGCTTGATGTCAAATTTCAGGTCCCCATCTTTCCCTGATGTGGAAGGGAGGGCTAGCACCTGGAGGACATTCTGGCAACTCCTAGGCTAGCAGGTTCACCATCAACTAAATTACTCTAAACTGTTACTGCTAAGAAGGCAAACACCCCTCCTGGATGGAGAGGAATAACTGGATCACCAGGCCCAGTTGCATGACTGGGGGCCTGATCCCCAACCCCTGTTGTGGGGTTCCCGCTTGAATCTGGAAAATTGCTGAAAACCCAGTCTTTTATGGGGCTCTCCTGAGGCTCCTGATTGGCTGAAGCTATTTGATGCTTGGACTTCGATTGGCTGGAGGCCCTGTCAATCAAGAAAATGAATTTTGCATGAACCTCACTCGATTCACAGTTGGTTTACTGTTTTGGTGCCTGAAATTAGGTTCCTGCAGTTCCCCATGAGCACTTGGAAGTTTCCCATTAGCTTTGGTAGATGTCCCACAAGTCCTGGCTTTAAAATCCTAGTATTTCTATTGGCTGTGGCTGCTTGAAAGTGGCTGCTGAACACACAGTCCTTTAAGCAGATTAGATACAGTCTCAAATAAAGTCCTGGTGCAGCCAGAATAAACTAAACATTTACCCAAATGCCCCACAGTTCAGTATCCCAGGATATGTACTTGATGTCACTGCCCAGACCAAGTAAATTTCTCAGTCCATTTTCCTGTTGCTGCTAGCCCACATATTGCAGCAGGCAGGCTGTCTTATCTGAGTCCCAATGTTACTGGTGCAGCCAGGATTAAAGGCATCTTGCTTAAACACTGTCACCCCCGCTTAAACAATCTTTCCCCAAACAAATACAGCAGTTACAATTATTATTTAAATATTTATTTTCCTTTACGGCCTTGGCCAAACATAGCTTCCCTGAGAGTAGAAGCACCCTCATGAATTTTTAGGTGAATAGGGGCTCTAGGAACATTAATATTTATGAGCCTCTATCGTAGATACCTCGTGGATCTCTCTCTAAATTCTGATGAAAGCAGGATCTCAGGGCCCTATCTGTGGTCACCGGGTCCCCCTTACCATATGGGGACACCGGGACTACAGAAACACTTTCCTGATGGACCGCAAGTTGAGCGGTCGGAAATCAAAGGCACCGCCAGTGCATGCGTAATCCCTGCCATCACTGGAGTGCTGAAACAAACAGTGGGAAATCGCAGCTCAAGCAACTGGAGCCCCGGAGGGCTAAACTTACAAGGGAACTGTTGTTTGGAGAACCAGGAACACAAAAAGACTTGGACAGAAGCAGGGGAACCAGAAAAGAAGATGCAGGCAATTCTTGGAGGAACTAGGGAGAGAAGAAACGGGAGCTATGTGTTGCAGATAAGCCACCAAATTGGTAGGGGGGTTACATAGGCACAACAACAAAGCTTCTAAACAATAACAGGAGAGGAATGATGTCTGATTATTGCATGGCTTTTTCATGGTCACCAGAGTAATTGAAGTTGACTGGCTCATTAATTGTAAAATTGCTAAGATTAAATGGACTGCAGGTGTGGCTACTGGCACTTGCTACTGCATTTTCTTTTTGGGTGGGGGTATTTCAGCCACTTGCTGCTTCAGATTTCATCTATCCATCTAGTAATTGCTACTGTTCCACAGATCGAGAATGTGACATTGAAGTTATCCATTGTAGATATCAGTGGTGAATGCTGTTCAGTGTTGATTGTGATAACAGTGTGCGCTCTAACATCGGAGGTCCGCAGGGCGTGTGGGTGAGAAGCAACAGGATGATCAACTGTAGATATTTACTTAGCGTTTCTGCTGTGGCTCAAAATGGTACTACAGGAGCAACCATGGATTACCTGAGAATTAATTCATGGTCACCTGTTGCCGTTCCCCCAATTCAGGTTACTTGTTCTGCTCTGTTGTGCTATGCCATGTTACAAAATGAAATAACATAATGACTGGGCTGATGAAGCACCTGGGCCACACTGAGGGATACTGATTCCAAACATTTTGTCCATTCAGTAAATGTCATATATGGACAATGCTAGTAGTAAACAAGAGTACATGGCTAATTATTTATTTAAAATCTGGTAACATTGAGTTAAGGCTCATTTCCAGGTGTGATCTGGGGAAGAGGGACAATGGAAGCAGTCACCAAAATAGTCAGGTTGATTACAATAACATGGGTAGAAGCAAAAACACACATCCAGTATACAAATAAATACACATACATACAAGAGATAAGAGTAAAAAGTGAGATATACATAGAGAACATGGGTGGTACAATGCAATGCATTCAGCAAGAGCACTTAGTTGGGCCTACGGCTAATGAGATCTTAGCAAGTCTGCAGAAGCATGATAGTTAGCAGGGATCTTATCCTGGCTGCAAGCAAGAACAGGAGGGGAGTTGAGAGTGGGAGAGGGTACACTTAAATAGGTTTAATGAGTGTAGCAGGCAGAGTGACGATGGAAGGGAAATTCAGTAGTTATGGAGGCAGTAGGAGAAAGCAGCTTGCCCAAAGTTTGAGGAGGGCTGGGTTGATACAACGATCAAAAGAAAATGTTTTTTCTTGTAAGTCCTATATGCCCAAAAAATATCAGTACAGAATTCCACAGAATAAGCTACTGGTTCCAAAAACTGTGTGTCCATTAGGACAGTGGATAAGGCTTCCTGTTATGCCATGGATAAGTGTTGTGCACACTGGTTTCATGGATAATGTTACCCCAAAAATTATTTATTTGGCCTGTGTGGACCTGCCAAAAAGTCACAAAATATTAATTTGAAGAAGTCTGAGTGAAGACAACGTTGCTTCATCTCACAGTGTGAGCTACTATTCCAAAAATTGTGTGCCCCTTGGGACATTGTCACACGTGTACAAGGCTTCCCATTATGTCATTTTAACCAGGTCATGTATAACTTATGGTTCCTACTCCTGCCTTGCAGGCTCAAGCAAGGTTGAGGGGCCTGGGCTCTGTGGAGAGGGGGGGGGTTAGTATACAGATGTGAATCAAGTACCGTGGTGCCTCCACCCAGAGTTAAAATAAAGAGGGCCAGCTGTCTATATGGTACAACCACCTGAGATGCTGTACTTACCCACCTGTTCTCATAGTCACCCCACACACAGAATACCACTTTAAGCTGTAACGCTTTAAACACATGCAATTAAAGACAATATCTAATAATATGCTCACAGACAGTGTTAACCAACAGTGGTAAGAGATTTATTAAAAAGGGAGGGAAGAAAACGGGATGCAAAAATAAATAACAGTAGGATAGGATTTGATGCAACAGGCAAAATCAACAGTAGTAATAATACCAATGCCCACTCCAAACAGCAACATACAGATTACAGCCCCCCCCACTGGTATCAGTGTTTTCCCACAGTCAGTCTTGGTACCTAGATGGAGAAAGATGTTGCAGACCTGAACAGTGCAGCTGAGTGGCCGGCGTTGGTGCACTTAGTTTAAATAAAATAGGAACTCTGAACAAACATCATATAACTCCCCAGTCAGGGCAGGCCCTGTGCTTACTCACAGTTCTGCAGCACAGTCACGCAGGGTCTGCGTCTCAGCAACAACTTTCAGTCAGTCGAGCTGGCTGCCTAAAGCCATATAAACAAGTCTGCAATTTAGCTGGTTGTGGCAGAGTTCTGGCAGTTTGTCACCTTCTGTAATATGGCAGACTTTGGTAGCTTGTCACCTTATGGGATGTGGCAGGTTTTGGCAGTTTGTCACCTTCTTCGTTGCTTCTTCAAAGATCCTGGAATGGACCAGTACTGGGGACCAGGGCTACACGCCCACCCCACACATTCAGGCATCTAACTCCATGGGGCAGATGATGGGTAATTCTTAGCTGTGACATTACCTGACTGACTCCTCAGACCATCTTTGGCAGGCAATGATTCTTCTTCTGGAGTGCAGGAATCACACAGTTTTTTTCCTGTCTATACCTAACAGATGTTAAGGCCTCTGGAAACAAGTCTGGCTTATCCCTCAGGGCTAAAGGTGGCAAAAAATCTCTCGGGTGGTCTCCAACCTGCAGGTTCGAATGACAAAATGGCTTTTCTTGCTTCATACTGGATTTCTCAGACAATGGGAATTTTCTGTAGATGTCTCTGCACTCTGGTTGCTTAATCTAGGCCTCACTTCAGGTGTTTGGCAAGATACAGTCAAACCGTCCTTACAGACTGAGGGCTTCTCTCAAACAGCTTTAGAGTTTTAGCTACAAACAGCTCCTCAAACATGCACTCTGCTTTCCAGATGCTAGATTAAGGCAAGTCTCCTAAAATTCAGCAGTAGAAACCCTAGGCCGACTTCCAAACTTCTTTTCTACTCAGTCACTGTTCCCCTGCTTCTCATAGAGAGAGTCTCAGGCAGAACTGACTAGAGCTGAATTCTCCCCCACAGTCTGAGTAGAAAATTGGCAACATCTCATTGGCTGACACAGCTGCCATCTGTAAAATTAATATGTATCGGGTCTACTCAACATCTGATTGGTTACCACTAAAGGCGCCAAGAACATTGTACAGAATCCCTATCCCCAGAGTCATAGCAGCAGTCCTAAGGCTCCTTGATTACTGATTAGATAGAACAGGGTTAGGGGTTACCAAGATGGCTTCCATCATGACAGTTACATGAAGTCCCAAGTTTAAAGTAATTTTTATGGGTTTCAGTATCATCTTAAAAGTTAATGTCCACATACCACAGGAGATGTCCCTTTGTTCTGTTTTCCTGGTGTGAAATGAACACTAAAAGAGTTGTTCTATGCCAGTCGCTAGTGCCGTAGCACTAGGTCCCTAGTCAACAGGTAGAAGCAAACATTTACAGGGCAGCCTTGGCTGTTCTCAAGAAATAGTACACTTAACTCATTGTCGCCTAGCAGACGCTTGTAGTCATCAGTAAAATACACTGGTGTGTCCTGAGGACGTCTGCAGAAGTCGGCTACTGACTCCCAGTGTGCCCTTGCAACGTCTGGAGAAGTCACTTATGTATTTTATTATATAGTGTAACAGAATATAATATATATTTAACTGCATAGCACCATTGGAAAGGTAATTTTATGCTGAACAACTTTGTCACTGATATTTTGTGCATATCATGTATACTTTAGGAGTTATTTGCATTTGTTTATAGTATGGTGTGTATGGCTTATGTTGCTTGTTTTAGTGAAAAAATATCTTTTTTTCTGTTTCAACCAGCTTAAAAAAACAGAATTACATATTATTATTTGCATAGCACCATTGGGAAGGTAACTTTGTGCTGAACAACTTTGCCACTGATATTTTGTGTATATCATGTATACTTAAGGAGTTATTCACATTTGTTTCTGGTATGGTGTGTATGGCTGACATGTTTTTCATCAAGAGTCACCTAAGCAGCTTGAATAAAATTCACTTTTTTGGCACTTCAGCAGGTATAAAATAAAAACCGTATTGATTACAACTGGTTGCATAGCACCATTGGAAAGGCATTTTTGTGCTCATCAACTTTCAAGCTGATACTTTGTGTGTATCATGTATACTTTTGGAATTATACGCATTTGTTTATGATATGGTGTGTGTGGTTGAGATTTATCCCTCAAATCTCACCAAAGCACCTTGACTAAAATGGGGAAAAATTACATTTTATAGTAAAAAGATATCTTTTTTTTTTAACAAACATAATATTAAAGCACCATCTAATGTCTATATGCTTAATTTGGTGTTGATATTTTACATATTTTCCAACAAAAAATGGCTTATATTGCTCCTTTTTAGTGAAAAAAATATTTAGTTTGCTCTTTCGACCAGCATAGAAAAAAAACAAAATTACTTATTATTACATGCATGCCACCATTAGAAAGGCAATTTTGTGCTGAATAACTCTGCCACTCATACTTTGTGTCTAGCATGTACAGTTATTGAGCTATTAGCATTTGTTTGCGCCATGCTGACTATGGCTTGATTTTGCTTAGAAAGGCCCAGGATTCACTGCTAAAAGTATACAGGAGATTCAGGAGGCAAGTAGTGTAATCTCAGAGTGAGCCTGTGGAGGCAATGAGTTAAAACACTTAAGCATCTGTACAAAGTTTTTTTTCATTTACTCCCTCAAGTGTGTCTCCAAACCCCCACTTGTGTTCTGGGATCCCAGAGTTTGGCATACACTAGGGAAACACTTGTCTTGAACTGCAAGTGCAGATTGAACATGGGCACCACAGCACCAACAGGATCTGTAAGCAGACCACCAGCTTACATGTTTGAGCAGGAGCCAGCTCAAACATGTGCACACAGGGCTGAGTGGCACTTCACTGCATGCCCAGCGCTAGCTGTGCTGTACTGCCAGGTGGCAGTTTTAAGCTTTATCACACAACTTCTCCAGACCCTCAGCAAGCAGGCACTCAGGGGCTGGCAGGAGCAATAAAGGCACGCCAGTGGACCCAGGACTGGTGAGACCAGATGGCTGAGAGGCAGATGAGGTAAGCCCCACCTGTTGGGGAGGGATCTCCATGGACAAGTGCTGCACACACTGGTTTCATGGGCAATGTTGCCCCCCCCCCCAAATTATTTATTCAGCCTGAGTCAACCTGACACAAATTCCTAAATCAGTAATCTGAAGAATGAGTGACAACAACAGTGCAGCATCCCACAATATCTGTATAGGCTATTGGTTCCAAAGGAGAAAAAAAAATAATGGACATAGAAGCCCTGCTCATTGGTCTCATCCTTTTCCTCTGTCTTTAGCCCAGCTGGAAGTGTAGGAGATTCATCATCCATAAATCCTGGCAAGAAGGACATTGGAAGAAAAAGGCAGGTTAAAAAAAAGTGAGCATCTCTACATTTTGGGGGGAAAGGCATGTTATCCTGTTGGGGATACTTTTGTCTGCAGCACTAAAACTTCTCTCTTGAGTATGTGATTACGGGTGGGCAACTGAGGTGTTAAACAGCTGCCTGTGTCAACGAGGGACAAATGTCATTTTTGGTGCCAGTAAAATAGTGCCTGATCTCCTTCTGCTAGTGGCATATCCTTATCCTGATAACCCTGCACCAGTTTGTTTGCTGGCATCTCAGGCAGCACCATGTCAGAAAGTGACTTGTCATGCTTTTCATCAAGCCACATTAAGACAGTTGTTCCCATAGTGGTTTGTCATCAATGGCTGTCTTTCTGGGAGTGCAGTGGCAGCAACAGTAATAGCAGGTTGACTTGGAGACAAAATGAGTGACATTCAGTAGCAACAGTGGAAACAAATCGGGAATTCTTCTTCTTCCCTCTCCTCCGCATGGCCCATCAGTGCAATTGCAAGGGATGATGATGAGTGTTGTTCTTCTGCTCTTTTAGTGCTCCAGCTCCTGTTTTATGCCATACATGCAGAGACCAGATGGATAAGCCTGGCTTTACAGGACTGCTGATCCATACCACATTATTGTGCATCAAAGAATGTTTCAAATGTGTTTTTGAGGGTCCACACAATGTAGTGGTCACCTGTATACATTTTGAAATGTGTGAGTCATTCCAGAAATGTGATCTTATCCTTTCTACTAGACTGACAGTGGCACTCTCCTTTTCCTCATACTGAATTTTCTCACAAAAAGGTTGCAGGGAAATGAGGGCAATGAGTGGGGGGTGTACCTGGCTTAGATCAGCTGCATCAGCACTTACCACCCTTGAGGCCTCCTCAGAGGGCTTCAGCACAGTGTAGAGGGTCTTCAGCATGAACCACATATCTGAGATGATGTTTACCTCTCCTTTGCCAATACCATGCTCAATGGCATATTGATGGATAGCCTTCTGTTGTTTTTGCAGCCATTCCATCATTTAATAGATGGAATTCCATCTTGTTGCCACATCTTATTTCAGGTGGGTGAGGGTAAGGTAGTTCAGCTGCTAAATGTTTCATAACAGATTATGTACCTCTACAGAATGGCTAAGATGACCACAAACTTTTGTGGCCAGACCTACACATGTCTGTACAGTGGTGCCTACCTCATCAAGGAATCCCTGTATTTACAGCTCTATACAGTGAGCAAAACATGGAACCTGTGTATAATCCCCACTGTCAAATGCCTTTACAATGTTTTTTGCAGTATCTGATGCTATAAAACTCCATGTTAATGAGTGTGGTGTCAGACACTCATCAAATTTCTGTTGAAGGAAGTGTAACAAGTTTTCTGCACAATAGTTATTGTCATAGCCAGCAATACATAAAGCTGCCTGCATGCAGAGGTTGTTGGGCCCCAGCGACTTGTGGCAACTGCTACTGCTGGCACATAATCCAGAGGAGGAGGAAGAGGAGGGGAACAAAGAGGGGAAACTGACCCAATGGGAAGTCACTGCCACGTAATCAGTAGTCTGACTACCGGTTCACATGTCAGTGGTGAGGTGGATGGCTGGAACAAATTATATTTTCAGGGCATGTCACACAGTCTTATAGACAGTCTGATACCAAGCAGGAAGAGCCACTGTGGAAAAGTAGGAATGGCTGGCACTTGATACCATGGCACTGCAACATCCATTAGCGATAGAAAACTTGTGTTGCTCTCAAAGGAGAATGACAGCTAGTCGGTGGCTAGCATTTCCACATTTGCTTTTGTTAACATTTTTGCCTCTGGTCTGTTGGCTTTGTATTTCTAGCCTATTTCTTGTGACTGGACCACTGAGAGCTCAATGCCTTTTCTTCCCTGGAGGGGACAGTTGGCTCCTATTTTTGCCATCCCTGCTGGTGAAATTGGCTGGGGATTTATGGGCCCTTGCAGGTGCAGGAGTCAATGGGTTAAAGAACTGATGAGAGGAAGATGTTGACATTGTTCATCATCTACCACTTGAAAGTCTTTCCTCCTCTTCCTCTCTACCTGGTCTCCTAATGTTGTCCTTCATCATTATCATCATCAACTTCACTGCCTCGTGGTGCTGCTGCTGATGTTGTGTGTTAGCATGCCTTCTCATACTGAGATCTGTAGACTTCAGTAAATGTCTTTTCATGGTTGATGTTCCCAGCCTGGTTCCCTCCTTACCATGACTCAGCCTGTCTTTACTTAAGCAGTCCATTACATGTATCTGTGATTCTTTGTCCACTCAAAAGAAATCTCACACCACTGTCACTGATTTAGTCTTTCCTCCTGGCACTTTCAACTGTTGCTTAATGGGCAGGCTACTGTGGGCTGCTTCTGTATTAACACCCTTCTCTTCTTCCTCTACCAGTTCTTCAGAGAATGGTTCTCCTTCCTCTACCATGGGTCCTAGGCTACAAGGTTTGCCTGTGTCTTCTTTATCTGCTATCATTTCAGATGCCTGTTGTTGTGTTTCCCCTTGTTGTTTTGTGGCCTTTCTTTTTTTTTCTTCTACCACTACTTTTGGTCTTTTTTGATCTCTTGTGTGCACCTTCACCAAATCAAAGTCCAACCTCTTCTACTTCCTCCTCCTCCCCAGAACTGCTGCTGCTGCTGCTATCACTTTCATGCAAGCACAAAAAAATCAGGCACACACCACCTCAAAATACATGTGGTTACATGCTATCACTTTTATTGGGTATGTAATCATAATCTGTATGTCTGTCCACAAGCTCTATGAAATCACTTTGCTCTCCCTCTTCTGCCTGTGCCACTACCAGACACACTCATTGTTTATTCCTTTTTTCTACAATCATTGTTCATGTTGCACCCCTTGCAGTGCCACTGTGGGTGGTTCCTACAATGTGAAATACTTTATGGATTGTTTGACCACTACTATCATCTTCCTCTGCACTTGTAGTTCCTACTGAGGCAGAGAGTCTATGACTGAGCCCACCACACTTTGTTTTTTCTTTCATGTGACTGGATTATCCCATGCCACCATTTCCTTGGCCTCCCTGTTTCTTCATTTTCTAATGCTTGCAACAGGACTCAGCCACTTGGGTGATGAATGATGAACAGTAAGACTTTATTTCATTTAACTTTTTGCCATTTTATTGTAGTTTTTTTATTATTAATTTTATTTTATCAATGGGATGCCATAAAGCACTACCAGAGGCCAGGCATTGACTGACAATGACACACACAGAGACTGCTTCAGGACTCGGGGGGGGGGGAGGAGGAGGAGAAGGAACTTCAGTAACTTGAGGGAATGTGGAGAATTGTTTTTATTTCATTTTGCTTTTTACTTTTCTTTATGGGATGCCATCAAGGTACCAATTACCAGGGGCTTGGCACTGGCATGCTGCCCGCTTACAAACTCTTCCACTGCAGAAATATAGGTGTGCTGTGTACATGTAGAATGCATACCACATGCTTAATTGTGCAATGGTTGCATGCGGTTCACATACACTAAGTGATCCTAAGTGAACCAGGTCTAAAAAGCAAATCAGGTTCGCATGCTGCAAGCTTGACATGTATGCAGCAGATAAGCTGGTGTGAGCATCTTCTAAAAATTATATCAGGTTTCCATGTTGCACGCTTGACATGAGTGAAGCAGTTAAGCTGGTGTGAACATCATTTAAACATCACATCAGGTTCACATGTTGCACACTTGCTATGTGTGCAGCAGCTAAGCTGGTGCAAATTTCATCTAAAAAACACATCGGTTTCTATTTCTAATACTACTGCTAGCAATTAGCATTATTAAAATACATTTTTATTTGAATTCTCATAAAAATTAGGTAAACTCATTAATTCTGATCCTTTTACAAGTTATTTAATGGCTTTTGATTTTTGTCATTAAATCGCCATTAATTTGTAAAGTATAGTTTGCTTACTGCATTATATGCCTAGGATATAGCCAGTCAACATCTCCCATTCCAGATGTACGAAGAAAGGCCTCTGTGTTGTGAAGCCTATCCTTTATGTTTTGGACCATGCAAATCCCTTATGCATATTTAGTGCTACAAGTGTGTTTCTCCATGACTATTTCATCTCACTTACTTTCCGTTTGTCATTCTGCATTGAGCATATACACTATTGCCATGCTCAGCACTCTTTGTGCTGAGTAGGGTCTTGGAAGCATGCATGATACCTCACATTTTGTCACTGAATTGAGGGACATGGACACTCAAAATGAGGAACAATGAGAGACACTAACCCACATGATGATCAGGACACATCATGAAACATGGAGATACTGTACCTCAGAACACAGTGGAAACCGTTGCATTAGCACCTGAGAATGAATTTATAGCATTAAGCAGGGGTGCCATTTATAGTAGGCAGGGCAGATGGGGAGCAGTTGCCCCCTCCACCATATTTGTGCCTAGGTTGTTCTTACGGTGTGGCAATAATGGCTTTAAATTTGGATTTAATCTTTTGCACAATAAGTGCCCACCTGGCCTGTGTGTGCTCACGCTGCAGGTACTCTTCAGACTCTACTGTGTCTGTATTGTGTTGTCCACTCTCTCCATCTATTAATTGAGACACAATCACATGTGATGTGGATGAGCTCCAGCCAAGAAAGAGCATATGAGCCTTGCAAGTGTGACATTGCCTTTCCAGTCACAGAGTAGGCAGACGACACACTACTGCTTGAAGGAGTCAGTGAGCACTGAACTCTCAATAGCAGTGCTGTGGCAGCCTAGTTTTGTTGTTCTACTCTTAGTGAGTTTCCATCTCCCCTGGTGGCTGAAGGGGCATAGGGTGAGCTAGAAGCTAACTCAAGGCAAGGATACATACTTACTCTACTAGGCTTGCCTTGCAAAAAAAACAGTACAGACCCCTATGGTAGCAAGCTAGGCTTAGCAGAAGTGGTGACAGCAGTGTGGGTGGCCTTTATAGGCCTTGATCAATGCAGTGCAGCAGCAGCCACAGCAGCAAGCAACCCAGGTTGGGTGGATTCGAATGGCAAGGTGAATTGGTCACAGACCACGTTGGGGACCTGTGATGGTCAGTTCTAACATCCAGCTTTTGGCACAAGGAGAGAGGGGGAGCAGGCTGCAGGTTCTGGCCATATGGCCGGATAAGTAAAAGTAAATCATTTTTTTTACAGGGAGATTGGGGAAGGAGGTAGGACTGAAATACTGATGTGTTGTTCAGGTTTCTTCACTTTGCATGGCTTCATGACCCATAGGGGATGGGTATTGGATGGAATGGAGTTGGGGAGAAAAATTGGGACAAAGTTCTTTTTTGAGAGGGCAGAACTTCAGCCAGGAAAAAAGTTGATTAGTAAATTGGTGTGTTTAAGCCCATACAGATGAATCTTATACATTTGAATTTTTTCTGATTTGCATATCACTTTTCCATCAAACCAAATAAGTTGTATCTTTTAGAGCTGTTACAGACATTCTAGAGCTGTCCCTTGCATTCATGGACAATTGAGCGGTATGGTATGCACAGACTATTGGAGCCCCACTATAGTCAGGCTTATGTCCCCCACCCCCCAGTGAAGCTGACCTACACATTCCTATGCTCAGGTATGTTGTGACAAAGGGCAAAGGAGACTGCAGGGGTATGCACCACTGAAGAGAATGGGGGAACTTTTTTATTACTATTTTATACATTATTGATGGAGCGTTGGAGATTAATGAAGGCCACCATTCAACTAATAAGGGCCTTGTTAGTAGAACAGTGCTCTTCCTTATTCTCCAACTCACCATCATAATGTATAAAATAGTAACAGAAAATAACTCCATTAATTTCAAGGGGGTACGCCCCAGCACTCTGACCTATGGACATCATCTCCTAAAAACTCTTGCCTCTGGGTCCCTAGTACTCAAGTAAGAGACATTTTACTTATATCTATACTTGAGTTGTTTGTAGCACCATGGCCATACCTGCTACAGTGTGTGTGCATGGGGGAGGGACTGGCTGTGTGTCTGTGTGTGTTTGTGTGCACGCTGTGTGTGTGTGTGTGTGTGTGTGTGTGTGGAGTTATTGCCACTCTTGTGTTTGCACCTTAAATTCTGCTTGCATGGAAGCATTCAAAACTATGGAGAGAAAATAGTAGGAGTACAGGTCAGACAGAAATATTTAAGTGGTTTTGTGGGTAAGTTTGTGTATTGGGGGTAGTAAAAAACACATGTGTTTCCATTGCTATGTGTGCTACAGTTCAACTGTGAAAGTAAGATGAGGAAGAGAAGAAAACTGAAAAGCATAACAGTGGCTACAAGCAGTATGTATTGAAGTACAAGCACTATGTATTGAAGTACAAGGAGCCATATGTGTGCAGACAGTATGGCTTAGTAGTTAAAGGCACTGAACTGCAAGCCAGGTGACCTGGAGGCATAAAGACATGGGTTTGAATCTCATCAATCCACACTTATGTATGGTGTGATCCTGAGCAAGTCACTTAATTTTTTCATGTGCAGTTATCAGTGACCACTTGCTTTTTTTGCATGCATGCCACATGCAAGCAGTCTTTCCCAATTTAACATAAAAATCATGGTTTCTACACTTGCTTTCTGAATGCATGCCATATACATGCAATCGGTTCCAATTTAACATTTAAATCATACTTGCAGTATGCATATCACTTTGGTAGTTTTATGTATGCAGCATGAAAACATTTCATATAATTATTTCTGTATGGGGTTCCTACTCACAGCCAAAATCATACTGTAACAGCACAGCTCAGGACAACACACACACACACGCTGATTCAGGAATCAGAAGGAAGGAGCTGCAGCAACTTGAGGGAACATGAAGACTGAGAGTTTCAATTTGAAAAATACCACAAAAACATTTTTTATTTTTCATGGGTTGCTACCCAGGTACCAGCACACTGCCAGCTGGCACACAATTGCTGCCCTGCCCACTGCCCAGATCACACTGCAAAAGGTTCTTCAGGACTCAGTAGGAGGAAAAAGTAACTGCTGCAAGAAAGCCTGCCACTTGGGTGAATGCAAAAAATACACAACTGCCACAAAATGAAGCATGAAGTCATGAACATGAAAGAAGAATTATTTACATGTTTTATGGTATGTCTCTAAGGTACCAACTACCAGTGGCCAGGCACTGTCCTGCTGCCAGCTGGCACACACTTACTGCCCAGTAAAATTAGTCAATTAAAGTAACTCACACATAACAATCACATTTCAGTCTTCTGACAGGGGCTTCTGTCAAAATCTGTTTGTATTTACACAACTGGGGTACAACACAATCCCCATCCCTGGAGTGGAATGCATTAAAATGTTTTTATCGGGGGGGTTCATTAAACTAGCATCAGCTAAAAAAAAGAGGGGAGAACAAGAAATTAATGCACTTTTAGCCCAAATTAGAGAGAGAGAGAGAGAGAGAGAGAGAGATAGAAAAACACCTATCCACCAATTCCACCGAAGCAGACGTGGTTGAATTGTTAGAATTGCAAGACAGATACTCTGAACTGTTGAGCAAAAAAGCAGAATGGGTGATACTAAGAACAAAAGCTGGTTATACTGAACAGGAAGAGAAGGCGGGTAGGCTTTTGGCCCTTAGATTGAAAAAGCAGGAAGCATCAAGGTGCATTGTGGCAATACAAAAAGAACCCCAGGGATCCCTTTTAACCCAAACTAAGGAAATAGCACTGAATTTGAACACTACTAGAAAAACCTGTATGCCCAAATACTGAATTGCCTCCCCTCAAACTAGAGTGGATCAATATTTAGCCAATCTTCCTCTGCCTACACTCACTGTGGCTCAAGCGGAAGGTCTCATCACTCCATTTACTGAGGGTGAGATTCTTGATGTCATTAAGCATCTACCCCTCGATAAGGCTCCAGGACCAGATGGCTATCCAGCCAATTTCTGTTAGAAATTTGCCTCTCACTTGGCCCCATGGCAACTAGCAGTATATTCGAGTATGCTGCAGGCAGAATATTTTGACCCCAGACTGTTGGAGGCTATCATTGTAGTATTCCCTAAGCCAGAGAAAGACCTGGCATGGGTGTTGAATTATAGACCAATATCTCTTCTTAATTGTGATATGAAAATTCTTGCCAAATTACTTGCCCACAGAGTGGATCGGGTACTTCCCTCTCTTATAGGTTCCCATCAGGTAGGTTTAATGAGGGGGAGGTCATTGGTAGACCACCTCTGCCAGTTATCTCAAGTCTTCTCTGCATCCCGGGAGGCTTGTCAAGCCATGATTCTGGTCTCCCTGGATGTGGAGAAGGCATTTGACAGAGTGGATTGTCAGTTTTTGTTTAGATCCCTCATTAGGTATGGTTTTCCCCCTACATTTATTTCTTGGATACAGGTGTTATATTTGAGCACCTCTACTTGAATTTTTTGTAATGGGACCTTGTCCCCCTTCTTCTCCCTAAGGGCTGGAACTAGACAGAACTGTCCCATGTCTCCCTTGTTATTCAATTTATATCTAGAGCCCCTCATTGTCACCATTAAGGTGTCCCCAGATATCAAGGGAATCTGGCTAGGGTCTAAAGAGGAAAAAAAAACATGGCATATGCTGATGACAACTTGTTGCATCTTATTAATATTACACCCTTGATTCAAGGCCTTTTACGAACAATACGGGAATATAGCCTACTTTCCAATTACAAATTAAATACAGGTAAATCCATAGTCTTTCTGCTGAATAATAAAGTCCCCAAGCAGGAGATCACAAATTTAGGTTTTACATGTTCCCCCAAATCTCTTAAATATTTAGGTTTACATCTCTCTACAAGTGAGTCCCAAATGCGTCACTTAAATTTAAATATTCTACTTAGAACTATTCAACAAGATGTAAAGTGATGGACAGTCCTTGTCTTAACTCTATGGGGGAGGGTAAACATAATTAAAATTAACATTCTCCCACATCTTTTTTATCCCCTCAACTTATTAAATTTATGGATCCCTAAAGCTTGGTTTAAGAAGGTTCATTTTCTACTCTCTGACTTTCTATGGAATAGGAAGCCATCTAGGAAAGCTTTCCATAAATTAGCTGCCTCCAAACACCTTGGCGGCCTGAAACTCCCACATTTTGGTCTATATCACTGGGCCAGTCACCTCAGCAAATATTTGAGATGGGAAGAGTCGTATGGCCCCACAGAGCTGTCAACATATTTCCCAACATGGCTCAGGGTGGAACAGGAAAGAATATCCTTAGCAGGTATAAACCTGGCCTCATTGCCTTTCATTAAAATAGGGAAAGTTCCACTAGCCCTCCGCTATACACCATTGGGACATTCAGTTTGAACACATTCACAATTGTGTGTCACTATGAAATATGCAAATTTGCAGGACTTAAGCGAACCAATCTTTCAAAATCCTAACCTCCTCTTGGGGGGACATATGGTCCTCTACAATCGGATTCCACTAAGAAAGTCTTGCACTGTGCAGGATTTTTGAAATCAGGCCAATGAATGGCTGTCCACACAGGAGTTACTTAACAAATTCAGTTTAACTTCAAAGTGGTCTTCCCGAATCTATCAGAGTCGTCACATGTTGCTGACATATTTTGGGCCTAAAGTCAGTCAAGATGGCTTGGGGGACTGGGTTTCTACCTGTAGAAGCCTTGCTTTGGCCCCATACGCTGTCTCTTTGATTTATTCATTCTTATACCCGTTGATTTTCACAAAAGTGGACAATGCTCCTAAGTACTGGAGAGACAAGTTTCCCAACTCCACTCCCAGATGGACTAAAATTTGGAACTGCCACAAATAATTTACACAGGACAGGTTGTTTATTACGCAGCTGCAATTTCTCAGTGATATGTATTTGACCCCTTATTGTTTGCATAAAATGGACCGAGCTGCAAGCCCAGTGTGTAACAGATGTGAGAGGGAAATGGGTACTTTATACCATTTGTTTTGGGATTGTCCCAAAATCTCCCCTTTGTGGGACCTTATTAAAGCTAGAGCTGAACCCTTATTAGGTTTACAGGAATACTTTACCCCAGAAGTATGCATGTTAGGGGATTTCACAGATTTCCCACAGAAGGTCCGCCATTACCACATCTCCATGATTGTTCTATCGGTCAAGAAGGTTGTGCTGAAACATTGGAAGGACTCCTTGGTGCCCACATATGTGGAATGGACACAACAGCTCCTTTACAATTTAAGGTTGAGAAAATGATGGCGAGTATTTTTAATTGCATGGGGTCATATAAAAAGAGATGGGAAATGCTGCATGTTCTGCATGCTACATAATGTCCCCTCTGCCATAGAACAGGGTATCTCCAATTGCAGATGAAGTAGTGTACCCGTCATAATGCTCCTTGGCACTAAATACCACTGGGTCCAAGGATAGGGGGAGGGGGGTTGGTAGTGGATGGTGGGGACGGAGTGTGAGTGTAGAATAATTTTCTACTCTGTCAAATTTCTACAATGTTGTGGTATGTGTTTGTATTGGTATTAGAAAAGGGAAGAAAATCAATAAACTAAAAATGTTTTTTTTTAATTTGTTTGTATTTGTAATGCCCTGCTCAAATGTTAATCCTGCAATGAAAAGAAAATGTGTGCTGCACTGCTGAGATTAGGCAACAAGTGGACACTGGCAGATTGCCGTCTTATACCCCATCTGCTCATTTCCCAGCCCCAAGCACACTCCTCTGCCTCCAGAGTCTAGTCTCACCCAGGTCTCCACCGTCAGGCAAGCTCCTGGTCCCAGAGGCCTGCTGCAACACTGCTGCTCAGTCTTCCTTTTCTTTTCTTTTTTTTCCTCCTAAATATAACCTTTTAATAGTCTTGCTGTTGCAGGACTAGTGTAGTCAAGCTTTTGAAGATTTTATTTGCTTGAAGGTAACTAGGAGTGACCCACAGCCCTGTCTGATCTGCCTAACAGCCTGATGAAGATTGCATGAATGAGCTTTCTTGCTGGCTCCTGTGGTGGAGCTGAGTCTAGCTCCAAAATGAGGTTGTGACTCACACTATGGCCTAGTTTGTTGTTTCAGGAGAAACTTCACTTGGTCCACACCATTCGGACCACTGCAAACCAGTTGAACCAAATGTTTGCCTATTTCCCCCTAAAGGTTTGCCACAGTCTGGAAGAATCAAACACCTGAAGTTTGAGGTGTTTGAGTCTTTTGTAGAACTGAACTTGCAGCCCTAATTGTCAGACACTGTACACTGATCCTAAAGCAGAAATATTAATCTGCTGTATGTTGCACTAGCAACAGCCCACATTTTGAACATGTTAGTATTACCTCCCACAGTGTTTTAATAGGCTTTTTCGGTGAAGCGTCCCACCTCTTGCCACTTTTTGCCACATTTGAGGGTGGGTGACTCATATTTTGATGAAAAAGAAACAGAAGGATGCAATTACAGATTTCATTTCAAGTGCAGCAGGCTCTGCAGGGCTAGATCCCATTTTAATCAAGTTATTGAAGAGTAATTAGTCATGTGCAGAACTGTTAGCTTTTTATGAGGACATGATGACAGCATGTTTGGGAAAAGCAGGGGTCATGTCTTTTTGTTAACAACTAGCTCAGGGTCACTGGTGTGTCAGTTTAACAAAAGTCAGTGTGAGAAACCAAAATCTTGCACACACTGTCAAAGTCCAGTGCTAGAACAAGAATTTATTTTCAGCAACAAGTGCAGCACCAAGCTGACCCAAACACAAAGCCTCAATGTTTTGCACAGACATGCTTTATCAAGAGACAGAGTCACCCCCTAGTTTCTCCCATTAAAAATGTGTTTCATAAAGACACAGTAGGAGGGGAATAGACAGTAACAAAACACTGATATGAGCACACTGAAGAACAAAGGTACAGACCACTAAGAAGTAGGAACGGGTGAAGTTTCTGATATTTGCTCCGCAAATTAATCTGCAAAGTTAGTGCAATTCACAAAGTGTGGATCAATCCGCAAACTGCGGAATTTGGCCTCGAACTGTGAAGTTTTGCCTGTGAATGCAGAGCCCCCCACACACACACAAATGGAGGAATTCACATGAAACTTCACGATTTGGCGTGTAGTCAAAGTTGCTGAGGGAAGGGGAAACTTCCGGAAACTCCACAAATGTGAATTTCAGCCACTTCATGACAACTTTGTCAGTGGAGTAAAACTTTGCTGCAACTCTGTTAATAAACAAATGATGCTAACAATGGCAACACATCAAAAGGTTGCTCCAATTGTACCAATTTACCTGTAATGGGGACAAAAATGAGAGAATTAGGTACATGCAGGTATAATTGCAGAGATCCCAATCACAGAAATGGGGCTAACTTTATTTCATCATTTAGGCCTTTATCAATGGTGGCTCCAACTGAAATATCCAGTACTCCTCTCTCTGGAATACCAACTTTACCAGATTCCACCCCCCCACCCCCACAGGGTCCTAAGGTAGCCTTTTCATGGCCTATAAAACTCCATTTGTGGGGGGCTGGATCAGCAGCAATAGTAGCTTACTCAGTTTCTTTGACTCAGTGCCTTAGGACAGTCCCCAACATATTCCTTGAGTTTATGATTGGTGAGACCAACATAAAAGGAGTAGCAAGCACAAGGCGCAACACAATGTATACCACTTGGGTGGTGTCACAGTTTGTAAACTTACAAATATTGTAAGATTCACTTTTAGTGGGACTGGCAAAGCTCTTTCTTTGCTGAATATTTCGCAGAACTTGCATCTGCCACATCACAAACAGCTGGGTGGAAGGAATGGGTGCCAAGTAGTAGGTCTGGACACAAGTTGTAGGCTATGTTAAATCCTATCTGTCAGGTTGTGCAGTCTTTTAAATACCATACTTGGTTATTGGTCCACCCACTCTGTAAACTTTGGCTTTGTGAAAAGAATGTGCCAATTCCTTTTATGATATTTTCAACCACAATGGCCTGTGTACTGTAGGTGGTGATGAAATGACACATATTAGTGCCCACACTAGGCCAGTCACTGTCTGTTGAAACTGTAACCTGCCAGCTTATTTTGGGGAGAGTGCATGAGAACTTACTAGGCAGTTTGAAGGGAAGGATTACTCCCATGAATGAACTGAGAGGGCACACTTTCATGCCAGGAACCCAGACAGGCAGTCTTTACTCCATCCAGTACTCACACACCTAGTGTGGGCCCTAACAGTTGTAATTTCATCACTCTCTATAGTACATAGGCCAGTGCTGGTTAAAAATATCATTAGGAGGCTGCTGGTGCAGGGGCAGGGTGCTGACCTGAGATGCCTGCAACCTGGGTTCGGGAATGGACCTGGGACATCGGAGGGCCATCTGGGGGGGGGAGAAGGATTGAGCATCCAGCAACAGCTCTCCTTCTCCGGGGGGAGGGTGGCAGAGTGTTCGGTGCTATGCAGACACTTAGTGAAGGCTGGGTGTACCGCATGTGCCAACATGTTCAGGGGGCGGGTGGACACTGGTCATCACTGCACTTCCCCGCCCCCCCTTACACTGGGGAGAAAATACCACTGCCACCGCCTAGATGACGCCCACCTCGCCACTCCAATTAGCTCCCAGGCCGACTTCCCCAACCTATCCCAATGCTTGTGGCTTTTAAGGGACCGGTGCCACATTCCCACCCTGGGGGGTAAGCCAGGGGGTATCGGGGAAGTATGTGGGAGTGGGAGCGGTGAGGTACCTGACCAGGCTGAGGTACCAGCACTGGCAGCAGCAACAAAAGTATAATAAAAAATATTTATATATGTATCATTAGGAGGAATTGACACATTCTTTCCAGAGAGCCATAGCTTACAGAGTGGGTTGACCAATACCCAGGTATGGTATGGTATTTAAATGACTGCATAATCTGTCCAAAAGGCTTACACATAGGCTAGCCTACAACCTGTGTCAAGACCTACCACTTTACTTCCGTCCCTTTCACCTGGCTGTTTCTGATGTGGTAGGGGCAAGTTCGGTGAGGCTATTGAGCAAACAAATAACTTTGCTAATCCTGCTACAAATGAAACTTACAATTCTCATAAGTTTATAAACTGTGACACCACCCACATGGTGTCATCTCGTGACTTGCACTTGCTCCTCCCGGTCATACCAAAGATAAAGTCAAGGAATGTGTTGGGTACCATACGAGGGCACTGAGTCAAAGAAACTTTGAGTATGCTACTGTTGCCTTCAGTGTACAGACTGCTGATCCTACCTCACACAAATGGAGATTTGTGGATATAGAAAAAGCTACTTAGGATCCGGTTGGAGTGATCTGCTATAGTTGCGATCCCAGGGAGAGGGCTGCTGGTTATTTAAGTTGGGGATCATGACTGGTAATGGTCTAAATGTGAGTGGGATATTTGCACTTATGCTTGCATGTACCTAATTCTCTCCTTTTTGTCCCTATTACAGGTAAACTGATGCAAGTGAAGCAGCCTTTTGATGTGTTGCCATTGTTAGAATAATCTGTTTATTAACTATTAGTTTCCACAACCTCCCTCTCAACCTGCAAAGCAACCAGGCAGCCAGTCAGCTCAGGCTGCTTCGACCACAACCTCCCTCCTAACCTGTGGAGTGAACAGGCAGCCAGTCAGCCAGCCAGCTCAGGTACAGCAGCAGCATGCTCAGCATATTGCGGCACTGTGTTAGCCCGTCGCTGCTTATGCGGCAACTGCCCCACCCACCCACCCAGGCTCAGCTCTACCTTTATAAGTACTCCATGTCACGTGACTTACCATTCCTGGACTAATCTACTGAATATCCCTTTTGCAGGTTACATTTTACGGCCACAGGATGCCACTGTTGTGCACTTACTATCCTCCCCATTACCTAGCATAATTAATTCAGCACATCTCAAACAGTGCTCCTTTCCCAGGCTTCTATCGCTACTTTCCAGCTTATCCCTATTAACACCCCTATCTCCCCATTCCTGATATTGAACCTCCAACCTTCTACACCAGAAGTGGTGACTCTACTCTCTGGGCCATCCCAAAAGTACAGTTTCCTCATGACAGTCCAACCCTCTTATCCTCCCCACTTCTTTCCCCACTGTCCCTCAGTTCCTTGCAGTCCGCTGTTGATCTAGTTGGGCCTGCTGGCACACACCATGCCTACTTTCCCTCAAATCAGACTACAAACAGGCAAATGTCTACAATCTTATTCTCACCCTCCTACAGTATTCCACTCCCCCAAACCCAACTGCTAGCAGTAATGCAGATTTCCTTCCCACAGCTTCCCCCCCTTCTTCTTCTCACTGTCATGACAATACTATCCCCCAATCCCCAATTCCCAATCTCCTCATCCCCCCCTTCCTTCCTCCCAAATACTGCATCTCCCCACCCTCCTTGCCAGTCACACCATCTTCCACAGTTCCCCCACTCTTCCCTTCTCCCGTCATCACCCTTCCCTTCCCCCTTCCACACACACCCTCTGTCTCTGCAACAGACTGTCTCTCTTGGCACTTAAACTGAGGTCTCACCTCTCTGGCCTTCTTAGAAAAAAACCCTCCCCAAACACCTTACTCCATTCCTTTTACTACTTCTCCTCACAGGCAATGTTGAAACAAATCTGGGACCTGATAGCATGGCCTTTAGTCACCCCCCCCAACTAGTGGCCTGGGCATCTACCATGTAAATGCCAGGAGTCTCTTGCCCAAGTTGGACCACACCAAGGCCTGGATAACCCAATGCTTCTTGGATATCCTCTGTATATCAGAGACATGGCTCTCCATCGACGTCCTAGACTCCTTGGTAACAATTCCTGGATATTCTCCATTCCGCCAGGATGGGACAACGTGGTGGTGGGGTTGCCACCTATTTCTATGAGTCACTAAGCACCTCCATTGTCCTCCAGGAGGCCACCCCCAAATTGCACAAGCTTCTACTCACCAAGCTGATGCTAACCTCATCCTCCCCCCTCTTTATTGGAGTATGCTACTTCTCCCCCTAAACTAATCCTGCAGATATCATCTCCAGCGTAGCTACCCTTATCTCCTCTGCTGCATCTGGAGAAATACTAGTCCTGGGTGATTTTAATCTCAATTTGCTTTCCCCTCAAGTCAAAGCAGTCACCCAGGAGATCGAGACCCTTAACCTCACATAGCTTATCTGAGATACCACCAGGCTCAATCCCTGTACTACTAACCACTCACTGCGAGATTGGGTCCTAGCTTCTCACCCCCAAAAATTCTCTACAGCTGGAACCCTCCTCGATGCCTTTAGTGATCATTGTGACACCCACTGCTGTAGAAAGTCCTTCCCTGCCCCTCCCAAGTACATGTGGTTCTGACCCCTAAGGTCACTGAACCAGCAGGCTCTCCTAGCTGACCTATATGTGGTCAATTGGTCCAGAGTCTTCACTGCACCTGATATTGACTCTGCACTGGCAACTTTCAGCTCTATCTTCCTGAAACTATGGAACCTCCATGCCCTCTCCCCCATCAAAAGACTGCGAGTCCAGTGCAGAAACATTCCCTGGATCTCTCCTAATCTGGTGAGACTCTTTAACTCTATGGACCATGCTTGGAGGCTTTATAAAGCCTCATCCAATGCCTCTGACCTCCAAACTTACAGGTCATTAAGGAACGCCTGCACCAAGCCAGCCCATACCGCCAAAGCAAGTTTCTTTAAATCACAGCTTGAAGTCAGCCACCCTTCCCAGTAGCATTCTGGAAGACTCTTCATTCCCTGCTAGGTATTTCTCCTCATTCTCCTCCCTCATCCACCCAAAGTGCTGATCACGATGATCCTGGATCTGCTGCCTCTTCCATAAACCACTTCTTCACCACCTGTGCTCTCCCCCTCGGAAAACCTCCTTTCCTCCTCTCTCCCTCTACCCTCTGCAAACCAGCCAGCAGCCCTTGTCTCCCTCTGGGTCCAGTCATGCCTTCCCCCTATTACCCCAACAGAGGTATTCCATGCCCTCAAATTCCTAAACTTCTCTAAGCAGAGTCCTGTTAGTCTCAATCCCAACCTTCTGAATATTTCTGCCCCTGCCATATTCCCACCCATCACCTGTCTTTTCAAACTTTCTCTCTCTTCAAGCACCCTACCAAAGTCCTGGAAACTACCCAAAGTTATCCCTCTTCTTAAAGGGGATGGCCCCTCCATTCCAGGCAAATATATGACCATCTCCTTCCTCCCCTCCCTCTCAAAAATTCCTGTATCCCTTATCTCTAAAATATTGAATTCCTTTCTGACCTCAGTCCGGCTTTTGGAGCCTCCACTCCACTTTCTTCATCCCTTCTTTGTTTAACAACTCATATCCACACCACTATGGACAAAGGCCAACTGACACTAGCTGTTTTTGTTGACTTAGCCAAGGCCTTTAATTTAGTTGTTCACAAATTCCTTCTAGATGATCTATCCTCCCTCAGTCTCTCACCCTCAGCCACTGGGTGGTTCAAGGCCTATCTCTTGGACAGATACAAGTATGTGCAGCTGGACGATTCGAAATCCTCTCCCCCCATCCAAGTCTGGGTAATGCAGGAGTCGATCCTTGGACCCGCACTCTTCTCCATTTTCGTAAATAACCTACTATCCATTAGTTCTGTATCACATGTACAAATATATGCCAATGATATGGTGATCTTCACATCTGGTCCCTCTCTTGTGCATCCCATCCTCCTAGTCAACTTTGAGAACATGCTGTGATGATTTGATGCCAAATCACTCAAGTGTAACACCAAGAAAACTGTCGCTATGGCATTTGGTTCTGCCCAGAAACTGGCCAAACTGCCTCCCCCCTCCCTCCCTCCTTCCTTTTATGCCCTACATGACTTAAAAATTGAGGCCGTTGATTCTTGTAAATATCTGGGTGTATGGCTGGACTCCAAAATGGATTTCTCTCTCCACCTTGACACAATACACAGCAAGCTGCACCCTAAATTAGGCATGCAGTATAGGCACAAGGACAGTTTTCCAATCAGGATGGAAATCATCTCTAAACTCATCCTCCCATTTTGCCACCAACCACCCTCCCTTACCACACACATCACTGCCTCCTCTACCAAACCGTATCCTTCCCCCCACTTGCAAACTGACACCTTGTGCATTGTGCCTCCTTCATCACAAAATACTGGTTCAACACCCTCCGCCCACTGCCTATCTTCACTGTTAGCCCCTGCTCCCAATTCTGGTTACTCGCTGCACACTTGTGATCCCTCTTGTTAAGGTGTAGTATAACAAATGGACTCAACAACAATTTTTAAGTTTAACACACTGTTTTCCTGGTGTGATGTTTATTATTATTTTTTTCTTTCAATAAGAAAATCGAATACTATCTACAGAAAGAAAAATAAACTTCAATTCAAATACAACAGCATATCCTGTGGCAAACCAAATCTGTTTCCTCTACTGTTTTACTAGTGTAGCAACAGACTTGCGCAGTCCTTAGCCTATACTGATCAGCAACAACTGACCCTATCTGACTTCTGCTAGCACATAAGGGCTTTTTATACCCTCCTCCCTATAGTCAGGTGACCCTAGCATCACTCAACATAAATGTACTTTATTTAAGCCCTCTTTTTAACTTATACAAATGCTGAGGGCTTGCTAAACATGATGTTAACAGTCCTTATCTTAAAAGTAAATAAAGTAACCCAGGACTGGATTAAATAAGAAGAGGAAAGTGGGGATTTCCCACTCACTGTGATTGACAGTTTTCCTCTATAAAACTGGCCACAAGAGGCCGCTGTTGGTCTAAAAGGCCCCTGGACTGGCACTTCACCGAGTCTTCCTGCTCAGGTAAGACTGGCTTCATTTTGCTCTCCAGAGTTGTAGGCCAGAATTTTACCTTTTTGTTTTAACAACCAACAACATTTTAAAATCTCTTCCTGGGTATTCTTCTAAAAGACCACATAAGACTGCCTAAGGTACTAGTATTGAATTCCCATGTAATCTTAGTTAGAAAAATAACTCATTCTTTATTCTTAATCTTGCATTGTTTTAGAGTGTCCATTTTTTGTGTTTTTTTTTTCAATAAGCGGGGAGGAAGGGAGCAATGCATTTTGTTTTATTTTACTGCTGTTCTCCTTCCTGTTTCATTTATTTCCTATGAAGGGCATTTTATGTTGCATCATTTTTTTACGGTTCTTGCTACACAAAACCATTTTGCATAAAAACTGCAAGGGGTTCTCTGCACTATTAGAACCCAATGTTTTGTGCAAACTTAAATAGCCACACAAGGCTTTCTCTTAGGCTCTCTTCATATTTTGAGAGCCTACATATAGGACCAGGAGCAGTGAGGGTATGGAAACAAAAGGGAAAAGGGTTGCTGCCCCTGTCCACCGGTAGAACAGTATACAGATAAGGGAAAAGTTTACAAACAGGAGGACATTCTAGTTTTTCCAGCCCCAAAGGCTACTTGTATTCTTCAGGCTACCCTGGGTAACCTTATGCACTTAATGTGCCTTCTTTTTTCGCATGCCTGAATAAGGCCTTGGAGGTCATTTGCACTTGACCCCCCTGTGAATTTGGATCAAAAAGGATATAAGAAAAAAAACAGAAAAGGGATAGCACTGGAGAGAAAGGGAAAAGTTTGCCTGAAAGTGGCCTATCTTCTGAACTAGAAAATAAAGATATAGTACTAAGAAAGGAGATTTTTAAAATAAAAAATGGTCCATCTTCAGTGGCAAGGACGTTCCCTGTCACACCTCTCCATTGCCCTTTCCCAGCCTCATTCACTCTGAGAGAAATTAGCCTTTGCTTATTGGCTCCCAGCCCACTGGAACAATCTACCTTTCTACAGCTACAGTAGGCGGAGCCTGCAACGTTTCGCATGTACAAAAGGAGTGATGTCATGTTTTCTGTCCTTGGAACTGACTGAAGGTGTAAATAGTCTCCTCTGCCTTACCCTCCTCCAAGAAATGTTTTCCACTCTCAAATAAATACAGTTTCATGTTAGTCAATGGTTGCAGGGCACTATTTTCTTTCTTAAATGGTAGGTACAAGAACTGGAACCTTAGTAGTGGGAGGCAGCATTAGTTTTTTTGGGAGGGTGTAAGATCCACCCCCTCCTCCACCTGAGAAGCTCCTAAAGATCCACCCCACCTTTTTTGGTTCATGTGGGAGGGGCATAAGGTGGATCTATCATGTTGGAACAACTGAGTATCAGAGCTGCCTGGGGAAGTAATTAAGGAGTGCCTGAAACTGCATCTAGGCATATCCATCTCCCTCCCCCCACACACACATAGACATCATGATTTTTTTTTAATTCTAAGCATGTCAATATTTTGCTCTTACAGTATGGGCAAGTTGGGCATAAAAATAAAATAGAAAAAAAAAGATCAAGCGGGTGCCTTTTCCTTTGTCAGATACATGCAGAGAGAAGGTCACAAATACTGTATGACAAGTTCATTATATGGATGTTGTCCATGTAAAACAGAAATTCTGTTAATGTCATATCTGTAGCATTGTACGTAGCCAGTAAACTATTGTTTATATACGCATTGTAAACGACAGGTTTTAATTCAGAAATCCAGTCCTGATAAACTTGTTTAATTAGCAGTTCTGTAAGAGTTATGTCTCTCTGATGTAAGAGTGCATAGCATAGAAATGAAAGGGTTTCTGTAATTGATTGTTGTTTGCATGAGAAGTGGGCATGACCGTGGCCTGCAAGAGTGAAGTCTAAATTGTTTCTCAGCCATTCTGGGATCTAAAGTTTAACAACAATGTGTGAAGAGAATAAAGTCTTGTGTTTTTTGCATTTGAATAGGTACAGTGCTTTGAAGTTAAAAGATATAAATATACATAGTGTCATGGGCACCCGAAAAGAAAGGAGGTACTACTGAAATAAATGCCATTCTGATGATTTATTTATGTGTGAGATTTTAAGTGTAGTTTTGCCTAGGTCACAGACACATAAGCTATAAATAAGGATGGCTGTATTAGTCAAAGCTTGTAGTAGCAAAATAAAGCAAGAAAAATAATATATTGTGTTTTTTTTCTTTCAATTGTTTAACCAGGAGTGGCACACTATGCTGAAAGCTTGTTTACAGAGGCAACCTGGGAGCACATGGAAGTTAAATGACTTGCTCAGGGTCACCCAGTATGCAAGTGGGGGCTGTGGGATTCAAACCCAGATCTCCAGATTTGCAGCTCAGAGCCTTAAACCACTGTGCTACACTGCCTCCCTAGTTATGGCAGTCATCTGTTTTATGGTTCATGATGTTGGTGTAGTAAGCATACTAACATACTAAAATGCCAGCAGAATAGTCCTAGCAGTCTTTCGTGTCTGCTTGCTTGGTCAGCCCCCACCCCAGGAGCTGACCTTGCTGCCCCCCCACCCTCTGAGGCTTCTCCCTTCCCAGTCCAGGGTAGTATCGCTTCATTGGATTTTGCTTCCCCAACCCTTTCCCTGCACCTGTCCCACCCCTCTTGAACCCCTCCACAGTCTCTACCTCCTTCATTCCTCAGGCAGCACATTCATGGTCCTACCACTCGCTCAGTGAAGTAGCATCTCCTCCTTTCTCCCCTGAGTCTCCCCCACTCCAGCTTCCACCCATGCCCTCTAGTTGCCCTGCTCCTTCCTTCAGAGCACCGTGACTGCACCTTGCCTATTTACCTCCTTCATGAACTTGAAGACCTCTATCATGTCCCCCCATCCCTTCTGTCTTCCAATGTGTATGTATTTAACTCTTCAAGCCTCTCCCCATAGGTCTTTTTCACCAGGACCCAGATCATTTTGGTTGCCCTCCTCTGGACTCTCTCCAGGAGTTCAATGTCCCTCTTTAAATGTGGCCTCCAAAACTGCACAAAGTATTTGAGGTGTGGCCTCACCAAGCAGTTATACAGAGGGAGCATCACTTCCCTACTTCTGGAGTGATCCCCCAAGCAATGCATCCCAGCATCCTGTTGGCCTTGGTCGCTGCCCTCCTACAAGTCTCTGAGTTGTTCATCTTGACATCCACCACCACCCCCAGGTCCCTCTCAGCCATACAGCCATTGCAGTAGTACATTGCATAGCAGATCTAAAATGTCAATAAGTAGGTCATGCAACAGATGTGCTGAGCAGTTACTGAAACAAGAAATGTACAGCTGTAATTTTCTACGTCCTGTTCAAAATGTGTTTTTGCACCTGTGGTGCCAAATGGCACAGTCACTGTGCAAAATCACCTTTCGGCTAATGAACTGATAGTGTCACTGTTCATGCGGTGGGGTCACAAAAAACATGCTGAAAATGTGGAGTGAAAATACCAAGAAATGCCCAGGGCATTAGAGTTTCTGACCATAACACCCTGCCCTGTAGGGACTGACAGGCATCAGGGATGTGACTTGGGATTGTCAACAGTAATGCTCACACCATTCCACCCCCATCCCCACCCTGAAGCCAGTGACAGGTATCGAAGTGTGCCTTTGACTCTTCAGCCCCAAAGTTCACTCCATTCTCTTATACTGTACACATTTCAACATATTTCCTTATGGAATGGGGTGAGTGTAAAGTCTGAAAACTCCAAGGCACACCTCGACTGTTGTCTGTGTCTGCAGGGTAGGGTGAGGTGAAATGGCATGCGTGTTATGGGCAATGACCCAAAGGCACACCCCAATGCTTGTCCATGTCTGCGGGGTGGGGGCTGGGTTGGTGTCACTTCAGTACTTCACTGCCATTCCTATTCTGCCTGTCTGTCTGTGTGTGTCTCTCTGTCTATATGTCTATGTAATTATCTATCTTTCTATCAATTGCATGTATCGTTATTTTTACCTATTTCTAAAACAAACCTGCATATCACATTTGCCTGCACTCTGAGCTCATACTTACCAAACTGTGTATATTTGTACTCCACTTCTGCATAGACCTCATACTTTCCTAATATTCCCATTATCACAAGCGTAACTACCTTGCCCTTATCAAAAGTGACCTCCTCTGAAAGTTAATATCACATTTTCTCTAACAGTCCATCATCATTAGGCCTGACTTCCTGACATCAGCACATTGCTTAAATATAACTTAGATCACCTCATGGACAAAAACCCTGTTTCTCTAAAAACAAAACAAAAAAAAACTGTAAATAATCTCAATGCTGAACATATGCCAGCCATTACTTTTTCATGTACTGCCACCTTCTGTACCATCATGGGGACTTGCATATGTTTCTCTTGATGCTTTGCATTATTGGGGTATGGGCAACTGTGTTTTCTTTAAAATGTGGCTGTCTGGCCAGTATCACTTGGGTCAACACATACATCAGTGGCATTTGCCCTGAGGTTCATTTGTAAGCTTCCTATTCCTTCCATTAAAATCTACACCTCCATTAATTTTCCTAATAATGTGTATGCCTTCCTTAGAACAGAAACTAAAACAAATCTTACTACTTACAAATCATTTTGTTGTTTCTCCATACCACCTTAACAATTCCACACAACTTCATTAACTTCATTATGCAGTCGTGGTGGATCTGATCAGATTTTGCTCAGTATGCAGTCTGCCAACCACTGCTTCCCTCAAAAAGTACTTCAGACTTCTCCCCTTCCCCCTTACTTTAATTCCCCTGCCCTCTCATTAACACTTACAGTTGCTCTGTTTTCATGTGTAATGTTCCTTGTCAATATGTTTATCCACTTTACACTATACATATTATTTATTGCTGTGTTAGCTTCACTATGTAACTGTAGCATCCCAATTGTAGCTACATAAGGAGCAGGAAGGACAGCAGGGAGGGAAATGGTTAACCTCCCACCCATCCCACCTACAGTCAGCCAGCCTTGCTATCCGAGCTGTCTGGCTGACCACTTCCTGTCTTTGTCCCCCTCTCCCCCTCCCCCTCCTGTACTTTTCTTGGGCTTTAGCCCTTCTTCTGGCCAGTCCAGAGCTGTGACCAATGCCTAAAGGGGCCATAAATCAGCCCAAGAGGCTGATCTATGGCCCTAGTGACCCAATCAATTGGCCAGAAGCCAAGTCTGCCCCCAGGCTAGAAAAGGATCTCCCCTGCTAACTGGAGGGCAGTTCTGAACTGGGTGGCTGTCAGAGTAAAGAGCACAAGGGTACGGATGTCTAGAGGCTTACCTGAAGCTCGTGTCTGTAGCACCTTGGTGGCTGCTCCTCTGTAGCCAGTGCTCCTGGGGTCCTCAGCAGCAGCAGCAGCAACAGCAGACATCCTTCAACCAGAAGGGGTCCAGTCAGGGTGCAGCAGTCCTCCAGATGGCACCTGCAGCCAGTCCCATAGGGTGAGTCCCCTTTGGTTTCTTGCTCCCTGGGTGGCAGTTCTTGTTGGAGTAACTGGGGAAGGTGTTTGAGCCCTTTCTCCCCCTGCTCCTGGGTCATGGGTTGAGCCCATCTTTGACCCTTTGTTTCTGGTTTCTTTCCCTCTTCCGTCTGGTGTTGTGTTGGTGGCTAGTCCCTTTCTGTCTGGGTGGGGCATTGCCTCCAACTGCCTGGACTGGAGTGGACACTAGCTGCACCCTGGTAGGTGGTTGCTGAGGGCTAGCTTTTTAATTTTTATACTCCATACAGGCTGCCTATTTCCCGTTGTTGTTTTTTTCCTTTCCCTTTCTTTCTTCTCGTTTGTGCTGGTCCCCGACTGCGGGCTGACCTCCCCGATGCAGCCCCAACCCCTGTTAGACACCCACAGTGGTGATCAGTGGTACCCCACCCTCCCTTCTGCCAGCATCCCCACCTGCAAGCTCCCGGCACTACTGCAGTCCTTGAGTCGGAGCTGCCGACTCACGCTGTGCTTGGATGGGAATTGCTGTGTGGCTGGACCGTGGTGTGCTACTGCAAATTGCGTCTGGGTGAAAACACCCACCCAGAGCACCAGAGTTCCCCACCAGGTTTAAACAGAGGTGGCTGAGGCATCAGTTGGTAGCGCGCCTCTCCTGGCCATTACCACCAATCTCACCAACACCACCAATGACTCCCCAATGGGCGGAGGACCCAGGCCAGGAGGTAGGTGGACAGCGAGCCCAAAATTGTTATATTTATCCCCCGAGGCACCTAGGAGGGAAAGGCTAGGGCAAAAGTGGGCAGAAGTTGCACCCAGAAGTAGAAATAGGGGCATCGTGGAGCATGAGCCCCAGGGCATCTAATTATAGTGTTAAGACAGAGCCTGAGCAATAGGGGCGGGGGGGGAGAGAATCTGGAGTGGGCTAGCATGAAGGGACTGGTCTAAGCAGTCAAAAGGCAGCTTGAGTGAATCTCCATAGCACGGGAGGAGTTGCAGCACTGGGGCTGCCAAGGGATGGAGCACCATCTGGGCCTGCAGTTTAGCCCAGCTATCCCCCCATGCCAGTGCTGTGAGCCTATCCCAGGCAATCTCCTGCAGACCTGCCAACCCTACTGATCCCTCTGGGGTTTAAACGGTCAGTTCCTCATCTTGGGAAAGTTGACCTCTGAGGCTTCTCCACCCTCAGGAGGCCCAAACCACCCCTACCAGCCACCCCTTCTTCTCCTGGATGGTTTTCTGTTTGCAAGGGTACCGGACGACTGGATGGCCTGCCCATCCTACACTGTGCTGCCTGTCACCCCAACCCTGACCAGAAGGTAAACCCAGTCTCCTGGTACGGAAAAGTGATTATTGTGTGTTGCATTGATTGATGTCTGCCCAGGCTGCACCCCGGAATATTAGTGACCCTAACTGGCTGAACAAAGTGCATTGGGGTCTGATCAAAAATTGTTGCAGGGCCTGAACTGCCTGCCCTGCACCCACCAAAGCCACTTACCAACGCTAGGGCTGAACTTGCCTGCCCTACCTCTCCACCAGTTGGCGCTGGAACTGTCCCTGAAGGGGCTTGAACTGTCTGCCCCATACCAACTGTATTGAGCCATATCAGTTCTCTCTCTCTCTCTCTCTCCACCCCCCCATCTATGCTGTTGCCGTGGAGAAGCGGATGGACTGCCCAACAGTGACAGTCCCATTGTCCAGCTAACTGCCCTAAGAAAACTGCAGTTTCCTGCACCCCTGAGGTCTGGGGTCATCCACCTTTTGGCTAAACATCCAGAGCCTTCTGCTCAGCCTGCCAGCACCCCCCCCAAAGATGATGAAGGCCTGCACTGGCTAGCATAGCAGTAGTCAGTACTCCCGCAGTCTAGTCAGCTTAGGAGCCACCCCAGCTCACAGTAGTGAGGTGCCCTCTGAAGTACGTGAGTAGGAAATTGCCCTGTTTTTGTTTTGCTCTTTCGAGGTGGCCATAGCTTCCTTCCTTGGCTGGGTGGCATCATGTCAAGAGCCTGCCAGAGGACCCGTTATCGGAAGGCATCAACTCAACCATCCTCCATCCTCTCTTCGCCTGCATCTCCAGATCTGGACCAGCCTGCATCCCCTTCATCTTCTTCATCTTCATCCCCAGCTTGTTTTCTTCACCCCTCCTGCCGGCCAACGAGACCGATCAGTCACTCACATACTGTACCCCATTCTTCAAAGTTAGCTAGCTACCACCTGTGCTGCACCAAAAAGTTTGCTCCTTCTACAGGACTGTCAGACTGTAATTGGGGTGCCCTTGCTAAAGTATCCTTGGCCAAGGTGGTTAGGCCTTGATAAAGTATTATCATTGACGTCTGCAGATGTAGGGCACTAAGTGACCCTGTTAGAGGTATTCCACACATTGGTAACAAATTTATGATTGTTTATTTTCATAGCTACTGGTGTTAGACCTGTATCATTGTCTTTTACTGCTAAACACTGTTTTGCGCATGACAATCACCTAACCTATTACTTTCCAGTGGAACCAGTGGCTGCTCCTGATAAAAGCTATCTGTTTGCATCTGGAACCATTGTGCCTGTCTCTCCTTGCCCAGAAGAGATGAACCACCCACCTGAGTTCGGTCACCACAAAACTTGGCACAGCGAGCAGGGTACAAAGGAGCCCAAAGCAGGTCCAAGAGTCCACGGATAGCTCCAAGATGTCAAGGGCAAGCAGCCACCACTCAGACTCCAGCGATGAAGAGGGAGACCGGCGGTCAGCACTCACCATGCCGTACTACTTTGGTGCTCTGTGGCTGCCCCAGTACACCAGTGATCCTACCGACCCCAAGGAATCCAGCCTGGGAGAGTTCCAAAATAGGATGCTGGCGATGTTTTGACTGTACAGAATCCCCGAACACCAGAAGGTGGAGGTTCTGATTGGACAGTTGGGAGGTGCAGCACACACAGAGAAGTCACCAGCTGGCCTGAGAGGGAACGGAACACGGTTGACAGGATTCTCACTAGACTGGACCAGACCTTTGACATGTGCACCATGTCCCAACTAAAGAAGAGGTTCTTCTCCCGAACCCAGGGCCCAAGAGATAGCCTACGAGAGTTCGTGCTCAGCCTCCAGGAGCCCCTCAAGGCCATAGAGTGTGAGGATCTGGAAGCAGTGCAGGAGTCCGACTGCATGCTGCAGGATAAGTTCATTGAAGGAGAGTGTAGTGCTGCTCAGAAGAAGGACATCCGAATGCTCCACTCCCAAAAACCTGAAGAGACCTTCCTAGATTTTAAGGAGAAGGTGATCTGGATCCTGGGAGATCACCGGCCTACCGAGGAGGTTAATGCTGGCATACAGTGCACCAACGTCCCGCTGATTATGTGGTTTGGTGGCATGGCCCCAGTGGACACATTCTACCAGAGAGAGTTGTGGGCAGATGTGATTCATACTCCTGGCTACTCCACCTTCCCTGAGTGCCCGTCAGCAGCGCAGCAGGTGGCCCAGGTACCCAACCGATGCCCCATCAGAGAAACCACCTCTCCCAAGGACCGCACCCAAGAGCTCGAGGACCGGGTGGCCGACCTCACTTGGCAGCTGGAGGACATGAGGCAAGAGATGAGGAACCAGAGAGAGGGTCAAGGAGATGGAGGAAGGCACCCGCCCACCCAGGGCTAGAAGAGTGCCAAACGAAGACCATCCAATCACTTTGATGAGCACGGCAGGCCCATCTGCAGGAGGTGTGGAGTCATTGGCCACATATAGCGGGAGTGCTTGCAATGCCAACAGAAATGGCAAGTTTAAACAGAGAGTCCTCTGGGCAGTGGGCCAACCCCTGGGAAGACAAGAGATAGGCCCCAAGCTGGCATCAGAGCACCATAGGTATGTTGGGAGGTGCCTCATCATACCAGTTGGATCAACAGCAACAAACTCATGACACTTCTTGATACAGACTCTCAGGTGTCCACCATCCAAGGAAGGTACTTCTTGAAGCACTGGCCTGAGGCACCACTTCAGAATCCACCCCAAATTGGCTCAACCTAATTGCAGGGAATGGCCTCAACATCCTGTACTATGGCTACCAAGAGGTCGATGTCCGGTTGGGCACAACCACATACCCCAACCAGGGCATCATCATAACGCAGACGGTCAATGGTTGCCTACCCCCAGTTATCCTCGGGATGAATTACCTGCTCAGTTTATTTATTTATTTTTTGAATTTTGATGACCGGGTTGGCCCACTGGGCTCACGAAGCTCCTTTTTTCAGGGGCCATGAAGAACTAATCCACATCCTGAAGAATCTCGCCACCCAGCTACCAAGGCCACAGAGGCATGTCTGGTACCAAGTGATTCAAGTTATCCAAAGCCACCAACAGTTTGCCACTGACCAAGGGGAGATAGGCCTCATTTGTGTGGCAGACTCCGGCCCCGTCGTGCTAAGTCCAAGGCACAAGATGCTTGTCATTTGCAAGGCCAAGAAGGGGGTGGGAGGGGGAGACTACCTCGCCCTGCTGGAACCCTACATCAATGTAGAGGACAGCGCCATTGCTATCACCCAGAGCCTGGTGGTGGTGAAAAATGGACAAGTACCTGTGAGGATCCTGAACTGTGGAGCGATCCCAGCCTGCCTCTACCAGTACCAACCAATTGGGCAGCTGGTACAAATTGATCTGGATGGTGTCATAGAGGCCTCACCTACAGTTTTACGCCCAGCACAGTGGGGGAAACCATCAGTACAATGGCCACAGGTGTACCGAACAATGATGCTCATGAGTGGTCGTTGCACAAAATTGACCTGGGGTCCCCAGCCACCATGGAAGAGCAAAGACAAGAGATGCTGGAGCTAATATGCAAGCACAACAAGGCATTCTCCCAACACTCACTGGAATTCGGATGTACCAGCCCAGTGCAACACCACATCCCAACCGGAGACCATGGCCCCCATCTGAGAGTGATTCTGGACCATACCCCCCTGCCTTGTACCAGCCCACCAAAGACCTGCTAAAGTAAATGCTGGATGCAAAAGTCATCCAGAAGAGCCACAGCCCTTGGGCCTCACCCATAGTGCTGGTCACAAAGAAAGATGGCCAGCTCCGATTTTGTGTGGACTCAAGCTGTACAAGACTGGCCTGTCCCCAAAACTGTTAGAGATGTCCACAAGGTCCTAGGCTTCATGGGGTACTAACGCCAGTTCATCAAAAACTTTGCCAAAATTGCGGCCCCACTGCATGAGTTCCTCAGAGGACCCAAGGTCCAAAAAACTCCCTGTAATGCCCCAGTAGTGTGGGTTGAGCCCCAAGAAACCGCATTCCAGCAGATGAAAGTTATCCTTACCACGACCACCACATACTAGTCTCAATGTGCCATGCCCTCTCTTATCACAAGTATTTATTTATTGCTGTTTTACCTATTCCATGTACCTGATTTAATGCATCATGTAAATGCTTGTTATATTGCTGCTGTGATTATCCTCCTGTATTAATGCGCACTTTGTCCTTATCCCCTTCCCCAGGTCACATCTGGAAATGAGCCTTTGCTCTGTGTGCCTTTCCCGGTTATTAATTTTTAAATAAATAAATAAATCATGATGACACCATTTCTGCACTGCATTTGACAGCATTTTACCAATGTTACATAGAAACATAGACAATGATGGAAGGAAAAAAAATAAGAGTCCATCTGTTCTGCCAGTAGTTCTCAATCTACCCAGGGACCTATTTTCCATATGGGGTTGCATCCCTCTCTGTCCACCCCCATGCTCCCCTCCCTACTGTTAAACCTGAGTAGCCAACAAACTCTTCACTGCTTGAAATAATTTATGGTCATGGCACCCACCACATCTTCTGGAAGACTGTTTTATGGCTACACCACCCTATCCATAAAACAGAATTTCTTCACATCCCTCTTAAACCTTCTTCTCACCAGTTTCCACTCATGACCTCCGGTTCTTGAATCTTTACTCCTGCTAAATAGTTCCCTGCAGTTCACCATGTTTATTCCCTTCAGGAACTTGAAAATTCCTATCATATTCCCCCATCTCGCCTGGTCTCCAGTGAGCACATGTTCAGTGCCTTCAGATGATTCTCATAAGATTTTCCCTGTATGCTCTGAATCATCCTGAACACCCTGTGTTGCGCCATCTCCAGCCTGTCCCTGTCCTTCCTTGCATGAGGACTCCAGAACTAGCCACAGTGTTCTAGGTGTGTCCTCACAAGTGACCTAAATAGAGATAGTAATACCTTTCTTTTTCTGCTGTCAATACTCCTACCAATACACCTCAGCAACATAGTAGCCTTACTATAGGCCTTGTTGCACTGGCTTGATTATTTAAAGGAGTCGCTAAAGATGGCTCCCTGGTCCCTTTCTTCTGTTGTGGTGTTCAGTTTTACCCCTCCTATCCAGTGCTCTGTCCTGGGGTTATTGTTCTGTAGGTCCATAACTTTGTACTTTCTGGCACTGAATTTCAACTGACAAACTTTAGACCACCTGTCTAGCCATTGTAGATCCCTCTGTATCTCCTGGATCCCTTCATCACTATCTACCCTAGCACAAAGCTTTGTGACATCTGCAAAGAGACAGAACTTACCGTCCAATCAAGCTCACCTCAGTGCTGGGTAAGGTGATTGAAGTGCTATTAGAGGAAAGGGTAGTCAGTTACATTTCAGGCAGCGGACTACAGGATGTCAGACATCATTACTTCACACAGGGGAGGTCATGCCAGATGAACCTAATCATGTCTTTTGATTGGGTGATGAGGATGGTCAATCAGGAAGGAGCAGTGGATGTGGCCTACCTGGACTTCAGAAAGGCTTTCAACACCGTCCCTCACAGATGGTTGGTAAATAAGCTGGAAAGTTTAGGGGTGGGTTTGAAAATAACAAGGTGGGTGAAGAACTGGTTGAGGGACAGAAGCCAGATGGTGGTAGTAAACTGGGTGCATTCCAAGGAGGTAAGGGTGACAAGTGAGGTGTCCCAGAGGTTGGTACTTGGATCCATCCTTTTTAATATTTATATAAATGATATTGCAGAGGGACTGGGAAGGAGGGTGTGCCTATTTGAATATGATGAGAAGATCTGCAATAGAGTGGACACCCCGGGGTTGAAGGCAATAAGGGGGGGGGCCTAATGATCCTGGAAGGGTTCTCAGAAACATGGCAACCAAAGTTCAGTGCCAAGAAGTGCACAGTAATGCACATTGGGCATAATAAACTGCAAGCTGTTTACACAATGGGGGGCGTGGAGATTAAGGCAACTGAGCAAGAGAGGAACCTGTGAATTATAATCTCAGACAACCTTAAGGTGGGGGAAACAATGCAGAAAGGTGGTGGGCAAAGCAAATAGAATGCTAGCATGCATAGGGAGGGGTATAACAAACAGAAGTAGTGAGGTACTGATGCCACTTTATAAAACCATGGTGAGGCCTCACCTGGAGTACGGGGTCCAGTTCTGGAGACCTCACCTATGCAAGGATATAGA
This sequence comes from Neoceratodus forsteri, assembly GCA_016271365.2. Lineage (NCBI taxonomy): Eukaryota > Metazoa > Chordata > Ceratodontiformes > Ceratodontidae > Neoceratodus > Neoceratodus forsteri. The sequence continues at coordinate 795,062,673 of CM028136.1, forward strand.
CTGGATTGAAAGGGTTCAGAGGAGGGCAACCAAGATGGTGCATGGTATGCATGGTATGCATGGAAACCCTATGAGGTGAGATAGAGGGAATTGGATTTGTACCCACTGGAGATTAGAAGGGTGTGGAGGACATGATAGAAACATTTAACTACATGTAGAGAATAAGCAGGGTGAAGGAGGGGAGTTTATTTACAAGGAAGTAGGTGCTACAACTTAGGGTCATAGTCTAAGATTAGTAGGAAGAAGATACAAGGACAATGTGAGGGGGCGTTACTTCACTGAGAGGGTGGTGGAGTCCTGGAACAGTCTGTTGGAAGAGATGGTGGGAGCAGAAACAGTGGAGGGATTCAAGAGGGCAAGGGACAGACATAAGGGGTTGGCCAGGGGTGGAGTGGGATGTCTCAAGACAAAGGGGACAAGTAAGGGGGGGGAAGGGGCAGACGTGAAGGGCCAACTGGGTCCTTTTCTGCCACCAGATTTCTATAATTCTATGATTCCATGAACTTGCCCCAGATACCCTCACCAGTATCAATGATGGATATATTGACAAGAACAAGACCTTAGGCTGATCCCTTATGGCACCCCACTCTTGATCTTCCTTTTTTGCTATATGACCCCTTTTACCATCACCATCTATTATCTGCCCTTCAACCAGTTTCCCACGCATCTATGTACCTAGTCCTGTCCAGATCCTCCAGCATCCTCAGCAATCTTCTGTGTGGCACCAAGTTGAGATCCTTGTTGAAATCAAAGTAAAGTAAATGCACAGCATGGCTCTTATCTACAATCTTTATTACCCAGTCAAAGAAAACTGTCAGGTTGGTCTGAAAAGACCTCCCTATCACAAACCCATGCTGTTTAACGTCCTTTAGACCACTGCTCCCTAGGTAGTCCACAATGTCCTCTTTGACCAGTTAGTGACTCCATCTGTTTACCCACTACAGAGGTAAGGCTGACAAGTCTGTAAATCCCTGGTTGTCCCCCAACCCCCCAACATTGTGTAGTGAGATTACATCAGCTACCCTCCAGGCTTTTGGGACTACCCCTGTCTGAACTGAGCTATTGAATAGCCTCTATCAGGGGTTCAGACAGTTCTACTACCAATTCCTTGAGTACCATTGGGTGCATCCCAGCTGGCCCTGGGGTCTTATCTACTTTCAGGACTTTTAGCCCCTTCTGGACCCTTTCTTTGGTAAAGACTGCCAAAGTAGTTGTTAAAACACTGTTGTAATTTAGACTGGATCTTTATAACAAGTCCAGCATGCATTCTCTCCATAAAAAGTAATCAATATGTGAAGCATTATATAGGCCATATGTAAAATAATGTAAAACATATAATAAAAAGTTAGGGAAATAGAGATTTGTGACTGACTGATGGTATTCCATCAGTTTTATGTTAATCTTCTTGAAATAATTGTACAGCCTAATCACTTTCTCCTCCTCACTATTTGCCTCTTATTTTCTGCCATCTAATATTGTGTCCCGCTCACCTTCCCCGGCCCCGGCCTCTATTAAATTCACTCAAATCCCTACCACTCCTGAACACAATACCCTCCCATTGGTCGACCTCTCCCTGATCTCTTTTGCTTAAAGGGCCACCCAAACACAAGCAAGCCCTGCATCACACAACTCCTGCCTTTGTAAAATGACACCTGCTCATGCTGTACTGAACCTTCTGTCATTTCTTGCCCTACTCACTGGCTGTGGCAGTATTCCTGAACATCACACCTGCTGGTCTATGCGCGCAGTATAAACTCCCATCAATTATCAGTCTAAGGCACAGTCACTAGCCATACCGACCTACTCCTCATCGGTCTACTCTCCCCTAGATTACATAACCAATGGGTGCTTCTTCTTACTACTAACAAAGCATCCCTGGTCTTTAGCTTGTTATTCTTAATAATCTCCATGCCAGAACATGACAGTAAAACACTGTCCAAATTGAGAGCCACAAAAAAGTAACTTAATATCTGTAAGGCCATCCTTAAATGCCTAATACTGCTGCTTTTACTAATCTCTGGGAACATCCGCCCCAACCCTGGGCCTCCACAGCAGGCATCAGACATCACACAACCATGAGACTAGTTATTGCCAGCTTAAATATCTGCAGCCTCCTCAGGAAATTTTATTCCCTCACTGCCTGGATCTCTCAACACAACCCTGATATCTTATTGGTTCAAGGAACATGGCTGACCCCCAAAATCCCAGACTCAGCCACTGCTTACGCTGTTTTTAGGCAAGACAGGATCTCCAGAAAAGGTGGTGGGTGTGCTCTTTGCTTAAAGGATACATTGGTGGGTCATGAACTGACCTTACCCAACCCTGTGAAAGACATTCAGGTACTCTTCACCAAAGTCCTGCTGGACACACATAACAAGGCTCTGACCATCGCCTCAGTCTATATCCCCCCCAAACTGACTAGTCAGGGTCTTCCCTCCCTCCTGGACTGCATCAACTTCCTTGGTCACAGTGCGGAAGGGATCATGCTTAGGGATTTCAATGTCAAGAATGCTTTGTCAGCTGCCAACTTTTCACAAATGGTCCAATCACCCATGAGGGTGAACTACAGGACAGGTAACTCCACCACTCTCGACTGGGTTCTTACCAACAGACCTGAACACATTCTAAAACCAGAGGTCCTTCCAGACACCATAAGTAACCATTCAGCAGCAGTGTCTTACTGGTCTAGCAAATTCAATAAATCACCACCAAGAACTATATTTGGCAGAATACTAGCCCCTGGGTGCCTAGGGCCCCTAAAAGTGCATCTGCATGAACTTGACTGGTTGCCCATTGACACTTCTCCCATGATGTTGACTCAGCTCTTGCATTTTTTAACAGCACCTTCAACTCAGCCTGTGATGTATAAGCCCCTTTCAAGAAACATAAGGTCAAGGGTACTAATAACCCATGGGTGTCCTTAGACCTTATAAATCAAATTAAATCCAAGGATAGGATTTGGTCTTGTGCCAAATCCTCTGGCACTCAGACCTACAAATCTGCCAGGAATGCCTGTACCCAAGCCATATGACTTGCAAAAAGCCAATTACTACAGGAGTGCACTTGCTAGCTCCTGGAAGGACAGCAGGAAGTTCTGGGACAATTTTTCCCAGGTAGCAGGGAAACAACCCAAAGTTACCCCTTCAATGCTCAACATTAATGGCTTTATCACTGTGGATAAAGAAACTATTGCCAATGCGTTCAATTCCGCTTTCACTAACCTCAGTCAGGTGCTGCCCCAAAACTTTTTTGATCCATCCCAAGCTGCAACCCTATCAGACACCACTGGTATGACTCGACAGACCCCAACATTCTACATTAAGGCCATCTTTCAAGAGGTGGCCAGAAAAACATCTACTCAAAGCTCTTGAGGAATCCAGGCACAGTGGTGACTCCCTGGACCTGAAGCTCCTTGCCCTCACCATTGATGAAGTCCTACCCCACCTTACCAAAATCCCCAATCGCTCCCTGTTGCTCTCTCAGTTCCCCCATGTATGGAAGGTGGCCATGGTGACTGCTATTCACAGAAGGGGGGACAAGGTTTGATGTGTCAATTTCAGCAAGACAGTACTTCCTCCTGACAGACAGCCCCTTACATATTTTATATTGCAGAAAAAATATCATACTGAAATCAGAATCAGCTATCTACGTGCCACAATCCTCCCCACCTAGACTGAATTTGGGGGGGTCTATCCTCTGCATGGGATGAGCTTCCCAAATCAGTTCACTCCTCATACACATGAGACAGCCCATCTGAGTTCTGATTGGTCACTCCAGCCCTGTATAGAATGGTCATGTCATATCCTTGCAAAGCAAGACTCCATTGTAGCAATCGACCATTGTATTTCCCCATCTGCATCAGGAAAACCAGGGGGTTGTGGTCAGTCTGCACCACAAAATGCTGCCCATACAAGTATGGCTCCAATTTCTTTAGGGCCCACACTATGACAAGACACTCCTTTTCCACCATGGAGTATGCTTGCTCCCTGGGAAGTAACTTTTTACTCAGGTAGGCCACTGGGTGATCCCTGCCCTGGTTGGATGTCTGACTCAGTAGTGCCCCAATACCCACATCTGAGGTGTCAGTCTGAACTATAAAAGGTTTGCTATAGTCAGGACTTATCAAAACAGGAGCACTGCACAGTGCTTCCTTTGGTTTGAAAAAGGCTTCCTCACAGGCTGGGCCCCAGGTAATTTTCTTGGGTATCCTTTTCTTTGTCAGGTCAGATAGGGTAGCAGCCAGGACACTGTAATTGGGTAAAAATTTTCTATAGTACCATGCTGTCCTGAGAAAACTCCTGACCTGCTTCTGAGTTTCTGGTCTGGGCCATGTCTGGATTACCTCTATTTTTATTTGGTTAGGGTGGAGCTGTCCCTGGCCTACAACATGCCTGAGAACTCAGAAAATTAAAGGTAGATGAGGCAATGAGGCCTGATGGTTTGCATCCAAGAGTTCTTAGGGAGTTGAGGGATGAACTGCATCACATCTGACAAAGTTATTTAATTTATCCCTGGATCCGGGGGGTGGGGTCCGAATGACTGGAGGACTGTGAATGTAGTACCAATTTATAAGGGGGCTGCAGGGAGGAGGCAGGGAATTACCACCCTGTCAGACGTACATCAGTAGTGCCTAAGGTGATGGAGGTGTTAATAAAGGAAAGAGTGGTAAAATACTTCATGGACAATAAACTATTAGATGAAAAGCAACATAGCTTCACTAGTGTGAGTCCTTGCCAGACAAATCTGATCAGATTTTTTGATGGGGTAACAAACATTATTGATTGGTGGGGGCAGTTGCTGTGGCCTACCTGGACTTCAGTAAGGCCTTTGACACTGTTCCTCACCATAGGCTAGCAAATAAGACAGTGAGGCTTGGGGTGGAACAGAAAATAACTAGATGGGTGAAAACTGGATGAAGGACAGAAGTCAGAGGGTGGTGGTAAATGGTGTTCATTCTAGGATAATGAGGGTGATGAGCGGTGTTCCTCAGAGGTCAGTACTGGGACCAATCCTTTTTAACATATATATCAGTGATATATTAGTGGGACTTGAAGGGAAAGCATGTCTTTTTGCGGATGATGCAAAGTGATATAATAGGGTTGATATAACAGGAGGGGTTGAGGCCTTGAGGAGAGATCTGAGCAACCTAGAGAAGTGGTTGTACATTTGACAGTTGAAGTTCAATCCTAAGAAGAGTGCAGTTATGCATGTGGGTTGTAAAAATCCACTGGCTGAGTACTCTCTGGGGGAGAGCTGATAAAGCAAACAGAACAGGAAAAGGACCTGGCAATTATAATCTCAAACAACCATAAGGTAGGAGACCAATGAAGTAAGTAAGGCAGTAGGTAAAGCTAATAGAATGATGGCATGTATAGGAAGAGGGAGGTGTTGATGCCTTTATATAAAACCATGGTCAGACTGTATCTAGAGTATGGGGTATAGTTCTGGAGGCCTCATTTAAGAAAGGATATAGATGGGTTGGAGGGGGTTCAGAGAAGGGCAACAAAGATGGTGCAAGGTTTGCAAGAGAAGGCATATGAGACTAGATGGAGAGAACTAAATCTATATCTGCTGGAGGTTAGAAGAGATAGAAGTGACATGATAAAGACTTTTAAGTATATGAAGGCAATAAATGAGGTGAATGAAGGTAGATTATTCAAAAGGAAAGTAGGAGTTAAAACAAGGGGTCATAATATCAGATTGGAAGGGGGAAGATTAAAAAGCAATGTAAAGAGATGTTATTTCACTGAGAGGGTGGTTGAATCTTGGAACAGATTACCTAATGAGGTGATGTGAGCTGAAACAGTGGAGGAATTCAAGAGCACACGGGACAACCACAAGGGTTGACTGGTGGGCAGAGGAAAATATCCCTGGGAAGTGGAGACAAGTAGGGACGGGTGGGAAATGGGCAGACTAGATGGACCAGGATGGTCTATTTTTGCTGACACATTACAATGATACTATGGTAATGCAGGTGCTAGTGATGGCTGGTCTCTTTGTGAAGCAGCATCAGTGTATCTGGGGATGCATCAGTAGACTTGTGCTGCTGTCATGGTAACCGGAATGCTTGAATGAACTGTCTCATCCTACGACTTTCCATACTGGGCCCAACTGTCTCTGCTGCTAGCCTCTCTGACCTGAGCTGGGGTTGGATGCAGCTGTTAGGAGGCATATTCATGTCTTAAGAGTTCAAACAAAACACAGGTTTCCAAAGTGTGAGTCCCCGGACCCCGACTTATCTCTTTGTCATACTGATTGCAACATGCTGTCAAGGATTTATATTGTCATCTGTAACATATTCCTTTGCTTAATGGATCCTGGCTAAAACCAGCTATACAATCTCATGAAGTTGCTCTCCCTGGTTACTCCTGCCACCAGTAGGACTGACCCAGCAAGAAAGGAGAGGGGGTACTGATTTACACTAGGGAAGGGTGGCAGTCTGTGAACTACCAGACAAAAACATCATCCCTGACAATGATCACCTATTCATTTCAATCACCCTTGGAAATATCAAACAGCAGACTGCAGGGTGCATCTACCTGCCCCCAAAGCTAGCACCCACCTCCTTCACAGAACACTTAACAAGTCTTGACACCCTCCATCACAGCAACACCATACTCTGTGGTGACTTCAGTCTTGACTGGCTTGGCCCCAAAAATGCCCAATATCTGACAACAATATCTCACATCAAGTTAGAGCAACTAATCAACCAACCAGCTAAACTTACTCTGAAATCAAGTAATCACACCCTACTCAACTGGATGTTAACAGGACCTACCTCAGGGCTGCGGGAGTCCTCCCTGATGCACTAAGCAATCACTGCCTAACTTTCTGTATCTGGAGAAACAACTTCCCCCACCCTCCCTCAAAAATCATAAAATCTTGAGACTTAATGAACTTTAATACCTCTGAATTCCTACACAACCTTGCTTCCACTGACTGGACCCCTATCACCATGCTCCCAGACATAAATCAGGCTCTGGAATACTTAATCAACACTTCCACCTCCATCCTTGACATCCGTGCCCCTTCAAGTTGAGAAGGGCCAAAGGCACTCACTCCCCTTGGCTTTCTCAGGAGCTATGGCTCCTAATGCAGTCCAGAGACAATACTTGATGATCCTATAAAAGATCAGGGCTCCTCACAGACTTGAACTCCTACCAGCAGCTGCAAAATGCCTGCAAAACTAAAGTGAAAAAATCAAAGTGGAGCTATCTACAATCCCTGCAAGCTAGTAATCTCAGTGACCCCAAATGCTTCTGGATGCAGATCAACATACTCCTTCAGGGCTGTGAGTGAAATACCCCATAAACCATGATCCTGAAAGGCTCAGAACTATCCTCACCCAACTAGATCGCTACAGGAATAAGTTTGTTCTTCACCACCATCGATGTATACAAGATAGGTCTCCCAGATGCCTGCCCTGCACTACAACCCACCACCTCTTTCAAATAAAACTCACCTCGTGCAAGGAAGTCCTAAAGATCCTTATAGGGTTCAACCCCAACAGCTCCCCTGGCTTTGACACCCCCCCCCCATTCTTTAGAATTGGCGCTCCTGAGCTTGCTCACCCAGTCGCTCAGCTGATTAATCAATCCTTCCTGACAAGTTCCATTCCAGACAAATGGAAAATCGCCACTGTTGTACCCATGCACAAAACTGGCCCAGCTATCCTCATTGAAAACTACAGACCCATATCCATTCTGTGTCTAATCATGAAAATCCAAGACAGAATCTTCTATAATCAGCTATACTCCTTCCATGAACTAACACCCTTACAATACACCAACACAGTACAATACACCAACACGGTTTCAGGTAATCCTACAGGACTGAGACTGCTCTTCTGAGGGCCACATCTGACATTTTTCATACCATGGATCAAGGTAACACCACAGGGGCAGTCTTCATTGACTTCATGAAGGCCTTTGACCTTGTTAACCATTCTCTCCTCATTTCCATGCTTCAATCCTTAGGTCTTGACACCAGCTTCCTCTTCTGGATCTCTAACTATTTATCTAAACATGTCCAATGTGTCAAATGGGCAGGTGCCCTCTCCCCTTTATCTCTTATCATTGACGGGGTCCCACAAGGATCTATCCTTGGGCCTTTACTTTTCTCAATCTTTATTAATTACTTGCCTCTAAATTGTGGGGGTGGGCATCAATCCATTTCTGTGCAGACAATGCCATGTTATACCGGCACAGAATCAACATCTCCACTATTCAATCTGACCTGGAAAAAGACTTCCAGCATCTGGAAGCATGGTTCAAATCAAACCTACAGGTACTGAACTCAAAGAAAACCAAATCCATGTTGTTCCATCATACCTCCTTTGATCTAACCTCCCAGCACCCTCTGGTTATCAACACCTCCTCAGGTCTAATGCTCAAAGGGGTGAGATCTTTCAAATATCTGGGTATGACCATCAACAATCACCTATCCTTTGACATGAATGTAAACAGTGTTATTAGAACTACAACTCAAAAACTCAGCTTACTCCATTGCACTGCCCCTTCCTAACTCCCTGTGCTAGAAAAACCATTGCTGTGGCTACCCTCCTCCCTAGTTTATTCTATGGTGCACCATTAATTCACTCAGTCAAGTACTCTACTCTGGCCAAACTCAAACAGGTCTACTACAGGATTGCTCATTTCGCCACTGGTGCACCTGCTCGGACTCATCACTGTGACGTACTGAGGTCCCTGGGCTGGCCATCCTTCAACCCCTAATTAGACTTCCTGGTTTAGTTTAGTTTAGTTTATTAGTCTAGGAATTAATACCTTTGAGCCAGGGCTCTTTTACAAAGGTTCCACGTCACAAAGAACATTTAACAAAGCACGATACACATTACAGGTAAAACCAGACAGGAAAGTTACATCATAAATTTGCTATTAATAGTTCAAGGCAGTAACATTTTTAAGTTTCATAGAAAAACAAGCTATAACAGGTTCAAGCGAGTAGACAATTTCGAGGTTAAGGAAACTTCCAGGGAGAGGGTGATCATTAGGCGCCAAGAGGAGGCTAGAGAGGAGGAAAAGGTGGTGGGCGGAGAGTAAGTGAGAGGGACAGGAAAAAGGGGAGTGAGTTTGGGTGGGAGACAGGAAGTAGTAGAGGTACCAGAGGTTCATTAGTCAGGAGAAGAGGCCTCAGATGTGAGGATGGACATGAGGGTAGTAGTCTTTATCTAGTGCAATCACAGTTGCTAGTGGTGGTGAGGTGGGCATAGAGCATGGATTTGAAAGCTTCAAGCGAGGTTGAGGATAGAGTAGGTGGACTAAGTGCATTGAACCATGTGGAGGCCCTGTATCGAAAGATCTTTGTCCCTGTGCAGTCCGGCATCTCGGAACCAGGAAAGGTTGGCGTTCAGATCTGGTGGAGGGTCGTGAGCCAGGATTCAGTCAAGTAGGTTTGAATACATAATGGAGTCAGTCCCAAGATAGATTTTTGCCATTGTGCAGGTGAGATAAATAAGACAATTTGATAGGTTCAACCAGCCTGATTCATAGTACAGATCACACGTGTGAGTCAGTCTTTGAGCCCCGTGAGAACCGGCAGGCCTATTTAGAGTGATTGAGATGCACCTTAGAGCAGTGGAGGTAGCTGAGCCATAAATAATAAGGCCATAGTCAATGATTGAGATTATGGAACTCTGTATAGCTATTCTCAATGCCGCTTGATTTAGAACTTGATGGTTACGGAATAGTATTCCAAGGCGTTGGTTCACTGTTTTCGCAGTGTTGTCAATGTGGGTTGCAAAGGTGAGCCCTTGGTCAAAAGTGATGCCAAGGTATTTGAAAGTATTTACTTGGTCCAGTGTAATTCCTTCAGAGGTTTGTATGGTGAGTGAAGTATGCCTATTTTTGTTTTGGTGATTGGAGAAGAGCATGGCTTTTGTTTTATTGTGGTTTAGCACAAGTTTACTATCCAGGAACCACCTTTCAACACTAGAGAAAGCAAGTTGCAGGCTTTTTCATAGGGAGTTTGGATCCTTGTGGGAAGAGAGAATTACAGCATCATCAGCGTATAAGATTATTTTCTCCTGGCAGATATCTGGGAGGAGTTAAGGAACAGGCTAAAGAGGAGCGGTCCAAGAATTGATCCCTGTGGTACACCGAGAGAACTGGTTTGAGGTCGGAGAGTTCATTAGAGATTTTACAGCCTGTGACCGATTGGACAGGTAACTTTTACAAAAGACAAGGACCTTCAGCCAGGCCTAGGCTAGAAAGTAGGGAGGTAAGTAGGCCATGATGGACTGTGTAAGCTTTGTAAGATCGATAAAGACTGCACCTGTTTGGCACCCTTTGTCCAGGGCTGGTGGACTTCTCCAGAGAAATCAAGTAAGGCTGTTGTTGTACTATGTCCTTTCCTAAAGCCGTGCTGTTGATTACAGAGTAGATTGTATTTGTCAGGTAATCAGAGAGTTGGTCTGCCACTATTCGTTCAAGTGCTTTGGAGAGGAGGGAGTATTGATATTGGTCGATAGTTTCCTGTTGAGGTTTTGTTCTCCCCTTTGTGCACTGGCGTAACTATGGCAGATTTCATTTGTTGGGGAAATTGACTTTGGCAAAGTGACAGATTAAGAATTTTGCAAGGGGTGAATTACTTCATCCAGGGTGAGAACAGGATTTTAGATCTAGCGTGTCACTACTTCTGGATTTGGAGCAGGCCTTTCTTATGTACTTGTGTGCTTGTGCACTTTGATTTTCTTGAAGTAAAATTGTGGTTTTGTCACGAGGGTGTTTTGTGATACTAGGCTAGGCACAGGTAAGTCCGAGAAGAAATCTGGGGAGAGACCCCACTAAGGTCTGTGAATGTCTTATTAAGCGCATCTGCAATAGACTTTGGGTCAAGAGTGGTGGATCCATCAACTTTCATTATGGTAGGTGACGATTTTGATTGTTTACCCATTATGTTTCGGATGTTGTCCCAAAAGCTCTTCCATCACCCCAAGTGGATTCAAGGGCATTTTGAAATAAGCTCTTCATTTGCCTAATTTGTGAGGTACATCTATTTAGGTGCCTGCTTGTATTTTAGGGTATCATGAGGTGAGCCTGTGTCTCTAGCACACTGCCCAGAGGTGGTCCCGAACCTTGAGCTCGGCAAGTAGTTTGGCAGTAATCCATGGATTTGATAGCGCTTTGATTTTCGTTTTTAATGGGCGTATAAGTGCATGCAGAGTTGAAAGATTTAAGGAAGTATTCTAGTGCGGTATTAATATCAGTTGATTCAAGGATTGGCATCCAGTCCTGTTGTAGGAGATGGGTTTCAACTTGATAAGATTCCCATAAGGCAATACTCTGCTTGTTATAACTTTGGGGGTGGCTTGAGAAATTTATTAGACCAGGTACAGGACACTGGGGAGTGGTCACTGAGGAGTCAGGAGGACTTTAATGTTTTTATCCGGTCAGGGTGATTTGTGAGAACCCAGTCAATAAGGTGCTTGTACCAGTTTTGTAATTTTTCCAAGTGGGGAGGTTACCGTCTGAGTCAGGTTTGCTGCTAGGATGTCATCTTTATAAGAGCCAGTGTCAGAGGTGAGCCAGTTTATGTTGAAATCCCGAGGAGGAGGCTCATTTTCAGAGGGCTGCAGACTAACAAAATCAAGTACAGACTTAATACTGCACGGTGGTCTTTTGGAGGGATATAGACTGTGGCCACTGTGAGAACTTTGTTTTGTGCACCAAGAAGCAGTTTGATAGGGAGGAGTTGCATCTGCGTGTTTGTGGGGTGAAGCTGCCGCATTGACAGGGAGGTTGTCCTTTATGTAGATAGCACAGCCCCACCTTTCTTGCTTGCCGGTCGAGTCTGAAAAGATTGTAGCCTTCAAGCGAGACCGCATGATCCAGGGTGCTGGGAGATAGCCAGGTTTCCACAATGGCTAGTATATCAGGTTTTGTCCAGCGAGAGTTTGAAGAGATGCCAATTTGGGAAGGAGGCTGCAGATATTTAGAGTGATAATGGAGAGACCCTACCAACTTTCCTGTTTTTGTTGGCTTCAGTGCAACAGGACCAGGGTTTGGGTGTATCCACCAGATATTAAAAAGTAGGAGGAGCAGGAGTTTCAGCGATGCCATTCGTAGTTCATAATAGGTTGGAGTGAGTTTCTGCTTGTACTTTTTAAGATGCTTGGATTGTCTTCTGGAGTCCCAGTAGAGGGTGATCGATTTAGTGAGTTATAATGATGTGGCAGTTTCCAATTAGGAAATATGGCTCTTTGCACCCAGGTATTAATTGGGTGATGTTTGTTTAAGACTTCAGAGTAAAAGCCATGGTACAATGTTTGGGTAGTAGTATAGAAAGGTGAGAGTAGGTGGAGGGTAGGGTAGGCGGAGGGAGTTGGCATAAAGGAAAAGGAGGGTGAGGGTGAGCAGGAACAGGTGGTGGGGACTAAGCCAAAGCATTTTTTTAGCGAGGCAGGAGAGAGCCGAGAAGTAGTGTGGGCTAGGCAGTCGGGGGTGGCGAGCAATAGGAGGGTGGTGGGGTACGGATTTTAGTGGGCTAAGGTGGATAGCTAAGCACTATGGTGTAGTACAGAGAAAAATGAAAAAAAAAGACTGGGAGGGTTTGGTGCCAGAGGGTTTAAGAGAAGTACTATAGTACTGTTGAGATCCAGGATCACATAATATGTTAAAGTTCCTGAAAGGTGATAAACTGTGGCCTGGGCATATGCAATGTGTAAAATCCTTTTGTCTATATGTTTCCTTTGTTCTTCAAAGTCCTCAGAGATAAGTACAATACCTTGGGAGTAGGTCAGACAGTAGGCATATGCAATGTGTGAAATCCTTTTGTCTGTATGTTTCCTTTGATCTTCAAAGTCCTCAGAGACAAGTACAATACCTTTGGAAAGGTCAGACAAAATGTTGATTCAGTCACAAAATGTGTTAAAATTCCTTTGTTCTTTAAAGTCCACAAGTGCAGTTGCTTTAAGAGGGTCAGATGAGAATGTTGAAAATGTTGATTCAGTTGCAGGACCCAGCATCACCATGTTTGTAAGACTAGTTGTAGGCATATGCTTCCTTGGGAGGCTTCAAGAAAGTTGATTTAAAATTAAAAAGCTGATACCTGATGATGGCGATTTGCAGAAATTCAGTCCAGGAGACTTTCACCAATGTTGTGTGCAAGAATGGCACAGGTATTCCCAGCAGAAAAACATGTAAATGAACAAAAACTAACCTACAGACACAGACAAGCACAAACAGCCACCCACACAGCCCCAGGAGGAGGCTGTGTTATGCACTACCTTTAAACTCACTCACCTCCCATCCCCACCAATCCTGTCCAGCCTGCTTACTCTGAAGACCTTCCCTAGGACCATCTGCCACTCCCACCTCCCACTGCTGAACCTCCCCAAAGTTTGCCTTGCTGTTAGCAGGCAGTCCTTTGCTTTCTCTGCACTACAAAAATGGAATACTCTACCATCCAGTCTACTCTCATGTATGTCTCTTCCCCAGTTTAAGAGAAGCTTCAAGGAAAACTTCTTTCACCCCCCAATCTGTAGTGGTATTTGCACTTTCATTTTTCCTCAGTGTACCCTCCTCCCTCTCCTGCCCTAACTGGCTGCCCATTCTCATCCCTAACTCTTCCTCTTACCCTTGATTGTCCCTCCACCTCCCCCACACCCCCTCTAACTCTCCAATCTTACCCATACCCCTTCCCTGCCCCATTCTAACTCTCCTCCCCCACTTACACTTCATAAATCTCTCTCTTTTCACTCTTGTATCTTGTAAACATGTAATATCGTACTGTGGACTTGCATTGTGCGTTAACCTCTAATGATCCGGCTCACCTGTCCCAGCACTATGGTCTCAAGCACCTTCATGGACTTTTGATACAAGCCAAATCTAAGGATTACTGACACAGGACCCCTCAGGATCAGTATTGGAATCATCATCCAGCAACAGAAGAAACTGACTTTCTATCTCTGCAAACCTTTCAGTTACTTAATGTATATATACTCTCAGATTGTACTCGTTTCTTCTTATGTTTTTATCATCTGTATCCTAAATTAGAATGTATCAACTCGTGAAATTATTTTTATTCTTCGGGTCACCTCTGAAAAAGGGACATGTCTGTCTCAGTGGGCCTATCCGGTTATCAAAATTCAAATAAATAAATAAATATTCCAAGACTGCAGATGATCTCTGTGTTTTTGTAGTGACTGTGGACTGGTTGGGCTCTGTGGGTTCTTCATGAAAAATTTGGCAGCAGCTGCAAGATGAATGTGTTTTTTGGACACTGAAGAATGATATCACATTGCTGAAGATGGGCCAGCAGGGCAGCAGCAGGTGGTACAGGTAGACTGGCATTTGGCAATAAACAAGCACAGATGGATGTGGCAGCTGTTGTCTTGTGGTTCATACAGGATATATATATATATAGAAGCAACTTGCCTTTTACATTTTCTGGATGGATAATTTCTGTACTGCATCCCACTCTCCTCCTGTTCTTTTCTCATAATCACTACACAGTGACACATAACAGATGCTGACATAGAGAATAATGCTTGTGCAGGTGTGTGTTATATATAGAATAAAGTATGGGGTGGTGTGTGTAATAAGAAGTTTACACATCCGGAGGTGTTAGATGCTACATAAACCCTGAGAGCGAAGCTCGAGGGGTTTATTAACATCTAACACCAAGGTATGTGTGAACGTTGAGTTTACATACACCACCCCATATTTTATTATATACAATTGTTGGTTTCCCCTTTTTCACCCTCAGCAATTACACATAAAATAGTGGTTCCAGTGCGGTCATGGTCCAGCTCTTTGTTCTCACCCGGTTCCGAAATTTGTGACCCCTGCCATTTAAAATTGCTTAAAATGTTTTTTTTCTCTGTCCTGGTAAATGTTGAAAATGTGCACAGTTCTGGAAAAACAAAATTTACCACTGACTTTCACAGGTGATTGTGTTCCAATGAGAATGCAAGCATAGAGCGGTCGGGAGTCGGTGAACTGCTGTGGGAGCACGTGCAGTGTGAGGGAAACTGTGTGTGTATTTGCCATAATAAACACTCCTTTATTATGGCAAATTACACCACAGTTACCCTGTGGAAAAAGTGAAACCTGATTATTATAAGGATTTTCACACACCGAGGTGTAAAATAATCCATAAACCCAAGAGTAAATGGAGGGAAGGGTGGGAGGGAGGGAGGGCAGCTGCAGGATAAAGGGTGCTAGCTGCACATTTGAGCAGACTTGATAGACCTTATCTGCTGGCAAATTTCATATGTTCGTATGTTCGTAAGACTGAAGATCAAGAGGTTTATAAGACTATCACACACCAAGAGTGTGTGAAAAATCCTCATAAAACAAACCTTGCACAGGCATTATTTTTTATGCTAACTGGTGCAAGGTTTCAGAGACAAAAACTAAGCTTTTTTTGTGTGAGCTAGTGTGTCCCCGAGCAACTACTGCACTCACACAAATACATTTGAAGTGAGAGTGCAATGAGGAAAATGCCATAATAAGCCACTATCGAGTTATTACGGAATTCTGTGGGTTATTACTGCATTTTATCAGGAATTCATATCCAACTCTGTAACTACAATGACCATGAACAATTCTCTAATGATCTGTAACATTCTTCAATCCAAAATCTCAGTTTTGGCCATGAAATGGAAAGTTCTCTGAATCTACGTCTTTCTCCACCAAGAGAGATCAGGAAATGGTACCAAGGCATGAGCAGCCAGAGGAGTTCTTGATCTCAAGCATCACTGATTGGCTACTGCAAGTTATGCGGATTGCACAAGCTTAGTGAGTGATCAGTGCACAAACAAAATGCTACATGACACTGAAGTCCTGAACAGCTGTAATGAAGCCAAGAGTGGGCCCCCTTTGCCAATGTCAGAAGTGCAGATTTTTGGTGATTCCACCAAATTCCTGTTCAGCATCATCCCCCCTTACTCTTGGATGCATTCCTTCTGATCGTGGTGATTTCCCTGCAATAATTTATTTAAAGACTAAAAGGAACAGTTTTCACTCCTCCAGATGTCCTGTTTTCCTTTTAGTGTCCATGCAATGTTTTGATATTTTCTCTTAAAATAATCTAGTTTTGTTGCCTTTGTAACTGCCCTGAATCTATCTCTCCTTAGCAGTTGCTGCTCTTTTTATACTGCCTAAATGTTCTTCGACATCAATACTCCTCCAGGTCATCCAGATAAACAGCATGGAATGGTGTTATTGATGCCATAGAATGTCTTCGAAATATGAAAAGAAAGAGCAGTAGCTGGTGAGTAGACTGGAACTCTATGTAAGTCTGAGGGCACAAGAAAGCTAGATTGTTTATTTCTCAACAATTGGTAAAAGCATATCAGAATGCATAACTGGCATGTAAAGGAAGATGGAAGGGCAATTAACTATGCGAAAAGCATTTCCTATCTCTTTTAAGGTAGTAGTTGACCCTTGGACATGCCCGTCCCATCCCACTCCACTGCATTCCATTCCATTATCTACCACTCCCACCCCAGAATTGAAATCCACACTCCCTACCATCCTTTTTCTCTGATTTACTACAAACCTAGGCAAAGTATTGGTTCAGTCCTTCAGCTATCAGCTTTGGGACATCAGTAATGCCTTGGCCTCCATTCTGTCAAAGTGGTCCACCTCCACTCACCTTTTTTTTTTTTAGTTGTTTAACCAGGAGTAGCACACTAAGCTGAAAGCCTTTTTACAGGAGCGACCTGGAAACACAGGGAAGTTAAGTGACTAGCTCAGGGTCACACAGTATGCAAGTGGAAGCTGTGGGATTCAAACCCAGGTCTGGTCTTCTAGATGTCACCAGATTTGCAGCTCAGAGCCTTAAACCACTGTGCTATACTGCCTTCATCTTCCAGTTCCTTATATAGTATATCTGAAAAAAGTCTTCTTGTGTTCCTGTTTGTTCACAACTCTAGATAGCTCTGTCGTGTTCTCCAGCTCCCTGACAACTCTCTTTCACCAGTCTTGAAGTAACCTCATGCATGTGCCTCTCCTCCATTCCAATGTGCCATAAAATCACAGAGACTTGACCTCTGACAATGCCCAGATTGGCTGCTACTGTTGTATAGCTCCTAGTGCCTATGTTATGCTTTGTATTATTTGACCTGTTGAATGTTAACTTTTGTTCACTCTGTATTGCCAAAACGGTGCTTATGTTATTCATTCTGTTTTGTCACTGAATCTATATTGTCCAGCCTTTGTTAATCAGTCTTTTTTAACTCTATTTATTCACTGCCTTATCAGGACTGTCTCCAGTAGGTCGCTCAGCTCAGTCATGATCCCACCCGCCAGAAGTCCTCTGTTCTTCCTCTGTTGGCTGCCTATCCCTCCACTACCAGGCCACCCAACTCCTCAGTTCTGAGTCCCCTAAGGTGGGACTGCCTACTACTGCTGGCACTCTGCCTATAATCTAGTGGAATGACCAGGCAGGGAGGAGAGTGGGAGGCATGAACGGTAGGACCCGGGCACTGGGTGTGGTTGGCCGGCCCCTGTACGACACTTCACCTACCAGAAAGCTGGGTTTTTCCTTTGTTTCCACCCCTTGGTGTGGCCATGCAATGTCATCAGTGCACTGAGTGAGCAAGCCTGCCCACCCTGCAAATGCCCATCAACACCAGACCCCCATCTGATTTGCCCCCACCCCAGATGCTGTGCCCCAGCCTCCGCCAGGAGCCACCATCAAGCTGGGAAGGTCCCAGAACACACCTGAGGGAGAAGAGAGCAGTCCTCTGGATGCTCAATCTTCTCCTTTCCCTGCTGACCCCTGAAGGCACGGGCTCGTTTCCAAACCTGGGATGCCAGCGTGGCACGAGGTGTAGCATCCAGCACCTCAACCCTCAGAGCCACCAGGCCGGCCCTGTTAATCAGTTTTTAATACTGTCTTTGACATGGTGTAAACAAATTGTTATTTTGATGAGGAACGTATGTAAATGAACATTTCTGCTCAAAGGTGGATTTCTAAACTTTGAAATACATAAAATAAAATAAATAAATAAACCTATATGTCTCCATTTTTTCTCACCTTGCTTCTCGCCCTATAGACTTCTCTTTTCTGTCATATTTCTTGCAAAACCTCCTTATCCATCCACAATGGTTTGTGTTTTTGTTATTTTTATGTTTGCTTTTGCATATGTGCAAGAAATATGTAGTGACAGCTTGCTGGAGTAGCAGGTTGTGGAGGTGCAGTTGTGTTGTGGCCTATGCAGCCACTGGTTTTTGGGACTTGTCCCTGTGGCACCAATAAATGAGCACGTTGTCCATGACAGTTTCTCAGAAGTGTGCCACCAACATGAAACAATGTGTCATCATCCGCTTCTCACAGTCCAATGGAAGCCAATGTCGGGGTGCCCAATCCCCCTGTTGGCATACCCCCTCCCCAGTTCATTTGCCAACAGGGGAGCCCAATCTCATCTGCATAATATTCTCCCTTCTGTCATTTGTCTGCTTAGGAGGGTGCCCAATCTCCCTCGGCAATATGCCCCCATAAACACAGACACACTTTCTATGCCAATAGGGGTCCCAATCCCCATTGGCTTCAGTTCCCCCTCCCAAAAATACGGGTGGCACACTGGGAACCCACCCCAGCGTGCCAAATGTACCTGTAAAAAGGAAAACCTTTCCATGAATTTTTTTTTTTTACCTGTAAACAAGAGAACGGTCCCTCATTGTCTGCGGTGCCCCCCTGCCCAACCTGCATCCACCCTCTGTGCACCCCACCTCCCCACACCCTCCTCACCCCATACTTACCTCTGGAGCCCTTCACGACGATCTTCAGTGAAACGGGAACATGTCTGCACTCTTCAAAGCTGACCGCTAACTGATGCAATGCCAGTAAGCTGTATAATGGCATAAATTAGGGTTTTTCAGCTTAGGTGGATATCTCAGCCATTTTTGTGACTTTTGGTGCCATATTTTCAAAATGGAGTTCTTGGGATCACACCTCATGAACTCAGTCACTGTCATGTCGCTATTCGGTCCTGAAAGGTGATTTTGCGGTCACTGTACAGAATCATCTTCTGGGACTGATTAACAAAATGACTGTGTCACTGTTCATGAGGCAGGCTCCCAAAAAGCCCATGTTGTAAATTTGGTGAAAAAATTCCAAAAAATGACTGTGTTATGAGCTTGCATTGCGTAGTTCCCAAACACACTTGCAACTTCGAGAGTGTTTATTATTTTTACTCCAGATTTTCAACATTGCCATTTTTCCACACCTCCTTATGAACAGTATAGCTGTCATTTTTCACATCCTGACTTAAATGTGTTTTTGCACATCTGGCGCACAATGGCACGATCACCATGCAAAATCAACGTTCGGGACAGATTAAGAAAATCACAGTGACAGTGTTCATTAGGAGAGGTCCCAAAAAGCCCATGTTGCAAATTTGGTGAACAAATGCAGAAAAATGACTGTGTTACCAGCGTGCATTGAGCAGTTTCTACACACACTAGTAACTTTGCCAATTTTTTATATTTATACTCCAGATTTTCAACATTGTCATTTTTGCACTCTGCCTTATGAACAGTACAGCTGTAATTTTTGACATCCTGCCTGAACCAAGTTTTCACACCTGTGGCACACAATGGTCGTGGTCACTGTGCGAAATCAACGTTCAGGACAGATTAAGAAAATTACAGTGCCACTCTTCATGAGCGGAGGTCCCAAAATGCCTATGTTGAAAATCTGGTGTAAAAAATCCCCCAAATAATTGCATTACAGGTGCATGTTGCACAGCTTCTATGGACGTTCGTGGCTTCACCAATTCTTTTATATTTTTGCTTCAGATTTTCAACATTAGTATTTTTTTAACACCTCCTCATGAACAGTACAGCTGTCATTTTTCACATCCTGTTCGAAATGTGTTTTCACACCTGTGGTGCCAAATGGCGCAGTCGCTGTGCAAAATCACCTTTCAGCTATCGAACTGATAGTGTCACTGTTCATGTGGTGGAGTCACAAAAAGCCCATGCTGGAAACTTGGAGTGAAAATATCAAGAAACGCCCAGGGCATTAGGGTTTCCAACCTAAAGCCCTATCCTGTATTGACTGACAGGTGTCAGGGGTGTGACTTGGGATTGTCAATAGTAATGCTCATGCCATTCCACATCCACCCCCACCCTGCAGCCAGTGACAGGCATTGAGGTGTGCCTTGGACTATTCGGCCTCAAAGTTCACCCCGTTCTCCTATACTGCACCCATTTCAGCATATTTCCTTATGGAATGGGGTGAGTGCAAAGCCCAAACACCCCAAGGCACACCTCAACACTTGCTGGTGCCTGCAGGGTAGGGCGAGGTGAAATGGCGTGAGCATTGTGGGTGATGACCCAAAGGCATACCCCAATGCCTGTCCATCTCTGCAGGGTGGGGGTAGGATTGGCATCACTTCAATACTTCACTGCCATTCCTATTCTGCATCTGTCTAACTGCTGCATTTCCAATGCTAATGCCAGCAAGCAAACATTCAGCATGTTTTATTAATACTGCTTATTAGAATACATTAATGTCGGGCTGCTAGAAGTAACTCCTTACTTTTTTACACATTCTATGTATATTATCATTCTTTCAAACTGCCCTCCATTCCATCCTGCTCAATATCTGCCTCATTCTGTCAACTCTAGCCTCCTGAAATTGAGTGTCTGATGCCCTGTCTCATTTTCTAGCCATTAATACTTGCTTTGTTGAATAATTAAGCAATTCATTATATTATTACTGATTTTGTTATGTAGGTTGAGATAAGTACTGCATAATTTTGGCTAGGGATTGGTTTGGAAAAAAAATTAAATGTGTTTTGCATGTGTAGCCCCCACCCCTTTTCCCTCTGTATAGGGGCATACATTTTATCGCAGGTGTACTGGGGGAAAATAAGAAGGACCACAACAATGTGAAAACACTCCAAGCTAGTGCACTTGAAATAAAGATAGGAAATTATATGCCCTACCTCCTGATGGCATCAGCACACTATGCACTCTCCATCTCTTCCTCTGCAAACTGGATCAGCCCCAAAACTCTGGCCACGGGATACAGGATCTCCAAGCAATCTGCAGCCTACTGCTCCCCCTGAGCTCCTGATCCCCGCAATCCTGGTGCAGCCTGATGGTCACCTTCTGAAATTATAACTTATGGCACAAAATGAATACAAGAGGCCTTTCATTTCATTTCATTGTATCCCCTCTTTAACTTAAATAATGGAAAATCACTACCAAGTTTCTTCCCAAACAGCTCTTTAATTTTGTCACCTGCACTCCAAATGATTTCAGGGGTACAGGGGTCCCTTCTTTCTCCAAGAAATAAAAAGCAGCTTCATGGGGCTAGTAAAACTTTTTACAGTTCACCCCTGCTAGAACTCTTGAGCAGACAAGATTGCATACAAGCAGTACAACCAGGTTGTTTTAGTTTCTGGAACCTCGGATGGTTTACCCAAGCGGATCCTTCACTTGATGAATCATCAGGCTCCTGGCTCACTGGCACTGGTAATCTCAACTCTTTTTCCTTTCTGGGTTGCCATTCCCTAATTCCCCTATCTGGCTCTTGTGGGCTGATCTATCTCTGGCGTGGAAAAGTGAGCTGCTTCCCCCACCTTGCCCCTGGACCTTGGCCCAAATCTTGAGGAGTCCCAGGATTTTTCCTCTCTGACCCGGGCCCCGTAATCCTTATCTTCTCCTTCTATTTTTGAGCCTGACACACCAGTGTACCAAATGTATCCCACACCTGTTCTATCACTTCTGCCTTGTTCACTCTCTCACTCAGAGTGGTGCTGGGGCCCTTAAACCTGGCCCAACTCCAATGACCAAGCTGTACCTCAGGGGCTGCCCTGCCACAAGAGGGACCAGAGTACTGCCACCCTCAGGCCCTCCGAGCAGCCCACATTCCTCCTCTTTCCCCTTTCAATGGTGCCTTTTTCCTCTATGGTGCCCCTGATGACCATTTAGGGATTATCCCAGCCTCCTTTCCATGTCTGTATCATCGCATCCTGGGCTTGAACTAAGCTTCAGCCAGGAGCTGCCCTCCCAGGCCTGTTCTAAGAACTGAGACCCGCCCGGCCCTGAAATGCTGGCACCCCAGGACCTGCCCCTCCTTTTGGGTGAAGGACACTCCTGGCTCCCTTCACATCTGGGCTGACCTGCTACTCTGGGTACAGGAGGGAACCTCTGCCATCAGCCCCTCCTCTATGGGAACTCTGCCACCATCCCCACAGCCCTGACAGCCCAAAGCAGCTCCTGCATGGTATCCACAAGGGGCTCCTACCTACTCTGCCATTCTCCAAACAACTAGGCCTCCCTCCACATCACAATGATGCAAATGCACTGGCTGATCATCCTCCCTGTGGAGCACCCTTCCTTGCTTCTCGATGCCATATCACTGTAGAGGCTGTCCCTATCTACCAATTTTGAGGAGGGTCCCTCCCAAAGTCCCAGACCAGACCGATGAGTTCCCTCCTTGTCTGCCTCTCCTGCTCTTCCAATTGCCCCCTCCAGCCTCAGGCTTTCTGCCTGGGCTGGAAAAGACCCAGACCATCCTGTTTCCTCTTCTTATATACCCTTCCTAACCTGCCCTCTGCTGCCACCTTTAGGCATCCAGCAGGGATTAATGCCCAGAGCACTAATAAATTCCAAATCTCTGGGGGAAGTAGGAGATGGAAAGGGGTTCCTAGTGGGAGCATAAGCCCCTCTGGAGAGAGAGGGGGCTTACACATATAAAGGTTTGGGTGCTTATTTTGATATGGTGTATTGGCATTTTTTTAATATAAGTCATTTGATGTATTTACTTTTTATGATGACTCATGCAACTGAAGCAAGTGTATCAGCTTCCTTGCATAAGGCAACTTGCAAGTAAATAGGCTGAATTTATTTTTGTTTGTGAACCCCTTTCCCATTTCAAGCGGTCCCAGGTGTCTAGCGGTACTGTTCAGTCACCCAGCTCCAAGCCAACTATCACCTGGTGTCTTGTGGCATCCCCACCATCTCTTATCCAGCTCATCCGAATTCCAGCAGTCCCTGTTATCTAGTCTCTTTACACATCCTCAACCACCCCTTTCCCATTCAACTAGCCCCTTGTTTCCAGATGCAAGCACCCTACCTCGCCCACCCACCACCATTATGTTTAAAGGGGAACATTTGTGGATAGTTGCCATCATAGTTTGAAAGAATATGAAAAGCTCTTTTAAATGAGTCATTGGGCTTCCCTGACAAATGAGTCATTGGGCTTCCCTGTAGCAGGCAGCAATCCTGAGATAATGATGAATAAGTCTGCCCTTTCATAATACTACGTTTGTATCATTTTTTTGAACTTTGTGATATCACTGAGAGTGAAGCTGTGCCTAACCACATTGTAGTTAAATACAGTTTCACCCTGAGTGATATCACAAGATTCTAAAATGATGGAAATGTAGTATTAATATATAGAAACATAGAAACTGATGGCAGATAAGTGCTGCTGGCCCAGTCCAGTCTGCCCATTTTATTATCTTCATTTTTGCTGCAGACTCTACTTGATCCACAGAACTGTTTCTCCCCCCCTTACCGCAAACAATTGCCTTGTCCCTATCCCAGGTATTTTTGAACCCCACTACTGTTTTCACCCCCACTATCTCCACTGGAAGGCTGTTCCAGGGATCCAGCACCCTTTCTGTGAAGAAGTACTTCCATACATCTCTCTTGAATCTACCTCCATCTAACTTTATGGCCTGTGCCCTTGTTACAAAGCACATTTTTTCTCTAAAAAGTAGCCCCGCCTGTACCTTACTAACTCCCCATGAAGTATTTAAAGATCTCTATCTTATCCCCCCTCTCCCTCCTCTCCTGTCCTCCAGGGTGTACATACTGAGCTACTTCAGGTTCTCCACACAGGGCTTTTGATGCAGACTCTGCACCATTTTGGTAGCCCTCTTCTGTTCCACCTCCACTCTGTCTACATCTTTCCTGAGATGTGTTCTCCAGAACTGGACACAGTACTCAAGCTCGGGTCTTATCAGTGATCTTTATAGGGGCAGCACCTCCTCCCTCTCCCTCTTCCTGTTGGTAATATCCCTACCTACATGTCCTAGCATCCCACTAGCCCTCCCACCTGCCTTATCACACTTCCTGGACATCTTTAGGTCATCTCATATGATTATCCCCAGGTCTCTGTCCTACTTGGTCATTGCCAGTATCACTCCCCACATTTTGTACTCCACAACTGGGTTTCTATGGCCCAAGTGCATTTTTATGCACTTTTCTGCATTAAAACCCAGCTGCCATACCCTTGTCCACTCCTCCAGCTTTTTTAAGATCCTTGGTTATTCTTTCCACCGCCCCTGAGAGCGTCTACTCTATTGTAGATCTTGGTGTGCTCTGCAAAGAAGCAGACATTCCCTTCCAGCTCCTCTGTTATGTCACTTATAAAGACATTAAAGAGGACAAGTCCCAGCACTGACCCCTGAGGCACCCTGCTGGTCACCCTCTCTTCCTTGGAGCAAACTCTGTTTAAAACTACCCTATGTATTGTATCCCCTAATTTCTTATCCAGGTTACCACCTTATTGCCCACCCACAAGGTACCCAACTTGTTTGCCAGTCTTCTATGTGGAACCATGTTGGAAGTCTTCCTGAAATCCAGGTAGGCCACATCCTCCACTCCTCCCTGATCTAGCTCCATGGTCACCCAGTCAAAAAATCAGATTTGTTTGGCATGACCTTCCCCTTGTGAATCCATGCTGCCTCAGATCCTGTAATCAACTGGATTTCAAATTTTCCATAATCCTTTCCTTCAGTAGTGTCTTCATTAACATAACCACCACCGAGGTCAGGCTGACAGGCCAATAATTGCCCACCTCTTCTTTACTACCACTTTTGTGAACTGGGACTATTTCTGCCCTTCTCCAGTCCTCCAGAATCACTTTGGTCTTCAGTGATCTGATAAATAGGTCTGTCAGAGGTGCAGCCAGTACCTCCCTGAGCTCCCTCAGCACCTTGGGTACACCCTGTTCAGCTCCATAACACCTGCCATATGTTAAGAGACCTGACTAGGCTGGGTGACAAACTATCATCCATTTCATCCGTCATCTCCTTCTCTGAGATCCTGCCAGTCTGGGAGAGGGGGGCAGATGGACAGAAGGTTAGAGAAGGGGAGTTAGGGGAGCTAAACATGTGGCTCAAGGGCTGGTGCCAGGAAAAAGGACACAAATTTGTAGGTAACTGGCAACAGTTTGGGGAGTGAAAGTTCCTTAAATTCAATGGACTGCATCTGACTAAGGAGGGAGTCAGTGCATTGGGGCAGAAGTTTGACATATTTGCAGAATATTTGAATTAACAAATGGGGAGAGGGGTGCAGCACCCAATAAGTGGAATGGGAAGAACACCCCTCCATCTCAGCTAGTGATCAAACAGGAGTTCAGCATGTTTGTAGTTCATTTGCATCACCAGGTAAGGAAAAAGGTCCAGCTCCCCATATGACACACAGGGGAAACACCAGACCTTGCCCAACAACTAACACACTGAAATCTGGCCAATGGAAAATCATGTACACAAATGCTCACAGTCTGGGAAACAAGATCCCAGACCTGCAGGCAATAATGACAGAGGATGAACTGGACATAGTAGACATTAACGAGACATTGTTCACCAGTAACCACACTTGGGAGACTGTAGTACTTGGCTATGTACTGTTCAGAAGAGAACGAGGTGCAAAAAGGGGGGGGTGTGGCCTTTTAGGTCAATGAAAATATCAAAGCTACAGAAATTCGGAATACACATAAGGAGTTAGAAGAACTGTGGGTCACCCTGGAAACAGGAAATGGGACAGTCATATGAACTGGGATTGTCTACAGGCCTCTGGACCAGGAGGAAGACATGGACACATTGCTGTTAGAAGATATACAAAACATGACAGCTAAAGGGGAGGTTCTGATAATGGGTGACTTCAACATGCCAGATACAGATTGATCAATACCAACAGGAACATCTGACAGAACTAGACACATAGTGGATTCCCTGCAGGGGGAGGGCCTCAAACAACTGGTGCAACAACCCACAAGAGACAGGTCTATCCTAGATCTAGTACTGACTAACAGGGAAAGGATCACAGATCTCCAGGTAGAAGGTTACCTGGGAGCCAGTGACCATCATATGGTGTGGTTCAATTTGGCCACTACAACCAAATCATCCCATTCCAAGGCAAAAATATGGGACTTCAGAGGAGTTCACTTTGATAAGATGGCTAACAGAGTTAAGCTAGCCCTGGCAAAAAGAAATACAAGTGAGGGGGTACAGGCAAACTGGGCAAGCATTAAGGATGCATTACTTGAAGCAACATCCCATTGTGGTAGAGAGAAAAGGAAGTGCAAAAGAAGAAGAAAACCACTTTGATTCTCAAAAACAGTAGCAGAAAAGGTCAGAGCCAAAAGGCTGGCCTTCAGGAAATATAAGGGAACTCAGCAGGATGAAGATAGAGAGGCATACCAAACTTCCCTAAGGGAAGCAGGGAAGGCAGTAAGGCAGGCAAATGCCCAAATCGAGGAAACACTAGCACAAACACTAAAAGAATGTGACAAGACGTTCTATAGATACATTAGTGAAAGGAGAAAGTCCAGAGGGGGTATTGCAAAGATCAAAGGGGATAAGGGGGCATGTGAGGAGGAGGACCACGTAAAAGCATCTATCCTAAATAGATACTTCTGCTCAGTATTTACTGAAGAGAAGGTAGGGCAGGGCCCACAGCTCAGCACTGTGGACACAGGGAGGAGGGAGGGAGGTGTGCACTAGTCCTTTTACAAAAGAAAGGGTCCTACAAGTGCTCGATTAGATCAGAGTAGACAAGACAATGGGACCTGATGGCATACATCCCAGGGTACTAAAGGAGCTAAGGGTGGAACTAGCAGAGCCATTAGCAGAATTGTTTTGTGAGTCTCTGAGCACAGGAGAGGTCCCAGAAGAATGGAGAAGGGCTCATGTGATCCCACTCCACAAGAGTGGTAGTAAGGAGGAGGCAAAGAACTACAGACCAGTCAGTCTTACCTCAGTTGTGGGCAAGATTATGGAGGCACTCCTTAAGGAAAGAATAGTGCAACACCTGGAATCCATAGGAGCACAGGATCCAAAACAGCATGGGTTTACAACAGGAAGGTCTTATCAAATTAAGCTCGTAGATTTCTTTGACTGGGTAACCAGAGTGGTGGACCAAGGTGGAGCAGTTGATGTCACCTACCTTGACTTCAGCTAAGCTTTTGATACTTTTACACATAGAAGATTGACTAATAAGCTGGGTAGGCTGGGGGATGGGTCAGAAGTGGGTCAGCTGGGTGGCAAACTGGTTGACAGGCAGAAAACAGAGAGTGGTGGTAAACAGTATACAGTCAGAAGAGATGCAAGTCACAAGTGCGGTACCTCAGGGATCAGTCCAGGGGCCAGTCCTCTTCAATATCTTCATCAGTGACATTGCAGATGGACTGGAGGGTAAGGTTTGTCTGTTTGCAGATGACACCAAGATCTGCAACACAGTAGATGTTCCAGGTGGGGTGGGCAGAATGAAAAGAGATCTGGATAAAATGTCAAAATGGTCGGAAAAGTGGCAACTGGGGTTTAATGCAAAGAAGTGCAAGATCATGCACATAGGGAAAAGAAACCCTGAAGCCACCTATAGGATGGGAGGGGAGTTGCTGGCAGTCACAAGGGATGAAAGAGACTTGGGCATCATCATTACAGATGACCTGAAATCATCCAAGCAGATCACTAAAGCAGTAGGTAAGGCTAGGGGGATGTTGGGTGTATTAGTAGGGGTGTCACAAGTCGTAAGAGGGAGGTAGTAATCCCTCTTTACAAGACACTGGTTAGACCCTATCTGGAGTACTGCATGCAGTACTGGAGGCCACACCTTCACAAGGACATTAACCAAATTAAGGCAGTTCAGAGAAGGGCAACCAAAATGGTGCAGTGACTGCATCAGAAAACATATGAGGACAGATTAATGGAGCTCAATATGTATACCCTAGAGCAAAGGAGGGAGAGAGGTGATGTGATTGAAACATTCAAGCACCTTAAGGGTACTGTCTCCTAGCAGACACCTGTAGTCATCAGTAAAATATACTGGTGTGTCCTGAGGACACCTACAGAAGTCAGTTGCTGACTTTCTGTGTGCCCGTGCAACATCTGGCGATGTCACTTACATATTTTAATATATAATTTAACAGAATATAATATATATTTGACTGCATAGCACTGTTGGAAAGGTAATTTTGTGCTGAACAACTTTGCCACTGATCTTTTGTGTATATCATGTATAGTTTAGGAGTTATTTGCATTTGTTTATGGTATGGTGTGTATGGCTTATGTTGCCTATTTTAGTGATTTTTTTCCCTGTTTCAACCAGCATAGAAAAAAAAATGAAATTACATATTATTATTTGCATACCACCATTGGAAAGGTAATTTTGTGCTGAATAACTTTGCCACTCATACTTTGTGTCTAGCACTTACGGTTCTTGAGCTATTAGGATTTGTTTGTGGCATGCTGACTATAGCTTGATTTTGCTTAGAAAGGCCCAGGATTCACTGTTAACAGTATACAGGAGACAAGTGGTGCAACTTTAGAGAGCTCCTGTGGAGGCAATGAGTTAACAAGGTGAAAGAGTCTAACATATTTTAATATAAGAAAAATAGCAGGACAAGAGGACGCAGCATGAGATTAGAGGGAGGCTGATTAAAGGGTAATGTGAGGAAGTTTTTTTCACAGAAAGGGTGGTGGATGCTTGGAATGGCCTACCTCAGGAAGTGGTGGATATGAATACAGTACAGGGCTTCAAACAGGCAAGGGATAGGCAGAAGGGAGCAATACAGATGAGTATCAATAGATAGGCCATTGACAGAGCAAAGGCCGATGACACATTCCTAAGGTAGAAAAAGAAATGGGCAGACTGGATGGGCCTTGCAGTCCTTATCTGCCATCAACTTCTATGTTTCTATGTTTCTATAGTCTTGTTCACCTTCAGGTTACTGAAAGCTTTCCTGACTCTCCTCAGAAAAAGGACTAGTGTCCTCTTCCCTCCCCTCAAAGTTCCTGGTGACTTTTCAGAGCCCATCCTCTTCTCCTTCTTCTGGGGACGCTGAGCAGAAGTATTTTGTTGAGGATGTCAGCCTTTTCTTGATCCATCTGCAAAGAGTACCCCCAACCATACAATCCCACCGTTTGTCTTCCTTTTTTCTCTAACAGATCTAAAAAATATCTTGACCCCTTTGATACTGCCTGAGCTATTCTTCCATTTGTAACTTTGCACTCCTTACTGCTTTCCCTGCTCCTTCTGTTTCTCCTGATATACTTTCCTATCCTCCCCTCTCTGGGTCTCTTAACATATGGCAGACTAGACTTTTATGAGTGACATTGTTTTTGAAGGCATGTAGTGCAACAAACATTTATATGTCCTTACCATTTGCTCAGTATGTTTTCATTAAAAGTAAATTAGTTTGAGGGAATACATTTATTCGGTTCCAAGGATGACCTCCATCCAGACAGAGACTTGAACCTTGGACCCTCAGAAGAAAAGTCCA
Organism: Neoceratodus forsteri; assembly: GCA_016271365.2. NCBI lineage: Eukaryota > Metazoa > Chordata > Ceratodontiformes > Ceratodontidae > Neoceratodus > Neoceratodus forsteri. The sequence goes on from CM028136.1 coordinate 795,092,169, forward strand.
ATGCTCTACCCATTGAGCTATCTGGGCAGATTAAGCTGGCCTGCATGCGCAGTGGTAGAGCTACTGCTTGTGATGCTGATGATCCAGGTTCAGGAACAAGCCCAGAACATTAGAGAGCTGGCCAGGGGGAGGCAGGATGAGCATCTGAAAGCCAGCTCTCCTCCTTTGGTTGGTGGGTTGCTGGGACAAAACATCACGGTAGCAGAGGCTGGGTGGAGTGACAATGTTCTACAGGTGTAGGGTGGGAGGCATCAGTGTATTTTAGTGTGCCGTGCATCTGAGTACACGTGATCACACCTGTGATGTCACTGCAACACCACACCTCCATAGGGAAACAAAGTAAAAGCCTTTTCAGGCTACAGCAGTATGGTGCCAGTGAAGCCACTGCCCAACAGAAAGAAGCTAAGTATAAGCCTCAGATGGAACCCATGGTGGATACTGGTCTCTCCTTAGAAGCCCTGCTGTGTAAGTCACATGCCACCCAGATCAGCCAGCTCAGGGCGGGGGTTACTGGGGGGAAGGTTGTTGTGGAAATTGTTGGCAGATAAGGGCTAACTCCCCACCGGCACTGAAAGTGAACAAATAAACTTAATATATATCTATATATTATAGGGGCATGGTCATAGGTTTGAGTAAGCACTTTAATGTTAAACCTCAGATTTTGCATTTTAATAACTTTGCAACCATTGAATGGATTTGCACAAAATGTGGCATGCACTGCCTTGTGGGGAAGATCTGTTAATGTGCCATGTTTGTTCTGGTCAGATGTGTGAATTCTGTGATCCAGATAGCGCAAAAAACCTTAAAGTTTGCCCTTTTTTGCAGCTTTTTCCTCATCGTCTTGTGCCCAGACAGTGTGAAATTTTGGTATGATTTTTATGGTAGAAAGAACTTGGGTTACAGAATTGTCCGCATTTGTTTGGTGAAAATATATTAATCTGCTGCAAAGTTATTTAATTTTTAAGTTCCCATTACTTTCAATTGGAATATCACTCTCCAGGGTAGCTTCCTGGAATGAAGAAGGAATTTGGTTTCATGAAAAAAGGATTCTTTTTCTTGAGGGCTCAATCTTTTTTCAAGATAAAAAATTCCTTTTTAGTGAGCGGCCATCTTGTTTTGTGTTTTTCCACACAACGAACTGTCATAACTGTGCACAAGAATGTCATCTACAGACATCCACACATATATCTTGCTCATTGGGAGTTGATGAGCTGCACTGTGTATTTTTCTGTAGCTCTCATGGCCCCTGAATTTTTTTTTAACTATTTAAATCCTTTTTCATGACTCACTAAATTCCTTTTTCATGAGACCTTTTTCGTTCTCATGAAAAAAGGAAAACTGGCTCACGAAAAAGGGTATGTAAAAAAAAAACTAAGTCTGAAATCCTTTTTTCGTGCAATAGAACCCTTTTCTAGATTCATAAGAAAATATTTAAAAACCTAAGTCCCAAATCCTTTCTTAGATGAAATCCTTTTCCATGACCATGGTAAAAAATTCATGAAAAAGGATTCATTTTCCATGAATCTGACAAAGAATCAGAAAAGGAATCCCCATGACAAAAAAGGATTTAACTCTACCATTCCCTTTATTTTAAATAAAGTATACCACTGGAATTCAGTGCAACCCCCTCTCCCTGCCAACTCACTATTGTATATCTCTGGTGTCTAGTGCCCCTCCAATTCCTATATATATATATATATATTTTTTTTTTTTTTAAACATTGGTGTCTAGTGGTACCCCCCACCCTCCAATTCCCATTTATGCTTTCATTTAATACTGTATCAATTAGGGCAAAGCTCATTGGTGTCCAGTGCTACCCCTCCTCCCATGTCCCTCTTAATGTTCTTACACCACTGGTGGCCAGTAGTACCTCCTATCCTCCCATGTCCCTTTTAATCTATAAACTAGAAAACTCTCCATCAGTGTCTTTATTTTTAAACCTGTTAAAAAGTCCACGCTGCTTGCAGCCGCAACATCCCTACCTGACCTCCCACTGTACCCCAGCTCTCCATATCCCCTACACCCTCCCACACACCCTTACTCACCTGATGTGCTCACAGTGTGAAGATCCTTTGATTGAAGACATGTCTTGCTGCTGGAACCGGCAACTGTTGTATGACAAATAAGGTAACTGCAGTTCAGTTCTGACCACAGTTACCTTACCTGTTATAGAGCAGTCTCTGGTTCCAGCAGCAAGAAGTGTCTTCCATTGGAGAGCAGATCTTCACATTCTGAGCATATCAGGTGTGTGAGGGTGTGTGGGAGAGTGTAGGTGTTTGCGGTGAGGTGGGTGCACAGTGGAAAGACAGGTGGTGGGGTAGTGGCTGCGAGCAGCGGTGGACTTTTTTTTAAGAGGTTTAAAAAATAAAAACATCAAAGGACGGTTTTGTAATTTATAGATTAGCAGGGACATTGGAAGGTGGGAGTGCCATTGGCCACCAACACTATAATAACATTAAAGGGGACATGAGAGGGTGGGGGTACAACTGGACACCAATCAGATGTGTCTTAAGTGGTGGAGTATTAAATTAAAACATGTATGAGAATCGGATGGTGGGGGTACCACTGGAAACCAATGTTTAAAAATATATATATATATATATATATATATAGGAATTGGAGGGTGGGGCCACTAGACACCAGGGATATACAATAGGGAGATGGGAGGGGGTGCCACTGAACACCAATGGTATACTTTAAAATAAAAGGGATGTCACAGTTAGGTTGGGGTACCACTGGACACCAATGAGCTGTGCCCCAACTGGTGCAGTATTAAATGAAAACATATATGGGAATTGGAGGGTAGGGGTATCACTGGACACCAATTCATTTATATATTCATGGCAAAAAACTCAGTTTAATGCATCAGCTAGGGTTGTTCCACAGTGACAAAAGTGAGGAAATTCAGTGTTAGGGTTAAAAACCCTCTAACTGCGCATCCCCCCACCCCACCAACACCACACACACACACACATATACATGCAAGTAGGGGAAGGACCAAGGCAACACAAACAATCACACACAACCAGCAGGAGGTGTATACCTGTGTTACCATAGTAAGTAGGAAAGAAATCTAACTTCAGGTATCATATAGTATTTCCAAACTTGTTTCACAAGGTTAGTTCACCTAAAGCTGAAACAAGGTAGCAGTAGTGAAAACTGTGTACCTTGCTACATTTTTGACATATGGGTGTCGAAAGGCGTCATGGGTGCTGCAATGTTAGTCTATGGGAAATTGCTCAATTTTGGAGCAGTGTAACTTTGTCATGCTTAAGTAGTTTAGCAGCAAAGCAGGAAAAGGCACATCTGTGGGATCAGGGCTTGCCACCCTGCAAATTTCAGCCCAAAGGATCCAACTGTTTGCTTTCAGGATGATGGCAAAGATGTGAAGTCATCAGGAGCATACTTTCACAAAATACTGTCACAAACACGAAAGTATCACAAACAGAACACATGACAGTGTCGCATTTGTGAAAGCATGCAAAATAGTGTCACAAAATTGCAAATATGAAAGTGTTGCAAATGCATAGCACGACACTGTCGCATTTGTGAAAGTGATTTTTGAAAGTATTTCAGGGAATGTGGAAAATCCTGTTTTGGGTCTTGTACACCCCAAAATACCATATGTGTAGTCTGTGTTATGTGTTAGTGGCAGTGTGTGGCCCGAGATGGGCAGTTGTCTGTAATGATATGTGTTTTGAGGTGCATGGAATGTCTGGGATCAGAGTTAGCAGTGATGACCAAATGCCACAGCCCAAAGGGAGCATGGGTGTGTGGTTTAATGGTTTAGATAGTTGTATGTTTTTTCTGTTACTCACTGATGGTAGTGTGTGATTGGCTGTGTTGCCTTGGTCCTTCCCCTACTTGCATGTAAGTGTGTGTGTGTGTGTGTGGTGGTGGTGGTGGGAGTGGAGGGAATGCGCAGTTAGGATTTTCAACCCTAACACCAAATTTCCTTGCTTTTGTCACTGTGGAACAACCCTAACTGATGCATTAAACAGAGTTTTTTGCCATGAATTTCCCTTCTTTTTGAGAATGTGCAATATAAATAGTGAATGGAATGTGGGGGTAGAAGCGCGGGGCCCTGGCCCCATGCTCCCACCATGCTGGCCATTTGTGCATAATAACCCTAACAGTAATGATAGCACTAACAGTAATGGTGACTCAAATGCAAACAATAATGGTAACGGTAATGCAAATGCCAACGCAGATGCAAATGTTAAAGCTTCCGAAAGCGGAAACAGAAACAGTAACAGTAACAGTGATGCAAATGTAAATGCAAATGAAAACACAAACAGAAACGCAAAAGGTAGCAGTAACGTAAAAAGAAATGGTAACGGTAACGGTGATGGAAAGGTAAATGCAAACGTTAATGCAAACACTAATGGTAACAGCGATGGAAATGCAAACATTGATGGGAGCGGTAATGCCAGTACCAGATGTGGATGGAGCCTGAGTGCTAGCGGTTGCAGTGGCATGAGACAGTGCAGATGACAGCAACACAGATGCAGGTAGCGGCATGGCATGAGCAGGCTGGCGGAGCAGTCTAGTAGTGAGTACCAGGCAGAGCCGCAGATGCGAGTTGCAGATGCAAGTGCAGGCAGTGATGGTGTGGCGTTTGCAGTGGCGGAGTGGAGTGCAGGTGGTGGTGGCGGACAGTGGCGAGACACAGATGAGATGGTGGCGTGGAGTGCAGGCGCAGGCACAGGTGCAGATGGTGGTGGGATGCAGATGCTGGTGGTGGCACTGACGATTGAGGCCAGGTGTTGGCGTGAGCACAGGCACAGAGCAGTGGCGTGGCGCGGCTGAGCTGGAGTTCCAGGTGGTGGCGGTGGCACTGGCGGTGATGCTGAGTGCAGGTGGTGATGCCCGAAACCCAGATGGTGGCGGTGAGAGTGGAGTACAGGCTGTGACAGTGATGTAAAGCGGAAGTAAATGCAAGTACAGAGCACAAGCGTGATGGAGCATGCGCGTAATGCTATAAGGTAATGGTAACGAAGACACAAATGCAAACGTAAATGCAAACAGTAAAGCAAACACAATCGTAAACGCAGACACAAACAGTAACGGTAACACTAACTGTAAGGGTAACGCAAATGCAAATGGTAACCGAAGTGCAAATGGTAATGGACAGGAAAACGGTAACAGTAATGGTGAACCAAACATAAATGGAAATGCAAACAGTAATGCAAATGCAAACAGTAACGCTAACGGTGACGCAAACAGAAATGCTAACGTAAATGGTAACATAAACGCAAGTGCAAATGTAAATACAAATGATAACGGTAATGCTAACACACATGCTTTGTGTTTGAAAGAGGTGCATTCAGAAGCACAGTGAATACAAAGAATGTGGGCATAACAGTGGCCCTTGGACAGGAAAATGAGCACTTGGAAAACTAAATTGCTTATATCTCAGAAACTGTATGAAACAGAAAAAAAAAATCTCGTATTATTTATGACTTTCCAGGCTAGTTTTGTACTTAGCCCTCTAACAGGGGACTAAAAATTTTTGCAACAAAAAGTCCATATCTCGAACTGTTTTCGAGATACGGGGCCCAAAAGGTGTGGTGGATGCCGTAATGTTATCCTATGGGAAAAATTGTCAACTTTGTAGTGCCGTAACTTTGCAGCCCTGTTATATTTTTGCACCAAATCACCAAAAGGCACATCTCTGTGATAATGACTTTCTTCCCTGCAAATTTTAGCCCAAAAGAATAAACTGTTTTTTTTGTAACAGGGTGGCAAAGATTTCCTATTGTTTTGGGCATAGTGTTGCAAATTACTTTTACAAATCATGAAATCTAGATTTAGTATCCATAGATTTAGGTCCAGCTAGGTTTTACACATCACACAGTGTGCACTGATGTTTTTAAGACAACTTTACTGGTAAATTCTTGTCTATAATGCAGACATTGAAACTTCATGAGCCCTATAACAATCTTAGTTTGTCTTTAATCTGGGTGGGGGTTGCTATTCAGTAATCACATCCTTATACTAACTGTGACACGCATAGCTTGATTTAGGAGTTATCTGCTTCAGCAGTGTTATCTTATGTCAATTAAATTTATATGCAGTAGATTCTTTGTATGTGTGTTCCACCAAGCACGTTTGACCCAGGGTTCCTTCTGGCTGAAGGCAGTATGGTGCTGTTAAACTTCTCTGACATCATCTTCTGTTTTTTTTTTATGAGTATTTTAAACCAATGGGAATTTTTTTCTGTTTTTCTCTGCAATATCTAGCTGTTATAAGTATTGTATTTTCTAAACAACTGCCATGAGCTTCTGAAGAAGGACTGGTTGGCCCAAAAGCTAGAGCACTTTGTTCTTGTTGTTACATCTATGTTGGTCCATTAAAAGGTAGCAAATCATTTGCTTCTGGATCTTTCACAAATCATGACACTTTCACAAAAAAAATTCACAAAAGTGTCATATATGCGAAAGTGCTTTGCAACACCACTTTTTACAAAAATTTAAAAACATATTTCTGGGGTGTTTTACCCCCAAAAAAGACATGGCTAGCATCCTCAGGCCTCGACTAGGTGAACGCAACAAGAACTGTGTCCCTAGAGGGTCCCAAATTTAAATGCCAAGCATTTTTCTGACCAGCAACTGAAAAAAAATGGCTGAATCATGAAAGTAAAGGGTCATTTCGAACACTAAAAACCATTTGTGACACTTCTGCATAGTTTAACTTTTCCCATAGACTATAATGGGATTCAGTGTTTTTTAATAACTTTTGAACCGTTTTATAGTTTTTCATGAAATTTTCAAAAGGCACATTGAGGACCCTGGCTGCATCTTCCATTAAGTTTTTGGACTGATTGCTCAAACCGTGCAGGCTGTAGGCTCGAGCAAAGAAACGCAAAAAAATACATAATTTATGTGTTTTTTGGTGCTCTGTAGCTCCGCAACTGTACATCTGACCATAAAAAACTTGGCAGATCTAGAGATCTATGGTACCAGACCATGCATTGCAAATTTCAGGCAAATCCATCATATGAAGCCAGAGTTATTAAGGTGCACAATTTCAAATTTAACATTAAATGGGGTACTCAACCCTAACTATAGTGGCACTACTGTGCCACTACAATATATATGTGTGTATATATATATATATATATATATATATATATATATATATATATAAATATATATATAGACACATATATATATATATATATATATATATATGAGAGCAAAAAACTCCATTTAATGCATCAGTTAGAGGTTGTTCCACAGAGACAAACGTGAGGAAATTTGGTGTTAGGGTTGAAATCCCCCTTGGACCCCCACCCACCCCAACTGGCATTGGGGTATGCATTGGGTCATCGGCCCTAACTCTCACCCCATCACATGTGTAAAGAAGCAGCAGTATAGGAGAAGGGGTGAGAGTTAGACCAAAGACCCCAATGCGCATACCACTTTGCCGGTTGGGGGTGGGATGAGGGGGGTCCAAGGTAGGTTTTCAACCCTAACACCAAATTTTCTCACTTTTGTCGCTGTGGAACAACCCTAACTGATGCATTAAATGGAGTTTTTTGCCTCTAATTTCCCTTCTTTTTGAGAATGATAATGACAAATAGTGAATGTACTGCGGCGGCAAGAGTGCGGGGCCCTTTGGGCCCCGTCTTCCTGCCACATGATATCTTCACACATAGAAACAAAGTGCCCACAAACGCAAATGGTAATGCGCATAGTGCGACAAAGCGAAACACAAAGATAAACAGTACTGTAGACACAAATGGTTAAAATTACAGAAACAGAAGAGCAAATGAAAACACAAAGGATAACACAGAAGGTGGTGTAGACAGGAAAAGTAAGTGAAACAGGTACAGAACCAGAAGCAGAAGCATTAAGAGTAAGAGTTATGGAAACACACAAAATAGTTTTCCCCAAAAGCTACATATAGAAAGACAGTGAGTACAAAGAATGTATGCAAAATAATGAGTGTCAGAACAGAAAATGAGGACTTGGAATAGTAAATTGCTTATATCTCAGGAACCGTATGACATAGAAAAAAAATTTAAAAGTCATATGAATTACCACTTTCCTGGCTAGTTTTATGTGGGGGCTAAGCATTTTTCTGACTTAAAGTCTGTATCTCACACCGATTCCGAGATACGGGCCCTGAAAGGCACAGCGAATGCCGTAATGTTATCCTATGTGAAAAAAAGAGAAGTTTGGAGTGCCATAACTTTGCCTCCCTGTAATATGTTTTCACCAAACCACTGAAAGGCACATCTGTGGGTTGTTGGCTGTCTTCCCTCCAAATTTCAGCCCAAAAGACCAAACCGTTATTTTGCAGCAGGGCGCCAAAGGATTGCTGCAATGCGTCGGACGCCGTAATGTTATCCTACGGGAAAAAGTGCCAACTTTGGAGTGCCGTAACTTTGCCACCGTGTAATATTTTTTCAACAAAATACCGAAAGGCACATCTGTGAGATGTTGGCTGCTTTCTCTCCAAATTTCAGCCCAAAACACCAAACCATTCTTTTGCAGCGGGGTGCCAAAGAGTTGCTGTCATTTTTCCACAACCTAGAAAAGTACTGTCGCAATTTGTGAAAGCTTTTGCAAATTCATTCAACAGTGTCGCAAGTGCAAAAGTACTTTGCGAAAGTACTTTTTCCAGAAATTTGAAAAATATTTCTTGGTTGTTTTATTTATTTATTTATTTATTAAATTTTGATAACCGGGTAAGCCCACTGGGCCCCTAAGGTCCCTTTTTCAGGGGTGACCCGGGGAATTACATGGAATAATACATGGGATAGCATACAGCACAAGTACATTACACAAGACAGCGAGGAACATAGTACATAGTGGTTTTTCAACAATTACATTTAAGAGGTAAGGCGTAGTAGCATTTCACCCCAAAATAAAGACATGGCTAGCATGCTCAGGGTCCGACTAGGTGAATACAAAAAGAATTAGGTTGCTAGAGGGTCCCAAATTTAAATGCCAAGCATTTTTCTGATCACCAAATGAAAACAAAATGGCAGATTTGTGTCAGTAAAAGGGCCATTTTCGAAAGTAAAAACTGCATTTGTGACACTGTTGAACGTTTTGTTAACTTTTCCCATTGACTTATAATGGGAAATTGTTTTTTGAATAACTTTTGAACCATTTAATATTTTTTCATGAAATCTTCAAAAGGCACATCGGGGACCCCAGATGCACATTCCCTGAAGATTTTGGACTGGTCACGCAAACTGTGCGACCTGTAGGCGCGACTGTAGAATTCCAAAAAAGCATAAACACACACGCAGATCACGCTTAATAACCCCACAGCCATACATCCAACCAGTACGAAACTTGGCCGATCCCAAGGTGTATGGGTCTTGATCATGTATTCCAAATTTCAGGCAAGTCCTTTGAACAGTTGCAAAGTTATTGAGGTGCAAAATTTTAGGTTTAACATGTAAATGGCTTCTCAACCCTAACTATGGTAGCACTACCGTGCTACCATAATATATGTATATATGTGTGTATATATTTTGCAAAAATCTCATTTTCAGCTGTGACTGGGAGGAGAGGTCACAAACACAGCAGGTGCAGGAAATAAGTTACACAACAAATGATAACATTACAAGTAAAAAATTAACACAAAGCACTAATACTTAAAACACATAATATATATCTTTATTAATCTAAACCAAAGTTTACAAGGAACTCAGCTTCACTTCTTGCCTCTTGGCACCACTGTGGTTCAATTCTGACAGAAAAAATGTATGGTGTGCTCCCATAGCCAAATAAGGATACTATAATACTATCTCAAAAAAGTAAGGAAATAAGTTGCAAAAAACTTTGTTAATGCTCCAGTTAGGGTCAAAGTGACAAAAGTTGGGAAATATGGCATCAGGGTTTCCAACCCTAACATCCCACCCTCCCAAAGTAGGCAGGAGACCAAGTGTGGGGTGTGCCTTCGGCTTTGCAAGTGTAATGCTCACCCCATTCTCATTAAGTCTACACATCTGACCTGATTTACAAATGGAATTGGGTGAGTGTTAGCTTAAGAAGCTGAAGGCACACACCATACCTGTTCTCCTTCCTGCCCCTGATCCCCTCCCACTGAGCAGCTACCCCCCCTACCCTATACTTACCTCTGGTTGTCATATGCTGACATCTTCTGCAGACCAGGAAACATCTGCACTCTTCAAAGCCGAACTGTGAACTGAGGAATAAAGGTAAGTGCCATACAAATTATAAGGCAATATGCCTTATTCCTCAGTTCATGGTTCACCTTTGAAGAGTGCAGATGTTTCTTGGTCCACAGGAGGTAACATCACATGACCTTCAGGATGGACACCTGCAGAGGGGCCAGTACCACAGCAACCTCCACTTCCTCCCTGCTCCTCATGGAATACCTTACAGCATCTCAACCACCACACAGCAACTCCAAAGACTTCACCATCTACTTTGGCAGCAATTAAAAACCTTTTACAAACTTTAACATTGGTGCTCCAGTCCACCCAAAATCCTCAGGATAATTCTCTCTTTTAACCTGAACATCATCAACCCGGTGAAACTATTTAATTTACTGCACTATTTGCCTACTTTGAGTGTCTTCTGACTGACAGTGCTATCAAGCTTAGCACCCTATTTGGCAGCCAACTCACTTTATGCTTGCCATGACCAGATAATTGATTAAAACACTGGATTCATTAATTATTTTATGTTTATTCATCCAAATTGGAGCAGTTTTTTATTTTGACTGTTTTGCTTTGATTTTAATAATTGTTAGCCCTTCTCTCAATTTCTTCAAGTGTATTCTTTAATTAAAATACCAGTAGCTGCTTCTGTGTGCTGTTTTGATATGATTCTCCTAGTTACTAGTGATCTTATTCACAAATAAAATCATTTTTTTTCTAACTCTGATGCCTAACTATATTTTAAACATTCACCATTTAATATTCTCTTAGTTGGCAACCTACTGCATTACTTTGTTTCAAGCAGCGCACCGGAAGGGCTCTCTCCAACTGCAGATTTTTTTATATGCACAGCTGACCTCTTAGATTATTTAATGTAATTTAATTCTCTGATTTTTTTAACATTTGCTGGCTCCTTTTTATTGAACATGTTTGCAGTATACAGCACAATTGTCTTTAATAAAGGACAGCTGTGTCGTATAGTGAAAGTTCTGTATGACACTGCTGTCTTTAATAAATGACAGCTGTGTCATGTAGTACTTGCACTGTATGACACAGCTGTTCTTTAATAAGACAGCTGTGTTGTATAGTGCAGGCTGCTGCTGTCTTGGTTTGTGCAGTAGGTCAGGGATGGGGGCTACTGTTATTGTAGCCCTGCCAGCTTGTCTGACTGTGGCTTCATTAAACTGCTGTCTGCATATCAGGGGCCCTAATCCCCAGTGGCAGTGTATATATTTATTTATTTCTGATTATTTTGTATTCTTGTCTGAAACTGGATACCCACCCCCCATTTGGAAGCTTCCCCTTTGCAGTCCATTGATTTATTACCATTGCTGTCATCAGAGGAGAAATCACTCGTGTCAGCATTTACAGCCCCCAGCAGTGTGGACAGTGGGGAGCCCACCCCCAGTGTCCTGAAATACTTTTATTTCTTTAATATTTTCCTTAAAAAGTAAAAAATGTCCCGTGACATCTTTGTTTAACCTGGAAAAAGGAAAACGGTCTCTCATCTTCCCTGCCACCTCCCTACCCCCACCCTACCTTCCCACTGTGCACCAACTACTCCACACCCTTCTTATCCTATACTTACCTCTGGAGGTCAGCCGATGTCACCTTCTGTGGACTGGGACACATCTGCACTCTTCAAAGCCAAACCATGAACTGAGGAATACAGGTAAATGCTGTATAATGCATTTCCAATGGCGTCTTGAACCGATGTTGATAACTTTGTTATTTTTTGAATTTTTGTCATCAAATTTTCAACATGGCCTTTTGAGGACCCCAACTCATGAACACTGTCACTGTCATTTCATTAATCAGGCCAGGAAGATGATTTTGCAGTCACTGCATGGAATCACCTTTTGGGACCAATTAATGAAATGACAGTGCCAGTGTTCATGAGTTGGGGTCCCAAAAAGGGCATGCTGAAAATGTGGTGGAAAAATTCCTAAAAATGGCTGAGTTATGAGCATGTATTGAGCATTTTCTACCCAGGTGTGTAACTTTGGTAATTTACAATATTTTGACTCCAGATTTTCAACATACCAATTTTTTCACACCACCTGATGAACAGTACAGCTGTCATTTTTTGCATCCTGTCTGAAACATGTTTTCACACCTGTGGCATGGAATTGTGTTTCAGCATGCATTTTATTCTAATTTATTTTGTACTTGGGGTTTGTAAGAGATTGGGTCATAAGAAGACTATGTTGAAAGTTTGGGGTCAAAATATTTTTAAAAAATAATTCTGTAAGTAACATTGTTTGCAGGGATGTCCTTTACAACTCTAGGGAACACGTTGCCTTACCATGCCAGTTTGCTGAGTTCAGCTGTGAACTCAGTGAGCCAGTTTACTGAGACAAGGCTGATGGGAAAGGTGCTACAGCATGCAGGGCCAGTCACAGCCTGGGTAGGGATGGAGCAGTGTTTTGGCACAGATGCCACACCCTGTGATGAGTCAAGGAACCTCATCCACAAGGTATCGAGATGTGTGCCGGGGTGTGCTAGGCCCATGCACTGCATCATGATCGTTTCTAATATTGTATTTAGCTCATTTTGCAGAGGTCCCAAAGTGACATGTACAAATGAGAATACAGTTCAACTATCACAAAAAGAAGGGAAATTCTTTGCAAAAAACTATGCTAATGCAGTCAGTGGTGGAGTCTTACTTGGGATTGTCAACCCTAATGCCCACCCCTACCCTGGATCAGACGAGGCCAAATGTGATGCCTATGGGCCCTGCATGAAGTTAGTTCTGACAGACTATGTTGGCAATACTGTATCACTATGAGGCACTAGGTTGTGTCTTGTGCTTCAGACAGGAGGCTACAGGCTGGGGGGTGGGCATTAGGTTTGACAACTCCAAGTAAGACCCCACCACTGATTCACCAATACTCTGAAGACCCAAAGCCCTAATGTTTTTTTCATTTCTCGTCTTTGTGCACTTTGTGCTTTTACAACCCTAATGTCTGTAGAATATATATATACACAAATACACCTTGGGGTTGAAAACCCTAATGCTCACCCCATTCCAAGAGTAAATAAGCTAAGATGGGTACAGAATAAGAGAATGAGGTGAGCATTAGAGTTCACAACCCCAAGGCACACCCCTCACACCTGTTCCTGCATGCAGGGTAGGGGTGGGGTGTTAGAGTTGGAAATCGAGGGTTGGGGTGGGGTCTTTGGGTTGGGAACCCTAAGATGTAATTTCCCTATTTTTGTCACTGGTACCCTAATGGTCCAATAACAAAGTTTTTTTTTGCAAAGAATTTCCCTACTTTTTGAGAATTTTTTTTAAGAGACTGTAATTGTATCCTTATTTCTCTGTGGGAGTGCAGGGCCCTTTGGGCCCTGTACTCCCATCACTCCATACTCCTCTGCATATTTGTGTATGGGAGCACATGGCTCTCTTGGCCCTGCACTGCTATCCATGCATCATTCCCTAGTAGTATCCATATTTCTCTTTGGTAGTGCAGAGTCCTCTGGGCCCTGCACTGCCATCAGTACCTTACTCCTTAATAGTATCTGTATTTGTTTGTGGGAGTGCAGGGCCCTCTGGGTCCTGTGCTCCCATCCATGTATCAGTCCTTAATAGTATCCATATTTCTGTGTGGGAGCATGGTGCACTCCAGGCCCTGTACTCACATGCATTAAGTGACAAAGAAACACTTACGTAAATCTCATATTACAATATGATCCTATGAAAAATTAAGCAAAATGTAAAGCTGCATAACTCCAGGGAAAAGTAATATATTTTCACAAAACCAGAAAAAAGCACAAATGTGTGGCAAGCCCTCAGTACCCACAAAATTTCAGAGCAAAATTGCAAACCATTTAACACCATAGTGACAAAGAAATGGCTCTGTAAACTTTCCAGTACCATGTTATCATATGGGAAATCAACCAAAATTCAAATCAACAGAACTCCAAGCCAAATCAATATAGTTTATCAAAACCAACAAAAGTCACATCTGTGGAACAATCCTTTTCTACCCTAAAAATGTCAGTATGAAATCCCAAACCATTTCTTTGCTATGAGGTGACAAAGAAATGGCTATATAAAATTTATTTTTTCACAAATTGCGATTAAGAATTCTGTTTCATGCTCAGGAATCCAGTTTCATGATCAAGATACCTGTTTTATAAATCAAGAATCCTTTTTCATGATCGAGAAATCCTATTTTGCATGGCACATCTAACTTTTGACATAGAAAATAATGGAAAACTTTGAAATTTAGTAACTTTTCAATGCATTAATATTTTTTCACCAAACCTTCAAAAGACACATCTGTGACTCAAGACCAATATACTCTGAACATTTCAGACCAAAACCCCTAGCCATTTTAGTGCAGCAGAGTGACAAAGAATTTGACGAAAAGTAGTAATGTTCACATTTTGTTCACACTGCGTATCTCCACAACCGCACAATCGACTGGAATGAAACTTGCCAAGTTAAGAGATCTTTGGTCCCAGAAAGTGCTTGCAACATTAAATATGAATCAGTCAAATGGTTGCAAAGTTATTAAAGTTTAGAATTTTGGGTTTAACATAGAAATGACCATTGAACCCTAATATACAGACATGACCACGTCTGTATAATATATATATATATATATAAATATAGATACATGTCACATTTTGTCAGTGGTATCATTGGGCTGCTGCTAACTACAGATATGCCAAATACCTCATTTAAAAAAGCATTTCCTGGGATTGCACGGAATGATGGACAGTGTTCATGAATGTATTTAAAGAGTGACTCTGCACTTCAGCATGTGCTTCATGAACAAGATCTTTCTGCTGTTACAGTTTGCTAGCGAATACATGTTTTCATTTTCAATGCTTCTTTCCACAATTTAGAACACATCTTGGTAGTCCATCTAAAACATATGTATAGCCTACATAGAAAACATTTGAAAACATTTGCCTCTCCCCTGTTTAGCATCACAGTGCCTTTGTTTATGACATCATAGTGTGCTCCATGACAACAGACTATGACATCTCAAACAGCAATTATGAGGTTAGCAGAGGATAGCTAGATTCCTTTTGAAAAACTCAATAAAATGCTTGCTGCATCATCTACAACATTTAGTTTAAAAAAAATATAAATGTCAAAGAACTAGAAAACAATCATGTTTAAACATAACTGGTGTAAATCTACTGTTGTTAAGCTTATTATTATAATAGAGAGTTGTATTTAAACAGTCACTAGTGTCTATTATTACTATCATTATTATTATGATTATCATTATTATTTGAATGCACAATATCACCAAGATATCAAAATGCTGTGAAATAATAAAAAGCAGTAAATCAGAGTAAAAATACAGTTAAAACCAAGTAATACACTACCTATTTCATAAAATTTACAAAAGACAATAAAACATATAACAGTTCACTCACAATTAAAAAAGTAAGAATTCAATGCTTGCAGATGCTTGATACACTGGGTGATTCTCACACATAATGTGAAACTGAGTTCCATAGAACTGGACCAAAAATGAGAATGATCTACATCATAGCTAGCAAAACCTAGACTTGGGAACTACCAATAAGCCAACCATCAAGAATGCAGCAGACAGGAGGAGACAAGTGGTGAGAAAAAATGGTCAACCTGTATGAAGAGGAATATGAAACATCACAAGAATTTTGAATGAAAATCAACAATTGACAGAGAGTACAGAGAGTGAAAAGAATTAAAACCAAAGTACCAATGCTTACTGAACAGTGCCAGAGTATGTATGTGCATTGTCAGCTAGTATAAAACATGTATACATTCTAAACAATGTACACACACATGCTGCAAAATCTACCAGGTCATACCCACACTGAGAAAACCATGCACAACACTACTGCACTGCGAGTAGAGCACATGCCTTTAGACAGACAGGGGAAATTACAGCGATACGAAAGTATTGCCACCCCCTGATGCTCACCATAAAGGAGGAAGTGGATATGAACAGAGCCGGTCAGGTACTCGGTCAAGCAGCTCCAATGGGTAATGGCTAGAGCACCTGACCCTGCAATGGATGGGGTTGGAGAATGAGGTTATATTCCTGACATGAATCTTTTACTTTTATTATTTTTTTCTTGTCCCTATGTCCACACCCCCTCGGAGCTGATTATAATAAGTCCTGGGTTGAAGGGGGTGCAGGGGGCAAAGCCCCCTGCAAAACAAAAAGGAAACTGTCAAGCATATTTTCACACTGTTTGCTGCTGCACGTTTGTAGTGTGTGTGGTATCATCCATGACATTATCACCCCTTGCTGCTGCACAATAAAGATATATACATGCAAACAATCACATGCATACACCTCTTAAAATAGATAAGCATGCCCCACACAATACCCAACTTTCAAACTTTTAACATGATCAGTTCCTGCATTAGGGCCTCTGAAGTCAGCATGATCTTTTGTTAAAAAAAAGAAAGAGGTTTTATAGGTCTCATGAGCTATGATTTATGAGCCTTCACTAGTCTCTCATGATTGATTAATATCTATGAAGTTCAATGTTATGTTTTCCATGTTTTTCATTCCTGAGTACCTATCAGTTCCATGGTATGCAAACCTACTCAAAGCCATAAAAGCCTTATCACCGAAATCAACAATGATATCTAATAATTTCTCTCATACAATAGATGTATGCTAACAACATAAAGTAAAATCGGAAACAAAAGAATGCCCAGACTGGGAATCAAACCCAGAGACCCTCCAATTTCTGATCTGGTGCTCTGCCACTGTGCCATCATTCCATATGGTGAGACAGAAGGTATCGAGAGAGAGAGATGAATTCTAACAACATAAATTGTAGTCAGAAAGAAAAATATGTTCCAGACTCTAAATCAAATTCAAGCCCTCTCCAAAACTACCATCTTGATACTCTGCAACTGTGCTATCATCCACATGGCCCCCAGCTACTGTCCTGTGATTCTTGTGGTCATTAGTGTTTTGGGTCTCATGAATATTGGTGAATCAGTGGTGGTGTCTTCCTTGTGGTTGTCAACCCGCATGCTCACCCTCCAACCCACCCATAGCCTCCTGTCTGAAGCACAGGGTACAACTTCAAGCCAGTGCCTAACAGTGGCACACTCTTCAAAGGTAGAGAATTATTTCTTGCCACATGTTATCAACACAATCTGTTGAAGCTTTCTTGTGCCCTGCATGAAAAAGGAGATCACATCTGATGTTGTTTGCTCTGGGAATAGGGTGGGCATTAGGGTTGACAACCCCATGGAAGACCCCCACCAGTGATTCGCCAAGACTGTGGAGACCCGCAACCCTATTGTTTTTTTTCTCTTTGCTGCTGGTGTTGGGGTTGGGGAGTTAGGGATGGAAACCCTAATGCCACATTTCCCTACTTTAGTGGCATTAACTGTAACTGTAACTGCAGCATTAACCATGACTTGTGCAAAGAATTTCCTTTTTTTTCAGATAGTAGAATTGTATCCTCATTCACGTGGGTCCCTTTGGGACCTGCATGAACAGCTGTAGAGGCAACAGGTGCATGGCCCTTTGGGCCCTGCTCCAAGGGAATACTCTATCTACCTACAGGAGTACAGGTCCCTGGCAGGCCCTGTACTTCATGCAGCAACAGATGTCAAGAATTCATGAGGCTGTCTGGTGTGCTGCAGATGCCATGGTCCTCTGGTCCCTGCTTGTCCATGCACCTGCAAATACAGATGCACAAGGCACAGAGTCCATCTGTCAGCCAATGCACAGGGCCAGCTGCCACCCATGAGTGTAGAGGTGCAGGGCCCTATGACAAGAGGAGAGTTGTCTTCACTATATGGTAGCCAGTCCTATGCAAGCAACCCAGCAGGTTTCATTTCCTGCCTGGGTGGGGGGGGGATGCTGCATAACAGTGCCATCTTCCCACCCTCATGCCATCCAGCTAGGTCACTGAGCTAACCCCTGAAGCTGGCTTACTGGCATGGGATCACAAATCATTCCAGTTGGGCTGAAGACAGATATTATAATGAAAGTTTGTTAATGATTCTATTTTTTTTTTATTTTGACCCCACATTTTCAGATCATCATTTTATGACTCCCTTTATAAACATAACATGTGGCATTTATAATATATTTAGTCTTGTACAAAACTGAAACATTTTGCCCTGCGAAATATTTCACAGAATTCATGCATTTTGTGAATTATTTAATGGGGCAAAATGAGAAATTTCACCCCAGAGTGAGCAAAACTTTGCCCACGAGCCAGCGAAATGTGCTGCTCATGGGTGAAATTTCACCACTTGCAAGCAAAATTTCTAATTTTTGCCTCTTCTCCAAGTTCTCCCTGGTGTCTAGTGGCCCCTCCAGCTGCTCACAGACCCAGATTTATAAAACATTCTCCCTGGTGTCTGGTAGTTCCCCCCTTGGCCGATCACTGGCCAAAATTGAATAAAGCCCCCCCATTACCTTCATGTCCTTTTTCACAAAACAAAATCAACCCACTCCCTGATATCTAGTGGTCCCCCACCTGGCTGATTACCAGCCGAAATTTAATATGAATAAAGCCCCCCCACTTACCCTTATGTCCTTTCATTAAAAAAAAAATCAACCCACTCCCTGGTGTCTAGTGAACCCCCCACCCTTCTGTCATGAGACAGTGCCCACCCTGCTCCCCTCCAGTGCCCTGATTGGGCCACTGACACAGCCCTCCACTCACCTCCATGGCAAGCAGCCCAATGAGCTTCAATGAATGAGCGCATGGTTGTACAAGTCATACCACAAGTGTGAAAATATGTCTTGCCCAGGATTTAAAAAAATTACACCTGTCACATTTAAGAAGTGGTGTGGGAAAATGGCTATATTGAAAGTATGGAATTAAAATATTGCAAATTAGTGACGTTATGACTGAATGTTCGAATATTGCAATGTTCACTCATAACCTTGGCATTTAGCCATATTTGTACACCACATTTTCCGCACATCTTTCTTATTAACCCACTTCATGAACCCAGCAGGAGAAAATGTTAAAATCCCTGCCAAAATGTCACTCCATACCACAGGTGCAAAAACACATTCTGTCCAGCATTTGAAAAATGACAGCTGTCACATTCATGAGGTGGTGTGAAAAAATGGCTACATTGAAAATTTGGGATTAAAATATTCAAAATTACCAAAGTTATGAGCAAGCATAGACAAATTTCTTAGTACAATTATAACTTTGTTGTTTGTATATATTTTGTCCTTGATATTCCATATAGCCTTCTTATGACCCCACACCATGAGTAACAGTGGTGAAAGTTTTCAAATCCTGCTTGAAAGGTGATTTTGTAAAGTCACCAGAAAATCACCGTTTGCCCAGATTTATATAATTTCACCACCACTGGTCAAGAGGTGGTCTCCCAAAAAAGCCATATTGACCAGTTGATGTAAAAATATTAAAAACTGATAAAGTTATGAATAAAAGTTCAAACCCATTGAAATACATTGTACCACACTTACCTGTTTTTCTCTTATTGTAGTCATCAGTTCCAGAGCAAGATGTGTATTCAGTCAGAGAGTGGATCTATGCAGTGGACATGTTAAGGTGAGTGAGTGTGTGGGTTGGTGGGTGCTGTGTGGGAGGTCATGGTGGAAGGATCAGATCGGTGAGAGACTTTTCTTTTTTGCAATTTTAAAAAAGTCACTGAAGGATATTTTTCTTTATTGCAGTTCACATTCTGACATTGGGGATTGGGCACCCCAGTGTCAGGCTACAATTCAGGGAATGGGAGCAGATGACCTGGAGGGGAGGGGGGTCAAGAGAAGCATTAGCTTGGTGGGCACCTGGGTCTGCTTATATAAAATATAGAATAACACAAATACTGGGAAGGGCAGTCAGGGAGACCTGATGGAGAAGGGGTAGAAGGAAGCTGAGGGTGAGCAAACCAGCCTGCTTAACAAACATTTACATTAGAAAGATAGATAGACAGATGGATGGACGGACAGATGGACAGTCAGTCAGACACATGGACAGTTGGACAGACAGACGGACAGGCCAGGATATTGCCAGCACACTGATTCAACTGAAGCCAGCAGCACGACTGCTAGCTGATGCTTCAACATTCAGAAAAGTCTTGCTATTATCATACAGAGAAGGCAAGTAAATGGCTTTGCTCTCTAAGCTGGGTACCCTGGATTTTGGGGTTCCCACAAAAGGTACAGTATTTCTGAACACTTTCTTTAAAACAAACACTGGAATGTAACCAAATGGGTCCTGTTCAGCTAATGTTTGTTTTTAAAATTACACATTTTTGATGTATTTTTCATGTTTTTTTTTTTATTTCGGGTGAGAAAGAAAAGATGGCAGCATCACAATATGAAACAAAGTTTCTGGGTGACGTGAAAGGCAAGTGGTGGTATGTGACATGGAATTTTTGTGTCATATCAGAACATTATCCCAAAAACCTACTGAGCATGTTCCCAACAGAAAAAAAAACAACACTTTAAATCCTTATAATTGTGGAACAGTTTAATATTTTTTCAAGAAACCTTTCAAAGGCACTACCTTGGCACAGGTAGCTTCTACCCTAAAAGTTTCAGAAACAAATTCCATTCTGTGCAGGTTCTACTTGAGAACAAATCTAAAACCCTTGTTAAGTATAAGAAAATATTAGACATTTGCAGGAAAATGGCACCTGCAGATCTTAGAAACCGAGCAAGCTGCCATCATAAAGCTTTCCTTGTATTTTGACCTTGCCTATAGGCAATGTATGCAAATTTTCAGTTTATTTTTTCAAATGAAGCCAAACCTATTAAGGTGCAAAGTTAGGGGTTTAACATAGAACCTATCGGTCAATCTTAACTATACTAGTGCTACTACACCAGTATAATTTACTAGTATGTAGGATTACATTTGCTTGGGTAACTCTGGGTGGAATGGGGTCAGTCTATATACATGCTTGATATCACAAGTTGCATTATGCACCTACAGTAAATTCATGTTTTAATATGGATCCAGGGGAATTGTGGGATGCAAACTGATTTGAGTCATTGGAGGAGGGGTACATTTTTGGGCAAGTGGACAGTGCAGGATTCCCTGATTGGTAACCAGCTCTGGCTCCCAGTAGGTGTATCTACCGGAAATTAACTGTGGCTCATAATGTTCCTCCCCTTCCTTCAGTGACTTACTGAAATCTCAAGAATAGATAACGATGCAAAACGTACAAAGTTATGATACAGATTCCATGGTAGCCAGTATTTCTTGAATTAAGGATGTCATTTATATATTTTCCTGTTTATCGACTTGAATATGTACTGCAATATCCTAGACATATGCGGGGTGAAACATTAGCGAGATGTCACATAATTATCAAACATGATTCATACCTGTGCTATATATTAGTGTCTCTCAATGTTTATTTATTTATCTATTTATTTATTGAAATCTTGGATGACACCTGTGATTGGATGCTCGTTGAGAGGTTCCTCGTCACATACATTAACACAAGAGGACGCAATATAGTTACAGTAATTTATACATACAGAGTACAAAAAAATTCAACAGTACATGGGTTACAATGACAAACAGTTCACAAATGTTGCTAAGGCATAGTACATGGTATGCCAGCATCCTGTGGAAAAGAGAGAGGCAGAGGCAGACTGTTAGTGTGAGATATGGAGGGGCAGTGGGAGCTGGGATAGGAAGGGTACAGGGAAAGAAAAGAGCCAAGGGGTAGGGATGGGAGACAAGTGCTAAGACATAGGGGGTGGGAGGGAAGTGCTTGGGCAAAGACTTCACTTTGTGGGTCAGGAGTTGGAAATGCTGAGGCAGACTAAAGCTGCGGGCGCAGACTAGCGGGGACACCTACATGTATTATTGTCAGTGAGGTGCTGACGGAGTTTGAGCTTAAAGAAACAAAGGGTTGTGGCTCTGACTATGTCAGGTGGTAGACCACTTATCCACAGAGGGGCCTGGTGAGCAAAGGTTCACTGGGCCATAGTTGTGTGGCACCTGGACACATGGAATACTTATGTAGTCACACTCCTGGTGTGCCTGGCATGTATAGGTGGTGATAGAAGGCTCAGAACTCCTTGAGGAAGTAAGTTTAGTGAGACCTTCTTTACAAGTAGGCAGGTATGATAAAGTATTCTGTCCTTCAACTGAAGCCAGCCCAATTGCGTATAAAGCTCACAGATGTGAGTGAGTTTTGGGACATTAGTGAGCAGGTGGCAGGCTTTGTTTAAGGCTGTTGAGAGGCGTTGGAGTGCTTTGTCAGTAGCAGAGCCACAGACAGCTAGGCAATAGTCAATCAAGGTGATGAGTGAACTGTTAATTGCCAAGTTCAGAGCTTCATAGGTCAGGCAATGTCTCTGCCTGTAGAGGATACTGATCCTGGTGTTAAAGGTTTTGGCCATGATGTCAATGTGCTGTGTGTAAGACAGGGCAGTGTCCAGTGTGATTCCCAGGTACTTGAAATGGGGACTAGTTTCAGGGTGTTAATGGTGTCATTCTGAATTTCCAGGGGATAGCCTCTCAGCTTGTTCTGGGCTGTGATGAAGAGCATGGTTTTGGTCTTTTTATAGTTCATGACCAGTTTTTGCTCTTTGAACCATGTTTCAACTGCTGCAAAGCTGCTCTGGAGGTCATATTCCAGAAGTGCAGGGTCAAGATTGCTAGTAAAGATCACTGCATCATCTGTGTACAGGAGCATGCGGCTATTGCATGCAGCTGGGAGGTTGTTTAGGAAGGCACTGAAGAGTAACGGACCAAGTATGGATCCTTGTGGTACTTCTGATCTGACCAGCTGACTTCCTGATGGGATGTCCCCAATCTTTAGTTGTTGTAATCGCAGGCTAAGGTAGCTACAAAACTATGCTATGATTTCTAGTGCTAGCCCTATGTCCAAGAGCTGTTCAAGGAGGAGGGCATGATGGACCATGTCAAATGCCTTTGATAGGTCAACAATGGCTACCCCTACAATGTGCCCTTTGTTAATAGCACTGTGTATGAATCCAGTAAATTCCAAGAGAGCCATGATGGTGCTATGGCCAGCTTGGAAAAAAATGCTGTTCTGAGCATAGGAGCTAATACTGATTGAAGTACTCTACCAGCTGGCCAGTCACAATCCTTTCAAGGGACTTAGACAGCGGGGGGAGTATAGAGATTGTCCTGTAATTGTTTTGAAGTGACTGGTCACCACTTTTGTGTAGTGGGGTGGCCATGGCAGCTTTCCAGATTTGGGGGAATTTAGAGTGGCAGAGGGATAGATTAATTACAGTATCTTTGTTAGTGGACCAAGTACTTCATTTAGTGTTAGTCAAACAAATTTTAGGTCCAGAGGGTCTCCACTGTGCCTTGATTTGCTGAGGAATTTTTCAAGGTATTTTCTAACAGCGACTTCAGAGACCAGTTTGAAACAGAAGAGTGGCCGATTTGGTTGTGCTGGGGTCTTCTCACTGACCCCTGGAGTAGGGGTATTGAAGAAGTTTGTCAGGAGCATACAACTAAGATCTGAGAAGGTGAGGTTCAGAGAGTTAGCAATAAGAAGAGGGTCCAAGGTAGGGACACTCTCAACCTTTAGCCTGGCTGGGGCTATTTTGGGGTCCTTCCCAGTGATATTGCTTAGATTTGCCCAGAACGATTTGTTGCTATTCCAGGTGTTAGTGAGCACTTTCTTGTAGAATTTGCTTTTTCCCTCATGGACTGACTTTGTGCACTCATTGTGGACCTTTTTATACATTTGGATGTTAGTTGATGTGTCATGTGCTCATGCTGTTTGCCAGAGTTGGTCTCTTTTAGTTGCGCCAGTAGTTCCGGGGTAGTCCAGGGATTTATAGGACCTCTGTTTTTTCTCTTTGTGATGGGATCATGTCTGTCACAGGCCACATTGAATTTTGAGATAAAGAGATCTAGTGCAGTGTCCACATCCATGGTTCCATATAAGTCTGACCAGTCCTGCTGCTTTAGGTCATCCTTTAGTTGAAGAAGGTGGCCCTTTAGGAGTAGACTTTTTTATGGTTCTGGCAGGGGGTTTGTGGTAGTTGTTATTCCAGAGGAAACTGACAGGAGAGTGGTCACTCAATGAGTCAGGGAGCATGGTGAGATTTGTGATGTGGGAAAGGTGGTTTGAGAGAACCCAGTCCAGAAGTGTGCTGGTGCCCATCTTGCAATTATTTCAAGTTAGCGCATCCACCAGTTGGAAGAAGTGGATTGTGGCAAGGGTATCTTTGATGGTGTTTGCAGCAGGTAAGACCCAGTTGATACTGAAGTCTCTGAATAGCATTGTTTCAGTGTTTAGGCTCAGCGTGCTGATGTAGTCCAGTAGGTTGTTGATGCCAGGCATTGTCTGCTTAGGTGGGATGTATACAGATAGTAGGGTGAGCACTCTGTTGTGTGCACCTAGCATTGTGATTAGTTGGGCATCCATGGCACTCCAGACATTACCTCATGGGTTTTAGCCCACCTGATAGGCTAGTGATGCACATGACCCCAGATCAAATTTCTAGTATATCAAGGTCCCAGAAACCCCTGCTCTCCAGTTTCAAATCGTGCATCTGATCAGGCAACAAGCACACCAGGAATCCCTGTCTGCTCCACTAAGGTAGGCCCTTCAATTCAAGGGTATTTTTTAATGTATGCTCTAATTCAGGAAGAAAGGTACAATGTATTAAGATGATTACATATTGGAAAGCTTGGAACTTTGCTAAAATTGCTAAATATTGCAAGGAATATGGCTATCCTAAACCAGTTCTCTGGCTCTGAATCAGCCAGCTTATGTGTTTTTTCCGCCTTCGTTTGGGCGGTATCACTGATAATTGCACTGTTTTTGTAAGATATCCTACTTGTAGGGTATAATTGTTTTGTATGGTATCCCTTTTTGAAGTATAACCACGTGGCGCGGTACGCTATTCTGCCTGTGCACCTCTCGGCACATGGTTGCTTAACAGGGTCCCCCCGTGCCTCTGGGGACATAGATGCTATGGTGGCTGTCTGTGGCTCCCTACTCAGATAGAAAAGAGAGCCCATACGGCAGAGTATCCCGTGTCTGGCCGGCAGGCCCCTGCCCGAACCACGCGACGACCACGTGGTCTCTCTGCCTCCCTCCCCACCTCCTTCTCTCTTCACCTCCTTATGGCTTCAGAATCCCCCAGAGGCCTGAAAAGAACCCCCTCCTCTTCTGCACCACACGGCCCTCAGCCTAGACCACAGGCATGTCCCTATTGCCCTCCCATGCACCTCATAGCGCGTCCTACTGTAGGCGCCTGTTTGGGCCTACTCCAGCACGTGATCCTCGCCTCCCTCTCACTTGCTGGCCTTGGGGACAGTTCCCCTCCCTTCCTGCAGCATCCTCCTCCTCTGTCTGCTAGGCCAGCACTCATCTGAAGGCACCTCTCTCACTCTCTCAGGCCTAGCTTGGAGGGGGGTAAGTGTGGTGCTTCGGCTCCAGGCCCAGGAGCAGAGTGTGAGCCCGCAGGGATCGCACTCAAGGAGAGCACGCCTTCCTCCTCTCACCCAGCACAGGCCAGCCTTCTCCTGGGGCTCTGGTTTCCATGCTCTCCTCCATAGGCCACACCCAGAGGAGCGTGGAGACCTGGAGATCCACCCCATTGCCTTCCTCTCCTTCAAGGGGCCAGTGTGGCTCCCCCTACAAGGCTACTATTAGGACTCCCACCTCTTCAGGGTGGGTCATCCACCCCCCCTCTAGATTGGTCTGCGGGTGTAGTGAGAGGATGCCTGGATTCAAAAAAAAAAAAAGAGCGCTGATTCAGCCTCATAACAGCTCTCAGGGGTCTCCCTTCCACCGTAGGGTCCCTCCCACAGTGACCCTCTCGTGGGGCCCTCATGATAAAAGAATAAGCCCCCTCATTACTTGGCCTTGCTCCTCCTGGGTCTCGGGTTCCTCCCACAGCGACCCGAGAAGATAGGCCTTGCCTCCCCTGGACCTCCTACTCAGCCACGCCATGGCTCCCTCCGATAACGAGCCATGTGTGCCTGGCCCACCTACAGCTCCCTGGCCACTTTACTCCACCATGGACCACGTTGCGGGAGTCCTCCCACAGCACCCCCACAACTCTCATAAAGTGATGGTGGCATACTATGCAGACCTCGAGCACCCCTATCTAGAAGTGTAGGGGGTGTAAAAGGATCACCCTCAGGGCATCGTCTACAGCTCCGATCTAAGGCCTGCTTTCTTCTCTTCCCAGATGGTGAAAGCAAAGAAATGCTTCTTGTGCAGCACTACCCTCCTGCCCCAAACTCCGGGACCCCTCTGCACAGCCTGCCTCCTTGATGATGACAATTCCTCCTTGGAACAAACACTGCCTATGGGACCCAGCAACCCAGGACCCAGCAACCCCATGTGGATGGACCCAGGCTCCTTCCTAATCCAAAACCAGCAGGCCGCAGTAGCCATGATGGAAAGCCTGCAGAACTTTATGTTCAAGATAATGGAAAAGCTGGAATCCCTTACTCAGCACAGAGCCAAACCATTGAGTCCGGAGCCTGACAAGGCAGGGGGAGCAACTGGAGGAGCACCCGAACCATGAGGACACCCTTCCAAACGTTCCACGCGAAGACGCGCATGAGGATAAGGATTAAGATGATGCAGAGGAAGAGAATGAGGCAGAATCAGATGAAGAGGATATGGAGCTTCCAGCAACACCTTCTCTGACCTCAAAATTGTGCTCTTTTGACACAATCCCGGGGCTTATGAAGATCATCAAGGCCATCATGGGTTTCGACACTGAGGAGAGTAAGCCCGAGTCAAAGCTCGACCCCATGATACAGCTGAGGGCGTTGAACATGGAGACTTTCCCAGTATGCCCTGCTATTGAGGACATCTTCAATAAAGAGTGGCAATCCTTGGAACCGGGCAGAATGCTGAACAGAAAGAACCTGGACAGAATGTACCCGGTTCAAGGGGAAAAATCCGATATCTGGTGCAAGGCCCCCACCATTGACCCTCAGGTGGCAGCTCTTAGCAAGAAAACTGTACTACCATGCAGTATAATCACCCTCAAAGACCCTATGGACAAAAAAGTAGAAGACATGCTCAAAAGGGCTTTCGAGATTGAGGGCACCGCTGCAAAAGCAGCCACCACTACCATCTACACAGCACAAGAACAAATCTGCTGGCTCGAAGAGCTCCAGGAGCAGGCCATCCCTAAGTCCAGGGAGGCAGAACTGTTAGAATGTACTCTAGATGCAGCTAAATACCTAGCCGACATGGCGGTAGACGTCTTGCACCTCCACGCCAGGGCTACAGCCATCACCAACCGTGCTCGGAGGGCACTGTGGCTAAAATTGTGGGATGCAGATAATGAATCAAAAACCCTGCTGCAAAACTTACCACTATGGGGAAAATATGTGTTTGGGGAGGGTCTGCAGGATTATCTGAAGCAAAAGGAGGAGGGCAGAGACCTCCTTAAGAATAAATCCAGGTATACCTACCTCCCCTCATCGAGGTTTTGGGGGGGGAACAGAGCGTACCAACCCCACAGGGACATGCCACAGCAAAGCCACTCCTTTCAAGGCAGGGGCACTTCACACAGCTTCCGTGGCCCGTACTCTCAAACCTATCAGTCTTCCTCATTCAGAGTGTGGGGACAAAGAACCAGAGGATGAGGTAGAGGCTACAGGAGAAAGCAACAGTGACTATGATCTCACGACCAGGCAGGGCCAGGATCCCTACCTGCCAGTAGGACAAAGACTGACCTTATTCGCACGTCGCTGGCTCCACACAACCTCAGACAGGTGGGTCCAAGAGGCGGTAACATGGGGGTACTCCATAGAGCTATCCCAGCCCCATATTCCCCAAAGATTTGTATCCTCTCCCATAGCCAAAAGAAAGACATCCCCTCATCAGGTTCAACAAATCTTGTCGGATCTGATTCGGAACAAAGCCATCCAACCAGTACCGGCGCCAGAACAGAACCTAGGAGTCTACTCCATATTCTTCCTGGTGCCCAAAAAATCAGGGGAGCTCCGTCCCATCCTGGACCTAAAGCACCTCAACCGCCATGTGGTGTCTCACCGATTCAAAATGGAGACCATCCGATCAACTCTGTGCTGTGTCCAGGTAGGCGATTACCTGACGTCCATAGACTTAAAGGACGCATACCTTCATATTCCCATCATTCAGAGACACAGACAATTCCTTCAGTTTCACATCCTAGGCCATCACTTCCAGTACCAAGCCTTGCCATTCGGCCTCTCCTCCGCCCTGCGAGTGTTCATCAAGGTCTCCATAACCCTGGTGGCCAGACTCAGGAAACAGGGATTGGACATCATACCTTACTTGGACGATTGGCTCATCCTGGCCCGGTCCAAGAATCAGGCTCGACTACACACGGAAACAGCTCTATAGGCACTCGAAGAGCACGGCTGGGTGGTAAATCGGGAAAAGAGCCACCTCGTTCCCACACAGCAGATCGAGCATCTGGGAGTGCTGATCAACTCGGCCCAAGGATGGGCAAAACCATCCCTCTCGAGAGTATACAACTTGATAAGGCTGGCACATCAAATGAAAGCCCGCCACCGGACAACCATGGGAAGGATAGCCCAGTTGTTGGGCTGCATGGCATCATGCATAGACCTTGTGCCCTGGGCCAGGTGGCACATGCATCCACTCCAAACATACGTCCTAACTCGGGGGGCACCGAGCGAGCACAACCTACAGGTCATAGTACCACTACCACCAATGGTGAGACTCTCATTGACGTGGTGGACGGTGGAGTCAAACCTGACCAAGGGAATCTCTCTAGAGGCCTTGTACACAACCACAATAGAAATGGATGTGAGCTTCTTTGGCTGGGGGGCTTGTCTGGGAGACATGACGGCCCAGGGCCTATGGTCTCCAGCGGAGTCAAAACTCTCCATCAACGTCCTGGAGATGAGAGCCATATTCCATGCCCTCAAAGCATTCAAGCACCTGGTATGCGGTCAGTCGGTCCTGATACGCTCTGACAACCGGGTCACTGTGGCCTACATAGCCAAACAGGGCAGAACCAGGAGCAAGGCCATGCTGAGGGAGGCTACGGCAGTCCTCAATTGGGCCCAATCCAACCTCAGACATCTGGGCTCAGTCCACCTGGCAGGAAGACTGGACGTCTGCGCAGATTGGCTCAGCAGGCAACAGGTACACCCAGGAGAATGGCGGTTGCATCCAGATCTCTTTCAGATGATCCAAGTGACATGGGGACCCATAACCATAGATCTCATGGCGACAAGGGAGAACGCTCAGGTCAGGGACTACTACTCACAGTTCAGGCACAGTCTCTCCCAGGGAACAGATGCTCTATCCCAACCATGGCATCGGAAACATGCTTATGTCTTCCCACCTCTCCCCCTGATTCCACAGGTACTAGCCAAGGTACGGGCATCACGTTGCACAGTCATCCTGGTGGCCCCCTACTGGCCATGCAGGACATGGTTCGCCGCAGTTCGAGAGATGTCCCTAGCCAGCTTCAAGATACCCTACTGAACAGACATGCTCTCGCAGGGTCCAGTAGTCCACCCGACCCCGCGGACTCTGAAGCTCACGGCCTGGCTCCTGAAAGGAGGAGATTAAGGGAGATGGGTTACCATGACACCGTCATTACCACCTTACTCCAGTCCAGATGGACTTCCACCACTTCCACCTATGGTAGACAATGGTCTATATTCTCTCGGTGGTGCTTGCAACGGGGCAAGATACCCGAGCAGACTGACATAGCTACCATTCTACTGTTCCTCCAACAGGGAGTGGACAAGGGGTTATCCCACTCTTCTCTCAGGGTGCAACTGTCAGCCATGGGGTGGCCACTGGGCCCATTGGGAGGTACAACCCAAGAGCTCACCCCGACGACTTACGTTTCTTAAAGGCGGTAGAGATCCTCTGTCCAAGAACACGACCGACCATCGTACCTTGGGATCTCCCGCTAGTCCTCAATTCCCTCAGCATGGCACCTTACGAGACCCTCCTCGAGGCGGATCTGTTCTGGGTCGGCCTCAAGACATGCTTCTTGGTGGCAATCTGCTAGGCCAGAAGGATCGGAGAACTAGGGGCACTATCCTGCGCAGAACCCTATACAGTATTCACCCCTCAAAGGGTCCACCTGAGAATGGTACCAGCCTTCCAGCCAAAGGTGTCCACCATTTTCCACAGGGAGCAGCCTATCGAGTTGCCCACTTTTCCGAAGGGGCTCCAGCAGGGCACCAGTGAGGTCCCACATCACCTAGATGTCGGATCCGCCCTCTCCATGTACTTAGCCAGAACGCGTCCCATACGCAAAACAGAAAGATTGTTCATCGTCGCTAAGGGACAAAGGCAAGGCAGAGCCGCCTCCAAGGCCACCATTGCTGGGTGGCTAAGGAGAACTGTCCAGAATGCTTATGTGGAAAAATGGATGACACCCCCTCAGGGGATCAAGGCTCATTCTACCAGAGCAGTCATCACTTCCTGGGCAGAAAGAGCCAGTGTGTCCTCAGAGGACATATATAGGGCAGCCACGTGGAGCTCCCTCCACACGTTCGCCAGATACTACAGGCTCAAACAGTTACAGGCTGTACAGCCCACATTCGCCACTCAGGTTCTTGCAGCAGCATCTTCATCTCCTCACTCTTAGAGCACTCTGCTCCCTCCCTTGGGTACTACACTGCTTCTTATCTACCCATGAGGTAATGTCTGGAGTGCCATGGATGCCCAACCACTCACAATGGGTGTTTACTCACCTGGTAAAGGTGATTGTATTGGTTGGCATCCATGGCACTCCAAGGCCCCCCCTTCAGAGTGCTCAGAGTGACCGGGATTGAACAAGAGGCCTTCAACCACAGAAAGCTTACGAGGGCATAGACAACAATGTTGATTCACAATGATAAGTTACCAGTCGGTCCTTTCGGGACTGAGAGTAGATTGTAAATATTAGGGAGAATAAAAGCTCGGCCTATGGGCCTATGGGCCACTGATATTACGTCGTAGCCAGCATCATCATTTTTGTCTCTGATCATATCTCATATTGCTATTGCTTGGTTGTTCCTACATTGTATGCTTCTTCCTCTCGTACTGACTAACCTTGATTTCAGCTATGGAAGATTTGAACTGGAGAGCAGGGGTTTCTGGGACCTGGATATACTAGAAATTTGATCTGGGGTCATGTGCATCACTAGCCTATCAGGTGGGCTAAAACCCACGAGGTAATGTCTGGAGTGCCATGGATGCCAACCAACACAATCACCTTTACCAGATGAGTAAACACCCATTAGTTTGATGACTAGTACCTGGAGATTGTCATTTCTGGTTGGTGGGAGTATGACATATCCTTGGAGTGTATTTCTCTTGTAAATGTGTAACTCATATTTGTCATGCTAACTTGATCTCATCATCTATTGTTATGATCTGAACACACATTTACTTTTCTTGTATTTTCTCCCTGTTTGTACCCCCGGGTTGCACCTGGAAATGAGTCTCTGGTCAGTGTGCTTTTCCCAGTTACCAACTTTTAAATAAAAAAATAAAATAATTAGGTATATTTCACAATCGAATGTGCAGTATTTATATTGTCCTTTCTAACAATAACCTGTAATTTTTATAACATTTTTAAAGGCCCATGTTCAAACAAATAAAATCAGACATGACTGTCTTTTAATTATCTTGTTCAGATACTGATTTTTTTAAATAGTAAGGGCATTCATTTAAAACAAAATATTGTAAGATATGTTAGTGTCCCAAACAAAACAAAACAGATCAGGAAATGTGTTGTTAGGGTTCAAAAAAACACTAATTTTAAATGCTCTGTGGAAACATATTAGTAACTTTTCATATCACTGGTAGTTGGGGTGAATATAACACGTTACTGTGCAAAACTCAACCAATGAACCACTATGAAACCATACTACATTGCTTAAACAAAATAATCAACATTTTTATGTATATTATCAAATGATTTTGTCTCTGTTATTAAATATCCTTTTAAAACTGCTGATGGGAATTTACTGCAAAACAACTGCAGTTTCCACTAGCAAGAGTATGCTTCCTGCAAAAATGCACAAATGTAAGCAAATGCAACATTAGGATACAATTCTCTCATGAATCTTAGTTGCGGAGTATTGGACTACTGTACTCCTAGGGTTTCAAAGTTAACTCGAAACGTTGCTGGTGTTACTATACATTTCACACCATATCACAAAGCATGTGATATGTGAGCAAATGTTTATGCATTTGAAGACAGTGGCAAAGTCTGCATATGTGTATACCCACTACATATATTTTCTAATTATGTTGCTAGAATTAAATTAACTATTGCAGTGGTAACTAGTGATGTGTCCCAGCATATTTCCAGTTCCTGCTACATAGAATACAATATGTCCCATTGAAAGAATAAGTATTTATTTATTTCCTTTATTTATGTCTTTGCTAACTGGGTAAGCAAGCTGATCCAGTTTTCAGATATGACGCAGACCACTTGGGGGGCAGCCATAGCACACAAATACAATAGATCAAAACAGTAATCAATATAATACAGGATGTCCTGTGATTGTAGATATACTGAGACCAGTGTAATGCAGAATGGGGAATTACAGCAAAATCTCAATTGTGCTCCATCAAAGCAAAGGGAATTTTTGTAGTGAATTCCACCAAGTAAACCAAATTTTTTTTGCATCCCATGTTTATTCAAATTTTTTGATTCTGACAAACAAACATACAAATCAATTGCACAGCAAACAGTACAAAAAACATAGAGACAGTTTATAACTTATTTACAAGAAGATCCAGTTCCTTAGCTATAATTCTTATGTGACACATTAAAAAGAAAAAAAAAAAGAAAGGGAGACAGAAAACCATCACATGTTATATAAAAAGAATTACTTCCAAGGGCAAAAAGGAAGGGAATAATTTAATCCAAGTTTGTCAAGTTTAGCACCATCTATAATCCCCGCCACCCCCTGTTAAGTTCTCTGCAGGAGACAGGGCATTAAGATAGGGTTGCCATGCATTATAGAATTGCTTCCCCCTTCATGCATTACATAGGTGACTCTTTCAAGAGTAACAGCCTGCAACACCAATGCCTTCCATTGTTGTATAGTGGGCTTAGCTGCAGACACCCACATATTTAGAATACAGTGTCTGGCCATTATTAGTATGACCCTAAGCCATCTAGGAAGGGGGGACCCAATTTGCTTTCCCTACCACCTCTATTCCAAATAGCATTACTATAAGTTTCTGTGGGAGCCTTCCACCTGCAAGGACCTGAGCCTCTGTCACCACCTCCCTCCAAAACATTTGAAAGACAGGACAAGACAAAAAAATAATGGTAACAGGTGGCCAGGCCAGTGTTGCAGTGAGGGTACATTGGGGAGACTGCAGGATTAAATTTGTGAACAATCGAGGGAGGGCAATATAATCTGTGGCAGAGCTTGTAAAAAGATTATTTGTATTTGTTGCAGGTCAGAATGCCCTGGTGTATCTGAGTCATCGTCCAAGTATTCTCTACAATAGGGATCCTCATATCTCTCTCCCACAATTGTCTGGTTTTCTGAGTCATATCTACAAGCCACTGCCTACCTGCCCTGGCCATTCTTCGTGTTGTACCTTTGGGGTTATGCCGTCCATCTTGTATTGATTGCTCCGCTTGTCCCATTATAGAATCTGTGTCATGCCTTCTCCCCAAGGTTTTACAATATGCTCTAATCTGTAAGTAACGGTAGAAATGGTGATGCCCCAACCCTGTCTTAGCATGGATGTCTTCAAAAGAATCCAGCCCCTCCTTAGTATGCAGGTCCCTTAAACACATTATGCCACCTGTCTCCCATTCCTTAAATCCAGGGTCAGCTAGCCCCAGAATAAAATAGGGGTTTCCAGCTATTGGTAGAAGCAAGGTCTCCTCCTGTTCCTCCTTCCCTCCCCTGGCAGGTTAGGCATCCCCAACCATCCAGGACCGATTTAACCAATGGGTTTGGTTTAAGCAGACCCGTATACACCCTGTATCCTTTCCTTGAGAGATAGGAAGACACTCTACTGGGACACCCACTCTCTTCCAGGTACAACCAACTTGCTTCCAGTGGTCTGCCCACCAAATCCTGTAAGTAGCGGCACTGTATGGCCAAATGGTAAATTTCTAAATCAGGAAATTGCAACCTGCCCTTATCCATCAAAGCCTTTAAGCGAGCAAGGTTCACTCGTGGTCACTTGTCCTGCCACAGGAATGTTGAAAATACCCTTTCTAAGTGTTTAATGTCTGCTTGATTAAGTCCCACATTAAGCATTTGCATACTGTATAGGCGCCGAGGTGGTACATTCATTTTGAGCAAGTTTATTCTCCCCAACCATGTGAGGGGTAGTTTAGCCCATCTCCCTAGATCAGTCATGATCATCTGCAACAATGAGGCATAATTTAGCTCATAAAGAGCCTTTAGATTAGTCCCCACTCTAATGCCCAAATAAACTAAGGAGTCTTGTACCCCTCGAAATCCCCAATTTACATTTCCCTCCTCTTCTCCAGCTGCAGATCCCTCTATTCTAAGCTCTTCTGACTTATTTAAATTCAACTTATAACCTGAAAATGTAGAAAACTGATCTATCAGGGTTGGAAGTGACTGCATTGATTGTGATGGCTTAGTAATATAGAGGAGCATGTCATCAGTGTAGAAAGAAAGCATGCGCTCTCTTCCTGACTGACCCCAAACTCCAAATATTGCAGGGTGCTTCCTGATAGCAACAGCCAGGGGTTCTAGGGCCAAGGTAATTAGAAGGGGTGACAGAGGACACCCCTGCCTAGTCCCCCTTTGCAATGCAAAGCTGTCTGTAAGAGTACCATTAACTAGCACTCTGGCTGTAGGGACAATGTACAGTAACTGAATCATCCCTTCAAAATCTTCGCCCAGACCAAACTGTGTCAGAACCTCCATTAAGTATGGCCATTGAACCCTGTCAAATGCTTTTTCTGTGTCCATGGACAAGATATGGACTGGTTCATATTCATTTGATGCTCCCCAAATCACATCTAGGAGGGTTTTCTTGTTATGGTAGGAGTATCTATCCGTGATAAATCCTGTCTGGTCTGGGTGAATCAACCCTGGGAGGAGCTTATCTAACTGACTCTCCAAAACCTTAGCACAAATCTTGGAATCACAATTTAGCAAAGAAATAGGTCTAAATGATACATATTCCAGGTCGTCTTTGCCATCCATATGGATCAAGCAAATGATTGCTTCATTCCAAGTATGAGGTAGTGTCCCCTTCTACTCCCTTGCTTCATTAAGTACTGCCTCGAGGTGACTAAGGATATGTGGTTTCATTGCCTTAAAGTACTCTGCCAGGTAGCCATCTGAACCACTAGCTTTACCCCTTTTTAATCCTGCAATAGCTGTAGTTATCTCCTCCCTTGTTATTTTAGCATTTGGCCACCCTCGTTGTGAGGCAGACAGCTTAGGCAACTCCAAGTTGTCCAAAAAAGTTTGCATATTGGTCCTCATATCCTCAGTCTGTGTTCAGTACAGTTCTTCATAAAATCTTTTAAACCTGCCCTAATAAGCTTTCTGTCCTTCTGCAGCTGCCCACCTGACTCTTTAATCATGGAGATCAAATGTGAACTCCATTTCCCCCAAATCAAATTCACCAGCATAGTACTTGGTTTATTCCCCCATTCATAAAAATGTTTATGAACAAATGGGCATGTCTTTCTGGCCTTCCCCAACAACAGGTTATTTAGGGCCTCCCTTGTCATGATTAATAAGTGAGGAGCAGTGTCTCACCCCTCTTTGAAGGCCACCCGTCTCTCTAACACCTTAAGCCACTGTTCCAGATTCTCCCTCCTCCTCCTCTGGGTCTGTCTCTTGTGGTGCACCATGTAGCTAATAATAGAGCCCCTCATGTATGCCTTCCCAGCATCCCAAAATGTAGCCTTAGAGGGAGTCGTGCCTAGGTTATCTTGCACGTATTGCTTCCATTGGTCCTGCAGGTATTCCTGAAAGGCTTTATTAGCCAACAGATAGTTTGGAAACTTCCACTGAGGAGATTGAACACTTTCCCCCCACAGTGTAAGGGACATAAGCACCATGGCATGATCAGAAATATGAATTAGGCTATGTTTAATCTGGGTCAGTCTAAAGTACCAAGCTCTTGGAACATAAAGGTAGTCCAACCTCGACCATGTCTTGTGAGGGTGTGAGAAAAAAGTATACTCATACATGGTAGAATTGGCTGTTCTCCAGGCATCAATGAGATCCAGGTCAGCCATTCCTGCTGTCCAGCTACAAATAGCCCCCCTACTAGTGCCTCTGCTCTCGGAGTGATCCATCATGGGATTCATCAGACATTGGAACTGTTCCACCATGAGTAATGCTGTAAGGGACTGGTAAAACATGGGGTCATGCACTGCAGGCATGTATGCACTCCCAAAAGTTATCTTTACCCCCAAAAATTCACCTGTCACAAACACATAATAACCTTGTTCTGGGTCTGTCACCACTCTATCCAATTTAAATGGTAATCATTTGTGCATGAGAACTGCCACCCCCCCCCCGCTTATGGGAGGTGAAGGATGCTGCCTAGCACTCTTCTACCCAGTCCCTTTTCAATTTGGCATGCTCTTTAGCAGTGAGGTGGGTCTCCTGCAGCAAAGTGACATTTACATTCTGACGCTTGAGAGCCGTTAGCAGCATTGAGTGTTTAATTGGTGTAGAGATCCCAGTACATTCCATGATGCTGTAATCAACTCCATGGGGTTACCCATTGTCTCTGAACCAACTTCCATCCAATGCCCAAATTTTCCAAGCCCAAACCCCCTTCAGTATATTATAATGGTCAAATAGGACTTTGTTGTCATATCTGAATAGTATGAAAAGCATAAAACAGCATAACAAACTGTAATTATCAACTATATACATCCCCAGTAGCCCTTCTCCCTCCCTTCCCATTAAAGCATTATGAAAAATGAGTTATCCCCATAACTAGAATTGTGTATAGCAAAAATTTTACACTCCTTCCCCTCATGTCAGTAAGAGTGTGTCCCCGGCCCCTCGCCCCACCAAGAAAATCACCCTTATTCATATTAACACTTAATTAAATGAAGTACCCTTTAAAAAGAATACAATTAAATCATACAGTTTCCCAATGTTTCAGCCCCAACTTCAGACACAGTCCACATCCCCACAGCCTCCCCTTAGACAACCATACACCCTCAGGGTTATACTCTGTCTTCTGCTAGTGTCAAGGAAAGAAGGGGAAACCATCAAGAGTCCAATACAGGCTACAAATCAGCTATGAGTCCACCAAGCTGTGCATTCCCCAGATATAGGTTGCGCTCATTCCTCAAGCCCACTATGCCATTAAATCTCATGGCGCCACAGCCTCCCTCCTCCCCAACGTATTACCTTCCCCACAATAACAGCATGTCATATGGCCATTTCAAACAGACCTGGTTTAAGAATATTTCAATCTGAGGGAAAGTCCCCCACAAGCTTACATCCAGTATCAATCATGTATAAATCCTTGTAGTTGATAATGACTCCTTTCAAGAAGAGGCCTGACATGTGTCCCATTTTCAGCATGGAGGGTAAGGGAGTTATTCCACCTATGAGTTGCCAGACTGGGCCAGAGCTTAGTCCCCTCAAAATTAAAGAAGTTGTGTCCAAATCTCCACAAGTAAAATAATCGAAAAACAGTTTGCAACAAGTCCTGTCAAATTGTTGAAGATTCTGATTAAATGGTGAAGAAATATAACAGTACTTGAAAATATAGTACTTCCAAACACATGGCCCTAACAGTGGGCCCAAACTTTCCAGTCTTTACAGCTTGCACATGTAAGAATTTGAAAGGGAGCAAACTCACCCCACCTTCTTCTTCAATTCCTTTACAAAAACCTCTGTCTTCTGCACCTCCCAAAATGAATAGGTGGCCCCTCCATGCTTAATTTTAAGGGTTGCAGAGTACAACATGAAGCACTCAATCTTAACCTTTTGTAGCTGAGCCATCACCGAGTTGAAAGTGCAATGCCTCTTTAGTAGATGGGCAGAATAATCCTGGAAAAGGTAGAGCCTGTGACCTTCATACTGCAGAGTAGATATGTTTCTGTAGGTTTTCAGAACCAACTCCTTATCCTGAAAATTGTGAAACTGCATCACTATCTGCCTTGGTGGTTGGTCTGGGGGAGGTCTGGGGAATACAGCCCAATGCACTCTCTCGAGCTTGAGCTGGCCATTTTTGGGGGAGAGACCCAAAACCTCACATAGTGTTCGGGCACAAAATTCCAACACATCAGGATCTCCATCCCCTCTGGAAGCCCCTGAAGCGGTAAATTCAATCAGCGTTGATAGTTTTCTTGATAGTCAAATTGGTCCTTGAAGTCAGCTAATTATCTCTGTAGGGCAGCAATTTGTTCTGGGACCATTGCCGTGGCATCCTCGACATCTGATATCCTTTGCTCCATTTCAGTCAACCTTGTCACATGTGATA
The DNA here is from genome assembly GCA_016271365.2 of Neoceratodus forsteri. Classification (NCBI taxonomy): domain Eukaryota; kingdom Metazoa; phylum Chordata; order Ceratodontiformes; family Ceratodontidae; genus Neoceratodus; species Neoceratodus forsteri. The sequence goes on from CM028136.1 coordinate 795,130,670, forward strand.
CCTGCAAGTCAACAAGCTCCCAGAGCTTACAGTTGAAATTAGTTGCCAGGCTAGTGAGATGGGGCTCCAGGGTAGCCAAATCCTGCTGCGTCACCTCATGGCCCAAAGTAAACGCCTCAGCAGCAGAGAACGAGATGGGCCCTGCATTTTCAACCTGTGAGGCCGGTGGTTGTTTTCACTGATTCTTACTTGCAAGGTGAGAGCTTTTTGCTGAACTGGATGTGAGGTACTTGTCCATGATCTCTCCTGACAGATTAAATTCACTTGTTGAATATTTTTGAGCACCAAAGAAGTAAGATTTTAACTTACATTTCTTGGTGGTTTGCAGAGCGAGGGAGAAAGCGTCCTTACTCGTTCATGCTCATTAGCACCCAAACCACATTTCTTTAGTAAACAATGTGATTTTTTTTCTGTGAAGCCCATTTTTATGGCTGTGAGTGGAGTCTACAGCCATCTTGCTGTCGGTAGTTGGAAAAAAAGGAGTATTGTAGAACAAATATTTTGAAGTTTTCAATATATCCTTCCACAGCTACAAATTACTATGCCAAATGAAATAAAATACTCTTTTCTTTCTGCTTAGAATGTTAAAGACATAACTCCAAGTTGCTTATCAGATGGTCATTTGGAAACTGAAACAGCTTGCCTATTAAACTGGAGATTTATTTACCACCTTCAAAATGCAACAACTTGCACATTTAAATACTTAGCATTTAAACATTGTCTTGCTACAAGCTTCAGTTGGGCAGGTATTGTCTTTCAAGAAAGATTTATATCTCATAAAATTCACCCTTTCCCAGCAAATCTAAAAAGATTTACATTTTTTAACCTCTTAAGACACTATCTGATAAGCACTGTCTCAGACATATGCCAGGTCTTCTGTGAACTATCCAGGCAAAAAAAATAGCAGACACCAGGCATTTTTTACTATGCTTTTTGGGAAAATAAATATATTGAGCTACAGCAAACACACACACACACACTGTACACACCATCTTCATGGCCACAACATTCAAAATTAATACTGCAATCTAATGTTATAAAACAATAAATAAACTGTTTGTTTATGTTAGTGAACACAGCGAAGTTCAATTTACAGTAGAATTTCTTTAAATATTTCTTATCCTATATTTTGTATCCTGGATAGCGCAGGAGAGATGCTACATCTCATTGCCCTAGGGATCTTCATTTACACATTTTTGCACTGTATTTACTCAGGATGTCCCAGATTAGATGCAATATATTGTTTTCTGTGGAGTCATTGTTTTATCATTTTTATCATGTATTTATTCAGGGTAGCCTAGTCCAGATGTAAAATATTGTTTTCAGTCTGTTCTGATTTTATGCAATGCAGCATAATATTGTGTAGATATAGAGCACCACTGAAAATGATATGACATTTCTTCTGTGAACTATCCAGGCTAAATATATAGCAATCAGCAGGCATATTCTAGGAAAACACACTGTACAAATGTGTAAAAGGAAGACCACATTGAAACTGCCTCTTAGCAGATCTGCACTGTGGAAATTCAATTGAAATAATGGGTAAAAGTACCTCAAAAGCTCTCCACATCCATTTCAGCTCTGACCAGAGTTTATTTTTTATTGTGGAAAAAATGGTCTGTGGAAAAAAAAACTGCAGGAATTATGTAGCTTTGCCCTTTTTGGTGGAATTCCAAATCAATTGGTGACATTCCACATTTATTGCTACTATTCACAGCAGAAAAGGCTCATTTTACCTCAGGTGGGACTCTGATGAACTTGGTGAAATTTTGCAGAATTCTGGCAGAGGTAAAAATCCATGATTCTGCTCGGCATGCACTGAGACTTATCTCTGGCTGCCACTGTATGTCATTTCATAGAACATCATTGGGAACAGGAACTCTCTGATCGATTAAAGAACATCACATGACTCACAGTAAGGTTTTATATTTATAAAATGGACAGGGGAATTCCTGGATCCTGATTGATTGACACATGTATTAGATCTGGCTAATGCACAGGTAAGTGAAGTACTAGCCATCAGAATATCATACTTTGACAATATCAGTGTCTTTTTCAAAATTCCTTATTGTCATTACAAACATTGCTGCTACCTTTATGCACTAAAAGACGTGGCCCTAAATAAAAACTCACTCTAAATAAAAAAGAATAAGCAAGTTGCTTAAGTGTACTTTTCTTTTATATTTCTTACAAATGTACACAAATTAAAAAAAAAATGTAAGTACTGCTCACGGTTTTATTTTCTGGAACATTTTTTCTGACCATGAAAAATCCCCCTCCTATCCTTACCTACCTACCAGTGAAATCATTGCTGCTTGTTCTGGCCCAGATACAACTGAACTCCTGGTTTTACTGAGGCCTTCTGTTGTGTGTACCTGTGTGATGAGAGGTGAACAATCAGCAACTAGAACTCTGTAGAAGCTCTTAATTTTTGCATTCCATGGCAAAGAAGCATGCCATTTATTGAATATCTGGATAGGTAGATGCTTAACAGCTAGTGAAGAACTGCTTTTACTTACGTAAAAAAAAAAATGCCTGTTTTTAATACAGAAAGTTGGCCTTTTTTAACATCTTCTTAGTTTACCCATTTTACAAGCTCAGTAAGACACTTTCAGTTCTGCATTATGCTGACCTAACCACACTTCTAGTGGCTGAAGGCACTCTGCCTGCAATGGCATGTCTCGCTATGCTGCTGGCCATGTGGTTAGATCAGCATGCTGCAGGCATCATAGTGCCTTATGGCTTACTTTTTGTATGCAAGAAATAATACCCAACAGGGTGGGCAGTATTAGGTTATACCAGACCACCCCCTTACAGCCCCTGGAAGGTTCCATATAGCCCAATACTGCTCACTTTGGAGGGTATTATTGTGGTTAGAAACTGGTTTATTTGTGATACTTTTATAAAATCATTTATAAATGTCACAAGTTTACATAAAAAGCAATATAAATTAATAGAAATGTGTTTTGTTGTAAAGTAGTCCCTCAACAGGTAGTGCTGCCAATAGAGGGTGCTACTGTTTTAAATACTGCCTTTCAAGTGCACTTGACTGTTTTCTTGTGGTTGCCCCCCCCCCACACACACACACACCAGCACTACCTAAAAAGAGTTTTATAGATTCCAGGCTCTCTTGCCCGGTTTGGTAGTTCTCTCTTCCTCTCTTGCTTTTATTTTTTGTTTGAGGGACTGAGCATGTGAGAGCAACAGTGCAGTGTGGAGGGTGACGGGCAATTTTTAGTGCAGTTGGGAGGAATGTATCATTCTTCTTCTTCTCTACTACATACTGGCCTACTTGTGTGTGTGTGTTTTCTTTTATGAGTAGTGGGAGTTAGGACATTATTCAGGAGCCATCATTGTTGAAGGGCACACGGCATGATGTTTGGTGTTGGGTGGGTTGCGCTATGTGAGGCAGAGTGGGAGAGTTTTATCTGTATCCAGTGGTGGTATATGAGACAGAGCAGGACAGTTTGACAATGATCAGCATGGAACTTGAATGATATTAAGGTACTAATTCATGTTTAGAAATCAACTGCTTGTAAACAATTGAAACCTTTTTTTTTTTTGTTATGAAGTGGCAGCCACTGGGAAGGGGGTGGCTGAAGCAGAGCAGCATGGCTCAAATGCCTGCATGAGCCCATTTGTACTGCTATTTTAAAAATGAAAAGTCTTCTGTGTGTATTAGTAGAAATGATTAACAAAACAAACAAACAAAAAACAACAACAAGAAAGCAATCCTATAGTTTGTAATTTAGGGACTGCTGTTGTATTGGGGGGGAGGGGTCAGTCACTCGGTGAGATGATCAAAACATTTTTTGTTGGTTTTCAGTTTTGAAAAGTTGGGGGCACAGTGATTTACCTGGTGATGAGGCAGGATGGCATGGGACTTGTTATTTCCCAGTCTCTGTTAGCACATAAATATACCCCTTGCTAGGGGCCTCAGCCAATCAGAAGCCAGGAAATTTTCAGTCCATTTTCTAAGGCTATTTGTCAAATCGATAGGCTTTTTTTAATTCTTTAAATATTTAAGTAGTGAATGAAAACAACCCATTACCAGACAATAAAGATATTCTAACATGAATAAAACATCAGATTCAGACATTTTATTGCTACCTTAATATAAGGAACACAATTATTTCTGTTTTAACTTTCTGCTTATGCCCCTGTATCTCCAGCTGGCCACCATCCTCTTGCTCTGTCCCAGCTACATCACTCCCATTCTCTGGGACTTACCTCTTTCCTTCCCTTTTCCTCAAGGCTTAGCCACCATGTTGGGGCTCTTTAATTATGGGGGTGCCTTGAGTCATTGAAACCCAGCTTTTAACAGAGAAGTGCCACGGTTCATGTTCTGGAGCCTGCAGGGAGAGCCAGAAATCATCCTGATACTGCTGGGATTCTTTCCCTCTGGCATTTTACACAACCACTGTGAGACATCATGGATGAACATGTCACAAACATGCACTTACAATGCATGTCAACGGTTGTCCCTTCCCACCTGCTGGTCCTCTGAGAACACTACCACCAGTGGTCAACCTGGTGGCAGTATCACAGTGGAGGAGCGTACTCTCTCATCCCAAAACAGGACTGTGTCCTCTGGGATGTTGACTCATCCCACACTGGCTGACCTCCAAAGACTGTGCCCCTTTCCAGAACCTAATATGCTAGTGTTACAAGTGGTAGCAAACCACAGTGCTGATGAGTATAGAGAACCAGTTCTATGCCTCAGACACATCCACTGTGAAATGAGAGGCAAAGTGCTACCCATTTCACCATCACATGGGAATACTCTGCTGAAAAGGGGGTATTAGTGGAGACCCCTCCGTGCTGACTCAAAAATGAAAATTAAAGGATCTAACTTTACTGTGCACAAACATGGTCTGTACACAGTAATGGTGCACAATACCCAACCATGCATGTATGCACAGGGTGTTGTTCCATGCAGATAGGTGCATGGAACAGTCTGGTGAAAGTACACATTGCCCCAACTCCCCAGTCTGTACCTTGCACCTTCTTGAGGGTGCATCGTAGATGTCAGCCTGTCAGCCCTTTAATGTCTCCCTGATGGTTTAGTGATCCATCATCCCAAACAGCAAATAGTGGTCATCATGAGTACATATTTCATGGGATCATCCATCACTAGCCCTGACTGCCCCAGTGATGTATAGTAAAATACAGTCACATGAAGATCTTGATCCCCTGAGGTGTGTACATACCCATGCAGCACTCCAAAGAACCCATACTTCAATTTTTTGGGGGCTATATATGGGGGCCATCTCTAAAGTGCTGTGATGGGTGCACCAACAGTAGCTGGCAGTGAGAATAGCATTGTTTTACATTTACATGCCAAATCCAACCCCTTCCATGCATTAGCACACAATGATACACAACTTTGGTGGAAAAATACCAGGACCTCCACAGAGCACAGCATGAGGGATTCAAAACCAAGCATCTGTCATAGGACCACGTGATACACATTCATGCTTTTGTGACTTCCAAACTCAAATACTACAAAGCTCTGTATTTCAGGGTCAGGGGAGGAGCAATGCAAGATCTTCAGCTGGTGCAAAATGTAACTGCTAGGTTGCTGACTGGCATTTTGAGGTCATGTCATGTCTTCCCAGCACTGTGTAAGCTACACTGGCTGCCACTTAAGTGGCAGATCTACTTTAAAGTCAGCTTACTGATTTATAAGGCCCTATATCGGTTAGGTCCAGGCTACCTGAGTGAGGTCCTGCATCCTTTTGTATCTTCATGCCCTCTCCTCTCCACTGAGGACAGTATACTTATTGTTCCCAGGGCTAGATTAAAAACCTCGGGGAACTGGGCATTCAAGGTGGCAAGCCCAGTCCTATGTAATTTGCTCCTGCAGGAGGACTCCTCAGTGGAGGCTTTTTAAAGGGGCCTTAAGACATTCCTCTTTCAACAAGTTTTTAGTGAGTAATGTACTGCTGATTATTTACTTGTTCCCAGCTGAACTTCCCAAGTTATTTATTTATTCTTTTCATTATTGATTAATTATATATACAGGGTTTACATAGATATGTTTTAATTGGTTATTTATGTAAATGCCTTACTGTTGGTTGTGTGAAATGTCCAATTGTGATTTGTAATGGTGCCCTGCACCACTGGGGAAGGTCACCAGATATAAATAAGCTCTACTACTATTACTACTACTACTACTACAAAATTTGTTCTCAGAAATTATGTGACAGTCCCTTGTGACTGAAAATTGGGCCAGACTTTTAATGCAGTAAACCAATCCAATGTGTGTGTACTGTTGCACCTGAGTAACAACTTGTGGTTAATGACTATCCTGGGGCAGTAGCTGTCTTATGAAATATTATAGTTTGTTACAGCTACATGTTTTCATAAAATTATATTAGTATTACTACTATTACACAGTACATGTTTTGAGTGTGTTGTGTATGGACATTCATACACTCTTAGACACTACTGTGCCTGAGAAGTGATAGATAATATACTGTAGCCTAGAGGCAGAGCCAAGAGCCAGTGTAAGCTAGAGTAGGGGCTGGCTGTGCAGCCTAGAAGATAGAGCAAGGAAATGTGAATGATCTTAGTATATCCAGCAGGCCTGTATTTATTTTCTACAACCTCCATTTGCATACTGTGTGAACCTGATCAAGTCACTCAATGCCCCTGTGCTCTCTGGTCATCCATGTAAAGGGACCTTTTGCCCAGTTGGCCATATCTAGCTACCAAGGAAAAAAATGAATCAATAAAAATATAATAAATATAGCTAAATGCATCACTGCGCACTCAACCAATTCCTAGGTTGACTCCCACTGCAAGGTCAATTCGACTATGCCATGGGCTGCCTAGTTGACAACTCACAAAAGAAAACCATCTGTCCCCCTATTCTACCTTACTAATAGGCAGAGTGGCATCCAGGAGCTTCAGGGCTTCCACTGTGCCTCCTCTGGAGATGCCATCCATCTCTACTATCACAGATAGCAAAGCTTTCTCCATCTCTGTCCCCTCCCTATGGAACAGACTCCCATCATCCATCTGCTCGGCTCCCTCTCAACTGGCTTTCAAAAAGATCCTAAGTGACTGGCTCCTGACTAAAAGCACTTGTGACTGCTCCCCACACAACATTAGACTTCCCACACAACACTAGGGCACACTACCGCCCAACCTCTAGGATGGCCCTTTTCACTGCATGTCCTTCCCCCAGCCCTACTATTCTTATCCTCTGTCCTAAAACCCCCAAGATGCAAATAATAATATAGCTAATGAATGTTGTTTATACCATTACCGTTGCTGGAATCATGCAACCACTGCTCTTTCATAATACTTGATATTGTTGCTTGTACTTCAGTCATTATTGTGTATTTTGTTTCTTTTACCTCGTATTTGAGGTATGTTGTTAACCTGTATTCCTGCATTGTACTTCTGATGACTCATGTTATTTGCAACCCTGTGGCCCGGGTTGTGACTGAAAATGGTCCTTCTAATCAGTGCACTTACCTGGTTACCAAAGACATCAATAAATAAATAAAATACTAAGGTACAATAACGAATCACTGTACCACAGTAACTTCAGTATGTCACAGTAAAGGCTAACTGTGGGGATTGTCACTAGAATGGCAAAAGTATCCCCCACCAGAGCAGGAATTCCTTCCCCCCCATAGCAGCATCTAACTCTCTCCATAAACTTTAAAACAGTTTACAAAAACTACTAAAAAGTGTGCCGTGCTCACTGTGAGCTCAATGACTTTATGTAGTAGTGATGGGGATACTGGAGGGCTGGCGAACTAGGAAGGGAAGGACTGCTGTTCTGTCCTAAATAAATGCACCTGGGCTACATTTTAAAGAGGGCTCGGGTTTGTGGGACACTGTTAGACACTAAAGGGTGCAATTGTAGCCTTATAAAGGTTTTTTAAGAATGTTGTTTATACCTATGGGTAATAGCACCAAACCAGAAACAGGACGAAGGCCACTTCTGGTTTTGGTCCTATTTAGTGTATAGCCCCAGCGAGCAGCAACTGTGAAGGCTAACTGTGTGGATTGTAACTAGAAAAGCAAATCTACCCCCAAAAGCAGGAATCCCCCCCATAGCAGTGTCTAGCTCTGTCTCTCTCTCTAAACTTTAAAACAGATAAAAAATACCTTACAAAAATGTGTACCCAGCTCACTCTCAGCTCTGGCTTTGTGTGATGGTAACTGGGATACTGGAGGGCTAGAAGACCAGAAAGGGCAGAACCATTGTTCTGCCCTACATAAAGGCACTTGGAACACATTTTAAACAGATCCCTCTATGTGGGACACTTTTAGGCACTACAGTGTGCTACTGTACCATCAAAAAGACTTTTTAAAAACATGTTTTGAACTGTTGGGCACTAGTGCCTAACTGGAAACTGGAAGTAGGTCACTTCCAGTTTCGGCCCTATTTGGTGCACTGCCCCAATGAGTGGTGGTGAGTGTAGGCAGAGGCTACCCATTGCAGAGGGAGGCAAGTCTGCCAGCATCTGCCAGGGAAGTCAGGAAGGAGGCCATATTCTCTATATATTATTACTGATGTACTGCTTCTTTTATCCCATAAAATAAGGGAAGTTACCACCATAGACCCAACTGGGGACTTATTAAATCCCTGTGTAGGGGGGATTCAGTTGTCCAGTGCACAAAATGCAAAATGCTCACAAAGAAGTTGACACACATAAATGCATAGGGGTATTATTGCACTAAATGTTTAGTGTACAAAGAAATACAGGAGAAATTAAATCGGACACAAATGAGCGGAAATACTATGGAAATTAATAAACCTGAACATTTTGTAAAAGCACTGGAGAATGAATCCATACATATGTATGAGGAACAGCCCACTAATGGGAAAGAAGAACAAGGAAAGTGAGGAAGACAGTACCCTAACAGCCCTGAATGAAAGGAAAAAGAAGAGAAGCAGAGAGGAGGTGAGTGGTCCGGAAGATTCAGACTGGTGCATAAATACACACAAAAAATGACAAATAAAAGGGAGAACAGCAGAAATCATTGGTGAAACCCATGCACTTTGGCAAATAGATATGATGCTCTGTCAGTGGAAAATAATAACCAAGGTTCTGATTCATGAGAGGGGGTAGATTGTACTGTCAACAAGGGAAGACAGATTGTAGTCCTGTGAGACTCAATCATAAGGAATTATGATTCGGCTATCTGTAACTGAAAAACAAAAAAGAATGTTCTCTTGCTTTCCTGGGGCAAACAGACAGGATATAAGAGACAGAGCATCAGATATTTTGAGAAAAAGTGGAGAAAACCCCATTGTCACCATACATGTGGGAACAAATAACTTAGGACTGGATTATGAAAAGGACATATGCTAAGAGATCATTGAAGTGGGGGAAGATATTAAAAGAAGGGGAACGATGTTCATCTCTTATCAATTATTGATCCTTTGTGATTCCTCTAAAAAAAATAAAACTATTAATAGGGTTAACTCTAGACTGAATAATTGGTGCATTAAAGAAAGGAAGGTATCCATTGATTTTTGCAGTCATTTTAATACCATGAAACATCTTTGTAGCAAAGACGGTTTGCACCATAACAGGTCGGGGTCACAGATACTGGGAAACTTATTGAAAGTGTTTGGACTAGTAAAGACAGGGATTGGAGAAGATATTGCTCAGCCAGTGCACAATTTTTCCTGGATTTTCTCCCCTAGAGAGTGTGATGTGCAGGACATCTAGGCATGAGCCGGCATCTGTCACATTTCCTCATCATTGCCCCGATGTGCTGCCCTACCCCCGGCTTCTGCCAGAGGTCAAACAACATGGGGTCATGGTCCCCTTCCCTCCCAGGAGATGGCAAGCTGTCATGGGATGCTCGAGCCATCTCTCCTCCCAGCTGGGCCTCCAACTCCCAGGTCCATTCCTGAACCCGGATCATCGGCGTCAGAAGCGGAAATCCAACTGCTGCGCCAGCAGGCTGGAGTTGGAGGAGAATTTCCTAAAACAATGTACTGTACACATAAATCACTTTCTTGTTTCCATTATATTGATGATTTATTTATAGTTTTAACAGAGGGTACCTGTACACTCGAAGAATTCCATCAGGAACTTAACAACCTCCACTCGTCAATTAAACTTTTCCTGAAGTACTCTGACACCAGTGTGAATTTGCTGGACACAACAGTTAGCATCAAAGATGGAACCTTGCAGACCTGTATTTACATGAAACTGACAGACAGACAGACAGACAAAGATACCTACAGTACATAGAAACAGCAATCACCCTAGGCACACTAAAAAATCTGTTATGTACAGTCAACGGCTTCTAAACCACCATATCTGTTCAAGTGAGGAGAACAGAGATAAACACCTGGCTTCACTGAAAAAAAAACTTATTGAAGGGCATTCCTCTAGACCCCGGCCTAGTGTAACTTGCTAAGAAGCACCAGGACTATGTTGTATTGGATTGTGGTTATCGAAACTATTGCCTCAGGTATCTGAGCTATTGCCCTAAGTATCCAAACTATTGCCCAAATTTCTGAACTATTGCTCTAAGTATTCAAATTATTGCTCCAAGCACCTGAACAATTGCCCCACCTGTAGCAATTACAAAGAAATTTATTATTTGCCTTTCCTCGGCAAACCCTCGGATCATTCCACAGTCCCTTTTGGCAGTACAGGAAGGTGCATCTTCAGCTAGATTGTTACTACTGTATGGGGACAGTCTCAATCTTCCACCACACTACCGTCCCATAGTGTGGTCTGTAATACTACTTACTCAGAATCAGTATCTACTCAGAAGAAGATGTCTTCTCAGCATTCTTCACTCCTGTGGAATCGTCCATCAGCTCATCACTTCCATCTGTGTCGTCCACCGAAGTCGAGTCCGTCGCCAGTCGTACCTGCCATTTCTTGTTTTCACAGCTCAAAGTTACGTCCGCCAAAATGCATCACGACAGCTGTGCCAGTGTTGTTTCGTATGGTTCCTGTTCCAGATGTCCCAAAGTTGATCGCCCTCTACAGAAGATTGTGCTCATCTTGGAGAACCTGGTCTGTGCCCCTCCTGGTCGTTCGCCAAAAGTGGAGTCTGTCGAAGCCCAGTATGGGACGCATCTGCCATTTCTTTGTTTTTGTTCTAGTTTCTGATCCTAAGATTTCAGAATCAACCATCATCTCTTCAGATTCTTCTGGTTCCTGGTCCTGTCAGAAATCCTTCCGAGTTTAGCTGACCCTTGGAGTGCTGCAGCATTCTTCAGGTCATGGTGGTCCTCCATTGGATTCGTTGCCACGAAGATCCTGATTTCTCTTCGCCCTTGGCAACCCTGGAAGTGGGTTTTGGTTAAGGAACCCTTGTTTCAGTAGGAATCCGACAGCCCATCAGTGGGTATTTCAGGAACCAGTTGCTCTGGTTCTTCATTCCGGCAGCCTCGGAGAGAGTGGGTTTTGCCGAAGAATCATATGGTCTGTTTAACAAACCTCTCACTACCCAGTGGCCTTGACAAGGTCCCTGCTGGGAATTACATTAGCATTTATTGTTCTGTTTGCTTCTCCCTTCGTAGCTACCATCGCAGACCGATGGTGTACACAAAGATGCCGGATCTCTGGACTCTTGTAAAATCTGGACTTTGATGGAAGTGTGTAGTGATAATTAACCTAATACAGTTCTGAGTGGCTTATCTCATCTGATCCTCACCTAAAGTTATCGAATTGTAGAATAATTTTAGAATAAGAGTGGCAGTAGGCCTCTAGTCTATTCTTGTGGTAATAATCTTGGCAGTCATAGATAAAGTATCTGTTTGTTTATCTCCCTATTGTTTTTGGGCAATCCCTCCTTCCTCTTGTGACTGTGTCTCCCTACCCTCCGGTACAAAATAAATGCCATGCGGGCATTGAATCACTAGGTTGACTCCTGCCTCTCCTTGTCTGAGTAACGGTTATCTTGTACACAATAATTCGGACCTTGGTGCCTCACTCATCTCTTTTCACCACCTTTAGAGCAGAGTACCCCACAGAGCACTGCTCTAGACCATCTCGGAGCATCACATAGCAATAAAATTTTTCTTGACGTAGTCGGCAGGATAGAGATAATTATTTATCCGAGGAGTCCAAAGTTGGAGTTGCTTAGTAAGAAGCACAGATGGAGCCAGGGTGTAGTAGTTGATTGTCTGGGGGAGATAGAGAGTCAGTTGGAGGAGACCGAGATGGACCTCGAGGGAATACCACCATCTCCACTAACCATGCCATATTACTTTGGAGCGCCATGGCTTCCACAGTTTTCTGGAGAAAAGGATGGGAACGGAACCAGCAATCTAGGGGAATTCTGTTCAAAGATGCAGGCAATGTTTAGGCTGTATCAGATCCCTGAGCAACAGAAAGTTGAAATTTTAATTGGGCAACTAAAAGGGGCTGCTCACCGAGAGGTCCAATCCTGGCCGAATGGACCGAAAGCCACAGCGGAACAGATACTACAGAGGCTACAGCAAATCTTTGATGCTAGAACTGTGTCTGACCTCAAAATGAAGTTCTTTTCTTGCCACCAGAAGCCCCAAGAGACCCTGAGGGAGTTTGCACTGAGTCTGCAGGAGCTATTACGAGCTATAGAGAGGGTAGACGTGGCAAAGGCCCGAGATACAGACCGAGTGCTAGTAGAAAAGTTTATGGAAGGAGTGAAAAGTGAAGCCCTGAGGAGAGAGCTACACATGCAGCACTTGCAAAACCCTGAAGTCGACTTCCTGGACTTTAAGGAGAAAGCCATTTGAGTATTTGATTTGGGACACTCCAGAGATGAGGCTCCGGTATATCCCCAAATGGCAGCCTCTATGGGAACTCAATGGCCGGCCTACACTACAAAAGGATGAAAGGAAGACAACTCTTGGCAATCAAGACTCCAGCCAGAGGAAATGTCGTTACAAAGATTGGAACACGGAAGAGAAGCAGTTGCATACCCGAGCCAGTGTTCAGAACATGAACAGATGCGTGGACCGAGGATACGGACAAAGGCAAGAAGGACAGGGATGGGGCAAAAGGGAGTAAGGCCATCAGGAAATGGAGGGTAATGAGTACCAATGCCCGTAGTCTGGGCAACAAGCTCCCTGAGCTGATGGCCTTAATGGAAGAGGGATGCCTGGATATCATAGCAGTCACAGAAACATGGTACACAGAGAACCATGACTGGGATGTTAACATACCAGGGTACATAACCTACAGGAGAGACAGGCAGAGGAGAAAAGGGGGAGGAGTAGCTCTCTATGTAAAGGAAGGGATAAAAGCAACTGAACAAAAGAGTAAACAGGGAGGAGAGGAGGCACTGTGGGTCACCTTGGAGACTGGAAAGGGCACCACAGTCCGCACAGGGATTGTGTATAGACCCCCATGTCAGGGGGAAGGAATGGACAAGGATATGATAGAAGGCATTCTTAGAATGGTAGAGAAAGGGGAGATACTGTTGATGGGAGACCTGATATGCCAGATGTTAACTGGAGCACATTTGCTGCAGCCACATCCAAGAGCAGGGCCACTCTTGATGCCCTACAGTGGCAGGCATTTGACAGCTAGTTTTGGAACCCACTCGTGAAGGAGCAATCTTAGACCTCATACTCTCAAACGGGGGCAGAGAGAGGATCTCAGATCTAGAAGTGGGTTGCCATCTGGGGACAAGTGACCATCAAACAGTGTGGTTCACGTTAAACTCAGCTACAGAGTCAAGCCATACAAAAGTGAGGGTACTGGACTTTAGGAGGGCTGACTTTGGCAAGATGGGAGAGTGCCTCAGAAAAGCACTAGCAAACAGGCTAGAAGGAGGTGTGGAGCAACAATGGGGAATTATCAAAACTGCCATCACAGAGGCAACAAGCCTTTGTGTGAAGCAAATAAACAAATCAAAATGAAAGAAAATGCCACTATGGTTCTCAAAAGAGGTGGCTGTGAAAGTCAGGAAGAAAAATATAGCATTCCGGAAGTATAAGGAAACACAGAAGGAGCAGAACAGAGAGCTGTATCACTTAAGGCAGAAGGAAGCAGGAAGGGAAGTCAGAATGGCAAAGGCCCAAACTGAGGAAAAGATAGCCAACTCAGTTAAGAAGGGGGATAAAACCTTTTATAGGTACATCAGCGAGCGTAGAAAAACAAAGGGAGGGATAATGAGGCTGAATAGAATGAATGGTGGGTGGGCAGAGGGGGACAGTGAAAAAGCAGGAATACTGAATGAATATTTCTGCTCAGTATTCTAAAAGAGGAGGGAAGTGCCTAATCCAACTAACAGAAGCACTCTTGATAGGGGGGTCGATCCCAGTCCTTTCACAGAAGAAAGGGTTCTGCAAGAACTCCTAAAACTGAAGGTGGACAAAGCAATGGGTCCTGATGGAATTCACCCCAGAATTCTAAAAAAATTAAGGGAGGAACTAGTGAAACCACTGGCTACTCTTTTTAATAAATCATGGGAGGATGGTGTGGTACCCGAGGACTGGAGGAAGGCGGATGTGATTCCCCTTCACAAAAGTGGGTCCAAGACAGAGGCAGGTAACTACAGACCTGTCAGTCCGACCTCTGTGGTAGGGAAAGTGATGGAGTCACTTCTGAAGGAAAGAATAGTCAAGTACCTAGAGGCCAGTGGAGCACAGGACCCAAGGCAGCATGGGTTCACAGTGGGAAGGTCATGTCAGACGAATCTAATAGATTTCTTTGACTGGGTGACCAAAGTAGTAGACCAGGGAGGGGCTGTGAACATGGCCTACCTAGACTTTAGCAAGGCATTTGACACAGTGCCACACAAAAAAGTAGTAGTCAAATTAACCAGCCTGGGAGTGAGACCCAGGGTGGTAGCCTGCGTAAAACATTGGCTGGACAACAGGACACAGAAGGTAATTGTAAATGGAGTCCACTCTGAAGAAAGGGGGTTACTAGTGGGGTACTGCAGGGTTCAGTATTGGGTCCAGTCCTTTTTAATGTATTCATCAGTGACATTGCAGAGGGACTGGAAGGAAAAGTATGCCTTTTTGCAGATGACACAAAGATCTGCAACAGGGTTGATACACAAGGAGGCATGGAAAGGATGAACAGGAACTTGGCAAGGTTAGAGGAATGGTCAGAAGTATGGCAGCTAGGATTCAATGCAAAGAAGTGCAAAATAATGCACCTGGGAAACAAGAACCCAGGGGAAGAATATACAATGGATGGGGAGGTAGTAACAACAACAAAAAAAGGAAAGGGACCTGGAGGTAATCATATCAGATGACCTTAAGGTTAGCAAGCAATGTGAGAAGGCAGTAGGGAGGGTTGGGGGTATACTGGGATGTATAGGGAGAGGCATCATCAGCAGAAAACAGGAAGTTGTTATCCCTCTGTACAGACAGTTGGTGAGACCCCATCTGGAGTACTGTGTCCAGTTCTGGAGACCCCATCTCCGCAAGTACATAGACAGGATAGAGGCAGTCCAGAGGAGGGCAACTAAAATGGTGCAGGGTCTGCAAGAGAAGCCGTATGAGGCGAGACTAAAGGAGCTTAATATGTATACCCTTGAGGAAAGAAGGGAGAGGGGGGACATGATAGAAACTTTTGAGTACCTCAGTGGAATCAACAAAGTCCAAGAGGGTAGCATCTTTCACAAAAAGAGACTTGCAAGAACAAGGGACACAATTTAAAGATAGAAGGAGGCGGTTCAGGGCAATGTGAGAGTATTATTTCACAGAGAGGGTAGTGGATGCATGGAACAGCCTTCCTGAGGAGGTTGTGGGGTCTAAAACTGTGGGAGAATTCAAGAATGCATAGGACAGACATAAGGCAATTCTTGTGGGGGGTAGGAAGAAATAGGCTGTTGGTTAACTAGGATCTGCGGCCTATCTTGTAGGTAGGGAAATGGGCAGACTAGATGGGCCTAGCGGTCCTTATCTGCCGTCAAAGTCTATGTTTCTATGTTTCTGCAGACACCAATCTGTTCTGTGCAGGCCAGCGCCAGTCGACACTCGGAGCTGACCAAGCAGATTGCCACCCTGACCCACCAGATGGCGGAGATGTGCAAAGAAATGCAAAACTGGAAAGCAGGATGGAAGAATGAGAGATGTTTTAATCAGCCAGGGAAAGAAAGAAAGGAGAGTGACCAAATGAACCATCTGAGAAGGAGTGAGGGGAGGCGCTCCACAGATCAGTTTGATGGCCAAGGAAGGCCCACATGTCATCGATGTGGTATTAGCAGCCATATAGAAAGAAGATGTGGCCAGCCAGCAAATAACACCCTGAATTTAAACAGAAATTCTTCGGGGATGAGGACTGACCCTCGAAGAGCAGACAATCAGGTCCAGTAGTCCCATTAGAACGGTCATGTTTCATTGGTAGAAGTCCGATGATACCAGTCAAGATCGACGGCATTGAGCTTATGGCATTGTTAGACACTGGATCACAGGTTACTACGTTGCAAGGACGAGAGTTCCGAAGATACTGGACACCTAATGATCTGAAGCCACCTCCTAGATCATGGGTGAAGCTAATAGCGAGCAACAGTGATGAAGTACCGTATCTAGGATATCTAGAAGCCGATGTACAGCTGGGAAAGAACATCCAATGCAACACAGGCATCATTGTTAGTGACCTCGAAAGTGATCAACTGCCACCACTAATTTTGGGGATGAATGTTCTACAAAATTGCTTTGACGAACTAGTGAGCATTCTCCAACAGCAAGCCAAGCATGTACCCCAGGTGGAGAAACATGCCCTACAACAAACCATCTATAATTTGCAATGCCATCAACGGTTTGCTAATGCTGAGGGTGAAATTGGTAAAGTAAGAGTGACAGATGCCAGACCAGTAACACTGAAGCCAGGCACCGAAACCATGCTTTGGTGCAAAGCAAAAGTGGGCCTGAGGGGTCAAGATTATAATGCTCTAGTGTAACCTTACCCTATGAACAAGGAATAACCAATAATAGTGGCTCAGAGTGTAGCTACTGTAATCAGAGGTTGGATACCAGTCCGAGTGTTGAATTATGGGACTCACAATGTGCAACTGTACCAAAACCAGCCAGTTGCCCAGATCCACACTGTGTGCTTGCAAGACATTATCGAAGCTGAGGAAGAGGTAGAGAAAGTGCCTGAAGGAGGGATGGAAAGCAACCAGATATCAGAATGGACTAAAGAGATTAAAGTAGGCAATCCGAAGACCACCGTTAAGCAAAGAGCTGATGTTTTGAAAGTGGTTTTACACTGGAAGGAAGCTTTTAGCCAACACCCCTTAGATTTCAGGTTAGCTCATGGGGTACAACATCACATCAGTACCCATGGACATCCACCTATCAGAGAACAATTTAGACCTATCCCACCAGCCATGTACCAGCAAGTAAAAGAGATGATTAAAGAAATGAAAGAGGCTGATGTGATCAAGGAAAGCCACAGCCCATGGGCAGCGCCAATTGTCCTGGTAAAGAAGAAGGATGGTAAGATCCGATTTTGTGTGGATTACCACAAATTAAATGCCATCACCCATAAGGATGCGTATCCTTTGCCTCGGATAGAAGATTCTCTCACGGCTCTCCAATCAACAGCCATATTCTCCACTCTGGATTTAACCAGCAGATACTGGCAAGTTCCTATGGCACCAAAGGATCAAGAGAAAACAGCCTTTATTACCCCCATGGGTCTCTTCGAGTTCACGAGGATGCCTTTTGGATTGTGTAATGCACTGGGAACTTTTCAAAGACTGGTTGAACGTTGTCTTGGAAGCCAGAATTTCAATACCCTTTTGTTATATCTGGATGATATCATTGTATATTCAAAGACTTACGAAGATCATGTACGTCACTTGGACGAGGTGTTCCAAAGACTGATCTGATATGGTCTTAAAATAAAACCCTCTAAATGTCATCTGTTGCAGACTAAAGTAAGTTATCTAGGACATATAGTCTCCGTGGATGGAGTGACGCCAGACCCAGAGAAGATTGAAGCAGTAAAGGAGTGGCCTGTTCCTACTACCATTAGAGAGGTCAGAAAATTCTTGGGATTTGTGGGATATTATCGGAGATTTATCAAGAACTTCTCCAAAATTGCTGTGCCATTACATAAACTTTTAAGAGGATCAGCAGAGGGTCGAGTTCCAAAGAATTGTCTGGTTACTGAACAGCAAGAAGCATTCGATCAATTAAAAAAGATACTAACTAAGGCTCCTATATTGGCGTATCCAGATTATGCGAAAAATTTTCTGTTGTATACCGATGCCAGTAACAAAGGGTTGGGCGTGGTACTCGCACAAGAACAGAATGGCATAGAAAGAGTAATAGCCTACGCAAGCAGAGGGCTAAGAGGCTCTGAGCAGAATGACGCCCGCTATAGCTCTTTCAAACTTGAATTTTTAGTGCTAGTCTGAGCTATCACAGAGAAATTCCAGCAATATTTAGCTACCACCCCTTTCACGGATAATAATCCTTTGGCACACTTAAATACTACAAAGCTAGAAGCCCTCGAGCAGAGGTGGGCCTCTCGACATGCAAATTACCAATTCTCCTTAAAATATTGTTCCGGTAAAGCTAATGCGAACGCTGATGCCTTGTCCCGGATGCCTGGACAAGAAAAATCAGAAATAGATGACATCCTGCTGGAAAACATAGAAATGCCACCTTTTCTGCAGGTACCAGCTGAGATTGTGCAGGCATGTTGTCAAGTTGCTCCTGAGTCTGAAGTGGAAAGTCAACCAGAAGTGGATGACATGATTGCGAACCAAAAGAATCTATGGGTGAAATTACAAAGTCAAGACCCTATAGTTCGCCAAGTAAAAGCTCTAGTTGCTGCACAGAAATGCATGACCCAAAAAGAAAGAAAGAAACTGAACATAGAAGCAATGAAACTTTGGAGACACAGAACTCGTCTGGCCATAGAAGATTGCCATTTAGTTAAGAAAAGCAGAGATCCTACTACACACATAGAATTGACTCAGATCATAGTTCCAAAGACCAGTGCTTCTGTAGTATTAGAGCTGTACCATGATAATTCAGGACATTTTGGTCAGAAAAGAACTGAAGCTATTATCAGGAGATTTTACTGGATAGAAATGCGAAACGATATAATAAAATGGTGTGAGGAATGTCCAGCATGTAATTTAAAGAGCAAAGAGAAGGTGAATCAGAGAGCTCCTCTCCATCCAATAGTTAGTAACGCATCATTGGAATTAGTTGCTCTTGATCATTTGAAGTTAGACCCTAGCACAAATGGACACATCTGTGTCCTCACTGTGGTTGATCACTTTTCCAAGTTTGTGGCTGCAAGCGCAGTAAAAGACCTATCTGCTAGAACTACTGCAGAGACCTTCATGAGATGTTTTGTACGACCTTATGCATAGCCTACAAAAATCCTCACAGATCAAGGAACATCTTTTGAATCCCAACTATTTCATGAACTTTGCGCACTGTATGGAAGCCATAAGTTGAAAACCACTGCTTACCATCCCCAAGGTAATGGACTCTGCGAGAGAATGAATCAGACTCTGCTGAAGATGCTGCGAGCCCTACCAGAGTATAAACATCCCTTCTGGCCAGCTTTGCTTTCCGAGCTCACATATCTTTATAATAATACTATCCATTGCTCCACGGGTTATACACCTCATTATCTAATGTTTGGATGACACGGAAGACTTCCGATGGACTTAGTGTTGGAAGTACCACAAGAAGAAACTAAAGTAAAGAAGCCAGTTACAAATTGGGTCCAGGAACATAACCAACGTTTGCAGAAAGCTGGACAAATTGTTGGCAGACACATGGAGCAAGTACGGCAAAAGCAAAACGCAAATTATAATATCAAGGCCAAGGCTACACCTTTACTTGTTGGAGAAAGAGTAATGTTAAACAAGACCCAAAAATGCAGCAAATTGTCTTCAAAGTGGGAACCAGAACCATAATGTATTATTGAGATACCTTATCCCAAACTACCGGTATACAAGATCCAACAGGAATTAGGAAATAGTACCAAGATTGTTCATCGGAATCTCCTAAAAGCTTGCACTTTCAGAGACGCTGTTCTTGTTAAGGATCAGGACAGTCCTACGCCAAAAGAGAGGCAGGAGTCCACAAAAGACAAAATGTGGGAACTAGAATCGCCTACCAGTTGGTATAAAGAACCATGGACCCGCACTTTGTATATGAATTCTCATGGTCATCCAAATTGTGTACCAGTGATAGCTCCAGAAATACCAGATTTCCTGGAAAGAGAATGTGTTGTTCAAGAACCTGTAGATTTCCAACCCCGCAGATCCCAAAGATCGAACGCAGGTGTCCCTCCTAGAAGGTATATCACAGAAGCTTCCCAACTTGTACCATGGTACTACAGGTAAATCTAATCAAAGTAATTCCCCAGACACAGTCACTTTAGTGTAAAACTTCAAAAATTTACAGTATAGTACAGTAGATGTTTTAAGAATATTTTAGAGAATTTAAGAGTGTTTTATTAACATAAGACTTCATAGAATGTTAAGTAAGATATTAGAGTGTTAAGACGATATATCTTATAAAGTGTTAAGGGAATACATGGGGACATGTATTTTTAGGCGGGCACGAATCTGTAATGCCCCAAAGTTGGGGCATCCCAGTAAGGAAAATAAAGTTATGGGGGGTTTAGAATGCCCCAGGTGTCCCTCTTTGGTGCCCTAGCAAAACCGTTGAAAGGGCTTTGGCATGTAAAGTAGATTTTTTTTTCTCCCTGCTGCCTGCCTGCTCCATTGCACCCCCCCTCCCAGAGCAGGCAGCAGGTGAATGGGCACACACGCACCAGGTTCGCTGCCTCTGGCCAGCGCGTGGTGCCTCTTTCAAGTCCCTAGCGTTTGTTTGGCACGGGCTCAGGGTTCGAGAACCAGAACCCCAAGCGATTTTTGAAAACAAAGTTTTTGTCTGTTTAAAAATCCGTTGTTGTTGTGGGGCTGTG
Organism: Neoceratodus forsteri; assembly: GCA_016271365.2. Taxonomy (NCBI): domain Eukaryota; kingdom Metazoa; phylum Chordata; order Ceratodontiformes; family Ceratodontidae; genus Neoceratodus; species Neoceratodus forsteri. The sequence continues at coordinate 795,151,525 of CM028136.1, forward strand.
GAGTAGAGAGGATCACAGGAGTGCAACAGGGACTTGTGGCTTACCTGGAGTCATGAAGCCGGTCCTGTTGACTCCGCAGTGATTCCCCTCATCCAGTCCAATGAAGCCTCCTGCTGCTGCTGCTGTCCAGTTACGCTGCCAAGTCCGGCGGGTTTCCCTCCCAAAAGAAGAATTCAGCTGTTCGCCACGCGTTGGGCTGAATAGCCCCTCCGTTTATTTGTTTTAGCCCCCCCTTGGTTTTAAGTTTAATTTCCATCCCTCGCCGGCGGCAGAGAAGCGCTGCATCGTCGTTCACCTGTCATCCTTCAGAGGCCCCCTAGTCCTCTCCCCAGCTGCCTGAAACTGTCCCTCCCTCTGCCAGCATACCTCCCGCCTCCCGTCTGCCTCCTGTTGTTCCAGTGTGGTGCGGTGAGTCGTCGGCAGCACGCGATTCCTGCTGACCACCTTAAATCCTAAGGGGGGCTGTAAATGTTGTCTAAAAGAGCGCAGTAGGCACATACAAGGTGGCGAGTGCCGCATGGGCATCGGGTCGCTAGGACCCTGAATTTCAATATTAATAAGGGAGGCGGGGTTAACGATGCCCACAGGAGGGGCTGCGAGTCAAGGCCAGTTTAGTGGCCTTATAAATATTCATAGGGAGGCAGGCTTTGGGGCGGCAATGTGCTATTGAAGGACAGCAGCTCACAGAGAGCTGCAGATTTAAAGGAGCCCAACCACTTTTGGCCTAATAATTATTTAAATGGGCAATTCAGGCCCAGTATAAAGTGGGGCACCAGGCCCAGTTTTGAGAGGGCTATCAGGCCCAGGGTTCAATAAGGGCTTCCAGGCCCATAGTAAAGAAGGCACCAGGCCCACTGTATTTAGGGCATCAGGCCCGAGTTATTGTAGGGCATCAGGCCCAAGGTAAATGTAGGGCATTAGGCCCAAGGTAAAGCAGGGTTCGAGGGTGACCCCGGTCTAGTGTGATAGGGCAAGCCAGCCTAGTGGTACTAAGGGAGGCCCCAGCTTAGGGGAGTAGGGCAAGCCAGCCTAGTGGTACTAAGAGAGGCCCCTGGCCTAATAGATTAGGGCAAGCCAGCCCAGTGGTACTAAGGGAGGCCCCAGCCTAGAGGATTAGGGCAAGCTAGCCTAGTGGTACTAAGGGCGGCCCCGGCCTAGTGGAGTAGGGCAAGCCAGACTAGTGGTGGTGAGGACATCCTTAGCAAAACATTCAGGGGTAGCCAGATCCTATTCAGGAAGACCCTACATTTAGGAAAAAGGGGTCCATCCAAAGGTGCTCAGTTCGCATATACTGTGAAGCTACTGTAACAACTGTACTGCTTACTCAATTGTTATTGCTAAAATACCTGAAAGACTGTGAACTTGCTAAGAAGCACCAGGACTGTGTTCTATTGGATTGTGGTTATTTATCCCTGGGTATGAGAACTATTGCCCAAGGTATCTGAACTATTGCCCCAGGTATCTGAACTATTGCCCCAGGTATCTGAACCACTGCCCTAAGTATCCGAACTATTGCCCAAATTTCTGAACTATTGCTGTAAGTATTCAAACTATTTCTCCAAGCACCTGAACAATTGCCCCACCTGTAGCAATTACCCAGAAATTTATGATTTGCCTTTCCTCAGCAAATCCTCGGATCATTCCGCAGTCCCTATTGGCAGTACAGGAAGGTGCATCTTCAGCTAGATTGTTACTACTGTATGGGGACAGTCTCAATCTTCCACCACACTACCGTCCCATAGTGTGGCCTGTAATACTACTCACTCAGAATCAGTCTGTACTCAGAAGAAGACATCTTCTCAGCATTCTTCACTCCTGTGGGATTGTCCATCAGCTCATCACTTCCGTCTGTGCCATCCGCCGAAGTCGAGTCCGTCACCAGTCGTACAAGTCGTACCTGCCATTTCTTGTTTTCATAGCTCGAAGGCACGTCCGCCGAAATGCATCACGACAGCCGTGCCAGTGTCGTTTCGTATGGTTCCTGTTCCAGATGTCCCGAAGTTGGTCACCCTCTACAGAAGAGTATGCTTATCTTGGAGAATGTGGTCTGTGCCCCTCCTGGCCGTTTGCCGAAAGTCGAGTCCGTCTAAGCCCAGTACGGGACGGATCCGCCGTTTCTTTGTTTTTGTTCTAGTTTCTGATCCTAAGATTGCAGAAACAACCATTATCGCTTCAGATTCTTCTGGTTCCTGGTCCTGTCAGAAATCCTTCCAAGTTTAGCTGGCCCTTGGAGTGCTGCAGCATCCTTCAGGTCATGGTGGTCCTCCATTGGATTTGTCGCCATGAAGGTCCTGATTTCTCTTCGCCCTTGGCAACCCTGGAAGTGGGTTTTGGCTGAGGAACCCTTGTTTCAGTAGGAATCTGACAGCCCATCAGTGGGTATTTCAGGAACCAGTTGCTCTGGTTCTTTATTCCGGCAGCCTCGGAGAGAGTGGGTTTTGCCAAAGAATCAGATGGTCTGTTTAACAAACCTCTCACTACCCAGTGGCCTTGATATAGTCCCTGCTGGGAATTACATTAGCATTTATTGTTCCGTTTGCTTCTCCCTTTGTAGCTACCATCGTAGGCCGACGGTGTGCTTGAAGACACCGGATCTCTGGACTTTTGTAACATCTGGACTTTGATGGAAGTGTGTAGTGATAATTAGCCTAATACAGTTCTGAGTGGCTAATGTCATCTGATCCTCACCTAAGGTTATCGAATTGTAGAATAATTTTAGAATAAGAGTGGCAGTAGGCCTCTAGTCTATTCTTGTGGTAATAATCTTATCAGTCATAGATAAAGTATCTGTCTGTTTATCACCCTATTGTTTTCAGGTGACCCCTCTTTTTTCTTGTGACTGTGTCTCCTTACCCTCCAGTACAAAATAAATGCCCTGCAGGCATTGAATAAGTAGGTCGACTCCTGCCTCTCCTTGTCTGGGTAATGGTTATCTTATCCACAATAATTCGGACCTTGGTGCCTCACTCATCTCTTTTCGCCACCTTTAGAGCAGAGTACCCCACAGACCACCACTGTAGACCATCTCAGAGCATCACATTTTATTTCTTTCCAGAGCTAAGAGTGTTGCCCTACTAGTCTCTTTTTTTCTCATGTCTAACTTACCTTATTTTAGTGCAATTTTTGTGGTGGGGGAGGGGGACGATCTTGGGAGGTTAGAAACAATACTCATCACGGGGGAAGCATTTTTGGGAGTTTGGTCACTAGGACTGGAGGTGTTTATGGGTTTGGATTATTCTTTGGGACTGTTTTGTGGGTTTTGGTTCTTCCTAGTTGGGCGGACTTCTGGGGAGGGTCTTATGGGCCACTGCATTGTTTGTTTTAGGAATTGTTCACTGGTGAGATGGGTGTGTGTGTGAGGGGTTGAATTGTCTGCAGTCCTGTTTTCACTATGGGTTAGTTGGTCTGGGTATAGTTCCTTTCACTGTCCCAAGCATAGTGTCTTTTGTGTGTTTTAGATATGAGTGGAGCATACTGTTTTATTAGTTGTAATGTTAAGAGAGCCTGAGATAGGTGCAAGCATTCCATGATTTTGTGGCATCTTAATCAACTTCGAGTGGAGGTGGCGTGTTTACAGGAATCTCGCCTGCAGAGGGAAGATGTCCATTTTTTTAGACGAGAGTGGGTTGGGCAGGTTTATAGTTCCGTGGTCTCCAAATGAGGGGAGGTTGTTATTTTGATAGCATGGTCTGTGCCATTTTGGTTCATCCAGGAGCTTTTGGACCCAATGGGACATTATATTATTATTCACAGTACTATCAGTATCCATTCCATTGTGATCAGACCTGTGTATGGCCTAAACATGGATTTGCCCAATTTTTTACACAATTTATTCTCCTTTTGGTTTATGACCCCCTCTCTCCTATTTAACTTGGGGGCAACTGGAATCTTATTTTTCAGTCAGATTTAGACTGATCAGGCATTATAACTGTCAGTCTATCCCCATCTCAAAGGGATCTTCGTGAATTGATGGGGGGGGTCAGCCTTGTCGATGTGCGGTGGGTGTTTAGTTTATTGTTCTCGGAATTACTGCCTTTGAGCCAGAGGCTCTTTTACAAAGGTTCCACATCAATTAGGTACAGTACAAAAGGTTACATAGATAACACAACAATTTGTGTTGTGTCAAGAGCAAGAAAACATATACAAATACATATCAAATCACTTGTGCAAAAGGACATGAGATGTTTAATTCGTCAATCAAGCACTACACATTTTACTCCCCACCTCATAAGACCTTCTCTAGGCTGAACTACTTCTTGGTAAGCACTTCCTGCTTACCAGGCATGTTGGCTGCAGATATTTAATCCATGGTCCTTTCTGACCACTCCCCTGTCGGTGTCCAATATTTGCTGAACAAAGGCCTGGGGCAGGATAAGGTTTGGTGCCTCAATGTACTGCTGCTGCAGACCCCTGATATTTTGTCTCATATATGGCTATTTATTTCCAATTTTCTAGACCTTAACAGGGGGTCAGTTAACCATATGGATATTTTATGAGCAGCCCTTAAATGTGCCCTCAGAGGGTAGTTTATCTGACTCTCCGCAGTTTTGGCTAGGAATGGCAAAGCCAAACTCGAGCGACTTCTTCATAACATTAGTCATCTGGGAGGCTCTCTGCCCCACACCTCGCTGTAAGCAGACTGGATTAAGTTACATTCCCTCTGAGCCCACTATTCAGAAATATTAGCCAAAAAAGCTGAGCTTGCGTATCATTGCACCAGGATGCATTGTCTGGAGGTGGGGGAGAGGGCTGGCAAACTTCTCGCTGTTTGGCTGCACTACATCAAAATGGCTAAGTTTATCCTAGGAATTTGGCCCCATTCTTAAACCCAGGTGGTTACCAATCCCAAAGAGATGGCTGCTATCTTCCGTACTTATTTCTCGCAGCTGTGCTCAGTTGATCTATCTTCAGACCCTATGCATCCATTGCAGCCTTTCTGGACTCCATCCCCTTCCCGAATTTGCCACCTACTGCAGTGGCCCCATTAGGTGTGCATATTACTGAGGCTGAGGTGGAGGATGCTACCCATCATCTGTAGCAGGATAAGGTACCCAGGCTGGATGCGCTGTAGAATAATTTTTATACGGTGTGCGTCACTGAGGTGGCACCCCCTGCTTGCAGAAATTTTTAACTTTTGGTTTGAGAAGGATATGGGAGAATCCTACTTTTTTAGAGGCCTTGATTACTTTTATACCAAAACCTGGTAAAGATCCGCTGCTACTAGAAAGCTATCGCTCTATCTCCCTCTTAAATTCGGACATTGAAATTCTCTCTAAAATTTTGGCCACCTGGCTGGCTCCTGTCATGAGTTCCATTATTGGGCATGAGCAAGTCAGATTTATGGCTGGCCGATTTTCTGGAGACCATCTCCAGAAACTTTTGCACTTCTTTTCCATGTCCAGAGTGAGCACGTCCCCAGTGTTCATGGTCTCTCTGAATGCAGAAAAGGCATTTGATTGATTTGTCTGGAACTACTTGTTTGCTACCCTGCTTCGATTTGGCATCCCCTCAGACTTTATTAAGCAGGTACAACTTTTATATACTGCCCTGTCAGTCCTTATTTGGTGCAATGGTCACCTTTCTGCCCCATTTCCCTTACAACGCGGCACCCAGCAGGGATGTCTCCTCTCTCCCCTTTTGTTTGGTTTTTATTTGGAGCCACTTATTGAGTGTTTCTGTAGCTCGAGTGTTATCCAAGGGATTACTGTGGTGGGCAAGCACTATATTATTTTGGCATTTGCCAATGACTTGCACCTTGAGGATCCCATGGTATCTGTCCTGGTCCTGCTCCAAGAGACAGACATCTTTTCCAAAGTTTCCTTTTACAAATTGAATGTTTCAAGATGAAAATCTTTCCCTTGAATAACGTGGTTGGCAAAAGGGATATTTTGAACTTGGGCCTTTCCTGGGAACCCCGAGTGTTAACCTATCTGGGGGTCAAGATCACCCGTTCGGTCCCAACCATGGTCAAGAAGAACTTGTCTCTACTCACTGAGGTACTTAAGACAGACCTGGACCGATGTTCTGCCCTTCCTTTGTCCATATGGGGAAGAGTTAACATTCTCAAGATCAACGTCTTGCCTTGTGTGCTATAACAATTGGGAATGTTGGGTTTTCACCTCCCCAAACTTTGGTTTTCCAGCTGCAGCAGTTGTTTAATTCCTTTCTTTGGAAATCTTCAGACATTCGCAGAGCCTATATTAAACTGGTTGTTCCAAAGGTGCATGGGGGGTTATCCCTTCCTTCAGTATTTTGTATTACAGTGCTCAGCATGCTGAAGATTTTTGCAATGGGGTGTTCGAGGAACTCAGTCTGGCCCTCTACTTGCACTCCGCTCTGGCTAGACATCGAGAGGGCTCTAGCTGTGCAGGTAGGTTGCTCTCTTGATAGCCTACTCTATCTCTGTCCTTCTCAGCTTCCCCATCCCTTGTGAGCCACTCCAATAGAGTAGTAACTTAAAGCCTCAGTGCAATTGCAGTCCTACTTGGCACTGTCCTGGACCACAGCAATTTCCCAGCCTGTGTTTAACAACCCTGATTTTAAAATAGGTAACTGTCATGTACTGACTTCTTTCTGGCCCCATCTGAGTGCATGCACGCTGGCTAACATTTACCAAGATGAGGGATTAGTCCCATTTCATGTGCTACAGATATGGTTCCAGTTATGAAGCCAGGATCAGTTGAAGTTTTTGCAAATTAGCACCATGAGTGCCTTCCTGGGTCCCAAGCCCTGGTGCCTGACACAAGCAGAGGGGTAGATTCTCTTTTATCCCTTGCTAAGCAGCCTCATTTGGTGTCTGTACTATATAAATATTTTCAGCCTATAGACCTATATCTCCCTAATAGGATATGTTATTATTGGGCCCACATGCTCCAATTACCGGATGATCTGGATTTCTGGAGGGTATCTTGGCTGAATTTATACAAATACATAAAGCAGAATCAACTCCATCTAGTGCAGTTTAATATTATGCATGACTTGTATTTCTCTCCTCTAAAGCTGTGCAAGATGGGCAGACCGTCATATATCAACTTCTTTCTGGCCCCATCTGAGTGCATGCACGCTGGCTGACTTTTACCAAGATGAGGGATTAGTCTCATTTCAGGTACTACAGATATGGTTCCAGTTATGAAGCCAGGATGAGTTGAAGTTTTTGCAAATTAGTAGCACCATGAGTGCCTTCCTGGGTCCTAAGCCCTGGTGCCTGACACAAGCAGAGGGGTAGATTCTCTTTTATCTCTTGCTAAGCAGCCTCGTTTGGTGTCTGTACTATATAAGTATTTTCAGTCTATAGATCCACATCTCCCTAATGGGATATGTTATTATTGGGCCCACATACTCCAATTACCGGATGATCTGGATTTCTGGAGGGTATCTTGGCTGAATTTATACAAATACATAAAGCAGAATCTGCTCTATCTATTGCAGTTTAATATTATGCATGACTTGTATTTCTCTCCTCTAAAGTTGTGCAAGATGGGCAGACTTCCTTCCCCCTTGCTTACCCGGTGCCAAGAGGCCAATGGTTCCCTTTATCATATGCTGTGGGACTGTAACAAGATTCTTGCCTTTTGGAGTTCCATTCAACGGGCCCTGGACCCCTTGTTGGGATTGGATGACCTTTTTTCCCCCCGGAGTTGTCTTTTGGCTCTCTTCCCTCCTAGCTCCCATTGTTAGGAGAGCTCTCTTATCTCTTGTGGCAGCAACAGCCAAACTTGTGATGTTGTGACATTAGAATGATGTTGATCCACCCTCCTTCCTAGAATGGCACCACGAGACCCTGGTGGCTCTCCAACTGGAGAAACATATAGCAGTAATGTGGAAGAGACCTCAACATTTTAGTAGCACCTGGGAGTCTCTTTATGCCCTATTATCCCTTTAGAACTCCCTGAGTTCTATTTGACTGACTTTAGTACCCTCTGTCCTTTGACCACTATGGCATCTATTCTGTTAAGGGTTTTTGTTACCTATGTGGACCACAGATGCGGGGTTGGGAGGGAGAGTGGGGGAGATGGGGTAGGGGTTTCTTTTTGCTTTTTTGCATAGTTTTATGACAGTTATGTACATTCTTACTATAAGATGTTTTTGTTTTGATGTTTGTTCTTGTTTTCTTTTTTATGTACTGTTTGTTGAAAAATTCTAATAAAGCATACTAAATTAAAAAGGAATGGCATGTCACAAGAAATAATCATAAGCAGCTCAAAAGAACAATATAAAACAAATATAGATAAATATATAACAAATGGGTGAGAACTAAAATATTACCTTGAGAAAATAGGAGCTACTTATAAGCTATCAGCCTCTTCAGCTCCTTGAACACATTAGAAAACATTAGTGAACATTAGTGAAAGTTAAACACAAACAGCTGTTTCCCTCACTCCTTGCTGAAGCACCAATTGCTTCTCTTGCTATGAGCCATTTTTTACCCTACCCCAAACCTAACAAATTCCCACTTTGTCTATTAAAAAAAAATTGCCCTGTGACCAACTGCGAATATCTACCAAGTGCTCACAGTTGTGTCTCTTTCATTTGTAAACACATCTTAGTTGGCCGTAGTATCCAGACCTATCAGATATGGTGGAACTCATCTGGAAGAAGGTAGGGAGACCAGATGTGGTGGTGCTTGTAAACACAATTAACATCCCCAGGGTGAGTGGAGAAAGGTTCAGTAAAGTTTCTGCACTCTAAGAAGGTCCCTAAAGGAGAGAGAAAATTCAGAAACAGTTTAGGTCATTTTAATTTAATACATGGCTAAAGGGATGGTGCAGCATGGAGGTGTTTCAATACCAGGGGAACTAGGGCCACCAATGGAAGGGATATAGACTATTATTACCACAAAGTTTTTTATTCTCCTCAAGTCAAGCAGGCAGCTGTTTAGCCCTATTTCCTCCTCCCATGACTGACTGCTGCATCTCCTGGTCCCAGCCCTCATGGATTTACCCCCAGGGTAGGGCTAGAGGGGCAGGGCTGTCCTCCCCCCAGAGCACAATTCTGAAGTGCTCATGGGACTGACTGGGGGAAGGAACATGGGATGGGCTTTATTTTCTCCCCATTGCTCCCTGGCTGTGGCAGCACACAAGTAACATAGAAACATAGAAGCTGATGACAGATAAGGACAGCAAGACCCATCCAGTCTGCCCATTTTTTCTACCTTATCAATGTGCTATCGGCCTTTGCTCTGTCAATTACCTATCTAGTCATACTCATCTGTATTGCTCCCTTATGCCTATCCCATGCCTGTTTGAAGCCATGCACTGTATTCACATCCACCACTTCCTGAGGTTGTCCATTCCATGCATCCACTACCCTTTCTGTGAAAAAGAGCTTCCTCACATTACCCCTTAATCGGCCTCTGTCTAATCTCATGCTGTGCCCTCTTGTCCTGCTATTTTTCTTATATTGAAACATGTTAGATACTTTCACCTTGTTAATACCCTTAAGATGTTTGAATGTTCCATTCATATCACCTCTCTCCCTCCTTTGCTCTAGGGTATACATATTGAGCTCCATTAATCTGTCCTCATATGTTTTCTGATGCAGTCCCTGCACCATTTTGGTTGCCTTTCTCTGGACTGCCTACATTTTGTTAATGTCCTTGTGCAGGTGCGGCCTCCAGTACTGCACGCAGTACTCTAGATGGGGTCTAACCAGTGTCTTCTAAAGAGGGATTATTACCTCGCTCTTACGACTTGCGATACCCCTATTAATACACTCCAACATCCCTCTAGCCTTACCTACTGCTTTAGTGGTCTGTTTGGATGATTTCAGGTCATCTGTGACAATGATACCCATGTCTCTTTCTCCCCTTGTGATTGCCAGAAACTCCCCTCCCAACCGATAGACGGCTTCAGGGTTTCTCTTCCCTATGTGCATGATCTTGCACTTCTTTGCATTAAATCCCAGTTGCCACTCTTCTGTACATGCAAGTACATGCACATGGAGGCATGCACATACTGTGGAACTGTATCCCCACCCTTCAAAGCCTCTCAGAGCCTTCATTACCCTCACACCTCCTCCCAGTTTCAGTCAAAGACCAAAACAGCTTGGCACCCACTCCCTGGGTGAGGATAGCAGTCCCTGGGCTGCTCATTCCTCTCCTCGCAGACTGACTCCAAGCAACCTGAGGTGTCTCAGTCCTCTCTTAGGACTGGTAGGGATAGAGGCTTTTTTAACATGAAATTATTTATTGAAGCTAGAAAGATGTAACCCTTGGTAATCAAGCACAACATTTGCTTGACCCGAACAGTATTTTCTTTTTTTTATAGAAACTGTGACCGCCAAGGTACATATTCTACTTACATGCAATCTGCAAGTATATTTAATGTATACAAACTTTGGGCAACAGAATCGTAATGGAAAATGTAGCCCTAAAATGTTTTCATAAATACTATTTAGTTTAGTTTAGTTTATTAGTCTAGGAATTAATACCTTTGAGCCAGGGCTCTTTTACAAAGGTTCCACGTCACAAAGAACATTTACTAAAGCACGATACACATTACAGGTAAAACCAGACAGGAAAGTTACATCATAAATTTGCTATTAACAGTTTAAGGCAGTAACGTTTTTAAGTTTCATGAAAAACAAGCTATAACAGGTTCAGCGAGTAGACAATTTTGAGGTTAAGAAACTTCCAGGAGAGGGTGATCATTAGGCGCCAAAGGAGGCTAGAGAGGAGGGAAAGGTGGTGAGCGGAGAGTAAGTGAGAGGGACAGGAAAAAGGGGGAGTGAGGTTGGGTGGGAGACAGGAAGTAGTAGAGGTACCAGAGGGTTCATTAGTCAGGAGGAAGAGGCCTCAGATGTGAGGATGGACATGAGGAGTAGTAGTCTTTATCTAAGCGCAATCACAGTTGCTAGTGGTGGTGAGGTGGGCATAGAGCATGGATTTGAAAGCCTCAGTTGAGGTGATGGAAGTAGGTGGACTAGCGCATTAAACCATGTCGGGGCCCTGTGCAAAGATCTTTGTCCCTGTGCAGTCCAGCATCTCGGAACCAGGAAAGGTTGGCGTTCAGATCTGGTGGAGGGTCGTGAGCCAGGATTCAGTCGGAGTAGGTTTTGAATACATAATGGAGTCAGTCCCAAGATAGATTTTTTGCCATTGTGCAGGTGAGATAAATAAGATGATTTGATAGGTTCAACCAGCCTGATTCATAGTACAGATCTGCATGTGAGTCAGTCTTTGAGCCCCGTGAGGAGCCGGGCAGGCCTTATTTAGAGTGATTGAGATCGCCTTAGAGCAGTGGAGGTAGCTGAGCCATAAATAATAAGGCCATAGTCAATGATTGAGATTATGGAACTCTGTATAGCTATTCTCAATGCAGCTTGATTTAGAAATTAACGATTCTGGAATAGTATTCAGGTGTTGGTTCACTGTTTTCGCAGTGTTGTCAATGTGGGTTGCAAAGTGAGCCCTTGGTCAAAAGTGATGCCAAGGTATTTGAAAGTATTTACTTGGTCCATGTAATTCCGCAGAGGTTTGTATGGTGAGTGGAGTATGCCTATTTTGTTTTGGTGATTGGAGAAGAGCATGACTTTTGTTTTATTGTGGTTTAGCACAAGTTTACTATCAGGAACCACCTTTCAACACTAGAAAGCAAGTTGCAGGCTTTTTCATAGGGAGTTTGGATCCTTGTGGGAAGAGAATTACAGCATCATCAACGTATAAGATTATTTTCTCCTGCCAGATATCTGGGAGGGAGTTAAGGAACAGGCTAAAGAGGAGCGGTCCAAGAATTGATCCCTGTGGTACACCCGAGAGAACTGGTTTGAGGTCGGAGAGTTCATCAGAGATTTTTACAGCCTGTGACCGATTGGACAGGTAACCTTTTACCCAAGCACAAGGACCTTCGGCCAGGCCTAGGCTAGAAAGTAGGGAGGTAAGTAGGCCATGATGGACTGTGTCAAAAGCTTTTGTAAGATCGATAAAGGCTGCACCTGTTTGGCACCCTTTGTCCAGGGCTGAGTGGACTTCTCCAGAGAAATCAAGTAAGGCTGTTGTTGTACTATGTCCTTTCCTAAAGCCGTGCTGTTGATTACAGAGTAGATTGTATTTGTCAGGTAATCAGAGGTTGGTCTGCCACTATTCGTTCAAGTGCTTTGGAGAGGAGGAGAGTATTGATATTGGTCGATAGTTTCCTGTTGAGGTTTTGTCCCCCTTTGTGCACTGGCATAACTATGGCAGATTTCCATTTGTTGGGAAATTGACTTTGCAAAGTGACAGATTAAGAATTTTTGAAGGGGGTGAATTACTTCATCCAGGGTGAGAGACAGGATTTTTAGATCTAGCGTGTCACTACTTGTTCTGGATTTGGAGCAGGCCTTTCTTATGTACTTGTGTGCTTCGTGCACTTTGATTTTCTTGAAGTAAAATTGTGGTTTGTCACGAGGGTGTTTTGTGATACTAGGCTAGGCACAGGTAAGTCCGAGAAGAAATCTGGGAGGACCCCACTAAGGTCTGTGAATGTCTTATTAAGCATCTGCAATAGACTTTGGGTCAAGAGTGGTGGATCCATCAACTTTCATAATGGTGGGTGACGATTTTGATTGTTTACCCATTATGTTTGGATATTGTCCCAAAAGCTCTTCCATCACGCAGGTGGATTCAAGGGCATTTTTGAAATAGGCTCTTCATTTGTCTAATTTGTGAGGTACATCTATTTCGTGCCTGCTTGTATTTTAGGGTCATCATGAGGTGAGCCTGTGTCTCTGGCAACTGCCCAGAGGTGGTCCCGAACCTGAGCTCGGCAAGTAATTTGGCAGTAATCCATGGATTTGATAGCTTGATTTTACGCTTTTTACTGGGGCGATAAGTTCATGCAGAGTTGAAGATTTAATGAAGTATTCTAGTGCGGTATTAATATCAGTTGATTCAAGGATTGGCATCCAGTCCTGTTGTAGGAGATGGGTTTTCAACTTGATAAGATTCCCATAAGGCAATACTCTGCTTGTTATAACTTTGGGGGTGGCTTGAGAAATTTATTAGACCAGGTACAGGACACTGGGGAGTGGTCACTGAGAAGCCAGGGAGGACTTTAATGTTTTTATCCGGTCAGGGTGATTTGTGAGAACCCAGTCAATAAGGGTGCTTGTACCAGTTTTGTAATTTTTCCGGATGGGGGAGGTTACCATCTGAGTCAGGTTTGCTGCTAGGATGTCATCTTTGTAAGAGCCAATGTCAGAGGTGAGACAGTTTATGTTGAAATCCCCGAGGAGGAGGAGCTCATTTTCAGAGGGCTGCAGACTAACAAAATCAAGTACAGACTTAATACTGGCGCGTGGTCTTTTGGAGGGATATAGACTGCGGCCACTGTGAGAACTTTGTTTTGTGCAGAAGCAGTTTGATAGGGAGGAGTTGCATCTGCGTATTTGTGGGGGTGAAGCTGCTGCTGATACAGAGGTTGTTCTTATGTAGATAGCACAGCCCCCACCTTCTTGCTTGCCCGGTCGAGTCTGAAAAGATTGTAACAGTGAGACCGCATGATCCGGGGTGCTGGGAGATAGCCAGGTTTCCACAATGGCTAGTATATCAGGGTTTTTTTGTCCAGCGAGAGTTTGAAGAGATGCCAATTTGGGAAGGAGGCTGCAGATATTTAGAGTGATAATGGAGAGACCACTACCAACTTTCCCTGTTTTTGTCGGCTTCAGTGCAACAGGACCAGGGTTTGGGTATATCCCACCAGATATTAAAAGTAGGAGGAGCAGGAGTTTCAGCGATGCCATTCGTAGTTCATAATAGGTTGGAGTGAGTTTCTGCTTGTACTTTTTAAGATGCTTGGATTGTCTTCTGGAGTCCCAGTAGAGGGTGATCGTTAGTGAGTTATAATGATGTGGCAGCTTCCAATTAGGAAATATGGCTCTTTGCACCCAGGTATTAATTGGGTGATGTTTGTCTAAGACTTCCAGAGTAAAAGCCATGGTACAATGTTTTGGGTAGTAGTATAGAAAGGTGAGAGTAGGTGGAGGGGTAGGGTAGGCGGAGGGGGGGAGTTGGCATAAAGGGAAAAGGAGGGTGAGGGTGAGCAGGAACAGGTGGTGGGGACTAAGCCAAAGCATTTTTTTAGCGAGGCAGGAGAGAGCTGAGAAGTAGTGTGGGCTAGACAGTTGGGGGGGGTGGCGAGCAATAGGAGGGTGGTGGGGTATGGATTTAGTGGGCTAAGGTGGATAGCTAAGCACTATGGTGAAGTACAGAGAAAAATTAAAAAAAAAAGACTGGGAGGGTTTGGTGCCAGAGGGTTTAAGAGAAGTACTATAGTACTGTTGAGATCCAGGATCACATAATATGTTAAAGTTCCTGAAAGGTGATAAACTGTGGCCTGGGCATATGCAATGTGTAAAATCCTTTTGTCTATATGTTTCCTTTGTTCTTCAAAGTCCTCAGAGATAAGTACAATACCTTGGGAGTAGGTCAGACAGTAGGCATATGCAATGTATGAAATTCTTTTGTCTGTATGTTTCCTTTGATCTTCAAAGTCCTCAGAGACAAGTACAATACCTTTGTTAATAATTTATCCAATAATATGGGCATAACTATACAACAATAACCTGCAAAGTTCCTTGCAACCATAGATTGGAATGGTGGCACAGACTCCAATCCTATTGAGAGAGGGGTACATGCCTTCTTGGGTGATGGTCATGTAAGGAGGAAAATGACTGGATGTGGGTTCTCCAGAAAAAAAATGTAGTATACTACAAAGGTGAGAGTTAAGGTAATGTGTCATTGGCCTTCTAGTCCTTGCCATGGTTTATAACCCTATATGACAGACACTCAAATATCACTAGACAAGCCAGGGTGGAGTGCCAAATAATTTTATAGGGAAAGTCTTTCTGTCTTAGGAAGAGGTGCCTTGCTTCCATAAGAGCAGCCATGTGTTTTGGTGTGTTCTGTGTATCTTTAGGTGTAGTATTTTTCCAAGGTACTCCAGAATGCCCTTCCAGGATTGGTTCAGCCAATAACAATCCAAAAGGATGTGTACAGATCTGCATTGTCCTGCTGGTATCTCTAGCGAAGAGCATTTGAAGAGACAATCATGATTGAGAGTGCTTTGTGGGTCCAGTACCAATGGTGGAGAGTTTTATTTCAAATGTGGCATCTTGTATCTCTGTAGGCAACATGAGTCATTTTGAGATGGGAGTCTCACAACTCAGGTGGCTATGGGGATTGCCGGGTTCGGTCCACTTTCACCTGGGCTCTTTCCATGGATGTGAAGGCAGCATCTCTAAATGTCTGATACAATCTGCCATCTACATCCTTCTGTCTAGTGTTATCAGTTGAAGTATCATCCCACCACAGTTGAAGTGTCGGGGTCAAACCAGTGGTACATATGGTTTTTGCAGCCGCTTTCATTTTATCTTTGACTGAAAGTGACTATGTATGTTACTAAGTTACAATGCTGAGCAAGCTCATTAGCCACTATTGTAATGCTGGCCAGTGCCACTGAATAACTAGTGTGGTTCGAGGGCAGCTGTGGCCTGCATTGCAAGTTTGATCATTGGGGGACTATTTGCCTAATTAAATTAATTAATTGGCTGGTGATATGTACCAAGCATCTTTCAGGGATTGGGGGCATTTTTTAATTACTAATAATAAGAGCACAACACAAATAGGGTGGGAGAGGGAGAATCCCAATGAGCAAAAAAGGTGCCATAAGTTACTCAAGCACAAAAATGTATGCAGACAGCAGCGGGCACAAACAAATGATGAAACAAAAAACACAAACAGTAGCATGTTCATTGACAAATAAATCTTTGGAGGCACAGGCTACCCCATTGGGACCATGGCAGAACAGACAGTCCTGGTCTCAGAGGATTCCCTTAAAACACTGAATGATTTAATGCCAGAGAGGATGCAGTCAATCATGCACAGTTTTTAAAAGGGCAGAAAAAGAACACTATTTTTCTCTGAGAAGAATTATACATTAAACATTGAAACATTTGAGCCAAACATGTACCATACAAAGATCAGAGGGTGTATTTACACTTGTGAAAGTTTCAGAGGTTTAGGGAGGTGCAGCCATGGAAGCAGAATAATCTACATGAAGAAGGAGACTGTATCAGCCATTGTCTCTCAGGGGGTTATCAAAGGGAAGCACACCAAAGGTGCTACTAGGTGACTGGGCTTAATTTTATTTGAGAGAACCCTTCAACAGCATATGGGTGGAGTGAAGAAGATGAAGCAGCAGTTTTTGCAAATAAAGAGTATGACCTTCATCTTAAAATGTTTAGCAAAGCAGAATATGCTAATTGCAAAATACTTTTCTCACAGAGTTTAAACAATGGGGGAAATGTGTCAAGCTTAGACACATAGACATGGGAAACACGAGGAGCAACATTGGGTGCCCTTGGGTGAATGTATACCAAATTTAGGGAAATCCCAAAGGTCATCTGTCAAACATTAAAACACCAGTGTACATTTTTTTTTTTGTTTTATGGGGAGGAAAGAGGCAGAGCCCAAAAGATAGCTCCTTGGGAACATTCTAGTGTGGCTTATCAAAGCTGATTGATGATGTGGGTAGATTGAAGGGTTTTAGTCTCTCAGTCCAGGGTTTAATTAATTCAGGGTTTTCAGATGTTTAAGAGAAGCTGCAAAGCCCAGATTCATGGAGATTGAGCATGGAGACAAGTATGACCTGACCAGAGGGGAGACTGCTCCATCCTATGGAGGCTTATAGGCTTAGCAAGGGTGGGGCCTGGGTGATAAGTCTATTCATCAACCATAGATAGTAGGGGAATTCCTGCATCTCAAAGCAGGTACAACAGAGCAGTGAATGAGACCAGGGAAAGGTTAGCTATTGCCTGCTGCATTGTGGTTCTTGTATGTAGTGAAGTTTATTTTCTGGGAAGAAGCACAGCAAACGGTTTTCAGCAACCTGGCCTTAAAGTAGCTCAAAACTTTCTGTCTCTAAGGATCATCACCACCAGAGTTCAACTTTTCATCATCATTACCCAGCATCTGATAAGATCTGGGTTATTTCTTTGCCTTTTAATGAAGGCTCATTAGCTTAAAGGGACATTTGTTTGAGAATTTGCAAAAGGAAGTCAAGCACAAAAAGACACAGAAACATAGAATTTGTTAGCAGATAAGGACCACTTGAGTAACCGATTTTGTCCCTGCCTACAGTATACTGTTGCCGCAGACCCTAGCTAATCTCCAACTACACCTCCCCCTGTTTTCGTACAAAGATTTCTTTGATACTATCCTATGCATGTTTTAGGAGTACCACTGTTTTCACCCCCACCACCTCTGCTGGAAGAGTGTTTCAGATATCCACCACTCTTACCGTGAAGAAGCACTTCCTCACATCCCTCCTAAATGTTCACCTTCCAGCTTCATTTCATAACCCCCTGTTCTCATCTACCTTTTCTTTTGAAAAATAATCTAGCCTATCCCCTTTAATTGATATTTTTCTTTTTGGGGTTGACTGAGCTGGAGGTCTGGTCCTTGCCTAATTTCACTTTGCAACTGCTTTCCCAGGCGGGCCACCTATATGGATTTGGCAAGCTCTGAGACACAAGGGAGGAAATATAGATTTTTGGAATACTCTATGTTTTTGTTACAATATGGGAGTTTCCAAGATGACCCAGTGGATGTGAATCTGTAGCTATATCTGAACATTTACTGACTTGGATATTTATTCAGGAGATTGTTACTGTGTTTATCAGACTAGGGACAATAAATATGTTTACCTTTGATGAACTGGACAAATTGATGGACAATACATTACATGCTGTTGTTATTACTGATACTGATGAACAATGTATTTGAATAATTTTAAAACTAAAAGGGAGTTTTCTGTCCCAGCAACAAAAAAGTCAGTAATTAATCAATTTGAATATTTGAAACAAAAACAAGTCCACCTAGAATGGGTATGCTCTTATAGTAACACAATATTTGAAACAAAAATAATACCTAGTGGACTTTGTATTTATGTAAAGCCTAATTTGGGGTATGTTGATCAGGAACTAGATTTGAAATGGAATGGGGCCAGAAAAGAATAATCCAGGGAATACATGTTATTGATTATTGAGACTGTTACCGATGACTTACACATAATATAATTGGAATTTAAGGATATTGAGACTGAGGTTAAACAGAAACTCACAGTTGAAGAATTAAAAGAATTTCTGAGTAAGGTTAACATACAACTGGATACATACAGTATGAGGAGAAACTATGGGCTTCAAAAAATCTGTAAATTTAAGAGGGATTTAAATGTTTATAAAGAAAATAAGGTTTGCACCTTGATGAGGGTTAAGATGGGTTATAACAATAGAAATTTTGGCCTGGATATTCAAAGCAGTTGTGCATGGCACAACAGGGTTGTGCATGCACAACTGCAGAGATGCGCCATAGAGTGATATTCAGTGGGAACAACTGCGCAGTGCAAATTGCAGTGCACCAATGCACAATAGAAATGTATGCATGCATGCATGCACAAGGGCAGGGGGCGGACCCATGAATATGCAGCACAGCACAAAATTTAACCACCAAGCAATGGCGCAAGTAAGGAGTAACTGCCAGTGTGCAAAGCAGACTTGAGCCTATAAAAACAGGGAGCAAGTAGGAGGAGTGCACTTGCACCACAGGGGGAAGCAGGACAGTGGGAGACAGACAGGCCGTTTGAGAGAGGAAGAGGGAGACAGGGAGAGGAAGAGAAGGACAAAGAGAAAGAGTGTGTGAGAGAGAGAGAGAGAGAGTGAGAGAGTGCCACACAAGGAGGCCCATTGAGGGAGGGGGAGAGAGTGGGTGCCCAGCAAAGCCACAGAACCCAAAGGGGAGTGACACAGGCACCCACAGGGGTGGGTGACAGAGCCAGCAGGCAGAACCCAGCCAGGGGCAGGGTATGCTGGGGGGCCCTGCTGAGTGACAGGCACTGCCCCACAGAGCCGGGGGGGCCAGTGGAGCTGGATGCCCAGGGGGTGACAGGACAACAGGGACCATGGCCAGTGCAGCATTCCAGATGGAGGCCATAATGAGGGGTGTGAGGAGGCAGGAGGCAAAGCAACATGGTTGTGGAAGGGCCTGTTGGCGGTATGCCTGGGACAGGCAGTACCGGCCCTGCATCAGCTTCTAGAGCCACACTGACACAGAGATCATGGGCTGGTATCACCTGAACTGGGTGATTCTGAGGCTGCTCTGTGAGCTGTACAGTGAAGAGATGCAGGAACCCACTAGACGGAGCCATGCTCTGACAGTGGAGACAAAGTTAACAGCTGTCATGTGCCTGCTCGCCATGGGCTCCTTCCAGAGACCAACAGGGGACACCACTGGCATAACCCAGTCAGCCACATCACGGCTCCTCACACAATTCCTCAATGCCCCACTGCCACATGCTGGGGAACACATCCACTTCCCCAGCAAACAGGTGGAGCGTACAGCAACCGTGCAGGAGTTCCACAGGGTAGCACGTATGCCTGGTGTACTGGGGGCCATCAACTGCACCCATGTGGGCATCTGCATGCCACCTGGTGTGGAGGGGTAGCCTACATCAACAGAAAGGGCTACCCCAGCATCAACTGCCAGGTGGTGTGCGATGCCAGGAGGGCGCATAACCAATATCTGTGCCACACACCCTGGGTGAGCACATGATGCCTTCATCTGGCACAGCTTGGCACTGTGCCACAGGTTAGAGAGTGGGGACATCCCCACAGGACACCTAGTGGGTGAGCATGGTGAGACCAGGGGCAGCTGGGTACAGCAGGGCTTGGAAGGGGGCCGGCCAGGGCAGGGGGACCACCATGTGCATCTGGAAGGAGCATGGGGCACAGTGACAGGGATCACCAGGCTAACCCTCTCTCTCTGTCTCCCCCCCACAGGTGACAGTGGCTACCCACTCAGGCCCTGGCTGCTCACACCCTACCAGTGCCTGTTGTCCCCAGTGGAAGAGCAGTACAATGAGGCACACACCAGCACGAGGAACATCAATGAATGTGTGTTTGGGATGCTGAAGACATGGTTTCATTGCCTGGACAGGTCTGGTGGTGCCCTACAATACAGCCCCTCAAAGGCCTGCGGACTATTCCTGGCCTGCTGCATGCTGCACAACATGGCCATTGACCGTGGGATAGCTGTTGAGGCCAAAGAGGGGAATAGCAGACGACGCGGGCGTTGGGTGGGGAGGTGGTGAGCAGCACCCCCTGGTGGAGAGATGCCAGGCTCATGCGGCTGGCACACCACCGGTGAGACACAACAGCACGGGAGCACTATGGTGCATGCAGGTAGGTGGACAAACACCCATGCACAGAACTGACACAGTGGTAGGGCACACTGCCATGTGTGGGCATGGCCAAGGCCATTCACACACAGTGGCGGGGGCAGTGCCACATGGCCACATGCAACACCACACTACACAGCACTGTACAGCATCATACACACACATGCACACACACCCACACAGTGGCACCCGCAGGCACGCAACCGGGTGCTAGCGCATCGCGTGGATCAGACACGGGGTACCGGTGCACATGCACAACCAGTGTTGGGAAGGCATCATCATGCACATGCCACATGGGCCAGTGGCCAGGCAGGTGCACACAGGGGCAGAGTGTGGCACAGCACACAGCTGCCACGACCATGTCATGCACACATACACAATGCCCATGTGCAGACAGGGCGGTGGCTGCAGACAGCAGATAGGGAGGCATGCACATCAGGTCTGTCACACAGACACATGGCTGCCATGGACACGGGGATGGCCATGTCATGGTCGCACAACAGAGACAGGCTGCGCAACGGCCACGGGGGGGTCTGTGACTGCCCCCCAGGGGTGGGACTGCAGGACTGCGACTGGGTCCTCGCATGGGTGTGCAGGCTCCCAAAAAGGCCCGCACCAGGTGTGCCTGGGATGCCCACAGCTGAGCTCAGTATTGACACAGTTGGGGTCACCCAATGCCGGGGCCATGGGGTCAACATTGCACTCCGCAGTGTCTGTGGCAATCGGCCATGCCCTGTGGCAGCCAGTGGGGCAAGGCTGACCGAGATCGCATTGGCAATGCGGTCCAGGGCTGCAGTCGTGTCCTCCCGCAGGCATTGAATGGCCTCCAGGACCTGCACAGTGCCCCCTTCGTACTGCCCGGCTGCTGGCACGCCTCTCTGCTTGGAGTGTCCACACCACAGCCATGAGAAGCACCTGTTGCTCCATGGAGGCCCGCAGCAATCAGGTGTGCTTGGCCAAGTGTTCAGTGCCCTGGGTTAAATGGGTGAGGCGCTGACCCACCGGCACCCCACTCAGGTGGGTGCTGAACAGCGTGGTCCACATGGGGATGGGCAATGGCAGGCACCCCAGCAATGGACATGGTGCCTGACCTCCCAACATCTTCAGCTGTCTGCTGCTGTTGCTCCTCAGGCCCCTGTGCACTGGACAATGCCTTTGCAGGTGCCCCGCCACCCTGCGCCACTGTGCCTGAGCACATAGTGGTACCAGAGGCAGTGGTGGGAAAATGTTCCACCACCAACAGGCCACCAGCTGTGCTGCCAGTGCTGGTGTTTGGTATGAGTGTCTCCCCTCTGACAAGACCCCCACCGTCCAGGACTATGGTTAGAGCGACATCAGTGTCGGACCCCACCACATTCTGTGTCTCCGCACAGAGCACACCGTGGCTGGCATCTCACTGGAACACAGCCAGGGCCTCATCTGCCACCACACCCGGGACATCTGGCTGGATGGCAGTGGTGATCTGCAGCCTATATGGTGCCCAGATGCCCATGGAGGTGGATGGCTGGTCCTCTGGGGCTGGGCAGGCTCCCATGACAGCCGCAGGTGCCCCTGCCACCACATGGTGGTGAGCCAGTGCTGTAAGGGAACACAGATGCATTAGAGCTGCTGACTCGACAGGAGCCAGGCCCTCCCACCTGCCTGCCATACCTACCATGCAGTGATGGGCTCCCTCCAGTCTGAAAGACACCGCCCGGAACACCCTCCACTGCACTACACTGCATGGTGGCCACCACCATCTCCTCCTGTGGTGTGAGCTATGTCATGGTGGCCTGGCCCTCACCTGTGGCCGATCTGGTGGCCTGAATGGTGGCTATCTTCTCCTTTATCCGATGCTTGTCAGTGCCCACCTTTTTCTTGCACTCCTTTGCAGACTGCTGGTGGCTGCTCTGCTGGTTCACGGCCTCCACCACCTCCTCCCAGGCTGTGGCCCTGGCCTGGGATGTGCCAGTGGCACCACTTAGCAAAAGCTTCCTGTCAAGGTACACCTCAAACAGGGCATCTGCCTCCACTCTCGTAAAGTTGGGCCTGCACATCCAGGCAGGCCAACGCTCCTCACCCTCCTTGTGCTCGATCATGATGCTACCTGTGGATATGGACATGTGATTAGTGGCTGCAGCAGCCCACCACAGCCATCCAGCACCCTGTGCTGGCTGTCCCCTTGGCAGGCACAACTTACCTCTGATGATTGCAGTACAATTAACCACGCCCCCTGGGTCTGTGTGGTGGCTGCTTGTGTTTGTCTGCATCTGTAGCTTAGTTTTTGTGGATTTACATGTTTTTCTGCTTGTGGTAACTATACCATTCTTGCTCACTACATCTGTGAAAGTCTCCTGGACTGGATTTCTGCAAAAAATCATCATCAGGTATCTTTATTTTCATTTTAAAATCAACTTTTTGGAAGCTATCCCAAGCAAAACATAAGTGAAGCAACTACATCTGACAAACTCGGTGACTCTGGGTCCTGCTGGAATCCACATTTTCATCTGACCTGCTCCATGATCTGTATGTGTGCTTTTCAGCAACCTGTTTGAATGACAAAGAAGCATACAGACAAAGGGATTTCACATCCTGCATATGTGCAGGCACAGTTAATCACCTTCAGGAACCTTAACATTTAGAAACATAGAAACATAGAATTTGACGGCAGATAAGGACCGCTTGGCCCACCCAGTCTGCCCATTTCCCTACCTGATGGATAAGCTGCAGGTCCTAGTTAACCAGCAGCCTACTTCTTCCTACCCCCACCCCCTAGAATTGCCTTATGACTGTCCCATGCATGCTTGAATTCCACCACTGTTTTTGACTCCACAACCTCCTCCGGAAGGCCGTTCCATACATCCACAACCCTCTCTGTGAAAAAATACTTCCTTAAATTACCTCTGAGCCGCCCCCCTTCTATCTTCAAATTGTGCCCCCTTCTTCTTGCACACCTCTGTTCTTGAAAGATGCTACCCTCTTGGACGTTGTTGATTCCCTTGAGGTACTTGAAAGTTTCTATCATGTCTCCCCTCTCCCTCCTTTCCTCGAGGCTATACATATTAAGCTCCTTAAGTCTCTCTTCATATATCTTCTGGTGCAGACCCTGCACCATTTTAGATGCCCTCCTCTGGACAGCTTCCATCCTGTCTATGTCTTTGCGGAGATTGGGTCTCCAGAACTGCCGCAGTACTCAGATGGGGTCTCACTAGCTGTCTGTACAGAGAATAATAACTTCCTGTTTTCTACTGGTGATGCCTCTTCCTATGCATCCAAGTATCCCCCAGCCCTCCTTGCTGCCCTCTCAATTGCTTTCCCACCTTTAGGTCATCTGATATGACTACCCCAGGTCCCTTTCCATTTTGTTGTTGTTAGTATTTCACCCCCATTGTGTACTCTTCCCTGGGTTTTGTTTCCCAGGTGCATTACCTTGCACTTCTTAGCATTGACTCTAAGCTGCCATACATTTGACCATTCCTCTAACCTTCCAAGTCCTTCTCATCCTTTCCACTCCACCTTGTGCATCAACTCTGTTGCAGATCTTTGTGTCATCTGCAAAGAGACATAATTTCCTTCCAGTCCCTCTGCAATGTAACTTATAAAGACATTGAAGAGGACCGATCTAATACTGAACCCTGCGGTGCCCACTACTAACCCCCTTTTTCAAGTGGACTCCATTTACTATTACTCTCTGTGTCCTATTCTCCAGCCAATTCTTTACCCAGGCTGTCATCTTGGGACCCACTCCCAGGCTGGCTAACTTGTATATTAATCTTTTGTGTGGGACTGTGTCAAATGCCTTGCTAAAGTCTAGGTAGGCCATGTCCACAGCCCCTCCCTGATCAACTACTTTGGTCACCCAGTCAAAGAAATCTATCAGATTTGTCTGGCATGACCTTCCCGCTGTGAATCCATGCTGCCTTGGGTCCTGTGCCCCTCTGGCCTCTAGATACTCAACAATTCTTTCCTTCAAGTGATTCCATCATTTTCCCTACCACTGAGGTTAAACCAACAGGTCTGTAGTTTCCTGCTTCTGCCTTGCTCCACTTTTGTGAAGGAATTACATCTGCCCTCCTCCAGTCCTCGGGTACCACCCTATCCTCCATGATTTGTTAAAAGGGTAGTCAGTGGTGTCACTAGTTCTACCATAGTTCTTTTAGAATTCTGGGATGAATCCCATCAGCCCCATTGCTTTGTCCACCTTCAGTTTTAAGAGTTCTTTCAGAACCCTTTCTTCTGTAAATGGGCTGGTATCAACTTCTGTATCCAGAGTGTTTCTACTGTTTGTTTTAGGTACTTCCCCTCTTCCTTTGTAAATACTGAGCAAAAGTATTTGTTTAGTATCTCTGCCTTTTCACAGTCACCCTCTGCCCACCCTCCTCCCCTTTACTAAGCCTCACTATCCCTCCCTTGGTCTTACTTCGCTCCTGATGTACCTATAAAGGTTTTATCCCTTCTTAACTGAGTTGGCTATCTTTCCTCGGTTTGGGCCTTTGCTGTTCTGACTGCCTTCCCAGCTTCCTTTTGCTTTAACTGATACAGTTCTCTTTCCTGCTCCTTCTGTGATTCCTTGTACTTCCTGAATGCTTTCTTTTTCTCTTGAACCTTCCTGCCACTTCCTTTGAGAACCATAGTGGCTTCTTACCTCATTTCATTTGTTTATTTGCTTTACACAAAGGCTTGTTACCTCTGTGATGGCAGTTTTATTATTCCCATTGTTCTTCCACCCTCCTTCCTGCCCATTTGCTAGTGCATTCATAGGCACTCACACCATTTTGACAAAGTCAGCCCTCCTAAAATCCAGTACCTTTGTCTTTGTATGGCTTGACTCTATTGCTGTGTTTATTGTGAACCATACTGTTCGATGGTCGCTAGTTCCCAGATGGCTACCCACTTCTACATCTGTGATCCTCTCCTCATCTCCATTTGAGAGAACCAGGTCTAAGATTGTTCCCTCTTGAGTGGGCTCCAATACTAGTTGTCTAAGGCATGCCCCCTGTAGGGCATCTAGAATAACCCCACTCTTAGAAGTGGCTGCTGCAACTGCACTCCAGTTAACATCTGGCATATTCAGATCACCCATCAGCAATATCTCCCCTTTTTCTGCCATACTAAGTATACTTTCTATCATTTCCTTTTCCATTTCCTTCCCCTGAGAAGGGGGTCTGTATACAACCCCTATGCGGATTGTGGTGCCATTGCCGGTCTCCAAATTTACCCACAGTGCTTCTTCTCCTCCTCCCTGTTTACCCTTTTGTTCTGTTGCTTTGATTCCTTCCCTTATGTAAAGAGCTACTCCTCCACCTCTTTTACCCTCCTGTCCCTCCTGTAGATAGTGTGTCCTGGTATGTTTACATCCCAGTCATGGTTTTATGTGTACCATGTTTCTGTGACTGCCACAATATCCAGATGTTCCTCCTCCATCAAGGCCACTAATTCAGGAAGCTTGTTACTCAGACTACGGGCATTGGTACTTATTGCTCTCCATTTTTTGATGGCTTTACTTTCTGTTGCAGCATCCCCCACTGACCTTTCTACCTCGGTCTTTTTCCCATTTAGTACCCTGTTTTGTAGGGAGAGGCTGGGATTTTTCTGCTGCTTATCAGTGCCTCCCCCCTTGACTAGTTTAAAAGCTTGCCAATGAAGCATTTAAACCGATGGCTCAAAAGACTTGTTCCCTTCCTGGACAGATGCAGACCATCCTGCCAGTATAGGCTGGTGTCCCTCCAGGTGGAACCCCAGTCCCCAATGAAGCCAAACCCTGTGCGCCACACCATTTTTCAACCACTCATTAAACTGCATGGTGCAAAGTACCCTTGCCTCACTCATGCCATTTACAGGCTGCACCTCTGAGAAGGATACTGTGTGTGCTACTTGTCTTAGGCCTCTCCCCAGTTCTACAAAGCCCTTCTGCACTGCTGTAAGCTCATGTTGAGCCAAGTCATTTGTCCCTAGGTGGACAATGACATCCAGCTCAGACTCCCGTGCAGCTGTTCTCGTGATCCTGAGGATGCTTCCTGTCCCTACAAGCCATGGCACCAGGCAGGCACTTTACTTCAGTTTTCCTGCTCCCCAGTTCTATCCCCTAATAATTGAGTCCCCCACCAGGAGCTGCTTCCTTTCCTTGTGGCATCCTCTGCCTCCTTCCTGTGGGCCTCCTTGTGACAGGTGTCCTCAGCCTCCCTAATCTCCTCTGTGGGTGCATCCATGGGGGCTGTGCTCCCCAGAATGGTGTATGGATTGTGGGTGGAACAACTGACTGGGTGTGCCTCTGTTCCACCCTCCTCACCCTCCCTGAGCCCACAGTGGTCCAACTGCTGTGCTTTCTTTGCAACCTCTGAGGTAGTGGTGGTGGCTCTGGTGCTCCCTGGATGGGGGGGGGTTCCCTTCCTACCATCCAGTCTGGCCTGGGGGAAGGTTTTCTTACTGCTGTCCAGTGTGGCCTGAAGACAGGCAACTTCCTCCCTCAGGGCAAAGAGTTGTCTGCAAATAGGGCAGCATCTCAGCCTCCAGAAAGACTCCTGGAAGACTGCTGCCCCACAGCCATTACATTGCATACTCCCCACATGACTATGTACTTTTTTTTTGTGTGTGTGTGTGTGTGTGTGCTTGTGTGAGTGATTGGTTTGTTATATAGAAATATATATATATATATTATACAATGTGTATGCATATATTTTCAGTGCTGTGTGCTAGAGAGGATATGACATTGATATGCACCTTGCACTCTTGAGGAAATAATGTCAGAACCCCAGGTATAAAGGAACTATTTCTAAGGGGTGGGGTGAGGGTGGGAAGGGTGGGGTGAGGGGTGGGAAGGGTTGGGCCTAAACTGTGCCCTCACAAAACAATCAGCTAAGAGCTCTGACCCACCACTGCGATGAGTGCCTTCCTGTCTGCAAGATACTATACACAACAATTTGACAGAGAAATTCCCCTGCTACTCAAACAGAGAAAAATCCAGACATTCAAGTCAGACACAGGTAAACCTCCCCAGCCCCAAAACAGCCTGGTGGTTTGTGCTCTGAAAGCAGTCAGTCCCTCTGGACCTCAACTGTTGACCATTCTTTTGGCTTTTGACTTAACCACCAGGTACCTATCTGCAAGTGACTGGGTGCAACTGACAAGCTACAACAAGGTTAAATGGGCATATCGTCCTCTATTACTAACAACCTCCTTGCTCTGCGACCCTAGGCGCCTGCACTGGTCCAAGCCGCATAAGCCTCAGAAGTGTAATTCTATTGACTATCAAGTACGGCAACTGTCTCTTAAACTCCTACTCCTCCTCCTCTTCATATCAGGAAGTGTCCACTGAAATCCTTGCCCTGTCTCCTAAAGTACAACAAAGCCTGCCAAAATGGAGGGGGGGGGGCTCAAAATTGCTACCTTAAACATCTGCAGTCTCCTCCCAAAACTGGCCTCCCTTCAAATCTTTGCCAGCCAACACAACCTGGATATCCTTGCCATCGTCGAAACTTGGCTGACACCTAATACTCCAGATCATGCCATCTCTATACAAGGCTACAAGATATTCAGGTTGGATAGGACCTCGAAAAGGGGTGGTGGGTGTGCAATCTACATAAAGGACTACCTCACCTGTCTCCCTGGTTCTCACCCTACCACAGAAACCTCAGTGCAATCTCCTCCCTATCAAGATACTACTTGGTGCCCAAAACAAAGTCCCCATGATTGCTGCTGTCTATATCCCACCAAAAGATCCTGATTCCAGCCTACAGGCTGTCCTCAAGTTCGTAAGTACACAACCTTCTGACATCGAACTCCTTCTCCTTGGGGACTTTAATATAAATTGGCTTGTTCCTGATGCAGGGTCAAACAAAGATGCTATCCTAGCAGCAAATTTAACACAAGTGGTAAACTCCCCTACCAGGAAAAACTACAAATCAGGGACCAGCACCCTCATTGACTGGATCCTTACCACCCACCCTACCCGTATAACCAATGTAAGTATTCTCCCTGACTCGCTCAGTGATCACTCTCCAATAATATGTAACTGGACAAATAAGTTTCGTAAGCCACCTCCAAAAACTATCTATAGCAGAGTCCTACCTTATGGCAACCTTACTCATCTCAAGACCTGTCTTAGGCAGATAGACTGGTCCTTGATTTACAAAACTCAAGATGTTGACCTAGCCCTTGATTACTTTATTACTACTTTCAACACTGCCTGTGACACCTATGCACCAGTAAAAAAGTGCAAAATCAAAGCACTCACAAATCCCTGGCTCACGGCGAAGCTAATATCACAACTCAAAAGTAGGGATCACCTCTGGGCCACTGCAAGAGCTACTGGCACTCTGTCAGATACCCAAAAATATAAACAGGCTCGCAACCACTGTACTAAACAGATCCACTTGATGAAGAGCTCCTACTTGATGAATGCGCTCTTCAACTCCTGGGGTGAAGGGAAATCCTTCTGGGACAACATAAGAAATATCATGGGTCAGCAGTCCAAATCCTCTCCTACAATAATGAATGTGGATGGAACCACTACATTAGACCCAGAGATCATTGCAAACACCCTAAATGATACCTTCATGGACCTTAGTGGTGTCCTCTCATCTGACTTTTTCACTGATGCTGACCCTCCAATTTCTACTACTACTGCCTCTCCAACCAAACCACCCTTCCATTTCAAACTAGTAAAGGCAAATGAAGTCTATAAATATGTAAAGAAGGCCATTTCTAAGTCCTGAGCAAGCAGCAACACTATTGACCTTAAACTTCTGTCCCTCACTCTGGAGGAAGTACTGCTCCCCCTCACAAAAATGTTCAATCTCTCCCTCTGCTACAGCCAATTCCCTAGGAAATGGAAGGCTGCAGTTGTCACTCTGGCACACAAAAGTGGTGATAAGTCACTGCCTGGTAACTATCGCCCGATATCAATACTACCACCTCTCTCTAAGGCCCTTGAATGCTTGGTGGTGGACCAACTTTCAGACTACCTGGAAAAGCACAACATCCTATGCACTCAGCAGCATGGATTTAGGAAAGGGCACAGCACATCAACGGCCCTTCTTGAATTCTCAGGAGCAATCCACAATGCCATGGACAAAGGAAACCTAACTGGAGCAGTCTACATTGACTTAACCAAGGCATTTGATACAGTACACCATGGCCTACTTATCAAACAACTACTATCCCTAGGGCTCTCGCAGAGTCCTGGTGAATGGGTAAAAAATTACCTTGCTCAGCGCTCTCAATCTGTAAAAGTAGCTGGAGTTCTCTCAGACTCAAAACCGGTTCGCTCAGGAGTTCCCCAGGGATCCATCCTGGGTCCCTCCTTTTCAGCCTTTTCCTAAACTCCCTCCCCAAATCCTGCCCTGAACAAATAATCCTCTATGCCGACGATGCCATGATTCTTGCCACTCCTAAAGATCCGAACCTCTTGCGCCTCAACCTTCAGTATGCTTTTTCCAAAGTTGAGATGTGGTTCCTTGAACAAAAGCTGGTTCTAAACCACAAAAAAATGAAATCCATGCTCTTCTCTAACCCACAAAACAAGAAACGGCAAGTCCCACTCACCTTTAATACATACCTGGGAAATACCCTTGAACAAGATTCAAATATCTTGGAATCAACTTTGATCAAGGCCTAACCTTTGCAACTCACATTGATAGTACAGCAAAAACTATTAATCAGCGAATTGGGATTCTGTATCGGAACCGACAGCTCCTTACCCATTCTGCACTGAGGATTGCCATCCAATCCTCTATCATCTCAATCGTTGACTATGGCTTAGTTATATACAGATCTGCCACTACTACAGAACTTAGTCGCATTACAACATCCCTAAATAAGGCCTGTTGGCTGCTCAATGGTGCACATTGACATACCCACACATGTGAACTCTATGCTGACTCAGGTGGGTTGCAACTTTCAAACCGGATAAAGTACCTTACCTGCCTGATGGTGAAAAAATCCACTCTGGGCCTCACTCCACCTTGTATCCAAGACCTGTTATGCCCGAGTGCTAGCACTTGTTTTACCAGAAGATCAGAACACCAGCCTCTCCAAGTCCCCCGATGCCGGACTTCTCAGGGACAAAGATCATTTGCCTATCGTACCCCCAGCTGGCTAAATGCCCTCAGCACTCACATTACTGCCTCCACCTCTCTAGGTATTTTCAAATCAAGGCTGTTCTCTCACCTTGCCACCTCCAGCTCCTGTGACTGCCCTGATTAAACCTCCTATTTTCTCACTAACCACCCTGTTCCGTTATTTGACAAAGACATGTTTGGGAAACCTTTTCTCCTGCTATTGTCTGCTTCCCACACCTTTCACTTACCCTCTCTGTTCTGGACTTTTTCCCTATTTGTTTCTCCTAATCTGGCATGATTTCTTTCTTGTAATAATAATAATGTGATTATTGATATCTCATGTCCTTTTGCACAAATGATTTGATATGTATTTGTATATGTTTTCTCGCTCTTGACACAGCACAAATTGATGTGTTATCTATGTAACCTTTTTTGTACTGTACCTAATTGATATGGAACGTTTGTAAAAGAGCCTCTGGCTCAAAGGTAGTAATTTCTAGAACAATAAACTAAACTAAACTAAACCGGTCCATGTCCTGTGTTGTTGTGCGGCGCCTTATAGCGCATCGCATGCTAATGAGCCGATGCGCAACTGTAATGACATGCAAATATCCTCATTTCACCTTGGATAGGCTGATGAGCTAATCTGCATGTGACGGCTGAATATCAATGTGCAATGGACTTTGCTCTGGCGCAATTCGTTGTGCAATGCCGTGATGTTGTGCAGTGCGCACTCTCCAATGTGCATGTGCCACGACATATGCTACTGCCTATTGCACAGCGTGCGCTAGGTGTGCTATAGGGGCCATCATGCCCTAGGCACCATGGACTCTATGACACTGTGGCACTATAGGGGCTATGGTGCTCGGGCGCTATGGGACCTATGGCATGAGTGCCATAGGCCCAATAGCTGGCGTTATTGGGGCCCATGGGCGGAAAGCCTTCATGGCCCTATTGCACAACATGCGCCATGGGCCCAATAGCGCCTCACGCACATTGCAAGTGCTGACCCTTGATCCCTGCCCTATGCCCCCCAGGGACCTCTGTACCACGTGTCGGTGTGGCCATGCCCATGCCACGCATCCCTGGAGATGTGCGATTGCTGCACACAGCACATCTCTATGTGAGGTACGCATCCCGTGCACACTGTGCACATGTGCAACTGGGCACCATTTTGGCCTGCTACATTGCTGTAGAACCATGCTGTGTCATACAGTGCCCTGTTCCTGTAACTGAAGCCAGGTTGAGCTGGTGAACCTGGTGGCCCAGGTGGAGTCCCATGCTGCCAGCCAGTTTGGTCAGCAGCCCATCAACAGACCCAGGACTGAGGTGTGGCAGGACATTGCCAATGGGCTTGTCCAGGCCACCAGTGTGCTACACACCAGGAAACAGTGTCACCACTGGTATGGGGACCTGGTATGGACGAACCCGGAGAGGCTACGGGTGCTGTAGATGCGTGTCCAGAGGGGGGCCATGCCATGGCCAGGTAAGTGGGCTCCAACTGCGTCTGTGCACATCCACTGTTCCATGGGGCTGGCAGGGCTGCATGCCATGCTGGGGGGGCCTGTCATTGCATGCCCTGTGGCATGGCATTGCCAGTCACTGGGTGAACTGTGTCACTGCCCTGCGGCCTTGCCAGAAAAGGGTGCACTCTGTGCTTGGGTGGTGGGGGCAGTGGGCCCATGTTGTGGCTGTGTTCTGATGTGTGTCTGTCTATGTTTCCATCCTAGGACTTGAAGACTGGAGGAGAGCCAGGGTGGCTGGGGCACCTGGCGGTCTGCAGCAGGCCACTGCAGGCCCATTGGCAGCTGGTGGAGGCCCGGCCGGGTGTGCAGTGCCAGGACCAGCATGCGGAGCACCACAGGGAGCAGGTAGGCACTGTGCATTCCCACATTGTTGTGCAGGGGTGGGTGGCGGGGGTGGGAGTACTGCCTTGGTCCCCTGTGCCTTGGTAGCTGTGTTCGGCACATGGTGCAGTGTGTGTGGTGCCGTGGGGTGGCCATTGTATGTGTGTGGCAGCTGTTGGTGGGCCAGGTGTGCATCCGGCTATCAATTGTGCTGCTGTGGTTCCACTGCAGCACTATGCCACCTGCCTGCCACTGTGCTGTCAGGTGGCCCTTGGGCAGTGAGTGGGTCCATGCTGCAGTTGTGTGGTGGGTGGCCGTGTGGTATGCCTGTGTCATTAGGTGGTGCATACATGGTGTTGGCATGCCCCTTGGTTAGTGGCTGTGCCTTGGAGTGGCTCTGGGCTGGCTGTTTGGGCTGTGTGGTGTGTGTGTATGTGTGGTGGGTGCCATGTGCCAGGGTGTGGCTTGTTGGCTAGGTGGCCACGTGCCCTCCGGTGTGTGGAGGACTAGGGTGCCCACCCCTGGATGTCAGTGCTGCCTGTGCCCTGCATCCTCCACCGTGGGGGCCGCCGGCTGCATGCCTGCACTCCATGTGCAGTGGTAACCTGTGTGCTGGCTGTGTCCTTGCCAGTGTTCCTGACCTGGTGCCCCCACCTTCCTGCACTGTCCCCCCCTTTCCCCTTGCCTGGCTCCCTGCTGCACCTGTGGCTGTTCCTGCTGTGCCTTGGCGCATCTTCCTCTGCTCATTGTGCATCCCTGGTTGCACTATGGCACATTTCTGGTTGCTCCCTGGTGCACCTCTCACTGCGCCATGATGCAGTGCCTGTAATATTCAGCTGTGTTGTGCTGGCACATGTTGTGGTGTGCAACCATTGAATATCACAGTCACTGCGCCATTGTGCAGTTGACTTGTGCTGTGCTGGGGGTTGCACATGCCTTTAGCGCATTTCTGAATATCCCATGTGTATAACCCTGACTCAGATATTAGTTTGCACACACCTGGCAGTGATACTGAAGGGATGGGCATTGCAGGAAGGGGATAGGAACTTTTTTTACCAAGAGGATTCTTTTCAAGGAAGGCCATAAAGGTAATACAGAAATGAGGAAATCAATATACCAAACAGATGTCAGACAGAGAGGAAACAGACCCCAGGGAAGGAGGGTCTGGAACAGATGGGCCTACAGGGAATGCAGAAAAGAAAAGAAGAAAAATTAAAAGAACAGGGACAGGACAAAGTTATCTACAGGTCTCAGACAATGATACAGAAATTAATTTAAATTTTAATCTTTCTGATAGAGTTATGACAGAGTTAGAGAAGGTAGTCCTTTCAAAAGGACTTTCATTTTCTCCACATGAAAATATTAATGAATTTGGTCTAAAACTAAATCTTAACAGATTCTCCAGAAAGATTAGACTGAAATATTTTTTCAACACATTACCTGATCAGAGTTCCCTTAATATCAAGGAAAAAGAAAAACACAGCATTTTGAGTAAAACATTTATTTATTTAGTTGAATTTTGTTAACTGGGTAAGCCCACTGAGACAAGCGTCACTTTTCAGGGGCTACCTGGAATTAGTTACATAGACGACAACATTGAATTACAATTACATAGCAATGGTACAGAGATACAGTGATGATACATATGTAGAACAATATAATTTTAGTAAATTACAATGTGGAATTTTATAGGACAATATGAAATCATTGCGTTAAGTAGACATAGCTACAATGCGGAATTTTACAAGTCAGTATGTAAGGAATTTAGTAGATGTGGTAAGCAAGTTGAGAACATTACGTACACGTGCAGGATGTTACAGGGGGAAGGTTGGTGTTGAGGAGGTTTTTAAATGTCCCTAGAGAGGCACATTGTTGCATGGGGACTGGGAGGTCATTCCACAGCCAGGAGGCCTTGTTAGAGAAAGACCATTAGCAGGATAGGGACCTGGTTTTGGGAACCTGAAAAAGAGTGACGATTTCTGATGGGCATTTTTATTTTCACTAGACCAGTGAGGTTAAGTAGAGATCCAATTAGGGTTTTGTGTGTAAGGCCAAGGATAGAGTAGTTTAGCCTGTCTTCTAGGGAAGGCCACTTCAAGGATGAGAGCACAGTACAGTGGTGCTCCCCGCAATCCACTCCAGCTGTAAATCTGCCTAGTCTATGGTAAATTTCTTTAGCTTTGCTTGGTTCAGTTTCCTTTAATAAAGCTAAAATAGGAGCTCCATAGAACAGCATGGGGAGGAGAAGGATGTTATCTATAGAGTGACATGCCTCCTTTGTGAGGCTGGACCTAAGACAGTAGCATAGGCCAAGTTTTGCAGAAAGTAACTGAGTTGTGTGGTCCACTTGTGGTCTTAAGGACAGTTCCTGATCAATTAGGATGCTTAGATATTTAAAGTTGTTCAATACCTCAAGTTTAACTCCCCAAGATGAAACAATGCGGAGAGAATTAGACCTATCAGTGCCAATATTCCTGGACCCAAGAAGCATTGCTTTTGTTTTCTTAGTGTTTAGGACTAGTTGGCTGTCTAATAGCTATTTTTCCAGAATGTCAAAGTCTAAGTTCAGACCATCTTCCATTGATTTTTCTTTTGTTTCAGATCTGTACAGGACAGCATCATCCACATATAATAATGCTTGGGCCTGTCTGCAGTTTGTGGGCAAGTCATTTATAAAAAGGGAGAAAAGTAGAGGCCCCAATATGGAGCCTTGGGGAACTCCATCACGTATCACTTTTAGGGATGAGAGGTTGCCTCCCCATTTGACCGCTTGAGAACGGTTCATAAGATAGCTTTCCATCCAGGTAGCAGATAGTTAATCAAGCCCCAGGTTCTTTAGTTTCAGGATGAGAAGATCATGAATTACTAGGTCAAATGCTTTTGTCAGGTCTATTAAGATAGTTCTGGTGTTTTTTTCAGAGTCAATAGCCCAGGGAACATCTGAGGTGAAAGGGACAATGGCTGTGTCTGTGCCATGATGCTTTCAGAAACTATGCTGGGCAAGGGGGAGCAATGAGTAGGTTTCAATATAGGACACCAGTTGATTGTATATGAGCCTTTCATGAATTTTTGATAGTGCACTCGGTATAGAGATAGGGCAATAATTCTTTATATGATCCTTGTATCCTCCTTTATGTACTGGGACTACCTTGGCCATTTTCCATTTTTGAGGAATCTCCCCTTGGACTAGTGAGAGGTTGAAGATTTTGGTCAGTGGGCAATTACTGAAGCTGCAAGTTTAAGTAGCCTAGGCTCTAGGCCATCATAACCTGCAGACTGGTCAGTTTTCAACTTAAGCAACTGATCCAGAACTTCCTTACTTGAGATTAGTTTGAGATGAAAATCAGGGCAATTGAACCAAGGAGCAGATGTAGGAGGAAGGATTGGTAGTGTTGACTTTGCAGGCAGCCAGATTTGTAAAGTATTTATTACACTCTTCTGCTAGTATTAGAGGATCTTTGATACTCTTGTTATTAATTTGGAGTTCTTACAGTAAGGAGGATGAGCATCCAATTAGTAGATGGTTGATTTGCATCCAGAACCATTTGGGATTTTGTAGATTGTTTAATTGTAGGTTTCTCATATAGGTTGTTCCCTTTGGCCTTTTTTTGGGATGCCTTATATTTATTCTGCAAGTGCCAAAAAGTCTACCAGTCATGTGGATGCCCAGAGGCTTTGTGGGCCCCCATGACTAGTCCC
Source organism: Neoceratodus forsteri (assembly GCA_016271365.2). Taxonomy (NCBI): domain Eukaryota; kingdom Metazoa; phylum Chordata; order Ceratodontiformes; family Ceratodontidae; genus Neoceratodus; species Neoceratodus forsteri. The sequence goes on from CM028136.1 coordinate 795,187,315, forward strand.
TCTACTTCATACATTTGTGGAGTGCAGGGATGATCCTTTTTGAGCAGAGGCCTGTAAATCTTCTTTGCACTAGTGGAACATGCTTATTCGCCATTGCTAGAAAGTTGTTGATAAAGAAATCTAGAGATTGGTTGGCATCTTGCATGGTGTTAATGCTTTCCCAGTTTATGTGGGTGATATTTTCCAGGAAGGCGTTACTATCAAGCTTTGAGTAATCCCAGGTCAATGTAAATCTAGGGGGGACCTTGGGGAAGACATTACTCCAGATGCAAATTACTGGGGAGTAATCATTTAGAGAGTCAGAAAAGATTCGTAATGTACTGTAAGTGCTGTGTCCAATCTGCCTACCAGAATACAATCTATTAAAGTAAGATTTCCAGTTTGTTATTTTGCCTTGTATGTTCTTAGATAAGCTGATGGAGTTGTACATTATGGACTATGATTTTAAAGCCTCCTGAACCCTTTTCCAACCAGTTAAGGTTGAAATCCTCGAGTTACAGGAGGTTGGAGAGTGCCAAGTCCCTCACGCATCCTAGGAGGATGGGGAGTACTGACTTTGCTTCCACGGGGGCTACAGTTGCAGCCTATGTATAGTGACTTAGGGTTTCCAAGGAGCACTCTGACAAGTAGGAACTCACAAGGGGTCGAGTCTAGAGAGTGTAAGGGAACCTCTTTTACAGTAAGTGAGGTGCGGGTATATATGAGCACTCCTCCTCCTTTCTTCTTTCCCTTTTGGTCTTTTCTAAAGATGTCATAGCCTGGAGATCATTTTCAGTTGTGAGTATACAGGGTCTGAGCCAGGTTTCAGTTATGGCAAATACATCAAGAGAGTACAGATTCACCCAGGCTTCCAATTCAGGGAGCTTGCTCCGCAGACTGTTAATGTTCATGTGAACAACTTTAAGGCCCTTAAGGGTGCTCCAGTCTGAGTCAGAGGGGTAGGATATTCTCAACTTTTGTGTGTAGGGTCTGGGTTGTATTCCATGTCCCCTGCTTGCAATAATAAAAGAAGTGCAAGTGACTGAAGCAAAGGCCACATTTGAATCTTGTTTTTTACCTTTTGTTTCAGTCTTACCTGGCAGGCCAGGCTGTAGAACATTCCATTTCTATCACCAATGTGAGTAGTTATTGTACTAGGGTCATATAGGGCTGTAACAGTTTCCTTATAGGCTGCAGGAGTCAGTAACTTGAAGTAATGACCCCTGGTGGGTGGGACAGTTTGTACAAGGAGAGATTCTGAGAGGGCTAGGAAGGCCAATCCAAACAAGGCTATCACCTTACTTTCAATAACCATTTTCGTTGGTTTATTTGCCCTGTGATTGATGGCAATGAGGAAGGGGTGATGTCAGGTAAGGTACTTGGGCAGCTACACCATCAGTCAATGTAAATTTATAATTTACCGGTGCTGAGAAGACATCATAAGATGGTGGCCACCAAGGAGAGACAGAAAACCCCTTACAATTAAACTTAAAATCTTCTTTTTTGCTCCTGGGAAATATTTCCTCTATGATTGATACTTATATCTATGGTCAATAAGGAAAGAGGATACTAAACTTTAATAAGACAGAAAAACATATGGGCAGGAGAACTAGATACAATTTAATAGCTGCTGAATTTGGAGCCCTTAGGAGTTTAGTGAATGATCATGACATTGTAATTAAAAATACAGATCAGGATGGGTCCATTGCTGTTCAAAATTATGAACAATATAAGGGACAATGCCAAGTTTTACTGAATGACAGGGTAAACTATTTATGCATTCCATAGGACCCCACAAAGGTGCTCTAGGATTTGTTCTCAGGAATATTGGATATGGCTTTTGATAATACATGGATATCAGAATGAGAAAAGGATGCACTTTTTAGGGGCACATTATCCATACCTATTTTCTATACATTACCTAAGATTCACAAAAATCTTTTAAAACCTCCTGGTAGACCAATAGTCTCTGGAATTAATTTGGTCCTGGAACCCTGATCTGTTTATGTGGATCATCATATTAGACCAAATTGTAAAAGGTTCTCAAGCTTATCCAAAGAACAGTATAGACATTATTAATATTTTGGAGGGATGAAATTATACTCAACTTAGTTGTGCCCTCATACTTTTGGTAACTTGGGATCTCACGGACTTCTACACATCTACTCCTCATGCTAAAGGCTGTGAGGCTTTAGAGACAGCATTAGATAGGGAACAAAAACATACACATCCCCCAATCATTTTTTTGTAAAACTGGCAGAAATTGTACTTTCTTAGAATTACTTTTGTTTTGAACAACAATACTTTCAACAAAATAAGGGGACATGCACTGGGATCTAGCATGGCCCCATCCTATGCTAACATTTATATGGACTGTTTTGAAAGGAAATTTGTATATACAGATTTGAACCCTGTTAGAGCTCATATAAAAATCTGGAATTGTCTTATTGATGATATTTTTATTTTGGGCAGCATGGCTGAGGAATTGGAATTGTTTCACAATTACCTTAATGCTAGAACATATCACCTTATTTTTATAAAAAAAAAGTATGTGTGGTTGAAATTCCTTTTTCAGGCCTCACTATTTATCAGAATCGGAGATTGGGGACTAAGTTGTACAAAAAAAAAACAACTTATACAAATGTGATATAACATGCTAATAGTTTTCATCCAAAAAAACGTATTTCATTAATTCCATAAAGTCCATTTAATAGAGCTAAAAGGATCAACAGTAAAGCAGAGGTTGTTTTATCTGCAGCTGATATGAGTAACAGATTTAGGGAAAGAGGTTATGGTATGGAGACTGTGGATGATGCATTAGAAAGGACTCAGGCAAGAACTAGAGAACAACTTTTGCAACCTCAACTTGAAACTGAGAAAGAAAAACTAAAGGACCATGTCTTGTTGACTACCACATAGAATAATGTTTTTAGGCCTTCAAACATACAGTGTTAAGCATTGGGACATTCTTAAATCTAATTATCTGGGAAATAGGATATTTTCTAATCTGCCTGGGGTGGTTCCTAAGAAAAATATTCCCCTTGCAGATAGACTAATGCATACTGATACATATACCATCTAAATAACAAGGGAACTTCTGGAAATGATCCATGTGGTAACTGTATACACTACCACAACACCTACTGTCTTAAAAGAATAAGACATGTTTACAGGCACAAGGATATTGTCGTAAAAGGTTTTATTAATTGTCAATCTGAAGGTGTAATTTAAGGTTTAAAATGTCCTTGTGATAAGAGATAGATAGATAGATAGATAGATAGATAGATAGATAGATAGATAGATAGATAGATAGATAGATAGAGAGACGGATGTACAGACAGAGGTAGATAGATAGATAGATAGATAGATAGATAGATAGATAGATAGATAGATAGATAGATTTGTATGACCACTAGACAATTGAGAATGAGAGTGGGGATCATAACGGATACATTAGGTGAAAGGATGTTAAATCCCCAGTTGCTAGACATTTCATACAAGAAAATCACTCATTATCTACTTCACGTTCTTTGGTATAAAAAAAGTAGAGAGGGACAGCAGGGGTGGTGATTACCATAAACGATTACTTTTGTGGGAAACTTACTACTGTATATTGATAGATTTGGATCTGCCGATAACATATAGAATAATGGATAGGGAACTGTGCACAACAAGGCCGTGTTTCCATTGAGGGGATGATGACATCGTAGACCTCGAGAGCAAAGCTCGAGAGGTCCCTATGATGTCATCAACCCTCAGAGATGGAAACATGGCCTTGTTGTGCATAGTTCACTGTTATTTTATATAGTATATGGTTCCCTCAAAATGTGCCAGCAAGTATTTGTCGGTTTCTGTACCTTTCTGTAGCTTGTCCTGACACTGCTGTTTCCTCCCTGTGTGTGCACTGGGGTCCACTCCGCTACCGACTCTACAGGTTCTCACTGTCGTCCAACCTAGATTTGTTCCCCAGAACCACTGATTTATTAAAAAAAATAAAAGACTGTTGACAAATTGACACTTTGGAAACACGGCGCCGACTATGGCAGTCCATGTCCAAACTATCTGAGAAGCTCATGCTCAACCGCTCGCTTAGCAGTGCTGCCACACCATGTTGTACAATTTTTTTTTGTGAAGCCCAATGTTTCAGCCAATCGGGAAACAGTTGAAGGTTAAGAAGTTGTTGTACTATCGTTATGACATCAGAATGATAATACAACAACTTTTTTGACCTTTGAACTGTCCTACAACAGGATTTGGAAAGCCACTGTTTTCCATCTACAATAAACCCTAACCATATACTATAAATATTTTCTCAACAACAGTACAGAATGGGCACCTATTCTGTAGCTTTTGAAGTTTGTGGATCTGAGCCCATGTGTCTTTGAACTGTATTTGGATTTCCCCTAATTCTCAATGTTTGGATTCTTTAGTTCTATACCGCACTTCCCTGATTCTTCTGCTCTCCGGGAATGTTCACCCCAACCCTGGCTCTGGGTCATCTACCCCCCCTCCCCCTGCTGGATGTGGCCTATGCATTGCCTCAATGAGCATCTGCAGTCTTCCAAACAAAACTGCCACACTGCAGTGCTGGGTCATGCAACACAGGCCCGATATTGTTGCCATAGTGGAGACCTGGCTCTCAGCATCAACCCCTGACTCTGCTGTCTCCCTCCCTGGCTTCACCATCTTCAGGGAAGACAGAATTGGCAAGCGTGGGGGCGGATGAGCTGTCTACCTCCATGACTTTCTCCTTAGCTGTGCTCTCCCTACCCCCAAGCTCGATCATGGGGCCCAAGCTATCACCATAAAAATCTCCCCTGACCCAGGCAGGGGACCTCCCTATCTCACCACTGCATACATATTTCCATGGAGTCAGGGACTAGCAGTCCACTCCCTTACCGACTATCTATCCACCCTACCCCACAAAGCTGAGCAGCTCATCTTAGGTGACCTCAATGTCAATTGGCTCAGCTCCACCACTGTACACATAAAATACACTTTTACTGCCCCTGACTTCTCTCAATTAGTCACACTTCCGACCAGACTCAGTCAGTTGAGTGGCACCAAACCCCTCCTTAACATAATTCTCTCCAACCACCCCCACAAAATAAAGGATGTTAATATCTTACCTAACTCAGTCAGCGACCACTCCCCCATCCTCTGTCACTGGTCTTCACCCACACTAAAACCCATGCCCCAAGTCACCTCCCATTGCCATGTTCACCCAGGGGGCCTCATTAAACTGAGGCAACACCTATCCCATATAGACTGGACCCCAATCTCTCTCGCAACCGACATAGACACAGCACTAGCCTACCTCATCAGTGCTTTCTGCAAGGCCTGTGACCTCTTTGCCCCCTTTACCAACACCCTCCCCAGGCGTCAAAATGCCCCTTGGATCTCTCCCACTCTCATTCAACAACTGAGGCAGAGAGATAACCTATGGCATATCGCAGTGGAGTCGGGCAGGCCTGCAGACAGAAAGGCCTATAACACTGCTTGTAATAAATGCACCTGAGCCATACGGCAAGCAAAAGCCAAACACTACCAAGCCACCCTGGCCTCCTCCTGGGGCTCTGCACGTGCTTTCTGGGACAATAAGGAGCTCAATGGAAAAACCTGCTCCCCCCCATCCCAGATAGTGGTCAATGGCATTATCACCACTGACCCCCTACACATTGCTCAATGCCTCAACACAACCTTCTCAGGCCTCAGCTCAGTCCTACCTGCCCATTTCTTTAACCCGGTCACTTCTTCAATCGTCCCAACCCTGGATGGCCCCCCCATTTCTCTTCTGCACCATATCTCCCCATGAAGCCAAACCTCTCCTGCTAAAAGCCCTCTCCAGTCACAATCCCAAGCGCGACCCGATCAACTCCAGTATTCTCCGGCTAACTCTAGATGTCATGCTAACCCCTCTCACTGACCTGCTAAACTGGTCCCTTTGTCTTGGTCAGTTCCTGAGCTCCTGGAAGTCAGCTGAAATCACCCCAATTCATAAGAATGGAGATCACACAGTACCAAATAACTACAGGCCAATCTCCATCCTTCCCCCTCTCTCCAAAGCCCTAGAAAAAATAGTCTCCACCCAACTCATGGAATACCTCACCAAATACAACATACTGTGTTCAGAGCAGCATGGCTTCTGCCCTGGACACAGCACTACGTCGGCCCTTCTGGAGTTCTCACAGCACATACACTCTGCACTTGACTCTGGTGACGTTACCGGGGCAGTGTTCATAGACCTATCTAAGGCCTTCGACACTGTGTGTCACCCCCTCCTGCTCGACTTCCTCCACAAACTGGGTTTCTCAACTACCCCCCTTGCCTGGTTCTCTAGTTACCTCCATGATAAATCCCAATGGGTCAAGATAAATGGTACCCTATCAACCGATCTATCTGTCCACTCCAGTGTCTCCCAGGGGTCCATCCTGGGCCCCCACTCTGTTCAGTCTCTTTCTCAACACCCGTCCCAGCTCCTCCTCAGGAAATATGCTCCTATACGCTGATGATGCGGTCCTTGTTGCCTCCCACCATGACCCCACCACCCTCCAGGACTCCCTCCAGCTCGTCTTCAGCCAAGCTGAAAAATGGTTCCTCAACCACCGTCTGGTCCTGAACCTCAAAAAAAATAGAACCATGCTCTTCACCCACTATCAGAACAACACCAGTAATGCCCCCTTCCTCATCCTCCCCAGCACCAAACACCTCATTGAACAGGTACCAGCATACAAATACCTGGGCATCACCTTCGACACAGCACTCACCTTCCACGCCCACCTCAAAACCCTGTCCACCGCAGTAAACACCCGTATTGGTCTCCTCTACCACCACAGAGACTGCCTGGGAGTCAGACTGCCATCTGGCTGGCTATCACCTCCTCTATGCTGTCTTTGGTTGACTATGGGCTTCCTATCTATGCTGCGGCTGACAACACCGCACTCACCAAAGTCCAGATCTCAATAAACAAGGCCTGCAGGCTCCTGACAGGTGCCCATAGCAGAACTCATTCATGCCAACTCTACCCCTCCTCTAATCTACTCACCTTTGATGAGCACCTATGCTACCGCACCTGCATTCTGGCCAAAAAATCACTACTTGGGCTCTCCCCCCCAAGGTTACCTCATCCCTAAAACCAGCCTCCCAGACGGCTGCCACCCAAAGTGCAGACAAGGCCACCTTCTAGGTTCCGAGAGCCAGGACCTCACTAGCCCAAAGGTCCTACTACCACAGAGCACCCTCCTGGTTCAACTCCTTCCCCCTTCATATAACTAGCATACCCAGAATTGGCCCTTTTAAAATCGCCCTCCAGAAACACCTCATGGACACTCGGATCTATAAGTGCCCCTAACTGCCCTAGAGCCTGCACTCTTCTGGCTCCCTGTGTCTGACAACATCCTCTCAGACTGCCTCTTCCACCTTTCCAACTCCCGCCCCCGCTCACTGGAGGCCATGGTCCTACTCTCCCCAGGACTTGCTCCATAGTCACATTAGAGCAGGCCTATTATCTTATGAATGTTGGTCGAATACGTAATTAATTGCAAACCTCTGATTTTCCTCATTTATGTATTATTTTGAAATTGCTGTGTATTCTCTCTTTTCTGTTCCTCACCTGTATCGTCCCCCATTGTTTTATTTCATTATCATGTGTTGTATACCCTCCCTGTGATGAGGTGCCTTTGTAAATGAGTCTCTGACTCAAAGGTTGTAAATCCAATTTATAAAATAAATAAAAAATAAATTCAGTATTATTTTGTGTAGTCTAAAATGTATTTTTATATCTAGTGGACAGTAATAGGATTTAGCCTGTCCGGGTATCGAATTGATTTACCATTATTTTATAAATTCCATAGCTGCCTTATATTTATTTCTTTAGATTCTTTAGTCCTATACTGCACTTCCCTGTTTCAGTATTGTTTTGGTGCAGTTTATAAACATTTTTGTATCCACGGCCAGTAGTGGGATTTGAACCTGGTGGAGGTACTGAACTGATCTGTCCCTTTTCTATGTATTGTTATTGATGCAGTGTTAATAAAAGTTATAATATTGTTTGTCATGCAGGGCGGGACTCAAACCTGCCAGGCCACATGGTTGGATGATCCCATATTTGTCAAGTATCATACGAATATTTTTTTTTCTGTCCTTTGTTTATCCACCCAGTGGGCGGCAGGTCATGTCAGCTATCTGACACCAGACTTCCACAGTCATTCAGGCACCCATTCTCCTCTACCCAGTGGAATCACCAGAGCGGATGCGGGGCTTCATCCAACTATGGCCCTCGATTATACATTTTCCTCCCCTTATTCCTTGGACCCCAGAATGCAGATGCCCATGTGCGTGAAGGTGCACATGCACACCACAGCTCTGGTGATGGCCCCTTCTGCCCTATTGCCAGGATCCCCCCATGACATGGTGCTACCACCTAGCCTTCACTGGGTGGCAGCCAAGCACCAGGGAAACCCCACATCCCTCCCCAGAGATGAGAGCTACCTGCCAGCTGCTTGATCTGTCTCTTGCCCCCCCCCAGAGGCCACCCAGTGGCGCAAGCTCACTCCCAAACCCAGGTCACTGGCATGGTGTAAGGTGCGGTGTCTGGCACCTTAATTCTCGGCACCACTGGGCTGGCTATATCATGAAAATTTGAGGATTTTTTCTTCCTTATTTCCAGCTTTACCTTTATAGTTTTTGTACTCTGGAATGTTATTTTTGAATCATGTACTATGTGTTTTAAAGCTGAAAGTTTAGGATGCCTGGTAGTTTTCCAGGTACTGCTATTGTGGAATGGGTGCCACTATATTGCAATCATGGCTGTGTCTCGCGTGCTTGTTCCTGTAAATAGGCATCATTTGGTGACATCACCATGGGCGTAAGCTTCAGGATGCCCATTTCCTGAATTGGCCCACTATATAAACAGACTTCATGCTGCAGTTATTCTTTATAAACTAACTTGAGTATGGATGTTTTTCTGTGCTAGTTTTTGAAACAGTAATGTGAATATTTAGTTCAAAAAGCATTTTAGCACTTTTTGCAAACCACCTGCATGAGTACAATATTTGTTTAAAATATATTTACCCTCTACAGCTGAAGGCTTGGAGCCTTAATAGTAAACAGCTTCACAATTGGAAAATGAAGCACGTGTATGTACCTTCTTCTCTAACCATATATTTCCCTTTTGATTGAGAAACTTAAGTTGTTTTCAGTATACCCCCAAGGTAGCACCCAGCAGGGCTACCTAGAGAACCCTGCCTCCATTCCAGCCTAGCCAAGGGCATAAGTAAGCTATTAGTCCTCTTTAAACGCTCTTGGTACTGCCCTTCCCTAACCCCCACACACACACACCCTACTCGACAAAGCCCTCTGGAGCTGCTCCTCCCCCATCACAGCCCCCTCGTTTCACTATCCCCCACCTCTCACTCTCTGTGGTAGGTTCAAACCCAACTCCTTGTTTCACCGTCAGCCAGCCTCTCACTATCTGGGATAGCATTAAATCCCATGCAGTTACTCTGCCATAGTCTATCAACTGATTTGAAGGTTTCCAGGGTGTGCTACCTAGGGCAACAAATTAGAAATAACTTAGTATTCTATTACAACTGCTCTGTTTTGTCTCCTATTTGTCTAATTCTCATGTACTCGCTTTTTAATGCCTAATGATCAGGCCTCTGAAACCACTGAATATGTGTATTGTCTTATTGTCCAGCCTGACGTGGAACCTTTGTAAAAGAGCTCACGCTCAAAGGTCTTTCCAAAATACTAATTAGATAAATAAATAAACAAGTTTAAACAGGTTATTTATTTGTTTTTAATTTTTTCAACTTAGGGATTTTAGCCGTTTCCCTTCTACATTATATTATGCTTTTAGGATATGTGTAGAGAATCCTGTAAACAAGCATTTTGTAAGTGCAGACACATTTTTTTTAATTATTTATTCTTTATTAAGAAATGTGAAAGATACAAACAATACAATGCATAACAGCAAAATTAAACAATACAAAGATGCAAGAAAAAAAAAATAACAAAGTCCAAACCTTTGAGAGATTATACTGAATATTCAAATGCGTGTATATATATTGGAGATATTTTGCTACAAAACTTTTGGCTAAGGAATGGCTGTAATTCTGTTCTAAAATTTCTAACAGGATTTTGGGATGAATTTCACATCCATTTAGCTTGCAAATATTAGTACTGTGCAGTAGCATCAAGTGAGTATTTTGCTGATGTTAGCCTGTTTATTACTACTTGCCATTTTTGATCTACCACTGATATTTTCATGTACATATATATCTTTTTTTAGACAACTACCAAGCTCCCGGAGGAAGGAAATTTAATTCTCTTAAATGTTGGAGTTGAACTTTGGTTGGTTGTTTTGTGTCACTGTAATAACATGTAATATTTGTAATTAGAGGTGTGACAAACCTGTTGGGGTGAAATCAAGCCATCCCAAACACATATGGTTCGGTTTCTATGAGACCCGAGCTGAATCTTGCTGGCTCGGCTCTGATTTGAATTCTGTGTTCTGTTTTTTTTTTCGCCTCCCTAGCCTTCCAGCTAACATGCCTGTCATGTGACAGGCTTAAGACATGCTAGAAGAGGTCAAAGGGAGCCAAGGGGTATCCATATGTAGCATAGATACTCAGGCTTGCCCATGCACAAACCAGAGGATATATAACAGTGCAGCTCTGATCTTTGCTCCAATTGCATCTCCGCTAGTGGAGAGCTGCATTTATGTCAGTGCAGTGCTGTAAATTGTAGGAGTGGGAACCTTGCCACTCATTTTTTCAGCTTTACTGCTTTTTAGTTCTCAAGGAGAATCAGGGAGAGGGAGGAAGAGAAAAATAGAAGGGGGAAAACAAACAAAAAAATCATTTTTTTGTGAAGATGGGTCGTGTGTGTGTGTGTGTGTGTGTGTGTGTGTGTGTGTGTGTGTGTGTAGAGGAGCGGGGGGAAGTGTCAGACATTAGCAGACAGGGACAGACAAAATGAAAAGGGCTGGCAGTATAAGGTTTGTGTAATGAGCTGTGAAGGAGTTTGATACATCCTGCAGACCTGGGTTTGATTCCCACAACCTACGCTTGTATGCTGTGTGCTGTACAGTATAGCTTAGAGGTCAGAGTAAGGAGCCTGGTACATCCAGTAGACCTGGGCTTGATTTCTTCAACCTCCACTTGCATACTGTGTGACTCTGAGCAAGTCACTGACTTAACCACCAGCAGGAACTTGTGCCTAATGGGCCTCACCCAGTTACCAAAACAATAAACACACACACACCAAGAGGAGACTGTGTGTGTGTGTGTGTGTGTGGGGGGGGGGGTTACCACATGCCTGTCCCAGACATTACCTGCCAAAGCTCTAAAAGAAAAGCCATGAATCCAAAACCAGGGTTGATTTGGCAAGCCCCAAACCAAAACCTCCCTGATTTTGCACAGCTCAATTTATCATTTACATTGTTGTGGTGAGTGGGCTGTTATTCCAATCTCTTTTCTCTGAAAAATAACCCTCTCCTGTACCTTATTCACCCCTGAGGAATATACAGGTTTCTGTCATGCCCCACCCCCCTCACTTCCAGGCTGTACATATTGAGATCTCTATGTCTCTCCTCAGAAGATTTTTTTTTTTGGCCATTAACCCTTTTTTCCTCCTGAACCCAAACTTCCCTCCAGATGGTTAATTACCCTCAACCCGTTTTCCTTCTAGAGGTTACCTTTGCAGCATGGCTAGGGTATTTAATGGGCTGTAGGACTACCGGGTGGCTGGGGTTAGTGGTGGCTCGGAGTGCCATACTTTTTCCTTCCTTTTTTTGTCCCCTGGAGAGGTGGTGTGCAATGCTACCTAGACATCCATGCATGCTTCTGTGCATGATGCATCAGCAGCTCCACTTCCCCCCACATGACATCAGCCACAGCCTGCATAACCCCCAGCTGATGGTAGGGGCCAGACAAGTTCCAGACACTGAAACCCTCCCTCCCTCCCTGGGAGAGGAAAGCAGTCCTCCAGATTCTCCATCCTCTCTCTCCCTAGTGATCCAAGGTGACCAGGGTCCACATCCAAACCTGGATCACCAGCGTGGTGCAAAGTGTGGTGTCCAGCGCCTCAACCCTCAGCACCACCAGGCTGCTTCTCCTCACAGGACTTATAATGCAGCCCTGCACCATTTTAGTTACCATAGTCTGGATAGTTTCTACCCTGTCTATATGCTTCCTAGGGTGTCAGCGTGGCTCAGTTGGTAGCACATCCGCCTCTGGACCAGAAGGCTGTGGGTTCTCGTCCCACACAGGGATTGGACTTGCACCTAAAAAATCGCTGGCATCCGAGTTCAGTATTGGGGGGTGCTGTACTGCTGGGGTGTGCTGTCCTTCTAATAAGACGTTAAACCGAGGTCCCTTCTGCCCATCCTGGTGTTGTCCTGGTGGGTGTCCAGGTGGAAGTAAAAGAACCCAGGGCACTCTCCACAAAGAGTAGGGAACATTCCCGGTGTCCTGGCCAACATTCCTCTTTCCCATAAAACCAGTTCATGCAATTATCCAGGCTGTGTGTGGGTGATGATGTGCGATATGGCCACCACCACACATTCAGTCACTTCACTACCAGTCTAGCATTGCTTGTAAAGCGCTTTGGATGTATGAAAAGCACTATATAAATGCTGATTCTTCTTCTTCTTCTTCTTCTTCCTGAGATATGGTCTCCAGAACTGGACATAGTATTCCAGGTGGGGTCTCACCAATGATGGATAACGTGGTAACACCTCCTCTTTCCTTCTGCTGGTGATTCCCTTCCATATGCACCCTAGAATCATATGGTCCTTGCCTACTGTCATATTGCACTGCCTAACACCATGTGATCATCGGATGTGATGACCCCAAGGTCACTTTCTTGTTTAGTGATGTTCAATGCCTCTTCCCCCACTGTATACACAGCCCCTGTGTTTCTGTGCCCTAAGTGCATGATTTTTCACTTTTTTGCAATGAAACTTAGCTGCCACACCCTCGACCACTCCTTGAGTTTTTTCAGGTCTCTAATCATTTTCTCCACCCCCACTGGAGCATCTACCATCTGCCTTGTTTCCACCCTGGCAAATTTGTCTGAGACCAGTTTCCTCATCTGATTGAAGATCCTGCAATGTAACCAACAGGACCTGACTTCTGGTGCACCTGGCCACTGGTATATCCCACTTGATATCCAAACTGTTCAGATTACCCACCACTACCACTTCACACTTCTTCACTTCCCAAGCCAGCTCTCTACCAAACTCCCTATCACTCTCTTCCTTTTGTCATGGTGGTCTATAGACCACCCCATGCATATTTTATTGCTAGAGGGTACCTTGAGGTAAACCCACAACAGCCCTGTTTCCCCCTTTACTTCCCATGATATTTCCATCCTCCACAGCCTCTGTGTTATCCCTGACATATGAGGCTATGCCCCCTCCCTCTCCTTTCCCTCTAGCCTGTCTAAACATTATGCAACCTGGGAATGATAAGTCCCTGTCATTATTCTCTGTGGCCCAAGGTCTTGTGGTGGCTATGAGGTCAACCTCAGTAACTTCCACCAATGCCTTGAGCTCACTGATTTTATTACCCAGACTCCTGACTTTAAGCAGACCCCCTTCCAACTAGCTCCAGATCCTCTATTGCTGTTTTGTGATCCTACACTTGCATTCCTTACCTTTTTATTTTTCATATTGTTTGCAGACCCTGACAGCCTTCCCTGTTTGCCTCTTCCACTACTCCTTTTTGAACCACAACCTTATTGTTACTCACCATGCTGCTACTAGTCCCCAGTATAGGGAATCACTAGCTAGGTTCCCCTCCCTTACTACCTTTTTTGTTGCTCTCCTAGCCTCAGTGTTCATCGCAGCCAGTTTGAAAAAAAAAAAGAATAATGTAGGCATCAAACGTCAGCCCAGAGCACTGAGACCCTCTCTCATCAGGTGAATGGTGTTGCCTTTGAAGAGCGCCTGCCACAAAATTTTCCCTAGTCCCCCACAAAGTTGTACCCTTTCTTCTGACACCCATTTAATTCCTCTGTCTCTTCCCTCCTTACTCTAGCTTTCCCTCTCCCCTTACTCCATAAAGGGAGGACTTCAGAAAAGGCCAGGGAGGTCAAGTGTGCCTTCAATCTGTCTCCCACCCTCTGACATTTTCGCTTCACTTGTTCCACAGACTGGTTCACAAGATTGTTAGTACCCAAATGTAGCAGCACTCAGGATCCCCCCTCTTTCCACTACCCTCCCTAGTCTATCTGTTTCTAATGGCTGATGCCCCTGACCATCCACTACCCTCCTTCTCCTATCTACCACCATCTCTGCTCCCCTGATCATAGAATCCCCAACAACTAAAACTCTCCTAGCTGCCTTCTTCTTACTCTCACACCTGGGTGCCACCAGGTCATCTCTCCCCCTCCTCAGACTGACCCAGACTCCCCCTGGTGGAGTCAGGTATCTGAGTCTCCCCCAGGGGTGCAAAACAATTTGCCATTGGGATGGCATGAGGCCAACTGATCTTTTTGTGGCTTCCCCTTCAATCCTTCATCTTAAGAGTTAAATAATAAATAAAAACTAAACAAGAATATGGAGTACAAAAGTGTCTAAACATAGGCATAAAAGGAAAATACAGATATATGTCTGTAGAAAGAAGTACAGAAATATAAAGAAAATAAAGCCAAAAACAAATAAATAAAACTTCTTAAACTACTAAGCAAAGAGAACTTGTAGAAAGTACAAAAAGAAAGCTGATAAGGTTGTTTTTAAAACTGTTTTCCAATGCTCAAAAAGCAGCAGGTCTGAACCCTACCACTAATTCACTCAGATTGCAAAATGAAACTAAAGTAGTGTGTACATAGGACTGAAGCACGGGACCTGATGGAGCTCTTTCCATGTGACCTAGAGGTACTTGTTTATCTGTAGTCTTTTTCTGAAGAAACGTCACCTGAATTTGCTTTAAAGTGAAGTGTAAGGTGAAGTTCTCATGCGAATTGTAAATTTGCTGCGAAAGGGCCAGATTCGCAAAGTACCCTATGAAGTTGAAATTGGTGAAACTTAACTGCATCTGTAATAATAAGCACTTCAGATTCAAATGAAAGCACTTAGTATGTGAGGAATGATGAGTACCATGGAACCTTTCTGTAAGCACAATTTAAAGGAGTAGTCCACCCAGAGTTTGCAAAAAACATATGTTATGCAGAGTGTTTTGATATGTATGTTAAGTCCTATTGTGCCCTTCCCTCTGTCTGCTATTAGGAGTTTTTCCTAAATTAGCCTGCTAGCTGTATGGTAGTTTTATGACCCCTGGGGATCTCCATCACAAATAGGTTTATTGGCTTTCTTTCTCCTACAATGCATCCTGTCTCATGTGACACTGATGTAATAATGCCCTTAGATTTAGCATGTGCACCACTTTAAAATCAGTTTAAAATCAATTCACAACAGCAGGTAACTATTCTTATCCAGGGAGCACAAATAGCAACATTTACAGTTTAGCAGATACCTGAGAGCAAGCTAACTGGGGTTTCTGTCAGAAAACAGCTACTAAATAGTTCTAATTCATTATTTGTGTTTTTGGTGTGTGTCAGGTCTAGCTAGCAGTAGTAAGTGTTTTCATTTTAAAATGTTATTTCATCATACTACACACAACAATAAAAAGCACAGAAATTGCCCCAGACCATCAATGCTATAATTAGTAAAGAATGTAGCTGTTTTCTTACAGAACACCTACTCAGCTCTCGAGTATTTGCTAAACCATAAATGTAGGTACCATCATTCTACTAGAAGGAATTGGGAGTTAGGGCTGATTTTGCTCTGTGACATCACTTTCATTTATTTATTTTTTGTTTGTTTTTTTTGTTACAAATGTGAAGTGTCTTTTTAATAAAGTATAAACATATGTATGTGTGAGTTATTTAGTTTGGAGAATAGTTGTTTTATTATTTGAAAAAGTGTGATACACAAAATGTGTAGTGCAGTGAACCATTGTAAAATGGAATCACATGTGTAGCTGGAATAGTCACTGTCATCCTATTACTTTCATGGCATACCACAGGCAGGAGAAAAGCTGACGTCAAAGTATTTTGTAGTTTCTAGACTGCAGCTTCATACCATACACTTCATTTGTAAAAATAAACAAATATGAAAATCTTGTCCAGAGCAAAATCAACACTAACTGCTAATAGAATGCTGATACCTACATTGAAAGTTTAGCAAATACTTGACATCTAACTGAGTGGGGTTTCTGTAAGAAAACAGCCAGAGTATTTATTAATTATAGGTAGCATTGAATATCTGGGCAGTTTCTGTGCTTTTATGGTTGTGTATAGTTTGATAAAATTAAAAGTTTTAAAATTAAAACACTCCTGCTAGCTAGACCTGATGCACATAGAAAACAAAATAGTGAATTACAGCCATTTAACAGCTTTTTTCGTACAGAAAACCCAGTTAGCTTGCTCTCAGGTATCTGCTACTAACTGTTGCCATTCGTGCTCCCTGGATAAGAACAGTTACCTGCTGTTGTGAACTAACTGTAAACTGATTTTAAAGCAGTGCACATGCTAAATCTAAGGGCATGGCTACATCAGTGTCACATGAGACAGGGAGCATCGTAGGAGAAAGAAAGCCAATACACCTATTTGTGATGGAGATCCCCAGGGGTCATAAAACTACCATACAGCTAGCAGGCTAATTTAAGAAAAACTCCTAATAGCAGACAGAGGGAAGGACACACTAGGACTTAACATGTATATCAAAACACTCTGCATAACATATGTTTTTTGCACATTCTGGGTAGACTACTCCTTTAAGTATATAAGACATTTTAAAAATGAAAGATGTACAAGTATGAGCACTGAGTGAGTATCAAGCAACTAGAAATGGGCTTTTTTAAATAGGCAAACAAAAAGATTTTTTTTAGGTTCAGGAAACAAAATCAGTTAATTAAATATTTACTGTAAATTTAATTTGTTTGAACCATATATTATGCAAAATACTTCACCTGTATGAGTAACCAACCACACAAAAGCTGAGTTTCCATCTTGTAATAGTTATGACATCACAGGATCACTCAAACGTCCCTCTTGAGGTCTCTATGATGTCATGTCAGATCCCTGATGGAAACAACGGTTTGTTGTGTATGGCTACCTAAACATTATTAAGCAATAAGGCATGACCAGGATTTAGATTAATATATGTTAATCACTCTCTAGAGGCATAATATGGTATGAGATGCAGCTGAATGTGATATTGCCTCTAGGGGGTGATTGGCTGTTAGTCTAACACCTAGGACTCCTTTATTGCTACTATAATCAAAGTACCATGGTTCTAAAGGCACCAAAGAAGATCCATATGAAATAATTATGTTGCCAGAATGAAGACTGACAGGCTTCTCCTGGCAATGAAAAGGAAGCTGACTTGGAGGATGGTGGCTGAGACACTGCATGTATGAGTTGTTGTGAAAAGGAAAAAAATTCTGCTCTGGGGATCAAACCCAGTCCCCTTATTATCCTCTGCTCGGTAGCTTGTAGCTCTAATGCAGTACTAAGCTTCCTGGATAGGAGCTGCATGATGTGGCAAAGGCCATCCAGCACTAAGTGCAGACCCTGCCCCAAAGTTGCACTGATTTTTTCCTAATGAACTGTCAGTTTATTTAAAGTAATGTTTCTCAAGTTGCATTTTAACCTCAGAGTCTGAGCTGGAACTGTTCAAGTTATCAGCAGTATAGAATGTCAAACCTTGCTGAAAGCCTATCACTAACATCAGCAATAACATCTAACAATATCTCTCAGACTACATAAACTGTAGTAAGAAAGAAAAAAAAATGTTTCACTCTGGTGATTGAACCCAGGCCCCCTGCTCTCTACTGCTTGGTAACCTGTAGTTCTACTGCTGCACTAAGCTTCCTACACTGGAGATGCATGCAAAGTACATCCAGCAGTGAGTGCAGACACTCTCTACAGCTGCAGTGAATTTTCATTATTAACAGTCTGTGTATTTGAAGTAGTGTCAAAGTCTGAGCTGTAATGTAACTTTTCATGTTATCAACAATATAGAACTTCAAATCCTGCTGAAAGTGTATCAAAATCATCATCAATGACATTTAACAATTTCTCACATATTACATTAATGGTAATGAGAAAGATAAAATTGATCCACACTGGGGATAGAACCCCAACTTCTTAGGTCTGAAGCCTTACACCAAGACCTAAAAGATATGGGGCCCCACTTTTTAAAAGGTTAGCTTGGTCCAAACTGGGTTTGAGCCATGCTATCTGGGAATAGCGCTGGCTGCAAGGGCATTGCTCATATTAAAAGGCTCCTACATGCAGCACAACCCAAACAGCATTGTCATGCAAAATTGTGCACTGCAACCATGCAAATGAAGGTTCCCTCTTGCATAAGCCATGTAGTGAAAAAGTCATAGATTTCAGAAACGCTAAATGACTGCGTGCATGATGCAGTATAACATTTCTGAAACCCAGCCCTTAACAGTGCGCAGAAAGGGTTGTTTCCACATACCCCGTCCCTGCACCATGTGACAGCACCATTGCCTGGTGGTCTAGTGGACCCTCCCTAGCCCCGATCCCCTCCCATAATCCCCAGTGGTCTAGCAGTCCCCCCTCATTAACCCTGACCTATCCCTATCAAAAATATATCTGTTCTTGGTTGTCTAGTAGACCTCCCACCCCAGCAGGTACTGTCCCACTACCCTGCACCCCCATCCCAACCCCGAGATCCAGCGACCAGCACAATCCTGCACTCACCACCACAGCCAGCTACAAATAAAGCTCTCAAGGAGTGTGCACTATAAAATCAGCTGTTACAGTATGCACTCCTTAAGAGCCCAGTCTGTGGCTTGCCATGGTGGTGAGCAGAGGGCTGTGTTGGTCAGGGTTGGGACCAGGGCAGATGCAGGGCAGTGGAAAAGTACCTGCTGGGGTGGAAGGGACTACCAGGGACAGTTATATTTTTGATATGAACAGGTCAGGGTTGGGGGCACAGCTTGACCACCAGGGATCACTGAAATATATTACAGGAAGGGATTGGGGCTAGGGAGGGATCGCTAGATCCCCAGAGATCACTGAAATATATATTATGGGAGGAGATCAGGGTTTGGGAGGGGGGACCTGGTCCAGCACACTCAGGTGATGTGCAGCATGCAGATGAACCCATAATAGGCATGCAAATGGCCCATTAGCGCCGTGCATGCCCAATGATCTCATCTGCATGTTTGGGCTGAATATCACACATAGGGGCCATGATGCTATCGAGTGTGTGCCACGTTGTATGCCTATGGGCAGTCTTTGGCCCAGCACTCTGATAGCATGGCACAAAGCATAGTTACTGCTTGCCGTGCACTGCACTACCATGGCCCGATATTCAGAAAGATAGCATGGTCAGTTTGGATTGTGATATCTGTTTGAATATTGAACCAGAGCCAGCTAGCCCTATTTTTTTTGCCTGGCGCACCTGTTTGCAGGGCCAGATTAAGGCATAAGCAACATAAGCACTAGCCTAGGGTCCCACCTGCCATGGGGCCCCAAACAATCCCTAAAATATATTTACTACACATCCATTCTTTCTGCCTGAGCTGCATTTTTTTGTAATGGACCTGGCTGCTGAATAATCTGAGCAAAGCAGGAGCTGAACTGTGATGGGAATCTCGCCTCCCTGATTAGGTGTTACGTACAGTTGATAGCTTCAGGTAGCTCCAACCAGACTGACCTTTAAGGTGTAAACAGGCCATTTTCCTTTGCTGTGTCTGCTTGAATATGAATATTACCTCCCTGACTAGGTGTTAAGTGCAGCTGATAGCTTCTGGGGGCTCCAGTCAGACTGGCCTTTTAGGTGGCAACAGGCCCATTTCCTTTTCTTTGTCTCCCATCCCCCTGATATCCCGAGTGGAAAAAAGTAGCTACAAAGATCCCTGCCCCCCTGGTGTTCCTAATAGGGAGAGTGACTTATGCAAATCTTAAATGGTGGCCCCTGTAGTAGTTCATACACTGCTTGCCTCATCTTGTGTATTAGAGGGGGGCCCTATCCTTCATATTGGAAGGATCAGAGAGCCAACAGAGCCTGCTTACTGGAGAGCCTATTCCAATTTCCGGTGCCTTTCATTAGCACATGGATGTTCTGTGACATGCCATGGCCCTGGATCATGTAATATGTAGACAGAGGTTGTGGTTCACAAATCCAAGTGTTCTGCGTCTATGTGTTTTCCAGGTTCTTGGCTTGGGGCTGTAGCCACTAGGCTATACTGCCTAATGTATTAATTGATTTTTACACTCCCTGATTAGAATTGGATTATCATTGCTAAATGCAATTCCCCTCTCAGGGAAAATTAGTAAGAGGGTTCCTGGGTGAATTTAGGTTGGAGTGATGAGTGTTATGAAAATGATCATCAAAGTTATGAAAAAAAAAATGGAGCTGAATTTTCTAAGTCCTTTGACAATACTATATTGCAATTCACAAACAGTATGTATAAGCCTGATCCTTAACACCACCTACAAAACCACATTTTAATGACACAAAGTAGTCAAGAGGCTGCAGTGCTATTGACAGGCTTACAATGCCGTCAGAGGCAGCAGTTGCCTTTAGATCATATTTGTTTAATTTGCAGGCAATTGTATATGTCATGGAGCTATATGCATACAATACTACCCCCCATTATACACAATAGCCTGCAAATAAAACAAAAAGTATTTGAAGACTACCTCTAACCCTGACCATTATAAGTTTATCTATAGCACTACAGCCCCTTCCTTATGTGGTTTTGTGGGTGGGGCTGTATCAGGAAGTAAGATTGTACTTGCAGCAAGTGAAGTATCATAAGAAATGTGGCAATCATGTATGCTGAGAGCAGTCTTGCACATACAGTGATCACTCAGTTATCCACCAAATGTTTGTGCAAAATGATAGCTATTCCATTGGCCCTTATTGTCTCGCACCCTTGATTATCTACCCAATTTTGCTTGTATGAAAAGGGGCAGATAGTCAAGGGTGCACTATAGCTTATCAGACTGAACTCAAACAATATGTGACACTGGGCGGGGGGAGGGAGAATAGAGAATGGTGTGCGCTGTCACTAATATGATTTTGAGAGAGGGGAGCCAGTATCTCTTTACATAAAAACTGTATCCTAACATGAGATACAATTTGTATGTAAATGGATTCCCAAGGTGCCTTACAGTCTGCAACAGGGTGACTTTGTGTCAAAGGACATGGTCACGGCCAAAGGGGGCCCCAGATTTCTCTTGGACCTAGAGCCTCAGGTTACCTTAATCTGGCCCTGCATGTTTGTGTGCACAGCTGGCCGGCTCTGAATATGGGACTCATAATCTGTGACATCATGCAATCAAACTATAGCACTCACACTGAATGTACCTTCAGTCTACCTTCAGTCTTGACTAAATGCAAAAAAGAGTATTTATGACTACAATAATAGGTGCACAAAGCTATGCTGTTTGTACCTAAAAACTGATTTCAAAAGGAAAGTGTTGGAAGTGCACCTTTTGAATGTTTTTGTTACTGAAATGGATATTTTTTTTTGCATTATTTGTTTTTCCACCCCTCGTACCAGGGCTGATCACTCCTTTGGGCCCCTCAGAGGATCTTCCCAGCCTGGCAGTCTCCCAACCCCACTGCCCCACATTGCAGCCTGCCCAGGTATCCCTGATGTATCCCTTCATCGGGTGGGTCTCTTACTTATGTGAGGAATGAGCCTTCTGGCTGTACTTCATGACCCTGGGTGCCGCTGAGGCAGCTGATGGAGGTCTGGGAGCCCAGATCTGGAGATCTGGGGAGGCCATCACCCGATTGGTCCTGGCACTGTTTTTCCCATTTTCTCCTGAGGAGCGATGTGCCACTGACGTCACAGCAAGTGCCAGATGTCCGTCGCTCCATAGACTTCGTGGGTCAAGCGTCGTGCTGTACCCCCAGCCTCTGCTAGGGGTCAGCAGATGCCGACTGCATCCCCACCCTCCCTCCCAGAGAAGGTGAACCGTCAGTGGATGCTCCTTTCCTTCTCCCCCTGGCTGGCTCTCCAGCAACCTGAGTCCATTCCCGAACCCGGGTAGCCAGCATCGCAGACGAAAATCCAACCATTGTGCAGACGGGCCAGCCAAAATGGATATTTTTAATAAAATAGCTCATCCAGCAATTGCAATTGATCAGCCCATATGTGACAG
Source organism: Neoceratodus forsteri (assembly GCA_016271365.2). Taxonomy (NCBI): domain Eukaryota; kingdom Metazoa; phylum Chordata; order Ceratodontiformes; family Ceratodontidae; genus Neoceratodus; species Neoceratodus forsteri. Next base: position 795,209,458 of record CM028136.1, read on the forward strand.
TGTAACAGAGATTAATGTAAGGCTGTCAGAATGCTGACAGACAATCAGTATGGAGCATTTATGAGACCATTTTATAATTCTCAATATTATATTTTATGGTATCTGTACTATTAGTTCATACCCAAGACTGGTTATTATGCACAACATCAATTTAACATCTTAGTAATTTGGGGAGGGGGTAGAAAATCCTACATGAAAATGAACATCTACAAAATTAAAGAACTAATATACTGCTTAAAACTAATATTAGTTTTTAAAAGCAGTCAACCATTACCTCTTATTTCTGTGGTACTTTTTATTTTCCTTTTGGTTGATTAGAAGATTGCTTAGCTGATGTTAGTAGTAGTGTGATGTGTGGAGCTGCACTCTGCCTGGTAGCTGACGTAGCTATCTATGTTCCTTCCATTACATCAGCAGCACTATGACCTCACTGGCTTTAACATTACTGATGCTTAGGAACAGCCACTCAGCATCTGCAAGGTAAGTTACTTGTGGTGCCACTATCAATGAGATCACAATGCTGATGACATAATTGGGGGACTAGAGATACAGCGGACAAGTCAGCTGCCAGGCTAAGAGCTATTCTACACATCCAGCACAATGTTATTACATAGAAAACTTTCTAATGAGCTAAAGGAAAAAGAAAATGACTTCAGAAATAAAAAGTTACAACAGACTACTTCCTAAAATTTGTGTAATTTTCTGATCTGTCTGTTTTGGTTCCACTACCTCGTTAATGTTCCATTTTAAAAGAATAACTGAATAGTAACACTGAAACTCTCTCTCTCTCTCTCACACACTATCCTTTTCTTTTTATTTTACAAATGGAGGCTCTTTTATTTAAGCACACCTGCATTTACTGTGTGAGAATACTGTTCTCTGGTATTGCTATTCAAACAGGAAGATGTGGGAAAATAAAAACCCAGAGTTACTTATCTCAAGGGTTGCACCAAAAAACCTCTGATTCATTTTAACTAACTCTGGTAATGCATGTATTATTACCCACAAATACCACCTTGGTTCTTACTGTACAAGCTGTTCATTTCTGATGCTAGTGTCTGATAAACCCATCTGCATTACTGGTATCAAAAACCTGAATGAGAGACTTGGGGAGTTTTAGTGACAAGTTACGAGAAATTGTGAACTGTTAAATGACTTGTATAGTGTTTTCAACATTAGTCAGAAGACCCAGCTAAAAAGAGAGAACAGACTGGGGAGCTAAGCACTGTTAACCCTTGTAGAAACATAGCAGGTGAACTACTGAAGAAAAGTCAAATGTATATTTTTGTAGTTTTCCAGCAGGACTCTTACTTAGATCACAGTACAGTATTTGTTCCAGTTACAAAAGGCTCACAGGCCCCACATATTATAGAGAATAATGGGATGGGTAGGTAGTTATAATGAGGCTTTTACATACCCCTGAGGGTTGGGATGTCACATAAACCCCAAAAACAAAGTTTGAGGGGTTTATTCAGGCATCCCACTTCAAGGGAGTGTGTAAAATCTGAGTTTTACACACCTACCCGTTCTTTATTTTGTATAATTGCTGGGGGTTGTTTTTTTGCCACAGCAGTTATACAAAATAAGTGAATTTCTGTATGGAGTCAAGCCGTAGACCATTGGGGTTTTACCTAGGTCCATAGTGGCTGGCTTGTAAACTGAAGCAGCTTTTTTTTTTGCCTAACTTGTGTCCAATTAGGTAGGTTTTTTTGTGCCCAGTGTTATTTTTGGTTTAAAAAAACAAAAGAACTTATGACTGACTTCTGTCGGGGAAGTTTAAAGCGCTGAAGAGCAGGAATGGACAGCACAGAGAACAGGAATGCGCCAAAGTAGGGAAACTGGGTGCATGTTCATTGTAGCAGGACGAGGGTGAACAAGTGGACTAAGTTGGTAGTCTGACACAGCAGCAGTTTTTAAAGATCCACTTTTATTTCGTTACTTCAAAAGTTTCTTCATAGCAGGACAAATACATTACAGCGAACTGATACGACAGTGGAGCATAACTAAAAGTACATGGATTAAACAATATCCAACACCTTGGAGCACTTCACGGAGCTCCCTGGAGTCCGTCTCCAGACCCAAAACCTATCTGCTTACTGAGAGCAGTATACAGGCATTTATACTAACTAGCTCAAGCATCCGTACAATCACATGACCCATTGATCCACCCCTATTCTAATACATAAAGATTTCTAAACAAGTACATTGGTTTGCAGGATCAGTGAAGTCCAATGCCCTTTATGAACAGCTCTAAAGTACACATCCCGGTTCTCCAGGAAAACAGTTCATGAGAAAGTTTTATATTAAGTGTGCATACTTAAGGGTGCATTAAGACCTGAAGCCACTCCTACATCTAGTGACCTAGCCTACTGAATTCCTATAAATAAGCCTCTCTTTGGGGCCGCTCATCTCTATAGAGACCTGCAATACAGGTAGGAGACAGTCACTTTCTCCCTGTAATGAAATGTGAATATACCTTTTTCCTCTATGTATAAAACATGGTACATGGTAGCACCAATATGTGGATACAGGACATAATAAAACAAATAGAATCCCAAGGACATATTCCATTCTATTACTAGTGTCGGCATTTTAATTCCAGCCAACAGGCGTCATTTTATTTGGGCCTATTCTAGGTTTGTCTAACAGAAGAATACTTTTAAACCCTTTTCTTTGTACCACTGGTACCAAAACGTGCCTCTAAGACCAGTGTAACTGTCTGCTTTTGCACAAGTACTATTTCCCTCACTTCACTACAGTGAGAGTTTCTACCAGGGAGTAATTCCAGAGCTATATGTGCTCTCAGAACCCTGACTGCGGCTGGAGGGACAGAGGGGTACATTTCTTTTTATTTATGTAGGCACATAAAATGTTATGTAGCAGAAAATGAAGGAGGGATAGACATACTGTAAGATAAGGACCACTTGGCCCACCCAGTCTGCCCATTTCCCTTCCTATTAGATAAGCTGCAGATTCTAATTAACCAACAGCCTACTTCCTGCAACCCCCCCTACAATTGCCTTATGTCTGTCCCATGCATGTTTGAATTCCCCCACTGTTTTAGACCCAACAACCTCCCCAGGAAGGCAGTTCCATGTTTCCACCACTCTCTCTGTGAAAAAACATTTCCTCACATTACCCCTGAGCCGCCCCCCTCTAACTTTAAATTGTTTCCCCTTGATCTTACACATCTCTTCTTCTGAAAGATGCAACCCTCCTGGACTTTGTTGATTCCCTTGAGGTACTTAAAAGTTTCTATTATGTCCTCCCGTCCCTCCTTTCATCAAGGGCATACATATTAAGCTCTCAGTCTCTCTCTTCATATGGTTTCTGATGCAGACCCTGCACCATTTTAGTTGCCCTCCTCTGGACTGCTTCTATCCTGTCTATGTCCTTGCATAGATGGGGTCTGCAAAACTGCACACAGTATTCCAGATGGGGTCTCACCAACTGTCTGTACAGAGGGATAATCACTTCCCTTTTTTCTACTATGCATCCCAGTATCCCCCTGGCTCTCCTTACTGACTTCTCACATTGCTTACCCACCTTTAGGTCATCTGATATGACTACCCCCAAGTCCCTTTCCATTTTTGTTGTTGTTAGTACCTCCCCTGCTATTGTGTACTCTACTCCTGGGTTTTTGTTTCCAAGGTGCATTACTTTGCACTTCTTTGCACTGAATCTAAGTTGCAACATGTCTGACCATTCCTCTAACCTTGCCAAGTCCCTTCTCATCCTTTCTACCCCTCCTTGTGTATCAGCTGTGTTACAGATCTTTGTGTCATCTGCAAAGAGGCATACCTTTCCCTCCAGACCCTCTGCAATGTCACCCATAAAGATGTTAAAGAGGACTGGACCCAGTACTGAGCCTTGAGGTACTCCACTAGTAACCCCCCTTTCTTCAGAATGTGTTCCATTCACTATTACCTTCTGTGTCCTGTTGTGCAGCCAGTTTGCTACCCAGGCTACCACCCTGGAACCCACTCCCAGGCTGGCTAACTTGATTATTAGTCTTTTGTGCGGGACTGTGTCAAATGCCTTGCTAAAGTCTAGGTAGGCTATATCCACAGCCCCTCCCTGGTCTATTACTTTGGTCACCCAGTCAAAGAAATCAATTAGATTCATCTGACATGACCTTCCTGCTGTAAATCCATGCTGCTTTGGCTCCTGTGCCCCACTGGCCTCTAGGTACTCAAGAATTCTTTCTTTCAGAAGTGATTCCATCATTTTCCCTACCACTGAGGTCAAACTTACAGGTCTGTAGTTTCCTACTTCTGCCTTGCTCCCACTTTTCTGAAGGGGAATCACATCTGCCCTTCTCTAGTCCTCAGGTACCACCCCATCTTCCAATGATTTATCAAAAAGTGTGGTCAGTGGTGTCACTAGTTCCTCCCTTAGTTCTTTTAGGATTCTGAGGTGAATCCCATCAGGCCCCATTGCTTTGTCCACCTTGAGTTTTAGGAGTTCTTTCAGGACTCTTTCTTCTGTAAATGGGCTGGTGTCAACCCCCCTACCCAGAGTGCTTCTATTGTCTGGTTTAGGTAACTCCTCCTCATCTTCTTTTGTGAATACTGAGCCAAAGTATTCATTCAGTATCTCTGCCTTTTCTCTGTCTCCCTCTGCCCACCTCCCCTCTCCTTTATTAATCTTCACTATTCCTCCCTTAACCTTTCTATGCTCCCTAATATACCTATAAAAGGTTTAGAATAGGATACAAAACTTATGTAGGAGGCCACCCCACCCAAGGGAAAAAAGAGGACACTATGCACTAGGAGCAGTGGCTGAAACTGTCCAAACTACACCTCAACTGCTTGCTCCTTCTATGCCACCTCGGGAGTATCCCTTAGATTTAAAAGGAGCAAACTTGCTCCTCCTTGCACAAAAGCAGTCCTCGTGTCTGAAAAGACAACGTGCGTCCTCTTCACAATACCTGGCCTGAGCAGACTGCAAAGGAAATAACTTTCCCTTCTCTTTATTCACCTCTCGGGATGGCGGCTGAAACTACAAGTGCCACCTGGCCTGAAGGCACACCGCCACAGTCTATCTATACCACTGAACCCATGCTCAGCCCAAGTGGCTCACAGACTGGGCAAACACCCCAACAAAGGCACAATTCCACATCCACAGGTTCTACAATGGGCTCTCTCATAATAAGAGGCAAAACGTACAGGATATTTTCTGAGAGCAGACAGGCAGGGAACAACAATACTCCGCTCGAGCAAAAGCTCGAGAAGCAGGAAAAAGGCACAGCTCTCCTTACAACTCTCCCTTTTTAACTAAATTTTAGATCAGCATCTTCCCAGATGCCCTGCGTATTACAAACAGTGCAGTCATGCTACCCAAAGGAACAATCTATATTTTTCCCCGAGTGGCGGCTTCCACTGTGTTTTTATCATCTTTTACTTTTCACTCATCCCTCTAACCTAAGGGCAAAATGTATATATTTAGCTATAGTGCAAATGCCTCTAATTTTATTTACTGGAAGCAGAGATTGGCAGAAGGAGTTACCATTCTTTTCCTTCTTACTAAGGAATATGACCCAACCATACGGAGATAAACAAGAAAATACATCACACTCCAAAACGTATCTAATTCTCTAAAAACAGACATGGAGCATTACTGCAAATCTTCACTACCTCTCACATTTCTAAGGAGGTTTCTTTTAATAGAAACAAAATGGCTGCACTATACAGCCTACCTATCACTGTGACAATGCGCACAATCGCAGCTTCAAAGGACAGCTAACAGGGAACTCATAATTACATAGCTAGGAAAGAAGACAGGGAAACCCAATATAGCACCAACTATATCCCCCCTCCGATACCTTTGCTGCTGGCTCTATAAAGGGAACTATCTGGAAATTTAAAAACCAGGATCCCAAAATTTTGGTTTTCCTGACACAAAGGGCTTTATATAAACTAGCAATCATAAGGAACTCCAGAGCCACTCTGTGACATTCATCATTATAACCTGGTTTCTGTATGGAAAAACAAGTTACTACGAAGCAATAATGCACAACAAGGTATGGGTTGTGCAGGAATAACCTCACATCTACAAATAAGACTAAAGACCAAGTACATCTAGCATAACCCATACGTTGAAGCGCATTATTGCTATTATACAGTGGCTTTTATTTATTAATATTGTGGGGACACAAATGAGCACATGTGGATGACTGTTAGGCAGAGAACAAGTGCTGGAACATCCCTTTTATGTGTAAGGAGATCTATTTTATTTTATCAGTTGTACAGTTTTATTTTTTAATTTAATTATTTATTTTTTTTTTAAGGAAACACTCCCCTTGTGAAAGCACTACATCATGGTTATGCAAATAATCAATTGTCTTTTATCACTGTAGTGTATTATGCAATACCAGGCAATTGGGTATTTGCATACCCATGATACGCTGCATTCAAATGTGGTGTGTTTCCTCATAAAAAATAAAACTGTAAAACTGATACTCCAAAACAGATGTACCCACACTATAAAGGAGATGTTCTGACACTTGTTCTCTGACTAACTATGAAATGTTTTAGCCATGACAAAAAAAAAAAATTATTGCCCCCCCCCACAACATAAGTAAATATTTTTTTTTATATGAAAATAAGCTTTTGGTTCTGTTTTACAATTGCAAGGCTTCACATTCTTTTTGTAAATGTAGGTGTGGTTCCTTGAGATGTTTCTATAGTTTTTCAGTTTATATTTATTTACTTACTTTCCTATTTTGCTAAGTGCTAGTAAACAAAAGAGTCCACGGGAGTTCCTGTGTGTTGATGTTAGAAAACTCTTACTAGCAAGGCTGCCAGTGTATTTTAAAGGAAAACTACAACTTTCCAGATATTTCTTTCAGACTGACCTATAGGTGGAGCCGTAAGCAGACCCAGCCTGCTCCTATACTTCCAGACTGACCTACAGGTGCTGCTGTGCAATTTACACGCAAATCATGTCATAATGAGACACTGGTTTACCGTGATTGAGAAAGAGCAAATTCCGTTTTGCACGTTGGAAAAACCGGTATTGTCACCGGTGTCTGCGAATCCAAAATCCGCTTTTACCGGTGTTTTGTTTTGGGTAATTTATTTAACAAATATTTGCTCTGCTACCATGCATATTACCAATTTTGACGTCCACTATTGTACATAGATCCATCCTTGCACCAATTTTGTTATTTTGATAGGTATAAGATGTGATGGCAGCAGCAGCACAGTTGTGCCCAACCCTCAAGTGCGACGGCAGTGTCAACAGCACTATGGCCTCACCATCCCTCAGATACTGCACTGTAGCCCCACCCTTTATTGCATTGTCTGCAGAAGGACACGGCTCCAATTCGCGAGGTGTTACAGCAGCAGCAACAGCACTATGTCCCTATTCCTCAGGTTTTACTGCAGCATGAACTCATCCCTCAGATGACATGGTGACACCAACACAGTCAACTCCTCCAGGTGCCAACACAGCTTCTCCCCACAGTGCCCCCCCAGATGCAACAGTGTGCACAAATACAGCCAATCCAGTCCCCAAAAATTGCACGCAGTCAGCTCTCCCCCAAGCACCAACACGGACAGCCCTGAACATACAGGATAGCCACTCATGCAACCAAATCCATGGTTTAATGAACAGAATTTCCCCTGCCCAGTCACCCATTTTCAATGGGTTCTCTACTGAGCAATGCCATGGTAATTCCCTGTTGGGCAGGGATATTTCCCCAAAGCTCCCCAACCAGGCTTTTGCCCCTCTATGACATTGGTACCATGACTTTGTACTTTGGTCTATGCTATACGTCAAGAAATCATTGCTCTGCATGTCTTGTCATATCATAATTCAGAAATGAATAAAATGAAATAGAGAACAGCTGCATTAAATAAAATAGTGTTTATAAAAATGTGCAGAAAGAGTAAATTGAAATACAAAAACATCTATACAGTAAAAATATGCAAAAGTATTTAAAAAAAGCATAAAAAGGTGCGGGTGTAATACGAGAAACCACAGTCTATACAATCTATACAAAAATGTTATAAAATGATACACTGAAAGTGTAGAAACAGTGAAGAACAGACATTTGAATGGAAACCCATATACAATAAAATATGCAGAATGTGGAACATAACATATAAGTACAGCAATTAAACTAAAGCTTTATCAAAGAAAATGTGTAAAACCTGACTAACTACAGTGAAAAAGCAAGTGAACTAAAACCTACAGTATAAAAATATGGTATCTAACCAACTATAAATACATTAAATGTGCAAAAGCATATTATATGAAATATGGAAAACTGGGCAATAGTATAAAAGGTGTTCCTCACATCATGTCATGTGTATTAATGGGGTAGCATAGATATGGTGTCCTGGAGAACCAAGACATGTATGCACAGCATATGCAGCACCAGAGTTTGTAGAGCTCAGGGATTGTAAGGAAAATCTGGGACAGTTTATTATGAAAAGTATAACTTAAAGCTGGCAGGGTGATTGTGTGGTGTGGGCAGTAAACCGCACTACCATGCAAAGGAGTCCATCATCAGTCTCCAAGCCCCAATAGACAGGCAGAAGGAGGAGCAATCAAATCTCTATTCGCAAAGAAGGGTAGGGGAAAGGAAGACTGTTAAGAAGGAGGGTGGGTACAGCAAGGGTCAGAGCAGGTGCAGGTACTAAAACAAGTACTGTTTAGTGTTTACCAGTGATGGTGGGGACAGGGATCCAACTTTGGATGACGATTATCCTGGGGAAGAGTGACAGACAGGGCACATGAGGAGAGAGAGAGGAGCTCAACATGTACAACCTAGAAGATAGAAAGGAACGGGACATGAGTGAGACCTTCAAGTACCAAGAGGCCAAAAAGAGGGAAGGACAACAGGGCAACAGTCTGACATTAGAGGGAGGAGTCAGCCCATTATTTCATGGTGAGGTGGCACTGGTGACTGGCTTGACTACGCTAATAGAAGTATGAAAATGGGAATCAGACATGTTGAGGAAACCATGCAAAATATAATCCAGCTACTTGTTGTACATGAGCTGGGATAGCAGTTTCAGATTTTCTACCAGCAGGTTCCTCCTTTGATCTGTGTGGATCTGTCCATATACAGAGAAGGATCTCCACATCTGCACTTGACACAGGAATCCAGATAGCTTGTAGAGCAGCTCTGGAGAGTACAGTTAGTTGTGACTGTCTTGAAAGCCAGTACTGCCCAACATCCAACTCCAATATGCTTGGAAGTTCCCTTATATCCTCCCTAGCATATACATCCCAGTCATTTTGCAGTTCTGTTTGGTTGTGCAGTGCTAACAGAGGAATGTCACTGGCATGCCGTGTCAAATCCCTATTCAGTTTTGGTAAATTTCTGGGGTCCAAAATATGGCAAGCCTTAAAGAATTCAACTGATGGGTTTGTGTCCATATGCTTAGAAAGCTTGTTTAAAGCAACACCAAATGCTCCTTGGAAAAGGGCAACATTTTCCTGCTTGACCCGTGGCCTCATAGCCTGCAAGTACCCATCAGTTCTGTCACCAAATCGTTCCATCTTCAACACTCCTGCTTCAAACCGCTTTTTTTTATTTTGCTAATAATGTCACACAGCAAAACAGCCAAGGGCTTTTCCTTGCTTTGCAAAAGCTCGATTGCATCAATAAGGTCAGTACAGTTTTCAGCAATGAATGCAGTTTGAACCTGCAGCTCTGTGAATCAGTCTTCAAATAGTTTTTTTAAGGACCTCATGGAGTTGGCATCACTGGTTTCATCCTTGAAGAACTCTCGCAGGTGTTCCAGATATGCAAAGTGGTATTTTACTGCTTCGAACCAGGTGTTCCAACGGGTCAAGACAGGAACAGGAGGCAATATTGTTTTTTCCACACCCCTCTCCTCCAGGAATGTAATGTACTCTCATTTACGTTTTGGTGATTGTTGAAAGGCATATTTTATAAGTGCCACAAGCTTATTGACCTGCTCAAAGTGGTCAATCCAGGTATCGCCCACCAATGATAAAACGTGTGCCCAACAACCCACATGGACTACGTGGTCACCAATTAGGCCACGTAATACTTCATTAAAGCACTTTGTCCTGTAACGTGCATTGTCACTAACAAATGCTACCACTTGTTCCATCTCCACACCATATTTATGCAAGGTCTTTAAAACACTTTGGGCAACAGTGGAGTGGTTTACCCTGTTAGCTCTATGGTGTCTGCTATTATAGATTTTGCACCCTCCATTACAAAGATAATGTTCATTACACAGCGGAGTCTGCATCAGTTGTTTCATCGCACATTACTGCGAGTGTCTTTCCTCTACCAGCTGGCAAATTCCTGCTCCATTTCCCTATTTAGTGGGCAAGTACTTCTGTCGTAAGTGTCTGCCTTTGAAGCGCCCAATTCCTTTGATATACTTCCCCATCCAGTCTCTCAAGCAGGGCTGATCCAGCTTTTCAATTGGTATATTGGCACCACACCAAGCCCTTAACGTGTCCAAAACAGTTTCCTCCCTTGCAGCAGCTGCAGCTGTTGTGGTATTAAAACTGGTGTGCAGGGTCACCTGTCTGCTGTTACTCTTCTGGCTTGTGTTCTTGGTGTGTTTTTTGCTTTTACAGTGATCCACCACTGTGTCCTTCCTGATGTGGTCAACAGGGTGATCACAGAAGCGACAGAACGTCTTCCCTCCATCTTCATACATGCCATAGGACTTGAATTGCAACGCACGGTCTTTAGCAGTAAGAGATGAGATTTTGGCCATTTTGCTTGGTGGTGGTGTTGCCATTGCTACACGTGTAGTGTGGATGATGACTCCCAACAAACTAAAATTGAAACAGTTGGGAGATATAGAAAAATATATTTACAATTGTGCAGCACAACTAATTAATCTATCAAATCAAGACAGAAATCATGCTGCTCTCAAGTTTACAGTCCAGACTAGAACTAGTCTATCTGTGGTAAGAAACAAGCATCCAAATCTCCCGCTAATGTAAGACCATGTCTCACGCGAGTGGGGAGGAGCAGTTACAGATTTTACGCTGACCTCAGCCACTTAAATTCCAGACTACCATATCGCTTATTTATCTACATCCATCCCATTTTCATCCAATTCCTGGCCACTATTTCAGAGTTAGGAGTAGCTGAAAAATCACGCTGACCTCAGAATGTCACAGTACAATAGCAAGAGTACAAGATCGGCATTTGAAATATATCTCAGCTAATAATTCTTCTCCAGCTTTGAGAGTGAGGAGGAACAGCTACAGAAATCATGCTGCCCTTCAAGTTTACAGTCCAGACTAGAACTATCTGTAGTAAGAAACAAGACCATGTTCATAAGTGGGGAGGAGCAGCTACAGATTTTACGCTGACCTCAGCCACTTAAATTCCAGACTACAATATCGCTATTTATCTACATCTATCCCATTCTCAGCCAATTCTGGCCACCATTTCAGAGTTACTTGCATGTCTCTGCCAAATCTCACTAACTGCTAATGTGAGGCTATGTGGAGAAGGGTGCCAAAAAGAAAACACTGTGACATCAGAAACATACAATCTAGACTTTGAGTCACTGTGAGTGCAAAGAAGTACAACAATACCTTTTCAGAAGGGCAAGAGCTCACAACAGCAGACCACCAACAGCACTTTCACAGTTTGACCTAAAAAAAACCAAAACACAGTAAGTCCTAACTCTGCAACACCAAAGCATTCACATTTTTAGCATGGAAGACCCACTAGTGGGCAAAAAGAAAGCAAACTGTACCTTTTACAATGGAGGACAGTAGCCCTGCAGCAGATCACGTCTGATAGCACTTCAAGGCCTGAAATTGTAATTGAAATGTTTACATGTGGCCCACAGAAAACTGTACACATAACTCTTAAAAAGGTCATCATCATCATCATCATCATTCACATCCTCATCCTCATCAATGCATTCTCCAATTACAGTTTTCCACCAACACCCATGCCTACTTACTTGAAGAGTGGTGCAAAGGGACGAGCATGAGGCGCTGGTAGCAGTGCTGGCAGGTGGTTCAATGTCAGAAGGAATCTGCAGCAACGCACAGGCATCATTCATGTTCATGAAGACTTCACCTTCTGACTCCCAGCAAGATGGATGGCAACATCAGGTTCATCGATTCTCCAGGATAGACAGCAGCAAGTGCAGCCCCAACCCCGCAGGCATGACAGCAGCAAGTGCAGCCCCCAACCCCGCAGGCGTGACAGCAGCAAGTGCAGCCCCCAACCCTGCAGGCGTGACGGCAGCAGGTGCAGCCCCCACCGCCCAGGAGTGATGGCTGCAAGTGCAGCCCCCACCACCCAGGAGTGACGGCTACAAGTGCAGCCCCCACCGCCCAGGAGTGACGGCAGCAAGTGCAGCCCCCACCCCGCGGGTGTGACGGCAGCAAGTGCAGCCCCAACCCCACAGGCGTGACGGCAGCAGGTGCAGCCCCCACCCCGCAGGCGTGATGGCAGCAAGTGCAGCCCCCACTCCGCAGGCGTGATGGCAGCAAGTGCAGCCCCCACTATGCAGGCGTGATGGCAGCAGGTGCAGCCCCCACTGCCCAAGAGTGACGGCAGCAAGTGCAGCCCCCACCGCCCAAGAGTGACGGCAACAGAGTTAGAATGACAGTACTCATCCAATGCCATGTACCAAAGCTTTACAGAGCTCAGACGTGAATTAAGCTGAACCACCAGACGCCAAGGTGGACTCCGTTGGTTCAGTCCCTAACATCTACCTCCCTGGATTGGTTTATTTATATGTAAACAAAGTGCATCCAATTAAAACAAAAATCCATAATGATTAATGAGGATTGGGACTGAGGATGCTAATGGAGAGAGATCAATAATCTGTACTGAAGAATAAACCAATCAGGAATTGCACCAACAGTAAATTGGGCACTCTCTAACTTGGACCTCATGAAAATGGAGCCTCTTAGTTTTCAAGTCAGAGCTCAACTGCTGAAAGGTGTTCTACAGGCAGAGGTAAAGCCATAAAACCACTGTGCAGCTCGTAGCTTCATCATGTCTCCTAGCCCCCATTGCAGTCAACAGACATAAATCTATCTTTGTGCTCAATCACCAATTTAAGTGCTCACTGAAGAGCAAAGACTTTTTTTTTGTATAGTGCCTGTGGGGGGGGGGGTGCACCGAGAGCTGAAGCCCCAATCTGCACAGTGGTCAGGGCTCCCGTCTGCCAGTAATTCACCTTTAAGAACTTATCATCAATTCTCCGCAATTCCCCAACACTTCCAACAATATTCCAGTAGACATTCCTGCGGTTATTCAGTTTGATGTGGCTTGCTTGCTTAATAAAGTTATTATGTCTGACTGTGTGTCTTTTTTATCATCATTATTATTCATGCAGACTGGCCCATCTGCCGACTGTTCAACCAACAAACCAATGGAGCGTGGCACGGACCCGGCAGACTTGCACACTTGCTGGAAAAAAATGGTTCTGTGCCACTCTGCCAGTCCACCCCTCCCTCCGAGGCCAGAACCATTTTCCCCCAGCTTGTGCACCAGTCCACCCAGCCTGCCCATCTGCCGGCCACCAAATAACAAACTACTGGAGCATGGCAGGGACCCAGCAGACTTGCACTTGCTGGAAAAAAATGGTTCTGTGCCACTCTGCCAGTCCACCCCTCCCTCCGAGGCCAGAACCATTTTCCCCCAGCTTGTGCACCAGTCTGCCCAGCCTGCCCATCTGCCGGCCATCAAACAACAAACCACTGGAGCGTGGCAGGGACCCAGCAGACTTGCGCACTTGCTGGAAAAAATGGTTCTGTGCCACTCTGCCAGTCCACCCCTCCCTCTGAGGCCAGAACCATTTTCCCCCAGCTTGTGCACCAGTCCACCCAGCCTGCCCATCTGCCGGCCACCAAACAACAAACTACTGGAGCGTGGCAGGGACCCAGCAGACTTGCGCACTTGCTGGAAAAAATGGTTCTGTGCCACTCTGCGAGTCCACCCCTCCCTCCGAGGCCAGAACCATTTTCCCCCAGCTTGTGCACCAGTCCGCCCAGCCTGCCCATCTGCCGGCCATCAAACAACAAACCACTGGAGTGTAGCAGAGACCCAGCAGACCTGCGCACTTGCTGGAAAAAAACGGTTCTGTGCCACTCTGCCAGTCCACCCCTCCCTCCGAGGCCAGAACCATTTTCCTCCAGCTTGTGCACCAGTCCACCCAGCCTGCCCATCTGCCGGTCACCAAACAACAAACCACTGGAGCGTAGCAGGGACCCAGCAGACCTTCGCACTTGCTGGAAAAAAATGGTTCTGTGCCACTCTGCCAGTCCACCCTTCCCTCCGAGGCCAGAACCATTTTCCCCCAGCTTGTGCACCAGTCCACCCAGCCTGCCCATCTGCAGGCCATCAAACAACAAACCTTAAATAGTGGGTTACTTCAGGCAGCAGCAAGGCATCTAATAGCTCCATTACAGGCTTGCACAGTACCAGGCAGGCATATTCAGGATCACCTAATTCTTTTAAGGTAACTGAGAGAAGTAACACAGGTAGAATGGATGGTTACTTACTCTCTTTGGACCAACAAAAAGCATTTGAGTATGTTTCACATGATTGATTACCTATGGACTGGTATGTGCTGCACATCTGTGGAATCCCTGTTATAGCCCAGGGACAAAGGCTTGATTGGACGCTTGATTGCTGGGTGGGGGAACAGGGATTAGTGCTGGGGGTTACTTAAGATGCAGACAGGAGGATGGGGAGGTCAGACTGCACAACAGGTGGCCATTGCTTATGGTGCCAAAATCAGCTTTAGACGGTGACCTTTAAATGAATATAAGACTGTCTAGATCGGGCAGTAGAGCAAATGTATAGCAGAGGGAAAATTAAATTGATTAGGGAGCCCCTGAATCAGCTTCAAGGGTAGAAAGGTTAGGTAGAGCAAAAGCTATGGTCATGCTGCACTGCTGAGGAATATTTAGCAAAGAAAGATAAAGTAGTTCTACAAGTTAAACAGAAATTAATGAAAATATGGTCACCCAGGTTAAAACATATTTTGTTAGCGCAGGACAGGAGCAGAAGTAAAATAACATTAAACTCCTAAATTCTACAGTTTACACTTAGGCTAACTGAAAATAATTTTTCTACCTCACATTACATTGTATAACAGTGAAAACCCTTAGAGTGCTGGGTGGCTGAGAGAGTAACACTGGCTGTTGGGGACCTATCTTTTGGCCAAGAAGCCATAGAGAAGCAGCCCTGGAAAGCCAACGAGAAAAGGGAGCCAATAAGTGTCCTCCACCAGCGGGTGGTTAACCAATCATTTTTCTGGTTTAGGAGCCGATTCCAAGGTGCCTTACCTGGGGATGTGTTCCTTTGGGAGTCCTCTGATGATGCGGGGGGTCTGATCCACACCCGATTCAGACTGCTTGCTCTTCAGGGTGCTTCCTCGTAACGCCCTCCTCAGCCTGCACAAACCAACCCTACTCCATTAATCCAGGACTGACCTGGCAGTGGGTGCAGATATTCCGATGGTGGAGAGCGAGTAAGCGCGACAGACTCGCATGTGACCGGCACTACGCACACATCTATTGTACTGCGTAGCATGTAAGGGCCTTCAGACTGCACTCTTGTCAGAGTACATTAATGGACCCCCCTCTAACCTAACCTACCTAGCAGTCAACAGTTAAAAAATGGGTGGCATGGAGCAGAACAGAAGTTCAAAACTTACCATAGTAGTCCAAGCGGATAAGCAAGATGGAGGTGCTAAACAAACGCTCGTTACGCAGCTTGAAGTAAAAGATAACTGAGCCTGGCATACTCGCTACCCTGCTATTTAAAGTGCTGCATTCGCGGAGACAATGAGAATAAACGCTGTTTCCGTTTTGGCACCGTTTTTCAGCTAGCCAATGAGCATTCCGCTTTTCCGTCCGCGTCACCGCATATGCGGTAAACCAGTGTCCTTGATAATGAGATGCTAATATGGAAGTCTGCCCACTGACTGCCTCAGTAGGCTCATTTGTATATCACTTTTGAATACAGCAAATGTTTGCCCTGGGAAAATTTCCTAGTGTCGGGCCAATGTGTTGGCCCTGCACAAAAACTGCATAACTGTATTTTTGCCGCACAAACCTATCTTGAACCATAATACAGTTCTGCAGCATTTGGTCTGCACTGTTGTTTGCAGCTTTAATGCATCCACTTCTTTCCTAGCACACGCATTGATCACGTAGTTCACCTATACCTTCCTCCACATCTCTGTGCACTGGGCTGCTGTTTTGATTTGCACTTCCCGGATGCTATATTCATAGCTGTCTTATTTGCTCGGTTATTATTGCACTGTACTTCCAGCCCTGTTTGCATGGCTTCATTTGCATGCTATAGCCAGTTCCTTTAGCCCCGGGGCTATTCCTTTGAATATAGCATGTAAATAGTTCTGGGCTGATTTATCACACCGTGCAGTGCTAACTTTGCCCTGGGGCTAAGTTTTGAATATCTGGCCCCACATGTTATC
Organism: Neoceratodus forsteri; assembly: GCA_016271365.2. Taxonomy (NCBI): domain Eukaryota; kingdom Metazoa; phylum Chordata; order Ceratodontiformes; family Ceratodontidae; genus Neoceratodus; species Neoceratodus forsteri. The sequence goes on from CM028136.1 coordinate 795,225,891, forward strand.
AAAAATCACATATTTCTATTAAATATACAAAATTTTGGTGGCAGGAAGTATTATTTCTCCAGGAAGGGAAAGGTGAACCACATGGCTAATGTGTGTGCTAGCAAAGAAGTGGCTGCACTAAAGATGCAAAGAACAATACAACAGCGCAGGCCAAATAAACCAGAACTGTGTTATGGTTCAGACAGGTTTGCATGGAGCAAATACATTTGTGCAGTGTTTGCGCAGGAATAACACATTTGCCTGGTGCTAGGATATTTTCCAAGGGCAAACATTTGCTGTATTCAAAAGTGATATACAAATGAGCATACTTAGGCAGTCAGTGGGCAAACGTCCATATTAGAATCTCATTATGACCTGATTTGCATATAGATTGCACAGCAAAATTGCAGGGTCCCACAGAACCACCTGTAGGTCAGTCTGAAAGTACAGGGGCAGGCTGGGTCAGCTCACAGCTCAACCTGTAGGACAGTCTGGAAGTACAGGGGCAGGCTGAGTCAGCTCACAGCTCAACCCGTAAGTCAGTCTGGGAGTACAGAGGCAGTCTGGGTCTGCTTACGGTCAGTCTGCAAAAAATATCTGAAAAGTAGAAAAGTTGTAGTTTCCCTTTAAAATACACTGGCAGCCTTGCTAGTAGGGGTTTTCTGACATCATCTCACGAGGACTCCATTGGACTCTTTTTTTCACTAGTACTTGGCAAAATACATATACAGTAGAAAAATGGAAAAGTAAGTAAATAAACAAATAAAAGCAAACTGAATGATTGCAGAGGCATCTAAAGGCTCCAAACCTTCATTCTTTAAGATATGCACTTTTACTAAGCACCTGCTCTTTAACACTAAGGTTGTGTTCAGATAACCTCAGTGTAACAAGCACACACTAACCAATCAGAGTCCATGAAATTTTCTTGCCATTGTATAGTTACAGATAAGCATGCCCACAAATATAAACTACAGGTGTGCTAATCCAGAATTGTGATGACAATCCCAGCTAGTCCATATTCAGAAGTTTGGGGAGTGCTAGTGCATTCCCGCAGTGCCAAAGCACTATAATACTGCTGCACCTATACAGATGATGGGTCCTCCCCATGTATATCTGTACAGTGCTATCTTCAAAGGTTTGCCCCCAAAACAGTGTCATTTACTGCCACCATAAACTACCCACTTCTTAACAGTGTGCCTCCACCCTTCCAAAAGCAGGGCAGCTGTACTGTAGCTGCCCACCACTGATCCCCTGTATAGCCATCCCTGGTGTCCAGTGACACCTTCCACCATCTAAAATCCCATTCCATATGCAATCTAGACATCCCTGGTATCTAGTGGCATCCCTCACCCCTGAACACCCATTCCATGTGCAGTACAGATACCCCTGGTGTCTAGTAGCATCTTCCAGCCCCAAGCACCCATTCTGTATGCAGTATAGATATACTTGGTGTCTAGTGGCACCACCTACCTCCAAGCACCTGTTCTGTATGTAGTATAGATAACCCTGGTGTCTATTGCTGCCCCCACCCCCTGAACACCCATTCTGTATGCAGTATAGATATCCCAGGTCTCTATAGGTACCCCCCCACCCCAGAACACCTGTTCCATAGGTGTATATATATATATATATATATATATATATATCCCTGGTTTCTAGTAGCACCCTCACCCCTGAACACCCATTCTCTATACAGTATACATATCTTTGGTGTCTAGTGGTACCTCCCACAACCTGAACACCCATTCTGTATGCTGTATACATATCTACTATGGATTGTCCATTGCATATGCTGTATAGATATCTGTGGCGTCTAGTATCGCCCCTACCCCCGAACACCCATTCCATATGCAGTATAGATATCCCTGGTGTCAAGTGGTACCCTTACTCCTGAATATATGTTCAGTATGTTGTATAGAAGTCCATGGCATCTAGTGGCACACCCATCTCCAAACACCCATTATATATACAAACATATGAATACACAACAGTGCCAGCAGATTTAGGCCTCAAAGTCTATTGTGTCTGCTTGAAAGTGCAGCTCACACCTCAGTCAACTGCTGATCCCCCTTCCCTTTCCTTTCCATCCTCCAAATTTTCCCACCCTTTCACTCCCCTTGTTAATCCTCTCCCTACTTGTACCTTGTTCATGAACCTATCCCATCCCTTCTTAACATTCCACACCAAATCCAGTGAGATCACCTCCTCAGGCAGTGCATTCCAAGCTGCCACCACCCTTTCCATGAAATAATGCTTCCTCAGTTCCCTCCTGAACCTCGCCCCTCCAGCTTCAGGCTATGTCCCCTTGTGATCCCTTCCCCCTTCAATTGAAACATACCCTCAGTAGTAACTTTGTTTATGCCCTTAAGGTACTTAAATGTCCGGATCATATCACCTCTGTCCCTTCTATCCTCCAGGCAGTACATGTTGAGATCCCTCAGTCTCTCCCCATAGGGTTTCTCCCCCAATCCCTTGATCATTTTGGTCGCCCTCCTCTGGACTCCTTCCAGGAGCTTGACATCCCTCAATAAGTATGGGCACCAGAACTGCTCATAGTACTCCAAGTGTGACCTCACCAATGAATTGTACAGTTCGCTATCCACTTAACCAGCTTCACCCCTACCTCCAGATTCCTCAGTCTGCCAATCAGTCTCCCATGCAGCACCGAGTCAAAGGCTTTGCTTAAGTCCAGGTATAGTACATCAACTGGCCTACCTCCATTGAGAGCTTTTGTCACACAGTCAAAAAATTTGACCACGTTAGTTTGACAAGATCTCCCCTGGACAAACCCACGTTGCTGAACATCCTGAAGGCCATTTACTTCCAGGAATGCCACCAACCTCTCCTTTAAGATGGTTTCCAGTAATTTCACCACTATGGATGTAAGGATGACTGATCTGGAATTTCCCGGCTCGTCCCTGGTCCGCTTTTATGGAGGGGCACCACATGTGCAATCCTGCAGTCCAGTGGTACACAACCTGACTGAAAGGAGTATGTAGTACAGATATCCCTGGTGTCTATTGGCAGCCACCTCCCCACCAATTGCTCATTGACAAAGGCAAAGATAATCATTGCCCCACCCCTGACTTCCCATTTATTTATTTATTTATTTTAATTTTGATGACCAGGTAGGTCAACTGAGACAAAGTCCCTTTTTCAATGATGACCCGAGGAATAAAGCATTCCAAGAACAAAACATAATACAATAATACACATAGAATAGTACAGTGAGTCACAATATACAGTTAAGCCATAGGTAAATAACAACAGTACCTGTGTAGGCATGAACCAAAGGATTCAGGATTACAGGCAGTTTGCAGGTAGCCAGGGGAGACAGCAGACAGATTAATATTTTATACCATGTGCATGGACATTTATGCCATTCACATACCAGATGTCAGCAATTTAAACAGCAAGATAACTAAGAATAGCCAGATTCAACTGCATTTGGTTAGAGACATGGGGTTCAGGTTACAGTCAGACGTTATTCTAGGTAGAAGAGGAGTAAGAAGTGGGGAGAACAGCTTGTCTTTGAGATAGGAAAGAAGGGAGGTTGTTTGTGACTGTTGCGGAGATTGAGAGTTGCGTAACATTAGTCACACGTGGCCTTACTTGTTAATAACTTGTTATCTCTGCATTGGGGGAGGGGGGTTGAAGAACTCATCCTTGTAGAGTTTTTTGAATTGGTTAATGGTTTTGCTGGAAAGTAGAGAGTGGGGCAAATAGTTCCAAATTCTGGGGGCAATGATGGCATAGGATCTTTGGCCTATCTTTAGCCTGGCCTTCAGGAGCTCCAGTAATGGTAGGCTAGATGATCTTAGTACATGAGGAGTAGGTTTTAGGGATAGCAGGCCCATCAGACTCAGAGGGTGGTGCTGATGAATCAACTTAAAGGTGGTACAGTGCATGGGGAAGTCAAATTTGTTGTCAAAGGTTGGCCAACTTAGTTTCTTGAGTACAAGGCAGTGGTGAATACGGGCAGGGGCCGAGGTGACAAAGCGAGCTATCCTACGGTATGTCTTTTTTAGTTTGTTCAGTAATGGAGCCTTAACCGAGTGGATGATGGGTGCTGCATAGAATAGACCAGGGAGTAGGGTGGCAGAGGCAGTGGCCACTCTGGCGTGCTTTGAGAGGTAGGGTGCTGAGCGGTAGAGCAGCCTAAATTTTTGATTAGTGGTTTTGATGGTGTTGTTGATGTGTGCTTCGAGCACTAGGCTCTCATAAAGCATGAGTCCCAGGTATTTGAATGATGAAACATTTTCCAGTGGAGTAACTGAGGAGGTTTTTAAGAGGAAGGGTGTGTCATATGAGGTTTTGAGGGAGGTGTGATGAAAGAGCATAGTTCGGGGTGTGGAAATCTAGCTCAAGATTCACGGTCAAGGTGTGGATATGCTTAGAAGATCTGTAGAGTATTGCATCATCCGCGTAGAGTTGTACTGCTGCACCACCACAGTTAAGAGGCAGGTCATTGATGAATATGGAAAATAGTAGAAGACCACGTATGGACCCATGTGGTACCCTGTCAGTGATTGGTGCTAGAGGGGATAGTGTGTTTGCCCATTTGACACATTGAGAACGATTTGCTAGGTAATTTGAAAACTATGTGAGGGAGTTATTATCCAGTCCAATGTGATGAAGTTTAGCTATTAGCAGGGGGTGAGTAACAAGGTCAAAGGCCTTAGTTAGGTCTATAAAGACTGCGCTGGTGGCTGGGCCCAGATCCATGTTATTGAACAAGTCAGAGGTAATGCGAAGGAGGGCAGAGTCGGTTCCATGGTGTTTATGGAAACCATGCTGACAGTCTGTGAAGATGTTTGTTTGTTCAAGGAATGAGTACAACTGGTTGTAGAGGATTCATTCTTGAATTTTTGCAATAAGGCAGAGGATAGAAATTGGCCTGTAGTTCTGGGCTATATCGACTGGGCTGAATTTGTGGACAGGTACCACTACCCGCTGTTTTCCATGTGTCAGGGATAAAGAGGGTGATGAAAGATCGATTGATTAACATCAAGATGGGCAGGGGCTGGCTGGCTCATTGGCGCAGCGGTTGGATTTCTGCTTGCAACGCCGGTGACCCGGGTTCGGGAATGGACTTGGGTCGCTGGAGAGCCAGCCGGGGTGGAGTAGGTTCAAGCATCCCATGACTGCTCACCTACTCCAGGGGTGGGAGGGGATGCAGGGTCACTGTCTGGTACTCCCTGGCAGAGGCCGGGGAGATCAGCAGCAAGCCTGAACATTGGGGGGTGTGTGGTGAACGTTGGCTATGCCTTGACGTTTGTGGCACACCACGCCTCGGAGAAAAAGCAGAAATACCAGCCTCCGAGTTCGCCGGATGATGGCTACCCTCTCCCGTTGGCCCGAGATGTCCTGTGGCCTCCGAACCCACCTCAGCAGTACCCAAGGACTGATGCCTAGTATGCTGGAGCCTTCCCCCCCCAGGAGGAGGGGGACCCACCCAGCAAAGGGATATGCCGGGCTACCCTTGGGCCGGCTGCGATATGAGGTGAGGGGAGGAGGGACAGGACGAGGGGGTCACGGACAGCATGAGCAGCTGGAAGGAGTGGTGAATCAGGAGGCAAGGACGGAGGGAAAAATACATAACACAAAAAAAAAAAAAGATGGGCAGGGCAAGCGCTGATGCCCCAAAGCAGAAGAATTTAGGGGGCAAGGTGTCAAAGCCTGGAGATCTATCACATTTGAGTCTCTTGAGCAACTTTAGGACCTTGAAATTGGTGGTAGTTTTTATATGAAAGGAGGGACGATTGGTCTCGTGTTGATGTTGATTGGTAGTGTAGTATGAGCAAGAGGGGGAAGACCATGTTTGTAGGGAGTAAGGTCTGAAAAGAAGTTGTTTATTCTAGTGGCAATGTCCAGAGGTGGTCATGTTTCGGGGAACAATGCATTCTCTACCTTTCAATAGGGTATTCATCTGGCACCAGAAGCTTTTAAGGGTGGTAAGGTTTATTTCTTGTAAAGATATAAGATAGTCTCTTTTGGTCACCTTTATTTTATTTTTGCATAAATTACGGAGTCAACAATAAATAATCCAATCGGTATGCACCCCAGATCTCTTAAAGGTCTTCCAGGCTTTATCACATGTACGCTAGACCCCTCAGGTCATTAGTTAGCCAAGAAGCAGGGAAGCCTTTGGATCTTCTGGTTTTATATGGGGCAAGAGAGTCAAGGGCATCTGTGAACATTGAGATACGATAGTCAAGGGCCTGATTTATACAATGGAGTGTGTTAATTAGTGACCAGTCGATGGAGGCTAGGTAGCTGTTGAATTCTTCCTCATTGAACTTGATAAACATAAAGATAATCAGTGGTGGTCTAGTGCCCTCCCACCCCCAATTTCCCATTGATAAAGGTAAAAAGGTAATCACTGGTGGTCCATGCACTGCCCATCACACAAACCCCCTCTTACTAGTGTGTCTGGTGATGTGCTGAGATTCCCTAAACAGCAACTGGCAGAGTCCTTCTCTCACCTGCTCGGCTGACCACCGTATGAGCTGTCTGTGAGCTTGTGTACAGTATTGTACATGTGCTCACTGATAGCTCACACAACAGCTGGCTGATGAGGTGGGAGGGCTGTGCCTGTCACCCTATTGGGCATTGTGGCATGTCACCAGACATACTGGTAAAAGGGGGGGGGTCAGTGATTGGTAGTACTATATAAGCAGGCAGGGTGGGTGGGGGTACACTGGACCACCAGTCATTACCTTTACCTTTGTCAATGGGTGATTGGGTTGTAGGGGGGACACTGGGCTACCAGTTATTGCCTTTACTTTTACCAACAGGCAATCAAGGGGGTGGAGAGTGCAAAAAGACATAAAGGATATCTGTACTGCATACTGAACAGGTGTTCGGGGATGGAGGTGCCACTAGACACTAGTGTTATCTATACTGCATGTGGAAACATTGTTCGGGGGGTGCCAATATGCACCAGGGATATCTATACTGCATATAGAATGAGCATTTGGGGGCTGGGATGCCACAGCCAACCAGGGATATTTATACAGCATATGGAATGGACCCTTGGTAGAGATCTCTATACAACATACAGAACAGGTGTTTAAGGGTTGGGGGTGCCACTAGACACCAGGGATATCTATGCAGCATACAGAACAGTTTTAGTGAGGGGGTGGGGAGTGCCACTAGACACCAGGAATATCTATACTGCATACAGAATGGGTGTTTGGGGGCTGGGGGTGCCACTAGAAACCAGGGATATCTATATAGCATATGGAATGGATGCTTGGTAGGGATCTGTATACAACATACAGAACATGTGTTTAAGGGTAGGCAGTGCCACTAGACACCAGGGATACCTATGCAGCATACAGAATGATTTTTTTGGGGGGTGGAGAGTAACACTCAAGACCAGAGATACCTATACTGCATACAGAGCAGTTGTTTGGGGGCTGGGGGTGACACTAGACACCAGAGATATCTATGCAGCATACAGAACAGTTTTTCAGGGCCGGGGGTGACATTACACACCAGGGATGTCTATGCAGCATGCAGGACAGTTTTTCAGGGGCTGGGGGTGACACCATACACCAGGGATATCTATGCAGCATCCAGAACTGTTTTTCAGGGGCTGGGGGTGACGCTAAACACCAGGGATATCTATGCAGCATACAGAACTGTTTATCGGGGGTGGGGAGTGCCACTAGACACCAGGGATATCAATGCAGCATACAGAACAGTTTTTTGGGTGCTGGGGGTTACACTAGACGCCAGGGATATCTACATAGCATACAGAACAGTTTTCCAGGGGTTAGGGAGTGCCACTAGACACCAGGGATATCTATGCAGCACGTGGAATGGATGACTGGTAGGGATATCTATTCAGCATATGTAAAGGTTGTTTGGGGAGTGGGGGTGCCACTAGACACTGGAGATATCTATACAGCATATGGAACAAGCAACTGGCAGGGGTATCTATATAGCATACGGAACAGGTGTTTGGGTATGGGGGAGTGCCAATAGACACAAGGGATATCTATACTGCATATGGAATGGGTGTTCAGGGGTGGAGGGTGCCATTAGACATCAGGAATAAACATACAGCATATGGAATGGGTAATCAGGGGTGAGGAGTGCCACTAAACACCAGGGAATTCAGGTGATACAATGCAAGATGTGTGCTAATAGACTGCTGTGCATATGCAGATGAGCCCACAATGGGCATCCAAATGGCCCCTTATTACCTTGCATGCCCAGTGGACTCATTTAAATGTTGTGTCTCAAAATACAGCCCACAAGTGTCTTAGCGCTATCTGGTTTGGGTAGTGCTAGTCCCTGTGGGTTATATACAGTGCAGGTCATGTCAGGCCAGTGCAATTTCACTTTGCGCTGCCCTAACAGGGTCTGATATTCAGTCAGATAATACCAGCCCACTACCCACTGAGTATAGCAGCAGCCAGATCATGCGCTACCTCGAGTACAGTGCAAATATTTGCACTGCGCTTGCATTCTATTTTCAATATCAGGGTTACAATCTCTTTCACTGAGCTCTATGCTATGGTTCTTGAAACACACAGAAAATATGTGGCTAACAGGGCAGGCTCAATGGTGTTGTAGCAGTGCATTGCAGTGTCTCCTGGGAGACCTATATTTGCATATAAATCCCAGAATCCCACACTGCAGCTAGCTATGGTCCAGTGTATTGTGGATGTGAGGCAGTGGTATGTGGGAGTCAGGGGCAGCAAGGTATTTGCACACTCCCTGATTGCTGATCTCAGAGTAGCACAGCTGTTTCATGTGAAGGCAGCTGCTCAACCAATAGGGAAACATGGGGAAAACTGGAGACAAAACAAAGTCTGAAGGCTGTCCGGGGAAAGGGGGAAAAGGGGAAAAAAAAGACATAATCTAATTTTGCTTTTGCACATAGCAACTATCTAAAATATTTCCTTCAATATCCCTTGATTATTTTACACATACAATACACACTCACAGAAATGTTACTGACAGAGTATATATCCACTGCTATTAATATTGCTCTATGGAACAAGCTAAAGAATTCCATGCATACTACTACTTCATATAGTGTGTTCAAGTCTATGTTAATTCCATTTTCTCTATGGTATGCAGATGTTAGTATATTTTATGTATTTTATTTACATATTTGTATTTTCTATAGTCTGTTTTGTGTACTTATGTATTCATTTTTTATGTATTGAAGAACATCTAAACAGGACTGTCTTGAAAATGGTATTTTACCCTTATGACATGTATTTATCCTGTATAAAAAGATAAGTTTTTTCTATCTATCTATCTATCTATCTATCTATCTATCTATCTATCTATCTATCTATCTATCTATCTATCTATCTATCTATCTATCTAATCTATCTATCTGTCTATCTAATATTGGAATCTGTAGTCATCAAGTTCTAAAAATCAATACACGTCCGAAGACTTTCCTCACCAGCTAATGGAGGGCAGTGTAGTCCAATTTTTGGATCCAGGTTCATATATCACCAGAGAAACTTACTCAGTGAGAAACCTCCTGCAAGCCACTTATCCTTGTACTTCCATCCTTCTAGCTATAATCAGGTACACACAAGATGTAAGATGCTATGACACAGCTGGACTATTCAAGATAAATAAATAAAAACTGTACAATATAAGAAGATACTGAGTGAGCTGGCCCACCAGTGCAGAGGTAGCACTGCTGCTTGCTATGCTGACATCTCGGGTTCAGGAAAGGGTTTGAGTCTTCCAACAGCCAGCCAGGGAAGGAAGAGCAAGCATCCCAGATAACGTTGTCCTCCTAGGGTAGGGATGGCCATCAGTCTCCACGCTTATACTGCCATGCGGGTGACTACAGGTGGTGGTGCATGCTGCACTATGGATCATTGGGAAGGAGGAGGCAGAGCAGCAGACGTGCACAATCATGCATTGCTTGCATACGCACATCCCATGGAGCACAGTCACGTCCAAGGGGAAGGGGATGGAATGAAGAAAAAAATCCATATGCTACAGAGTGACACCAGCCTCATGCCGCAGGCCCCTCACAGTCAGACATGGCAGCCACTGCCAACTGAACAGTAACTCTTTTGGGGAACCAGACCCCTGATGGCCCCACCATGGGGGATAAGGCTGGGAAGGACTGAGGTGGAGGCAAGTCCTGGGGAAGTTGGTTTGTGGGGCTAGGTGTGGGGCACTAGCTGATCAGGGCTATCAGGGTATCAAGGAGCATAAAGTACCATAAAGTAAGAAAAAATACCCTGGTGTGCCAGGGTTTGTTTTAGGTAATGCCAGCCAGGATTATTTTTCAGAGACAGAAAACACCCCTTCAATACATGGGTTCAATGAGCCACTTGGCAGTAAGTAGAAACCCATTCAAGTAGAATACAATGCAAAAACATTATTTCTCATCTTAACATTCTGATACTGGAAATACCTTCTTAGTTATCTTTGGTTTCAATTTCTAGGAACCCCTTGTTTCAAAATGTAATCACATTTCCATGGTTAATGTTTTTTTTTTTTTTTATGCAGTGAGCCATATAAACCACTGACAGAAGACAGCATACAGGTTTGCATGATTTGATAAGTGACTGGATACATATTTTGTAAACTCTACATATTATGTAAAGTAGTATATTTGTTAGCAGGGAATGCAGGCAGTTCTAAGTTGCCATATATAATGCCCTTCTCTAACTACACTTCACTCTCCTTCTCCATGACTGGGCACGTCCTTGATACAAGAGCAAGGAAATACAAAAAAAATATGCATGAGGTATTGTTGACTTTTGCACCACTTCTACCAATGACATGTTGTTGGTGGGGGCAGTTTTCATTTCCCACTAGAAGTCCACCTTCCGTATCTAGAAAGGAACTGATGTACTCAAGTTTAATACATGAACATTTTTTTTCAATGCATTTAAGTTAAGAACATAAAATCATCTAGTTCACAAAAATGCTGGCAACTTTGAATGTTTTCATAGGAAAGATTTTCCCCAAAATAAAACACACTGGCACAAAGGAGGTGCAGAATCCTTTCTGCAAGATATATTTCTTTTTTGTTTCAGATAGTGTATTGCTTTTACAGACTTTACAGATTGAAGACGCATTTACAGAACACATGATGATGAGTCAAGCTAACAAGTCACTGTCAACCTCCATGCCCACGACAATGTAGTGAGTGATACAGAGTTGCCAGTGGGGTGTTGTGCAGCTCAATCCCCCTTTGGGTCCCCAATGATGTTGCACCATTGTAGGATAGACAGACAGCAGCCCCCCCCCCACTAGTGGCTGGTCCCCATCCTGTACTCCCACCCTCCACGTCGTTGCAGAGTGGGACATGCCATGAGCAGTGCCAGGAATCTGTGCTGTGTCCCACTGTACTGTCCTTCTGTGTCAGCAGGTTCCAATGGTGGAATGTTACAGCAGAGATAGTGTTCATGGTGCTGTGCAGAAAGAGACCGAGCAAGTGAGAGAGAGAGCAGTGACAGCGAGAGAGAGAGGGAGGGAGAGAGAGAGAGAGACTGAGCTGTCGCATCTCCTGGTCATGCATGCCTCACCTAATATATTGCACAGAATGAAAGAAATATTTCAGTTTGTCTCTCTGTCTCTGTCCCCTGCCATTGCAGCAGTCAAGGCACAAGATGTAAGGTGTGATCACAGTTCAGTGCATGTCACAGAGTGAGAATAAGTTCCAGAAGGAGCCACTGTTTGCTGTCCCTGAGCGGCAGCCTTGACAAGTTGGCATAGGGCAACCATGTGGGAAGAGTTGCTGCACAGCTCCCCCCCCGAAACCTGTTTTCCATTCCCATTCCTGTCACAGTTGTGCCACACACAGTAGTTGGGAGGCAGACAGTGTTGATGGCCCCCGCCAGAGGCAGACACAAAGGGTAGTGATGTGTGAGAGAGAGAGAGAGAGAGACACACACACACACACACACACACACCCACCAGGCAAATGCTGTATTCAGAGAAAGTCAGAGAGAGAGCAACACACACACAGTGACAGCGGGCTTGGGAGAAGGATGCCAGAGTTGGGACGCTATAGCTTTCAGTGTGTGTTTGTGTGTGTGTATGTGTCTCTCTCTTTCTTTCTCTGTCTTGCATGATCGCTACGTGACAGGTAAAGTTGTGAAGTACGGTGAACGGCAGCCGTGCTGCTAGTGGAGAGAGAGAGAGGTCAAGTCCAAGAGAGTGCAGATCATTTGCAACCTCCCCCAGTGCTGAGCACCCACAGCAAACCCTGCAAGTCCTATTATCCTGATAGAGAGAGAGAGAGAGAGAGAGAGAGAGAGAGCAGTACACAGAGAGGATCAGTGACAGGTAAGAGACAGGGTGACAATGTAGTTCAGATTTGCTGGAGTGAGGTAACGTGTTGTGCACTGGGGACAGATGGATGGAAGACAGAGAACGTGAGAGGGAGAGCACACAGCACGTATGTTAAATTTCACTGTGCAATTCATTGCCTCAGCAGCTGCCATCCACTGTCACTGTCTCATTCTGTGTGTGTGTATGTCAAATGTGCGGCCATAGCTGAGAAAGAAGGGCACAGTGCTTTTGGAGAGCAGTGAGAGAGGGAGCACAACATAGAAGTGCAGAAGTCCCAAACTGTGCTCTTAACTTGTGTACATGTGTCAGTGGTGTGTGTGGGGGGCTAAAATAGACAGTGTAGGCAAGGTAGCACAGCATGTTATGCACAAAAAAAGTTAGAAATCATGTCATTACTGTATATGTGACACTTGTCTGTACATAACAGCAAGAAAGTGTGCATTATTTGTTAGGGACTATTTTGCAAGGTGGCAGGATACAGTACCTGCTTTTGCCTTTAAGCAGGAGAAAACACCTTTCTGTGGGTTTTCTCATGTTTTTGGCATAACCCCATATCCTGGCATGGGTAATTACTTACATCAACTCCATTGTGATACATATTATCACATGACATTACCTATGTCTAGTGAATCCTTTGACCAAGTGTCTTGCATCGACCTTATAAAACATTGGTACTCTGAATGTTAATTTTATGTCTGTCATACTCCAATGAGGGTGTCTGTAAAAATTTGCCAAATTTTGTGAAACTAGCATGAAAATTTGCAAAAATGTTGCCTTGCTAGAAGGACCTTCATCATGTTAAACAATAGCATGTTGCATTGCTTTTCATGTACCTCATGGAGAAAAAGTAGTTTGCCAAGTAAACATTATGTCGCATGTAAAAATAATTCATCTAGTAGAAGAATTTTCCTGTTACACTTGAGACACACTTTTATTTTCCCAGGCTGTGTTCTGGGAGTTATTAAAGAGATAGAAAAACGGACTCAGTGCCTGATCCAAATACTGTAGGTGGCTGGGATATGCTCAAATTGAGTGTATCCCGGTCCCAGCTCTGTGCTCCTCAATGCTGGTTCACACACACTGTCTGTATCCAGAGCTTCTGTCTGCAGTGCTCTGCTAGTGTGGAGCTGCACTTTGGTGGCGGGGGGGTTATGGCGGGGCAAAGCTGGTCCAGACCACAGACATCCAATCAGATGCCCTTGCCAGTCCACCAGTGGATTCCTGCCTATGCAAATTGCAGGAAATGATGGGATATGGCAGTTCCAAAAGAGCTGCTATACCCCCACTGGAATCTGAGACTTGTAGCAAACAATCCTGCTAGTGCTGGTGATGCCCCCAGAACACCATGGTGGATCCTACAGTTAGGGGCTGGAGCAGGGAGGCTGTTCAGGCCTGGGTGACTGAAGTGTGGCAGATGTAGCAGCCATCCCCTCTGCCGGTACTCAGCATTGCAGAGATTGTGTGCAGAATGTGGTGCCTGTCTGCACTTACACCATGACCTGCTCCCATCGTGGACTTCCATGTAGCCACACCCGCATCTTGGGACTGGGTGAAGAGGTGTCTACTGCCATGGCTGTGGATGAATAGAGGTCATCTTTCATGTGCAGAATGGGACCTATATGCAACACAAGCCCTGGTAAACTCCTATGCAAGTACAGACGGGAGTGCTGGAGATTTGAGGATCAAGGCCTAACTCTGAGCCTGGAGTTTGAGACTTTGGAGAGTGGACTAGCTGCAGATGTTAGGCAGAAATTTTTCTTTATCTATGCCACGTGATTTTTGGACTGAGGATAAGACTAAAAATCATTCAAACAGATATAATGATTCCCTTTTTACAGCTGGGACAGGGCAAATACCTGTACAGTACATGGAGTCAGAAAACTTTAGAAAACTTAAATGTGGTATTTGAACACTTACACAGATGCTCTTGATGCTGATGGGACACTGCAAAATGTCCATGTGTGGAGTCATAAAGTTTTAGGAGTCTTCAATCTGGTATTGAAATGGGTACTGGTTTCCATCTATGCTGCTGGGACAGGGCAAAATTAATTTATGTGGAGTCAGAAAATCTTGGGGAACTTAAATCTGGAACTTAATCAGATCCAGGGATTGCTTCTATGCTGTTGGCATCAAAACTGATCAGCCTTGATAACATATACTGTATGTCCAAGAGCCAATATACTCGTATGTGGAGTGAGGAAGCTTTGGGTGTCTTACATCTGATAATTAAACAGGTATGCGGATACCCGATATGCTGCTAGGACAGGGCAAAATGTAAAACATTTATATGTGGGGTCAGAAAATGCTAAGATAGACTTAAATCTGTGATTTAAACAAATAAGGAGATTCTCTCCATGTTGCAGTGTTGGCTGCCAGTGGCTACCACAAGAAACGCTACAGTACATGGAATACACATACACATGCGTGAACTGCCATGCTATGCTTGTCTACTGTTTGTGTGGCTGAACGACTGGTACACATACAGAGAATGACATAATCACAGCACAGCGCATACCATATAGGTGCATGCAATATTAAAAAAATGTGTTTAACAGTAAGTTTAAATTTGTTTATAAAAAATAATTACAATTATATTCAAAATAATAGAAAACAATGCACCACGTAGAGCAATCTGCTGCACTCTAAAACCATCCCAACAGTCACACTGCAGCAGCTTGCAGGTTGTAAAACATACAACAGGAGGTAGCTACCAAATTACACTGGCGCCACTACTAGATGTCAGAAGGGCGGACTTTGCTAAGATGGGAAGATGCATCAAAGAAGCCCTGGCAAGGAGGGAAAAAGGAGGGGGAGTAGAGGGGCAATGGGAACACCTGAAAGGAACTGGCTGCAGGGGAGGCAAAAGAGGGTAGTGGGGGGGGACTCTCATTGCCAAGGGCTGTTACAAAAGAGGTACCACAGGGCTCGGTACTGGGCCAGGTGTTGTTTGGCATATTTATCACTGACATCTCACATGACATTAAGAACGAGATTAGTCTTTTTGCAGACAACACCAAGATTGGTGCAGTACTGGATGACACATAAGGGTGGCAGGGGCTGCAGGATTATCTGGCTAAACTCAAGGATTGGTCAGACACATGGGGGTTCAATGCTAAGAAATGCAAGGTCATGCACTTGGGAACAAGGAAACCAAGGAGGTGTTATCAGTTTGGAGGGGTGAAGATAGCCACTACATAGGAGGAGAAAGATATTGGGGTGATGATAACAGGGCAAATGAACCACTCAGCACACTGCAAGAAAGCAGCAGCTAAGGCCAACAAGATGCTGGGGTGTATTGCTAGGGGAATCATCTCCAGGAAAGGGGAGGTGATCCTGCCCCTCTATAGGTCATTGGTAAGACCACACCAGGAGTACTGCATGCAGTACTGGTGCCCACATTTGAGGAAGGATATTAGATTACTGGAGGGGATCCAGTACAGGTCAACAAAGATGATCCGAGGACTGGAAGACAAGCGAAGGGAGGCTGAGGAAGCTGAATATATACTCCCAGGAGGAGGAGAGATGGGGGATGTGATTGAGATCTTTAAATACATGAAGGGTATAAACAGGGCTGGTATGGAGGGAATTTTTAAGTTGAGGGGAGGGAGGGACACGAGGGCACATGAGCTGAGATTGGAGGGAGGGAGATACAGGAGAGAAATGAGAAGGCACTATTTCACAGAAAGGGTGGTGTCTAAGTGGAATGCACTGTCTGAGGAGGTGGTGTCCTGTAAGATGGTGGAAGCTTTAAAAGGAGGTGGGATAAAATGAGGGAGAGGGTCACCATGAGGAGGGGTGTGGAGGGAGGGGCAGCTGCAATGTAATGGGTTGCTAGTTGCACAGTCAAGCAGACTTGATAGACCATGTGGCCTGTATCTCCTGGCAGTTGCATATGTTCATATGAAAGGAGCCATAGAGGAGGTGATGAACCAGTGCATCAAGATGGTAAACAAAGGGAAGAAAAGGAGGAAACCATTATGGTTCTCAAAAGAGGTGGTGGACAAAATAAGGGCCAACAGGGTGCATTTCAGGAAAAATAAGGAGACTCAAGGGGAGGAAGACAAGAATGTGTACCTAAAGAATCTAAGGGAAGCTGGGAAGGCTGTTAGGTGTGCAAAGGCATGGACTGAGAAAAGACTAGTGCAGATGGTGAAAACAGGAGACAAGACATTCTATAAGTACATCAGCAAAAGAACGAAAGCCAGGGGGGGATTGTAAGGCTCAGAGGGGATGAATGAGAGTGGAAGGAAGAAGACCTGGAAAAGGTGGAAATACAGAACAAATACTTCTGTTCAGTATTCACTGAGTAAGGGGAGGGTCAGGGACCACAATTGGGTAACAGATATGGGGGGGGGGGTAAACACACATCCATTCACAGTGGAGATAGTCCTGGAAGAGCTCACAAAACTGAAGGTGGACAAAGCAATGGGGCCAGAAGGCATACACCCGATGATATTAAGCTAGCTGCAGTGAGAGCTAGCAGTGCCTCTGGCAGCCATGTTCAGTGAGCCACTCAACACAGGAGTGGTTCTAGAGGACTGAAGGAGGGCATACGTAGTCCCTACACAAAAGTGGTAGCAGGGAGGAGGCAGGGAACTATAGGCCAGTAAACCTCACCTCAGTAGTTGGTAAGATCATGGAGGCACTACTTAAAGAAAGAATAGTGGCACACTTGGAATCCAACAGTGCCCAGGATCAAAAACAACATGGATTCACAGCAGGAAGGTTGTGTCAGAAGAATCTGATAGGTTTATTTGACTGGGTGACGAAGGAGGTAAATCAGGGGGAGCAGTGGACATCGCCTACCTCGATTTCAGCAAGGCCTTCAACACCATCCCACACAAAAGGCTGGTTAACAAGATGGGTAGTCTGGGCATGAGCCACAAGATGGTAAACTGGGTTAGGAACTGGGTAATGGACAGGTGGCAGAGGGTGGTGGTGAATGGAATCAAATCCAAGGAGGAGGGTGACCAGCGGGGTGCCTCGGATATCAGTCCTTGGCCCAGCTCTGTTCAATGTCTACATTAGTGACATTGCAGAAGGGCTGGAGGGAAAGGTCTGCCTGTTTGCAGATGACAACAAGATCTGCAACAGGGTGGATACTCCAGACAGGGTGGAGAAAATGTGGAGGGACCTGGGGAAGCTTGAAAGGTAGTCCAATGTGTGGTAACTGAAGTTCAATTCAAATAAGTGCAAAATAATGCACCTAGCATGGGAGAACATGTTGGAGGGGACAAGATGGGGGGGGGATTTGCTGACAATCACCAAGGAAAAAAGGGATCTGGGGCTTATAGTTTCAGATGACCTCAAGGTGTCTAAGTAGAGTAGAACAGCTGCAGGAAGGGCCAGCAGCATGCTGGGGTGCATAGGCCGTGGCATCACTAGCAGAAGGAGGGAGGTGGTAATTCCATTGTATAAAACACTGGTGAGGCCTCACCTAGAGTACTGTGTACAGTTCTGGAGGCTGCAACTTCATAAGGACATTGACAGGGTGGAGACAGTCCAGAGAAGGGCAACAGAGGTGGTACAAGGCTTGCACCAGAAAACATATGAGGAGAGATTAAACAACCTTAATATGCACTCGCTGAAGGACAGGAGGGATCAGGGTGATATGATAGAAACATTCAAGTACTTTAAAGGCATAAACAAGGTGCAGGGGGACAACATCTTCCAATAGGAGGTGTGCAGGAACGAGGGGGCATGATATGAAATTGAAGGGTGGCAGGCTGAGGGGAAATGTGAGAACGTTTTTCTTCATGGAGAGGGTGGTAGACACATGGAACAGTCTGCCATGGGAGATGGTGGGAGCGTGCACAGTGGAGGGATTTAAACATGCTTGAGACAGACATAAGGGAACCCTAGAAGTAGGAAGGAGAGGAGAGAGCAGTTGATCTAACAGGGTCAGGCCACAAACAAGGGGAGGACTTATAGGCAGACCGAATAGGCCTAGCGGTCCTTATCTGCTAACAATTTCTGTGTTTCTATGTTTCTATGATGTATCAGACAGAACTACAGAGGAGGAGTTAGGCTTCTCAGTACAGAAATGTACTAAACCGCTTGCACTTTTTACAGTCCCTAATTTATTTGCTGTATCACACATGTTTTATTAAGATAACATGACAGCATGTTGCTTTAATAGTCCACTATTTAAGAGGACTCTTACACTGTTGTGACCATGCCTTGAAAAAGCTCATGCTACTACGTGAAATGCTGGCTCAGCAGGAGCTGGTAAGTGCTGCTGTCAAAAGTTTTAATTTAATAATAAAACCATTTTTATGTTTGCTTGCGTGCGCAGTGCACAAGAAACATATTGAGGTTAGTAGAGCATTGCAGAGGTGTAGCAGTGCCATGGCCAACTGATGTGATGCTTTAATGGGCACGTCCTTCAGCCACCAATCAACAGGGAAGCTGACGATGATGGCAGTTTCAGAGCAAGCACCGCACTTGAAAGAAATCTGCTGCTCCAATCAGGGACAGTTTCATCATTGCAGTGGCAGATTTCTTCCCCCCACTTCCCTGCAACCAGACACATTCCAGCCATGTGCATTACAGTGTACAGCAATGCACATGGCTGTAGTTACGAGCAACTCATTTGCTCAGTGTGCCTTCCTGGTGAAACATATTAATAAATAAACAGGCAAACATAATAAATGAGCCCCGCCACGGCTTTGCATAATTGGTGGCTCCTGGCACCCACCACACACTCCCCCTCAAAGCCAATACTGGGGTGCCCAATCCCCATATCGGCATGTATCCCCCCTTAATGTGGCACACTGGGAGCCCACTCCAGTGTGCCAAACTAATTATATTTCCAACACCGGGATGCCCACTTCTGGTGTCAGATGACCCCACCAAGCCTGAACATATCTTTTGCCAACAATAGGGTGCCCAATCCCCGTGTCAGCAGGCCCCCACACCCTCACTATTGTGGCACACTGGGAGCTCACCACAGTGTGCCAAAGTAATTCTTTATCTTTTTCTGACACCAGGATGCCCACTCCCAGTGTTGGATGAGCCCCCTACACCCCCTTTTTTCAGCCGACCTTGGGGTGCCCAATCCCTCAGCATTGATCCCCTCCCAACTAGTCTGGCACACTGAGAGCTCACCCCAGTGTTCCAAAACTTATTTTTCATACTATTACACCTGTAATAAAGAAAGCCGTCCTGCTAGGTCTTTTTATTTTTTAAACCTAAAGAAAAAGAAAATGGTCCCTCATCATCCTTGTCACCCCCTTCCCCATCCTAACTCTCCCTCTGCACACCCCACCTCCCCAGACCCCCCTCACCCATACTTACCTCCAGAGGTCCAGCGCTGCGATCTTCTGTGAATGGGGAACACGTCTGCACTCTTCAAAAGCTGACCGCATACTGAAGAAAATCACAGTAAGCCCTATAATGGCAATCAATGGGGGATTTCAACTTAGGTTGATATCCCAGTCATTTTTAGGAGTTTTGGTCCCAAAATTCAAAAATTTTCAACATGGGGTTCTTGGGACTCCACCTCATGAACACTGGCACTGTCATTTTGTTTCTCCATCCCGAAACATGATTTTGCAGTTGCTGCACAGAACCCCCTTTCAGGACCAAGTAACAAAACAACAGTGCCATTGTTCTTGTGGTAGGGTCCCAAAAATCCCATGTTGCAAGTTTGGTGAAAAAACTCTAAGAAATTACTGTATTTTAAGCATGCGTTGTGCAATTTGTATGCACACTCATAACTTCGCCAATTTTTAATATTGTCACTCCAAATTTCCAACATTGCCATTTTTTCATAGAAACATAGAATTTGACGGCAGATAAGGACCGCTTGGCCCACCTAGTCTGCCCATTTCCCTACCTGATGGATAAGCTGCAGATCCTAGTTAACCAGCAGCCTACTTCTTCCTACCCCAACCCCCTAGAATTGCCTTATGACTGTCCCATGCATGCTTGAATTCCACCATTGTTTTGACTCCACACCTCCTCTGGAAGGCCTGTTCCATACATCCACAACCCTCTGTGAAAAAATACTCTCAAATTACCCCTGAGTCGCTCTTCTATCTTCAAATTGTGCCCTTGTTCTTTCACACTCTTTTGAAAGATGCTAACCTCTTGGACTTTGTTGATCTCTTGAGGTACTTGAAAGTTTCTATCATGTCCCCCCTCTCCCTCCTTTCCTCGAGGCTATACATATTAAACTCCTTAAGTCTCTCTTCATATGTCTTCCTGTGCAGACCTGCACCATTTTAGTTGCCCTCCTCTGGACAGCTTCCATCCTGTCTATGTCTTTGCGGAGATTGGGTCTCCAGAACTGCACACAGTACTCCAGATGTGGTCTCACCAGCTGTCTGTACAGATGGATAATAACTTGTTTTCTACTGGTGATGCCTCTTCCTATGCATCCCAGTATTCCTCCAGCCCTCCTAGCTGCCCTCTCACATTGCTTGCCCACCATTAGGTCATCTGATATGACTACCCCAGGTTCCTTTCCATTTTTGTTGTTGTTAGTATCTCACCCCCCCCCATTGTGTACTCTTCCCCTGGGTTTTTGTTTCCCAGGTGCATTACCTTGCACTTCTTAGCATTGAATCTAAGCTGCCATACATTTGACCATTCCTCTAACCTTGCCAAGTCCCTTATCATCCTTTCCACCCCACCCTGTGTATCAACTCTGTTGCAGATCCTTGTGTCATCTGCAAAGAGACATACTTTCCTTCCATTCCCTCTGCAATGTCACTTATAAAGACATTGAAGAGGACCGTCCTAATACTGAACCTCTGGTACTCTACACTACTAAGCCCCTTTTTCTAGAGTGGACTCTATTTACTATTACTCTCTGTGTCCTATTCTCCAGCCAATCTTTACCCAGGCTGTCATCTTGGGACCCACTCCCAGGCTGGCTAACTTGTATATTAATCTTTTGTGGGACTGTGTCAAATGCCTTGTAAAGTCTAGGTAGGCCATGTCCACAGCCCCTCCCTGATCTACTACTTTGGTCACCCTGTCAAAGAAATCTATCAGATTTGTCTGGCATGACCTTCCCACTGTGAATCCATGCTGCCTTGGGTCCTGAGCCCCTCTGACCTCTAGATACTCAGCAATTCTTTCCTTCAGAAGTGATTCCATAATTTTCCCTACCACTGAGGTTAAACTAACAGGTCTGTAGTTTCCTGCTTCTGCCTTGCTCCCACTTTTGTGAAGGAGAATCACATCTGCCCTCCTCCAGTCCTCAGTTACCACCCCATCCTCCCATGATTTGTTAAAGAGGGTAGTCAGTGGTGTCACTAGTTCTACCCTTAGTTCTTTTAGAATTCTAGGATGAATCCTATCAGGCCCCATTGCTTTGTCCACCTTCAGTTTTAAGAGCTCTTTCAGAACCCTTTCTTCTGTAAATGGGCTGGTATCAGCTTCTGTATCCAGAGTGTTTCTACTGTTTGTTTAGGTACTCTCTTCCTTTGTAAATACTGAGCAAAATATTTGTTTAGTATCTCTGCCTTTTCACAGTCACCCTCTGCCCACCTCCCTCCCCTTTATGCCTCCTTATGAACAATACAGCTGTCATTTTTTGCATCCTGCACGAAACATGTCTTTGCACCTGTGGCGCAGAATGCCGCAGTCACTGTACGAAATCAACTTTTGGGATACAGTAATGAAATCACAGTGCCACTGTTCATGAGGGGAGGTCCCAAAAAGGCCATGTTGAAATTTGGTGAAAAACTTCCAAAAAATGACTGTGTTACGAGTGTGCGTTATGCAGTTTCTACTCATGCTCGTAACTTCGTCAGTTTTTCATGTTTTTACTCCAGATATTCAACACTGCAATTTTTTCACACCTCCTCATGAACAGTACTGATGTCACTTTTTACATCCTGCCCAAAATGTATTTTCATACCTGTTGCACCAAATGGCAAATTCACTGTGTGACATCGACTTTCGAGATTGAGTAACGAAATAATAGGGTCACTGTTCATGAGGTGGGGTCCCAAAAAGCCCATGTTGAAAATTTGGAGTGAAAATACCAGACAAACGCCTGGGGTGTTAGGATTTCCAACCTTAACATCCCACCCTGTACAGACTGACAGGTGTCAGTGGCGTGGCTTGGGGTCATCAGCCATACTGGTCAAGCCATTCCACCCCCACCCTACAACCACTGACTGGCATTAGGTGTGCCTTGGGGTCTTTGACCCTAATGTTCACCCCATTCTCCTATACTGCACCCATTTCAGGTTATTTCTTTATGGAATGGGGTGAGCATAAGGGCTGAAGACTCCAAGGCACACTGTGACACCTGTTATTCTCTGCAGGGTGGAGTTGCGGGGGTGGCTTTAGTTCAATACTTCACTGTCATTCCTATTATGCATCTCTCTAACTCTTGCAGTACCAATGCCAATACCAGCAAGCAAACTTTTAGCATTGGCAAATGCTTGTTTAACTAGACATAGCAAATCTGCACAGCATGCAGGGACTCCGTAAAAATTTCAACACCTCCCACCCATAAAACTAAAGTTGCAAAAGAAAAAAACACAAACTCCACACAAATTGATATAAAATCTATTCAATAAAAAGTTCCTCCAGTGAAGGTTAAGCATCATAAATTGAGTCTGAGATACAACCCCAGCTGTACCTGCGCACACACTGAGGAACTGTGTGGTAAGTTCCAAAGCACTGTACCATGTAATGGCTCAATTGTAAGTTAAACTTTGGCCCCTCCTTACCACCCATACCCCCAATTTTCTGTTAGAACTTAAGAGAAAACCTCCACAAATTCCCCATGTTGCAGGAATTTTTAGTGATCTTTTGATGGTTTTTGTAGATTTTGTGGCACCATCTTTACTTTGTAAAAACTTTGTGAAGTACAGAATTTCACAGTTGTTGTATCCACAGCAAGTGTTGCTAGGAGTACGTGGAGAAATTGTAATTTCACCTGTGCCTAACTGGCACAATTGGTAGATTTTGAAAAAGTCATCAGTTGCTTGGGTCAGTGACACCAGTGAACTAATGTTGCAATATCATGTGGGGGAGCTAGGTTCATGCAACAATCTAAACTCCAAGGCACAGATGATGAAGTCTTTGATGTGTTGTAAAGGCATCAGGCTCAGACTCCAGTGGGAACATAAGGCTTGCAATGAATCACAGAATGGCTCTTATGGAGAAAAGAGTGGCCTTGGTGATATGGGTAAAGACAAATTTTCAGTCCTTCCATCACAAGCAGGCATCAGAAGGGCAAGAATAATGCTAAGCATGAAAAGGTCAGAAGGACATTTCATAGAAGGGAAAATCCCTGGCCACTGATCATAAGGTCATCTCAGGCACTAAAGTCGATGTGAACTTAAACTTCAGCTGGAAGTCATTGCTCAGTGGATGACATCATGTGGCAAAGTTTTTGCGTTATGCAAAACTTTGTGCTTCATGGCTTCACCAGCATTAACAAAAAGTTAAACTAGCAACCAATATAAAGAACAAACCCTCCATTTCCCAACCTATGGAATATC
Source organism: Neoceratodus forsteri (assembly GCA_016271365.2). Classification (NCBI taxonomy): domain Eukaryota; kingdom Metazoa; phylum Chordata; order Ceratodontiformes; family Ceratodontidae; genus Neoceratodus; species Neoceratodus forsteri. The sequence goes on from CM028136.1 coordinate 795,249,641, forward strand.
TCATCCCAACCTACCCTCCTGCCTGGCCACATTAAGCAAGGTTTTAAACATAAAAGATTTGCCAGTTTAAATCACATCCTTAATTGAGATTAGCACTGTGCAATATCCAGCAGCATTACCAATTTGACAAGAGATGGTGATAATATGACAAAAGACCTGCCCCCCTTTCACAAGAAGCAAGATATGCAACCTTCATATTGCTATGAATAAATGGGCATACATGTAGCTATAGTAAGTGCATGCTGTTAAAATGCAATACTTTCATGCAGTTATAGTAAGTACACCCATTATGACTTTCCAGGAAGATGTGTGGTTACTCAATGAAACTGAAGATTTTGTGTAATGTGACTAGACTACTTTGAAAATCTTTTGTAATTACTGATGACACCCTGTACTACAGGGAAAACACTGTGTATATTTTTCTGTAATACACAGTTTTCCATGTATAAGGGTGAGAATTAATGTTCATACCTGACTGCAACAAAGTGGAAACAATACAGCACAGTGAAACCAATATGGTCATTGGACTAGGAGGCAAGACTTATGAGCAGAGGCTGCAAGACTTGACCATCTACGCCTTGAAAAAAGGAGGGAAAGGAGTGATATGACTGAAACACACAAGTACAGTACCTGCATGCCATAAATAGGGCATTTGACAAGGTGCTTTCCTTCTTTACCTCAAATATGGGGACAAGGGAAACTCACTGAAACCTGCAAGGGTGGGCACATCAAAAAGGGAAATCAACAAGCACTCTTTCACTGAAAGAATGGGGGACAAGTGGAGCAAGTTGCCAGACCAATTGGCACAGCCAAATCAGTGAACAGCTTCAAATAGGGATGCTACAGGCATATGAGATTAGTTACTGTAGAAAAGGGGTGGCAAATACAAAGGGAAGGGGTGGTCACTAAGCTCAGTGCAGAGCAGTTAGGTATTGTGAGCAGACTGGTTGAGCCCATGGGCCTTTTTCTGCTGGCATTATCTATGTAGCTATATATCTTTAAATGAAACCTTTACACTTCAGATTTGTTCTAAGTTGTGTTTTGCCTGAGGGAAACTAGGATAGGTGACTGAGAACAGCTTTGAAATTAATGTCAGGAATGTCTAAGATCTTGTCACCCTGTTATATAAGTGTTTTGCTTGCTTTTAATTCTAGACATCATTTTAACACTTGGAATGGACACAACAGGTACAGTTTAGGACCAACAAATATAAAAAATTAAAAAATCATGGGATTTTGAGATGTCTATTTTTTTACACACTCCGGGTGTGGGATGAGTTGATCATCCACTCCAGTTTCACTCTCATTGGTTTAAGTGTAAACGCACACATTGGGTGTGTACAAAACTCATTACAGAACAGATTGAAGGAATCCAGCATCTTGATTGGCTGAGATCTCTTCTTATTGTAGTTAAATCCCAACACATGCTCCCAGGTAAGAAAAGGTTCCTGCAAACAGAATTTTTACCTACTTCAAGTTTCTCCATTTTATGCGTTCAGCATATCATTCAGAACAGCATCACTTACTAGACAGAACAGAGCAAAACATAACATATTTTTGTAATATATACATGCTAGGTGCTGACAAAGTGAAAAAAAAATCCACAATTCACATAGCATGTAGTGTACTGGGGAAATCTGTGCAGTAAAATCTACAGAATTGTGCAAATTTTACTACACAAATTGCAATGCTATGCACCTTATGGTGAATTTTACTATGGGAATTGACTCACTTCATGTCAACAATTCACCACAATGTGTGAATTTCACAACATAGTGAAATGTGTCACAAATACAGTGAACTGGATTGTGCACACTACACAAATGCAATGTACAGTGCATAGTATCCAAATTCACAGACAAATTTTAAAAGCACAATGGTGATAATACATGCATATAAAAACATTTAAGTACAATTTGTAAAACTTTCATTTTACTTTTTAATACATCAAAAATGAATTCATTGCCGAACTGCAATAATACATTCCAAGATATGGTATGTATTTATTTATTTATTGAAATGTTTCGCCAGGAAAGGCACACTGAACAACGAGTTGCTCATCTCACACTGTGACCTGAGGGAGAGGGGAGAGGGAGAATACATCCAACGAGAACAGCAACATAATTTTAACAGTGAGTCAGTCATTTTACACATATTACACATCATTTTATATAGTTCACATCACAGAAGTAAAAATATATTACAATAAGTGCAAAAGATCCAAACAGAGCAGCAAAATGTGGCAACTCTTGTGGGAGAGATTAGTGCAAGTGCGAGAGTACATAAATAGAATAATAGATAGGTTCGAGTGAATTACAAGTCTGTAATTCCATCGAGAGGTTCTGGGGACATAGGTAACCTCGAGAGCGAAGCTGAGAGGTTCCTATGTCCTCAGAACCTCGAGATGGAATTACAGCCCAGTGATTCACCTGAACCTAACTGTTATTTTTGTAATATATGGATACGAAATGCTGACAAGGTTTTACCTCTGGATTCCTTGTGGGATGGTTCCTGCTGCTTGTTCTCGCTCTTCACTCACATCCCCCTTCCTGCGTGAGTCCTGCTTCTCTCTCTCAGGAATAAAAGAAAAGAACCAAAAAAAACTATGCTTTGGACACTAGAAAAGTTGGTGATCCCAACGATAGTATTACGAGGACCGGAAGTATAGTATTATTGGACCGGAAGTATAGTATTACGGGGACCGGAAGTATAGTATTACGGCACTGACTAAGGTATTACAGGGTTTTTTTTGTATGCTTTTTGGGGGTATTATTTTTAAAATCCATATATTACAATACAATTCACAGAGGATAGCAGATAAAGAGCCAGAAGAGGAGGTAGCAGAAGTGGGGATGGGGGGGAAGGGAGATGTAGTCATTATATTATGAAGGAGTGGGGAGAAGAATAGAATAGAATAGAATAGAAAGGGGGAAGCAGCGAATTAAACACAGGTGCAGTTTACCGAGAAGTTATGCAGTACAGTAGAGATGGAGCAAGGGGAGGATGACAGCCAAATCTGATGGGGAGATGGGGAGTCAAAAGAATGGAGACAGTGGGCAGGAGGGAAGGACTGAGAGGGAGAAGGTAATATGGGGGGAGAGTGTTGAATCAAAATTTGGATGCAAATTTGGTGCAATGAAGGTGACAATGGCTATCAAGTGAAGGGAGTGCCAGAGAATAGTACAGATCACAGTGGTGGGTTGGGGGGGGTCCAGGGCGAAATGACAGAAGGAGTTAAAGAGGTTGTCCAATCTGGATAGGGAAGCCTTGGGAGCAGCACAGTAGGCTACATCACAGTAGTCGAATATAGGTAGTATCATCTTCTGGACTAGTTCATGTTGGGCCTGTAGAAGGAGGCAGCTACAGTTCCTGTATAGTGCACCTAGCTTGGGGCATAACTTTTTCAGGATGACATCCACATGTCCAGAGAAGTTGAGGTGTTGGTCAAGCCACACCCCAAGATACTTGAAGGGTGAAGTATCCTCAAAGACTGTCCTGTCGAGGGTATGGAAGGAATGAAGGAAGGGGGGAGAGCCTGGAGAGTCTCTGCCTAGTGTCCAAGGTCATTGAGACTGTCTTCTTGGCATTAAGGGAGAGTTGATGGGAGCAAATCCAGTGCTGGACTTTATCAAAGTCATGCTGAAGTTTGATTGTTACATCATCCAAGGACTGGCCAGAGGTGAAGATGACAGTGTCATCAGCGTACCTGTGAATGGAGGTGAGAGAACAGGCTGAGGGGAGGTCATTTAAGAATATAGAGAATAGGATTGGGCCCAGAATGGAGCCCTGAGGAACACCAGTAATACTAGGGAGGGGAGGAGAAACAGTGTCAGCTATTCTGACAGACTGGGTCCTACCTACCAGGTAGGCTCTGAACCAGTTTGTGGCAGAGGAAGATAAACCAGTCGCAGAGAGGGAGTTCAGCAGGAGGGTGTGGAAGGCAGTGTCAAAAGCTTTAGCAAGGTCGACAAAGATAGCTGATGTGATTTGATCACTGCCCATCCAAGAGAGGATGGAATCAGTTAACCTAATCAGGGAGGTGGTTGTAGAATGATTCTTCTGGAACCCAGATTGGAATGGCATGAAAAAGTTAGAGTCAGACAGGTAAGAAGAGAGTTGAGAGAGAACCAGGTGTTCTTGGAACTTAGCAAGGGTAGGTAGAAGAGAAATGGAACAGTAATTCACAGAAGCAGAGGAATTGCTACTCTTAGCCAATGGGAGAATGATGGCATGCTTCCAAGCAGAGGGGATGGAGGTTGTTGAAAAGGAAAGGTTGAGTATGTTAGGTAGTGTGTTAGGTAGTGGAGCAGAGGTTGCTAGAGCTAATAGAAAGAGCAGCTTAGGATCTAGATCATCCAGTGAGCAGTCCTTAGAGGGATTGAGAGTGTGCAAGGCAGCCAAGGTATATGAGGGCATATGAGAAGACATTAGACTGGTAGGAAGAATTCAGAGAGGTAGATGATACAGTAGGCAGGGGTGACAGAAGAGAAGCTAGGAGGGAAGAGGCACAGGAGGTGAAATACAAATTAAATTCTGAGGCTACACTAGGGGGATCTGAGAATTGACCATCATTTATTATGAGGAGTGGGGTAGGTGGAGTGGGCAGGGGGGAGAAGAGGAGTGTATGTCCTTCAGAGTTTGGAGGATTTATTTATATTTGACTGAAAGTGGCACAGAAGTATTCAGCTTTGGCTAGACTAGTGGCTTTGGTGCACTTATTGTGCAAGATATGGTAGATGTTATAGTCATTAGGAAGCTTAGAAGCTTTATGTGCTTTCCACGCTTGATCAAGTGCTCTTACGCATGTTAGGAGCTCATGGGTGATCCAGGGGAGGTGGTTTCCCCTGACTCTGGTATGATGCAGAGAGGCATGCTTGCACCATACTTCTAAAAACTTTCCATTAAAATATCAATCAATCAATCAGTTTTATTTATTAAAAGGCGCCTTTCTAAAACCAAGGCGCCTGTACAATAAAATACATAAAATAAAATAATTTATTTTAAACATATAAATTACAACACAGAATAATATAAAACCACATAATAAATAACCACATCAATCAACAAAAGCCAGGTTAAAAAGATAAGTTTTTAAAGCAGTTTAAAAACTCTGAATGGTCAGGCAATCTTGTACCCGATGAGGTAGAGAGTTCCACAGGGATGGAGCAACAAAGCTAAGTGCCCTTGCTCCCGATGTCTGCAAACATACCCTGGGAACCTCCAGCAATCCCTCATCGGTGGATCAGAGAGGACGGGAGAGACAGTTGGGACAGAGGAGATCATTCAGGTAGCTCAGTCCCTGGTCATGTAGGGCTTTATAGGTTAGCAAAGCAACCTTAAAGGTGATCCGCCACTTAATCGGCAGCCAGTGCAGACCGCGGAGCACAAGCGTTATTTGACTGGCTCTTGAAATGCCAGTCAACAGCCTGGCAGCCACATTCTGCACCAGCTGCAAGCAGCGGATATCAACCCCTGCCAGCCCTAGGTAAAGGGCATTGCAGTAGTCAAGGCAGGAGGTAACGAAGGCGTGAACCAACGTTGGAAGATCATCGGGAGGAACCAGATGTTTCACCTAGGCAATATTTCTCAGCTAGTAAAAACAGGTTTTAACAACTGCTGACACTTGTAATTTCAAGGTCAAACAGTCATCAAACTTAACGCCCAGGTTCCGTACCCAGTCTGAGGTGGCTAGCTGGACACCTCCAAGTCATAAGCCCGAAGGTGTACCTGCCAGCACACCCACCTCACGAAAGCCTGGGTTCACAACCAACACCTCAATTTTATCAGGGTTCAACCTCAGCCAGCCTGGATTTCAGTTAGACAACTGTTAAGCACCAAGACAGCATTGTCTTGTTCAGGGACAAAAGACATGTATAGCTGAGTATCATCTGCATAGCAGTGGAAACTCAAGTCATACTGTCTAATAATCACTTATAATGGCAGCATATACACTGCAAACAACATGGGTGCCAAAATGGATCCCTGTGGAACCCCACAAGGCAGGGAGAATGGAGCTGAGGTACAAAGCCCAGACACTACTCTCTGAGTCCTACCTATGAGGTAAGATTGAAACCATCTGAGGATAGTCCCTGACAGTCTACAGATAAGCCACAGGTGATCCAAAAGCACATCATGGTCCACAGTATCAAATGCTGCAGAGAGATCAAGAAGGACCAAAATGGAACAGGTCCTTTGATCTCTTGCTATCAGGAGGTCATTTAGTACCTGAACGAGAGCCGTTTCTGTACTGTATCTCTTCCTGAAACCGGGCTGGAGAGAATCATAGATATTGTGGCTGGTCAAATGGTCCTCCAGCTGTAAAGCCACCACCTTCTTGATAACCTTACTCAAAAAGGGAAGGTTAGAGACCGGCCTGTTTTTAAGACAGTCAGGATCCAAGGAGGGTTTCTTAAGAAGGGGCCATACCACGGCCTTCTTAAGGGAAGCTGGAAAAATTCCTCTCCCCAAGGATAACTAGACTATCTCAGCAAGGACCGAGCCAATGACATCGACACAGACAACAAGCAAGCACAAAATAGGCCATAGCATCATTGATGGAGTTAGACAAGGAGATAGGCTCCCAGTTAGTTTACATGAAATCGTTTAGGAAGGGAGCGAGGTTCAAGAATTTATATGACCAGGTTTGTAGGACCTTATGAGAGCCTTGGACCTGTGGATTTTGCAAACTATACAAGTCATAGGATGGTCGCTCAGGGCATCAGGTAGTATGCCAGCTTTGACAATTCTATGAGGGTGGGAGGTGAGGGCCCAATCAATTAAGGAGTGGTTTCCATTAGTGTGGTTTAGGCATGTTGGTTCCAGTATAAGTTGTGTTAAACTGTAGGCATGGATAGCCTGGCATTGTTTACTTAGGGATGAGGAGAGCCAGTTCACATTGAAATTGCCCATGATACATAATTCACCCAAAGAGGAGTGAGAAATTATTGAACTAATGAGTTTGGTGTTAGTTGAGGGGGGGGGGAGGTCTGGACGACAATAGATGCCAGAGATTTAAATAGGAATTGAGAAGGGAAGGGAAGGGAAGGGAAGGGGAGGTTATAATATGAGTGCCTCATATGCTTTGGGGACTGAAATGGTGAGGATGGGAGTCAATTGTAGAGTACAGGAAACATAGATTGCCACCCCTACCTCTATGATCTTGTCGGGTTATTGAGTAACCAGGGATGGTTAGAGAGGTATCAGCTATTTTATTATTTAGCCACATTTCAGTAAGGATGACATCTGGGGCAAGGGAGATGATGAGAGGCTGAAGAAGGTCTAACTTAGGGAGCAGGCTTTGTGTGTTTAAGTGTAAGTTTTAACCCTCAGGGCAGGACATGGGGGACATTATAGGAGGGACCATCTGTTATATATGCGGTTGATGGTGTGCTCATGGAGCAAGGGCCCAGGTTAGGGCTGATGTCACCTGAAGATAGGAGCAGGAGTGCGATGATCAGGAGGTGACTATTCATACTCTTGTACCAAGGCAGAGGTCTTGACAGGCATGTATAAGAGGGGTGGAAGCTTGATGGGGGTGATTGGAGTTTTAGTATGTGAAGCAATAGAAAGGAAGTTGGCCTTGGTAAAAGGGAAGCACAAGAACAGAAGCGGTAGTGTGTCCAAGTAACAGAGACTGGGAAGGGGGTTCCAGCAATGTTATAATCCGGGGAGGGAAGGATGGTGAGGCTAAGTGAGTCAGGTGGTTTATTGGAGGAGGGAATCAGAGTGAGAGTATTGAGAGGGAGACAGGTTGCCAAGATAAGTATTAGTAACAATCGATGGAAGGGAAGAGACATCATAGATGATGAAGAAAGTAGTAATGTGGCTATAGATAAGTTAGAACTGCAGTGGGGAGGGAAGTGTTTAGTAAGGTGGGAATCAACAGAAGGGAAAGGGGGTAGTAACAACAGAGGGAAAAAAGGGAGTAGAAGGGTGTAGAATGACAGAAGGGAAGGGAAGGGAAGGGAAGGGAATAGTGTCAGTAGGAGGCAAAAGGTGGAAAGCTATGTAACTAAACTGAGGTGCCTGGGCTGCCAAGTGTTGGAGTTGTAGCCACTGTGCAGTTGGTGCAGTAACAGGAGTTGAATATGTACCAGGGGGAGTTGACAGAAATATGATTGGTGGAGCTGTGCTGCAGGGAGGAGCCCCAGGCACAGCAGTGTATATAAAGAGTGTCCAGTGCTGGGGGTGGGGAGAGGGGGACGGGACAAATTAGCAGTACTAAAATAACTTGAAATTAAAAATCAGCCTGAAGTCAGCTAATCTTGAGGATAAAATAGGCTAACTGAATTAGCCAATTGGAGGGGAGTTAGCTTTTGTTCAGCCAAGAAATTAGAAATACAGATCGGGTTTGTTATGGGAAATCATCACTTCTTGGGTGCATGTGATACTCAAGCATTGGCCTCATATCTCACAATACATCTGAGGCATAATATCCTATGACATCCTACACCGTGTTGTGTAATATTGCTTAAATACAGTATTATATCTTCCATGCATTATTCCATAAATCATTCCCTCACTTATGCTATTTATTTTTTATGTACAATACTGTATGTGGACAAAAAAATGAGAAAATGTTGAAAAATTAATGGTGAGTAATTAGCAAGTAAGTAAAGTAATTATTTTGGTCTCAGGGAGAGACATCATTCTTACCCTTTTGTAAAAGGAGTCCAGCAAGACATTAGATTTAATGACCCTGAGGCTATCTGGACAAAATGAGGAACAGCATTTAGTCCAATTCATGTAATCCCTCTTTTTCCTATGTGACCTCTGACTCCCTTATTGGTGTTCTCTCTAGATCTTAGTTATGTATATTTTTTCATAGATTTAGGTAATTTTCTTCTATCTATTCTTATTCAGTGCATTCTTGAGCTTTGGCTTGATGTAATTATTTAGATCTGTGTTTGGTTGCTTGTATGATAACAACAGAAAAATATGTAGTACAAAAGTATAATCATTATACATTAACATTTTAGACAACTGACTGAGGAGATAATAAGAGGTTTGTATGTCAGGTAACCCAGTTGAATTGGGTATTGTGAATATCACTGTATGGTAATTACTTTTTTCTTACTTTTCATAACCCCTCCCCAACAACACCAGCCTTGTGGTGAGAATGAGGTAATTTCAAAAGCTATCAAATGATTATGATTTGATAATAATTATTTTGTCATTTTTACTGCTGTGGGGGCGGAGCCCTGCAGATGTCTTGCTATCACTTGGGGAAAAAAGGGCACTTCAGACTCCCACAGAAGCACAATTTTGGACTTGAACCATGATCCTTCCACTACTGAAATCACTCCACTGAGGAGGGAGAGAAAGAGTTCCTTTCCTACATGCCACATTCATTTTTGTTGCCGTGTTGGTCCTTGTAACACAAGAACCACAAAAATAGATGATTTGATACCTTTTATTGGACCAACAGAGATGTTAAAAAGGAAAAAAGGTGTTTCGAGCTTCCGAACTACACTGAATTAATCTTTTAAGTTTATTTTAGTTAGTAATCAACAACTCAATGAAATATAAATATGAAGAAAAATATACAAATTGAAAAACTTTAGAAAATACTCCATAAAACATTACAATTACAGTCAGTACAGTACAGCTACATGGAGAAAAAGTCAGTGACTTTGCTCTGTTTTGCCCTGCTGTATTTTTTCTGTTCTGCATATGCCAACAGTCTATTCAGACATCGCTAGACTTTTTGGTAGCATTTATTGTAAAAATGAGAACTGCTTTCAAATCTGCAGTGAAGTCTGGCTTTTAAGGCTGCACTTATTTTTTTTTTATCTTACTTTTTCTCCCCTGTGGCTCCTGGTTGGCTCCTACTTCCAGGCATCCACTTTCTCAGGCCACCATCCATCTGCATCCATCTCCCTTTTCGGGCCACCACCTTGCTACCCCCACAGCTTACCCCCCATGGTGGGGTGGTGGAGAGCCCCCAACTCCCCACCAGAACTGGATCCTGTACAGGTGGTGCCCTTGGAGATGGTGCATAGGCTGACGACCATCAAGCCGCTTGACCTGGCTGCTAGTTTCCTTTTTCCTGTTGGTGGTGGAGCGTGCAGTGCCAACAATGGACGTACCATGTGTGCATCCACATGTAGTGTGCCTGCCAGCTACTCCACCTCCGTGCCCTCACTGTATTGGCCAGGCAGGCCAATACCTAACCTCTGCAAGGTGTCAGGCAAATGCTCGCCACTGTTCCCCACCCTACTCGGGAAAGGAGAGCAGTCCTCCTGACACTCAATTCTCTCCCACCCCAGCCAACCCCTGACAACCCGCTTGTATCATGAACACAGGTGGCTGGCATGGCAGAAGGTAAGGCATCACTGCCTCAGCCCTCCACGCCACCAGGCCGGCCCTACATTTATTTTTTTAATCACTTTTAATCTACTCAGCTAAATGAGTGAACACGAGCTGTCTCTTCTGCAGTGCAGGTGGCTTTGTAAGGCTTGATTAATTATTTAATCACTTTTGATCTGCTTTACTAAATAAGTGACAAGGAGCAGGTTGGTTTTTAAGGCTTTTAATCACTTTTTAATCTGCTTAAATTACGGACAACTGGCAAGCTGTTGAATGTCTTTATTCTACTTAATTGTTCACTAGGAAGGCATAATGAGCTGTTAAACCTTAACTACACCACACAACAAGTGCTAAAGCGTTAAAGCGTTCACAGTTCTGGGTCACAAAAATGTGAAATGCGAAATTAGGGATACCGTTAATTTCGCCCCGATACTGTACTGTAAAAGCTGACATTATTGGGACTGGGCAGCAAGTCCGTACAATTGAATAGTACAGATAATCAGTGCCCAGATAATTGAGGTTCCACTGTATATAGTTACTAGAACTTGTAATTTTTTTTTAAATTGATTACATTCAATTTTTTTGTACTTTAATTAGGTGCAGTATAAACAATAATAGACATGCTGTATGCCATACCATCATTTGTTTCTAATACATTTTTGTTGAATGTGATTCTATTTGTTTACATATGAGATATTTATATTTTCTTTATGTATAATTTGATTGGATGATGGGGTCATGTATATATTTTTTTATGCTCCATGCCCCCTGGCCGGCCACTACTGCGGGCCGCCTAGGACCTTCAGCCACCCTCCTCCACCAGTCACCATCCAATGCCTCCCACAGCTGCTGATTAATCCCTGGGTGACCTGACGTAACCCTTTGTCAGATGGGTCCTCTCCCCGGGGAAGGGGAAAAAGTGTCCAGAGGCACAATTACTTAGCCTGGGAATTGGCGGCAGGGTGGTCAGCACAGAGCTATCCTGGGCTACCGTAACATACTGGGGACCGGTGGCCATCATCCAGTTGGACCAGGGGGCATTTTTTTCTGGTTTTCTTGGCCTGCCCCCTCCACCTTGATTGGGCCTGCGTGGGAGCAGTGACCTGAAGTGGGGACGTGTGGGGGCATGTTGAGGCTTCACATCCCCTAGCTTGTCTCCCAATCCACCTGCAGGTGTCAAGGACCTGTCCACCCCCTGGGAGGGAAGCATCCAATGGATGCTCTGTATCCCCTCCCTGCTGGTCTCCTCTCCTGGCACCCAGGCTCAGGACACAAACCTGGGTTGCCAGCATGCTGAGTGAGTCCCTTCGCCCGGCGCCCCGGAGCCGACTTGGGGGTCATGTATATTAAATAGATGGGGTATAAAAAGACATTGACTCTTCTTAGCTAACCATGCCCCCTAACAAAGGGTTTATACCTGAAGCACCAGAACTAGCAGTAGCCAGAGGGTACGTCTCTCAGCAGCTTGTTATTATTTTGCAATAAAGCATTTTTTTTTTTTTGAATTCATACGCTGTCTGTAGTTGTTGTCCTTCAGTGTGGCCTTTTGGACTTTTGCTGTTACTTTGGATTTGCTGCCCCTGACCTGCATCACCCCTATTTTTTTGTGATTCCCAGTTCACCTTCGAATCTTTTAATATTTGCTACTGAACTACTGAACAGGGAGGTCTAGCACAGATGAAGGGGACAGAATGACTCAGACGCATTCTGACTGGCATCCTGAATTCTCTTTAGAGAGATAAGTACCTGGAATTGGCTTTCTGCCAAAAGATTTTAATCACTTGAGTTACTTGACTGAAGGAATGCAAGAACCAGAAGGAGCCGGTTCAACAAACAATGAGGAGGCTTTCAGGTGGGAGAGTTCTGAGGATCTTACAGATGGAAGACAAGGAGCATGGGTGCTATTAGTAGGAGCCACTGGAAGGAACGGGCAAACAGTAGATGAAGTAAAAACTGCTGTTTTTTAAATTAGAGAAAAACCCTACAAAAAGAAACTGACTTGTCATACAACACAATTACACTTTACCTAACAAGGTCCATCTTGCAAAAGAGCTCTTCTCAATGGTGTTCGCCTGGATAAATAAAGATTTTGACTGATTGATTGACTTGAAGAGTATCTGGTCAGGAATCAAGCAACAAGGGGTTTGCGTGTTATGGTCATTCCCTCGAGTAGACTGGAGGAATTTGACTTTAAAAGTGATCGACTTGAAGCAGCGAGTCTCTGCTTTAAAACATCTGTTGAACTGATAACTAAGTCAGAGACAGCAATTCATGTTGTTAAAAGGAAAGAGTGCTAATGGATGTTTATGCTCAAGAGTGTAAAACCTCATTGTTTTAACGACCAATGGGATTTAAAACCCTGCTTACTGGATTAACAAATACATTGATGGCTTGCTTATACAGTATATAAATAAGATGTGACCGTTTTCTCTTGTAAATTGTGCTGTGTATTACATGTTTTTTTTTTAAACGAACACTTTTTTCAGTAATGCTGATAAGTTTTTGTTTGGCTTTACCATTCTATGCAACAGTTAATGTGTCTGAATGTTCACCCTGATTTCTGAGCTCTTCATTTTGATTAGTTTTCTTTTTTAAGTCCAGAAGTTTATATTATGAAGTGACTCTTTCCTTTCTTTAGAAAAAGAAAAAAATATGAGAAATATAAAATATTGTATTATGATTTCATGTGTGTTATCGAATTTAAAACATGTTTATATCATGACAATATAACATTGCATTTAGTTTAGTCATTCTCTTATCTGTACTCTTACAGATGACAGCTTCTGCTTTTTTCTGTCTTCCTCTCTCCTTAGGGATCATGGCCTTTGTTGATTGCACACAGGATGCCAGATTACAACTGCCTGCTCTTATTATTGTATCTGTATTAGCAACAGCTAGTCTACCTGTATATGTCATTTATAGAGCTTATAATTTAAAACAATTGATTCAATCCAGTTCTTCTGTACTTTAATTAGGTGCAGTATAAACAGTAATAGACAAGCTGCATGCCATACCATCATTTGTTTCTAATATATTTTTGTTTAATGTGAGTCTATTTGTTTACATATGAGATAGTTATATTTTCATTATGCATAATTTGATTTGTTGATGTGATCATGTATATTACATATAGGATAGGGTATAATAAGACATTGACTCTCCTTAGCTTACCATGCCCCCTGACCAAGCGTTTATACCCGAAGCACCAAGACTAGTAGTAGCTAGAGGGTACATCTCTCAGCAGCCTGTTATTATTTTGGAATAAAGCAATTTATTTTTGGGGAATTCACATGCTGTCTGTGGTTGCCATCCTTGAGTATTATCTTTTGCTCTTACTTTGGGCTTGTTGCCCCTGACCTGCACCACCCGCATTTTCTCATGATTCGCGGTTCACCTGTGGATCTTTTGCTTGTGCTGGTAGCATGGTTCATCCTTCATTTCAAATACTTTGCCAAAATGCATATGCCTTCTGAGCTCCAAATCCATCCAGTACTCTTTCCTCAGGTGATGGACTTTTATCATATTTGCCCCCCACACACACACACGCACACACATCCACACCATCCAGTCATGCAACTTTCCACTGATTATATAGTGAACATTTACTTAAAATGGAATACTTCTTGTTGTTTATAATCTTTCAATTACAGTGATGCACAGAAGACAGTATGCACCAAATGTCTCACTGGTGTGTTTGTGTATTGCTACTGGCTAGTCCCCTCACAGTATTGAATCTTATTTGTGAAAGAAAAGATAGCATCATGTTTTTTATATTTACATGTAAACAAAATTTTATAGCCAAACAACATTTTTGTTTAGATTGTATCTCCATGCTGTATACCACAGCTATGCATGATATGTGGCATTTCAACATGATGAATTGTGGCTCTGCAAATAGGTATCATGATAAATATCTCCCCCTCAAAAAAAAATCATCATGACATTTGATGTTCCTCTTAATTTTTCTTCAGGAGGGGAGGATACATAGGAACATAGACTTTGATGGCAGATAAGGAATGCTTGGTCCACCCAGTCCACCCATTTCCCTACCTGTTGGATAAGCTGCAGATAATAGTTAACCAACAGCCTACTTCTTCCTGCCCTCCACTAGAATTGCCTTTTGTCTGTCCCATGCATTCTTGAATTCCCCCACTGTTTTTGACCCCATGACCTCCTCAGGAAGGCTGCTCCATGCATCCACCACCTTCTCCATGAAAAAAATACTTCCTTACATTGCCCTTGAGCCATCCCCCCTCTATTTTCAAATTGTGTCCCCTTGTTGTGGCACATCTTTTTTCTGAAAGATGCTACCTTCCAGGACTTTGTTGATTTCCTTGAGGTACTTGAAAGTTTATATCATATCTCCCCTCTTCCTCCTTACCTCGAGGGTATACATATTAAGCTCCTTTAGTCTCTCTCTGTATGGCTTCTGGTGCAAACCCTGTACCATTTTAGTTGCCATCCTCTGGACTGCCTCCATCCTGTCTATGTCCTTGTTGAGATGGGGTCTCCAGAACTGCACCCAGTACTCCAGATGGGGTCTCACCAACTGTGTGTATGGAGGGATAACAACTTCTTGCTTTCTACTGGTGATGCCTCTTCCTATGCATCCCAGCATCCTCCCAGCCCTTCTTACTGCCTTCTCACATTGCTTGCTTACATTTAGGTAATCCGATATGACTATGCCCAGGTCCCATTCCATTTTTGTTGTTGTTAGTACCCACCTTCCCATTGTGTACTCTTCCCCTGGGTTTTTGTTTCCCAGGTGAATTATTTTGCACTTCTTTGCATTGAATCTAAGCTGCCATACTTTTGGCCATTCCTCCAACTTTGCCAAGTCCCTTCTCATCCTTTCCACCTCCCCCCTTGTGTATCAACCCTGTTACAGATCTTTGTGTCATGTGCAAAGAGGCATACTGTTCCTTACAGTCTCTCCAAAATGTCTCCTATAAAGACATTAAGAAGGACCTGACCCAGTACTGAGCCGTGCAGTACCCCGCTAGTAACCCCCCTTTCTTCGAAGTAGACTCTGTTTATTATTACCCTCTGTGTCCTGTAGTCCAACCAATTTTTTACCCAGGCTACCACCCTGAGACACACTCCCAGGCTGGATAATTTGTTTATTTTATCTTTTGTGTGGGACTATGTCAAATGCCTTGCTAAATTCTAGGTAGGCTATGTCCACAGCCCCTCTCTGGTCTACTACTTTTACCACCCAGTCAAAGAAATCTATTAGATTCATCTGACATGACCTTCCTGCTGTGAATCCATGCTGCCTTGGGTCCTGTGCCCCACTAGCCTCTAGGTACTCAAGAATTCTTTCCTTCAGAAGTGATTCCATCATTTTCCCTACCACTGAGGTCAAACTGACAGGTCTGTAGTTTCCTGCTTCTGCTTTGCTCCCACTTTTGTGAGGGGGAAATCACATCCACCCTCCTCCAGTCCTTAGGTACCACACCATCCTCTTATGATTTATTAAAAAGGGTAGTCAGTGGGGTCACTAGTTCTCCCCTTAGTTCTTTTAGGATTCTGGAGTGAATCCCATCAGGACCCATTTCTTTGTCCACCTTCAGTTTTAGGAGTTCTTTCAGAACCCTTTCCTCTGTGAATGGACTAGTAATAACCCCCCCATCCAGAGTGTTTCTATCGATTAGATTAGGTACCTCCCCTTCCTCTTCTTTTGTGAATATTGAGCAGAAGTATTCATTCAGTATCCCTGCTTTTTACTGTCCCTCTCTCACCCACCTCCCTTTACTAAGCCTCATTATTCCTCCCTTGGTCTTTCTTTGCTCCTTAATGTACTGTAAAAGGTTTTATCCCCCTCCTTAACCAAGTTGGCTATCTTTTCCTCCGTTTGGGCCTTTGAAATTCTGACTACCTTCCTCGCTTCCTTCTGCTTTAACTGGTACAGTTCTCTGTCCTTCTCCTTCTGCATTTCCTTATAATTCCAGAATGCTATCTTTCTCTCCCTAATCTTCCCGCCACCTCTTTTGAGAACCATAGTGGTTCTTTCCTTTGTTTTGATTTATTTGCTCACACAAAGGTGTGTTGCCTCTGTGATGGTAGTTTTGATGTTTCCCCATTGTTCCTCCTACCCTCCTTCTTGCCCATTTGCTAGTGCTTTTCTGAGACACTCTCCAATTTTGACAAAGTCAGCACTCCTAAATTCTAGTACCCTCACTTTTGTATGGCTTGTCTCTACAGCTGTGTTTACTGTGAACCACACTGTTTGGTGGTCGCTTGTTCCCAGATGGCTACCCATTTCTAAATGTGAGATTCTCTCTCTCTCTGTCCTTATTTGGGAGAACCAAATCTAAGATTGCTCCCTCCTAAGTGGGTTCCAACACTAGCTAAGACATGCCCCCTGTAGGGCATCGAGAATGTCCCTGCTCTAGGATGTAGTTGCAGCAAAGGTTAACCTCTGGCATATTCATGTCCCTGTCAACAATTATTGATGATTGGTTGAGCTTGCACATACTACTAGCCTTATGTGGTGAATGGCAATCGGTGAACTTATCAGTAATATGTATTGACTGATATCTGCTCTGTTCCACACAAAAAGGCCATTTCTGGTTTATGAAGTTTACTCCAAAGTAAGAAAAAAAATAAAAATAGAAGACCAAACCACACTACAATACATCTGTTGAGTGCAACAAAATGTATTTATTTGTTTGTTTGAAAATTGGTGCACAGGAGACACACACTGTGCCAATGCTCTTTTCCAGGTGTGACCTGGGGGAGGGGAGCAAAGGATAAAAATACACAGCATAGATAGATTCAGTGATACAATAAAGTGCAAAGTCAGGGCACAAGACAAGAGAAAGTGCACATTGAACAAACAAGTCATATTTAGGAAGTAGAATATCTCAGCAAGTGTATGGGGGACTGTTGAGGTGGGGAAAAACAGGAGCAAGGGGCAGGGAAGGAGTCTCAGCTCATATCTGAGGGAGGCTAGGGAGGAAAAAGAAGCTGAGGGAAGAGGGAAGCTGATTCCAAAGCGAGGGAAGACAATAGGCAAAGGCTGATTGGCCTGCCAAGGTATGAAGATATGGCAAAGCAAAGGTGCAATGGTCCCTGGAGTGGAGGGAGAAGGAGGCAGACAGAACAATGGAGAGGAGTAATGAGAGGTAGGAGTAAAGAGACCCAAACAGATATAAAGGAGGCACAGTTCATCTGATAACAGGAGAGTAGAGGAAGAATGGACAGTGATGAGAAAAGGGTTCAGTGATGAATTTAAGAGAGAAAATTTGTTGCAAAGTGACATAAGGAGTTACAGAGGGTATCCAGTCTGGCCAGGGAGGTGGAGGGGGTGGAGCCTTAGACCAAATCCACATAGTTAAAGAATGAGAGCACCATTTTGCTGACGAGTTCTCAGTGAACCTGTAGGGTAAAACAATCTTGGTTGTGGTACAAGGCACCAGGTTTAGGTTGAATCTTGACATGGATGGCATCAATGTGGGCAGTGAAATCAAGCTTGCTATCAAGCTACGCAACTAGGCACTTAAAGAAAGGAACCATTTCAAGTGGGAAGCCATCCAAGGAGAAGAAGATGTGCACAGATGAGAGTCTGGCCAGCTTTTGACTGGTGCCAAAGGTCATGGACACAGTTTTTTCAGTGTTGACCCAGAGCTGGTTTGACTGGAACTATCATAGGATGTTGTTGAAGTCTTGCCATAGCAGACCTTCCACAACTGGGGTGGAGGACCAGAAATGTTGAAGACTACATCATCTGCATTCTGTACATGCAAATATGTGAGTTGGCACAGACTATAGGTAAGTTATTGAGGAAGATGGGGAAGGGTATGGGGACCCAGATGGAGCTCTCTGGGACCCCCACCTGGATGGGAAGAGGAGGTAAGAGGGCGCTACCAATCTGTACTGAATGTAGATGGCCTGTGAGGTACTGTAAGAATGGAACCACTCAACATCAAGAGCTGAGAAGCCAGTAGAACCCAGCTTATTCAAGAGGCGAGAATGAGACACTGAGTCAAAGGGCTTAGCGAGATCAATAAATATGGCTGCTGTGGTGTGACCCTGATTAATTCCTGAGAGGATATTGCCAGTTACACGCAAAAGGGAGGAGAAAGTGGAGAAATCCTTCCTGAAACCAAACTGGAAGAGGGAGAGGAAATCAGAGGAGGTGAAGACAGTGGATAGTCTACTGTATACAAGCTTCTCTTGCAGCTTAGCAAGAGTGTGGAAGAAGGAGACAGGACGATACTTACTGGTGGAGGAAGGGCTCCCCTTTGTGGAGTGGTATAACATTGGCCAACTTCCAGAACTGTGAGATCACACTGAGGGAGAAGGAGAGGTTGAAAAGGAAAGTCAAAGGAGATACAATGGCAGAAGCAGAGATATGGAGGAGTTTGGGATCAAGTCCATCAGGGCTAGACTTACTCAAATTTAAGGAGTAAAGGTTAGTCATTGTCTCCTGAGTGGTGACAGGGTAGAAGGGGGAACCCTAAGAGGGGAGGGAAGAAGGGATGTGGCATGAAGGAACTTTTTTTCAGACAGGGAGAGGAAGGGTGAACACAAGTAATGAAGAACTTGTTAAAACAGGAAGCAACAGAGGAGTGGTCAGACTTAAATGAACCATTAATCAGAAGAACTGAGGGACCAGACTGGTTGTGAGGATTAAAAAGGAAATTAATTACCTTCCAGAACACTGAAGGGTTGTTAAGGTTATTCTGAAGTTGGCCTTAATTTGGAAGTCCTGACAGCCTTTGTGCAGGAGTTCCTGAAAGTCATATACCAGTGGAGGTCTTGAAGGGAGCAAGAAGATTTATAGCATGCCCAGGCAAGATCACAGGACTTGCACTGGTCAATTATTTTCAGAGTAATCCAGGAGTGATGGTGAGTTTTGACCCTGGATTTCCTGAGCAGGGCATGCTTGTCCCTGATAGAATAAAATTTGGAGTGACACATGGAAAGGGCAATGTCAGTATCTGACATACTGTGGAAGGCTGTCCAATCTGATGCAGCAAGGTCACTCAGGAGAGCCCTCAAGTGACCTGAGGAACCTGCACCAGATGTATTTTGGAGAGGAGGGAGGGCAGATGATCTTTCTGACATAGAACATCATGTAGTGGTCCCTGAAAGCGTCCAGCAAAATTTCAGCTGCTACAATATGATGGGGATGTGAGGAGAGAACCCAGACCAGAAAGGTGTGGTTTTGGCAGTGAGGGTTGAGCTGAGTAGGACTGGAGATACTCTGCAGGAAATTAAGGAACTCAGCCTTGTGGATGATTGCCTGGAGGCTGAGGAGAGTCAACTGACATTAAAATCTCCCAGAAGAATGAGTTCACCAACACAGGAATTGGAAGTAATAGTAGAGATAGATTCAACCAAGGAGGAGGATGAGATTTTAGGTGAGGCACAGAGTACACCAAAGAAAATGGGCACAGAGGAAGGAAATGACAGCATGATAAGGAGAATCTCATGGGAGGAGAATATAGCCTCTCTGACAGCCATATTGCAGGAGAGGCTCTGACAGGTGTAAATAACACCACCATCGTATGGAACTATACCACAGTGTATAGATCATTTATATATGTGCCATCTGTGTTGAAAAGAACTATGCTGTGTATGGCACACTCGCATTACACATATCCTTATTTTTCTATCATACTGGTCATCACTATCAAGTGCATATTATATAGAGTGAAGCGACAATGAATCTCTGTCACTGGTATGCATCAATCTGCCAGCAGTGAGCAAAGTTGTTTGAAAACAATGAAAACAAAGGTCAGCCACCCAAAAAGGAACTGTGAGCCTTACATTTCCATACATGACAGGAACTGGGTACAAATCATGCATGATATTTTTTTTTATATTGCTTTTACTTGATGGGGAGCTAGCAGGCAGGGCTTTGGCTCTCACACTTGATAGGGCTCATATCCACTCCTGACTGCACGGTTCCCCAACCCGACTCCACTTCCATGCTGATTCCCCCATGGATCCCCCAACCCCGTGGTGGGGCCAGGGAGGAGAGGGAAGGGCCATCCTCTCCCCCTGTTGACCCATCTCAGTCATAAATCATTTAAATTCAACCTGCTGGACTGGGCACTCACCACAAACCCCCACCATATTATTGCACCTGGTGCCCTCCCAGACACCCTTAGTGACAACCACATGGTCTACTGCATTCACAAAATGCACCACCCCAAAGCCCCTCCCAAGCTCTTTCTGATCTGGTCTTTTAGGTCTTTGGACCCCTCTGCCCTCCATGAGGAATTGACTGCAACTGACTAGTCACCAATCCCAACCTAGGGTACCGTCGACTGTGCCCTTGACTTATTTCATATCCAAATTCCTGTCCATCTGGGATTGCCACACCCCCATAGGAAAACCAAGGTCAGAGGCTGCCATCTCCCCTGCATCTCAGAAGAACTTTTAGCCTGTCTGCATGAACGGGATCAAGCATGGAGGGCACACAAGTCCTCAGGCTCCTCCCAGGACTTCTCCAAATACCGTGCCCAGTGCAATGCAGGCACCAGAGTCACAAGGCTAGCAAAAGCTGAGTATTTTTCCTTTTCAGGACAACATCAATCATCCCTCTAATTTCTGGAATGTCATTCATGCCTTAGTCTCCCACAAAGCCCAGTCTACCGTCTTAGTCCTCAAGGTTAGTGATACCACCATTTCTGAGCCCCCTCAGTGGCTAATGAATTCAACTCTTTCTTCACCTTTTGTGCCTCTTTCCTTCTCTACTCCCTCCCCGTCACCTCTGCCTCCTCCCACCCCATATCCACTCTCCTCTAGCCCCCACTTTCTCCTCTGCTTCTGTCTCACCTGTTATCACCATTAAGGCTCTACTAGCCTTTAACCTACATAATAGTAACAGCCCTGGTGGGCTCAACCCAAAACTCCTCCATCTCTCTGCTCCTGCCATCACTCTCCCCATGTTGTCCCATCTAAATCTTTCCCTTTCTCTTGCCTCTGTCCCCAATGCATAGAAACACACCACTTTTATTCCACTACCCCAGGGTGGACCATCAAACATAGTGCAACTATTGTCCTATCTCCTGACTCCCTTCCCTGGCCAAACTCCATGAGCATCTAGTGCTATCTCAACTCTCCCCCTTCCTCGACTCTTCCTCATTCTTCACCCCTTTCCAGTCTGGGTTTTGAAAATCCCACTTCACCACTTCCTCCCTCCTCCAGTGTACTGACTCCCTTCTGTCAGGAGTGGATAGGGGCCATAGCACCTCAGCCATCTTTATCGATCTGACCAAAGCCTTCGTCACTGTTGCCCACCACCTTCTCCTCAATAAGCTTACTACAGCAAGGCTCTCCATCCCTACCACTAATTGTTTTTATTCCTACCTTAAGAGTAGGATCGATTCAGTTAAAATTGGCAACTTCTTACTCCCCTCCCTAATCAGCACCAGAGTCCCCCAAGGCTCTGTGCTCAGATCAATACTCTTTTCAGTTTTCCTAAATGACCTCCCTGCTGCATGCACTTCAGCGTCCATTCACATGTACACTGGCAACACAGTCCTATTTGCCTCTGGCCCCTCCTCCACTGGTCTGATGACCATATGACAGCTGGACTTTGACAACATTCAGCTCTGGTTCTGCTCTAATCAGCTTGCCCTTAGTACCAAGAAAATGGTCTCAATGACCTTTGGAAAAAGGCAAAAACTCTCTAGGATTGCTGGTCTCCCTTCCTCCTGCACCCTGGATGGGTCCATCATTGGAGATGTACCATCCTTCAAGTACCTCTGGGTCTAGCTTGACAGCCACCTTAACTTTTCTGAACACGTGAATGCCATTTGCAAAACATTGCACCCCGAATTAGGCACTGTACCGCAACCGTGGCTGCATCCCTCCGCTGTCCCACAGAGCTGTTGTTCAGGAAATTATCTTCCCTATATTCAGCTACAGCACTGCTCAAAAATCCACCCTATACAGACTGGACTCCCTCTTTCACTCCTTCTGTTGTTTTCCTCTGGACTGTCCGCCCCACACTCACCACTGCACTCTTTACACCTCCCTCTCCTTTCCTTCCTTGAAGTCAGATGCCTAGTCCACTACTCTCTTTTATAGCCAATTTCTGGCTTGGCTCCCTCCTTCCCTTCTTATCTCTCTTCAAACCTCATCTAGCCCCCTCCTAACTCCTATACACTTCACAGCTCTAACTTTTACACCCTTCCTCTCCCCCACCCACCCAGGACCTCCAGAGCTGGCTAGGCTGCTTTCTCATACTGACTTCCTAAATTCTCTGGAATTCCCTCCTCATACCCATCCACTCTGTCTCCTCCTTTCAATCATACCTCTCAACTGTCCCTGATTTTCAGGGATGTCCCTGATTTTGCCTCAAAATTTTACTCTGTCCCTCCTAAAAATTGTGTTTCCATGACCAAACAGTGCGGGTTATAAGCACAAACTAATGTCAAACATTAAAGTTACAGACTTGTTCTTCTTTAGAAAATGGATTTTATACTAAGCCCTTTATTCCACCAGCTTCCTGAGTGGATATCTCCAATTTTGAAGAAGTGTCCCTGATTTTGGTCCTTTGTTCTTGATTTTTTTTAAGCCTTGTCCCTGATTTATGAAGCAGGAGGTTGAGAGGTATGCTTGCAATCCCTATCATCCCAACTGCTTAACTTCACCTCCCCCACCTGTAACTGCAACAAACCTCCGCTATTTTATCACTGGCATTCCACTTTCTCCCTCCTGCCTTCTTTTACCTCCACTCCCACCCAGGGATCACCCAGGCCACCAGAGGTTGCCAAGAAAGAGGAGTGGTTGGACCACAGTGGGCTCAGGGAGGGTGACGGTGGTGGAACAGAGGTGCATCCCTCTAGTTGTGCCTCTTCACAATTCATTCGCCATTGTGGCAGAGTGTGGTTCCTCTATGGAGGCACCCGCAGTGGAGACCAAAGAGGATACTGGGAACCTACACAAAGAGACCCACTGGAGGGTGGCACAGGACCCCACAGGGGAAGGGAACAACTCCTGGTGGGGGGACTCAATCATTGTAGGGGTAGAACTGAGGAAGGGAAGGGAGAGAGAGGTAAGGTGACTGCCCAGCACCATTGCTTGGAGGGACAGGAAGTGAATCCTCAGGATCATGGGAGCAGCTGCACAGGGAAGGGAGCTAGATATAATTGTCTACCTAGGAACAAATGACCCAGCTGAGAATGGGATCAGGGCAGTGCAGCAGGAGTTTGTGGAATGTGGAGGGCCCTCAGACAAGTGGCATCCATAGTAACTTTCTCAGAAGTGCTACCTGTCTATGGCATGGGTGAGGCTAGGGTACTCCACACCATGATATTCAATAACTGGTTGAAAAACTGGTGCAGAGCTCAGGGATTTGGCTTCACTGGGGACTGGGATACACCTGGAGTGATACAGGCCTATACTGGTGTGGTGGTCTGCATCTGTCTGGGAGGGGAACAAGGATTGTAGGTGATAGGTTTAGATAATTCATTGGCAAGCATTTAAACTAGCCAAGGGGGGAGGCACTGAAGAGAAGCAGGAAAATCCCAGCCCCCCCACAAAATAGAGTAGTTAGCGGAGTAGACACAAAGGCAGAGAAGCCAATAGGGAGCAGAACAGGGGTATATCCAGAAAAAGGCAAAGGCAGTAAGGACAAGGATGGGACTGAAAGGGGTAAGGCCATCAAAAAATTGAGGGCACTAAGTAAGGCCATCAAAAAATTGAGGGCAATAAATACCAATGCCCATAGTCTGGGTAACAAGCTCCCTGAACTAGTGGCCTTGATGGAAGAGGGATGCCTGGATGTTGTGGCAGTCACAGAAACATGGTACACAGAGAACCATGACTGGGATGTCAACATACCAAGGTACACAAACTACAGGAGGGTCAGGGAGGGTAAAAGAGGTGGAGGAGCTCTCTACATAAGGGAAAGAATCAAAGCAACAGAACTAAAAGGTAAAGAGGGAGGGGAGGAGGCACTGTGGGTCACCCTGGAGACAGGAAATGGCACCACAATCCGCACAGGGGTTGTTTACAGACCCCCATCTCACAGGAAGGCAATGGACAAGGAAATGATAAAAGGAAGCCTTAGAATGGCAGAAAAAGGAGAGGTATTGTTGATGGGGACCTGAACACTGCTGTGACAGTGGTTCAGTAGGTAGCACACTCACCTCTGAGGCCAGGAGATCAGAGGGCTGCGGGTTCAGTTCCCACATCTGGCGCTGGGGTTAATATCCCAGTACTGACACTGTAGTGCAGCAAGAGAGGGGTGCTGCACTTCTGAGGTGCCATCTTTTGGATGAGACATTAAACCGAGGTCCCATCTACCTGGATTGGTGGTAGTTCAGGTGGATGTTGAAGATCCCATAGCACTTATCGAAAAGAGTAGGGGAATTTCCCCGGTGTCCTGGCCAAATTTCCCTCATTCACTAAAAATACCACCAACGGCTTAATCTGGTTCAAGGTCAGTTGGCATTCATCTGTATCCCCCTCCCCCGGGTCATGCCTGAAAATAGGCAGGATTTGTCTAGTGCACTTACCCGGTCGACAAAAAAAACTAAAACTAAATATGCCAAATGTTAACTGGAGTACCTTTACTGCAGCCACATCCAAGAGCAGGGTCATTCTTGATGCCCTATAGGGTGCATGCCTCAGACAACTAGTGTTGGAACCCACTAGGAAGGGAGCAATCTTAGACCTGTTACTTTCAAATGGGGATGGAGAGAGGATAACAGATTTAGAATAGGTAGCCATCTGGGAACAAACGGCCACCGAACTGAAGGTTCACAATAAACACAGCTGTAGAGTCAAGCTATACAAAAGCAAGGGTACTGGACTTTAGAAGGGCTGACTTTGGCAACATGGGAGCATGCCTCAGAAAAGCACTAGCAAACAGGTAAGAAGAAGGGGTGGAAGAACAATGGGGAAAAATCAAACAGCCATTGCAGAGGCAACAAGCCTTTATGTAAAGCAAATCAACAAAACAAAATGAAGGAAAAAGCCACTATGGTTCTCAAAAGAGGTGGCAAGGAAGGTTAAGGAGAAAAGGATAGCATTCAGGAAATATAAGGAAACACAGAAGGAACAGGGCAGAGAACTGTATCAGTTAAAGCAGAAGGAGGCAGGGAAGGTAGTCAGAATAGCAAAAGCACAAACTGAAGAAAAGACAACCAACTCTGTTAAGAAGGGGGATACAATCTTTTATAGGTACATTAGGGAGTGAAGAAAGACCAAGGGAGGGATACTGAGGCTTAATGAAGGGAAGGGAATGTGGGCAGGGGGTAACAATGAAAAAGCAGGGTTATTGAACAAATACATCTGCTCAGTATTCACAAAAGATAAGGAGGGGGAGGTACCTAAACCAAACAATGGAAACACTCTGGATAGGGGGTCGATACCAGTCCATTCACAGAAGAAAGGGTTCAGAAAGAGCTCTTAAAACTGAAAGTGGACAAAGCTATAGGGCCTGATGGAATTCACCCAAGAATTCTAAAAGAACT
Organism: Neoceratodus forsteri; assembly: GCA_016271365.2. NCBI lineage: Eukaryota > Metazoa > Chordata > Ceratodontiformes > Ceratodontidae > Neoceratodus > Neoceratodus forsteri. The sequence goes on from CM028136.1 coordinate 795,275,391, forward strand.
AAGGATAGAACTAGTGACACCACTGACTACCCTCTTTAACAAATCATTGGAGGATGGGTTGGTACATGAGGACTGGAGGAGGGTGGATGTAATTCCACTTCACACAAGGCAGAGGCAGGAAACTACAGACCTGTTGGTTTGACCTCAGTGGTAGGGAAAATGATGGAGTCACTTCTGAAGGAAAGAATTCTTGAGTACCTAGAGGCCAGTGGGGCACAGGACTCAAGGCAACATAGATTCACAGTGGGAAGGTCATGTCAGAAGAATCTAATAGATTTCTTTGACTGGGTGACCAAAGTCATAGACCAGAGAGGGACTATGGACATGGCCTACCTAGACTTTAGCAAGGCATTTGACACAGTCCCACGCAAAAGATTAATATACAAGTTAGCCAGCCTTGAAGTGGGTCCCAAGGTGGTAGCCTGGGTAAACAACTGGCTGGACAACAGGATGCAGAGGATAATAGTAAATGGAATCCACTCTGAAGAAAGGCGGGTTACTAGCAGAGTACCACAGGGTTCAGTACTGGGACCAGTCCTCTTTAATGTCTCTATTAGTGACACTGTGGAAGGACTTGAAGGAAAAGTATGTCTCTTTGTAGATGACCCAAAGATCTACAACAGGGTAGATACAGAAGGTGGAGAGGAAAGGATGAGAAGGGACTTGGCAAGGTTGGAGGAATGGTAAAATGTATAGCAGCTTAGACTCAACACAAAGAAGTGCAAAGTAATGCACTTGGGAAACAAAAACCCAGGGGAAGAGTACACAATGGAGGGTGAGATACTAACAACAACAAAAATGGAAAGGGACTGGGAGGTAGTCCTATCAGATGACTTAAAGGCAGCAAGCAATGTGAGAAGGCAGTAAGGGGTGCTGAGGGGATACTGGGATGCATAGAGAGAGGCATCACCAGTAGAAAACAGGAAGTTGTTATCCCTCTGTACAGACAGTTGGTGAGACCCAATCTGGAGTATTGCGTGCAGTTCTGGAGACCCCGTCTTGGCAAGGACATAGACAGGATGGAGGCTGTTCAGAGGAGAACAACTAAGATGGTGCAGGGTCTGCACCAGAAGACATACAAAGAGAGATTAACAGAGATTATTATGTATACCCTCAAGGAAAGGAGGGAGAGGGGGGACATGATAGAAACTTTCAAGTACCTCAAGGGAATCAACAAAATCCAAGAGGGTAGCATCTTTCAGAAAAGGAGATGTGCGAAAACAAGGGGGCACAATGTGAAGATAGAGGGGGGGATGGCTCAGAGCTAATGTGAGAAAGTATTTTTTCACAGAGAGGGTTATGGATACATGGAATGGCCTTCCTGAGGCAGTAATAGACTCAAAAATAGTGGGGAAATTCAAGAATGCATGGGACGGTCATAAGGCAGTTCCAGTGGGGGGTAGGAGGAAGTAGGCTGTTGGTTAACTAGGATCTGCAGCTTATCCATTAGGTAGGGAAATGGGCAGACCAGGTGGGCCAAGAGGTCCTTATCTGCCATCAAATTCTATGTTTCCATGTTTCCCCACTCCTACACTTCTCCTTTGCATGCTAGTAAAGCAGATCATGGGCTGAGTGTGCACCCAGCCCTGTCTAGGCCTTGTGGGGTTTGCATCCCAGTGGGTCAAAGGTTTGTCTCTCCCTTTCTACCATACTCCCTCTCTCCCCTTTCCTATTTCCTTCCACACCAGTTCTCTTCTCCCCCTTTTCCTCCCCATCTATACTCCCCCCTTGCACACTATTCACCACTCCTACCATTCTCCTTTGCAGGCCAGGAAACCTGGTCATGGGCTGGGTGTACATCCAGCCAGCTGTGCCTGGCCCTTGTGGGGTTTGCATCACAGAGGAACGAAGGTTTTCCTCTCCATCTCTACCATACTCCTTCTCCTCCCTTTCCTATTTCCTTCCACATAGATATATGGATACTGTCAGCAGATAAGGGCCACCAGGCCATTCCAGTCTGCCCATTTATGCTACCTAATGAAGCAGCCAGTGACCCTATCTGGTCACTGGCTTTAGCTTTTTCATCCCATCTCTAATATTCCTTTATTCCTGTCCCATGCATGTTTGAAATCTGCCACCATATGGGCGGCCACCACTTCCTGGGGCAGGCTGTTTCATGCATCCACCACCATCTCTGTAAAAAAGAACTTCCTGACATTACCCCTTATGTGGCCACCCATCAGTCTCATATCATGCGGTCTTGTTCTGGCACTACTTTTAAACTGGAATATCACAGAATCACAAAATGTGACAGCAGAAAAGGACCTCCTGGCCCATCCAGTCTGCCTTTTTTGTTGTCCCCTTCTACCTTGTTCATGTCCTTGAGGTATTTGAACATTTCTATCATGTCACCTCTCTCTCGCCTTTGCTGCAGCATATACAAATTGAGGTCTCTGACTCTTTCCTCATAAGGCTTGTGATGTAGACCCTTCACCATTTTGGTCACCCTCCTCTGCACCAACTCTGTTGTGTCAATGTCCTTATGAAGGTGTGGTCTCCAGAACTGGATACAGTATTCAAGGTTAGGCTTCACCAGGGTCTTGTACAGTGGAACTATCACCTCCCTTCTTCGGCTTGTGATTCCCCTTCCAATATACCCCAACATCCCAGTGACCTTCACCACTGCCTTCACCATCTGCCTTGTGGTCTTCAGGTCATCTGTAATTATGACTCCCAAGTCTCTCTCTTCCTTAGTAACTGCCAACAGCTCATCCCCCAACCTGTAGCTTGCTCCAGGGTTCCTGCTCCCCACATGCATGATTTTGCATTTCTTTGTGTTAAACCTTAGTTGCCACACATCTGACTATCTCTCCAACCATTTCAGGTCCTTTCTCATCCTTTCCACCCCCTCCAGGGTATCCACCTTATTGCAGATCTTGTGTCATCTGCAAACAGGCAAACCTTTCCCTCCAGACCATCTGCAATGTTACTGATGAAGACATTGAAGAGGACTGGCCCCAGAACTGACCCTTGAGGTATCCCACTGGTCACCTCGATTTCCTCTGATTGGATTCCATTTACTACTGCCCTCTGTTTTCAGACCTTTTACCAATTATCAGTCCAGTTTGCCACCTTGTGTCCCATCCACAGGCATCCTAGCTTGTTAACCAGTCTCCTATGTGGAACAATATCAAATGCTTTGCTGAAATCTAGGTAGGCAATGTCTACAGCCCCCCTTGGTCTACTGCCTTTGTCACCCAGTCAAAGAAATCTATTAGATTAGTTTGACAAGACAGTCCTACGGTGAACCCATGTTGCCTAGGATCCAACATCCCCATGACTTCTAGGTACTCCATTATTCTTTCCTTGAGGAGTGTCTCCATTATTGTTCCTACTACAGAGGTTAGACTAACTGGTCTGTAGTTCCCTGCATCTTCTTTAGTTTGAAGTTTGAAGTTTATTGTTCTAGGAATTAATACCTTTGAGCTAAGGCTCTTTTACAAAGGTTCCACGTCATTAAGTACAAAAACATAGTAGACAGTGTTACAAACAATCAGTAAGCCGTTTAACAAGGCCATAACTTAAACAGTAACATTTATGTACAGAAAAGAAAAAGGAACTCAGAGGCAGTGTCAAGGGCAAGGAATAAGGATTGGAGAGCTTGAGAGGGAAGAGAGGGAGAAATAAGAAGTTTAGGAGCAGACAGAACCAGGTTAGTGGTACTCAGGCTGTCTTTGTCAAAGAGGAGATCATGGTGGTTCAGTGAAACAAATGTAAGTGCACTCAGTGGGATGAGACTTTAGTCAAAGCAGTCACAGGAGCTGGAGGCTGTGAGGTGAGCGTAAAGTATGGATTTGAAAGCTCCCAATGTCATGGAGGATAGGGAGGGCAGGTTAAGGGCATTGTTTTTTTTTTAAATTTAAGTTTATTGGTTTTAACATAGCAAATACAAACAGACCATTATTTATACATGTCAAGTAATCATACATGATATAAATAAGAGAAAAAAAAAACACATCACAAATCCCATCCATTCCCTCCCTCCCCCCTTCCAGATCTACCCACCCACCACCCTACCACCCATAACATACCTACCCCCACCCTACTAACACCATCATAGAGTGTGCAAATTGATTATATAACTAGTTCTGTTGACGAGGCCACCTTAAAGTAATAACCTGTTCATGCAGGCAAAATCAGAAGAAGCGAGTGGTGAACAAAAAAAAAAAAAGAAGAAGAAGAAAAAAGGGAGGAAAGAAGCCTTGTTGGGCATCAGGGAAGGTATCAAGAGATCTCTGATGTAAATATAGCATATACAGTTTGCCCCATCTTTTATGGAACAGATCCATACGGTTGCGAGAGCTGGCCACAAGTCTCTCCTTATTGAAGCACATTGAAAGTTCAGTCAGCCATTCAGAATAGGTCAGGATCAGCTGATCAGTCCAATACTTGAGGACCGATCTTTTGACCACTATGGACACCAAGGCCATGTAATATCGACGCTCCAGGCAATCTATGCTGGAATAGTCACCTATAATACAGATATCAGGCGTAAAAAGGTTGGTAAGACCAAGCATAGGATCAAGTTTGTCCTTAATAGAGGTCCACAAGGGGACAACTTTGGGACAATGCCAGAAAATGTGGAGTGAGTTCCCCTCACTATGCGAACATCTAGAGCAGAGAGAGAGATAGTTTATTGAAGCGGAATAATTTACTTGGGGTGTAATACATATTGTTTAGTATGTAATACTGGATGAGTCTAAACCTGTCTTGGGTGTGGTATCTGTGTAGGTCTTTCCAGACTCGGGTCCAGTTGGGGATGGATTCTGGGAGTAGGGATGACCAGATGCGGAAGCCTCGAACGGCTCCGGGAATTTGTAATCCAGTATGTAGGAGTATATTAATGAGACGGAGTGTGGTTTAGAGGCAAGAGTGAAGATGTGGGAGAGGAAAGGGCTGACTTTGGAGTCGCGAAACTCGGAACCAAATTTAGCAGCAATAAGATGTCTTATTTGGTATATCTTGAAGACCTTACTGTTGGGAATGTCAAATTTAGTTAATATATTTGGGGATGGAAGAAGGGAACCTTGGTCATAATAGTGTTCTAGAGTAGTTTCCTTGATTTGTGGGAGCCACTCAGGAGTAATTATCGAGTTGCCTAGTTTAATGTTGGGATTGAGAGTGAGAGGTTGTGCCAGGTCTGTTTTAGGGAGGATTTTAAGAAAATATAAGCATTGAAAGAGGGAATTAAGAGATGTGATAATTGTTTGATCAGACAGCCAGGGTGTAAGTGCTGAGGTAGGAGTATAGAAAATTGCTTGGGAATCTATTTTAGTCTCTGAGAGGATCTTTCTCTCAATTTGGAGCCAGATCGGGGGAGAAGCTCCCATGTGGGTTGAATACCATTTATCCAGCTTGGAAAGGTGGGCAGCCCAATGATAGAATATTAGGCTGGGAAGTCTGAGACCGCCTTTGTCTTTAGGGAGGGATAATTTGAGGAAGGAACACCTAACAGCTTTCCCTCGCCAAATAAATTTAGAGAAAATTGTATGGAATTGGCATAAGTAGGAGAGCGGTAACCATAGGCCTAATAGATTGAGGGGGTAAAAGATATGGGGAAGAATATTCATCTTGATAATGTTAATCCTACCCCACAAAGAGATGGGGAGGTTAGCCCATCTTTGTAGGTCTAGTTGTATATGGACTTTGAGGTCATCTAGGTTGAGCTTCCTAAGTAAGAGTGGGTCTGAAACAAAGTGGATGCCTAGGTACTTAATCGACTTGGGGGACCATCTCATACCAAATTTATCAAGCTTATGTTTATATGTAAGGGGATTCAATGGGAAGATTTTGGATTTTGATATATTCAGTTTGTAGTGAGAGAGGTTGCCATATTGAGTAATAAGGCAAAGTGCATGTCCTGTTGAAGTGGCAGGATGGGTGACATGGAGTAATATATCATCAGCGTAAGCTGAGAGAACTAATTCCTGTTGGCGTATCAGACAACCTTGGATAAATGGGGAAGATTTAAGTTTCAGGAGAAGGGGTTCAAGATATAAATTGAACAGGAAGGGTGAAGGGGGCAACCCTGTCTGGTGCCAGTGTGAAGGTAAAAAAGAGAGGAAAAAACACTGTTACAGTATATCTTGGCTGAAGGGGACTTATATAAAACCTGGATCCATTTAAGGAAAGAGGGCGGAAAGTCCATTTTGGCCAGCGTTGCCCAAAGAAAAGACCAGCTGACTCTGTCAAACACTTTTTCCGTGTCTAGTGAAATCATGGCCTTTGGGGAGTGGGATAGTTGGGTGGCCTGAGAGATATGGAAAAGGGTTCTAAGGTGATCTGCTGGGGAGCGAGATTGAACAAATCCAACTTGTTCTGGGCTAAGGAGATGAATCCAGACTTTTTTAATCCTCTCGGCCAAAATCTTGGAAAGGATCTTCATATTGCAGTTTAGGAGAGATATGGGTCGGTAGCTCGCTGGGTCCGTAGGAGTTTTATCAAGTTTGAGAATCAGAACAATAGTGGCCTCTAGGAGTGCAGGGTCCAGAGTGTTGGCAGTGAAAGTGTAGTAGTATAGCTTAAGGAGTAAATGGGCAAGTTCTTTGGAAAATACCTTGAAGAAATTTGAGGGAAAGCCGTCTGGGCCTGGTGCTTTGTCCGGGGCCATGGAGGCGATAGCATCTTCTACTTCAGAAAGAGAAATAGGAGAAGTCAGGGTTTCTTTGTGGGAGACCGAAAGTTGGGGAATGTTGAGGTCTGACAGATAGGCTGATATATCTGAGAGAGATGTGGAGGGGGAAGGGTTATTATAGAGGGTTCTGTAGAAATCTTCAAAAATCTGTGTAATTTCTCTGGGAGAGGTTTTAATGAGACCATCGGGAGCTTGCAGGGCTGAGATTAATCTGGAACTCTCCAATGTACCAATACAATATATCAATATAATAATATACAATGTATCAAGAGTCTACCGGCCTTTTCACCTTGCTCAGTATATTTAGATTGGGTTTTGATTAGGCTATATTCAGCTTTTTCTTTGAGGAGATCCGTATATTCATTTCTGGCTGCTAAAAGGGCTTCAAGGGATGACAGGGGGGAAGAGGGGAGTAGGAGCTTCAAGCTCTTTGATTTTGGCCATTAATAGGGAGGCACGGGCTTGTCTAGATCTTTTCCCTCGTCGAGGCTAGTTTGACTAGGTCGCTTTAGGTAACATTTCAGAGAGTTCCAGATAATGTCGAACCTGGGTAGAGTTATATTGTTCTCGAGGAAACTAGAAATGGAGGTTTTAATGTGCATCACCACTTGGGGTTCTTTTAGGAGCTGGGTGTTAAGTTTCCAGACAGTGTCCTGTTGAAAATTAGGGTTGGGGGAAATCCTTGTCCATACTATAGCATGGTCGGAGAGCACAATCGGTTCAATACCGGTCTGAAAAAGACCAGGGAGGAGAGTTTTGCTGATCAGAATGTAGTTTATTCTTGACCAGGAACCATGAGGTTGAGAAAAGAAGGAGAAGGACTGAAGGGAGGGGTTAGATAGACGCCAGGGGTCACACAGCCCTAGCATATGCAAAAAGTCTGATAGGGATCTTTGAACCGGAGTAGGTGGGTGACTTGAATCTGGACCTTTATCCAGAAGATAAGACGGTGGTATATTCCAATCCCCCCCTAGTATAAGCTGGGAGGGAAGGAGGGCACTTATCTTATCTGCCAGGGTCATTAAAAATTCAGAGCTACCTCCTACTGGACCATAAATAGAACCAAGAACAGTAATACAATTATTAAGGGATCCTTTGACCAGTATGAATCTACCCTCTGGGTCAACTACTGTTGTGTCTATCAGGAACGTAACATAATTTTTTAATAAGAATAGCTACACCCCTACTAGATCCTGACCCATTCGTGGCAAAAACATGTGAAAAGCCAGATCTGAACAACCATTTGGTCTCAGAGCTGAGTAGATGAGTTTCTTGTCACAATAGAATGTCAGTTTGAATGAGGTTGCAGTGATTAAAAACTTGGGTTCTCTTGACTTTCTCCCTGAGCCCACGTACATTCCACAATGCGAGTCTGACAGAATTTATAGCCATTTCAAGAACAGGAGAGTATAGAGGTAGTCAACAGAGCTCATAACTATAGCCCAATAGAAATAGCACACTCTAGTCCCAAAATCCCAACCCGTTGTAAGCTGCCAAATGCTACATATCAAGTAATAACGCGCGCCATAAACAGAAAATGTAAATCAAAACTACCATGGGACATATGAAATGGTAGGCAGCTCAACAACCCCAACCCCACTCCTTTTCATAACCCCCTACTAAATCTATCCAACTATGTACACCCTGGTACCAGGTAAAATAACAAGAGTCAGGACAGAAATCTAGGAACCAGGACCCCATTGCAAACCCAGCATGTAACTTGTTACTGACATCCTGTATATCGAGGGGTCCCCAGGGGTCTAAACAGAACAAGAAAACATTAAGCCAGACAAAACTAGTCAGAGAAATCCCCATATGTGAATCTGGGTTTACATACCCACCATCTATAAGCTCATGAAGCAACTTCACACGCAGCTATGAGCGTCCCAGGAGCCTCCCCCCCCCACCAGCCTCCATCATAGGTGCTATAGCAGGGATTGTGATTATGAGGGGTGCCATCCAGCTGTTTATATAGGGAGAAACCCAAAAGTATGACTCAATCCCTTATCAGGGCTATTGCAGATTTCTGAGAGGTGGCAGGGCAAATCGAGAGGTGGAAGTATTGCCACTCCATTACATATGATGTTTCCCGGGGGAGCAGTTATGCAATTGGACCAAATCAGTCCCACACTAAAATAACCAGGCATAACCTTGCAACCGCAGCTGTTTGGTTCCGGGTAGTTGCGAGGGCCGGAGACAACGCGGCCTACCTCGACCTCCGCCTGGGCCGCCGAGAACTCTCCGCCCATCAGAATAAATCTGGAACCAACTAACAAGGTAAACTTAACATTCAAGACATTGAATTCAGCCTAAAACATTGCCTTGATTAAGAAACTGGGAACTGAGAGTTCAGGTACTGGCTTTGAAGAGATTAGGGAGTTTAACAGACAGGTCCTTGAGAGCAGAGTCCGGGGTGTCATAGCTCGTGGAGGTACCCCCAATTGTGATCTTGAGGGTGGCAGGATACGACATTCTGAAAGGGATGCCCGCCGCGATGAGCTTCTGGATGATGGAATGGAATGCGGTTCTCTTCATCCTGGTCTCCTTAGGAAGATCTTGAGCTACTTGAAGTTTGGCAGGTCCCCACATGATGGATTGGAGTTCGCGAGCCTTGGTAAGAATGTGCTGCTTTTCCAGATAACTGAGAAATTTGACAATCATCGGTCGCGGAGGAGAATCTGGAGGGGGCCTGGGTCTAAGGGATCTGTGCGCTCTTTCCAGAAGGTAGTGGGGATTAAGAGGTGAAGGGCCTACTATTTTGACTAGGAATTTTTGGAGAAAGGCAATGGAGTCAGACCCCTCTTCCAGCTCAGGTAGGCCCAGGATAAGCAGGTTGTTTCTCCTACTGTGACCTTCTAGGTCTTCCGTTTTTAGTTGCAGCTTTTTATCCTGTTGCTTTAATGCAACCAAGTCGGATTCTGCTGTGGATTTCCATTGTTCCTGGGAATGAAATCTGGCTTCTGAATTGGACACCCTCGTGGCAAGAGAGGAGAGGTCTCCCCGGATAGATCTGAACTCCGTGGTAATATCTTGTAACACTTCTCTCAGAGGTGTTAGTTCTTTCAGGAACTTTTCTTCAGTTAGAAGATTAGTCGAGGGTACCTTATCGCCCGTTTTCTCAGGGGTGGAGCCGAGTTGGTTTCTCTCTTTTTTAGGCAGCTTCTCAGGAGTAGCTGGTGGTGTATGCCAGATCGCGGCTTGTTTTTTCTCCGCCTCCATCCTAATTGTGTTAGAAGGAAGTAAAGACAAAACGCCCTAAGGCCGAAAGGCAGAGTGAAGTAGATCAAATAATATATAAATTATTGGATTTGCTCTTCAAGAATCGCAATTAGAAGCTAATAAGGCTGGAGGGAGTCGGAGCTCCAAGACACTGCTGCTGCTCAGAAGGTTAGCATCACGTGACCTCCAGGTTAAGGGCATTGTACCAGGTAGGGGCACGGTATGTAAAAGATCTTTGTCCCTGAGCAGTCCGGCATCTAGGGACAAGGAAAGGTTGGTGGTTAGATCTTCTGGTGGTACGAGTGCCATTGTTCAGGCAGAGCTCTCGTGAAGAAGGACAACATTTGCCCTTCCCTAGTTCTCTGGGACCACTCTAGTGTATAGGAACTCACTGAACAGGGCTGCCAGAAGGGCTGCCAGTTCAGTTCTCAGTTCCCTTAAGACTCTGGGATGTATACTATCTGGATCCATGGCTTTGTCCACCTTGAGCATTGCAAGCTCTTCTAGGACCCTCTCCTCTGTGAACGGACTGATGTTTACCTCTTTTTCCATCCATTCCTTTAAACTTTAGCTGTGGGCCCTGGCCATGGGCATCCACAGTGAAGACTAAACAGAAATATTAGTTCAGGATCGCTGCTTTCTCCCTGTCTCCCTGCACTATCTGTCCCTTGGCTCCTTCAAGCTTAGCTACTCCCAACTTTGCCTTCCTTCTGACGCTGATGTACAAGAAGAATGTCTTGTCTCCCTTTGTAACAGATTGAACTATTCACTCCTTGGCTTGCGCTTTAACGCTTCTCTCTGCTTTTTCTGCCTCTCTCAGACACTTCTGGTACATTTTGCTGTCCTCGTCTCTTTGTGTCTCCTTATACTTTCTGAAGGCTAGCCTGTTGGCCCTTATCTTTTCAGCCATCCCCTTGAGAACCAAAGCAGTTTTCTTCTGCTTTTTCCCTTGTCTAGTGACCTAACACACTGTTTCATGACCTCGGCTATGGCCTCTTTGATGTGTGCCCATTTCTCATCAACGTCCCCCCATCTCTCTTTTTTCCAGGATTTCTCTAAGCTGAAGTCTCATCCTGGTAAAGTCACCCCTTCTGAAGTCTAAGACTCTTGCCTTTGTATGGGTTGACTGAATCCCTGTGTCCACCTTGAACCACATCATATAATGGTTACTTGACCCTAGCTGACTTTCCACCTCGAACCCTGTTATCCTGTTTCCATTGGTCAGTACCAGATCCAGGACTACCCAGTCTCTGGTAGGTTCCTGCACCAGTTACCTAAGGCCATCTCCCTCAAGGGAGTCAACGAAGTCCCATGCCCTGGCTGAAGCCCCTGCTGGGATGGACCAGTCTATTTCTGGCATGTTAAAGTCTCCCATAATCAGTACCTCCACCTTTGCTGCCATATCATGCATGTTTTCCAGCAGCAGTCTAGCAATTTCTTCTGCCTGAGCTGGGGATCTGTAAATGACCCCTGTGCAAATGGTTGTTCCATTGCCTGGCTCAAGGGTGACCCAAATTTCCTCTGTTTCCTCATGCCTGTTCTGAATTTCAGTTCCCTTGATGCTTTCTTTGATGTAGAGGGCAACCCCCCCCCTCCTCTTTTACCTTCCCTGTATTTTATGAACAGGACATAAACAGGTACACTTATGTCCCAGCTGTGGTTCCTGGTGGACCATGTTTGGGTTATGGCCACTATGTCCAGATCAGCCTCCATTATCACAGCCATCAAGTCTGGGACCTTGTTCCCCAGACTGCGAGCATTCATCTGCATGATTTTTCATGAAAAGTGGCATCCTGTTGGCCCATCTTTGTGTTTAGCCCCTTGTTTCATCCTACTATTCCCGGAATATTCTATGCTGTGCTTTCCTTTTACTACCTCTGTTAATAACGACATTATCTGGCCCTGTGTGTAGCCTTTTCTGTCCTGTGGTAATGGTGAATCTGACCCCAGCATACCATAGTGATTCCACACTTGTTCTCCACTCCCACTTTCCTCCCCTCTATGCCCCCCCAGCACTATCTTCTACTGCCCTCTCTGATATAATTGTTCATTTCTTTGTTCCTAAGGGACATGTCTCCCGCACCAGCCTTTTGATATCAATATTTACTTTTTATGTACTTGTCTAGTGCACATACTATCCTAATGTACATAGCTGTTCACTGTTATTTAACCTCTGTACAAACTTTTATTTTGTAGTAAATTCCATTGTACTTATCCCTTCCCCCTCCCCCCCAGGATACATCTGGAAATGAGCTATTTTAGCTCAGTATGTCCTTCCTGAAAGAAAGAAAGAAAGAAAGAAAGAAAGAAAGAAAGAAAGAAAGAAAGAAAGAAAGAAAGAAATTTAGCTAAACAGGGCCCATTTAGCTAGGTTCTGGTGTTTTTTTCTTTAAATTACAGCATTTTTATGTATTTTACATGCTTCTTAGTTGGAAGAAAAAGTAACAAGATGGTGGTCTCATGGCACAAAAAAATGCTTTGTGCTGTGAGAAGCAAGTGGAGAGAAACAAAAAAAGAGTCCTGTGACACAGAATTTTTCAGTTTACACGAGAATATTAACTCAAAAACCTACTTGGTATGCTCAGAATGGAAAAACATAAAACGTTAAAGCCTTATAACTCCAGAACCATTTCATATTTTACCATCAAGTATTTTTTCAAAGAGAGGTTTGTGGATGCATGGAACAGCCTCCTTGAGGAGGTCGTGGAGTCAAGAACAGTAGGGGAATTCAAGAATGGGACAAACATAAGGCAGTCCTAGTGGGGGGGTAGGAGGAAGTTAGCTGTTGGTTAACTAGGATCTGCAGCTTATCTGTTAGGTAGGAAAATGGGCAGACTAGGTGGGCCAAGCGGTCCTTATCTGCCATCAAATTCTGTTTCTATATTTCTATGTTTCTATCAGACCTTCCAAAGGCACTACCTTAGGACATGACATGTGTGCCCTGTAAGTTTGGGAAAAAATTCCATTCCCTGTGTGCTACAGGTGAGAACAACAACAACAACAAAACAAGCATTTGTCAAAGCCGAACATTCGCTTGCAGGTATTTGCAGTGGTGTTTGGCATGTATGGTGCTTTACCCTAATGCCCTGTGCGATTGCTGGTATTTGCACAATAAGTGGTCAGCATGACCTTTTTGTTACCCCCATTGTGCGCTACATAGGCGGAAACACGTTTTGGGCAGGATGTGAAAAATGACAGCTGTACTGCTCATAAGGAAGTGTGGTAAAATGCCAATGTTGAAAATCTGGAGGAACCATTGAAAATTGCAAACCCACGAGCGCCGCTATGTGGGAACTGTGCAATGCACGTCAGAAAACAGTCACTTTTAGGAATTATTTCACCAAATTTTCAACATTGCCATTTTAAACCTCTGCTAATGAACAGTGTCACTGTGATTTTCTTAATGTGTCCCATACACTGAGTTCGCACAAACTGTGACATTGTGCGCTACATGGGCGGAAACACGTTTTGGGCAAGACGTGAAAAATGACAGCTGCAGTGCTCATAAGGAGGTGTGGTAAAATGGTAATGTTGCAAATCTGGAGTGAAAATATTGGAAATTCGCAAACTTATGAGCGTGCGTAGGAACTGCGCAACGCAGACTCAAACAGTCATTTTTAGGAATTTGTTCACCAAATTTTCAGCACAGCCATTTTAAGACCTCTGCTCATGATCAGTGTCACTGTGATTTTCTTAATGTGTCCCATACATTGAGTTCGCACACCGACTGCGCCATTGTGCGCTACATGGGCAGAAACACATTTTGGGCAGGATGTGAAAAATGACAGCTGTACTGCTCATGAAGAGGTGTGGTAAAATGGCAATGTTGAAAATCTGGAGTGCAAATATTGAAAATTTGCAAACGCATTTGAGCATGCGAGGAACTGCGCAACGCACGCTCGTAAAACAGTCATTTTTAGGAATTTATTCACCAAATTTTCAACATAGCCATTTTAAGACCTCTGCTCATGAACAGTGGCACTGTGATTTTCTTAATGTGTTCCATACATTGATTTTGCACACTGACTGCGCCATTGTGCGCTACATGGGCGGAAACACGTTTTGGGAAAAATGAAAAATGTCAGCTGTACAGCTCATAAGAAGGTGTGATAAAATGGCAATGTTGAAAATCTGGAGTGAAAATATTGAAAATTTGTGAACTTACGAGCCTGCATAGGAACTGCACAGCATGACGCCAGAAACAGTCATTTTGGAATTTTACACAAATTTTCAACATGGATGTAGACCTTCTCATGAATGATGTCACTGTCATGGCATTATTCAAGGCCAAAGCGTGATTTTTTCACAGTGACTGCGCAGTGCCCGCGAATTACCCCTCGGCCCGTAATAACGCCATGACAGTGACATCATTCATGAGAAGGTCCCAAAACCCCATGTTGAAAAATTGGTGCAAAATTCAAAAAATGACTGAGATATGCACAAAGTTGAAACCCCCCTATGTAGCCCATTATACAGCTTACCGGCATTTCCTCAGTTCGGTCGGCTTTGAAGAGTGCAGACGGTTCCTGGTCCACCAAGATCATCATGCCGGAGTCCGGAGGTAGGTATGGGTGGGGCGGTGTGGGGAGGCTGGGTGCACAGTGGGTGGAGTGCGGGTTGTGGGGGGCTGGGAGACTACGCCGTGGGACCGTTTATTTTACAGGTTTAAAAAAAAATGACGTGGAGACATTTGGCCACTGGGGTGGGCTCCCAGCATGGAAGAAGATGTGGGGGCCAAGGAGCTGATGGGATTGGGACCCCGGCCGGCAACTACGCTGGGGCCGAGGAGCCGACGGGGATTGGGCACCCTGCCGGGCAAAACAAACAGAACGCTTGCCACGCTGGGGTGGGCTCCCAGCATGGCAGCAGGATGGCTGGGGCTGTGAAGCCAATGGGGGATTGGGCTCCCCATCGGCAACAACATTTGCCATGCTGGGTGGGCCTCAGCGTGGCACAAGCTTTGGGGGTGGGCGTGACGCGCATGGGGGAGCGCAGATGCAGGAGGGAACAGCGTGGCACTCAGTATGGCAGCTGTGCCTTTGAAGCAGAGGAACACCGCTGTCACATGAGCTCCTGCACCCATTGGTGCAGGACCGCCACGCCTGCTCAAGGGAGCAGTGTATTGGATGGGAGAGGCACACCTCCAAGTGTGCTACTCTCCCAAAACGTTCCTTGTGCATATGTGCAAGCGAAAGTAAAAACATGTTAAGTGTAGGAAAAAAAGTTAGCCATCTACAGAAACATGACATATGCAAATCTCAGAAACCGCACAAGCTGTCATCACAAAACTTTTCAGGGATCAACACCTTGCTTCACAGACAACACATGCAACATTTCAGCTGATTTTGTCAAATGGTGCCAAAGATATTAATGTGCAAAGTTAGGAGTTTAACATTGAATGCCCCACTATAATTATACAGGCGTGTATATTAGGGTATTACCTCAGTGGTGGAGAAAATCCTGGAATCCATGTTAAAAGAAAAGATTGTGGCATACCTGGAGGTTAGTGGGACACAAGACCAGAGGCAACATGGATTCATAGCAGGGAGATCTTGTCAAACAAATCTGATAGATTTCTTTGACTGGGTAACCAGGGTGGTGGATCAGGGAGAGGCAGTGGACATGGCCTCCCAAGATTTTAGTAAGGCATTTGACACTGTCCCATACAGTAAGCTAGTAAACACGTTGCACAGTCTGGGAGTAGGTCTCAAGGTGGCACACTGGATCCAGTATTGGCTGAGCAACAGGACCCAGAGGGTGCTGGTAAATGGAGTTCAGTCCCAGGAGAGGGGGGTGACAAATGGGATGCCTCAGGACTTGGTTCTGGGGCCAGTCCTCTTCAATGACTTCATTGGTGACATTGCAGAGGGGCTGGAAGGGAAGGTAAGCCTGTTTGTGAATGATACCAAAATCTGCAATAGGGTAGACACTCCAGACGGGGTGGAAAAAATGAGAAGAGACCTAAGCAAATTGAAGGAGTGGTCAAGAGTGTGGCAGCTGAAATTCAATACAAAAAAGTGCAAAGTCATGCACTTGGGCCACAGGAATCGTGGAAAGGAATACAAAATGGGGGGACTAACAACAACAAAACTGGAAAGGGACCTGGGGGTAAACATAATGGATGACCTGAAGGTGGACAACAATGTGAAAAGGAAGTGGGGATGGCCAGAGGGATGCTGGGGTGTACAGGAAGGGGCATCACCAGTAGAAAACAGGAGGTCATGATGCCACTGTACAGACAATTGGTCAGGTCACATCTGGAATACGGTGTTCAGTTCTGTAGACCGCATCTCCAGAAGGACCTTGACAGAATGGAGGTGGTCCAGAGAAGGGCAACAAAAATGGTGAAAGAAATGCACCAGAAAACATGTGAGGAAAGACTGAAAGACCTCAGTATGTATACCCTGGAGGAAAGGAGGGAGAGGGGGATATGATAGAGACATTCAAGTACCTCAAGTGAATCAATGAGGTCCAGGAGGGCAGCATCTTTCAAAAAAAAGAAATGCATAAGAAGAAGGGGTCACAATATGAGGCTAGAGAGGGGGAGACTCAGGGGTAATGTGAAGAAGTATTTTTTCACAGAAAGGGTGGTGGATGCATGGAACAACCTCCCAGTGATGGTCATAGAAGCTAAAATGATTGGTGAGTTCAAGAATGCATGGGATAGGCAGAAGGCAACCCTAGTGATAGGAAAGAGAGAGTAATCTACTGATCATTTATGATCTGGAGTTTAAGTCTCGTGTTCTAAGATCCAAAGCAAGAAGGCCAGATCAAAAAGGCCGATGTGATTAAGCAGGGAGGTATTGGCAAGTGTTATGGAAAAGAGGGCAACCTTCAGGAAATACATGAGATCCAAAAAAGCAGAAGACAGGGAGGAGTACATGAAGAAATCAAGAGAGGTGAGCAGAAAGGTCAGGGCAGCCAAGACAGCAAGGGAGCATAGGCCAGCACAAGGGATAGATGAGGGCAAGAAAGTTTTCCTCAGATACATAAGGGAGAAAAGAAGCTGTAAGGATCAAATAGTTAGGATAAAGGTGGCCAATGGATGGGCTGAGAATGTGGTGGAGCAAGCAGAAGCACTCAGTGACTACTTCTGCTCTGTATTTACCAGGGAAAAGTAGGGGCCAATGCCACAGGGGAAGGGAACAGTGGGTATGGGGGGGGGGGCACTGAACCAACAGAGATGGAAATATCAGAGAACAGAGTGCTAGAGGGTCTTAGAGCACTGGGGGTGGATAAAGCACCAGGTCTGGACAGCATACACACCATGGTGCTGAAGGAGATGGCAGAGGTCCTAGCAGGACCTCTGGCAGACTTGTTCACAACCTCCCTGAGAACTGGATGCATGCTCCAAGACTGGAGGATGGTACATGTGGTGCCCATCCATAAAGGTGGGCCCAAGAACGAGCAAGGAAATTACAGGTTGGTCAGACTCACCTCCATCATGAGGAAGCTCATGGAGACTATCCTCAAAGAGAGGCTTGTAACCTTTCAGGAGAAGGATGGTCTCCAGGACAGCAGGTAGCATGGGTTTGTCACTGGTAGATCCTGCCAGACAAACTTGGTAGACTTCTGTGACTGGGCAACAAGGGTTATTGACAGGGGCCATGCAGTGGATGTCCTGTACTTGGACTTCAGCAAGACCACTGATTCAGTGCCACATGGTAGGCTGGTTAGCAAATTGGGTCATCTGTGGTTAGGGGGAGAGAATGGTGGAGTGGTTCAAAAACTGGCTGCAGGATAGGCAGCAGAGGGTTGTTGTGGGGGGGGGGGACTCTCATCTCCAAGGGTTGTAACAAGTGGGGTTCCACAATACTGTTCATCATCTTCATTGCTGATATTGTAGATTGAGTTAGTAACAAGATCAGCCTGTTTGCAGATGACACAAAGATTGGAGCAGTGATGGACAGTACAGAGGGGTGACTAGGACTGCAGGAGGACTTGGATAAACTAGAATGCTGATCGGACACATGGCAGCTGGGTTTCAATGCAAAGAAGTGCAAGGTTTGGCACATGGCAGCCAGAAACCACAAGGTCTGTACAAACTTTGGGGGTGGGGGTACAGTTATCCAATACAGAGGAGGAGGAGAAGGATCTAGGGGTGATAATCACAGGGCAAATGAAACACTCAGGACAGTGCAGGAAGGCAGCAACTAAGGCCAACAGGATGTTGGAGTGCATTGCCAGGGGCATCACTTCACGGAAGAGGGAGGGAGGTCCTACTGCCCTGTACAGGTCACTGGTCAGACCAAACCTAGAGTACTGCATGCAGTTCTGGTGGCTCTACTTTAAGAAAGATGTCAGGTTACTGGGTGGGGTCCATCACAGAGCCACCAGGATGATCATGGGAATGGAGGACAAACCCTACAAGGACAGATTGAGGGAGCTCAACATGTACTCCCTGGAGGAGAGGAGAGGAGAGAAGAGATAGATGGGATATGACCGAAACCTTCAAATGTATGAGGAGCATAAACAAGGTTAGTAAAGAGGGAATTTTTAGAATAAAGGGAGGGAGAAACATTAGGGGGACACAGTCTGAAATTGGAGGGGGGACAGTTCAGGAGGGAAATGAGAAGATACTACTTCATGGAAAGAGTGGTGGAGTGCACTCCCAGTGGAGGTGGTAACGTTAAAGTTGGTGGCCAGTATTAAGAAGGGGTGGGACAGGGTCAATGGGAAGGTCAAGGGAAAGGTCACTACTGGACGGGGGGGTAGGCAACTGCAGAGTAACACACAACTAGCTGCACAATCAAGCAGACTCAATAGACCTTGAGGCCTGTATCTGCTGGCATTTTTTGTATGTTCATAAGTAGGTAAGGAAATGGGCAGACTAGGTGGGTCAGGTGGTCCTTATCTGCTGTCAAAATCTATGTTTCTATGTTTCAAATACCCACCCTCTTTCCTGAGCAAACAAGGTCAGACATGAAGGGCTCTGTGGGAACAAAGTTACAACAGATTCTGTTGACAACATGTGGCGACAATACTTCTCTACCTCTGAAGAGTGTATCACTATGAGACACCGGCTTGGATCTGTACCTTGCAATTCAGACAGGAGGATACAGGCTGGAGGAGGGAGAAGGGAGGCATTTGGACTGACAGCCCCAAGGAAGACCACACCACTGATTAGCCAATACTCCAGACACCCAAAACCCCAATGGTTTTCATTTCCCTACTTTGTGCTCTTTGCATTCTTCAATCCTAATATCTGCATTAATGCAGATTTTTGCAATGTAAATTAAAAATTGAATACTTAAGCAATAATCCATGACAGGGCATGGGTTATTCTGGAACAAACCCATGTTTAGTGTGATGTGTCACAAGACCACAGGCTGAGTAACTTAAACAACACCAGAAGTGCATAAATCCCAGCATAACCCACACCATGGAGTGGATTATTGTGATGATGTAGTAATAAGTGAAGTTTTTTTAAAAATTATTGAAAAGCTTATTTTTAATAGATTTTAATATTAATCCCTTTCCTTCCTAGACAAATACTCTTGTGTTGCTAGGTTTACTATTGAAGGAGCCATCCAACCCCCCACCCCACCACACACACGCATGCACACGCGTGTGTGCACACACATGCACACATATATACACATTCTGGGATTTTTTTTCTTATGTTTCTTTAGAATTCTTGTGTTTAGAAGCAATTTCTTAGAGAGTTATCATGAAGAAGTAGTTTGCATTGAGAGAGTGAGGAATGAAAAAGAGAGAGATGCAGCACTAGTACAACTGTGAGTGCAGTAGAACGGCTTTGCTAGTTGTTATGCAGCTTGATTGGGAGCTAATGTACAACATTCTTCTTGTTGGAGTTTATGATCAGTGATGTTGTGAGAGAGCCATGAGCCAGCTGCAGATCATTTGAATGGAGAGAGAGAGAAAGAGAGAGAGAGAGAGAGAGAACTGCAAGTGAGCTGGAGCTGTGAGGGAGCCATGAGTGACAGAGATGTAAGCTAGGAGTGAGCAGTATGCAGACAGATGAGCATTTGTTTAGTTAGTGCAGGTACAGTATTGTGCCACCGCAAGTGTTTCTGAACATTTTGTAATCAGATTTGTTTTGTGACATGAGAGTACACTTTTAAAGAAGCAAGATGGCAAAACTGGGCTGTTCAGCATGGAAACAAAATAGGTGATTCCATGTTTTGTACATCAGTCAGCTAGGATGGCTGGAACATTACCTGTGGTTTATATTGGGATTTACCCATAGGTAAAGATCATAGCCTTTCAGTTAGGTTACTGGATTTTCAGATGCTATTTTATAATAACTATTAATGTAGCTCAGCACTTGGCTGTGGTGATTTTAGTGGGTTATTCTGTCACAATACCACAAACATAGCAATCCATATCAATAGTGTGCCAGCACCACATGCTACAAGGAAGCTAGTGTAATAAATAGGAATTGCTAATCTTAAGGCTTTTGAATCCCCGCATTCATTTGTAATCTTCTTTGCCCCCTGGAAGTTAGTGCACTGAGTGCTGAAATGGTTCAACTGGATTCTCAAAGCAGAACCAGATTCATGATGCCCAATTCAGAATCAAACAGAATCTGGCAATGTCCCACTTTTCTCAGTCTTAATTGGAAAATTTGTTAAATCTTGACAGAGGGAAGCAAGATTGACATCCAACAGAAGTGGACACAACTCGAAAAGCTCAAGTGGTTCAGTCCCACAATACTATGCAGCTTTGTTAGAATAAGCCAAAGAAAACACAACTGCTCAAAAACAGACACAAAGGAAATGTGGCAAGGAAATAGTGATCAAAAAGATCCACATGAGGGAATAGTGCACCTCAGAGTGGCCACAGAGATCCACATGGATGCGTAATGCACTTCCCCATGGCCTTTAACAAAGATCCACATGGGGAAGTAGTGCATATTAAAAGGAGCTTTAACCTCTCATAGGAACGGTAAATCCTGTGTTTTCAGTGTAACTATGAGTTATTCAGCTAAAGAGTTTTACCTTAATACATTGTCAATCTATGATTAACATCACTGTAGTCATCCACAAATAATTTTGATTGATACCTATACATTAGAGTTCTAAGCAGTTGGTGTAACGTGTAGTTTTATGCTAAGATGTTATAGAAATAATGTTACAGGTTATAGACAGGAGTTGTCATGTGTCGTGAAGCAGCTTATTAAGCCTGCTTCTAATGTTTACCTGAACTACTAAATGCTCCACTACCGCCTTCTAATATGTTGTAGAAATATTAATTTTGTAAGGTGCATTACTTCCTTGGTAAGGTCTGGTTTGGCTCACTCCCTTCCTACCTATCGGCCTCACTTACTCTCCCCTTACCTCAACTTGCCCCCTCAGGAGTAGTGGTGCACATACCCTTGCCATCCCTTTCAGGGCTACATCAGCCATCCAGGCAACCTGCAAATCATTTTCCCAAGCTCTAGAACTTGCTGCCTGCCTCCACTCATAATTCCCCTTGCTCTGATCCCTCTCTTTCCTCATGCACTCCTCCTCCTACCCCACCTGTACCTAACTCACCCCTTTCCTCCCTTACTATTGCTCCCTTCAATTATAACTCACTCTAGGCTGCTTTACCTCACTAACCCCCTCACAAGTTCCAAGTCCATGTCTCATTAATGAGTCGAATCAAGCTACGTTGTTATCTCAAGCATTCATCCAGAATTCCCTGCTGAGGTTCCCTCGCCTGCCTTGCACAGGGGTTTAGCCCAAACCTGCCATCTCCAACACTTACTGCTACTAGTGGCTGCATCAAAAATGGTAGTGTATTCTCCTAATCATCTTACCCTGCAGTTTCTTCCACACTAGCATCACCTCTGTACCTATGCCATTGCAGTGTTGTGTAGCATGTGACTCGTATTGTATTTTATCAAGTGTATTCTATTGTACATAGTTGCTTGCTTCTCTGTACCCATTCTGCACCCCTATTCCATTGTATCACCACTGTTTCTTGTTTCTTTGCATTGTTGTGTATCACATTGTATCATATTGTATTTTCTTCCTGCCAATTGTATGTAGTCACTCTAGTTACACTGTAAACATATGTACCCCTATTCCCCTACCCCTAGGATTCATCTGGAAATGAGCAATTGCTCAGTATGCCTACCTGGTGAAAGTCTTAAATAAATAAATAAATAGTTATGTGATGCCGCATTTTGTACAAAACCACTACAAAATTTAGTAATAGCTGTTCACTAGGTTACATCAGGTTTGCTGAAATGTGCTGGTTAAAATATAAGTGTAGCATGTTATGAAAAGTCCTAATTAGAAAATTCTATGTAACCCCCCACCAAATCAGGGTGCATACCTTGACTATCTCCCTGGGCTTTAGTAATGCCCACCGCTCGGCTGGTGTCCAGAAAGAGAAAACAAATCCATGCACAGTAGTGCTCTGATGCTCTCCTGAATGAGTGTGCAGAGCCATGCTGCCACGTTATCTATTCAAGAGATCCAGTTCTGTGTATAATGTACTTAGCCTGGGATGGGTCCAAGTAAATCAAGGCTCGCGACCAGTCAGATATAATTCTAGGATGTAGCTGTTGCTTTTATGTGGAGCCTTTGAAAATGAGTCGCTGACTCGAAGGTTTGTAATTCCAATGTATTCTAATAAAATAACTAAATGAAATAATGGACTCCCTTTAGCAGTCACTCAGTAGCACTGATGGACCCTTCACAACACTGTAAATGTTTATTTCTAAATCTTTATTGTTGCTATATAAATGAGTTGTTTATCTTGGCTGTTTATTCCTCCACTATGGGAGCCGCCTTGTTTGGTCCTGGACTCCGTGTTTGGACCAATCGGAACCAAGGGGTCCTCAAGGGGTCCTAATTACAGTGGCTTGTGGGAAAAGCTGTGAACTTTCTTGTTGATGCCTAAAATTAACCAATGAGGGCCCTCAGACTGAGATTGACAGCCAAGGTAGCCAACCAGAAACAGAGGTCCCAGTTCTCAGTGGAGACTGTCATGTTTTTCAGTTCAGATTAAGATCTCAGTCTAATAGGAGCAAGTGCATAGCTGCAGTTGGGAGTGGAGTTCAGCTCGAGCCACCGAGAAGAAAGCAGCCTGCTTGTGGGCTAAGAAGAAACCACAGATGAAAGGCCTGTTTTGCCTCCCTGCAGAACGTATAAGGAGTGGACTGCCTAAAAGCAGAAAAAGAGTAAATCAGCTTAAGCTCCATGAGAATCGGGAGCTTGTGTGGCAAGCTAAGAAGTGCTGTGGGGAATTTGGCCTGCTTTGCCGCCCTGCTGGACTCAGACTGCTGAAACACTGAACTGAAGAAGCAATCCTTTTTTGCTCTGACCAAGCTCAGAGACTTTGAAACCTGAATAAATGATTTGCCTGAAGAGAGGGCATCTGAAAGAACTGTGAGAGAATTTCTCAATTTAAGGACTCCATCACCAGTTTGGAGCCATTGAATGTTGCATTTGTCTCTTACCCTGTTTAGGAAGAAAGGACACCAGTTACCAGTTATTCCTGCTTGCTCCTTAAGCCAACCTGTTAGCTGCTGGCTAAAAGACTTTGCTAATCCGAATACCAAGCCAAACTTCATGCAGCAGGCCTGTGCCACCTGTGGCCCGAAAGACTGTTCCTGCATTCGATCCAGTATCTGCCTGGCCAGAAACCAGCCCCAGGGAGTCAGTCCCTGTGAAGAAGCAGGTTACAGCCACCTACAGGGAAGGGCTGTGAAGAGGAGGTGAGTCATGTCAGCCCCAGTCCCCACCATTAACCTGGAAAGCCAGCAGATCCATGGTGTCATCATCCATTTCTTGAACTGGTCTGGGTACACTAAGTACAATCAAGGTAACCCCCTGCAACAATCAAATAAATGCTCTGTGTCATCTGATCTGCTTTATAATTTCTTATTGGATTCTAACTATGTTTACAGGCATCCGGCCTGGGGTTACAAATATTCCACCATTGGCAAGTGTTTCCATTTGTTTAATAACACCGTTCTTCACATCAAGGGCTCCAACCAGCTGCAATGATGGTCTACCCATGGCAAGACTTCAGGCTGGTGCCTACATTCCACTCTGGGTACCCAGCAGCTGTGAAACTGAATGATTCAGGGACAAATTAACCACTCATTATTTATTATCTGCTTAATGCTTAATTACAGCATTACAATAATCAGCCTAAATTCATACCAATCTCTTTCTCAAGCCCTCTTAATAAATCTGATTCACTGTTTGATGTTAAGTTGGGCGGTGAGCATATTATGACCCGGTGTCTGGTTGCTGAGTCTGTTCAAAGGTACTGTACTAGAGCATTGTTGCTGTAGAAAACTGTTTTCTTACAGGGGGCACAGGGTATATGCCAGAAATCCAGACCCTGCTGGTAAATGTTGAGTGTGTAAGCATATTACTAGCACTAGCTGTTAAATGTGGGATTGCAGATAAAGTATATTATTTACTGTCAGACTGTGTGTTGAGCCATTAGTCAGGGTTGTGGATAGGTTTAGCTTCCCAGAGGGCTGTACTGGTTTGACAAATTACCCACTTGCATATTGCTCTGGGTGGAGGCTCCAAAATCTTAGTTTTACTGTTGGTAGGCACACTACACTACCCCCTTTTTTCTGAACCCAGGCCCCTCAACCTGCAATCAGAGAAGCAGGCAGCGGTAGTGATCCTTGGTGCAGCAGTGCCAGGGTTACACAGTTGGAGGCACTGCTGGGATTACTGCTTCCTAGTGGCCAAAATACAGAATTGCAATTGCTTTGTATATGAGTGCTAGCATAAAAATGGAGGAGAGGGCTGGTCTTAGACTTGGGATCCCTGCCTACAAAATGGCTGTACAATGCTTACTGGGGTGGTGTGAAGCTGAGGAGGTTGACCCTCAAAAGGCTTTGATGTTATTGAATATTCCTCTGGGTAACAAGAAAGCTGTTACAAAGGAGGTTGTAAACAAAGTCAAATGTTTGGGTAAAGTCACTGTAAAAAGGCAAAATGCTGATGTATTGCTCAGAGTATAGTGGCATTAATTGAATGCAGTGTTCTGGTGAATCCAGAATAGGTAGCCCCTATCATTACCACTGATGAGTCCCAGGTGGGTTAGAGAGTGATCACTATGCATTGTGGGGCACCCACACCTGTGGGGTCACTGAAGTTATAGGGTCTGAAAGAAAAACTAGTGAAGTTACTGGCACCAGAGGGACAAACTTTTGAAGATTTAAAATGGTCATTGGAGACCCCAGGGGTGTCACTCCTACAAACCCTTCACCAGCTCCCTCACTGGCACTTTTGCCTGTGCCTGTGCCTTTCTTGACAGTGCCCATACCCTCAGTGAACCTTGACTCTTATTGCAAGCTACGAATGTTCTCTGGTACTGTTCTCAGCCCCCAGGGGGAAGATGATCTAGAGACTTGGATGGACTATGCATCCCCCTCGGTCCAAGAATGGCAATGTGCAGAAGGTGAAAAGTGAAAGAGGGTTATGGAGATTTTAAGGGTCCTGCACTTGAAGCAATTAGATTTTTGAGGTCCACAATCCTGATGCTTCAGCTCATAAATCCTGTCTGCCTTAGAAGGGGTTTTCATTAGTATTGAATCTTGGGAAGACTTAATGTGGAAGTTATGTCCACCAAACAGTGGAAAAATGAACGTTTGCCTGTGTATGTAACCAGTTTGCAAAGAGCTTTGCAAAAATTTTACAGAAAAGATAGAGTATTGGCAAGTGATTTGAACAGAGTGAGGCTAGAACATATCCTTAAGTCTGCCAGATTCCCCAGTGTGTTAATGCTTAAGCTAAAGTTTCAAGACTGTAAAGAATGATCCTCCTGCATACTACTGGCTTATGAAGGAGATTAGAGAGGCAGAGAATGAGGAAGAGTTTTGGGACCCTTATGCGGGTGCTACCCAACCAGGCCCAGCCCAGCAACTTAAAGACTTATTGAAAGAGTTAAAGGAAGTGAAGGCCAGTGCTCAGAGTGCTGTAGGACTGGTTAAAGGTCAAACTGCTTGTACCCCTGCTGCTGAAACCATCAGTAAGCCACAGTCCTCTACCACCAGTGCTAGTGCCCAAGTTCCCAAAGAGGAGGCAAACAGTGATATGCTGAAGGAGATGAGAGACCTAAGAGCTTTAGTGCGTGACCTTACCCAGTCATCTCATTAGCCTTTCTCTTGGAGACGGCCTAGTGGAGCTGAACATGACCCTAGGCCCAAAGATAATTTCAAGTCTACTCACTATAATGACAGCAAACTGGTTGGAGATCCTGCTCAAACTCACAACCCATGGCCAAATGCTTTCTGCTACCATTGTAGTGAGGATGGGCACACAAAAAAAGTATGCCAGGCTCCTGAAGATTTGTGAAAGGTAACACCCAAGCTGCTTAGCCAGGTCAGACAAAGTCATCTAAAAACCTCAGTCTAAATCTTCCTACAAGCCATATGTAGCCTAGTCTGCTATTACACACCCTGTGAATAATGTTCTCTTTACTGGATAGAAATGGTGGGTCCATCTATGGAGACTACTGTACATATAGCTGGCATCTTGGCTTGAGCCATTCTAGATAGCAGGTCCCAAGTTATGATAATATTCAAAGATTGGTGTGATCAGCATCTATCTGACCATCCTTTACAGCCCCTTGATGGAATGCAAGTGTAGGGATTGAGTGACAAGTTATATCGATACCTTGGGTATTTGAGAGTGTGGCTCTCTTTTCCATCCTCTGTAGCAGGAGTAGGAGACCCTATGAAAACACTAACCTTGGTCTGTTCTCCCTCTGGCCTGTACAATGAGGTGCCAGTGTTAAATGGGACCAATGCACATGTTTGGCCACCTTGCCCAAATGTGCCAATAGAGACAAGCACAAAAGTCTGGAAAAGCTCTACATATTCATGCCATGGTTCAGACAGCCTATGAGATGCAGATGGACCTGGAAGAGGGTTACAAGGATAAGCCTGTGGGATTTGTTTGGAAAAAGGACTCAACTCTTTTTCTTTCCCCAAATGCACAATGTAGTATCAGTGGAGAGGTGCGATTGTGAAAGGATGTGACCAATAAGATACTAATGCTGAATGCTCCAGAAGAGACTAAATTGCCTGAAGGACTTCTGGTTAAACCCAGAGTACTGCCTGTCTGTGCTCACACCTATGCTCTAAGAGTGGTGATCCAAATTCAAAATGTTACAGATCAGGACATCAGAGTCAACCAAGGGTGCACCCTGGCCAAGGTCTACTGTGCTGACACTGCTGTCTTGAAATATACATGCCAGACTGGAGAAGATTGTGAAGTATCACCTGACATGTTTGATTTTAGGGAGTCTCCCATCACAAACAGCTGGAGAGACAGAATCAGTCAGAAATTAACTCTGCGAATCAAGGTATTCTCCCTTAAAAAATGGGATGTTGGTTGTGTTACTGGTGGTGAACATCATATCTGCCTACACTATGAGAAACCCTTTAGGGAATGGTCTAGATGCTTAGTTCCTGCTGAAATCATCGATGTAAGGCACCATCTGAAAGAAATGTTAGCGACTGGGATAATACAGGAGTCACACCTTCCCAGTCGTTGTAGTGCAAAAGAAGAATGGCTCCATCCACGTGTGTGTGGACTACAGAACTCTTAATAAAAGAACTATACCCAGTCAATACACCATGCTCCACATACACGATGCATTACACTGTCTGAATGGGAGTAAGTGGTTTACAGTCCTTGATCTTCGCAGCGGGTATTACCAGATACCAATGGGTCTTGGAAACAGGGAGAAAACAGCATTCAGTTTTCCTTTAGGCTTCTATGAATTTCTCTGCATGCCCCAGGGAATTTTGGGTGCACCTGCAATGTTTCAAAGACTAATGGAGCATGCTGTGGGAGACATGAACCTCCTTGAATACCTGGTATACCGCAATTATATCATCGTCTTCAGAAAAACTCTTGAAGAGCATGAGGCTCACCTGTTCAAAGTGCTTGACATACTTGAGGAATTTGGCCTGAAATTGTCAATAGACAAATATCAGTTTTTTCAAAGCACCGTAAAGTATGTAGGCCACATTGTGTCTCGTGAGGGTATCCAGACTGACCCCAGCAAAGTTGAAGCTTTAACCAACTAGCTGAAGCCCTGCAACTTGAAAGAACTACATAGATTTCTGGAGTTTTGTGGCTATTATAGGCGTTTTGTCAAAGACTACACCAAGGTAGTGCAGCCATTGCTGAACTTGACTAAAGGGTACCCACCTACTCATAAGAAATTTAATAAAGGTTCTGATAAAGAGACTGTAAAACATATTTCAGACCTACCAACTCTTTGGCTAGAGATGGACTCCAGATTGCGACACAGCTTTCCAAGAAATTATTTATCAGCTCACTCACGCACCCGTGCTTGCCTATGCTGACCCATACAATCCTTATGTGCTGCACACAGATGCCAGCCTAAGTGGTCATGGGGCTGTGCTTTACCAAGAGTACACAGAGGGATTGCACCCAGTGGCATTTGCTAGCAGGAATCTGACACCTTCAGAGAAAAATTACTCAGTACATGAATTAGAGTTTCTCACTCTCAAGTGGGCAATCATGGAACAGTTTCACGAATATGTGTATGGCACAATAAGACAGACAACAATCCATTAATCTACATTCAGACAACTACCAAATTAGATGCTACTGGACACTGGTGGCTTTCAGCTTTATCAACATATGATTACACAGTAGAGTACTGACCCAGTGTAAACCATATCAATGCCGATGCCCTTTCATGCAGATCTGCCTTAAATCAACACTGGGCACATATTCCTGAACAATCAGTAAAAGCACTATGCCACAAGTTCAGTAGAGATGAAACTCCATCCTCAGAGACTGTGAATTGCTTGGCAGATTGCATGGGACCTCCTGACACATGCCTACCTGTAGCTTATTGCAATTTCATAGCCTTAGACTTGAGTGCCTTACCACAACTAACTCCAGCTGACGTTCAGAAAGAGCAGTATTATGACCCAATGATCAGACAAGTCTTATATGTCCTGACAGGGAGAAGATATTTCCAAAATACGGTCCAGTGACCCCAAAATTGCTCTACTGTAATGAGAAGAACCTAAATTTAAGCTATGTGAGCAGTTGCTGTATAGGGAATTGACTGACAGTCAAGGGGAAGTTGTAAGAAAGCAGTTAGTATTGCCTTCAGAATTCAAATATGCTGTGTTAAAGGCCCTGTATGACAACATGGGACACTTGGGTAGTGAAAGAACTCTGGATTTAGCCTGTGCCCATTTCTACTGGCCTAAAATGGATTTAGACATTGATCAGTATGTTAAAACTTGCAGCAGGTGTCTTCAGCAAAAGGCTCAACCTCAAAGGGCAGCCCCCCTGATTAACATAACTACTAGTGCACTGATGGAATTAGTCTGCATTGATTTCCTGAGCTTGGAGCCAGATTCAAAAAAACATCGCCAGTGTATTGGTAGTAACAGATCACTTTACACAGTATGCTCAGGCCTAGCCAACAAGAGACCAAAAGGCCACTACTGTAGCAAAAGTCCTTGTGGAAAAGTTCTTTGTCCACTACAGTGCTCCTCACAGAATCTATTTGGATCAAGACAGAGAGTTAGAGAGCTGACTCATTAAGGAACTGTTGTCTATCTGGGGTGTAAGAATGTCCAGAACTATCCCTTATCATCCACAGGGAGATCCACAGCTGGAGAGGTTTAATCAAACTTTGCTTAACATGCTTGGCACTCTACACCCTAAAGATAAATCCTGGTAGAACCAACAAATAAGTGCCATTGTACATGCTTATAACTGTACAAAGAACAATGTTACTGGTTTTTCACCATACCTCCTCATGCTTGGCAGAGAAGGTCATCTTCCGGGGAACCCCCGAATTTGGTCGACAGTGACAATGCCGACCTCCCCCACAGTGATGGCACAATACCAAGGCAGTTATTGTACCACCTGTTTTAAAGGTGTTTTCCCCACACACCCCATGCGGGGGGCTCTGCCCCTGCACCCCCCAGACTTTAGGATTCCAACTCCAGGTCGGAGTTGGTCCTGGGAGGGGGCAGAACACTGGGGGAAGGTGAAACATGGAAAAAAGGACCATTACCGCGAATGTCACCGTAATGGTCTTTTTTTCTGTTTTGCTGTTGAGGTCTCGACCTAAAGGGGTGCACCGTCTTCTGGTAGATGTATGTTTTTGGAGTTTCTCCTGGCAGTGCTCTGTCAGACAACTACCT
The DNA here is from genome assembly GCA_016271365.2 of Neoceratodus forsteri. NCBI lineage: Eukaryota > Metazoa > Chordata > Ceratodontiformes > Ceratodontidae > Neoceratodus > Neoceratodus forsteri. Next base: position 795,305,384 of record CM028136.1, read on the forward strand.
GCAGTATGTAAAAAAAACCTGAAGGCTCAGCTAAACTGTGTATACCAGCTCACAAACACCATGGTAGCCAAGGAAAAACCTAGCCAACAAAGCTCGCCATGAAAACATGTAAAGGCCCAAGAACTTAAAGCAGGAGAATGTGTGTTAATGCATAACTTAGGTTTCCAAGGAAAACACAAAATAGCTGATCGATGGAGTCTCATTTCATATATTGTTGTCAGCAAGTTGAATGATTTGTCCATGTACAAAGTGCATCCAGAAGGGGACCCTCGTGCTGTTAAAACCATTCACAGAAATCACCTTCTGCCTGTCGGGCAAATACTTTTTAACATGGTGCCTCAATCTGCAGCTCCAGCAGACCCTGTCAACAGATCTACTGCTCATAATAAGCAACTAAATCAACCTTTTGCTGTTCAACAGCCTGAGCCTCCAGCTCAAAGTGCTGCAACTGACAATGATGCTAACTCTGAAGACAATGAAAGTGAGTTTGGTGCTGTTTACTATCCTTCTATTGAATTAGCCTAGCTGTTTCAAGGAGCCACTAACCCAAGTGCTAATGCCTAAAGGCCAGTGCCAATGCGCCCTACACCTAGACGATCAGGAAGAATTGTGAAACCAGTAGTTCGGCTCACATACGACACACCAGGAAAGACTGTTGACTTGCCCATAAATGTAGTTCATAAAGGGGTGTACGTTACAGCCACTTCCCTGCCCAAGATGGTGTTTACAGTATCCTCTAAAATACTGATTAAGCCATCCACCCAGTATTGTAGGGGTCACCCTTACAGTGTAAAAGGGATCAGTTGAGAAAAATGCAGGATAGTTGTATAAATGGGTCAGTGCTCAAGGTTATTAGAAGGTCAAAATGTCATTTCATATGGGCAAATGCCTGAAGTAATGTGTGCTGCTTGAATATCAAAATGTCATGACAATATGTAACTACTTGAACTATGCAACTGCTTAAAAGGAATATCATTTAAAGGTAAAGCACGCTATTTTGTATATACTTATATCTGCACAGATGTCTGTATATACTAACATATAGTCTAGACCTGTAAATAACAGATGGTATTAATAGTAACTGTTACTTGTATTATAGACTTGATGTGGACACCAAGTTTCCTGGGCAAGGGAGGGTATACCCCCCAAATTAGGGGGGCTTACCTTGGCTATCTTCCTGGGCTCTAGTAATGCCCACCACCTGGCTGGCATCCAGAAAGAGATAGCAAATCCATATACAGTAGCATTCTGATGCTGTCCTGCATGAGTGTGCAGAGCCATGCCACTGTGCTATCTCTTTAAGAGATCCTGTTCTGTGTATAATGTACATAACCTGGGCAGGATCTCAGTAAATCAAGGCTCATGACCAGCCAGGCATAACTCTAATGGACTCCCTTTAGCAGTCACTCAGTAGTGCTGATAGAGTGCTTCACAGCACTGTAAATGTTGATTTCTAAATCTTTATTGTTGCTGTATAAATGAGTTGTTTATCTTTCCTATTTATTCCTTCACTGTGGGAGCTACCATGTTTGGTCCTGGACCCTGTGTTTGGACCATTCGGAACCAAGGAATCCTCAAGGGGTCCTATTTACAGTGGCTTGTGGGAAAAGCTGTGAACTTTCTTGTTGGTGCCTAAAATTAACCAATGAGGGCCCTCAGACTGAGATTGACAGCCAAGGTAGCCAACTGGAATACAGAGATCCCGGTTCTCAGTGGAGACTGTTGTTGAACAGTGTTTTTCAGTTCAGCTCGAACTCTCAAGCTGAGAAGAACAAGTGCGTAGCTGCAATTAGGAGTGGAGTTCAGCTTGAGCCACCGAGAAGAAAGTAGCCTGCGTGTGGGCTGAGGGGAACCACAGGGGAAAGACCTGTTTTACCTTCCTGCCAAACGTATGAGCAGCAGACTGCTGAAAGAAGAAAAAGAGTGAACCAGCTTAATCTCTGTGAGAATCAGGAGCTTGTGTGGCAAGCTGAGAAGTGTTGTGGGGAATTCGGCCTGCTCTGCCACCCTGCTAGATTCAAATTGTCAAAATGCTGAGCTGAAGAAGCAATCCTTTTCTGCAGTGACCAAGCTCAGAGACTTTGAAACCAGAAGAAATGTTTTGACTGAAGAGAGGTCATCTGAAAGAACTGTGAGAGGATTTCTCAATTTAAGGACTCCAGTTTGGAGCCATTAAATGTTGCGTTTGTCTCTTACCCCATTTGGGAAGAAAGGACACCATTTTACCAGTTGTTCCTGCTTGCTCCTTAAGCCAGCCTGTTTGCTGCAGGCTAAGAGACTTTGCCAATCTGAATAATAAGCCAAACTTCATGCATTGGGCATGTGCCACCTGTGGCCTGAAAAACTGTTCTTGCATCTGATCCAGTGTCTGCCTGGCCAGAAACCAGCCTCGGGGAGTTGGCATCTGCGAAGAAGCAAGTCACAGGTTGTAGCTACCTACAGAGAAAGGCTGTGGAATGGAGGTGAGTTGTGTCAGCCCTTGTCCCCATCATCAGCCTGGAAAGCCAACAGATCCATGGTGTCATCATCCATTTCTTGAACTGGTCTGGGTGCAGTGAGTACCATCAGGGTAGCCCCCTGCAACAATCAAATAAATGCTTTGTGTCATCTAATTTGCTTTATAATTTCTTCTTGGATTCTAACTATGTTTACAGGCCATCCAGCCTGGGATTACAAATATTCCAGTGTTGGCAAGTGTTTCCATTTGTTTAATAACACCCTCCTTCCCATCAAGGGACCCAACCAGCTTCAACACTGGCCTACCCGTTGCAACGCTTCAGGCCTGCACCTAAATTCCACTCTGGGTACCCAGCAGCTGTGAAACTGAATGATTCAGGGACAGATTAAGCACTTATCATTTATTATCTGCTTAATCCCAAATTACAGTATTGCAATAATCAGCCTAAATTCACGCCCCTCCCTTATTCAAGCCCCCTTAATAAATCTGATTCACTGTTTGATGTTAAGTTGGGCTGTGAGCATATTATTACCCAGTGTCCAGTTACAGAGTCTGTTCAAAGATACTGTAATAGACCATTGTTGTGTCAGAAAACTGTTTTCTTATAGGAGGCACAGGGTATATGCCAGAAGTCCAGATCCTGCTGGTAAGTGCAGAGTTTGTGAGCATCTTATTAGCACTAGCTTTTAAATGTGGGATTGCAGGAAAAGTGTATTATTTACTGTCAAACTGTGTGTTGGGCCATTAGTCAGGGTTGTGGGTAGGTATAGCTTGCCAGAGGGCTGTACTGGTTTGACAAATTACCCACTTACATAGTACTCTGAGTGGAGGCACCAAAATCTTAGTTCTACTGTTGGTTGGCACGCCACGGTACCCCTTATTTCTGAGCCCAGGCCCCTCAACTGGCTGTCAGAAATGCAGGCAGGGGTAGTAGACCTTGATGTAGTGGCACCAGGGTTACATCTGTGTTTTCACTATAAAGGGAGAATGTGAATAAACCTGTTGCTGATTACAGTGTGCTCATCCAAGGGTCTGAACAGTTTATGTTAAATAGTTTATAGATTATTTTCCTTTAGAATAGAATGCTAGCTTTGTACAGTGAAGCTCATCAGGATGAAGCACAGTGTCACAGTTTCCTGCATGACAAAAGTGATTAACTCCCATTGAAATGGCATTGTTTTCTGTAGGAACTCTGCTGCAGCATGCTGCAGAATTGGGTTTAATCCTGGTTAGCGTCACTGTATCTGACTGCACTGTATCATAATGTAAGTATGAGGTTATGGCCAGGCCATTTTAGAACAAACTCTGGCCAGAGCCAACATGGCTGCAGCTATCCTGTAAAGGGAAAAGCCACATCTCTGTGTGGGGGCAGCTCCCAATTAAAAGTTTAGCACTGTAAGTAAAATTTGTAGCTTTCTGTTGCTTATAGTTACTTACTTTATTGGGCTGATCCTGCTGTCCCTCCAACCAGCATATTGAACAGCACTGTCCCACAATCTCTCACAGCTGTCCCGAGTGTGACGTGTGAGACAGGGAGCGGCCTGGGAGCACGTATAGTATGGTAATACTCTGTAGGCAAATGTATTAATAGCTCCAGTCTGAAAAGTAGACATCTGAGAGCTATACCGTGCCCAAGTACTGATCAGCAATTGACTGTTGATGTATACTTGGGCAAGGTATAACTCCCAGATGTCTACTTTTCAAACTGGAGCTATTAATACTTTTGCCAATAGACTATTACTATACACTCTTCTGCAGCTGCTCCCCGGCTCACACATCACATTCAGAACAGCAGTGGGAGGTTGTGGAAGGGTACACTCTTCAATATGCCGACGGGAGGGATGGCAGGATCAGTCAGATGAAGTAAGTAACTATAAACACCACAAAGCTAATAATTATACTTAGAGTGCTAAAATGCTAATGAGCTCAAGGAGGAACAGTGTGCCATGCCCAAGATGGCTGCTGTAGCTCTGTACACATGCACACTGAACTCCAGTGGCCATCTTGGCCATGGCGAACTGTTCCAACATGAGCACAGTGCACATGCATGATGAGTTGAGTGCCTTCACTAATGGATTGTGCTGCTGCTCCTAATTTGTGCTGCAGTCAGAATCCAGTCAGTCATTTTTACAGGTCATTGCAACATGGCTGCAGACTCCACCCGCTGCAGCTGTAAAAAGCAGACTTAAGAAAACAACACACAAAAAATGAAACTGGAGCAAGAAAAAGTGGCTAAGAAGCGAGGAGGTCAGAGAGTATCCACACTTACAAAAGCAAGTGATTAGTATTTCAAGCTGTCAGTTGATGGAACATCAGCAATGTATTAAAAAAGTCTTGAAGTTGATGAATTTTTTTTTTGCCAATTATTTTACCAAGTGAGACACACTAAGCTGAAAGCTTGTTTGCAGGTGCAACCTGGGAGCATGAGGAAGTTAAGTGACTTGCTCAGGGTCACACAGTATGCAAGTGGGGGCTGTGGGATTCAAACCCAGGTCTCCAGATTTGCAGCTCAGAGCCTTAAACCACTGCGCCATACTGCCTCCAATTTAAACATATATTTGGACTCATTCAAGCTTGTCCGAATGATTGATTTAAAGTTCTTTTCTTAACAGCTGGAAAACAGATGACACCAGTAGACTACAGGACTGGGAAAGGGATATCCAAGATGATGTCAACAGAGTCACATGAGGAGGTTTACTGGCTACAATACAGAAGGAGTTGTTTGTTTTACTTTATGTTAATGTGGCTCTTCTAATTTATTTATTTATTAGTTTTTGTTGATCCAGTGGGTACGTTAGGCAAGGACCTGCCTATTTTCAAGCATGACCCGGGAGGGTACAAGATACAGTACAATCAACAAGCGAGACACAGGAGAAATGCAAACAGCAATTAACATTATACAACAGATAATTTAGCAGATTATACCAGGAATACAGTGTGCATGTTAAGATACAGATAGTAGTGAGTGCTTAACAAACATCGCTATCCTCGCAGGGATAGGGGGGTATAAACCAGCTGGAAGTACACATTAACACAGAGAAGGAATGGGAACAGAATGACAAGCAGGCATAATGCAAAGTTTTCAAGAGCCATGCAGTAGTAGATAGGAGCAAATGGAGATGGGGCAAGGGTAGGTTAGGAGCAGTCACAGGAATGTACTTATTCACTGTGTAATTATGCTCTGTTTCTAATCCATTGCCTGTTCTGCACTCCTTGTATGCAGTATATATTCCGTAGTTTCTATTCATGATGCATTTACCTGTATATATTTTGTTTTATCAGTTTTTACAGTTTTCTTGATGCCTGTGTTATTAGATATCATCTGTACTTTTCCCCTGTATTCTTCCTCTGGGATGCATCTGGAAACACACCTTGGCTCAGTGTATCTTTCCCAGTCATCACTGTTAACTAACTAACTAACTAACTAACTAACTAATTAATTAAAATGGTACATGGGCTCTACAAACAGAAAACTCAAAACCAGGAGTAGTGATCACCTTAGAGCAAGCACGCAAACTGTAAGTATGCTTTTGCCAAATATATTTTCACTGTGTGTGTGTGTGTGTGTGTGTGTGAGTGTGTGTGTGTGTGTGTGTGTGTGTCAGGAGGGGTGAACAAATATATATCAGCAGAAGGAACTGGGAAAGTGTGGAGAAATCTATGAGGAATCGATTTTGAAAAACCCTGAACCAAAGAGGTCAGTTTTTGAACTACATGCTGGGGGCATGATTTTATCTGGGATGGAATGAATTGCTAGAAATAGCTTATTTTCTATAAATTATCAGCTGGTGCTATACAATATATATTGTACATGCATTTTTAAACTTTATATAATATACATTTTTAGGTTTTCAGAATGTTCTCATATTTATAGTTATACACAAATTTTACCTTAGACAAGCATGAGAGATTCAAACAACATGAAGTCTTGCTGTATTCTGACTATTGCAGTGATCTCCAACCCTTGAACTGCTCCGGAGAACAAAGAGTTAACTTTCCATGCAAGGCATGGAACACTGAGTTCGAGCTCGGTTGAAACCTCTGTCTGCTGTTGTTTGAACCCCAACCGTCAGATTCTTTACTCTGCCTCACTGAACAGTCACTCCGGAGATTTCTTCTTCCCTCGGTTCAAAAAAGTCAGTTAAAGTGTTGTTTTTTTCGCTCGGTTTCAACCGAATTTCTGCATCTAACCTGTCGGTTTAAGTCTCTGTCTGTGGTACCGTGAGTACTAGAGAGGTTTTTTATATTAGTTTTCTGTGTGGAACTTGTAAACATTGGATCGGTTCGGTTTGAATCAGTCAGGTTTGTGTCAAAAAACTTTGTCTTTATTAGAGTGTGGTAACCGATCCATATCGGTTCTAAGAAAAACGGATTTCATTACGTTTTTTTCCAAGACCCGTAACACGGTCAGGAACCGATAGGGGTGTCTTGCCTGGCAGATTGCCAAAAAAAGGGTAAGTTTTGGTTAGGATTAGCCATGTCTGAGAAACCCAAGAAAAAAACCGGGCCCACTGGGTTTCAACATGGTAGTGTGTGTGGGGAAGCCTTTGTTAAGGCTGACCTCCACACCACCTGTGTTTATTGTCTGGGGTTTGACCACCTCAGTGCAGACTGCCAAATTTGTAAAAGTTTTCCCAAAGATACCTTGGTTTAGAGAGTAGGTAGACCGAGGGAAAGGGAGGCCGAGAAGTCCGCTGACCCGGATGGCCAGCCCGGTTTGGTTCCAACCGAACCAGAAGGAGTGCCCTCTGACCAGGGCGAAACTTCTTCTGGCAAAAGGAGAACCGATTCTGAGGAGTTGGTTCTGGTTAAAAGAAAAAGAAGGGATAAATCATCCAGTTTGGATCCACAAGTTCTTTCTCCGACTGCTGATGAGATAGCCAAAGTGATAAGGATAGTTCAATCGCTAACTTCCTGCTGAACCGGCACCATCGGTTTGGGGCTCGGTTCGGTCGGTTCCACCAGTTCTGGATTACACTTTAGAAGAATTTTATGAACTGGATGAGGAGGAGGGAGAGTATGAAGATAATGATGATGATGGTGATTATGAAAGTTTGGATGTGCCTATTGACCCAGACATCTCCCCAGACAGACCTTCAGGTGTTTCTCCTCCTAGGCTTTCTGAGTCCCCTTCCCACTTTATGTTTTACAAAAAGGTGTCTGAAATCCTCCAGCTTCCTATGGAAGAAGCAGTAGAGGATCAGGAGGAGCCTGATTTTGTTGAGATGATGGATATCCCAGAGTCCAGGAGACTGTCTCTTCCCCTCCATAAATCTTTTGGGAAACAGACATTTAAAATTTTAAAAACTCCTAATTCCATACCTCCTGTGGACAGAAGAATAAACAAGAGGTATACTCTTTCAGGCTCAGACACGGAGTTACTTTCCCAGCAATGCAGCCATGTTGGGGTAGTTCAGGCTGCTGCCTGTGATAAGGCAAATATTCCCTTGGCTTCACACACCCCAGACAAGGATTCCAGGAGGATTGATGCCATGGCAAAGAAACAGTACATGGCAGCATCTTTGGGACTCAGGCAGGCTAATTATATGGCCTACACAGCTAGATACCAGAAGTCCAGGTGGGACACTGTGATGGCTCTAGCTAAACAGGCCCCTGACCAGCTTGCCAAGGAGCTGGAGCGGGTGGCTGCGGATGGGATTGAGGCATCCAAGGTGCAATTTCATGCTGCTGTGGACTCCAATGATGTTTCATCTAGAGTCATGGCTACATCTGTGGCCCTTCGCAGGATGGCTTGGCTCAAGTGTACTAGCCTGTCACAGGATACCCAGGCTAAGGCCATGGATTTTCCTGTCATTGGTAATTCTCTGTTTGGGGAGCAGACAGAGAATTACATGAAGAAGATGGACGAGTTCAGGACCACCTACAGGAGTGCTCAGGCCAAAGAAAGGCAAGCCACTCCTCAGAGGCAGCATTCCAGGGGCAGGGGCAGGCCTTTTCACAGGCCTTTTTACCAAGCCCAGGCCTTCTCGTCTGCTTTTGCACAGAGGGGGTTCTTTAGAGGGAGAGGCAGATGGGGTATGAGCAGGCCTGCTTTCACCCCTCAGCCTAAAGCCCCTGCCAAGCAGACACCCTGATGTGTATGCCCGAGCCGATTCTCCACTACCTGTAGGGGGCAGGCTGGCTTACTTTGTCCAGGACTGGAAGTCTTTAACATCAGACAAGTGGGTCCTGAAAGTAGTAAGCCTGGGACTGGCTCTCAGCTTCAAAAAATTTCCCAAGATGAGAACCAGATCCTTTCCACCTGCAAATCCGTCAGAGGCCCTTGCCCTAGAGGCAGAGGTTTCTTCCCTCTTGGCTCTCAGAGCCATAGATAGGGTTCCTACCCTACACAGGGGCAAAGGATTGTACTCCAGGTACTTCCTAACCCCCAAAAAGACAGGAGAATGGCAGCCCATCCTGGATCTGAGATACCTAAACAAGCACCTTTTAAAGCCAAAATTCAAAATGGTGACTCTGGGAATAATTCTGCCCTCTCTAAGGCCAAGGGACTGGCTAGCCTCCTGGACCTCAGGATGCCTACTTTCACATTCCATCAGGTGCTCCCACAGAAAGTACCTCCAGGTTCGAGTTGCCCTCAGGCCACTATCAATTCAGAGCAATGCTCTTTGGTCTAACATCAGCCTCAAGGGTGTTCACAAAGTACCTGGCAGTAGTGGTTGCTTTCCTAAGGAAAAAAAAGATCTCCATCTTTCCATACCTGGACGACTGGCTCATAGTAGGTCAGTCTCCAAACCAAGTCAAGTCACATCTTCAGATAACTCAGCAACTGCTCACTTTCTTAGGGTTCCTCCTAAACCTTCCAAAGTCAGTTCTAGAGCCAGTGCAGCTCCTCACCTTTATAGGGGCAGAGCTGGATACAATAAGAGCAAAGGCCTTCCTTCCCCTGGACAAGGCAAGAACACTAATAGAACTGGCCTCTTCTTTCACCCTTCAGGTGTCTCGACCAGCAAGGCACTTCTTGCAGCTCCTGGGCCACATGGCAGCCTCTACAGCAGTGGTCCAGGGTGCAAGTTTTCAGATGAGGGACATTCAGTTCCACTTGAGGACCTTCTGGTCCCAGAGAAAGGATTCCCTGACCAAACTAGTCCCAGTGACTTAAACCCTGATCCAGGCTTTGTAATGGTGGCAGGATCAGGACAATTTAAGGCAAGGAGTTCCTTTTGTCACTCAGTCTCCTTCTGTAATCCTCACCACAGACGCCTCCCTCTTGGGCTGGGGAGCCCACTTGGGGGATCTTACCACCCAAGGGCTGTGGTCACCTCAAGAATCTCTGCTTCACATCAATCTCTTGGAACTCAGAGCAGTGTTTCTGGCACTACAAGTTTTTTCCAAGTCTGTTCAGAACAAAGTAGTCCAGATCAGAACAGACAATACCACCATAATGTGGTACATCAACAAGCAAGGGGGCACTCAGTCTATGGCCTTATGCACAGAAGCAATGAAGTTGTGGTCTCTGGCCTATTCCCTGCAAACTTCTCTCACAGCAGTTCACCTGCCAAGGAAGGACAATATCCTAGCAGATGCTCTCAGCAGGATATCTCAGGGCCACCATGAATGGTCCCTGGATCCCCTAGTTTTGAAGGTGATTTTCTCAAGAAGGGGCACTGCACAGATAGATCATTTTGCAGCCCCAGGCAATCACCAACTTCCTCTCTTTTGCTACAGACCCCCAGTGTTGGGCTCAGTCCCCCTGGATGCTCTGGTACTCAATTGGGAAGGGAAGTTCCTCTATGCATTTCCCCCCTTCCCTCTACTGTTCAAGGTACTAGTCAAGATCAGGTCTCAACCCTGCAAAGTGATTCTGATTGCTCCAGACTGGGCCAGACAGCCCTGGTACCCACTGTTACTGTCCTTAGCAGTCCACCTTCCTGTCTCTTCCCAGGAATTACAACCTGTTGACATCCTCTCAGGGGAGGGTTTGGTATCCAAATCTCAAATCTCTCAATCTCAAGGCCTGGCTCTTGAAGAGTTAGAGTTTGCTGATCTGCACCTCTCTCAAGGTGTCCTGGATATTCTAAAGGCTTCTCGAAAGCCTTCCACCAGAAAGACTTACAACTCCAAATGGGAAAGGTTCACTATTTGGTGCTCTGATAAGCATATTTCTCTAGAATCTGCTGGGTTACCTACAGTCCTGGACTATATGGTTCATCTCAATGGCTTGGGATTCAGACCAGCTACACTCAAAGTACATTTGGCAGCTGTTTCTGCTTTTTTGTCAGTAGGCAAACCCTCTTCTCTTTCAGCCCATCCTGTATTTTGCAAATTCTTCAAGGGACTATTGCACACCAATCCTCCCTTCAGCGACCCTGCTCCTGCTTGGGACCTTAATGTTTGCATTGCTCAGCTTATGCAACCCCCTTTTGAGCCTTTGTCCTCTGCAGAGCTTAAGTACTTGACTTGGAAAACCATGTTTTTGGTAGCCATTACCTCTGCCAGGCGCATCAGTGAATTGCAAGCCCTGTCAGTAGAACCTGATTTCATCTCTTTCCATAGAGATAAAGTGGTCCTAAGAACTAACAGGAAGTTTCTGACTAAGGTGGTTTCAGATTTCCACCTTAATCAGTCTATGTCTCTTCCTGTTTTCTTCACTGACCATTCCTCCTCTGGAGAGAGGAGGCTGCACAGCCTGGATGTAAAAAGGGCCCTTAGCTACTACATAGAGCGCACCAAGGGTCACAGCTTTGACTCCCTCCAATTGTTCCTCACTTATGGGGAGGTCGGTAAGGGAAAACCTGCCACTAAAAGATCTATTGCCAGGTGGATTGTCTCTTGTATATAATTCTGCTATGAAAAATTGGGTAGAATCCCACCCTCAGGCCTGAGGGCTCACTCTACTAGAGGTATAGCTGCTTCCTCTGCTCAGGGATATTCCTATCTTAGAGATTTGTCAAGCAGCCACCTGGAAAACAGTCCATACTTTGCCAAGCATTACTCTCTGGATATCCAGGCTAGGAGTGATGCTCAGTTTGGCACAGCAGTACTTCAGAGCCTATTCCCAAAGTAAGTTCTGTCCCTCCTCCATGGAGGTACTGCTTGGTAATCTGCAGTAGTCAGAATACAGCAAGACTTTATGTTGTTTGAAGAAAAAATTACTCACCTTGGTAATGTTGTTTCTTCTAATGGATTCTTGCTGTATTCTGACCTCCACCCCACCTCCCCTCTTAGAACTTGTATTTTTGGGATGTGGGTGGGCAGGAGCAGTGTTGACACCTAGAGGTGCCCCTTTTTCTCACCCTCCTTTATTTTGGGTGTGTGTTGTTTTGTTTTTTGGGTTTCCTGACTTGAGTCTTTGCTTTGAAACTGAAAAAAACCTTTTTATCAAATTTAGTTGCCAGTTGGCTAGTGTGAGTTTACAGTTTCCACACAGAACTCCCAGTCAGTATAGCTGGTAAAGATCTGATGGTTGGGGTTCAAACAACAGCAGACAGAGGCTTCAACCGAGCTCGAGCTCAGCATTCCATGCCTTGCATGGAAAGTTAACTCTTTGTTCTCCGGGGCAGTTCAAGGGTTGGAGATCACTGCAATAGTCAGAATACAGCAAGACTCCATTAGAAGAAACAACATTACTAAGGTGAGTAATTTTTTCTTTCCATCACCACTATCATTTCTTTTTACTTATTTATTCATGTCTGTTTCTGCTTATTGTAACCTCCGTATCCAGGTAACTCCTGAAAACATGCCTTTGGCCAAATGAGCTTACCTGGTTAACAAAAACTGAAATATAATTAATGAAAATCAAGAATACGGATGGACTCCTTTTCTCATCTTGAAGAAAGATGTGTAAACATCTGTGATATGTAAATTGTTTAACAAGCATTTGTCAATGCCGAATGTTGATTGCGTTGGCCTGTTGAGCTCGCTCAGTGGCCCTCTGTCACTGGCTCAGTCTGTCCCAGTGTTGCAGGCTGCTCTTTTGTACTGGGCTGCTGCCTGCATTGGCACCTTGTCCTGCTGAGGAAGAAATCTGCAGCTGTCCCGACAGAGCTCCATTGAGGTGGCTCACTCCCCCTCTGTCACTCGCTCATTCTGTTTCTCCTGGCGCTGCATGCTGCCCTTTTGTACTGGGCTCCAGCCTGCATTGGCAGCTTTTTCTGGCTAGAAAGAAATCTGAAGCAGTCCCGACACAGCTCCACTGAGCTCGCTCACTCCCCCTCTGTCATTCTCACATTCCATTTCTGCCAGCACTGCAAGTTGACCTTTTGTACTGGGCTCCTGCCTGCATTGCCACATTTTCTGCCCACAAAGAAATCTGCAGCAGTCACACTAGTGCTCCATTGAGCTCATTCACTACCACTCTGTCACTTGCTTGTTCTATTTCTCTTGGCTCCGCAGACCGCGTTTTTGTATGGGGCTCCTAGCTGCATTGCCACTTTTGTCTATCCACAAAGAAATCTGCAGCTGTCCTGACAGAGCTCCGTTGAGGTTGATCAGTCTCCCTCTCTCATCGCTCATTCTGTTTGTCCTGGCACTGCAGGTTGCTCTTTTGTACGGGGCTCCTGCCTGCATTGGCACCTTTTTCTGCCCACAAAGAAATCCCAGCAGTCCTGATAGAGCTCCATTGAGCTCACTAAGTCCCCTTGTCTCACTCGCTCATACTGTTTCTCCCACCACTGCAGGCTGGCCTTTTGTACTGGGCCTCTGCCTGTATTGACACCTTTTTCTGCCCACAAAGAAATCTGCAGCAGTCCTGACAGCACTTCAGTGAATTCGCTCACTCCCACTCCCTCATTCTCTCTCTGGTTCTGTTTCTCCCAGTGCTGCAGGCTGCCCTTTTGTACTGGGCTCTTGTGTTGGGGCCTTTGTCTGCCCACAAACAAATCCGCAGCAGTCCCGACAGAGGTCAGTTGAGCTCAGTCACTCCCCCCTCACTTGGTCGATCTTAATCTGTCCCAATACTGATTTCCCAGAGTGACCGTACTATTGTCCGGCAGGAATGCAAAAACATATTTTAGCCAGTATGTGAAAAATGACAGCTGTAGTGTTCATAAGGAGTTGTGAAAAAATGGCACTGTTGAAAATGTGGCGTGACAGTATTACAAATTTGCGAAGTTACAAGGGTGCGTGGAAACAGTTCAATGTAACACAGTCATGTTATGGAGTTTCATCACCAAATTTTCAACATAGGGATTTTAGGACCTCTGCTCATGAACAGTGCCACTGTCATTTTCTTAATCTGTCCCGAATACTGACTTCCTACAGTGACCACGTCATTCTGCACCGGAACTGTGAAAACACATTTCGGTCAGGATGTGAATAATGACAGCTGTACTGCTTATAAGAAGATGTGAAAAAATGGCACTGTTGAAAATCTGGTGTGACAATATTACAAATCTGCGAAGTCACAAGGGTGCGTGGAAAGTGCGCAACGTACACTTGTGACACAGTCAATTGATGGGCTATCATCACCAAATTGTCAACATAGGCATTTAAGGACCTCTGCTCATGAGCAGTATCATTGTTATTTTCTTAATCTGTCCCGAACAGTGATTTCCCACAGCGACCACTCTATTCTGCGCTGAAAGTGCGAAAACACATTTCAGCTAGGATGGGACAAATTACAGCTGCACTGTCCATAAGTAGGTCTTGGAAAATGACAATGTTGAAAATCTGGAGTGAAAACATTATAAATTTGCAAAGTTATGAGCATGCGTGCCAACTGCGCAATGCACACTTGTAGCACAGTCATTTTATGGAGTATCGTTACCAAACTTTCAACACAGGCATTTTAGGACCTCTACTCATGAACAGTGTCACTGTCATTTTCTTAATCTGTTCTGCACGATTTCCCACAGCGACTGCGCTATTCTGTGACGGAAGAGTGAAAACACATTTCGGCCAGGATGTGAACAATCACAGCACACTGCTCACAAGGAGGTGTGACAAAATGCCAATGCTGAAAATCTGGCTTGAAAATATTGTAAATTTGCGATGTTATGAGCGTATGTAGAAACTGCGTAATGCACGCTCATAAAACAGTCATTTTTTGGATTTTTTCCACTAAATTTGCAACATAGGCTTTTTGAGAGCCCACCTCATGAACACTGGTACTGTTGTTTGGTTAATCGGCCCTAAAGGGTGATTCTGCACAGTGACCACGAAACCACCTTTCGGGGCCGAGTAATGCCATGACAGTTCAAGAATTCATGAGGAGGGGGTCCCAAAAACCCCATGTTGAAAATTTGGTGAAAAAATTATGAAAAATGCCTGAGATATGCACTAAAGTTGAAAAAACCCTATTTATTACATTATACACAAGGCCACTGTTTTTCGGTGCTTGGAAAAAGCAAATTCCGTTTGTCGGTCAGGATTTGTCCATGTGCAGAAAATGACCGCTCAACATCTGCACTAGAAACAGGGACCCAGATAGCCTAAAGGGCTGCCTTTGCCAGAGTTGGTACCTGTGAGGACATAGAGATCCAGTACTGGTGAAGATCAAATTATTCAATCTCTGGTAGTTCCTGCACATCCTGCCGTATGTAGATCTCACAGTCCCTTAACAGTGCATTCTTATTGCGTAACGTGAACTTTGGGATATAGGGCAAGTACAGTTGGAAGTCCTTATTGAGTTTGGGTAGGTTGAGTGGGTTTAGAATTCAATAGGCCATAAGAAAGTGTACAGATGGATTTGACTGCAGGTGTTTTGTCAGTTTCTCCAAACTGACCTTGAAAGCATTTTTGAACAGTTTGATGTTCTCATCCCTTACTTTATTCCTCAGTTTAGAGAGGTACAGCTTTGCCTTCGCACCAAAGCCATCATTTTTAGTTGTGCCAGCCTCAAAGCGACTCTTAATTGCCATTAGCACGTCATATCGGGACGCCGCAAGAGGTTTCTCCTTTGACTACAAAAGTTCTATCGCAGCAATAATGTCACCTGAATTATCTGTAATAAATGCCAGTTGTGCTTGTAGCTCATTGTACCAGTCATCCAGTAATGTCTGTAGATTGTTTATTGAGGTGGCATCACTAGAATCCACCCTGAAAAAGTCCCTCAGGTATTGTAGGTGTGTTGAGTGGTATGCCACCGCTGCAAACCATGTGTTCCATCTAGTTAAAACAGGAACCAGTGGTAAAGCAATCATTTCTCCTGGAGCTTCCAGATCCCCCAAAAATTTGATAAATTCTCACTTGCGTTTTGGTGATTGCTGAAAAGCATATTTTATCAATGAAACCAGTTCATTAACTTTTTTGAAATGTTGCAGCCATGTATCCCCAACAAGGGACAAGACATGTGTCCAGCAACACACATGCACAACATGGTCCCCAAGAACCCTGCGAAGCGTGTCATTAAAACATTTAATCATATAATGAGCACTGTCACCGACAAACGAAACTACATTCATAAATTCAATGTCACAACTCTGGAGAGTCTTTAAGACAGCTTGAGTCACTGTGGAATGGTTGACAGAGTCTAGTTCTGTGCTGTTTCTGAGATATGTTTTGCCCCCTTCCAACACAAAGATGACATGAAGAATGCACCTCGACTGTGCATCTGTGCTCTCATCACATATCACCGACAATGATTTCCCAGTCAGAGCTGCTTTAAGGTCTGCATTAATCTGCTCTCTTAACTTGGGAAGATAGAGCTGCCTCAGGGTGTCTGCTTTTGGCACCGCTCCACTCCCCTTCACATACTTGCACATCCATTCCCTTGGTTGTGGATGATCCAGCTTCTCCAGTGGAATATTTGCAGCCCCCCCATGCCTTAACTGTGTCCATGACCATCTCATTTTTTACTATGGATGATTCTGCTGCAGCTCTGAAACTGCTGGTCAGGATCACCTGCCTTGCTGGTCTTCCTTCACTAGCAGCTCTTTCCTTATTCCTGGCATGTTTCTTGCTAAGCAGATGATCTTTGACTGTATCTTTTCTGGTATGGTCCAGGACATGGTTGCAGGATGGACAGAAAAGTTTTCCTCTATCCTTATAGAGGCCTTCAGATTTAAACTGAAATGCTCACTTCTTAGCTGAGGTGTAGCAGAGCTTGGCTTTCTTATTCAGTGGTGCAGCAGATACCATTCAGGCCGAAAGTATGAATACTGAAATCACAAAGAAAAAAAAAATTTGTGTGGTCCACCAATCTGCTTGATGAGATAGTTCAAATAACAAAATGGGAGAATTAGATCCCCTAGAAAGTGCAGTCCATGACTTTTATCCACTGACTATGTGGCAGCTGCCACCGCCTACGCCCGCCATCCTCCAGGTATGACAGCAGCAGCAGCCTATGACTCCCATCCTCCAGGTATGACAGCAGCAGCAGCCTATGACTCCCATCCTCCAGGTATGACAGCAGCAGCAGCCTACAACTGCCATCCTCCTGGTACAATGACAGTAGCAGCCAAGAACCACCATTCACTAGGTGAGATGGCAGCAGCAGTCTACAACTCCCATCCTCCAGGTACAACAGCAGCAGCAGCCTATGACTCCCATCCTTCAGGTACGACAGCAGCAGCAGCCTATGACTTCCATCCACCTGATATAATGACAGCAGCAGCCAACAACCACCATTCCCTGGGCGAGAAGATAGCAACAGTCTACAACTCCCATCCTCCAGGAACAATGGCAGCAGTAATCTATGACTCCCATCCTCCAGGTACAATGGCAGCAGCAAATATACATCCTCCTACTTGCCCACAACTACATGGCAATTAACCTTCTTCTCAATTGTCAACCACACAAGCAACATTCAGACTTACCTGGTGCTATAGAACTTTTTGCACAGTCACATGGATATACCCAACATGACTTGCCCAAAACTACACTGCAAACTGGTCTGAAAAAAATACTACTATCCTTGAACTCCCCCCGTATCACTGCATTGATCAAACAAAGATGTTTTTCCCCCCATGTACACAGTACCTGACCATAAGGGCAAGGTCATGATGTGACTCCAAGCATCCTTTGGCATTTGTTGCCGAATCTGGTGACTTTTACTGCACTTAATGAAAACTTAGCACCAACCTCCCCTCAAAAAAGAGACACTGTAGGCAAGTATGGCAAGGCAAGTGTTGCAGTGTAAAGTGGGGGTATTTCCACATGTCCACAGCAAAAATAACTTGCGCCTGCATACCATAAGATGAAAAAACCACTGCACCTACTGTAGGTTGGTCTCAGAAGCATGGTAGGCAGATGTGGAGTGCAGGGTCACAGTGGGGATTCAGGGGGCTTTCCAGCTCCCCGCCCAAGAAAAAAGGACACTTCTGTAAGAACTTACCGTTAACAGTAGATCTTCAAGAGAATCTCTTGCAGCAGGCCACACCTTAGAACTACAACCATCAGGCGCCCGGACCACACGGACACAAAAGCTCAGAAATAACAAGACATCCCCCCAACTACTCAGACCCCCACACCACTACACTCCAGGGCACACATTGGTGCCAGTCTGGTGACACAAAGGGGCTGAGGTGCTGGTCCCCTTACCACACTCTACACAGGTGACCCATGTTAGGCAATGTGCATGGGTTGCCGGGGGTCAGCTGGGGAGGAAAAGGATTGAACATCTGATGAACTGCTCTCCTTCTCTGGGAAGGGGGCTCCTCAGTGGTTAGCATTTGCCTGCTCCCTATTGGAGGCTGGGGCACCATGCTGCAGAAGGGGAGGATTTGGGTCAAATGCTTTCAACCAACATTGCCCCTTCAGACATGCTCAGGGATGCAGCACTGACAAATCTCATCCAGCCATGAAACGTGCCCATGTTAGTGTACTGTGCCATGAATCATCTCACCCACTTACTCTGGGGCACACAGCAAGAACCACAGCCCTTCAGACTTGCCAGAGGATTCAGTGTGCTAGCCATCTTCTGTGAAGTCCAAGGGGCTGTGTTTCTCTCTGGGTGCCTCCGACTAAGTTGGAGGTGGTGAGCTTGCTTTTCTCACAGAAACAGCCCTTGACAATACTCAGAACCCCATCACTCAGATGACCCCCACACACACACACACTGACTGTTGAGCACAGTTGGTCACAATACTCAGAACCCCCCCTCCCCCACCAACGGGCTCCATGCTAGACCACACACACCACCACTCTGAGGCATACAGAAGATAAAGTTACTCATTTCCCCCCGAGGCCTCCCTGCCCCCCCACACATACACATACTTAGACGGACACACACATATACATACTGACTCAGCTGAGCAACCAAACATGACTTTGTACAGTTTTCAAAAAAGCAGGGTGCACGCCAAATGAGGTGGATGCTGGAACAAATAAGAAATCAAGCAAACCAGTACTCCAGGCTTAAGAAAAATCCAGGGCAAACATCCACTGTAGTCTTGCACAAAAAAAATGTAGCAATTCTCTGACACAAACACTCCTCCCCGAGGCAAAGCCCTGCATAGCTGGAGTGCTGGTTTGCCCCACCTCTTACAAGACTATTTGTACCCCTGGGTTTTTCTACTTTCCCCTCCCAGAGAATACAGTATCAGGTTATAAATATAGCAATCTCTGTAAAAAGATTCAAAGAAGAAGCAAACAAGGAATTGCAGTTTTTACAACTTAAGTACCTCAGTACTCAGATTACATATATATATATATATATATATATATATATATATATATATATATACACACACACATATATACATTATATGTATATACATACATATAGAAATACAACCCCCTATACTTGCCATTGGTTCCCTGATTTCACTGCATCAACAAATTAAAGTGGTGTCCTCACTCACTGTTTATACCCCTGGCATCCCCCCCCCCAAAAGAACACAGCAGCAGCAAATAAATATATTACAAATACAGCTAGCAAAGAAATACAACCCCCTATACTGGCCCTCAGTTCCCTGATTTCACTGCACCAACAAATTAAAGTGGTGTCCTTACTCACTGTTTATACCCCTGGCAATTTCGTCCCCCCACCCCAAAGAACACAGCAGCAGCAAATAAATATATTACAAATACAGCTACCAAAGAAATACAACCCCCTATACTGGCCATCGGTTCTCTGATTTCACTGCACCAATATCCAAAGCACAAGGCAAACAAGGGAATTTAGTTTACCTGAAGAGTGCAGAGACAAGGCAGGGTTGCTGGAGATTTCAGGGGTATGATGCCTCTATGATGACTGTCCTGGTGGCAGCAATGCTCATTTTTTTAAATACAGTCAAAGCCGCTTAGAAAGTGGACATTTGTGTATGGTAGTTTTGCCCGGTAAAGACAGTGGTTGCTTAACCATTTACTTTCAAAATGCGGCTCTGACGTAAGAGATAGGGTACAGAGAGGATACTGAGCTGTGGATTGTTGAAAATTACATGTTTGGGTCTGCAAGAGTAAGGGGAGAAAGACAGAAACGGAACACCTGACTACTGTAACACCAGACCGCACAGAGACATCGAGGAGACAGCAGAAAACAGCACAGCAGTCGCGAGTAAGAAGAGAGACGGTACAGCACTGAACTACAGTTTTGAAAATTAGTGTTCTCTCCTCACCTGTACTGAAATGTTTCTCCTCCTCACATCACATCACTGCGCTTAAATGGTCTTTTCTGTAACATGAATGACTCAGTGTGAATCAACTGCGAGCCAAATTGCATCAAGTCAGCCACCGGAGTCCAAGAGTAAGGCTGTAGAAAATCACACAATTAATGAGTGCTGTGTTCATTGCAGCAGTAGTGGTGTTTGAAATGGCTCAGAATGGCAAAACGGGTGGCCAGGGACAGGGAATCAGATGCAAAAGCATACTGCCACACTACTTATTTGCCCTGCAAATCGCCTGCTATATATGGCGGCCAATGACCGCAACAATAACCATTGATTTTTATGAAGGGATGAATGAGAATGGTAAATGGTAACAGATTTGCCCGTATTATTTGATTGCCCATGTTATTCATGGGTAGTATAGCTAATGGGAACTGTATAAAATATTAAAATATTACTGTGGCCAAGAGCATTTTCGTTTTCCCCTCAAAAAACACAACAGCATCAAATAAATACATTACAGGCAAACAAGGGAATTTCATTTACCTGAAGTGTGCTGAAGGGTTGCTGGAGATTTCAAGGGTCCGATGTCTATATGGAGATTGTCCCAGTGGCAGCAATGCTTGTTTTTTTAAATACATTTTTTTTTTTTATTACTGTGGCCAAGAGCTCCATCTGTGTAATGGGGTAGACCAGAACCAAATTGCACAATGCAGAGAGGGTTGAGAGGAGCAGGTCACCGGAGTAAAATTAAAGTGGCATCCTCAGCATCCTTGTGGTCCCTCGTGGTCTCTCTGGGCATCTGCTGCGTTCTTCTTGTTTGTCCTTCTTTTTGGCAGTTTTCATTGGGGCGGAGGCTTGCTGCACAGTGGCTTTTATGTTTCCCAATTCCCGCACGCATGAAAGCATTGTGACTTCCGCTAAACCTCTGGGTGCCGTTTGAATTCTGCTGGCCAATCAGGATTCTGGGATTCTGTCCACATTCATGAAATCCTGGAGAAACAGTGGCCTTGATTATACAGCTTACCGGCATTTCCTCAGTTCGCGATCAGCTTTGAAGAGTGCAAACGTGTTCCCGGTCCACCGAAGATCATCGAGCTGAGCACTGGAGGTAAGTATGGGGTGAGGGGGGTGTGGGGAGGCAGGGTGCGCAGTGGGAGGGTACAGGTTGTGGGGGGACAGGGTGAGCATCGAGGGACAGTTTCCTTTTTTTCAGGAGAAAAAAAAACAAAAGACATTGCGGGACCATTTTTGCCTTCACAGGGGCATCTGGCACGCTGGGGTGGGCTCCTCAGCATGCCAGCAGAGGCTTCATTTGGGGGCCAGCAGTAGCCTATGGGGATTAAGTGCCCTGTAGGCAGGAACAAAACTGGGGGATATCATGATCCCGATGGGGATTGGGCACCCGTCAGCAGGAACGAAACGGGGGTTACAGAATGCCGATGGGGAGTGGGCTCCCCCGTCAGCAATAACAGAAACACGGGGGTAACAAAGTCAACGGGGATTAGGGCCCCATCAGCAAGTAAATGCGGTGGGGGGCAGGGGTTTATATTGTTTGTGAACATGGCGGCAACCGCCGCCTTGTTCACAAACAATATCAGGGGGTTCAGATCGCGCCCTGCAATGACAGGTCGCTCCCTCATTGCAGTGAATGACTGACGCTGCAATGACGAGGCAGCCCCTGATTGCAGCGGCTACTTTTTTAGAAGGTTGTAGCATGCTGGCTGAACTAGTGTCAGCAGCAGCGTGCCACAGCATTGGGGGACGGGGACAAGCCTTTGCAGGCTGTGGGTGCATTGGGCACAACAGTGCCATGCCTCCACAACCTACTTGTGGAGAAAGCTGACGCAACATGTTTCTTGTGCATGTGTTCAATCAACATAAAAATATCCCTTATTTTTATTTATTTTTTAGATTTTTTTTACTTGTTTGGCAGATATTGTATATTTGTTTACGCTTATTTACATTTGCATTTTTTTTCACTGTTTTGTACAGGGGCCATTTTTAGTCATTTTTGTTAACTGCATGACACAAGTTATTGGGTGCTTTTACAAGCACCATGCAGTAAGTGGTGCTCATTTCTGAGGAAATGTGTAGTAGTGGGATGTGAAACGTTAGGTAGTGGATGCTGTTCTGAGTTGGCCAGAGTTTTCTGCATTTGTGAAGTTTGGTTTACTATATATTTGCACATCTTTTGGAATAAAGTAAGCACTTTTTTCACATTTGTTTTGCAGTGTAAGTACTTTTTTCAGTAATATTGTGTGCCCACTTTTTTTCCATTTTCAGATCTCCAAGAGGATCAACCATTCTTGGTGGAGGCACTGGACACTAAGAATGAAGGTGGAGCATTACAGCATAATTCATGGGAATTGCTGAATGTGCAAAACGCAGATCCAAAGAGGGAACTATTATAATAAGAGCATTCATACAATTCAGAAAACATTCAGGAGCTCAACATGAGAAGTAAGGATCAAATGAATGGCATTTCAGTTGTTTACATAAACTTATTGGAATCAACACCACTTAAGCTTAAATCATTTTTTTCAGGGGATTTCAAACCACCTGGTAGTAATTATTTTTCAGGAATTCATACTAAAGGATGTAGATATGCAGTGCCACTATAGTTAGGGTTGGTTAGACACTTTATTGTTAAATCATGATGTTCAGCCACTTATATCACAGCCATTCTTTGATGGACTGTGATGAAATTTTAAAAGGCATGTAGTCTGGCATAGAATCTCTTGTTCTGCAAATTTTGGCTGTGTTTGTTTGACTCGAGAGTGGCAAACATGGTAAAAATAACCAACATTTTCAAAAATAAGGTCAAGTCATGCCCCACTGCCTCTGAGTTGCACATAACAGTCAGTGGCATGTTAATTTCCCATATTAGAGCACTGGAGTTAACAGTAAAGCTGCTGTTGGTTTTTTGCATGACCAGCTATCAGAAGCCCATGCTCACCAGCTGGTGTGCACATTTTGTCACTCCCACGTCCCCCCAGAAAGTGCTCATCTGCTGATGTATAAGCAGTGGGGAGCTCATACCTGCTACATTCAGGGGTGTAGCAAGGAGATTTAAACTTGTACTCAGGAGTTGATGGAACTGTTGCACCCCTCCCATAAACGCAAACCAAACGATCTGCTGCCCCACCACACAAACATTGCCTCACCCACATTTCTGTCAACAATCTGCAGTAAGCCATTCTATTTTATCCAAACACACACACACACACACACACACACACACACACACACACACTACCAATTCGGCAGAAGTTGGCTGGCTTTTAGTTGCAATGTTTAGGATAAATTGTGATGTCTCTGTACCACATCAAGGTAGACAGCCTTACAGAAGTCCATTTACACCAGTTGTCATGCATACATACATGACTGGGTCATTTATACAATCATGGCCTCTAAGTCAGGCGCCCACACATCTTCCATAGATCACTCACAAACTCACACTAAAGCACCAAGAAGGGGGAAAAATAGTTCTTCAGGTACATAAGACTCTGTTTGTGTTTGCTGCCCTGACCTGATGTTCATGTTGCCCCTGGATTTTCTCGATTTTACTGTACTCAACAGAGTGCACTGAGTATGCCTGCTGACACACATGGTCACAAGTATCAGTGTTGAACACAGCATCTCTGTCTCACCTCTGCTCCAAAGAAAAATATTCTCCCCACTCAACCACCCTCTGTCACTCACCACCTTCCACTTCCCAACTAACCCTTCTAAAACAGGATATAAGGTCCCTGACAGGCAACCAGCATAGCCCTCTCTCCAGCACAGCTTGCCACCATCTACTGGAAGAACGATGTAAAGCTAGAACTATTTCTAATGTTCAGAACATTTTAACTAGTAAAACTGCCTGGGGTAACGTAGGTGGTTTTGTGACAATCCTCCTATGCATACTCCTTCTCTTGGAACTTTTCCTGTTGCTCTTAAAGGAAGTGCAGCTAGTGGCATTTAGGTTGCAGGTATAATTTGCTCATGTTTGAGTTACTGCTACATCCTCAACCTTTGAAGTCATTACTCTTTGCAGTTGATCATTTTATTACATACATTTCTTGCACTGTAATTACACTCCATTTGCCCTTGCAGCACCTCTTTTCTTCTTAACCCTGCTGAGTTCTGATTTCCTGCTGTTGTCACAATGTTCCTTACCTGCCTCCCCAGTGGTTTCATGAAAGGTTCCAGTAGAGGAGTGCCCTCTCCATAGCCCTGGTGTGAAAGGGACATTGCTACATCACATTGCATTGAGGTCACCATAGATATCATGGTGGCTGCTGGGTTCAATACCCCTTTCGTGAGTGAGGTGAGTTTGTATCCAAATAGTAAAAATAGAGTGACGCCTCAGCCCAGAGAAAGATTTAACTGGGCCTGGTGTCTGGTCAGTACAGCCCCCTGAGATTCTGTACTAGCCCACCTCCCCATTGTAGTAACCTCTCCTGGGAACCCCAAACAATGGCAAGATGTTGTCTACACTTAGCAAGAACCTATATTCAAAGTAATGAGTGATGACTTAACAAATGCAACTTAGCTAGGGGTATATACCCAAATCCAGAAAAAAGGGTTAAGAAAAATGTAGTTGTACAGTATGATCAGTCTTCCAGTAGGCCCAGCCAAGACAGTTACCACTTCTTTGTTGCCCTAAGCAGGCATGGTTGAAAGAACATCCATGGGCAGTTGCTAGAAAGGCCAAGCTGGACACAGCCATGACACTCTACCCACTTCAGGCAACACAGTGCACAGTACCAGGACCTGACATCCCACTCCTGTACTAAAGGTACTACCCTATCCCACATGATACTCATGTATTTATCCCACTTTAGGGAGCTCCCGTACAGTTACTGCATACCCATTTGCGGAATTAGTGTAGATTCATTGAAGTTACATTTGATTGGCCGGTGGTGGAGGGCTTTAAATCGGTTCTTAACAATAAAAAACAAGACCCCAAACTCAAATGTCATGCAATTACAAACACTGGCTAACTGGACCTCAGCAGGGTTTTTGTAAATTCCTGGCCCAATGGCCAAATGTAACAAAAGAACTGTTGACATCATAGGGAACACTTTGCAAACATAATATTTAGATACAATTCAGCTCATATTTCAAACATCTTCTATAGATTTCTCACCCTATTATTTTTAACTGAGGAAATTTGCACAAAAACATGATTTTTACAACTTAGAGTTCATTTGGCTGCAACAGCTTATTGCCACTTGAAGTCACAGGGCAGGATTTTCCAAACTCCTAAATTGCCGCAAGCCCTGGTGCACCAATAATATGGTGCACAGGGCTTGTGGCTACCTAACAGGACTTTCTATCACGTGCGGCAATTGCTGCAGGTTAGATCAACTTTTTCTGGTCTAACTTGCGGCAATCCTGGGGGCCGTTATTATGGAGCTTGAAGCACATATTTAGTGCCAGCTGCTGTAATATGTGGAAACTGTCACAACTGGGCCCGAGCTTGTAAAATCAGGCTCAGTTGCAGTGAAGGGTATGGTGCACTGCCAGTTCCTAAGTGCCCTGGGGCAGGGCTGGATGCAAGCCCTGTGTCAGGCTTTGAAAATCCAGCCCATAATCTTCTGTTGTGTTGTTGCAATGGGAATAGCTGTGACGTGATATGCAGAGTATTAAGTCATCTGGTGGGGAATAAGCAATAAGAGCTGATGGACTCTCAAGGAACACATATCCTGTTTTTAATGTGTATGACCCTATTAATAACAGTGAAGACATACAAAATTAATGTGAACTATAATCTAGATTGTGCTCAAATGTTATGTTTTTCAATGTACTCCTGAAGATGTTGGTTGCTCTTTAAACAACCTCCAACTATTTATCCATAGTCTTGGTCATAGGGCTACACACACATATATATATATATATATATATATATATATATCTTCTCTCCCCTTTCCCTCTCCCTCTCCCCTCCCGTCCCTCCCCTCCTTCTCTCTCTCGTGCTGCAAAGCTCAGGATTGACAATGTTGGCTGGCATTAGAATTCCTCCTTTATCAGGCAGTGAATACTACTTCTACTCAAAGATTGTCACTTGCAGACATGCAGTCTGTCACAGAACTCTCAGGTCTCTCCTGGACAACAGTCCCACTCAAACAAGATTAAAATCAGATCTGACTTCAGGGCGGAAATGCCCCCATACTCAGTGGATAGTGCTAATCCCAATTCATCCACATGCATATTCTATCAGGAGAGGCAGTCCAGGAGATCTGACACATGACAGATTAGAAAATGCCACCTGTCCTCCATTATCACCTGTGGCTCTCAACATTACCTAACACTGCTGGCTGACTGAAGCAGAGCCCTCCAAATCCATCACTATTGCTAAAGGGAAAAAAGTGCAGCATCATGACAGTCAATATATACTGTAGTTCCTACAGACAATCACACAAAAGTCCCATTTTATAAAAAGCTACAGTCCAGTCCTTGCCAGACACGCAGAGGCAGTCCGACATTGTTGTACCCGCATGTCTGGTGGTGGCAGACAGCTCCTGACTTTATCATAGCCCAACAGAATTGACTCTGGTTGAGGTGGTGAATGCCTTTGATGATTCCCACTGAGAAGTCTGAAAGGCAAAGTGACTCACAAGGCGCTCACACTCTTCCAGGGCTGAAGAATGCTTGTTCTCATCTCTTAGCTGTAAAATTCCCAACTTCCTGCCTCAGCATGTTTACAATATGTACTTCAGTGACTAGTCTAGACACTTGGGACCTGATTTTCAAAGAGCCTGTAGATCACCACAAGTTGCAGTGATCTAGGGCTGTGGCAATCTCGGCCTGCATCAGGGACCCTGCAATGTATTTTTTTTAAATGAAGG
Source organism: Neoceratodus forsteri (assembly GCA_016271365.2). Classification (NCBI taxonomy): domain Eukaryota; kingdom Metazoa; phylum Chordata; order Ceratodontiformes; family Ceratodontidae; genus Neoceratodus; species Neoceratodus forsteri. Next base: position 795,332,125 of record CM028136.1, read on the forward strand.
TCCCTGCACCAAAGACTGGAGATTTTACACATCCACATGGTTCCACCAAAGAAGTGGTGCACTTGCTGGGTTTGACAGAAGGATCCATCAACCCCACCCCCCAGCATAACACTCAAGAGGACATGAAGGTGGGGAGAGGTACATATGGCTGCAAGACAGGGTCTGGGGGCATAAGGAGCACAGGGGTGGCATAGGGAGAGATAGGGGCATGGTGGCAATGTGAGGGTGGGAAGGTGGCACCCTGCAGGAGTGCTTTGTGGAAGAGTAGACAGCTGATTGGCCCAGGTATGGGAGTATAGCAGGAAAGGACCAGGACCTGGCCTCAGGTGCACACAGCCCTGGCACCTGCCCCATATGTGCCACTGACCCCAAAAACATAGATGGGCAGTAGCCTGCCTCCACATGGGTGGCCTGGAACTAGGGGACTGCCACAGTGCCCTGGGTACTATTCCCAGTCACCACTTGCACTCCACAACCTGCAGCCACTGCTGCCCACAGATGATGTTCCAATCAGTGGCACCTATGGGGCAGGTGTCAGGGCTGTGTACTCCTGAGGCTGTGTCCCTTACTATCAGCCCCCAGTGGCCCATCTGATTGGCTTTATGTTGTAGCATAGGGCATGCCCACAGGGTACTACCTCATCCCCACACATTGCTGCAATGATCCTGTCACCTCCAAGGGCTCCCCCAGTGCTTTTTCTGCCCAAAGTCCCCCCCCCCTTGCAGTCCTCCCAATTGCCACTCTGCCTGGCATGTTAAAAATGACCCACCAAAATGATAAATGACAAGCAAAATAGCCTTAAACTAGTCAAGGAAAGAATATAAAAAGTTATTAGGGAAAAAGAAAGAAATTTATAGAATTAAATTGTGGAAGGAATTTGAGAAGGCAGTGTGGAGTAAAGACAACAAGATGTTTTTGTGGATGGTGACAAATGGGAAAGAAACCTACTCAAGTGATTTGGAAAATTATATTGATCCCACTGTTTGGAAAAATACTTTAAAGGACTTTTTCAGACTATAGAACAGACATAATTCAGTGTTACAAGTAAAAATTGGAAAATACTTCAACCCAAAATTTCAGAAGAGGAAATAAAGGAAGCACTATTTGCAGCCAAAAGACATAAAGCACCAGGCTCAGATGGGCTAACTATAGACATTATCTTAAATGATCCTGAATTATGGGTTCCATGTCTTTATAAAATATATAATCATATTATAAAATCTGGTCAATTAATAAAGACATGGACAGAAAATATTATAATACCTATATTCAAACAAGCATTTGTCAATGCCGAATGTTGCTTGCTTATATGTGCTGTTTGGGTACTTGGAAGTGAAAGTATCATGCCTAAGAACTGTCAGCAGGGGTCAGAAGCTCATGCTGCCTGACCGTAGCCCATTTTCCACTTTTTTCCCCTTTGTGGAGTGTGGGCAAGCAATGACACTTAGGCACAGCATGACAACATCCACTGCACTCCACTCCCTTTACTACACTGCTCTAGTAGTGCCCCCGGTCATCACCAGGGGCCACTATAGGGCAATGGGTCCCTGAATTCCACCCCAGAATAAGAGAGAAGTCCTCTGGATGCTCAATCCTATCCCTCCCCTGCCGACCCCTGGTGGCCCAGGTTTGTGTCCGAACCCAGGTCACCAGCACGGCATGAGGTGTGGCGTCCAGTGCCTCAACCCTCAGTACCAGTGGGCCAGCAGTAATGGTGCCTTTAATACTCCCTTCCCCTTCCTGCTCCAGTGTACCCTGTGTCCCGCATACAAGTCACTATTCCCCCCAGACCCTACCCGAGTTAGTCACTAACCCATAATGTTTGGTGTGGCACCAATCCCTCAGCCACTCATTGAACTCCTCAAGCCTACCTTTCCTCCCCATGCTTACATATGGAACCGGCAGTACCTCCAAGAATGCCACCAACTTCCCCACCCCCTCACTCTGCCTGCCCAACTACTCGAACTTCCCCCTTACTACTTCCACAGTGTTCCCCACCAAGTCGTTTGTTCGCACATGCAACAGTAAATGAGGTTTCTTCCTCCCCCTCGCTGCACGCTTGAGCAGTGCCTGTCCTGCCCCTCCTGTAGCCCATCTGGGGACAGCTTCAACCCAAATATGGTTGTGCCTTTCCCCTTTCTGCCTCATCTCACCCATTTCAGTATAGGATCCCCCAGGATGAGTACCCCTTCATCCCTTACCCCCTTTCCCTTCTAATGCCCCTTCCACCACCCAAGTATTCATTCTTCCCTGCCCCTTACCCCCACTAGCTGCACCTATTCATAGTCGATACCCCTTCTATATCTCTTCCCCTATTGGTTCCCCCTCCTACTTGTTCCCCTCTGTGCCACCCCTGGTCCCTTCCTACCCACAGCTATCTGCTCTCTCCCTCCTGGTACTCCTTGTGATCTCTTCCTCCCCCATCATGAGGCCTCACCCTCGCCTCAGGCACCCCCTCCCTTCTCCTGTCTTTTCTGTTAGTGCCTCTGATACTGGGTTCAGTTTCACTACATAGTTGTTCTTTCCGCGTCCCCCTTTGCCATCATCTATCCCCCCCCGGATGCCTACCATACTCATCTGCCCTGCCACTTAGACTCCTCCCTAACCTCCACAGTTCCTCCCTCAAACTAGCCAGTTATTTACAGACCATACACCCCCCAATCCTCCAAGCCCAGTCCAGGATCATGGCGGGCCCACACACTGTTCAGCCCACCACCCTGCCCAAGATGGCTGCCCTATTGACATGCGGCACCTACTTCATTTTGGCCTCCTTCTTATGTTACAGGCTCTTACTACCAGGTTCTGTACCCTACTACAACTGTTAGGTCCCTATTTACTCAAATTCCTATTCCCCCCATACTACTCCCCCTACTGCCCCCTTGTCGACCAGGTTAATTCAGTCTCAAATCTCATCCATTAGATACTATATTACTGTATCAATCCTAAAGCCTTCTTATCCATTTTTCACCCCTCAGCTACCATACTTTTTTCTTTTCAGCTCTCATATAGTTTCACTTAGACCAGTTAGAAATACTATTGCAGTCCAAGTATTACTCAGCTCAGAGAAATAAACAGAACAAATAAATATGTATTATTACAGCAATCATAACAGTATATCTCAGTACTTAGCTCAGTTAGAGAAATAAATAGAAAAACTAAATCAGAATTATTACAGTAATCCTAAAAGTATCCAGTCATTGCTTTGTATCCACTCCAGAGACCCTGCTGTACTATAGGACCACCGAGGACACTGGGCGGGAGGGTGGGCAACTCTAAAGCCCTGACAGAGCTCCATTGAACTTACTCACTCCCCCTCTCTCACTTGCTCATTCTATTTCTCCTGAAGCTGCAGGCTGCCCTTTTGTACTGGGCTCCTGCTTACATTGGCACCTTTTTCTGCCCACAAAGAAATCAGCAGCTGTCCCGACAGAGCTCCATTGAGGTGGCTCACTCCCCCTCTCTCACTCACTCATTCTGTTTCTCCCAGCGCTACAGGCTGCCCTTTTGTACTGGGCTCCTGACTGCGTGGCACCTTTTTCTGCCCACCAAAAAATCTGCAGCAGTCCCGACACAGCTCCATTGAGCTTGCTCTCTCTCCCTCTCTCACTTGCTCATTCTGTTTCTCCCAGCTCTGGAGGCTGCCCTTTTGTACTGGGCTTCTGCCTGCATTGGGCCTTTTTCTGCCCACAAAGAAGCTCACAGCTGTCCCAACAGAGCTCTGTTGAGCTCGCTCACTCCCTCTCTCTCTCACTCACTCCTTCTATTTCTCCCAGCTCTGCAGGCTGACCTTTTGTACTGGGCTCCTGCTTGCATTGGCGCCTTTTTCTGCTCACAGAGAAATCCACAGCAGTTCTGACAGAGCTCCATTGAGCTTGCTCTCTTCCCCTCTCTCACTCGCTCATTTTGTTTCTCCAGGTGCTGCAGGCTACCCTTTTGTACTGGGCTCCTGCCTGTGTTGGTGTCTTTTTCTGCCCAAAAAGAAATCCGCAGCAGTCCCGACAGAGCTCTGCTGAGCTTGCGCACTCCCTCTCTCTCACTTGCTCATTCTGTTTCTCCCAGGGCTGCAGGCTGCCCTTTTGTACTGGGCTTCTGCCTGTGTTGGTGCCTTTTTCTACCCACAAAGAAATCTGCAGCAGTCCTGACAGAGCTCAGTTGAGCTCGTTCACTCCCCCTCTTTCACTCGCTCGATCTTAATCTGTCCCAGACACTGATTTCCCACAGCAACCATGCTATTCTGCGCCAGAAGTGCTAAAACTTATTTCAGCCAGGATGTGAAAAATGACAGTTGTACTGTTCATAAGGAGGTGTGAAAAAATGCCAGTGCTGAAAATCTGACATGAAAATATTTCAAATTTAAGAAGTTACAAGGGTGCGTGGAAACAGTGCAATGCACACTTGTAACACAGTCATTTTATGGACTTTCATCACCAGATTTTCAACATAGGAATTTTAGGATCTCTGCTCATGAACAGTGTCACTGTCATTTTCTTAATATGTCCTGAACACTGATTTCCCACAGCGACCATGCTATTCTGCGCCAGAAATGCGAAACCACATTTTGGACAGGTTGTGAAAAATGACAGCTGTACTGTTCATAAGGAAGCACGAAAAAATGCCAGTGCTGAAAATCTGGCATGAAAATATTACAAATCTGCGAAATTACATGGGTGCGTGGAAACTGTGCAATGCACACTTGTAGCACAGTCATTTTATGGACTTTCATCACCAAATTTTCAACATAGGCATTTTAGGACCTCTTCTCATGAACAGTGTCACTGTCATTTTCTTAATCTGTCCCGAACACTGATTTTCCACAGTGACCACACTATTCTGTGCGGGAAGTGTGAAAACACATTTCAGCCAGGATGTGAAAAATTACAGCTGTACTGTTCATAAGGAGGTGGGAAAAAATGCCAGTGTTGAAAATTTGGCATGAAAATATTACAGATTTGCAAAGTTACAAGCATACGTGTAAACTGTACAATGCACGTCGTAAAACAGTCATTTTTTGAAATTTGTTCACGGAATTTGCAACATAGGCCTTTTGACAGCCCACCTCATGAACAGTGGCACTGTTGTTTCATGAATCGGTCTCAAAAGGTGATTAAATGCAGTGACCGTGAAATCACCTTTTGGGACCGAATAAAGCAATGTCAGTGACTGAATTCATAAGGAGGGGTCTCAAGAACCCCATGTTGGACATTTGGTGCCACAATTCCCCAAAATGCCTGCGATATGCACCAAAGTTGGGAAAAAAAACTATTTATGTCGTGTTACAGCTTACCGGCATTTCTTCAGTTCGTGGTCTGCTTTGAAGAGTGCTGACATGTTCCCAGTCCACCGAAGATCATCACACTGGGCTCCAGAGGTAAGTATGGGGTGAGGGAGAGGTCTGGGGAGGTGGGGTGTATAAAGGGTGGGTGCAGGTTAGCGGAGGAGCAGCCGAACTCTACAAGGGGCCATTTTCTTATTTTACAGGTGCTGAAAAAAAAAACATTGCGGGAGTGTTTTGTTTTTTTCAGGTACTTTGGCACACTGGGGTGGGCTCCCAGCATGCCACCTGAGTGTCTGGGGGAGCTGTAGCCAACGGGAGATTGGGCACCACCGTTGGCACATACCAGTTGTGGGGAGAGCCGAGGGGGATTGGGCACCCCCCTTGGCTGACAACAACTTGGAAGAAGAGACATTATGCCAACAGGAAGTGGGCTCCCCCCATTGGCAAATTCAATTGGGAAGGGAGGACTGAAGCCGACGGGGATTCACCACCCAATCATCAAAGAAAGTAGGGGGATGTATGATGCCAGGGGGATTGGGCACCCTCTAGGCATACAGCAGAAACTTCAGTGTGGGGACATTATGCCAATGGGGACTGGGTTCCCCATTGGCAAACTGGGTCAGGGGCATGCATAGTACCACCCTGCACTGATGGGTCACTCCCTCATTGCAGCAGAATGACTGATGCTGCAATGATGAGGCAGCCCCTGATTGCAGCAGCTAAAATGTTTCAAGGTGGTGGAATGCTGGCTGAACTAGTGTCAGCAGTAGCGTGCCACCCCATTGGGGAAAGCAGGCCAAGCCTCAAAAGGCAGTGGGGACACTGCCACAACAATGTCGCACCTCCACAACCTGCTTCTGCAGCAAGCTGCTGCAGCATGTTTCTTGCGCATGCACTTGCAAGGAACATAAAAAGGGGTTAAAGAAAATCCCATTAATTTCAGACCTATTAGTTTACTAGACAACTAGCAGAAAATTTTTATGAGAATTCTACATAAAAGAATTATGGATTAGACATCTGCTAATTAAATCATGGATGAGGCACAGGCAGGTTTCATGCCAGGACACTCAACAACAGACCAGCATTTTATGCTATCTCATTTAATATACAAGTATAGATGGGTAATAAACGAAATGCTCTACTGTGTTTTTGTAGATCTATATGCAGTCTTGGATAGGGTAAGAAGGAATAAACTATGGTATGTTTTGGAAGAATATGGCATGGATCCTGCATTGATAAATATAATAGTTGCTCTATATACAAACAACAAAACATCTATAAGCTATAATAAGGAAGAAGATACCACAAAACAATTTAAAACAAATATAGGATTGAGACAAGGCTGTGTTCTGTCCCCAATCTTATTTAATCTGTTTTTGAACAAAATATTAATAAAACTTTATAATAAGGACTTTCACCTGCCCAGAATAAGATCCAGGAACTGCCCTTACCTAGCATACATGGACAACATGGTCTTAATATCTACCAGTTATATTGGTATTCAGGGAATTATACAAAACTTTCAACAAGAATGTGATTAAAACATAACTATGACAAAACAAAATACATGATTTCTAATGAAAACATGATAAAACAAGGTAAGAACATCAGACTATTTTGTCACAGACATGAAACAGAAAGGGTAACTATTTTTTGCTGTCTATGTATAACATTTTCTTAAAATTTGAAATGGAATGAATGCAAAAAATCAATAACACAAAAAATAACAAGATTCATTCCAGTAGTTGATAGATTCTCATATAAATATGGTGGTAATTCAATCATCAGTTGAATTAAGGCTCTAAATGCAAAAATTAGTAGCCAAATATTATATGGGGTAGAAATATGGGGTAATGAGGGGTTAGGGAACCTAGAGTCAATTATGAATACATTCTACAAAAAATTATTGGGCCTCCCTCTGGGTGTTTTCTCAAACTTAGAGTAGAATTAGGACAATTACCAGTAAATTGTAAAGCAGAACAAAGACAAGCCTTATTTTTGTTAAACACTTACACCATGTATGAATCGAGTTTATCTAGGACATGTACAGATGAAGCCATTGAATACATTAGCAGAGGGTTCTCCTTCCCCTATGTAAAGATTTTTTAATGAAATAATAAAACCTTATGGGTTATTAAACTGTTTAACTGAGAGTACAGTAATACTCATAGAGGAAGTAGAATCCAAAGTAAAAAATAGAATTAGGGAAATGTGGATACATGATAAATTGAATTTAGCTAAAAATAATAAAATAAGCATTTGGCTGTCTGACAATAAACAAAGTTATGCTTGGCCCTATATCTGATCAAACAAACAAACAAACAAATCTAAAAGAAGAATTATAACAAAATTTAGATTTGGGTATTATATCATCCAAAGACTTAGGGGATTTTATGATAAAAACATAACACAAATATGTAGTTGTAAACAAGGAATGGACAAGCATTAGCAAACAGGCAAGAAGGTGGGGTGGAGCAACAATGGGGAAACATCAAAACCGCCATCACAGAGGCAACAAGTTTTTGTGTGAAGCAAAGAAACAAATCAAAAATGAAAGAAAAAGCATTATGGTTCTCAACAGAAGAGGCGGGAAGTATAAGGAAACACAGAAGAAGCAGAACAGAGAACTGTACCAGTTAAAGCAGAAGGAAGCGGGTAAGGCAGTCAGAATAGCAAAGGCCCAGACTGAGGAAAAGATAGCCAACTCCGTTAAGAAGGGGGATAAAACCTTTTATAGGTACATTAGGGAGCAAAGAAAGACTAAGGCAGGGATACTGAAGCTGAACAAAGAGGAAGGTGGTTGGGCAGAGAGCGACAGTGAAAAAGCAGGGATACTGAATGAATACTTCTGCTCAGTATTCACAATGGAAAAGCAGGGGGAAATACCTAATCCAGTCAATAGAAGCACTCTGGATAGGGGGGTTGATATTAGTCCTTTCACAGAAGAAAGGGTTCTGAAAGAACTCTTAAAACTGAAGGTGGATAAAGCAATGGGGCCTGATGGGATTCACCCCAGGATTTTAAAAGAACAAAGGGAAGAACTAGTAACACCATTGACTACTCTTTTTAATAAATCATGGGAGGATGGGGTGGTACCTGAGGACTGGAGGAGGGTGGATGTGATTCCCCTTCACAAAAGTGGGAGCAAGACAGAGGCAGGAAACTACAGACCTGTCAGTTTGACCTCAGTGGTAGGGAAAATGATGGAATCACTTCTGAAGGAAAGAATTGTTGAGTACCTAGAGGCCAGTGGGGCACAGGACCAAAGGCAGCATGGATTCACAGCGTGAAGGTCATGTCAGACAAATCTAATTGATTTCTTTGACTGGGTGACCAAAGCAGTAGACCAGGGAGGGGCTGTGGACATGGCCTACCTAGACTTTAGCAAGGCATTTCACACAGTCCCGCACAAAAGATTAATAAACAAATTAGCCAGACTGGGAGTGGGACCTAGGGTGGTAGCCTGGGTAAAACACTGGTTGGACAATGGGACACAGCGGGTAATAATAAATGGAGTCCACAGTGAAGAAAGGAGGGTTACTAGTGGGCTACCGCAGGGTTCAGTACTGGAGCCGGTCCTTTTTAATGTCTTTATAAGTGACATTGCAGAGGGACTGGAAGGGGAAAGTATGTCTCTTTGCAGATGACACAAAGATCTGCAACAGGGTTGATACAAAAGGTGGGCTGGAAAGGATGAAAAGGGACTTGGCAATGTTGGAGGAATGGTCAAATGTATGGCAGCTTAGATTCAATGCAAAGAAGTGCAAAGTAATGCACCTGGGAAACAAAAACCCAGGGGAAGAATACACAGTGGGGGGTGAGATACTGACAACAACAAAAATGGAAAGGGACCTGGGGTAGTCATATCAGATTAGCTAATGGTAGGCCAGCAATGTGAGAAGGCAGTAAGGAGGGTTGGGGGGATACTGGGATGCATAGGGAGAGGCATCACCAGTAGAAAACAGGAAGTTGTTGGCCCTCTGTACAGACAGTTGGTAAGACCACATCTGGAGTACTGTGTACAGTTCTGGAGACTCCATCTCCACAAAGACATAGAGAGGGTGGAGGCTGTCCAGAGAGGGCAACCAAAATGATGCAAGGTCTGCATCAGAAAACATATGAAGAAAGACTAAAGGAACTAAAGATTTATAGCCTGGAGGAAAGGAGGGAGATAGGGGACATGATAGAAACTTTCAAATACCTCAAGGGAATCAACAAAGTCCAAGAGGGTAGCATCTTTCAGAAAAAGAGATGTGCAAAAACAAGGGGGCACAATTTGAAGATAGAGGCAGGATGGTTCAGAGGTAATGTGAGGAAGAATTTCTTTACAGAGAGGGTTGTGGATACATGGAACAGCCTTCCTGAGGAGGTCGTAGAGTCAAAAACAGTGGGGGAATTCAAGAATGCATGGGTCAGACATAAGGCAATTCTAGTGGGGGGGTAGGAGGAAGTAGGCTGTTGATTATCTAGGATCTGCAGCTTATCCGTTAGGTAGGGAAATGGGCAGACTAGGTGGGCCAAGCGGTCCTTATCTGCTGTCAAATTCTATGTTTCTAATTACATCTGTTGATACTCTGTTAATTATATAATAAAGAGAGAATACTTTATTTGGGGAATATCCTGGGCACTTTAAGTATGGACCCTAACTACCAGTTGAATACCCTCCTATATATACCCTCAGATAATCCAGACATCATGGAAAATGTGGCACAATTTTGTAAAAAAATAGAACAAAAAAAATTGCACTTGTTATAAATGAAAGGAATAACAGGAGAAAGTGCAATATAACTAAGCATAGCGAACAGAGAATTGTATAATAAAAATAGGTTTGCTAAAAGAGAAATTGTGCAATAACATTACTGTCATGAATGAAAACCGGTGAATTACTGTGTGGAATAACCAAGGGCTTATACCTGGACTTGGTTTCTGCATCAATAAACTACTTTGTTAATTGATTGTAAATCCTGGTGATGGTGCCATCTTTTTTTTTTGCTTTTCTCTCCCCAGGAGAGGAGAGTCATTATTAGGCAGCTAGATCCTGCTCCCACCCTCTCCTCCCATGCTGGATCCCTGCCAACCTGAGTACATTTCCAAACCCAGGTCACCAGCGTGGCACGAGAAAAGGCATCTATCACCTCAGCCCTCTGTGCCACCAGGCTGGCTACAAAATGAAAATAAATTACTCTGCTTATTATTGTGTGTGCTTTGGAAGTGGAGTATGTGAATGTGCAGTGCAGCAAAAGTAACTGATTGTCATACGCCTTCATTCTGTGTAGCGATTATCACTAGGCTCCCTAGTACTGCATGCTGTCAGATGAGTAACATGTTTTTCTTACTTACAGTTATCCATTGTGAAATGATAGCCCTGCTGCATTATTAGAATAATGATGTTTCATTGTTACTTATTGCACTCCAATATTTTGCATTTTAATGTGGGGTTGAATTAAAAAATAAACATAACCACACTGTGCTCACGTCATACTGCGGTGCTGAGTATCATATAATTGACTACTATCGCATCATAACTTTTCATAACCCCATGAAAAGTATGCATATCTGATGTTGTAGTGCCTACCTGCTATGGGGGGGGGGGACTTATGAAAAAAGTCAAAGTGGAGCGTGATCCATAAGGACAAGGGGAAGCAGGGGAATGGCCCCAAACCTGGTAAGGGTACCAGGCAGGAGGGGGTCCTCCCCTGACTGTGCATTACTAGTAACCAAGAAGAACCAATCTATCTGTGACTTGTTGATGGTGTAGTGGGAGGAATAGAATACAAATTGACAAATGTATGCACTGAAGATGTGGTACAGCATACAAATATAAAACATACTGGGCACTCACCACTTCCATATTTTATAATGAAGATGCCACTCTTGGTTTTCAGTTAAAGTGCAAGCATGCCATTTTTATTAGCACATAAATACAAAAAAAATGGGTATTCACCACCTCTGTATTTTGTAATGAAGAAGCATACACATACAAAAAATGGAGCACTCACCATCTCCATGTTGTACATAAATTTGTTTTGGGTCATCTGTTCATGCTAGCACTTTGAGGCCTCTGCATTAAGGTGCAATCCTAAGTGTCATTGTTGAGCATTGGGGGTCACATGGACTCCTGTGCACATGCACAAAAGGGATGCATATCATTTCCACACTGGATCCCCTGGCTGGTAGAGTAGCTACATGCATGGCTTACCCAGGCAGGTATCTGGGGGCATGCCCGCACTAGGCACCATTCACAAAGGCATAGAAGGCAGGGCAAGTGGGGCACTGGATACAGTATTGGAGAATCTGCCATGTCTTTTACAAGCCCCCGATGGTGCCCACCAGCTGTAGTGGGACACAGAATCCCTCCACTGTTCTGCCTCAGTCCACCAAGCTGAAGGCAGGGCAAAGGGCAGCAATTCTGTAACTTGCCCTTTCTTTAACAAAAAGGCAGTCCTACATATTCCCAGAATCCCCTGCTCTGCACAGAGCAAGTGATCCACTTTGGAACCCAGGATGGGCTTGGATGTCCTCAAGTGTCCCTTAAACCACCCCTGCATAGCCCCATGCCAGGGATCAGGGCCATAGACAGACATTCTGCAGAGGCACATGGTTGTGCACACTGTGCACTCTGTGCCTATCTGTGGGTGCATAGCTACGTAGACCAGGGTATGTGCAAATCACATGTACCCAGATCACCTTCCTGCATAGCCCCATTTGGAAATAAAAATGGCATGCTTGCATTTTAACTGAAAACTAAGAGTGGCACCTTCATTATAAAATATGGATGTGGTGAGTGCACTTTTTTTGTATTTGTATGGAAGGAATAGAACCAGACAATCGGCTTCCAGATAAAGTACTGTTTTTCATATCACACCTGATACTGTTAGGTAGAAAATCATCTAGTAAGCAAACACAAAAATAAAAAGCACTTCAGAAATAAAAAGTAACATGGAACCACTTTTAACAAGCATTTGTCAATGCCAAATCTTTGCTTGCTGGTATTGGCATTGGTACTGCATGAGTTAGAGAGATGCATAATAGGAATGGCAGTGAAATACTGAACTAACGCCAACCCCCACCCTCCACCCTGCAGATACTGACAGGCATTGGGGTGTGCCTTTGGGTCATCAGCCATAACGCTCATGTCATTCCACCTCACCCCACCCTGCAGACACTAACAGGTGTCATGGTGTGCCTTGGGGTCTTCAGCCCTTACGCTCACCCCATTACATAAGGAAATAAGCTGAGATGGTGCAGTATAGAAGAATGGGGTGAACGTTAAGCATCAAAGTGTGCCTTGGGGTCTTTGGCCCTATCAGTGGCTGCAGGGTGGGGGTGGGGGTAGAATGCCATGAGCATAACAGCCAATGACCCCAAGCCACACCCCGGACACCTGTCAGTCTTTACAGGGTGGGGCGTTATGGTTTTAAACCCCAACACCCCAGGCATTTGTTGGTATTTTCACTCCAGATTTTCATCATGGGCTTTTTTGGACCCCACCTCATGAACAGTGGCACTATCATTTTGTTACTCAATCCCAAAAGGTGATTTCACACAGCGAACATGCCACTCAGTGCAACAGGTGCAAAAAGACATTTGAGGCAGGACTTGAAAAAATGACATCTGTACTGTTCATGAGGAGGTTTGAAAATATGGCAATGTTGAAAATCTGAAGTGAATATCTCAAAAAGTGGCAAAGTTATGAGCATGCATAGGAATTGCATAATGCACACTTGTAATGCAGTCATTTTTTGGAATTTTTTCACCAGATGTTCAACATGACATTTTTGGGACCACCCCTCATGAACAGTGGCACTGTGATTTCAATAATCTGTACCAAAAGTTGATTTTGCACAGTGACTGTGCCATTCTGTGCCACAGGTACAAAAAAAATTTTTTAAGGCAGGATGCAAAAAATGGCAGCTGTACTGTTCATAAGGAGGTGTGATAAAATGACAATGTTGGAAATTTGGAGTGAAAATATAAAAAATTGATGAAGTTACAGCGTGCGTACAAACTGCACAATGTACAGCCATTTTTTGGAATTTTTTTTACCAGACTTGCAACATGGGCTTTTTGGGACCCTGCCTCATGAACAGTGGCACTGTAATTTTGTTAACTGGTCCCAAAAGGTGATTCCATGCAGTGACCACAAAATCACCTTTTGGGACCAAGAAATTAAATGAATGTGCCAGTCTGCATGAGGTGGGGTCCCAAGAACCCCGTGTTGAAAATTTGGGAACCAAACTCCCCAAAATGGCTGAGATATCAATCTAAATAGAACCCCCCCCCATTGATTGTCACTATAGGGCTTACCGTGAATTTCTTCAGTTTGCAGTTGGCTTTTGAAGAGTGCAGACGTGTTCCTGGTCCACAGAAGATCACAGCGCTGGACCTCCAGAGGTAAGTATGGGGGAGAGGGTGCAGGGATGGGGGTGCACAGAGAAAGGTACGGGATGGGGGAGAGGCGGTGAGGATGATGATAATAGTGGGAGGGGACATGCCAACATGGGGATTGGACACCCTGTTGTTGGCAAAAGATATGTTCGGGCTGGGCGGGCATGCCGAAATGGGGATTGGGCATCCCAATGTCGGTTTGGGGGGTAGTGTGTGGTGGGTGGGAGGAGCTGCCAATTATGCAAAGTAATGGCTGGGCTAATTTATTTATTTCACCAGGAAAGGCACACTGAGTAAATGAGTTGCTCGTAAGTCCAGCCATGCACATTACTGTGCACTGTAATGTGCATGGCTGTAATCTGCCTGGTTGCCAGGAAGAGTGGGAGAGTGGGAGAGATCTGCCCTGCAATGATGAAACTGTCTGTGATTGGAGTGGCAGATTTCTGTCAAGTCCGGCTCGCGCTCTGAAAATGTCATCATAGGCAGCTTTCCTGCTGCTTGGTGGCAGAGGAATGCATCCCTGAAAGAGTTCACTAGATTAGCCAAACTATGCCACACCTCTGCAATGCTCTACCCACCTCAAAATGTTTCTTATGCGCTGCGCATGCAAGCAAACATAACAATTACTAACATTTTCTGCCTGCCATTTTTGGTGCAGCTAGCTCTTTAATTTTCTTCTTAACTATTTAACTATCTAACTGACATCATATCCCACAATGTTGAAACTGCCTGGTAATTAATCTTGTATATGCAATGTAAATATCCATATATTATATAGTCATCACAAAAAACTTTGTTAATGCATAGGTTAGGGTTTATAGTACACCAACAAAAGTTTGGAAATGCTATGTTAGGGTTACCAACCCCACCTCTCATCCCTACCCCCCTATCCTCCTCACACCAACAGGCATCAGGGTGTACACTGGGGTCATCAGCCTAACTCTCAGCCCATTCCACATGTAAACAAGCTGAGGTGGTGCAGTAGAGGAGAATGGGATGAAAGTTAGGTCTGATGACCCCAACGCACACACCTATGCCTGTTGGTGTGAGGCAGGTGGGGTGGGAAGGGAAGGGATAGGATGGTGGGGTTGGTAACCCTAACACCAAATTTCCAAACTTTGGTCAGTGTACTATTAATCCTAACTGATGCATTAACAAAGTTTTTCGCAATTAATTTTCCTTCTTTTTGAGAAAGCGTAATGTAACTGGTATGCGGTTGTGGGAGCGTGGGTCCTCTGGGCCCTGCGCTCCCCTCCCACTGCCCATTTTTGCATACTGATATCAATGATTTACATATGTGGGAGCATGGGCCAGAGACATACCACACCCTTATAGTCATGAAAAGGAACCCTTGCAGCAGTAATTTGACAATATCTCAGTAACTGCAGCAACCAAGGAAATAAATTCCACTGCAGTTGCAATCATGACTTCAAAATCTACACAGGGGCTTAGTCCACCTAAAGGTGTACTAAGGTCACCACAGTGAAAAATTGATAACTTTAACCATTTTTGAGATATGGGTGCCAAAAGGTACAGCATGTGCCACAGTGCTATGCTATGGAAAATTTGGCAACTTCAGAGCACTGTAACTACTGAACCATCATCAGTTTTGTGACCAAATCTCCAAACGGTACATCTGTGTGATAGGGCTTCCTACACCGCAAGTTTCAGTGAAAAAGGCCCTAACCATTTTTTTGCTATGAAATGGCAAAGAAACTGGCTCATTTTGGGGCTTTAATTCTGTGAAATTCCACAACCTTCACAAAACTCCCATAGGTCAACATAAGGTACTTTCACAAAACTAAAAAGTAGCGTTGCAATACTACTGGTACATTCACAACAATAAAGGTAGTGTCACAACACTACTGGTACTTTCACAAAACTAAAGGTAGTGTCGCAACACTACTGGTACTTATGCAAAAATAAAGGTACTGTTGCAACGCTACTGGTACTTTTGTGAAACTAAAGGTAGTGCTGCCACACTACTGGTACTTTTGTTAAACTAAAGGTAGTGTTGCAACACTACTGGTGTTTTCCTCACCCACTTTTGAGATATGAGCATTAAAAGGTGGCATGGATGCCGATATCTCAGTAATGTTTTCCACAGATGCCTTTTGCTGGTTTACTGGAAACATTTACACCAGTTCCACTGTAAATGCAGTGTAATGTAACTGGTATGTGGTTGTGGGAGCACAGGCCCTCCCGAGCCCTGCACTTCTCTAAAGCTGAAAATGTTTGCGTAATGGCAGGCAAATGTGAGAGCACAGGCCCTCTGGGTCCTGCACTCCCACTTGCACATAAGTATGGGGACATAATGCAGCCCTACGGATATGAAAATGAAGCCTTGTAACACTAACTTGCCAATATCTTAGTAAGTGTACCAGCTATGAAAAAAATTCCACTTCAGTGGTTTTCATGACTTTGAAACCTCCACCCAAGCTTAGTCTACCTAAATGTAGACTAATCTGCAAGTAGTAAAAAATCTATATATCGAACCGTTTTCAAGATATGGGTGTCAAAAGGCGCCATGGGTGTCGCAATGTTATACTATGGGGAATTTTGCAAGAACATTGCTCAGCAGACACTCGTAACACAGTGATTTTTTTCAATTTGTGAACCAAATTTTCAACATGGGCTTTTTGGGA
Source organism: Neoceratodus forsteri (assembly GCA_016271365.2). Classification (NCBI taxonomy): domain Eukaryota; kingdom Metazoa; phylum Chordata; order Ceratodontiformes; family Ceratodontidae; genus Neoceratodus; species Neoceratodus forsteri. Next base: position 795,348,433 of record CM028136.1, read on the forward strand.
CCTCCCCTCATGAACACTGGCACTGTCATTTTATTAATCTATCCCGAAAGTTGATTTCTTACAGCGACCGCATCTTTCTGCAACACAGGTGTGAAAACATGTTTCGGGAAGGATGTAAAAAATGACAGCTTTATTGTTCATAAGGAGGTGTGAAAAAATGGCAATGCTGGAAATCCATAGCGGAAATATTAAAAATTTGTAAAGTTACGAGTGTGCATAGGAACAGTGCAATCCACATTAGTTATGCAGTCATTTTTTGGAATTTGTTTACCAAATTTTCAACATGGGCATTTTGAAACCTCCCCTCATGAACAGGGGTACTGTGATTTTGTTAATCATCCCAGAAGTTGCTTTTGCACAGCGACTGTGCCATCATGCACCACAGGTGTGAAAACATGTTATGGGCAGGATATGAAAAATGACAGCTGCCCTTTTCATAAGGACATGTGAAAAAATGGCAGTGCCAAAAATCTGGAGTGAAAATATTAAAAATTGGTGAAGTTACTAGTGTGCATGCAAACTGTGCAATGCATGCTCATAACGCAGTCATTTTGTGGATTTTGTACACCAGATTTGCAGCATGGGCTTTTTGGGACCCTGCCTCATGAACACAGGCACAGTCATTTAGTTAATCTGTTCCAAAATGTGATTACGTGCACTGACCATGAAATCACCTTTTGGGACTGAGTAATGGAATGACAATGATTGTGTTCATGAGGTGGGGTCCCAAGAACCCCATGTTGAAAATTTGGGGACAAAAGTCTTAAAATTGGCTGAGATATCAACATAAGTTGACCCCCCCCAGAGACTGCCATTATATGCTTACCTTGATTCCTCAGATTGCAGTTCTGCTTTTGAAGAGTGCAGACATGTCCCAGTCCAGAGAAGATCACTGATCCTGACCTCCAGAGGGTAAGTATGGGTGAGTGGGGTGCGGGAAGGTGGGTGCAGCAGAGGGAGGGAGGGAGGGTGGGGATGGGGAGGGAGGACTGGGGAGAAGATGAGGGACAATTTTCTTTTTTGTAGGTTTTAAAAAAAACATCATGGGATGGTGTTATTTATCTACAGCTTAAATGTATTTAAAAAAAAATTTGGTACACTGGGGTGGGCTCCCAGTGTGCCTCACTAGTGGGGGGGTGGAGGGAACACTACCCGACTTGAAGACTGGGCACCCTGATGTTGGGATAAAAAGCATGTGCTTTGGGGGGAGGGCATCTGACACCAGGACGGGGGCATCCTGGTGTTGGAAACATAAAATATTAATAAACTGGCACACTGGAGTGGGCTCCCAGTGTGCCACATGAGTATTCTGGAGGGGGGGATGCATGTTGCCAACAGGGGGACTGGCACCTCCGTCAGCAAAGAAAGTTGGCTTGGGGGGGAACATCTGATGTTGGGAGTGAGTATCCAGGTGTTGGAAAACAAAGAAAAAAGTAAAAAACAATCTGGGCAAACTGGGGTGGGCTCCCAGTGTGCCACATAAGTGTTTGGAGGGTGGGGAGCAGGCATACCAACACGGAGACTGGGCACTCCCTTGCTGGTGACTGTTTTCACAAGTTCGATGCAGGATCCTGCATCACAATTTTGAAGCAGGATTCTACATCAAAGTTAAAAGACATAGGGAAATAGTTTTCTTTGTTTACTGCCCCTAGGTAAACACTGTCAGTTGTGTTTACCTATTCGGGGGCTCAGGAACACACTGGGGGCATCAGATTATCAATCTGATCCCCAGAAATTCCATTTTCACAATCCTAATGTCAGAACTTGCAGAAGAAATGTGTTCTACTCTTTTGTGACAGTGTGACACTCTTGCAAAACTGCCGGATCCATTTCTTCTGCAATTTCTGACACTACGGGGGATTGATCTTGAAAATGGCATTTCTGGGAGTCAGATTAAAAATCTGATGCCCCAAATGTGTCTCTCAGTCCCCGATTAGGCTAACACAACTGACAGTGTTTACCTAGTGGCAGTAATTACTGAATTTTGGCCATTTTTGTCTGCTGCTAACTGAAAACAAGATGGTGGCAGCTCACAAACAAATTGGCATAGCTCAAAAGCTTTTAAACGCAAAATTGCTTTTGCAAAAGCTTGTAAAAGCTTTCAAGCTGGACATATAATTTTTCCCATAAGCTATAATGAGAAACTTTGAACTTTCATAACTTTTGAACAGATTAATATTTTTTCACCAAATCTTCAAAAGGCACTTCCGTGACACAGTCCCCACATATCCTGAACATTTCAGATCAGTCGAACAAACCATTCAGGCTGTAGAGGTGAGCAAAAAATTCAAAAAAGTTGAGGGTTTTTCACACTATTCAATGCTCTGCAGCTCTGCAACTGAAAATCTGACCGGAACAAACATTTTCAAATCCAGAGATCTATGATACTACACAGTGCATGCAAAATTTCAAGCAGATCAGACAAACAGTTGAAAAGATATTACAGTGAACAATTTGGGGTTTAACATAAAAGTGGCTGTGCAACCCTAACTATACCTGACCTACTGGACATGTTTCATAGATAGATATATATATATATTTATTATAGGGGCTCGGTGGCACAACTATAGTTAGGGCTGAGTAGGCACTTTAATGTTAAACCCCAATTTTTTCACGTTAATGACTTTACAACTGTTCAACAGATTTGCAAACAAATTTGAATGCACAGTCTGGTATGGTAGATCTCTTGATTTGCCAAGTTGCGTTTTGGTAGGAGTTACAGTTTCTGTACAGCAAAATGCTGAAAAACGCATTTTTTGCCACTTTTGACACATTTTTTGCCCATTACGCTGCAACCACACCATTTGGTGTTTTGGTCTGAAATTTGGAAAGTAGAAAGAGTTTGGGTCAAAGAAAAATCCAGCAATGGTCTGGTAAAAAAATATTAATCTGTTTCAAAGTTATTTAATTTCTAATTTTTGGGTTCTGAGCATGCTCAGTTCACTCCAAGATTTATATGTATGTTTTGCGAAAGGGGATTGGGCTTATGGTCAAGGATTTTGTCAGCTCATTAAAGGGGTTTTAAAAAAATCACAGTCCATCAGAAAAAATATCCCTTGTCTGCGAGCCACCATCTTGTTTTCATTTTTTCACCCCAAACAAAATGTTGTAGCTTACTCCATGGGTGACTTCTGGCTGTAATATGGCATGGGTTTTTTTCAGGGTGATGCCCTCTACAAACATATACCTTCATTGTGTCCAAAAAATGGCCATTTCAAATTTAAAAATTCTTCTTCCATGATTTGCTTCTGATCCCTTTTCATGAGCTGATAAAATCCCAGTCCGCAAGCCAATCCCCTTTCGCAAGGTAGCAAATCCTTGACCGTCACTTTGTGACCAGATGGCCCTTCTCACGGATAAGGATTGAGTGAGTGACGGTCAAGGATTTTGCTGCCTCATGAAAGGGATTGGCTGATGAACTGGGTTTGTCAACTCATGAAAAGACCATAATCCCTTTCATGAGCTGAAAAATCAGTCTGTGAGTTGACAAATCCCCATCTGCCAGCAATCCCCTTTTGTGAGGTAGCAAAATCCTTGACCGTTACTTAGGGACCAGATGGCCAAAATCTGACAGTCAAGAATTTCTTGTGGGTGGTGATTCAGACAGCTCGCGAACAGGGATTGACCTGGCAGTCAGGGATTCTGCTACCTCACAAACTAGGAATTTTTAAACTTTTTAAAACTTTCCCACGGCATTGTAAATTAACGGTTTGGTCTTTTGACTTGAAATTTGCAGGGTATTAAGGGGATGTCACAGAGATATGAATTATGCTATTTAGGTGTTGAAAAGTTAATTGATATGCTATCACAAAGTTTTGATTTTTCCCATAGGATAACGCTGTGTGGGATACAGATTTCATCGACTTATCTTGCATGAAGGTCTCGCTGCCATGATTACAACAGCACTTGAATTTTTTTCATGGCTGCTACAGCTGCTGTGATATTGGTAAATTAGTGTTACAAGTGGTTCTTGCCATATAGGGCTGCAGTCTTGGTCTGTAGTTATATGTAAGTGGGAACACAGGGCCCAAAGGGCCTGCACTCCCAGAAACGCATATTGTCATGCACGAATGGGCAGCTTGGTGGGAGCGTGGGCCCCTTCCACCAACACATGCTATTTCTTAGTTATATTACACTTTTTCAAAAGTAAGGAAATTGATTGCAAAAAACTTTGTTAATGAATCAGTGAATGAATCAGTTAAGGTTAAAGTGACAAAAGTAGGGAAATGACACATTAGGGTTGAGCCCCTAACCTCCCCCACCACTCCACCACTCATTCTCCACAGACCAACAGATGCCAGGGTGTGCCATGGGGTCATGAGGCCTAACTCTCACCCCATTCTTCTTTACTGTAGCATGTCAACCTGTTTACACATGGAATGGGGTGAGAGTTCGGTCTCAAGACCCCATGGCACCGCATTTGTCAGCCTGGGGAGGATGGGTGGCAGGGTGTTGGGAGTGTTAGCTCAACCCTAACATGTAATTTCCCCACTTTTGTCACTTTAACCTTAACTGATTCATTAACAAAGTTTTTTGCAATCAATTTCCTTACTTTTGAAAAAGTGTAATATAACTCAAACCTAACATGTCATTTCACCACTTTTGTCACTGTAACCCTAACTGATGCATTAACAAAGTTTTTTGTAATGAATATATATATATACATATATATATATATATATGTGTGTGTGTGTGTGTGTGCGTAGCTTAAATTTTACAGTTTTATATTATTATATTCTGTAGTTTTCATTGTATATTTTGTAATCTCTTTGTATATTGTTTTAAAAACTGCAAGCACTACTGTATGTCAGCTCAGCATATCTATACAATTGGAAATAAATACTGATACAGGCTGTAAGAGCCTTGCATATTTAGCTCTTCTACTGCTGAATGATAGGTTATCATCAGATGCTTTGATAGTGAGATCACTGTGTTGTGCTGTGTTGTGCTGTGCAGCTACAGTATTAGATGTTTGGACAGTGATGTCATTCCATTTTGAGCATGGACCTCATTTTGTGCTGAGCTTACTAAGTCCCAGTCAAGGAGGAGACTGCCATATGAAGAAGGAAAAACAAGTGTGCACTCCAGGAAGAGTCATCCATTCATGTACATGAGCTAGCATGCACACCAGAAGGTCTTTGAGGTATTTTCTGTTGTTTACTAAGTTTTTCTTGTAGTTGCACCTCTAAAACTGCCACCTGCTGCCCCTATGCCCACCTCTTAATAACTAAACAACTCCCACATGCTGCCATTCATTAAACCCAGCCACCTCTTGACCAGGTCCTTGCTTGGCACAGCAAAAACAAATTAGTCCCACCCCCTGCTTTTCATCACACCCACCTCCATGTTGGTCCCTGTACTGTTCTCAATGTCCTTCTTTCTTGAAGGGGGGCCTGGGAATCACTGCTGAGATGGGTGCACTGTCCTCAGTTTCCTCTCTCCCAAGAGTGAACTAAAGATTGTGTCTGAGCCAGTGCCACTGTATTCAGTGTTCCCTCTTCCACAGGAATCCAAAGATTGCTGCCAAGATAAGAGAACTGTATTCTATGAACCCTCTACCAAGGAGGAACCAGAAATTGCTAATGAGTCAGCATCACTGTTATAGATGGCTCCCTCTTTCAAGAGGGATGAATACCACTACTGAGCTGGCAACACTGTCCGCTATCTCTGCCTCTCATGAGGGATGGCTGAATATAACTGTCAATCCTTCTCCCACCCTCTCAGCTGCTAAGTGTCTTCCCACCTTACTCCCATAACCCATACTCCTTGAAGAATGAAACATTTACCAAAATAATCTCCGCTGTACTCGTCACTCTTTCTAATCTCATCAAGAAGGTTAGTTTGGATAGGGGGATCAGAGAGGTATAAAACCTACTACCTGGGAGGGCTACAATAAGGCACTTGAGTGCCTTAATAAACAAATAACAAGTCCTTTAAAAACAAATAACAATCTACTCTTCCAGCTTTGAAACACAATCCCCCTTGCATTGTCAGAAGACTCTGGTCGTAAGACTACACAGTTTGCCATATGCAACGTGTTCCTGGGTGGCCCTGACTTTTCCAACATGGCAGATAGCATGTTGCACTACCCTAAAACCTAAACATGGTCACTTGTGACTGGTAAAATTGTTGCAGAATGTGACTTTCTCATGAGGTTTTGTTTGTATTGTGCATGTTAGTACACAGAATGTCAGTTTATCTATGTGTTTTGTGCATCCATAAATGAACGTGAGCATTTGTGTAGTAATTGTGTGAGTGGATATAGAAACATACAAACATAGACTTTAACGGCAGATAAGGACCGCTTGGCCCACCCAATCTGCCGAGTTCCCTACCTAAAGGATAAGCTGCAGATCCTAGTTAACCAACAGCCTACTTCTTCCTAACCCCACCAGAATTGCCTTATGTCAGTCCAATGAATTCTTGAATTCCCCCACTGTTTTTGACCCCATGACCTCCTCAGGAAGGCTGTTCCATGTGTCCTCCACCCTCTTCATAAAAAAAAATACTTCCTCACATTGTCCCTGAGCCGTTCTCCCTCTATCTTCAAATTGTTCCCCCTTGTTCCTGCACATCTCTTTTTCTGAAAGATGCTACCCTCTTGGACTTTGTTGAGTCTGCTGAGACTCTTGAAAGTTTCTATCGTATCTCCCAACTCCCTCCTTTCCTTGGGGGTATACATGTTAAGCTCCTTTTGCCTCTCTTTGTATGGTTTCTGGTGCAGACCCTGCTCCATTTCAGTTGCCCTCCTCTGAACAGCCTCTATCCTGTCTATGTCCTTGCGGAGATGGGGTCTTCAGAATTGCATGCAGTACTCCAGATGTGGTCTCATTAACTGTCTGTACAGAGGGATAACAACTTCTTGTTTTCTTCTGGTGATGCCTCTCCCTATACATTCCAGCATCCCTCAGCCCTCCTTACTGCCTTCTCACATTTTTTGCTTACCTTTAGGACATCTGATATGACTACCCTAGGTCCCTTTCCATTTTTGTTGTTGTTAGTATCTCCCCCTAGGTTTTTGCTACCCAGGTGCATTACTTTGCACTTCTTTGCATTGAATATAAGCTGCCATACTTTTGTCCAGTTCTCCAACCTTGCCAAGTCCCTTATCATCCTTTCTACCCCCCTTGTGTAGCAATCCTATTGCAGATATTTGTGTCATCTGCAAAGAGGCATACTTTTCCTTCCAGTTCCTCTGCAATGTCACTTATAAAGACATTAATAAGGACCAGTCACAGTACTGAACCCTGCAGTACCCCACTAGCAACCCCCTTTCTTTGGAGTGGACTCTGTTTACTATTACGATATTGGATATTGTACAACTGTGGTATATGCAGTTGTATTTATGTGTATCATGCATCTGGTTGGTAAGCATGTCTCAGTACTAATCATCCACATGGTGGTATGTGTGTCTGACTTCATGATCATCTTGTGTTTGCAGTGTTGTACATGTGAGTGAGCTTGCATCTCTGTTTCTAGACCTGTGTGTATGTCTGTGCATGCTTACATCTGTTTGTAGTGGTGTGTGCATAGTCATACATATTGTATTTGTTTATTCATCTTATTTTTGGTAGCTGCTCAAGTCCACTGAGAATTAAGCCTATTTTTAGGAGTAATCCTGAGGAGCCAACAAAGTTTGTTTATGGACACTTTAGTCATTATATGTACAACAGATAATCAAGTGTACATGTTTGTAGCAGTGAGTGCATCGGTCTGGGTTTCAACTGTTCTTGCACTTACCAGCTGCATGCAACCAAACTCTCACCTGTGTTAACTACTGCAAACCCATCCATTCCTGCTACTTTTATCATACTGTTTTACCATTGATAAAGCAAGCCTATTTTCTGTAGCAGACTTGCAATTTTTCTTTTCACTTTGAAGCATTTTGAGGTACAATTTTTATTAAAGACACTATGCAAAAATACATTGTCTTATAAAACTAATAATATCAGTGACTAAAACAAAGTAAAAAATGTATCATGTGTTTAATATTTATTTATATTCATAGTTTAAAAAGTCTAAAAAGGGGGGGTCTTGACATTATGTTTTGCAGATACAAAGGTATGACACCAAGCCAAGCCTCTGCAATTATTACAATATGTGAAGTATCCCAAGCGTTGTTCATTTATTTAATTACTGTTTTTGGTTTATCAGATGAGCTCATTGGAAATAAATTCCTTCTACAGTGAAAAACAAAGTAATACTCTGATCCAGTAATAACAAAGAGGTGCTCAAATTGCAAACAATAGCGTAAGTTTATTTAAACATGGAGTTGAAACTGAAGGTGCACCAAAGAGATCCCTGGCACTTCATATCATATGCAAAATGTTTCATCAGGGGAGGAGTCTCAGTTCTAAATCATCCCTTTGTAAGTGAGCCATTTAAAGCCATATAAGCACTTGTCAACCATTACACAGCAAAGGATAGTTACAAATGCAGTTTCAGCTCAGTGCTGTTTAGACAATTAATAGACAGTGATGATTGAACCACACATCACATACTACTGAAGCAATAAAAAAACATATAAAAATACAACACAGTGGAAAAAGGTGGAACAATAGAGCAAAGAGTGGCAGGAAGAAATAGTGGAATGTGAATTAACAAAGCACATGCAGTGGGGACAGCAAAAAAAGTTGCTAATAAGATCAAAGTAGCATAAGAAAGAAAGCAAGAAAAGCTGGGATACAAATAGAAGCAAGGTGTAGATGAGGGGGACATATTGGAAACAAAGTGGGGGAAATGATTTTGAGAAGGATGCATGGTGGGTACACCTCAGGGAATGGCACACAAACAAAATATTTGATATACTCACCAAGGAAGAAAATAAGAGTCAACAATGGGCTAAAGGAGTGCTAAGGTAATTCAAAAACTGAGGCTGCTAATGAAATATGTAGGCATAGAAAATGTTGCCTGTGCATTAATCCAAGTAGCTGTACCAAGAACCCTTGAGGAAATCCCCTAACTGAATCTGGTCATAAGTCCATAGAAGTGGTACATTTTGTAAAGTAGTTGTAAAAAAAAAGGATTGCTCTTTATTAATTGTCTAAATAGCATACAAAGATTCATACAAAGAGAATTAGTAGCTGGTTCAGCTAATTACCCTTATTGTTCCATTAGAGATTTATCTGAAAGAACTATTTTGAGTTACGAAGGTATCAAGTCTCTTTTTAAAGTCAGCTGTATTACTGCTAATGACTAGCTCTAGTGGTAGAGTATTCCACAGGTTAACTATCATTGGCTATGGAAGTACTACCTTTTTTTGGTGTTACAACACTTTCCTGAAATTTGAAGCAGATCACTTCCGGTATTGTCAGCACTTTTTTTTTCCTTTGGCAACTGGGTATGGCCCACTAGGCACAAGTACCTGTTTTAAAGGGCGACCAAGAAGCACCGGGGTGGTTAAGTGACCTGCTCTGAGTCATACAGTATGCAGATTGCAGTCGTGGGACTCAAACTCAGGTCTACTGGATGTACCATGCTCATTCACAGTTTGTTACACTATCCTCTAGCCTATACTGCCAGCCTTGCCAGTACATTTGAGATTAAAACCCATGTTGTTAAATAAGTATTCATCTTTGACTACTTCATGTATCAGCAAAACATCACCTTTCAATTGACGCTTTTCTAGGGACATAAGATTTTGTTTCTTCATTTTATGTGACTATCAGTAGTCATTTAATGTAGTTATAGTTTTTGTAACCTGTCTTTGAACTTTTTCTACCTCATCAATGTCCTTCCTCTTATAGTTACACCAAACCTGACTGACATAATCAAGGAAGGGTCATACTTAGGATTGGTACAGGGGGATATACAGTAAGTTTAGAATTTCTTTATATTATATTCCTTTTAATGGTCCACATACAGTATATTGCCATGTTGCATTGTTGTTTATTTTTGAGATTTCTTGTTACATTGACCCCCAGATCTTTTTCTCATTTAGTTGTGGACAGAATCCTACCACCTAAGGTGTATTGATGGCAAAGGTTGTGTTCCCGCAAATGCTGAACTCTGCACTTGTCAGTGTTGAAACTCATTTCCCACCTTTTTGCCCAATCATGTATAATGTTAAGGTCTTATTGTAGTGAATAATGTTGTTCTAATGGCCCATGAGCCACTAAGCTTAGTGTCATTTGCATATTTTATTAACCACATTTTTAGACCTAATGTTTAGTCCAAAATTAATATTTGAAGATAACTGGCTCCTGGATGGAGCCTTGTGGGACACCACTAACTAGCTAGGTGCTGATTGATGGCCATTAATAACTACTCTCTGAGTTATATCCTTCAGCCACTGTTTTGTCCAGTTTATAAATCTATGATTAATCCCTGTGTCCCCTCATCTTGTTGACAATGGCCCAGTGTAGCATCAAATAAAAAGTCTTACTGAAGTACAAATATATTATGTCATAGTCGATCTTGCTGCCTAATAAATGGCTGACGTTCTCTTAGAAACAGATAGGGTTGGTGGTACATGACCTACCTTTGGAAAAGCCCTGTTTTTAATGGTCTAAAGCAGAAATCTGTACCTGTATTTTATCTTTAATGAGGCCTTCCAATAATTTCTTGCAAACCGAGATAAGCCTAATTGGGTGGTAATTACCTGTGTTAGTTTTGACCCCTTCCCCCTTTAAAGAGTGGAACAACATGGGCCACATTCCAGTCATCTAGGATGATACCTGAACTGACATACTCTTTATAGATGGATTCCAGTGGAATTTTAATTTGATTAACTGTCATCTTCAGGAAGCAGGCTGACATTAAGTCAGGACTGGATGAGGAATTTACTTTTAACTGGGTAATTTTATTAACAATTTCCTCTATTTGTGTCTGTAGCTTTTGAGTCAGGTATTGTGGTATTGGTACAGAGGTCTTTTTCGAAGTTGCATATACTAAACAGAAGTAATATTTAATTATTTCAGCCATTTCAGAAGGGGTGATCAAGGTTGTATTACTTTGTTAAATTGATACAGTCTTGTTTTTATTGTTTTTCTTTAATGAATTTGTATAACAAAATGGTTCTTTAGAATTGTTTTTGTCAGCTTTTTGTACCAGAATTAATTTGGCATACCTTTAAGCTTTCTTTATTCTCAATTTGCATTGTTTCATGTTTGTTTCTGTATTTATTTAGATTAGTTTCATTTCTTGTAAACTATATTTCCTGTTTATAGCATTTTAACTGATTTTGTTAACCATTTAGGTTTCAGTTCAGATTGGCCATATTTTTCTTTGCTTGGGATGTGGCTTGAACAATGTAATTGTATAATTTCTTTAAAGATGTACCACCTTTTGTTTGCATTTTTATTATGGAAAAGAGAGACCCAGTCAATATCTATAAATTCAACTTGAATAGCTTTTGCATTTGCCTTATTAAACATTAGACATTTTTTTCTGTGTTTGGTATGAACAAAGTTGATATCATAAAAGCTGTTGTGTTCTGGTCACAATTTGATAGAGGTGGTAATACCTCACAGTCATTGATCATTGATATTTTCAGATGCCAGAACACTATCTTGCTGTCCCTGCTGTGGCTCTTTTGCATGCTGCTGAAGGGATAATTACTGAACTGTACTTATAAAGAGCTGCCCTGCTGAAGTTTTGACCTTAGGTCCCTCCCATTCAATATCCCCGTGATTAAAATCTCCCACCAATACTAGCTCTCATAAAGCACATGCTATCTCAGATACATTTAACAATTCTGAGTTTATGTCATTTGGTGTGTTAGGTGGTCCTCAACATACCCCCAAAATTACATAGATAGTATGGCTGCTGGTATTTATTTTTACCCAGAGTGTTTCAGTACTACTGTTTGATTTTCTAATTTTCTTCCTAACATCAACAATGGTAAGTTCTTCCCTATACATTGCAACCCTCCACCTTTTCTATGACTTCTATCATGAATATATACTATATAGAGTAATCTGTAGCCTTTAATTTCTTTTTCCCAGATACTGCACTCATTCCATCATGTTTCATTAATTGTGATTACAGAATATTTCTTAATTGCTGTTATTGTTTTAAAGTCCGACATCTTGTTTAGTAAACTATGGGCATTTATTAGGATGCACATTATCTCTTTTTTATTGGTTACATTTCTACATGGATGCAGGGTGGTGGTTTTTTTGTAAATATATCTTCCCCCCGTGCCTTTAGTTTAAATTTAATTTAATTTTAATTTTTCTTCAAGTTGAAACTATGTGTTTAACTATCCCTTACTGTGTAATGGTTGAAAACCGCATGTATGGATTTAAATGACTTATTTAAAAATGGATGTTCTAGCACTAAGGCTCTTCCCCCTGATGAACTGTCAGTTTTGATTCATGTTTAAAAAAAACTTATACTACTGTTTGCAGTTTGAGCACTTGTTTTGTTTTTGCTGGAGCATAGTTCTTCTTTGTTCATTTTTCCAACATTAGCTGTATTTGTTTAAGTGCCCACTGCAAGGACTTAGTGCCTGGCTTGTGTATGTTTTTCTTTTAAAAATGCAACTTGGGAGATTACAGCAAAAAGCAATATAGACATAAACAACCAGGAGAGTACAATAAAGAACAATGTAGCTAGGGGAGTCATGTGATGCAGCTGTCAGGCTAACAGCTTTAAGTTCTATTATTCCTATCTTGGAACCTATTTCTGGGCCTATAGTCACTACTTCACTTTGTAAGCTGTAGTAGAGTGGACCAATATGACTGATCACCTGGTTTCTCCTTAAATGGATACCCAATTGCCAGCAGCTGCTAAACAACTGCAAGAGCTGTTGGCCTTATCCTTGGAGCCTAAGCAGCTGCACTGAAGTAAATCACCCACTACTCCTCCAGCTCTTGAAGCAACTGAACTTACAACTGAGAAATTTTACCTGGAGCTAAATTCCATTAAATTGGAGGTTCTTACCCTTATCAACGATTTCAAGGATGGCAAGCCTGCTCTGTACGAGCTGGCGAGGAGAGTGGACAACTCCAATGCCCATATCAGTACTACAGAGGATTGTTTGAATGGCTTAGGGCCAGAGGCTATCTTCCTTAGGTGCACAGTTGCCAAATTGGAAGAAAACTTGAGGACTTTGAGGGGAGAAGCCAACAAAATAATTTGGTCATCCTAGAGTTTCCAGAGTCAGCAGAGGGTTCCAATGCTCTTGAGATTTTGCAGCAGTTTTTATTGAAAACTGGTGGCCCTTTTTCTATGAGCCTGCTTAAATTATAGAGCAAACTCACAGAGTGTTGAGACCTAAGCCACGATTGGGATAGAAGCCATGGCCCCTTATATTTACACACCTGAATTATTTGGACAGAATATATCTTCTAAAGGCCATTTGCAGCAACTAGGATTTGCTCTGGGAAGGACACTGGCTAAGGCTGGGGTAAGATCTCACCTTGTTGGCCAGGCAGAGGAGAGCGGAATACCCATCCTGTCCAAATTATGGGCCACCCAGATTAAGCATTGGTTTCTTTATCCTGCTCATTTGGAAATCTCTGCCCTGAACAGTTTGAAGAGATTTGACAACACTATGCAAGCAGCCAAGGAACTGTCAACTATCTACCTAGCTCTATTTAATGATTTTCAGCTGCCTGCTAAATCACCATGACTGTCACTTTTGGGAGCTATGTGTTTTAGCTTGGTTTAATAGTTGAAGGTTTACTTCTGGGACTGTTGTCCCTTTTTGTTTTCTTGGACATAGTCTCTTATACTGATTTCCTTTGTGTCCCTGTTTCTTGGTGGTCATGTGTTTTTGAACATTTTATTCCTTACTCGGTTTGGCCTAAGTTTGCTTCTTAACATCAGTCAGTTCTATATTGTGGCCTCTGTATGCTTTCTAGATTTTTCTATGCCTGTTTCCCCTTGCAGAATGTAACTTTCTGGAGGGATTATTGTCTCCCAGACATTACGATGGTTGTTATTTTTGGCCCAGTCATACATTAGTTGTATTGGATTACAGATTTGCACTTGGTCAGTTACGGGTTATAGATTTTGCCGTTGTATTCTGTATTGTTTTCCACTCTCAAGATAACACCTTAGAATTTCTCTGTTATAATGTCAGCACTGGCAGATAACTAGTAATTCTTCAGTCACTGTTTGGCTGCAATTGCTAACTGCTATTTCTTATTCTGTGTAGGTATGTATCCTTGCCCTAAACTGTGCTTGTCTTGCGGGTCAGAACTTACTTGTTATGATTATTAGATTGCTACAATTATTATATAGAGTATGTTAGAATGTTGTATTTGTTAAAAATCTAGGTTTCCCTAGTGTTGTTGTACCATCAATGTGATGTCACAATGTTGTTGTACCATCATGGGTACATCACATCAATGGTACAACAAATTTTACAATGTCTGCGCATGTGTGACTCGCAGTTCATGGCAACGAGAAAATAGGCAGTGTACTTCAGTGTAGGTACTGGTGGACATCCCAATGTTAAAGTAAGTGCTGTTTCATTAATATTTTAGCCAGCACACTGCAGAGCCCAGTTATTTAATTTAAAATGTGGAGGAGTGTTGTCACCAACTCAGGCTCATCGGGGGCTGGGTTCCCCAACATCACAGCGCAACCACGAAACAAACCACAACTTTTTTTCTCACTACTTTTGCCCATACACTATAAAAGACATTGTATGGACAACAGTGAACAACAACACTGGTTCACTTCTCAAGGATTTCATGCCAACCGAAAACCTCTAGAGCTTTGCTCTTGAGGGTTTCTTGGTTGTCATGACAACCTCTCGAAGTGAACAATAGTGTTGTTGTTCACTGATGCCCATACACTATCATCTATGCACTTATAGCACTTTGTTGTATGCTGTTTAGTTATGCGATAGTCCCCTGACAGTAGTCGGAGGCTTGGTGACCACCCGTTTAATATTTGGTAGGTTAGCACACCTTAATTCTTGTTGCTCTGTGAGTGCTACACTGGTGGTTCTATTATTTCCTTTTTTGGGGGGGTAGTTCTCTATGGTTGGGGGTCTACACTTGCTGGTTTGCTGTTTCATTTTAGCCTTAGGTTTTGGGGGTTTCTTCCTGATTGTTCTACTGTGGGTGAGGCGAACGGTGATTCAAAGAGCTTCCCTCCTTTTTTCTATTACTCTTCCAGGGAAATTCTGTTCATGGTCCCTTCATCGCTCTTCCTTTTTTTCCCCTTTTTTCTATTACTGGGCTCCTCTGGTTGACTTTTACTGTTTTAAGGGTGTCTCAGTGGTTCCATCTAGCAGCCAGGTTATTCTGTGTTATGTTAATATGTGCAGAATACCCTTTGTTAACTGTGTGCTCCTTAGGCTAGGAAGAGGTATTCCATGCTTTGCACCCTCTGTCTTGATTGTGTGAGCCTCCTTTCCCCCTATATTCCCTTTGGGTGGCTTACTGTATTTGCTGTATGGTCTTTTATATTCTGTTTTTTTTAGGGGATGGGCACATGTTACTTTCCATGTATTTATTTCCCCAGTTTCTGCAGTTGGTTCCTTTGTTGTTTGGTGTGTCTGTTTTTTAAGAAACAGTTGCCTCATTTCCTTTTTCAATAGTAAGGTGGCACTCTCATTTTCTTTTTGGATTTTTGTGGTTGCCCTTTTTAGAGCAGTAACTTAACAGCTTATATATGGTTTGTTCCAGTCTCTGTGACATGCTTCCTTTTGCACCATTCACCTTTGCCTTCATATCATTCTGTTAATAACTCATTTTTATATACATGTGAATCAATCTGAAGCTGTTTTGGCAGGATCCCTTCAGGACAGGGACCTCTTTCTACTATTTATGTGATGTAAGAGGGACCTGGAGACCTCCTCACCCTTCAGGCAGGCATGGGCCAGAAGGGAAGGAGTGGTCATTTTGTACTTGGGATTGTCATTTATTTCTCTTAATGTTTATTTGATGCTTGTTATTATTGTAATGTTTCCTTGGTGCTTCTCTTTGTTGAGGAGGGTGGACATGCAGATTTGTTTTGCTACTGTTTTTGTTACTCAATTTTTTCCTAACTTTATTTCTTTCTACCTGCCATGTCTGATCCGTGGAAGTTTATAACTTGAAATATTATGGGTGAGCAGTCCAAAGCTAAGTGACATTGTATTCTTAAGCATTTAAAACAAATACATGTTTATTTTGCTTTTCTTCAGGACAGTCACCTTCCAGCACAGAAGCCCATCTCTTTCAAAGGGAATGGCTTGGGCAAGCGTATGGATCTGGGAATAGTACTCACCAGCAGGGCATGATCATACTTATTGACAAACAGGTCCCCTTTGCCTTTTTGACAGAGATCAGTGATCCAGAGGAGAGACACAACAAATATATAGTGGACTTTTTTGATTTGACAATCAAAAAAGAAGATGTGTCATTCAAAATGACAGTATACAGGAAACCCACAGACAGAAATGTATTATTACATGCAAACCATTTCCATAAGAATTTTATAATTGGTAACATCCATTATGGTCAATTTATTTGAATAAAAAGAAACTGCTCCAATAACAAAGACTACAGTAAGGCAGCTGATGATCTTGTGGATTGCTTTAAAGATAGAGATTACAGGAATGAGGTGCTGATAGAGGCTAGACAAAAGAGTGATACCAGAAGCAGAATTGATCTATTTAAGCCAAAATTGATACAAGACACTGTACAAGACAGGGTTACAGTATCACTAAACTATTTAAACCATTTTAACAAAATCAGAAAATCCATTCTGAAACACTGGGACATTTTGAAATCAAACCTGCTAGGGGAACAAACATCTAAGGAAAAGCCACTGGTGGTAGCAAAAAAAATTAAGTCTCTGAGCAATAGACTGCATCATGCTTTGTATCAAACCCCAGAAACAAAATGTGAAATATTTGAAGGAAGAACAACAATCATTGGTAATCATCCATGTGGTAAATGCCAGAATTGCAGCAGCACTAGAAAAAGTAAAACAATTTACAACCCATACAGGGATGAACATATTGAGATTAAACAGTTTATAACATGTCAGACAGATCAGGTCATTTATGCTTTGAAATGTCCCTGTGACCTCCATTATATTGGACAAAGTTCAAGACTTCTAAGACTGAAATTAAATGAACACTGCAGTGTTATCAGGAGAGGTGATTTAAACTCTGTTGTGGCTAAACACTGTACAAAAAATAGACATAAACTATCAGCATTTTGATTTGGAGGACTAGAAAGAGTCGACACCCCATTAAAGGGAGGCAACATCCAAAATAGCCTGCTGAAAAGAGAGGCCTTTTGGATTGAAAGATTTGGGACCTTAGATAAATGTTAAGGCATTAATGGAGAAATAGTGTGGTCTGAATTTGTAGAATATTTCCCCTGATTCTCTAATTACTTGATGTTGTTAAATTTGCATTTTTTTCATCTAAACAGTCCCCCTGGAATGGACTGACCACATAGTACAAATAGTTTTTTCCAGATTGTGCTACTGTGGCCACCTTTGAAGTGTCTTTCTGATATAGGTGGGTCGGGACATAGGGCCACATTATTGAAGTGGCACCATTGTCCCGATTCAGCCCTCTGATGTCTTAAATAATACTGTATCTTGAAAAAAAAAATGTTTATTTTTATAAACCTTTACAAAGTGTTGAATGATCTACATATTTACCCCTTCGTATGGTACAATAATATTTGGAATCCCATACAAAATTATTAGGACATTGCCATTTATATAACTACACGCCCCTTTTCTTTTTCTAAGAGTAGATTTGGTCTCATTGTGCATGACACAAGAAAAAGTGACCAGACACACTGATTTTTATGCCTAGAATCTTGAACTCTGTAATGACCAATGTAAAACAGTATTGCTGGAAAAGGGGTGGAGCCCTGACTTTCAAAAGTGGTGCAACACAGCAATGGCTCCCATAGATACACTGAGACATCAGAGGAGTGTAAGCACTTGCAAGAAAGTGAGTAAGTGAAAATACCTAATAATACACAGAGTTACAAAGTGAAAACAGATGCAGTTTGGGTTTATTTAACAAAGAAAGGTCTGTTGTTTAAAACTGTGCTACACATTGGAAACTAGGGTGAAGTTGGTGAATGATAAAACAAAGTAATAGTACAAAGAAGAAAATGTAACCTAGCAATATGCTAGTAGAATTTCTAAAGGGGAAAGATGGCAATACTAATAAATATCTAGAGACTTATAAAAAACATACAGTGAGATTACATGAACCTGTGAATGTCCTAATGAAAATAGTTATATTTATAAGCTACCATTTTTGTTAGTTACTTAAACTTCAAGAAACCAGGAGTTTCTCTAAGGAAACAAAAAGTTTGCATGTCTTGAAATAAGGGCCTTCATGCTCCAACAGGTAATGAATTTAAAGTTCTTAAAGAGACAGAACACCTAACAATAGCAAACAACATGACTAAAAGCTTTTGTTTTTGAATTTATTTACAGATTGTAAAAAAAAAAACTGTCTCTTGACACCTTTACAAAAAATATAAACATGAAATGTTTCCTATATTGAATAAGGTAATTTTACCTTCTTTAAGGATTTGTTTCTTTAAATAAAGTAAGTTTAATCATAAAAGCTGAAAAAATATATCAACAATTGCAACAGGTGAACAAGCAACATATGAAAACTGTGGGAAAAGAAAAAAGTTGTAATGAGTGAAACATACTTGCTAACCAGGTGAGAATAAATTTATTTTATTACTGAATACTGTAGAAAAAGTTCATAATGGTGTTCTCCTTTAGTTATATGTGCATTTCAGATAATAACTATAGGAAAAATAGTTAAGATATATCACTTTAGGTATATTTTCCTTTTTTAACATTTTGATATGAAGTTTGGTTAAAATTAATTGTTGATGCGTACCAAACGCATGTAGCCTCAAGTAACCAATTTATATTTATAAAACATCTATTTGTTAATAACTGATTCCTGAAGAAGCTATGTGTTTAACTGCTAAACATCGATGATAATAAACTTTTCATAGTGACACTGACAAGCAGTAGTATTCCATTTATTAAAACAATTACCTGTGAGTGGGTCTAATTTCTCCAAATCTGGTTGCGTTCTTTGAGGTTATTTGGAGACAGATCCCTCTTGGTGATTATCATTCTTATTTTTTCAGACACCATGTGGGCCACACCACCAGCCTGTGGTTTCATTGTATAATGTATGCCATGGGTCACCGAAGTGAAATAATACAAGATATAGAGAGGCATTGGGAAAGGGCAGGGGCATAGACAAAGTAGGGGGAGAGGTAGATCCTATGGGTCGGAACTGGGTCAGACAGCATTGGAGGGAGACAAGGATGAAAGGAGTAGGTGGAAAGGTAAGGGTCACAAGGAGATTGGGAGGAAAGGTGAGGTGAGGAGAAAGAATCAAGGGGTACTGAGTCAAAAGTTTGATGACTCTTAGTGGAAGCAGTCACAGCTGGCCGAAGCAATAAGATACTGTCTGAGTAGACACTTAAAGGAGCCCAGCATGGGTGCCGAGGATATGTCAATGTGAAGTGAATTAAACCATAGTGGGGCCCAAT
The DNA here is from genome assembly GCA_016271365.2 of Neoceratodus forsteri. Classification (NCBI taxonomy): domain Eukaryota; kingdom Metazoa; phylum Chordata; order Ceratodontiformes; family Ceratodontidae; genus Neoceratodus; species Neoceratodus forsteri. The sequence continues at coordinate 795,367,884 of CM028136.1, forward strand.
GGGCAAAGGATCTTTGCCCTTGGGAGGTGCAGCAGTGGGGAATTTTGAAAACCTGTCTGACTGAACTTCTGGTGAGTCGAAGACTGGAGAATGGGGTGAGGAGTTCCTGAACACCAACAGGCATTATTCCAAGGCCCACTTCTTTTGCAAGCAGAAATGTTTGGTACATTAGCCTACCCTTGAAGGGGAGCCAGTCAGTCTGTGCATACATGCCACAAGTATGGGTCAAAGTGGCAGACCCAGTTAGGAGCAGGCAGACTTTGTTAAGTGCAACAGTGATGCAGCAGTCCAATGTTTCTGTGGCTGACCCAGAGATGACAAGCCCGTAGTCTATAAATGATACCACAGAGCTACGAATGGCTAATTTGAGGGCTTCTGGAGACAGACACAATTTGTGTCTGTATAGGAGCCCAATGCATGAGTTGACAGCTTTGGTGATGTTATCTATGTGAACAGCATAAGACAGGGCAAGGTTGATCATGACCCTGAGATACTTAAAGTGCTATACTAGTTCCAGAGGGGTGCCCACTTCATTGGTTATTGATAGAGGTTAGGTACTATATTATGTGGGTTGGAAAACAACATTATTTTCATTTTGTGTAGTTCATTATGAGTTTATGGTTGTTGAACCAACTTTCGACAGCTGCAAAGTTTTTCTGGAGCCGCCTCTCCAAAGCTTTAGAGTCAGGATCATTAGTGAAAATAACAGCATCATCAGCATACAACAAAATACAATCCTGGCAGACAAGAGGGAGTTTGTTTAGAAAGATACTAAACAAGAGGGGTCCCAGAATGGAGCCTTGGGGCACTCCGGAGCAGACAGATCTATCATCAGAAAGGATGTTCCCAATCTTCACTTGCTGTGAGTGGTTGCACAGATAACTTTTAAACCACTCCACTGTGTTAGCAGAGAGACCAGAGACAGAGAGCTGATCAACCAGGAGGGCATGGTTCACCATGTCAAATGCCTTGGTTAAGTCTATATAGGCTGCACCGACAAGTTGACCTTGATCCGAGAAGCAATGGATAAAGCCTGTGAATTCTAACAAGACTGTTGTGGTGCTATGCCTGCTCCTAAAACTGTGCTGCTTAGTGCACTGCAGTTGATATTTTACTAGATATTACATCAGCTGGTCTGCAACTATCCTTTCCAATGCTTTCGAGAGTGGAGGGAGGATGGATATAGGGCAGTAGTTCCCGTACTGAGCATGGTCACTGCTCTTATGCACTGGTGTCACAGATGCAGCCTTCCACAATTTAGTTCAAGTTCAAGTTTATTGCAGGAAAACTCCATTGAGCAAGCTCATTCACAAGGAGGTCCTGTGACATAAACACTTAAAGTACAAACACAGATAGGTAATAACAGTATATACATGAAATGCACGTTACATGATACAGGCTGGATATACATACAAGGGTACCACATAGGGTGACCGCAGGTGGTAAACATTGATATGAGACAGGGAAGTGACTTACAGGTTGCATACTGAAAAATGAAACATGATGACTGGTGTGTGCAATACATATACAATATTTTGGCAGCTAGAACAAACAACAGTCAACAACTGATATGGGGGGAGGAATGATTTGATAGAGTAGCAGTGGAGTGTAAGCAAAGATAAAGCCAGGAGTAGAAGGGGAAGGGAAAGCAGTTAATATGACAAATCAATTATACCTTACCAGTGGATAAATATGGCACACATGGGGAAGGAAGAAACTTAATGACAGTTACAGGTGTCTTTTATTTTGGCTGAACTAAGTGATTTGTAGAAGTTTATTGAAACTGTGCTAGTTAGTTTCAGTACGGTTTGTAATTGGTTCCAAATGGAGGGAAGGGCATATGCAATAAGAATCGCTTACCAAAGGAAGTCCAAGGCCTTGGTATGTCAAGCATAATAAGTCAGATTTTCTAATGAGTATGCAATATGTGAGATACTAATAAGGGAAGAGAGATAGCTCGGCAATTTCTGCAGGAGCACTTTAAGAGTCCATAGCCCAGCATGGAGCAGGCATCTAGTAGTAAGGGATGTCCAACCAACAGCTGCATATAAGTCACAGTGGTGTGAATGGTAAGGGGAGTTGGTAATGAACTGTAACGCATGGTGATAAAGGATGTCCAGTTTACTTAGCTTTGCAAGAGTGGTGGAGGAATAGATTACATTGCCATAGTCAAGTAGGGGGAGAAAAGTGGCCTGTACAAGCTTGTTTTGAGTTTCAAGGGGGAAAAGGGGCCTATTTCTGTAGAAGAAACCTAACCTTGCTTTTAACCTTCTAGAGACATCTTCGACGTGGTCACTGAAAGATAATTTATTGTCGATCCAGATACCTAGATATTTAAATTTGGTTACAACTTCCAGAGGCTCGTTTAGCGTGGTGACAATGAAGTCTTGGGCAAGGGTATTGAGGCCTGAGACAGCACTGCGGAGAATATTATCGCTTTAGTCTTCTTAGCATTGAGCAGCAGAAGCGTTGCCTTAATTAGATTATGCTTAAGTTGTGCGAAGTCCGCTTGAAGCACTCCCTTGACTTCAGATATCGATGAGCCAGAAGTATACAACACAGTATCATCTGCAAAAAAGTGCAGATTGGATGTAGATATGTTAGCATCTAAGTCATTAATGTACAAAGAAAACAAGATAGGGCCTAAGATGGATCCTTGGAGGACTCCTCTTGCAGCTGGCAAGGCAGCAGAAAAACAGCCTTCCGCCTTTACTTTTTGGAATCTTCCAGTTAGGTAGCTAGAGAACCACTGGGTGGTATGGTATGTGGCACCCAACTTTGCAAGGAAATTGACTAATAGTTTGTGATCAACAGTATCAAAAGCTTTGCTGAGGTCCAAAAAGACTGCACCAGTTACCTTCTTAGCATCTATGGCAGAGATCCAATCATTGGTTACTTTTGCTAGTGCAGTGATTGTGCTATGATTAGCCGGAAGCCAGATTGAGCTGGGTTAATGAGAGAGAAGGTTTCAAGTGAGATTTTAACTGAATATGGATCAGTTTTTCGAGAACTTTAGAAAGGATAGGCAATATGGAGATAGGCCTATAGTTGTTTACATCGCGTGGGTCACCAGATTTAAATAGAAGGTGGATATGTGCTGATTTCCAGCAGGGACGGCACAAGTAGCAGATGTAATGGAAAGATTGAAGATGTGGAGAATTGGGGCAGTGAGATGGGCGTAGCCTGACCTTAGGAAAAGGGTTCCAAGCCATCGTCCCTGCGCTTTTTGGTGTCTAAGTTAAGAAGAAATCGACTTGTACTTTTATAAGTTATCTCACGCAGCTGGAAGGGGCTGGGTGCAGGACTAGATGTGGCGGGAGGGTATGCTGGCTCACTGCAGCACCAGCATAAGGTGACAGGTCAAAGTTAATCCAGCTGTGGCAAAGTGGGAGTTAAGTTCCTCCAGGATTAGGGACTTGTTTTCCACAATCTTGCCACTTGCAACTATCTTTGTTGGGACAGAGGGGGCCATGGGCCGTCCTTCTATAGCTTTGATTGTCTTCCATATTTTATGAGGGTTACCTTTAGCTTGTTCGAGAGTAGAAATATAATAGTTAGCTTTAGCAGAGCGAAGTTTTTTCACACAGTTATTCCTGGCTGTTCTAAAGGCCTGCCAATCTGAAGATTCTTTGGAATGTCTAGCTTTAGCCCAGAGCTTATCTCGAGCTATAAGGGCTGCCTTCAGATCCGAGGTGAACCAGGGTTGGAATTGTTCTCACCCTTACTTTGATGAAAGGGGCATGCTTATTTATTATTGTAGTGAGTTTGTCCTAAGGATGCAAGCTGCCTTGTTGACATCTTTGGCTAGGTAAAGATCTCGCCATCTGATCATGCTCAGGTCAGATAGGAAGTTTACTGCACTGAATTTGCGAAAGGATCTTTTTGTTATAAAGATTGGTTGCGGATGGGCCTTAATTTGAGATCTTATGCAAGCAACAATTCCATGATCGCTCATGTCATTGTAAAACACTGCCAAATGAGATATTTTGTGTGGATGGGTGGTTAGTACCACATCTAGAATGGAACTGTTGGCAGTATTTAGAGTGTTGTTCCTAGTAGGTTCACTGACTAATTGCCCAAGACCTAGCTCGTCACAAAGGGATTTGAGGCCGTGTGATTTAGGTGACAGCCAGTTCATATTTAGATCTCCTAGAAATATTATTTCAGTTTTTGCATGTACGAACATGGATTTCAAAAGATTCAGGACTTCATCACCACCAGATGGGGGTCTATAGCCACCTAGGATAGTGATACATTCCGAGGAGGGGAGATGAAGGCTCAGCGAAACTAACTCAAATTCCTTGGCTAGAGATTTGCAACTAATATTGGTGACCAAGTACTTAGATTTGGTGAAGATAACCACACCCCCGCCTCTAGACTCTCTATCTGCTCTAAATAAATTGTAGCCCTGCAGTGATATTTGTTGATCAGTGTTCGTCTTTTTTAACCACGACTCAGTAATTATGATTAGGTGTGGGTTAACGTGTGCAGCCCAGGCTTGCAGCTGTACAAGTTTTTTAGGCAGGCTTAAAATGTTAACCATCATCATTTTGAGACCTGTGGCCTCAGCAAAATCAATAGGCAAGGTAAGTTGTAGGGGGGGGCAGGGTTGAGCTCCACATTTCCTGAGCAGAGAAGAAGCAGAAGTATAACTTTCTTTAAGGAGCTTATAAGAATGGAGACTGCTTTTTAATTTTTTTGCGGCAACCCATATCGTGCTGTGCAAGAGGCGGCACCACTGTAATGACAGTTGATCATGATCAATGTAAGTGCTTGGGTGGACATATGTGAGGACAGTAGCAAGGGGGTGTAGGCTAACCAGGGGAATAGGCTAAAAGGGGAGAGGAGAATGACATAGTGTCTGCACGGTAGACTGTTATAACATTAGGTATTGATAAGGTACATTGGAGAACTGAATTGCATTGAGGTACTTCGAATTGCATTGTATTGCTGAAAACTCTGCACCTTAGGAGCAATAAAAACACAATAAGGAGAGCCATGGTCCCAGACTGAGTGGTCTCGTGATTTGTATTAGTGCAATATTTTCTAGGCAAGAAATTTGCCCACCTAGGTACTCACTTAAAACCTAGATGAGAAAATACAGCAGAAAGGGGAACAAGGAGAGCAGGAGCAGCTTAGTTAGTGGCCATCCACCCTTCAGACTCAAGTCACCTTGTAGCAGAACCGGGAAAGAAGTAGAATGATAATGCAGGCCATATTGCCCACGAATGAATACAGTGATTTATGTAGAAGACCAAGAATCCCTCTAGTGGCAGGTCTGTATAACCTGCTAATGGAAAACTAGCAGTCAGACAGAAGAGGTGTAAGCACTTTAAAATAGTAGTAGAAATTACAATCCAGCTAATACAGTTGAAAAACTCCTAATAACACAGTTGAAATATGCTTAGTTCTATCGAAAATCTAACAAAGTGCCAGGTGTCTATAGCAGGGGAAAACTCCTGCCAATCAGAGTGGGTTTGCTGGAAGCACCCGTGTTCCGATTGGCTGCGCTGTCCTGTACCTTCCAAGGAGCTACAGGCGGGTGTTCTGGTCTTGGTCGGTGGCTGGCTGGGTGCCTGCTGACCGTGGGTGAGCTGGAGCAACCCTGTTCAGGGACAAGCAGCTAGAGAGAAGAAGACAGAGCAGGTCTTAAATAGCATAGAGGTAAAGGGGGTTAGATTTGAGCAGTTTAGTAAGACAAAAGGTAGTTAGACTTATCGGCACCAAGGCAGAGTGCTTGGATGGGGGTGCTGCAGGAAGATCAGTCAGACAGAAGAGGTGTAAGCACTTTAAAACAGTAGTAGAAATCACAATCCAGCTAATACAGTTGAAAAACTCCTAATAACACAGTTGAAATGTGCTTAGTTCTATCGAAAATCTAACAAAGTGCCAGGTGTCTATAGCAGGGGAAAACTCCTGCCAATCAGAGTGGGTTTGCTGGAAGCACCCGTGTTCCGATTGGCTGCGCTGTCCTGTACCTTCCAAGGAGCTACAGGCGGGTGTTCTGGTCTTGGTCGGTGGCTGGCTGGGTGCCTGCTGACCGTGGGTGAGCTGGAGCAACCTTGTTCAGGGACAAGCAGCTAGAGAGAAGAAGACAAAGCAGGTCTTAAATAGCATAGAGGTAAAGGGGTTAGATTTGAGCAGTTTAGTAAGACAAAAGGTAGTTAGACTTATTGGCACCAAGGCAGAGTGCTTGGATGGGGGTGCTGCAGGAAGATCAGTCAGACAGAAGAGGTGTAAGCACTTTAAAACAGTAGTAGAAATCACAATCCAGCTAATACAGTTGAAAAACTCCTAATAACACAGTTGAAATGTGCTTAGTTCTATCGAAAATCTAACAAAGTGCCAGGTGTCTATAGCAGGGGAAAACTCCTGCCAATCAGAGTGGGTTTGCTGGAAGCACCCATGTTCTGATTGGCTGCGCTGTCCTGTACCTTCCAAGGAGCTGCAGGCGGGTGTTCTGGTCTTGGTCGGTGGTTGGCTGGGTGCCAGCCGAACGTGGGTGAGCTGGAGCAGCCCTGTTCAGGGACAAGCAGCTAGAGAAATTTAGGGAATTGTAAGTGTCTAAGTGACAGGTTAAAAATATGAGTTAAGGGCACAATGATCTTGTCAAGAGTGAGTGCAACAAACTTAAGGTCCAGAGACTCTCCACTAGATTATGACTTTGACAAGACCCTGAGGAGATATTTCCTGGCTTCAGGAGCTGAGTTGGCCCTAAAGGAAAATGGTGGATGTGAGGGGGCAGGGCAGAATTACCAGTGGAGTTAGAATTGTTAGCCGGCTATCCAAACCAATTTACAAGCTGCAGAAGAACCTGAGAAAAAAAGACAATTACACAAAACCCTTCCAAAGCCAGAAATCCCTCATACTCTTAGCTGCACTTACTATACAGTATTCCCTCCTTGCTGCAAAAGACCTTACTATAACTATCCTAAAGTATTGTATTCAATCAATGGGTTAAGGTTGGACAGTCTGAAGTATATCCATCTTGGGGGCTAATTAAGGCAAAAAAAGCCACTCGCCCTTTGGGCTTGAGGCCTTATTGCCCTAATTAGCCCCCTTGATGGGTAAACATCCTTGTGTACCACCCTTACCTATTTATATATATATATATATCTAAATGTGTGTGTGTATATATATATATATATATATATATATATATATTCATTGCAAAAACTCAGTTAATGCACAATTAGGGTTGATAGTACAGCAACAAAAGTCTAGAAATTGAGTGCTAGCATTACCAACCCTACCACCACACCCACACACCCCACCCTCCACACACCAACAGGCATCAGGCTGTGCTTTGGAGTCCTCAGCCTAACTCTCAACACATTTCATGTGTAACCAAGCTGACATTGTTCAGTACTGGAGAATGGGGTGAGAGTTAGGTCCAATGACCCCAAGGCACACCCCGATGCCTGTTGGTACCTGAAGGGTGGGGGTGACTGTGGGGTGGTAGGGTCAGAAACTCTAACAAAGAATTTCTAGACTTTTGCTGCTTTACTATCAACCCTAAACAATGCATTAACTGAGTTTTTTTCAATGAATTTCCCTTCTTTTTGAGATAGTATAATAGTATCATTATTTTACTGTGGGAGTGCAGGGTCTGTGTGTGCATAGAATAAATTCAATGGATGCACATAACTCAGGCATTTTCTGGAATCTTTTCACCCAGTTTTCACACTGGCACTGTCATTTTGTTAATCTATCCTGAAAGTTAATTTCACACAGTGAAAGTGCCATTCTGTGCCACAGGCACAAAAACATGTTTCAGGCAAGATGTGAAAAATGTCAGTTGTACTGTTCATGAGGAGGTGTGAAAAAATGGCAATGTTGGAAATCTGGACTGAAAATATTAAAAACTGGCAAAGTTATGAGCGTGTGTAGAAACTCCACAACACACACTCGTAACACAGTAATTTTTGAGAATTTGTGCACCAGATTTTCAACATGTGCTTTTTGGGACCTCCCCTCATGAACACTGGCACTGTCATTTTGTTAATCAGTCCTGAAAGACGATTTCATGCAGCCACTGTGAAATCACCTTACAGGGCCAATTAATGAGATGACAGTGACAGTGTTCATGAGGTGGGGTCCCAAAATGCCCATGTTGAAAATTTGATTAAAAGTTTTGATAAACAGCCAAGATATTAACATAAGTTCAATACCCCACTAACAGCCATTATATGGCACGTACCTTGATTCTTCATTTTGCGGTTCAGCTTTGAAGAGTGCAGACATGTCCCAGTTCAGAGAAGATGACAGTGCCAGACCTCTGGAGGCAAGTATGAGGTGCAGGGGGATGTAGGCAGGTGGGAGTGCAAAGAGAGGCTGGGGATGGGAAGGGGATGGGGAGATGACGATGGACCATTTTCTTCTTTCCAGGTATAAAAAAAAGATATCGGGGGATGGTTTTCTTTATTTACAGGTGTTTTAACAAAAAATCTCATTTCAGAACACTGGGAGTGGGCTACCCAGCATCCCTGAGTACTGGACGGGGAGGTTTACAGATGCTGACATGGGGATTGGGCACCCTGATGTTGGCAAATAAAATATAACAACAGGCTGGTGGGGGAAGGAACTGACAACAGAGGGCAGAGGGTGGTACATTGCACAGAGTGAGGTAGCATGAGGGGTTCTGTGGCATTAAGGGAAAGGGGCACTGGCAACAGAGGGTGGGACAGCACACAGAGGGAGGGAGTGGAAGGGCTGTATAGGTAAAAAAATGAAAAGTAAATAAAATAATGCATCAGCACCCTTGGAAGCATTTAAAGGATAAAACATCCTTTATTAAGGTAAACACCAAGAGATGTTTACCTAAACGGGGCCCTGAGGAACACGGTCCTGCCATTAGTTTTCTAAAATAATGGGCAGAAAAGGTTTTGACCTTTCCAAATGGGCCACACTGAAGTAATGTCACAAATCTACGAAAGTTTCACAAAGGAATTTTTGCAAATTTGTAAAAGTGTAGCAAATTTGTGAAAATTTCGTAAACAGACTTTCACAATTATGTGACATTTCTAACGGCTGAAGTGCAAAAACGTATTTCTGGCCATTGTTTTTAAAATCTAACAGCAGGATCATGTTTCTTAGCCCCCAGTTAGGTAAACACAAGTATTGGTGTTTACCTAGGGACAGTAACATTTGAATTACAGCCATTTTTCTCCACCACTAACTGAAAACAAGATGGTAGTGGCACTACACTACTGATGGCATTTGTGGCAGTAAAATGTATTGTCGGCAGCTTTTGAGAGGCACATATATTTTTTCCCATTGAATATAATGAAAAAGTTGAAATCTGAATCACTTTTGAATGGGTTAATATTTTTTCACCAAAAGACCATACAGACAAACCATTTGGACTGTAGCCCAGAGCAAAGAAATAGCCAAAAAAAGTGTTTTTGTTTTTTTTACATTTTATGGTGCTCCACAACTCTGCAACTGCACATCTGACTATAGTGCAATTTACCAGATACTGAGAACTATGGTTCCAGGCCACACATGCAAAATTTCAGGCATATCAGTTGAACGACTGCAAAGTTATTAATATTCTAATGTTTTGATTTAACATAGATTTTGCTGGGCAACCCTAACTATAGCTGCTAATATATCAATCAATCAATCAATCAAAAGTCTTTATTTAACCAGGCATTCATCGTTGAACAGAAGCTCATTTGCAAGATGGACCTGGGTGGAGCATGAACAATTGTATATACCAGTCAGCACAGGTATTTACAAGGCAATACAGATAATACTGTTTACAGAGAGGAAGAAAAAGAAGTCCATATGTACATAGAATTATACATATGACAGGGTATTTACATACACAGAAGTGTCTATAGGAAGATAAAGCAGGTTATCTAAGGTTGCAGGAGGAAGTAACGGAAGAAAAAAATAAAATAAAAATATACACCAACTTGAGGCGAAGGTGGGGGGGGAGCTAGGGGGAGAAAGGCTAGGAAGGCATGGTGCACAGAGAGGAGTTGGTAAAATGGGATGTAGAGAAGGCGGATGGAGAAAAGGAGTATGTGTGAGCCCCTGGATTGAATGCTATACTGTATGGGGCATGGTAGGATGTCACAACCAAGGGGTAGTGAGCTCCTATCTGAGGTTGGGAAAGGAAGGACAAGGGGATGGACAGGCCTAGTGTTGATAAGACAGGGGGATAAGAGAGAACAATTAGGCTTGTGAGGAGCAAGCTGGGGGGTCAGTACTTAAAACTGGGTCTAGGCGTGGCTATATACCAGTGCAGACACCGGTACTGGGTCTGAGTGGGTGAAGCAGTTACATACTTCTCTGATTGTACAGAAATAAAGCATCTTGAAGGCATTTATACCGATTAGAGTGCTTAATTGGAGGGTTTTTTGTAGATCGTTCCATAAGGTAGGTAGCACGGAGCTTATGCCTGCCCTGCCGAAGCGTGATTTTGCTTTGGGTACTTTAATAGCTGAGTAACTTCTTAAAGCATATTTCCCAATTATACTCAGGGGATGACAGCAGGAGATATAGTAAGGCAGCTTATTAGAGATGGCTGTATAGGTACAGAGAGCAGCGTTTCTGTGGCGCATGAACTTTAGTGATGTCCACCCCACTGCCGCATACAGGGTGCAGTGATGCATGTTGAAGGGAAGTCCCATTATAAACTTCAGTGCTCAATGGTAGAGTGTGTCCAGTTTAGCCATATAAGGTAGGACTGTGCAAAAATGCATGGAACGGCCTTCTGGAGGAGGTTATGGAGCCAAAAACAGTGGTGGAATTCAAGCATGCATGGGACAGTCATAAGGCAATTCTAGGGGTTGGGGGTAGGAAGAAGTAGGCTGCTGGTTAACTAGGATCTGCAGCTTATCCATTAGGTAGGGAAATGGGCAGACTGGGTGGGCCAAGTGGTCCTTATCTGCCATCAATTTCTATATTTCTATGTTTCTATAAGAGTTGGGGCATTGGCTGTAGAGAAAATCAGCAAAATCAACCAATGATAGGAAAATGGATTGGACCAGTTGTTTCTTGGCATCTCTGGTGAGAAATTGGTTGATTCTAAAAAACAGGCCAAGCCTTTGCCGAAGTCGTTTTAGCTAGTCCTCGATGTGTTCAATGAAGGAGAGTCTTTGGTCTATCCAAACTCCCAGATACTTGAATTTTGTCACAAATTCTAGTTTTTCACCTAGAACTGTTGTCATTTGTGGAACTGTCCCACTGGATACAGGGTTAGCTGTACGGATGAAAGGGGAGAGGACCATCGCTTTAGTTTTTTTGGCATGAAGGAGTAGCTTTTTTTGGAGGAGTTGTCTTATATACAGTGTATATATATATATATATATATATATATATATACACACATATATATAGCAAACAACTCCATCAATGCACTAGTTAGGGTTAAAGTGACAAAAGTCCAACCCTAACATTCCTACCATGCAGGATGCAACAGGCATGGGGTGTGCCTTGTGGTTGTCAATCCTAATGCTCACCCCATTCCATCAGTAAATAAGCTGAGATGGGCACAGTATATGAGCATGGAGTGAGCATTAGGGTTGACAACCCCAAGGCACCCCCCCCTTGGAGACACTCTACCATCGTTGCTGCCTGCAGGGTAGGTGTGGGGTATTAAGGTTTGGAAACCCTAATGCCACATTTCCCTACTTTTGTCGCTATAGCCCTAACTAGTGCATTAACAATGTTTTTTGCAATGAAGTTCCTTACTTTTTGAGATAATATAATTGAATCCTCATTTGCTTGTGGGAGCTCAAGACCCTCTGGGCCCTGTGCTCCCATCCATCCATATTTCTAGAGATAGTTTAACTGTATTGTTGTTTCTTTCCCTGTGGGGGAAGATAGGTGTATGTATGTTGCTGTGGATGCGTAAGTCCCTACAGGCCCTGAGCTTCCAATTTTTGGAAAACCACAACAAAATTGTCACCATACCCTTTTTATTACCCCACCTTATGAACCCAGTACTGAAAATTTCAAAATCTCTGCCAAAAATGTGATTTCATGCCACCGCAAAATCATTCCACACCACAGGAGCAAAATGACAGTTTGGCCAGGAATTTAAAAAGACAGCTGTCACTTTTATGAGATGTTGTAAAAATATGGCTATGTTGAAAATTCGGAGTCAAAATATTTAAAATTACTAGAGATACGAGACAGCGTCGCATAACACAGATTTCTTATGACACCACCTCATGAACAAAAGCAGTGACATTTTTCAAATCATGCCCAAAAGGTGATTTTGCCAAGTGACCATGAAATCACCTTTCTGGGCAGATTTGTGTAATTCAACTGACATTGTTCATGATGTAGGGTCCCAAACAGGCCATGTTGAAAATTTAGCATAAAAATATCAAAAAATGGCAAAGTTGTGCACCAAAGTTGAAAACCCCATTGAAATATATTGAACTGCACTTACCATAGTTTCTTTTATAGCATTCAGTGTTTCCAGCAAGAAAATGTGTCTATGATCAGTCAATCGATATTCACCCTGGGAGCTGTTCAGGTAAGGGGTGATGGGTGCTGAGTGGGAGATTGGTGTTGGAGGATCAGATCAGTGAGAGAGCTTCTTTTTACAGGTGTAAAAAAGACATCAAGGGAAAACTTTCTTTATTTCAGCCAATTTCAATATGGGACAGTGATCGGGGGAGACCACTAGACAACAGGGAACTATATTTTTATCATGGGGACTGTGATTGAGGGTGGGGGGGGTGCCACTAGACACCAGGGAAATATAATTAGAATTATAGTATGGTGATCAGAGGGTGGGCCAGTGCCACTATACACAATGGAAATACATAAAATTAATGAGATTGGGACTGGAGGAAGAGAGGTGCCACTAGATACCAGGGATATATTAGTAAATACAGGGACAGTGATCTGAGGGTGGGGGGTGCCACTAGACACCAAGGATACATTACTATGAGGACAGTGACTGGAGGGTGGGGGTGCCACTAGACATGAGGGATAGACATAAGAATAGCAGGAACAGGAATCAGAGGGTGCAGGGTGTTACTAGAGACCTGGTATACATTACTATTACAAAGTGGAGGCTGAAAAACATCTGTGTAATAATCCTTTCTCTATGTTCTTTTTTTCACAAATATGCAAAAAATGAAACCTTTTTTGCAGACTTGCAAAAGAGAATCCTGTTTTGTCTTGTTTTTTTGCAACTTGCGACATAGGATTCATGAGCACAAAAAAAAGACAAGGAAAAGGATTGCAAAACCTTCTAAAAAACACATTTCCAACTGATTTTTCCAGAAACCAATACTAGAATCAGGTGAAACAGGTCTCGATTAGCAGAACACCTGTTGGTTTTTAGTAAACACATATTTTTTTCAGTTATTTAATTTGCTTCCCTCTTTAAATGAAAAACAAAATAGCAGCAGTATGAAAGAAGAGGCCTCATTTGTAACAAAGGATCACCAGTTTGCGAAAAAGGAATACCCATTTGCAACAAAGGATCCTTTTTTGAGCAGGACATCTAACTTTTCCTATTGAAAAGCATGGGAAATTTTAAAATGTAATAACTTTGGAGCAAATTCATATTTTTTTCACTAAGCCAGCAAAAGGCACATCTACGAGGCAAGTACTATCTTGACCAAAATTAAAAACCATTTCTGTGCTGTGGCATGACAAAGAAATGGCAAAAAATGGAAAATTACACAATTTATGACACTCTGTCTCTCCGTACCCACATTTCAGACTAGAACAAAACTTACCACATCAATAGATCTAGGGTCACTGATGAGGCTTACATAATTTCATGCAAATCGTTTGAATGGTTGCAAAGATATTATCAAGTTTAACATCGAAGTGACCAATCAACCCTTACTATATGGATACGACTGTGCCTGTATATATATATATATATATATTCATTGCAAAATACTTCATTAATGCACTAGTTACGGTTGAAGTGAAAAAAATAATGAAATCTGGCACTAGGGTTTCCAACCCTAACATCCCACCCCTGACCTGCAGGCAGTAAACCAGGTGTGGGGTGTGCCTTGGGGTTCTCAGGCCAAACCTGAACCCCATCCCATCAGTAAATAAGCTGAGATGTATACAATCTATGAGAATAGGGTGAGTGTTTGGTTTGAGAAGCCCAAGGCACACCCCACACCTGGTTTGCCACCTTTAGGGTGGGGTGGGTGTTAGGGTTGGAATCCCTAACACCAGATTCCCCTATTTTTTTCCCATTAATGCTAACTAGTGCATTAACAAAGTTTTTCGCAATGAATTTCCTTACTTTTTTGAGACAGTAGAATAGTATCCTTATTTCACTGTGGGAGCTCAGCCATGCCTCCATATGTAGCTGTGCTTCCATTTGTAGCACCACAACAAACAAACTGCCAGCAGAGCCTTCTTATGTCAAAATTGCTTTTTGGGCCAGATCTGCACAATTTCACCAACATTTGTTCATGAGGTGGTGTCATAAAAAGGACATGTTGAAAATTTGGGGTCAAAATATGCACAAAATGACACAGTTATGCATAGTTGAACCCCCCATTGAAATACATTACTGCCAAAACTAAGTCCCAAATTATTTTTCATGAGAAGGAATCCTTTTCAATTTGAATGAAAAAGGACTCACGAAAAAAGAAATTAGTGCGTCACAAAAAATTATTTTAAACATAAAATAAAACACATTCTGGGGTAATTTTTCCACTAGAAAACAGCTGAATCCACCTTACAGAGTCCCAATGAGTAAGATAGATGTATTGGTGTCTATGCAGAATACCATTATTGCGGATTTTCAAATTTTTTTTATTGCAAAAATGGAAAACAAGATGGTGACCATATGAAAAATATTTTTTTTCCTAATGAAAATAATTGGCCCAGACAAAAAAGGATCCTTTTTGTTTGGATCAAATTATTTTTTCATTCCAAACCTCTGTCGAACAGACTGTACTGAGCATGCACAGAATCCTAAATTGTAAAATTTAATAACTTTGGAATGGATTAATATTTTTTCACCAAACCACTGAAAGGCACTGTTGTGGGCCAGTCACTTACTACCCTTAAAATTGCAGACCAAAATTTTAATCCAATAGTGCACAAGGCACAGACCAAAAAACAGTAAAAAACTGCGATTTATTACATTTTGTCACTATGTGGATCTTGGAATCCACACATCTGACCTGAACGCAATTTTCCAGGTCAAAAGTGCTACCACATGAGAGTGGGCATGCAAACTTTTGTGCAAATCCACCAAACAGTTGTGAAGATATTAAAGTGCAAAATTTGAGGTTTAACATAGAAACCCCTCTTCAGTTATACAGTAACTATAGCGGTACTATTGCACTAGTATATCATAGCTCTCTCTCTCTCTCTATATATATATATATATATATAAGGAGAGAGAGAGAGAGAGAATACATATAATGTATGTATTTTATATATTATATATATATAAAATGGGTAGGGAAAACACTTTCTGCAGGTTGGCTGAAACACATCACATAATCATGCTTATATCAGAGCTCAACTGCACACCTGCACTTTCACCCCCTCCAAAACCATTTTACCCATTTTATAAAATAAATAACCCACTGTAGGATGTGCAGTCGCAGTCTGATATATGCACACCTAGGGTGGTTGAATGTACTCGGCCTGAGGCCTCGTGCGGCACAACGCACACCAAGGCGTGCGTATATCAGAGCATGACCACACACTTTACAGTGGGTTATCTATTACATATATGATTGCAAATGACCAGTCAAGAAATCATTAAACTATTATTTAAATGTAATAGTTTAGTTACTTTTTGGACTTTGCCAACTGCACTTTTATGCATGGTGTATAGTTTCACTTTAAATGTGGAATTTAAAAGGAGGCACTTACTACTGTTGCTTTGCCTCTGATGAAGCCCATAGCCTTTGGGCAAAATGTTAGGTGATGTAGTGCTTTCAGCTATGACCATGTAGATCATGAGGAAAGTTTACAGCACACACACACCTTAAAAGAGGGATGCAAAAAGGACGTTGAAGTGATAGTGGTTCTTCAAATCATTTATTGTACCACTACAAACAATGTCCCGTCTGACCTTTTTGCTTCCCTATTTTAATGTATGTTTGTGCTAGAAACTTTCCTCATGCCTACTTTGTAGTTTGTAAGCACCACACTCCCAGGGCGCACTCACTGTGCTTTCTAAACATGTAGATCATGCAGATCGACTAGTGAATTTTTATGTTTTTCACTCTTTTGCACTGTTCTGATAAATAAATGAGCTGTGAGTTACCTATTTGAATACAGCTTTTTTCTTGTTGGGTGCATACTTTTGCTAGTTTTCCACCATGTTATATGCGCACCTTAGTGTTCTCCCACTACTCCCCTTGCTCTGTCACTGACTTTAAAACAACACATCTTTGTTACACATGTGAACTATTTAGGAAAAGCTTGTGAAGTATAAAACAGATTGATGGTCTTGAGGAAAAATGGGATAAGAATAAGGGGCAATTATGAAGACAGTCGACTCCTGTGCAAGAAACTAGCACAAAAAAACCTATCTTGTTCTCAAAGGAGGTGAGGGAGTCTGTGAGGGCAAACAATATGAGGGGAATAGAGTAAAGGAAGAATGAAAAGAACACCAGACCAGGGTTAAAGATGCAAGGGTGTCATTACATAGATCAAATGCAGACATGGAGCTGAAGATTTCAAAGGGTTTTGAGGGAGAAGAAAAATACATTTTTAGTTACATCCAGAAGGAAAGAAGAACTGGGGAATTGTTGGGTTAGTTGGGGTGAGACAGTAGAAGAAGACAAGCAGAAGGCAAATATACTTCTTTTGCTCAGTAATCACACTTGAGGATGACAGTCCTCTTCTACATAGTGGGATCAGGTCATCCAAATGAGTTATTCAAGACATACGGAGGGTAGAGATCAAGTCTGAAACAGTAAACAAAATAGACTGGAGGCCCTTAGGTTGGATAAAGCCCCAGACCCAGATGGCCAGCATATGATGATATTTGGGAAACTGACCACAGAATAGGCTGAGGCCTTAACCCAGTTTTTTAATGAGTCAATAGAATCTGGCGTTGTACCAGGTGACTGGAGGTATGCAAACGTAATACCACTCCGTAACGGGAGAGTACAGGGAGGATACAGGCAGCTACAGGACAGTCAGTCTTACCTCCATAGAAAGTAAGTTGATAAAGACCAATGTTAAGGATAATTGTCTGGCCTACTTTGAATATAACAGGCAACAGCAGACTAAGCAGCATGGTCTGTGAAGGACAAGTCATGCCAGACCAATCCAGTACTGTTTCTGACTGGTTCACTAAGGCAATGGATAGTGAGCAGGTGGTAGATTAGCAGTTCTTTGACCTCAGAAAAGCCTTCAGTTTAGTACCACACAATAGGCTGTTGAAAAAGCTGGTGGATACACAAGTAGAGAAGGGTTTGGACAGGTGGACAGAAAACCAGCTCAGAGAGAGATAACAGAGGGTAGTAGTAAATAGAGCCAAATCAGGAAGGGGGGGGGTCATGAGTTGGGTGCCGTAAGGATCAGTCCTTACACCTTTACTGTTCAATATGTTCATTAGTGACACTGAGGAGGGTATTCAGGGAAATACAAGTCTCTTCACTGATAACACAAAATTCTGCAGCAGGATTGAGAGTGTGGAAGGGGTGAGGGATTTTCAGAAAGACCTAGATATGCTGAAGTGGTGGTAAAAGATCTGGAAGCTGAGATTTAATGCCAAGAAGTGTAAAGTGATGCACCTAGGATAAAAGAGCCCACACCCGGATTACTGGATGGGAGGGGTTGTGCTAGCAACTGCAACAGAAAAGAGAAATCTTGGGGCCATCATCAGTGACTCCTTCAATCAAAGCAGCAAATACATCAAAGCATACAGTAAGGCACTGAGGATGCTAGGGTATATAAGATGGGGTTTCAGTAGCTAAAAAAATGAAGTCATTCTGCACCTATACAGGTTGCTGTTGTGACCTCACCTGGAATACTGTACCCAGTTCTGGAAACCTCGCCAGAGAAAGGTCCTAGACAGATTAGATTCAGTGCAGAGAAGGGTCACCAAAATTATCCAGGACCAGCAATGCCAATCATACAGGGAAAATCAGGTGTCCATGAATATGAACTTACTTGAGGTGAAACCCAAGAGGGGGGACATAATTAAAACATATTCATTTCTAACAGGTATAAACAAAGTGAATAGTAAAGACTTATTTGTTAGACATAGTAACAATTACAGGATGATTGGGGATTGGTGGGGAGGTAGCTTGAGGCAGGATGTGAAGAAGTTTTACTTCACAGAGAGGGTGGTAGAGCTTTTGAATAGTTTACCAGTGGAACTAGTGGGGAAGGTTCCCCTAAATTGGTTTAAATATGGCCGGGAGAGATCTAAAGAACTCAAAATCAAAATGGAGAACTCCCTGAAGAGGATGATTGAGGAAGGTGGTCAGAGAGGGACAACCCACCATTTCACTATGTCACCGGGTAAGGTAGTATAACATGGGCAGACTCAATGGACCATTAGTCTCTCTCTTCTGCCAGATCCTACGTTTGTATGTAAATTATGTAAACTAGACAATATTTCAGATTTGGCTTCCATAGGTAAATAACTGAAGACTAGATAGAGTTGACAATTATTTATCCTCCTGTTAGCAGGCAGGGAAGAACGCCCTGCACCGGATTCAAAGCTCGGCATGGGGCTTGCATCAAGCCCTGCACCTTGACACGTAGGATCTGGTGGTGCACCGATCACTTTTGCTACAGTTACACCTGATTTTACAACATTGGGCGCAGTTGTAATAGTTTCCATGCTTTAAGGCAGCTTGCAGCAAATATCTGGTGCAAGCTCTGTAAAAACAACCCCTGGGAAAGTCACAAGTTAGACCACAAAACATTTGTCTAACTTGCAGCACTTGCCACATGGGATAGAAAATCCCATCAAACTGCGGCAAGCCTGGTGCGCTATATTGTAGGTGCACCCAAGGCTTGCGGCAATGTAAGCCGTTTGAAAATCTGCCCTCCTATCACTTACAGTAATAAAAAACCTTTCAATTTGCTAAGCTGTTGGCCACTGCTGAGTCCCAAACAATTGCTCTGTAATCTATTACTGATATTAAACAGAATACAGCAATATTCCTTCAGACTTCTGTAGAGAAGTGATTATTTATCTTATTTAACAGACCATTTTTTTTTAGTTTATTGTTTTTTTTAACATAATCAAAATGGTTATCATACAAAAGGTAGGGGACAAGGTACAATCTTTGGTCGCTATGCACTAATGTGTGCCAGGTATGCGTGAGAGGCATGTACCTGGCACCTGCAGCTCTGCACCCATGGACAGGCTCGTACTGGCCGGCATTCACTATCAGCATCTGACTGTCTACAGGTCTGCCCCGCAGGTGCACAGCTGTGTGGGGACAGATCATGAGACACTGGTAGACATCCAATGGGACATCCTGGGTCCCAAAGTGGATCCCCTGCTGCACACAAACAGGGGATCCTGGAAAGGTGTGGGACCAGTTGCGGTATAAAGACTAAAGGCAGTTCTGTCACAGATAAAAGAGGAATGTTTGCTTACACAGTCAGCAACACTTGCAGTGTAATACAAATTATTGTGTATAATGAATTTGTATGCCTACTGTGGTGTTTTCCACAGTAAATAACATGTATGTGACACAGTAGGTGTCATTTTTAAGAAAGGGCAGGTCTGAGTTTTCACCCCTACGTCAGCTCTGACATAACAGCTTCTGACATCATTGAAGGAGTGACATCTGTCAAGCAGGCTAGTGTTCATCTCCAGCCTGTACAGCAAACCCTGCACACTTGAACAGTGAGTGCTACAGTATTTGAGGTCTAATGAAGTCATCTGTTATCCCCCCCCCCCCCCAAGTTAGTCATGTTTGAGGTGTAGCATTCAAGTGCTGGTGCTGGCACTGTCAAATAAAAACACACAAAACAAACAGTTGATTAGATTGTCTTTCATACTGTACACAAACATAACTGGGGAGAGAATGTCAAAGTCATTCATCCGGTTACAAGAACTGTAGCACTCACTGTTCAAGGGTATAGAATGCTGTACAGGCTCGAGACTAACATGATCTTGCTTGACAGACATCGACATCACTCCTTTAATGATGTCAGGAGCTGCCTCATTGGAGCAGACTTGGGGGGGGGGACATGAAACTGACATTTCACATGAATAATACCTACTGTGTCACACATGTTATTTCAACTAGACATCACCACAGTAGCCATATGTATACATATCTAATCACTAATATGTATGCCACCACCATTGATAACAGCTGTGGATGTAAGATGTCTATTATTATATCTGCCAGTGATCATTCTACAATGAGTGAGTGCCTGACTGGCTGCTCCCAGCATACTCTATCAGCTTGGTAGGCTGGGGCAGCAGGGCTGAAGTTGTACCCATCCCACCGCAGATGCTGGCAGTCCACTGTGGGGGGCACATTGCTTTTATGGCAGGGTCCTCCCTGCCATATCTTATGCCCCCTGCTCCTGGCACACCATGCCTTAGTGTATGGTGCAGAGTGCAGCCACACCCCCAACATTCTCCCTGGAGTGCCCATAGCACATGGCTGTGTGGACAACCAGAGGATCAACTGCAGAAGGGGCTCACACACTTGCCATGAATGCTGCCAGGGGTCCGTGGGATACCTGCTGCATGACATTCTGATTTAGGGTTGCCTATGCACCTCCACATAGTAAACCCGCAAATTTGTGCAAAGGGCTCATAGATATTTAAAACTACTTACCACCTCAATCCTTGTTCCTTCCAAAGCATTAATTTATAATTTAGCCTTGAATCTGTTTACTTCGCCCTTGACCCAGATAGTATAGTTTTAATTTTACTTTTAATGATCAACAATTTACTATAACAAAACCAGTCTTATAGTTTGTAAAAGTTATCCCATAAGCTATAAGTTCGGTCATCCATATTGTTGGATCTTCTAAACTTGAATGCACCTTTTGAAAATAAAGCAGAGCAGGCACAAACAAGGAAATAATCATATAAATGAACTGCTGAAATAAGAAGGAAATAAAAGAATATCACTTTTCAAACCTAGAAGAATCTGTGTTTCTAAATGTTTGGAGTTCACAAAAATATAAACTGCACCTTGTGCTCTAGAGTAGTATTCCTATTAGCCACGTTTTATTGCACTATATGGTAAAACAAATATGGGGTATAACACAGACTGGATACAATGAGCACAAGTATATATCTACAGGTTTTATCCAATGTAACCTCATAAATGGCACAGTCATGAGTGAAGTATGTGTTGGTCAAACTCTGCAATTAAAATTAATGTGATACTTTTGCAAGCCCATGGCATATTTCACTTATACAATGACAATGCTTCTATAGGAGAGTAATTCTCAGTGCTCAAACCTTAGTATTGTATTGAAATTGTACTTTAAAGACCTTCATTCTGCACTCTTTTCCTCTCATAGTGGATCAATCTACTGTTGCCATGCACACTTAAATGCATGCAATCTAATTAACACATTCAAATGAATGAAGTGTTCCAAACACTCCAAATAAGTCTGGTCAAGGAGTCACATTATTTAAGAATTTTGACACATGTTCTGGATGTTGGGTCCAAGCACTGAGCCTTGGGGAACACCAGTGTGGATGGGGGGGGAGGGAGTTTCCAAATTTGACAGCTTGAGTTCTGCCCATGAGGTAGGAACAGAACTAATCTGTGGCTCATGTAGCGTGCCCATCAGCAGAGAGCTGGGCTAGGAGGAAGGGGTGGGCTACAGTGTCAAAGGCTTTAGCCAGATTGATGAAGATAGCAGAGGTAACCAGACCCAGGTCCATACCTTTCAGGACGGTGTCAGTGAGCCTGAGGAGAGAGGTAGATATGGAGTAAGATTTATGGAAACCAGACTGGAAAGGGGTGAGGAAGGAAGAGGATTCAAGAAATGCAGAGAGATGAGAGAGTACCACATGCACTTGGAGTTTAGCAAGGGTAGGAAGAAGAGAAATAGGCCGGTAGTTGCCCGGACCTGAGGGGTCACCACCCTTGGGGAGGGGAATGACAGTAGCTGATTTCCAGGAAGAGGGAACTGAAGAGAGAGAGAGAGAGAGAGAGAGAGAAAGGGAGGTTGAGGAGTCAAGCAAAAGGGTGGCAAATAGCAGAGGTAGAGAGGTGCAGGAGCTTTGGGTCCAGACCATCTGGACTAGTGCCTTTTGCAGGGTTTAGAGCAAGTAGGGCTTTAAAGGCTTCAGCAGGTGAAACAGTAGAGAAAGAGAAGGAGGAGGGTAGGGGGTGATAAGAGGGGGGAGAGAGAAGAGGGAAGGAGGGGGGAAGGGAGGAGAGAAGGGTGGAGGCACAGGTGGTAAAAAAGTTGTTAAATTCAGCAGCAACAGCAGAAGGTTCAGAGATGGTGGCCCCACTCACCTTAAGGGAAGCGGGGGCAGACTGGGTGGGAGGGGAGAAAAGGGAGTGGATGACCTTCCAAAACTTTGATGGATGGTTAATGTTGTTTTAGAAGGTAGAAGTAAAACAATCAGCCTTGGCGAGTTTAGTTACCCTGGTGCAGGCATTTCGTAATGTTTGATATCTGTAGTAATCAGCAGGGGGACCCAGAAGATGTGTGAACCTTCCAGGCCTGATCGCGTGCCCGCAAGCAGGCTAGTAGCTCAGCAGAGATCCAGGGGAGGTGAGAGCCACAGACCCTGGTTTTCTTAAGTGGGATGTGATGATTCCAAATGGACATAAAGTGTGTTGAGAAGAAGTTTAACGCAGAGTCCGTGGAGCTGGTAGTGGATATAGGAGATCAGTCTGTAGCTACTAGATCCTCATGAAGTGAGGAGAGGTTCAAGGACTGGAAAGAGTGAATCTGGATGAATTTGGGTGGGGGCTTTGGGGTGGTGAACCTTGCAAACACAGTACACCATATGGTGGTCACTGAGGGCATCCAGGAGGGTGCCCGGTGCAGTAATTCTGTGGGGGTGTGAGGTGAGGTCCAAGCCCAGAAGAGTATGATTTGAAGTTTTAAGGTTCAAGCGAGTAGGATCAAAGATTAGTTGGGAGAGGTTAAGGGGTTTGATGTTATCGCAGAGTTTGGTACTAGAAGAGGAGAGTCAATTTTTTATTAAAGTCCCCAAGAATGAGGAGTTCCCCGGTGGAAGCATGAGAAGAGATAGTGGAGAGACGTTCAGTGATAGCAGAAGAAGTTATGCCAGGGCAGCAGCATACACCAGCAACAAAGATGCGGAGGGAGAAGGGGAGAGAGATTTTGATGAGGAGAAGTTCATAGGCAGAAGGGGAAGAAATAGAGAGAATAAGAACATACTGTAAGGCAGAGGAAAGGTACATGGTCACTGCACCACCCCTGGTGGCACGGTCATGATGGATTAGGGAATAGCCTGGGATGACTGCTGCTGAGTCAGGAATCTTGTGGGAGAGCCAGGATTCAGAAAGTATTAGTACTGTATGTCGGGATTGAGTTTGACCATGAGAGGTTTTAATAAGTCTACTTTAGGAAGAAGACTACAGATGTTAAGACAAGCAAGACTTAGTCCCTTAGAGAGATTTGAGAGAGGGGGATGGCTGGGCCAAGACTGGTCTCAATATCACCAGCAAGCAGTAGCAGGATGAAAATAGGAAGTTTAGTTGAGTGGAGGGGTGTGTGCATAGTAGGTAAGATATGGTGTAATGTCAAGGATGAGAGCAGGGGGGAGAGGTGAGTAGGAGTCGTAGGGTAGCCAGATGAAGATTAGGAGAGAGGAGCAGAGAACAATGAGGAGGCCAGGGTGAGTGGGAGGGAATGGGAGAGCATGAGTCTGGGATGGTGGGGGAAATTGTGGTGGGAGAAGGAGGGGTAAGAAAATAAAGGGGAGAGGAGTGGGTGAGAGGGCAGTAGAGAGGTAAGGGTGAATAGGAGGGGGAGTAGGAAAAGGTGAGGGTTAGCAAAGTCAAGCAGAAGGGGGGCAGGAGAAGGAAGAGAGTGTAGCTACTTTAGTTATACAATGGATTTAGCTATGCAAAATAAGATACAGGCCCAGTTTCTAGCCCTGGTTTAATAACTGGGAGAGACAAGAAGTGGCATATTGGAACACTCACTAAATGGCAATGCTAATGGGTAGGTACAGAGAAGAAAAACAATTCAGGCTGAGGTCAGACAATAGTTTAGGAATCTCATATTAGTGTGTCAGCACAGAGATTGGTTGGCGCAGGACAGGTTGGTGGGAAGGGTGTAATTAGCGTGTAGAAGCAGATGGGGGACCAGGGAGTTAGTGGTCTTAAACATTGCCGAAAAGTGTAGATTAGGTTAAAGTTGGTAGTAATAAAAGAAGGATGGAGGCAGAGGTAATTGTGGGGGTGAGGAGTAGCAGGTGTTGTTTAGAGGGGAATGTGTAGCAGGGATAAAAGGTACAGAAGGCAACATAAAATTGTAGCTGCTATGATAGAGTAGTGGTTACGGTTGTTGCCTCCAGTATACAGGGTTAAGGATTTGAATTCTGGGTTGGGGGTGGGTTGCCTAATGAAATAGAGGGAGTAAGGCAACTGGACTGACCTGCAACAGGCTATCAAGAAGGTGAGAGATGCAAGATAGGGGAGACTGAGAGAGTGCAGTAGTGACTCCTAGTGGTCACTCAGTATAAACTGGAAAAGTGAGGAGATAGAACTTGCAGCATTCAGTCATGTGACAGGTCACATGACCTATGTGATGTATAACTCAAATTACAGCCCTGGGTGGGTGGAAGGCTGGGCAGACGATGCATAGCAGCGACAGGCTAGCACAGGTTCCTAGAATGACTCCTAAAAAATATTCAGTGTGCACGCAGACCTAATTTAAAACTAGTCATTACTTTAAATAGATATGAGATCTGCTGTTAGTTTTCAGTCTTTGAATTCTACAAAAGTTAGAATGTAACTTAAAGTACATAGCTAAAATAGTGAACAGTTATTTATATTGATCAAATCATATGAAAACCTCTTAGTGTTTTACACACAGTGCAATACAGAAATACAACTGAAACACCAAAGATTTCATATCATTAGAATATGAATGCTTGTCTGAACAAAAACATTTTAACTGGGTCTATAACATGGGAAAGATTGGAGAGTCACAAATATACCATGGTATGGTATTTCATAGGCGTGGATCAATTACAGACAATGCACAGTGCCCATGCGTTTGTAACTGGGTATATGGTATAATGAGATTTCTTTTAGTTTGAATGCACAGGTCTCAAAAATGATGATAAATGAAATAACAACTGAGTTACATAATGTGGCAATAACCCATTCAATATCCTGAAAACAAAGGACATATGAAATCCACCCTCCATTTTATTAGAAACCAGTGGTGTGAATTTTAATCCAAGACTTAGTCCTAGTAACAACATTTAACAAGCATTTGTCAATGCTAAATGTTTGCTTGCTGGTATTAGCACTGGAAATGCAGGAGTTAGACAGATGCAGAATAGGAATGGCAGTGAAGTATTGAACTTCACGCCAACCCCACCTCCATCATGTAGAGATGAACAGGCATTGGGGTAGGTGTTTGGGTCATTGCCCATGATGCTCATGCCATGTCACCTCACCCTATTCTGCAGACACCAACACTTGTTGAGGTGTGCCTTGGGGTGTTTGGCTTTACAGTCACCCCATTCCATAAGGACAAACGCTGAAATGAGTGCAGCATAAGAGAATTGGGTGAAGTCTGGGGCCAAAGAGTCCAAGGTACACCTCGATGCCTGTCAGTGGCTGGGGGGGGTGGGGGTGGGATGGCATGAGCAGTACAGTCAGCAATCCAATGACACATCTCGATGCCTGTTAACCTGTACAGGGTGGGACGTTATGGTTAGAAACCCTAACGCCTCAGGCGTTTGCTAGTATTTTCACTACAAATTTTCAACATGGCCTTTTTGTGACCCCACCTCATGAAAGCATTTGGGACCCCTCCTCATGAAGAGTGGCAGTGTGATTTTGTCAATGTGTCATGAACTTTGAGTTCTAACAGCGACCGTGCCATTCTGCACCACATGTACGAAAACACAGATAGGGTAGGATGTGAAGAATGACTGCTGTACCATCCATAGGCAGGTGTGAAGAGATGGCAATGTTGAAAATCTGTAGTGGGAATACTAAAAATGTTCACACTTCCGAGCATATGTGGAAACTGCACAATGCATGCGCGTAACACAGTCATCTTATGGACTTTCACCACCAAATTTTCAACATAGGCATTTTAGGAGCTCTGCTCATGAACAGTGTCACTGTGATTTTCTTAATGTGTCCCGAACACTGATTTCCGACAGCGACCATGCTATTCTGTGCCAGAAGTGCAAAAACACATTTCGACCAGGATGTGAAAAATGATAGCTGTACTGTTATAAGGAGGTGCAGAAAAATGGCAATGTTGAAAATCTGGAGTGAAAATATTACAAATGTGCAGGTTACGGCGTGCATGGAAACTGCACAATGCTGCGGATAAGTAACACAGTCATTTTATGGACTTTCATCACAAAATTTTCAACATAGGGATTTTAGGACCTCTGCTATTGAACAGTGTAACTGTGATTTTGTTAATGTGTCCCGAACACTAATTTCCCACAGCGATCGCGCTATTCTGCACCGGAAGTGCAAAAACACATGTCGGCCAGGATGTGAAAAATTACAGCTATACTGTTCATAAGGAGGTGCAGAAAAATGGCAATGTTGAAAATCTGGAGTGAAAATATTGCAAATTCGCAAAGTTACAAGCGTGCGTAGCAACTGTGCAGCCCACGCTTGTGAAAGTAATTTCTTGGATTTTTTCCACCAAATTTGCAACATAGACTTTTTGAGAGGCCACCTCATGAACATTGGTACTGTTATTTCGTTAATCGGTCCCGAAAGGTGATTGCTCGCAGTGATCATGAAATCACCTTTCAGTACTGAATAACACCATAACAGTGGCTGAATTCATGAGGAGGGCTCTCAATAACCCATGTTGAAAAATGTGGTGCCCAAATTCCCAAAATGCCTGAGACATGCACCAAAGTAGAAAAAACCCTATTTATGCCATTATACAGCTTACCTGCATTTCTTCAGTTTGCGGTCAGCTTGGAAGAGTGCAGATGTGTCCGGTCCACTGAAGATCATCATGGTGGGCTCTGGAGGTAGGTATGGGGTGGGGGTGTGGGAGATAGGGTGCACAGAGGGTGGGTGAGGTTGGGGGCTGGCCACTGGACTCAATGAGGACCATTTTCTGATTTCCAGGAAAAACATTACAGGCCTTTTTTTTACAGGGACTTTGTGCCACCTGAGTGTTTTTTGGGGCGGCAGCCGATGGGGATTTGGCACCCCATCGGCACATATCGGGGGCAAGAGCGAGGGGATTGGGTACTTCGGTAGAAAACCAACTTTTGGTGGGGACATTATGTCGGCAGGGGTGGGTTCCCCATTGGCAGAATTAAACTGGGATGGGGGACTGAAGCCTATGGGGATTGGGCCCCTCGTCGGCAAACAAAGACTGCTTTGGGTAGATGCATGCTGCTGAGGGGTATTGATCACCCCCTCGGCAGTGGGGGCTGCATAATATTGTTTATGAACATGGCAGCAGCTTGCTGCCACATTCACAAACAATATTACACTAGGTAACGTTCCGCCCTGCAGTGACGGGTCACTCCCTCATTGCAGTGGAATGGCTGATGTTGCAATGACGAGGCAGCCCCTGATTGCTGCAGCGAGAACATTACAACTTGGTGGCAGTTTTGGAAGCCAGTGTCATCAGCACACTGTGCCTCCATTGGTCTAGCAGTGCCAAGCCCCCAAATGCAATGCCTCCGTTGGCTGCCACAGTGTCGCGCCCCCACAACCCACTTCTCTCCTAAGCTGCCACATAATGTTTCTTACGCATGCACACAAGCAAACATAGAAAGCCTAGAACATAATATTCAATAATAAAGAGGTTTAATCAAAAGCATGCCAGTTATTTTTCTTAACAGAAGCATGGAGCACAGAATAACATTTTTTAGTAACATGGCAACTCCTCACTTTTTTTGTACATGGAACAAAGTAATAATACAAAATTAATAAGAAACAATCTAGATTCAAGAAATAGTCCATAAACTCAGAGGTCAAAATTAGTGTGTACTCGGTGGTATAACCTACCAATACATATTTATTTACTCAGCCACATTACCCCTTCATTTTAAAAATTTAGCCTTCGCATAATATGAACCCTCAGACTACACAGTGCCACTACTTACTTTGCTCCATCTCTTAACCCATTTAAAGTAGTCTGTAAACAAAATTCCTGTGAAGCAAATTGAACACAGTGAGCTGTAAGGATTTTAAAGACATTGCTTAAAAAGGAAAAAAAATGGTTTGCCGCAGTAAGTTGACTGGTGGAAGAAATTAATGGACTAAAGCTCTGCTTACGTTTCAGTTTTCATATCTTATATGTACTGTAAAAATAAATGAATTAGAAGCTATACACAACAGTATAATACGTTTCTAAATATGAATATCAAGGCAGGTTAGAAATGTTAAAAACTCACCTATGTTTCTAGGACACTTTCTATTCAGACACAGTAACATTTATTATAATGACCTGGAAACAATGGTCTTTTTACTATTTTGATTCTCTTTCAAGTATCATGCAAGACACTTGTTTATACTTTTATATATCTGCTATGTCTAAATTATGAGTCCCATAGCTTGCAGAATACTATGTAAGATGGCCCAGTCTTTTTTAAAACATTATGAAAAAGGTTATGTGCCTCTAAGGAAAAATGAAAAGAAAGAGTTTTTGTTCATGAGTAAGGGGTTATGTTTAGGTCAAAGGTGAAATACTGCTGGTTGGGGCTGGACACAATCAGCCTGAAGATCATACCTGCTGCTCATCACTCATCCTAAGTGCTTTCTATTTTCTCTTTTATGAAAGCTACTTTTAAAAGATATTTTTGCAGAGTAATTTGTAGGAAACTATAGATGATTTATTATTGGTATACAAATTCTATTTAATTTCATACTCTTTCTCATTATCTGTATTATGTTCATATGCAGTATGTGTAAATGTGAACAGAAATTATATACTTTTATAGCATAATTCCTCCATGTTGCTTTCTGTCTTAAAAAGAAGGGAATTTTCAGAACTTATACAAGTTCATTCTTCACTGAATAGTTTAAATCACTTATAATTAACTTTGTTGAAAATTTGGAAAAGGGGCCGAAGACAGTCTATTGCTACACCAGTAGGGTTACTACTTGTAATGCTGGTGACCTAGGTGTGAGAGTGAGCCAGAACCATCGGGGCCAGCCAGGAGAGTAAGATCAAGGATCAAGCATCCCAGTGGAAGCGCTCCTCTCTCAGGGAGGGAGGGTGCCATTCTCCACCACAATGCTGCCAGTAGGGTGACCACAGGTGGTAGTGCAGCTAGAGAGCTGTTAGATGGGTGGAGACATAGCTGGCATTGGTGTAACAGCATGCACTACATGCCCATGCCCATGATGTCATTGTGCAACATCCCCTGGGATGGGAAAACAAAAAATGGGTCTTACTTCCAAGGCGATGAACTGCAGTGCATCAGGCTGCCCATACCTCCACCATGAGTGCCTCCAGCTGAAGCATCCCTCGGTTGTATAACCCCCTCCTCCCAACCCCACCTGGGTGTAAGCCTCAATTCTGTGACAGTAGGTAACCACTTGCAAGGAGGCACAGGAGGGATTGGGTGAGTACCTAGGGAGCTCTGAATAGAGCTGTGTACTGAACAGGAAGGAGGAAGGGGACTGAAATAAATAATGCATAAAAATGTAGTGCTGTGAAAATTGGTGTCAGACTGCAGAATTATTTGTTTAAAACACCTAAATCCAAGTTTACATTAGTCTTCTTTGCAACTCGGTTTCTACATCTTTTTGTAATGACAAAATCAGAAAAGTTCCCCTTTAACACAAAATCTCATCACACTCTGTAACATGATGTGGACAGTCAAGTAGTGAGACCTGATCTAGTTTATTTGTTCTTTCTTTTTTTATTGTTTTGCTAGAGCATTGCTCACCCTGAAGCTAACACACCATGGACCTTATATCAAGGAAACATAATGCAACTATAAGCCAACCATCTTTAAAAATAAAGAGGCCAGAAATGAAAATAGTGTGATGTGTGGCAGAATAACCACTGTAGAAATCATCATAGCATTGTAGAAGTGATCTTGGCGCAAGTCAGACTATCCACTGAAACATTAATTTTATTTTATTTTAGTCTTTGGTAACCAGGTAAGGCCCACTAGGCACAAGTGCCTGTTTTCAGGGGAGACCTGGGAGCACTGGGCGGTTAAGTGACTTGCTTAGAGTCACACAGTATGCAAGTGGAGGTTGTGAGAATCAAACCCAGGTCTGGTCTGCTGGATGTACCAAGCTCGTTCGCAGCTCATTAGTCTAACCTCTACGCTATACTGCAATTGTAGGATTAGGATACAGAGCTCCAAATTTAAGCCTTGAGGAAAACAAATAATTTCTATTGGCAATAAATAATATGGAAACATCTCAAAATCACATTTTAAAGGGGGATTTTAACTTTCCTATAATAAACTGGCCCACATTAGAAGAAAATGGAGATATTGAAAATACATTTATTGAATCAATAACAAAACACAATTTAGAACAACTAGTAACAGAAGGAATCAGGGAAGGAAATATACTTGACATCATTCTAACAAACAAGGAAGAAAGAACATTAACACCTGTAGTAATTGAACTGCTTGGCGACAGTGACCACAACATGGTGACACTAAAGGTCAATATAAACAGTAACTGTGTTAAGGGAGTTACTACAGTTAAAGATTATTCAAAAGTGAATTATAGACTAATTATTGAATATCTAGCTTCCTGGGATTGGGCAACCGACCTCCATGGTCTTGAACTTCATCAGCTATGGGACAATGTATGGAGTAAGGTAAAATATTGTTTAGATACATAGGTGTCAGCTAGATCTAAATACAACAGTGGTCACAGAATCCCTCTGTGGTGGAACAAAAGCATAAATAGGGCAATAAATAAGAAAAAAGGATACTATAAAAAATTTAAGAAAAATCCAACACCAGATACTTAGAATTTATACAAGAAAAAAACAAATAAGGTTAAATTTAATATGAGAAAAGCCAAGAAGGATTTTGAACTTAAAATTGCTAATGATACCATGGATAATAAACAGAAATTCTATAATTTACATAGGTTCACTTAGAGGCAGCCTTTCAGTTGTAGGGCCAATATATACTACTAAGGGAATGCAAAGTGATGTGCTTGTCATGTCAACTGAGTTTAATGATTACTTTATTAGTTTTTTTACAACCAAAGAAAGTCCAATTGAAGTAATACTAAATGCACAAGTACCACCACCCTCTCCTTTTACAAAAGAGGAAGTGCAGAGTGTTCTCCTAAATCTAAAAACCCACTTGTCATCAGGGCCCAATGAGTTCCACCTGAGATTCCTCAAAGAAATAATAAATGTCATATACGGTCCTCTAACTATACTGATTAATGCCGCATTAAAAAAAGGGGAAATGATTCCAGCATGGAATAAGGCATTAGTTACCCCAATCCATAAAGCAGGAAACAAGAAAGATGTATCAAATTACAGACCTACTAGTCTAACATCAGTTGTAGGTAAGTTGTTAGAGAGACTACTTATAACTCGAATAGAGGCCCATATGTCCCAAAGCAATTTACAGGACATAGCACAATATGGTTTCTTCCCTGAAAGATCAGGTATAACAAATCTTTCAAATTTCTTTGAAAATGTCAGTGCATCTCTCGAATCTGGCCTACCTGTGGATATTATCCTTCTCAGTTTCTCCAAAGCTTTCAACAAAGTCTCCCACAAGGTTCTGATAGATCAAATGAACAAATCAAAATGCCACTGAATATTATAAAATAGGTTATATCATGGTTGCACAACAGACGTCAATGAGTTGTAATAAGGGGACATGGTTCACAATGGGAAAAGGTCACAAGTAGGGTCCCACAGGGCTCTGTTTTGAGCCCGGTACTATTCAATATTTTGATTTCATCAATGCAAACATCCACCAACATCTGGATGTCAAAATATGTAGACGACTGCAAGCTGGAATGTGTAGTTAGTAACAAACAAACTGCAAAGGCCTTCCAAGAAGAACTAAACCTACTTGGTACGTGGGCTTTCAACAATAAGAATTTTTTTTTTTAACTCGGCTTTATTCAAGAAAAAGTGGATTAGCAGTCATGAGTATACATCAAAGCAACTTACACATGTATCAGTACATTTGTGAGTGAACCTCTGAAAATTCTTCTTATACCACTTCAGATACAGAGTACTTGGTGGCCACCATAAAGTATGAACATGCAGGGCTAGCTTCCGGAAGAGTAAGGCTTCGGCCTGCATTTCCAATTGAACATACAAGCTGATAACGATGTCATTTTAGTAAAGAAAACCAAAAACCAAAGACAAAACCTATTGCCAGAACTAGGCCAGAAACTATAAACCCAGCTGTGCAAACCACTCCCCCCGGACCCTTAAGCATCCACCACGTGGATGCTCTCAGTAGTGGTTACTTGGGTTCCTACAGCCATAACCCAACCATTGCGGAGCTTCTCTGGTGGGAAGTTCCCACCCCAAAAGGCCCCTCGACCATCCCCAACTCCACGCAGCTCATATCAGATTGGCAGTCAGGTGCCACCTGGGCTCAGCTGGGGTTCTATGGTATACCAAAGCCTCCAGGCCTCCCACTGTTGCCAACATACTGCATGGCAATCCTGCTGCAGCCTCAAGTGAGCAGTGATGGATTCCATCAGGACCACGTCTTCTACTCTACAAGTCCATTCCTGCAAGGTGGGAGGTTCTCTACTGAACCACTTGGATGTGATGCATTTCAAGCCCACCGGCATTAGTGCCAACAGTACCGTATGTGTGTCCCCCTGAAAGTGGGATGCCATTGGGAGTCCCAGGACCCAGTCCGTAAAAGTGTTTGGGATGACCACCTCCACCACTGCCTGTATGGCTTCTTGGAGTTATTTCCAGTATTCAATCTGTCTGGGGCAGTCCTAGAAAATTTGCCAATAGCTTCCCACTCCCCCACAGCCTCTCCAACATGCGGTGTCCCCACTTATATAATGGCGTATAACTGTGGGTACCCTAAAAAATCTGGTTAGAATTTTCCAGTAGTACTCATGCCACTCCAGGGAGGAAGTCACCTTCCAACCCTTTCTTATCCTCTGATTCCACATGGCCTCAGTGATAGCTATACCTGCCTCCCTTTCCCAGGCCTGTCGGTACTGGTCTAGAGAGACCCCGTTTGCCTCCTGCAGCAGTTTGTAAAGTGTGGTCACCAGTTTGACCAGGGCCTGAGTTGTGACCATTCTGAATAGAAAGTTCTCCCAGTTTGTATATGGTCTGGTAAGTCTCTCCAAGTTGTCTAAGGAGAGAATGAAGTGTCGTACCTGTAAGTATCGAAATAATTTTGTGTTGCTCCAACCAAATTTCTGTTTTGTCCTCTGAAAAGTAATGCATCCTCCACCTTCAATCAGCTGGATAAACCATGTCAGCCTCTCCACCTCCCATCTTGCAAACCCATTATTCAACATGGGGGGGGAAGCCCTCTTCATGTTGTATTAGGGATATGGGACCCACTCCATCTGGTGTGTCTAGCAACTTCCTAACTTTGTGAAGTATGTGTAACCCCTGCTTGACCCACCTGTTGCTGACCTGATTTGAGTAAACTCGGGGTGGGGGGTGGCAGTGCAAGAGCATACAATGGTCTGCCATCTGGGAGGAGGTTCTCCAAGCCATACCAACAGGACTCTACTCTCTGCTGAGCCCATGACAGAACTGGGCCCATCTGTGCCTTCAAGTAATATAGATAAAAATCTGGCAAAGCTAGACCACCTCTCTCCCTGGGAAGTCAGAGAATGTGCTTGGCCACTCTGGTTCTCTTATTTTGCTAAACAAATCTCAGGGTTTCTTTCTGTAATTTGTTCCAAAATACTATGGGCAGTTTCAGGGGTAAACATTGGAATAAGATTAAAAATCTAGGTAAAATGTTCATCTTAAGAACTGAAATGTGACCTAGAAGTGTAAGAGGCAGAAGTCGCCACCTCGCAAGGTCTTTTTGCACCTCCCTCCAGAGCCTCTCATAGTTGAGGGAAAAGAGTTTTCCCAGGTCCAAACAGATTTGGATTCCCAAATATCTAAATTGGCCCTCGGGGCCCATTTAAAGGGAAAGTTCTCTTTGAATTCCTGTGGTGCCTTTCCACTTAGAATCAGAGCCTCTGATTTCAAAAATCTAATCTTATATTCTGAGATCTCACCAAAAGTGTGAAGGGTGTTGCATAATGCCAGGGTGGATTTTTCAGGGTTGGAGAGAAAGAATTTAGAATCATCAGCATATAAAGAAATGTTTTGTTCACCCCCCCCCCCATAATATCTGAGATCTGTAGATTCTGTCTAACTGTAATGGCCAGGGGTTCAAGGCAAAATGCAAACAATAGGAGAGAAAGGGGACAACCCAGTCATGTGCCTCTTATTAGAAGAAAAAGGGTGTAAGTGACACCATCCACCCTCATAAGGGCCTGTGGGTGGGAGTATAGGCTAGATATTATGGATAGAAATATGGGGCCAAAATTAATTCTTTCCATGGATGCTTTTAGAAAATTCCAATTAACCCTATCGAAAGCTTTTTCAGCATCCATAGATATGGCAATTTGAAACTGGTCCAGTGAGCTCTGAATAGAGATGATGTTTAATAGCCTCCTGATGTTGTCAAAGATATATCTCCCAGAAATGAAGCCCATCTGGTCTTCATGAACCAGGGAGGCAATCTGTGAATGTAATCTACTAGTCAACAGTCCAGTGAATATTTTTAAATTAACATTTAGCAGTGAGATGGGTCTATAAGACCCACATTCTACTGGGTCCTTGCCTGGTTTATGAATGTCTGAGATGTGTGCAAGTTGCCATGAGCTCAGGGTCACCCCCCCACAGGACCTCCTGGCACACTGGTAACATGAATGGCAGCAAGAGGTCTGGAAATGTTTTAAAGAATTCGTAGTGGAAGCTTTCTGGTCCCAGAGCCTTGCCATTCTTAAGTTTCTTAATGTGAACTAACAGTTCCCTTCCAGAAACTGGTATATCAAGGGGCTCTCTTGCTTCACTAGAGAGAAGTCTCAGGTTCAAGCCCTCAAAAAAAGTTGAGAGCTTGGTCTCATAGTCTGGGATCCCCTCCTGGGTATAAAGAATGCTATAAAACTCTGTAAACTGTTTAGTGGTTGCCTCAGGGTTTCGGATTAACTTATCACCATCTGATTGATCTCTAAGCTGAGGGACCAGTCTACTAACAAGTTGTTGCTGCAGATTTGCAGCCAATAGCTTCCCAACCCTGTTCCCATTTTCATAATAGTCCTGGTGAATCCTTCTATAAGAAGCTTCCGCCTGAGAGGTGATAATCTTCTCTAGGGTGAGTTGTTTCTCAGCTAATATCCTCTGCATCAGACAGTTTAAAGAAATTTTGTGCTGAAATTCCAAGTCTGCTATCTCCTTCTCAAGCTCAATCCTTCTCAGTTCTCTGCACTTTTTATCTTTAGAGGCAAATGTGATGGCAATCCTCCGAAGAACTGCTTTCAGGGCATCCCATCTAACAGCGTGTGAAGTTTCCCCTACTGGATTCTCCCTATCATATGACTGGACGAAAGTGGTAATCAAATCTTTAAATTCTTGGTTATTTAAAAGAACCACATTTAGCCTCCAGTGTGAATTTCTAACCGAGGGGGCCATTGCTAACTGGGTTCTAACTGGAGCATGGTTGGAACGTGTGCGAGTCATGATTCGGCAATCTGATACCACATGTATCCATTCTTCTGAGAGGAAGAGTAAATCAATTCTTGTGTAACACTGGTGTCTATCTGAGTAGTGGGAGTAATCCCTTGCTGTACCATGCTCTCTTCTCCAGATATCCACTAGGCCTAAAGTCTGAGGCCAATGTTGCAGGACCTGTCCTACCACTCCCAACCTGACCTGTGGGAAACTACCCCTCCTATCCAGGCTGGGAGAAAGAATGGTATTAAAATCACCCCCTAAAATGCAACAACTCTCCACATTCTGGAGGGTGTTCTTAAAGAAGGAGGCAGCCTCTCTGTCCTCATTGGGAGCACAGACACATGCTATGGTGCAAGGTGTGTCCCTTAAACAGGCCTGAAGCACCACAAAGTGACCTTCAGGGTTGATCAGGTAGGAGGAAACCTGCAGGGGGCACTCCTTATGCACTAGAATTGCAGTACCCCTACGATGAGGGTGTTCTTGATACGAGGAGGCAAATACCTGTCCCACCCATCTACGACATAACTTCTGGTGCTCACTATCTGTGAGGTGTGTCTCCTCGAGTAGTGCTATTTTGGTACCCATCCTGCTCAACTACTGTAGAGCCGGTGCTTGCTTAATCAGGCTGCTTAATCCTCTAACATTATATGTTATTACCACCAGGTCCTTCATTTGTAATAAAGAAAACGGGTGGAGACTGGAACCATTACTCTGGGCCCCCCTCCCCAGGTACCACCGGGCCCTCTAGGGAGGTGAGCAGAATGGGATGCACAGCTATAAAACCAACCTTAAAAAAACAACATGTGAACTGACCTTTAAACAAGGTAAAGTGACAATGGACTGAACTAGTCCAACAATGGACCAAACTTTTAGATAAAACATTTTGCAACTTCAGTAGTGGCTCACTCAGCCCCCCACTCTGAGCATGTAAAGTGTTGAGGGGTGTTGCCTGATTGCATCCTGCACCATGTCACCTGCTCCCAAGTTTGGGACTGGCAAGCAACTTGTGTGTAGTCACATTTATCAGGGTGCGAGCAACAAGAGCCCCCCCATGACAAGTCTAGTATTCAAGAAAGGAAACTTAAGATAGGTTGAAGGTACAGTGAGTAGAACTCTACTGATAGTGGGCATTATGATTAATTTACACTGCAACACTCTCTTCCCTATCACCCATGGCCTCCGGGGGTACCCCAACCCCCCCGCTGCATTAATCAAGAAACCAGTGGTGTCCAATGTAGGATATAAGACCCTCATGTGTGGAAGTAGCCCTGTGATCTGCCCTTTTGACCCCCTTCCCCTCCAGCGGTCCAGGGAGGGGTGTCTGGGGTGGACCCAAGGACCATCCTAAAACTGTTTAATG
The DNA here is from genome assembly GCA_016271365.2 of Neoceratodus forsteri. Taxonomy (NCBI): domain Eukaryota; kingdom Metazoa; phylum Chordata; order Ceratodontiformes; family Ceratodontidae; genus Neoceratodus; species Neoceratodus forsteri. The sequence continues at coordinate 795,405,022 of CM028136.1, forward strand.
AACAAGGCCAGTGGACATAAAGAATGGGCCTCTTAGTTAAATAAGCTTAGGGACACACTCTCGGCTACCCCCCACAACATCATCTGAGCAACTTAAATTTGGGAGGGAGAAAAAGGTCCATATAATAAATTCAGACCATTAAGTATGATCCATGAGAGTTCATCCATCTGCTGGATGGGCTAAGGATCCAACCGTCTGGTCTTGAGATTGTGATTCTTTGTGGCATTTCTTCTTTTTGGCTGTGATGCCTTTCAATGTGACCCACGGGCTGTTTTCTGTGTTCAGTGGGGCCCTCTGAAACTTTCTTGCTGCCGGGATCCATTGACAGCACTCAATTTCCTTTAATTGCGCTGGGTTCACTAAAACATCTGCTCCGAGGCCAAGAGAGGTGAGGTACTTCTTTGCTTCGGCTGGCAAGTCAAAGATTTTTACTCCTTCATCTGAGGTGACCCTTAGTTTAGCCAGAAAGTCCAAGCGAGCCTTGAGACCTTTTGCCCACAGCTCCTGCAACACCAGGAACCACAGCTTCCTTTTGGCCATCAAGGTGGGGGCATAATCCGGTTTGATAAAGAGCCTGGTTTCCCCAAATATTATCAGTTTCTGTGACCAGGTTTTTCTGAGGACCATTTCTTTGGTGCGAAAGTCTAAGAAAGCAAGGACCAAGGAGCATGGTCTGGCCTTTGGGTCCTTGGGGAGAGACACCAGGGCACGATGCGCCCTTATGATATTGAGAGGTAGGCCTTTATCTAAATTCAGCTGCTCCTTTAATAAACTCTTGATAAATTAGACCATATTACTAGATTTGGTGTTTTCTGGTGAGCTGTGTATTTGAAGGTTCTCCTGTCATGATCTATGCTCCAGGTCCTCAATCTTTTCAAGAAGGAGCTGGGACCTGTCGTGTAGCTGCAATATGGCCCCATTGTGCAGGTCCAGAGTGTTCGAATTGGAATTAGAGGCCTTCTGAGCTGAAGGACCTATTGATCATGCCTGGTTATTCTCTCTTTATTTTCCACTACCTCCCTTTGGAATCCTTCCATAGAAAGGGTGAGGCGGTGAAGTTCTTTGCAAAGCTGGTTGGAGGTAATAGTCACTTCTTCCTCCTCATCTGAGGAGCTGCTTTCTGATTCGGGCTCCCTGGTTTCTGGCGGCCTGGTCTGTGCGGCTGTTCTGCTCAGGGCCCATGGCTGAAGCTTTAATTTTTGCTGTTTCAGGCTGCTGGAAGTGTTCGTTTTAGCCTTTGGACAATGCGCCATATCAACTTCTACCGTGAGGTTAGTAGATGAAAGTTGGATTAATACCCCGGGAGGTAAAAATTACAGTTTATTCTCGTGGGTGTGTGGAGCTCCACTCTAGTGCAGCCGCATGAGTCAGTGATGTCGCCAGAAGTCAACAATAAGATGTTTTTTAATGAGCAAAAGTGTAGGGTCATGCATTTAGGGCACAACAACCAGATGTTTGCTTATCAACTTAATAATGTTCAACTACTAGTAACTACAAATGAAAAAGACTTGGGAGTTGCAGTGAATAACAACCTTACCCTTGACACCCACACATTAACAAAAGTTAAAACATGTCAATGCATTGTTGGTTGTACTTTAAAACATATAAAGAGCAGAGAACCAAAGGTCATAATCTGATTATCCACCAGCCTGGTTAGACGTCACTTGGATTATTGTTTTCCTTTTTGTGCACCCACAACAATAAAGAAAAAAAAAATAATACGAGTCCAAAGGAAAATCACCAAAAAATTAAACATATGAATAATACAGAATACGGCGAAAGGCTCATACAACTTGACCTTTATTCCATGGAACACAGACAACTTTGTGAAGACCTTTGTTTAACATATAAGGCCATGCACAATCCATCACTTATGGAAACATTAGAGTTGGTGAAGAGTTGTTCTACTGTGCATGCAAGAACACATAATTTCAAATTAATGGGTGATACCTGTTGAACCTATAAGAGAAGTCAATGGTTCACTCAACGTGTCATAGCCCCAGGGAATGCACTTCCAACGTCAGTTGTAGAAAGTAAAACTATGGACCAATTTAAAAAACAATTAGACCAGTTCATGGGTCATAAGAAAACAGCTACCCCTAAATTTGCAGTCCTTGGCACTCCACTGAACTACTTATGGATCTGAAAGTGAGGGACCTCCTCTGGCTTGGGGCATGGGCCACTGGCAATCAAGCTGATATTCAGAACTGCAAATGGGTGCAAAGCAACTGCACTAAATCAACCTGCCAGAAGAAAAATGCATACTACAGAGATACCATCACGAACACCTGAGGTAAGGGAAAATCCTTCTGGGGCAATCTTAAAGAAGTAACTGGGAAGCAGCCAAAAACCTTACCTACTATGTTGGTCATTGATGGTGGCATAACTCTTGACCCTACCACAATTGCAAATACTTTCAATACTGCATTCTCTGACCTTAGTAGTGTTCTCCCTTCGGACTTCTTCAAAGATGACCACCCTCCTTCTCCTACCCCCAGCCCACAACCCCTTCCCTCCAACTACCCACCTTTCTACTTTAAGGAAGTCAGGGTGCATGAGGTCTGTAAATAAGTCTCTAATGCAATCACTAAATTCAGAACTAGTAGGGACTCACCCGACCTCATACTGGTGTCCCACATCCTTGATGAAGTGCTACTTCCACTAAAAAAAATGTTCATCCTCTCCCTCAACCTCAACCAGTTCCCTGACAGATGGAAATCAGCCACAGTAACCCCGGTCCACAAAAGTGGGGACAAGGATCTACATGTGAACTACTGACCTATCTCTATACTCCCCCCCCAAGGCCATTGAACGTATAGTATCTGACCAGCTAACGGAATACCTGGACAAACACAACATCCTCTGCCCCCAACAACATGGCTTCCATACAGGGCACCGTACTACATCGGCCCTGCTTGAATTCACCGGTGCTATCCACAGCTCATTGGACAACAGCCTCCTAACTGGGTCAGTCTTCATTGACCCAACTAAGGCTTTTGACACTGTACATCATAATCTATTAATCACACAGCTACATTCTGCTGGGCTCTCACCTGAGTCCACTTCCTGGTTCAAGAGCTACTTGGAGAACTGCTCCCAAAGAGTGAAAATAGCTAGTGTTCTCTCAGATGCACATCCTGTTCACTCAGGAGTTCCTCAAGGCTCCATTCTTGGGCCACTTCTTTTTAGCCTCTTTCTGAATGATCTTCCATAATCGTGTCCAGTACAAATCCTCCTCTATGCTGACGACGCCGTCATCCTCTCCACTCACATGGTTCCGGGCTACCTTGAAAATACTCTACAGCTTGCCTTCACCTCGACTGAAACTTGGTTTAGTACACATAAATTGGTTCTCAACTACAAAAAAAACAAGTCCATGCTCTTCTGCAGCCCGCATAGTAAACACAGACTCAATCCCATCATGATCAAAAACTGCCTTGGTGCAACCCTCAAACAGGTTCAATCCTTTAAATATCTAGGTATTACCATCGATAGTAACCTATCATATGCTATGCACATTGATGACATTGCCAAGGCTGCCAACACTCACATTGGACTACTCTTCAGGCACAGGCAATACCTTACCTCTGATGCCTTAAGGATTGCAGTACAGAGCTCAGTAATCTCGATAATCAACTACGGCCTGATAATGTATGGCTCTGCCAAAGGCCAACGCCCTCAGGTGCATATCCATTGCACTAAACAAAGCTTGCTGTCTCATAACCAGTGTCTGTCACCTCACCCACCTGTGTGATCTCTACTCACAGACTGGGTGGCTTCAACTTTCCAGACCAAGTACCAAACCTGACTTAAGACAAAGAAAATAACACTAGGCCTTTCTCCCCCAGGTGTCTAAGCTCTCCTCTGCCCAGCGCAGACTATTTACATCACCAGAGACTCTGAATCCCAGATTCTGTATATCTCACATTTCTGCACCACACAAGGGCAAAGATCGTTTGTGCACAGAGCTCCCAGCTGGTTCAATGGTCTCAACATTGACATCATCTCAATGCCAAAGCTTGGTCTGTTCAAATCCAGTCTCCATCACGTCCTGTCTGCATCTAGTTCCTGTGACTGTCCTTCCTAATTGTTCTCCCCCTCTCCTCTTTGCTCTTTCCACCTAGCACTTAACCCTCTCCCAACTCAACTCCCTCTCCCATACACCCATTCATCATCCCCTCCTCCCACCCTCCTTCCCTATGCCCTGTAGCACTTTAATTGATATTTGACAAGTTCCTATGGCTGCACCCCACTAGTGTGTCTCTCCTCCATACCGTGTCAACCATGTTACCAGACCTCCTTCTGGCATTTTTGCCACTATATTGAATGTATAAAAATGTATGTAACTGCCTGTAACCCACTGTTATACTGTTATGCAATGTCTTGCTTGAATTTACCTCAACTGATGTGGAGCCATTGTAAAAGAGCCTTGGCTCAAAAGGTTCTTGTAATCCTAGATTCAAATAAAATAAAATAAAATAAATAAATAAAGTTTAACTATAATCCACCTATGCAGGTGGTGAGCTCCCAAAAGGCGATTGCCTCCTGAGCCTGTAAAACTCTATGAAACTATGATAAAGGGTCCACATCGCAACCTTATAAATCACTGGGTACTGTATCCCGTCAGAGATTAATGACATAGTAGTAACTCATTTGCTGAAGAACAGTCTAGGGTTTAGTCTTATGCTCAAAATTGTTGTTCACAATATTGAATAAATCTACAAGTATGGTAAATGGAAATCTTTGTCAAAGTTCTGTTCAAGGGAGTGTAATACAAAGTATATTTGATCTTTCCAAAGGTATGGGGACAAGATTTTTAAAGTGGCTTTAGAGTGATGCAAGTTGTGTCACTCTAGGGCTATGACAGCCTCCAGATGATTCTCAGGGACCCTGCACCCAATTTTATAAAAGAGGGGGTCTCTGTGTCAAAACACAGAGGAGTTGCTGCAGTCACAGATTTGCTCCAAAGAATTGGAGCACCTGGGGGTTTTGATGTGGGATCTGGCTCCCCCACCCAGTTCAACACTAGAGGGGCAGCAAAGTTGGGGGGGTGAATATGCCTGACAGGAGGGGGCCTGGGGCAGAAGAAGCAAGGGTGTGCCCTAGGGGCATTGGGGATAAGGCAGCAATCACAGGGAGGTGCTGTGGCACCCAGCAGGGATGCCAATTGGTAAGCCAGACAGGCAGTCATATTGGACCATTTCATGGAGGGTTGGCAGGGCTGGATAGTAACCTGGCTCCAGGTGTGCACAGCTCTAGCATCTGCCCCATAGGTACACATATCCTACCCCTGTAGGTGGGAGGGAATATGCTGCAACATGGGTGAGCTGGTTACTAGGGGACAGTAGCAGTGCCTGAAGAACATTCCCCTCCACCAGTGGCAGCCCTCAACCTGCAGCCAGTGCTTCCTGCCCATAGGGGTGGGATTTGTACACCTATGGGGCAGGTACTGAAGCTTTGCACACCTGGGGTCAAGTCACTATTTGGCACTTCCAACCCCAAATGAAGTGGTATAATCCAATTGCCTGTCTGGCTTTCCAATTGGCACCCCCACTGGGTGCCACAGCACCTCCCTATGATTGCTGCTGTATCCCCAAAGCCCCCAAGGCACCCCCCCATTCCTTCATCCCCAGGTCTCCTCCTGGTGGGTTCCCCTCAATCACCATAGTGTCTGGCAGTGGTGCATGGCCTTTATACCACTTTCAGGATGGTTTAACCTAAGCCCCCTGTTGAGTCCATGGCAAGTCTTCCAAAATTACAAAAAAGGGGATGGTGCAGCCCCACTGCAGTGCAAGCCCCCTTGCAACTTGCTGCATGGGCACGTCTGCTGCAAGGGTGGCACAGCAGGGCTTGGGCACAAGGCTGCTTGATGTTGACACAAGCCTGTGTTCAAATATTGAGATTACCACAACCTTTGACATAAGGTGCTAGTGGCATCATACATATTCGGCACAGGCACCTTGCGTCAAAGAATGCCTGTTTAAAATTGGGCCCATAATTCTTCAGTCCTTACTTCTAGTACAAACGTTAAACCTATAATAAAAGTCAAGGTACTTTTTCAATTTTATTTTAAACTATAATATTTAACAGGCCTCTCATTTTGTAGATGAACAAACTGATCATGGCAAACCATGCATAAGATATTCAGTATATACAGTATATTTTGTCAGTAGCAATTTAAGGCAAATTTCCCTACAAACTGCAGATTTTATTATTTTATCTTATATATTAGCTTAAATCTACATTTAATATTAACATATGCATTGAGATTTCAATTTATGTTATTGTAAATACTTGTTACATTTTGATATAAAACACAATTTGTTATTCTCATTTGTAAGGGGATATCAAGTTGATGTTTTACAGATATAAAGCATCAGGAGATTACAGATTTTCAGAATCCCCATCAGCCTGGCTGGGGGCCAAGAGCATTGCAGTGGTGAGGTGCTTTGCTCATTTCCTGGGGAGGGAGGGTGTGGGCCATCCAGCACTCACACTATGCCTGCCAACACTGGCATTGGTTGGAAGACAGATGCCCATCTGCACTCCTAGCTGGGAGAAGGGTACATCCACAGTATCCCAGATTGCAGGTCAGGGGTCTGGTGCAGCACATGAGTAATTACTGTATAGAACAACACAACATGAATTGAGATTAAAATAGCTACTGTATTTATAGTAGCTTGATTATTCTGTAGCTGAGACAGTCATTGTTTTCTATTTGTCAAAATGTTACTAGTTAAGACACATTCCCTAACAATTTTCTAAAGGCAAAGCATTCAGTAACTTCAAATTATATGTTAAAATGTTATCTAGTGGTACTGCAGATACTTTTATATAATATGAAATCTCCAGTAATTTCAGTATAATCAAAAAGCTGTTTCAAAAGAGCATACTGCAACAATATATACAGCAGACTGAAACATAAAATGGAAAGAAAAAATGCATTTTTAAAATTAGAAAAGGTTTTGCCTTTGCAGTGAATTTTGACAGCACCCACGTAAATAACTTTACAATAAAAAGCTTTGCAGAATATTGATTTAATGCATCACTTAAGCAATGGAATATCTACAGCTTGCATTATCCATGCTCTATTTCCTTGTACCATACCTTGGATAGTATGTCTAGTCACCTCTTAAAGGAACAAACACAGACTTGTACAAGAATGGTTGTATGTGACACATAGTGTATTTATAAACCATATCTCAGAACAGAATAAAATAGAACTAGGTCTTTTGGGGGGGAAAAATTATCACAGATATCATTTTTGTCAAATCTTTGCACACAGATATAACTGGGGTAAAAATGGTATGAAATTCGATAGGTTTGGTTCGGGTCAAAACCTTTTGTGTTTGGATAAACCATTAAGTGCAACCTGATAGTTAATGGTTGAAACATGCTACCATTGTGTCTGAACAAAAGTGAGGTTGTCATTTTCAGTCTGAAGACTACCCCACATTTTAAGGCTGCCTCAGTTCACAAGATGTTAATGATATCATGTCTGCATGAAGAATAAACAGAACATGTTAGGATCAGGTTACCTGCTTGACTTGTAGTCCAATTCTTCAGTAATAATCTCTTTTGATTCAGATAAAAGTATTAAATTGCTTTTCATTTTACTGTAGATTCAAAATGCATTATCATAGTACAGCAATATTGCTTTGTCCTGAATAATAGTATCACAGCTGGATGAACATTTCTAACTAATGTGAGTGCATTTAATATCACAGGACATGTGGCAGTAAAATGCAGGAGAAATCAAATGGAGGTTGTTTCAATTTGGAGCATTTTAAAAGCATTCTGATTATCTCAGCTATATGCAAAACTGTAAGGTAAATTTTGTAGATCAGTTGTTATCTTAATCTCTGCTACTTCTTAAAAAAAATAGAGTCTAATTTTCAATCTCAATGGTGTGGGATCCAATTTAGTGCCAGTTCCTTGTCTGTGCCCCCTCCCAAGCTATTCTCAAAGGGAGTCAGACAGCTACTATATACATATAGCATATATACATATAGCAGGCAAATACTTGTGGGTCAATGTCAATGTCTGTAAAACTTGAAACTTTCACTGTGAAATAATTTTAAATATTTTCGCTGAAGCAGCTATTTGCGTTAAAATTTATTTGTACTAATTAGCAGTTTTTCCATTACAGTCAATGCAATGCAAATGACTTAGCACTAAATTTAATTTGCTCAATTATGATTGCATTTGAGTTTGCACTAAAATTACTTTGTGTGAAAATAACTAATTTTACAGTAATAGGTCAGGCAAGATGGGGGGGTCAAAGTTTTATGCTGGCATAGCTCATGCATGTCTGTGCATGGCATTGCACCATGTGCAGACATTCATAACCTTACACTGCATGCTGTTCCATAGTAACAGCTGGTTTATCTCATTTTCAGTCCTTGATTTGCATGAGAGGGGGGTTCCACCTGGCACAAATCTTAAGTTCTCAATATAACAATTTTTTGGTCCGCACAATAAGGCACACATTGTGCCTTGTTCTGGGGTCCATTAAACTGGAACTGGGAATTAGGCACTTGGAATGTTGAAAAACATGTAGTAATTATATAATACAAACACAATACAAAAATGGTCGATACCACTGCCATATGTTATTGAAAGATGGATAAGTCCTGGGCATTGTCCCAAGAAATGTCACAGCATATTCATGTGCTTTTTTTCCATTGCTCTCATTTTACATTTTACTTCCTAAGGATAGCCTGCAGGTAATGCATCGTCTCTTTTACAATGGGGTCCTGCTTTCATATTTTTTTCAAATGGATGGACCAAATCACAGGAGATTAAGGAACTTGCTCAGTGTCACACAGTAAGTATGTGACTTTGGCAAGAGAAGCAAACTGATTTCCTGGTGTGTAGGTATGTGTTCTAATCACTATGCTTTGCTGCCACTCTTAGTTAATTAAAATAAATTTGAGATTTCCTTTCTGTGGCTTTTGTTTTCAACTCATCAAATTTCATTTGTGACACCTATGTTGATAAGTGGTTGGAAGCAACCTCTAGATTTACCATGGTTAAAAAGATGCCCTGGCATACTGTGTTGCTGACAAAATTACAGTTTGCACACAGTTTGAGACAAATATTCTGGTTCTGTGAGAACTCTATTCACAAAGAGTATGTTCACTGAAGCAGCAATAGTTATGCATGACATTATCATCACTGCTTAGATTGTTTACATTGCCTCTTTGTTTAATGATAATACTAACAGTAATATGTGTAGTGTGTTAAAAATGTTAAACACTAAATATAGTATAAATGGAACAAAACAATGAATAGACACATTATAGCAAACAATCAGTAATAACACAGAAACAAAAAGACTAAAATCAAAATATTTTCTGAGCGTATCAGTGCTTCAGCTCTTAAGTTCTCAGTGGCCATTAAGTGCCAGACAAGCAGAGCCTGGAGGCATAGATACAAAGGCTGACTGATAAAATAATGTACAGGTGAAGCAAAGCAAATTAAAAAATAAAGTCAAATGCAAACTCCAAGGTAGTCATAGAGATTCATATGCCTTGCATTACAAAAATATTTTAACATGATGTTAAATGATTCCAAGATGGTATTGGACCAAATAGCAGAAGGAAGCTGATTCCAAAGACTGGGGCTGGAAAGAAAGCTCTGCTACAATGGGTGACTAGTCAAATTGACTTCAGGGCAAACAGATGTGCAAAGAAAGAATGATGGTGATGAACAAATGAGTGCTCAGAGAGCAGCAGACTAAAATAAGTTTGACCAATTCCTGATGACATTCTAAAAACTGTTAATAAAATGTTAAAATCAATGACCTGTTGAACAGACAGCTAAAGGTGATTAGCCAGAACAAAGTACATTTGCTCCAATTTCTTCATGCCTACCAGCAGCCTGGCTGCAGCTTTTTGAACAAGTTTTAGGCAATGTATTTTCTTTGCAGGCAAACCAGGGAGAATGACATTGGTATAGTCTAGTGGAAAAATGAATAAGCCTATGAAAATTGCTGCAGGTTCTGAAAAGTTGAATTCTAGTAATGTACTGCTGCAAAATGTGAATTTACCAGCATTGCTAGTTTAAGAGTTCATTAGAATCCAAGAATACATACAATTTTGGAGAGGAAAACAGTAACAGGGACAAACTGTAGGTCCATATGGGACAATATTACAGATATGATTTTTCTTTTGACTATAAGCAGATAATTTTTTTTCTATTTTGGGAAAAGGAAACTTGAAGGACATCAAGTTGTAGATGTCATTTAGTAAGAACGAGATCTGGGCAAGAGTTGACTGTAGAGATCCAGTGATTACTCCATTAAAACTTTTGCCTGGATGGATCACTATCAACATATTATTGAGGACTGGACATCCATCAATTTTCTTTGTCTCAATATTGCCAAAACTGAATTCCTTATATATGACACAAAAGCAACAATCTCACCTCTATGTCTGTCTAATCTGGGCCTACTGTATGACACTGTTGTTATTCTCCCCTCTGAACCATCTTGGGTTCATCCTTGAATCTGCTCTACAAATATACTAATAAATTAGCAATATAATTAAATTTACATTTTTCCGCCTGTGCAATATGGTCAAAATGTGGCTTGTCTTAAATTAGGAGACCAATGCCATTTCTATACATTCATTCATTTTCATGACTAAATTATTGCAACTCTGTTCTGTCTGGTTTGTATGCACAATGTGTCACCATTGCAGTACTGATAGAATAATCCATGGGCAGAAATTTTGTCAAACAGTGGAGCCATATGGAGGTTAAATACAGAGGAACTAAGATGAAAACCTGAGGAACTCCAGGGGGAATGACGCTGAGAAGGGAGGTATAATCACTGATGTTTACTACATATGTATGACCTGACTGGTAGGAAAATACTAGTTCAGTACCAAAGAGAGAACTAATTAAAGTGTTGAGATTTATAGAGTTGATGGCAGACAGGATGTCCAAAATTATCAATAGCAGAAACGTGGAAATACCTTGATCTATCAGTATCATTAAATCATTAGATAGATACTCTTAAAGTATTTTCTGTGCTATAGAAACATGCAAAAATAAGGACAGAAAAAGGCTAAAAGTCCATCTAATCTTCCATATTTCACTAGTAAGTATCACTGCGACTTAATCTCCCCATGACTGTTCTTCCCACTTTCTTTCCCCATTTTGCTTCTGATAACTGCCTTGAAGATGGCCCATTGTGTTTTGAAACTTAACATAGTCCCAGCACTGATCATGTTGTTGGGAAATTGATTCTACTCATCCACCACCCACTGCATGAAAAATATTTCTTGACATCTTGTTGGGAATATTCCCCTTTCCAGCTTGATGTTGTTCCCCTGAAGGAGAAACTGTTCATCAATTAAAACAACTGTGTGGAATTCACCCTGTTGACCCCCATATGTATGTATATATGTAAGTCACACACACCCAATCTGTCCTCTAGAGAATATGTATTGAAAATTTCCAGTCTTTTCTTATAGGACCTTCCTTGCTGCCCCTTGATCATTTTTATCATCATTCACTGTATAGTTTCCAACACCTATCCCTGTCCATTTTCAGTTAAAGGGGCACTGTCAACCCCCTTAGACCTCAAATTGTCCCTAGTTTAAAAAAACACATCTTATGACTGTTCACATTCTGTAGAGCCTGCTGATGTAGCTGGTTATTTAATTGTTTTTTTTTCTTTTAAACAATAAAAAAACAGACTGCCCACCATATTGGTGTTACCACACCAAAACATGTTTGTTTACATTCCTTGATCAACTAACACTGCATTGTTGCTGGACCTAGGAAGACCCCCAACATGGTCTAGCCGCAGATTATGTAGTGGGAGTAGAGGATACCATTGTATCATAAGTGGCTGCACTGTTTGGGGGTGTTTCTATTGTTAAGGAATTATGCAATAAAAATAGATCCAGGATTCAAAACAAAACAAATTTGTTTATAACTGTACATTAGCATGCATTTCAGTCCTTCTAAGCAAAAATGCAGATACAGAAAACAGCAACATCAATGGATTTTAGAGTAAATAAGCACTCATAAAATGTGGGGTTTTATCTAAAAATAATATGATGCCAAAAAGGTTGACAGTGACCCTTTACGGTCTTCAAAACTGTACACAGCACTCTACATGCGATCTAACCAGTAACGTCTATAGTAGAAGTATTACCTCATTCCTGCAGTTAGTGAACCCTTGTTTGATGCACTCCAGTGTCCTGTTAGTCATTCAATATGCTCTATCACATTGGGATGAAGATTTTAGATTGTTGCTAATTATCACTCCCAGGTCCCTTTTTCCCCAAAGAGTGATCCACCTTTATTTCACCGATGCAGTCTTCTGTGTGCCGATTTTTGCAGTCAAAGTGCATTACTTTACATTATTTACACTGCATTTCATTTGTGAAATACCTGACCACTTTTCTAATCTTACAGTATATAAAATGGTTAAAAAATGCACAAGGCACTAGCAGCAGGAATAGTGCTTTTTCAAGCCTCTTGTACAAGCATGAAACATTGAAGTCTTCTTCTGCTGTAAGTTTAATAAATTGTCATATAGCTATTTGCTCTTTACTGTTGTGCTGTCTCACATTTTGGTGAGTGTGGAGTGCTAAGTTTTTTGTTTGATGGACTTCTCATATTTACTAGATGCACCCCTTTGATGGTTCTGGAGCTGCCTTTCTTTTTGCTAAAACACTTTTCTGGTCTCTGTACATCTTTTATTCCTACTGCTATGTACCCTACCACAGGACTTTCTGTCATCTGCAAACAGATTCACTTTCCCCTGAATCCCTGCCCTAATGTGTTACAGTATATACAGTGAAGCCCACCAGGATGCAATGCCATGTCATATATTCCTGCATGAGAAAGGGGATTCTATGTCATATAAATTGTCTTGTTTCCTGCAATAATTCTGCCTCAGATTTCTGAAGCATTGTGTGGCATCCTGACAGGTTCCACTGTACATGCTCAATAACAGTGGCCTCACACAGACTGAGGCATCCCACTAGTCACTTCTCTAATGTCAGAGAATGTTCTATTCATGACCACTCTCTAAGTTCTACCTATCATCCAATTTCCAATCCAACTAGATAATCCATCACCAAGTCGTGGGGCCCTAACATCTTCACTACCCTCTTATTTGGTTCTGAATGAAAGACTTAACTAAAGTCCAAGTAAATGACATTAACTGCTTGGCCTCTATCACCCAGTTGTGTCAATAATTTGAAAAAAAATTGAAAAAAAATCAATCGTCCATTTGACAGGACATGCCCATCAAGAAACCATAATGATTTCTATCCATGACCCATTTACCACCAGTAATTTAACTATTCAGTAGCTTTACTGCTACATATACTGAGCTAAATGGCCCATAATTACCTGACTTCTCCCTATCTCCACTCTTGTGTAGGGGCCACAATTCCTACCCTCCAGTCCAATGGCATTATACTCCTTGCTAGTGAGTAATTTATAGGTCTACCAAGGGTGGCAACAGGGACTATTTTGTCTTCCTCAGCCCCCCTTTGTGCATCCCATCTGGCACTGAGGATGGTTTTTACCTTTAGGTTCAGTAGACCCTTCCGTGTTCTTTACTCAGTTTTACATCCCATCCCTAAGCTGTTGCTATCCATGCAATAAAATTTTAACTTACTTTCCTATATTGGTCCTATGGCTTCAATGGTCAACTCAGTGCTAAATTACTCAATTAGTATATTCACCTTTCACAAATCTCTCGCCACATTCATCTAATTTTTATTCATCTTTTCTATCCTATTATTGTTTATCTTTTTTCTGCATCTGAAGTTAGTCTTGCCATTTTTCTTAACCTTTTCTGCTATCCTTACATCTGAATTTGCTTTAACCAACTAATGAGATGCTCATGTATTCTAGTTTCTTCCTGTACAATGTCCTGTTGGGGTTATGTTCTCCCTTTCGTAGACACTAAAAACTCTTCTTTATTCCCTTATTGTTTCCCTTGTGTGTCTCTCTAGCCATATGGGTTTCTTAAGCTTTTTTGCTTTACCAACAAATTTAATGTGCTCCTAGGCTGCCTCTAATACTGCTGACTTAGTTTCTATCCTCTTTTTTTCTTAGCCCACTGTATCCTTCATGTTTTTCAGCTGATCATTGATTAACACTACCATTTGATCAAAACCAGTGTTAATAAAATCAGGGAGCACTGTACTGGACAGTGCTAAGAGGACTATGGAAGCTGGACTGAAAGGTGATGAGTGGCATATTGGTCAAAAGGTAGTCAAAGACATGCTTTGCTGTGACCCTCTCCATTACCTTGGTGAAACAAAAGTAACTGTGCAACTTGCAGAGGTATCAACATCAAGAGTCAGCTTCATAAGGATGGGTGTGATAAAAGCAATTTTGAAGGCAGATGGGAAAGCACCAGCTGTCACTGAGAAGTTTATGAGCTTAGTGATGAAAGGGACAAGGATATGAAAAAAAGTTGCCAGGTAGACACAGTGTCAGAGAATGAAGACTTAAGAATTAAGGACTTGAGAATAGAGAGTATCAGCTTCAGAAACAGGTGAGAAAATTACATTGTTACCAGTAACTACTGGTGGTAATAGTTAAAGGCAGGAAGGAAGCCTTAAGGAATGAGGACAGGTTATCTGTGTTGGAGTAAAAAAAAAGGCATGTAGGCAAGCTGCTGATAGAGAGGAAAATAACACTGAATATGATGTTTAGTTAGAGTGATTCCAATATGAACAGCTTGATTTGTGGGAAGCAATCAGGATCTCACAGTAACTGAATCTGGAATTCAGTAATAGTTAATGTCTAGACTGCTTGCAGGATAAGTAATTGAAAATAGTTAAATACTCCTTTTGCCACTAAAGTTCCAACATCCAGTGTTTTTTTTTTCTTTTTCTGTAGTAGGTGAGGAGATTACCGTGTTTGTAGGGATGGAATCAGACCTTTGTTTCATCAGGACAAGTTTATACTGGACAAAGGTTAGCACAGGGCCATAGTTATTCATCAAAGGCTTAGCATTTATACAGTAATTGAGGAGCACTTAAGCATTTATTAAGAGTTGACAACTAGAGCTGGATGAAATTAGCAAATTCTGAATTCAATGCATTCTCCTGAAATTCCATGAAATGTGAAATTTTTTGAAATGATTTGGAATTTTCTGAAATTCTCGAATTAGTTATTACTCTGTGTTGTAGATGGAGGTCTGACATTTGATATGCCTGTTGTCTGTTATGGGCCTTAAAAGTGTGACAAACTTCATAACATTTGGATGAAGGGTGGAGAAATTATTAGGGCTCAGAATCTACCAGTTTAATAGTCATGTGAACATTTCTGAAAATATTTCAATGCTTACAACTTAACCACCTTTGGAACTAGATAATTGAAAACTTAGATGAATAGTTTTTTGGAAAAATCATAGAAACTGCTAACTAGAGAAGTATTGGTTATGTAACTTGTAAGTTTTAGCCATGACCTGCCTCCTGACACAACTTCCCAGGCTTGCTTCCGAACCTATGTTGTCTGCATGGAAGCATGAAATCCTGATGCTGGGCCATGGAAGTTACCTTAAAGCCTAATATTTAGGGTCAATGAACATAAGAACATTGGTGATATTCTGTTCTCCTGCTATAAACTTACAGGGGCTTTAAATTCTGCAGTTTATGTAATTGTGAAATGAAATTTTAACATTTCTAAAAGTGTGGAGGCTCATAACCCCATCACCTTTAAAGCTAGAGATCTAAATCTTGACCCATGTATGTGTAGGCATTGGTAAAGTCACCATACCAAATGTGGTGCAATTTGGACAAACACTTATAGTTAAATGTAATTTTAAAACTTCCAAAAGTTTGGAAGCTTGTAACTCAGTTATCTTTTACAATAGAAATCTGAGACTTGGTTTAATTTTTTATGGGCATTAACATAGTCACCATCATTCCAAACATGGTGCACTCTGACCAAATACTTTTTAAATTAGATGGAAATAATAAAATTATGCAGAAGTAAAATCAGCATTTCACCAGAATTCCACTGGCAAAAGATAAATTTCACCATCCCTAATAACAACATGTAGTGTGTTTGAGTGCGACAAGGAGGCCACATGTACTGTGGGTGCACTGAGTAGCCAGTGGTACCAGAAAAACCTAACTGAACAGCCTTGAAGTGCAGCAAATGATGATTCAACAGAACCCAGTAAGAATGGGGAAAAAGAGTGATAGAAAGGACATGTGACATGATTAGAAGCAGTGATCATTCCAAATGCAGCATTATTTTAAGGCTCGATTGTATTTATGAATGGTGTGCCATCTTTGTCAAAAGAGAATTAATTTTAAATCTTTTTAGTAAAAGATTTATTACACTTAGAGAGGAAGCATCTCTTTTTTTATGCCCCTCCAATAGTTTTCCATGACTGAGCTCTAATTTGATTGAAAGAAGGCTATAAGGTTGGGACTGCCTTTGAGTATACTCAGTGAGCGCTTACAGCGAGTGAGTGAAGCCTTTGTTTCAGGTAAGAAGTTGATGGCAGAGATGCTAACCAGAGGAGGTAGAAGGACTGGATAATTGAAACATGGATGCTGCTTGAAGTTTGGAGGGGATATTTATGAAGTCCTAGAAGAAACAAGGAGAAAGAGAAGACAAGAACACAGCTAGAAGACAATAAAATAGCAATACACATATTGATAAAGCACAAGCATTTTAATAAGTCATCCCTCTGTTCTAAAGCCCTATTTTAATGTACTTTTCAATATACTTTTTCATTTGTACCTGTATGCTGTTAACTGACTTGTTATAGCAATACCTCAGGATTTCTACGGAGATGCTGGGGTAGTCTGAGGATATTCTGAAGCAGCTACTCTACTAGCCTAACAGTAGGTTCCTGAGCTTAAACTAAAACTAGGGAACTATATGTTTGCTAGGTACTCTGGAGAGTGCTTGAAAGCAAGTATGCTTTATTGTTTTTTTTTATTAAGTTGTAGTTCAGTATTCATAAACATTTTGATTAGGGCACTGTCTCAGTTTTAAATTTTGAGCAGCTGCAATAACATGACAGGGACCCCCTATTAAAATGCACATCTTCTGCATTTATTAACTATGCAGGTTCTACATCCATCGCTTTAGCTACCCGGCATGGGTACTGAGATCACTCCATGTCATGTGTATCTTATTTAAGATTTTAATAAGCCCTCTTGCTATTTTATTCTTAATAAAACTAGTTGTCTTTTACTGCTAAAGTTGTATTTCTCATCATTCTTTCTTATGTGTTTTTTTTTTTTAATTTCTTGCCAGAAGTATGGTGTGTTCAGATGATGGGTGAGCATAGACTGATCTTTACAGGAAAAAGCATCATGGTGACACTGTTGATACCTGCTTGTGTTTTGCTTTTGTGTAACAGAATGTAAGTGTGCCCCAAATCTTATTTTTATTTTATTATTTTCCTTTTTTTCTCTGTTCTGTGTCAGGACACAGTGGGCTCCTAAGCGTGTTTTATAACTTTTTAATAATTTTATACAACACATTGTCAGTCATATAAAGGGAAGTAATAGTACTGTAAACAGAGCATACAACTGAAAAAGTATTGAGTTGGCTATGGCTATTCCTATTCTCTGATTCCCATTTTTATGTTCACCCTTGTGCTTGCTCAAAGCAAACATATTGGTATGATAGTAGTTACTGAGGGGTGTGTCTCTGTCGATCCAGTGCTGGACGGGCTGCAAGGGACTTGACAGTGTCTGACTAATCAGCCAGACTGATTATGACACTCTTCTGGTCTTGCGGGGTGAATATTTTGTGTAGGTCAAAGGAAAGTGCAGTCCCAATCATACAGTATTTTTGCCCTTGATCTGCACAAGCTGCCCAGCAAGCAGAGCTGATCAGCATCATGATCAGCCTGCTGTGGTCTTCCCCCAATGTAAAAACAATCCCTCCCACCACTTCCTGCTTAATGTTCTGACACCTGGGTGCCTAATACCTGGTGCCAGCTACCACCCCCACCCTGCCTTTTTCACTATGCAACACAGGGAGCCCACCCCCAGTACCACCAAATATAATACCAACACTGGATGCCAAATTCCCACTGTCAGTACCTCAAAGAAAGAAAATTGTCCCTCAGGCCATCCTACCCCTTCTTTCTTAATTTTTTGACACTGGGGTGCCCAACCCCCCAGTGTTGGGTAGTACCCCTACCCCACCCGTTTTCATTCTGCAACACCAGGAATCTCACCCCCAGTGCCACCAAACATAACACTGACATTGTGGTGTCAATCCAATGTGTCTGTACTTGAAATAAAGAAAACTATTACTTACTCTATAAACAAGAACACTGTCCACCGGTGTCTGTTGCCGCTGGATCTAGTCAAGAGCATATGTGAATAACAGCGTGGTAAAAAACACACAGAGAAAAGAGCATAGATGAATACATTTGCAGGAAAACTATAGTGCAGATATTATAGTGCTATACATGTAGCTGTTTTGAGTTGGCCAAGTGCACCGAAAGTGTCATAGTGGGTGCTGCTTCAGTGGGCTGCCAGCCTGGTGTACCAGTTAGAGTGATAGGTTGTGAATGCATGGGTTGGCCAGTGGACCCAGGCTTGAATCTTTCTCCATCCTCAGAATTTTTTTGTGTGGTGTTTCGAGCATTATAAAGGATGTTTATTTATATTATGGGAGGTATGGGGGTGAAGCCTTTCACATAGGGGGTGTGGGGAGCTCAGCCCCCTGCATAACATTGAGGAACAGGTTGTGGCCATGTTCAATTGCCCCCTCTCTGAGCTAGTGAGTCTCCCTGTATCCAACTTTCTGCCCCTGACTTGCAGCCCCCCAGAGTAAATAGCCCCACTCCATTATTCTTTTGTGTGTCTTTAGTTGTTCCTTGTCTTCTGGGGTGTGTGGTGTGTTGCTGTATTTCACTGTAGCTGCTTTTCATTACAGCAGTTTTTTCTCACGTTGTTTTGTCAGTGTGGTTTTGTACCACATTATTATTGATTAGTGCTTTTGACCTAGACCCTGTTGCCACCACCAGCCCACTGCTGCTGTTACCCTCCCCCACCCACCAACCCCCAATCAGCACTCACTACCCCACATCCTCACTACCCCTTATTTACCTATAGGGGATCCAGTGCTGTAGTACTGTCTGGACCGGAGACACTAGAGTTCATACTAGAGTTCACACTAGAGTGAATAAGGAAGTCAAATGCATTTGCCCATAAAGACCTCCCCCACCATTCAGTGGTGATGACCTACATCATCAACTTCAGTAAGGAATTTATAGAACCTTGTTTTAAATATACTTATACTTACGGCATCAACCATCTCCTGTGGCAAGACTTTCCACCACCTAACCACCCTAGTCTTAAATCCATTTCTTCTCCACTCTGTTTTCGCAGTTTCCTCCCTCAATTGTTTATTATGACACCGTAAATAAGGTTTATCTATCCACTCCAGCCCCAAATTAGACTTTAGCACTTCATCTTTCAAAATTTTAAATAATAACAATAATCACCCCTCTTTCTTCTACTATCCAATGTCCACAAACCCAATCCCTGCAACCTATCATCATGAGATCTATTCCTTCCACCCCTTTATCATTTTTGTATATGTTCTCTGTGGCATCTCCATTACCCTAATATCTTTTACAAGATAGGGACAGAAAACTGTGGTGCAATAATCCAAACTGGGCCTCACCATTATTTTATACAATGGCAGCAACACCTCACCACTCCTAGATTGGAAGCCCCATCTAATGCAATTTACCAACTGCATAGCTTTACTTGATGTTTTTTTTCACTATGTGTATCAC
This sequence comes from Neoceratodus forsteri, assembly GCA_016271365.2. Lineage (NCBI taxonomy): Eukaryota > Metazoa > Chordata > Ceratodontiformes > Ceratodontidae > Neoceratodus > Neoceratodus forsteri. The sequence continues at coordinate 795,424,796 of CM028136.1, forward strand.
TTTTAATATTGTTCTGTACATATACTCCCAAATCTTTCTCCCCCTCTGATATTTTTAATTTTAATCCCAAAATGCCATATGACTGTTGAACATTTTGCCTCCCACAATGAATTATAGTGCATTTTTCCTCATTAAAGGTCATACCATTTAACCTTGCCCATTCCAATATGTAAATTAAATCTTGTCCAAAAATCAGTCTATCATTAAAGGTATCCGCAACTCTTCCAATCTTAATATCTGCAGCAAATTTAACCAACTTGTTTTTACTTAGTATCCTTAAATCACCAATAAAAATGCTGAACAACAGAGGTCCAAGTACCAAACCCTGTGGCACACCACTCCTCACCCTCTGTGGATCTGACAAATGTCCACATAGTCTGACCCTCTGAGACCTATTTGCCAACCATTGTTCCACCCATCTCACTAAGGCCCCATCCACTCCCAATCCTATCAATTTTTCAATGATTTTATGATGCGGGACTGTATCAAAAGTTCTCCTGAAGTCTAACATTACATCAACGTTTCTATCTTCATCAATATGCTTGCTAACATATTCATAAAAAAACACCAGGTTCATCTCATACAACCTATTAGCCACAAATCCATGTTGATCCCTATCCGCCAAGGTCTCACTTCTCATATGTTCCCTGATAAGTTCACTCAAAATTCCCTCTATGATCTTCCCAATAACGGAGGTCAGACTCAACGATCTATAGTTCTTCCTCTCACTTCTACTACCCTTCTTATATATAGGTACAATATATGCTAGCCTCCAAATCTCTGGTACTACACCCTCAGCCAAGAACTTATGACCCAAGCAAGCTAAGACAGGCACCAGTTCATCCACTAACTCCGTCACTACAAAAGGGTGCAACCCATCTGGACCTGCAGCCTTCTCAACTTTCAGATTCATAATCCTACTCCTCACTTTTTCCTCTGTTATAACTTTTCTAGGGTCCAACATACTGTCACCTATATGTTCTGTCTGTATCCCTCCATTATGGACGGTGTTGATGTGGATTGACTGTAATAGTTTGGTTGTTTTATAATGATGTTGTAGTGTGAAATTGTTTTAATTATGTACTGCACTTTGATTTTGAAAGGCACATTATAAAGTTTGTTATTATTATATTATTATCATTCTCTTTATAAAGTGCTCCAAAGTGTCTGCTGAATTCTTCTAGCATTTCTTCACATTTTGAGGTAATTTCACCTTCAATATTTAAGGGACCAATCATACAATTTCCTCTCCTCCTCCCATTAACATATGCAAAAACACTTTTTATTATAGCTCTTTCCATCGCAAGTTTAAATTCTGTTTCTTTGCATTTTTTATTTCATTCTTCACTTTTTTTTAATAACTTCTTATATCTGTTCTTTACTTCTAGTGTACCTATCTTTCTCATTTTCTGGAACACTATATTCTTTCTTTTACACAACCTCATGATAATTCTTGTTAACCAAGGTGTTTTTTTTACCTTTATAATTATAAACTCTTCTGCTGGGTATACATTTTTCTATTTCTTCATTTTCTCAGAGAAAAACTTCCAAGACATTTCCATATTTAAATCCCTCATTTCTTCCTCCCAATTTATATTTCTTAGTTTTTCTCTTATAGCTCTATAGTTCTCCTTCTTATATAATATCTTCACTCTTCAATGCTGGACTGGAAATTGAGGACATCGGGTATGTGGTTCAGTGTATTTCAATGGTTTTGAACTTGCTCTCATAACTTGGTCATTTTTGAATATTGTTCCCAAAATTTTCAACATGGTCTTTTTATGACCCCACCTCATGAACAAAGGCAGTGAACTTATGCAAATCCATCCCAAAAGGTGATTTCACAGTCACTGCATGAAATCACCTTTCAGGCAAGATTTGAAAATTTTCTCCATGATTGTTCATGAGGTGAGGTCATAGTAAGCTATGTTGAATGTTCAGGGTAAAAATATTAAAAAACAACAGTTATGACTGTACATTTAAATTTTTCAACATATGCATGTAACTTTGATCATTTTCATCATTTTGACCCCAAGTTTTCTACACAGACATTTTTCACACGACCTTATGAACATGACAGCTGTAATTTTTCAAATCCTGGTCAAAAATCTGTTTTCGCACTTGTGGCACAAAATCATCTTCCAAGCAGAATTTGAAAAAATGTCTATGCCCTTGTTCAAGATGCAGGGTCATAAGAAGCCTATGTTGAAAATTTGGGGTAAAAATATTTCACCCCCCCCCCCAAAGTTATGACTGTATATTTACACTGTTTAACACAGGCTCCTAACTATGGTACTTTTCAATATTTTGACCTCAAATGTTCTACATAGCTATTTTTTCACACCTCCCCATGAACATGACAGCTGTGAATTTTCAAATCCTGGCCAAAATGTACTTTCACACCTGCTGTACAAAATCACCTTTTGAGCAGGATTTGAACATTTTCTCTGTCCTTGTTCATGAGGTGGTGTCATAAGAAGGCCATGTTGACAATTTGGTGCAAAAATATTAAAAAAAAAGTTATGAGTATACATAGAAATTTCCCAATGTACACTCATAAAACTGGTCATTTTCAATATTTTAACCCAAAATTTTCAACATAGCCCTTTTTTCACATCACCTCATGAATGGGACAGCTACTGTATCATTTTTCAAATCCTGGACAAAATGCGTTTTCACACTTGTGGCATGAAATAACATTTCAGCCCCCATTTTTATGTTGCTTGCACGCATGTGCAAGAAACATAGTGCCATCATCCGAGTTTTCGGAGGTGTGTCAGCCTGTCTTCCAATGCAGTCAGTGTGTTTGCAGCCACGGCCCCAGTTCCCCAATCACTGCTGCAGCTGTCTATGACAAGCTGAAAATGCAGTGGCATACAGTTCAAAGGGAGAGCTCCGCTTCAGTGAGCAGAGCTCTCCCCCCCATGCACACACATGCATATTGCGTGCTAATGTGCTCCCCCCATGCACACACTGTATGGCCAATGGAGGTGCCCAATCCCCCATCAGATCCATGCCCCCCCAAACAGCTGTCCAGGTGCCATGCTGGGAGCCCACCCCAATGTGGCAAAAACTGTTACACCCGACAGGGGTGCCCAATCCCCCATCTGCTCCAAGGCTGCATGCCCCCCAAAAGCTTTCCTGGTGTCACGCTGGGAGCCCACCCCAGTGTGGCAAATCTTGTTTTGGCCAATGGGGGTGCCTAATCCCTCGTTGGCTCCATGTCCCCCTGAACAGCTTTTCCTGCTGCCACACTGGGACCCCACCCCAGCATGGAAAACGTCCCATGTCATCTTCATAAAAAACTGTGAATAAAAAATGGTCCTCATAGTCTCCTGCCCCTCCCACAACCCACACCCACCCACTGCGACCCTGCCTCCCCACACCCCTCACCCCATACTTACCTCCAGAGTCGGCACCTAAGATCATCGGTGGACCAGGAACATGTCTGCACTCTTCAGAGCTGACCGTGAACTGAGGAAATGCTGTTTTTTTCAACTTTATTGCATACCTCAGGCATTTTTTGGAATTTTTGCACCAAATTTTCAACATTGGGTTTTTGGGACCCCTTCTCATGAATGCTGTCACTGTCATGGCATTATTAGGGCCCAAAGGGTGATTTCGCAGTCACTGCTTGAAATCACCTTTCCGGAATGATTAATGAAACAACACTGCCAGTGTTCATAAGGTGGGCTCTCAAAAAGCCTATTTTGAAAATTTGGTGGAAAAATTCCTAAAAATGACTGTTTAGTTTAATTTAGTTTATTGGTCTAGGAATTAATACCTTTGAGCCAGGGCTCTTTTACAAAGGTTCCACGTCACACAGAAACATCAAACAGACAAAAACATTAGAAGTATTATCAGCAACAGAAGTTACATAATAAATATGCTTTACACAGTTATAAGGCATTATAGTTTAGGGGTTACATAGAATATATGCTTTAAACAGTTTCAAGGCAGTGAACAATTTGGGAAAAACCAAAAGCTTCCAAGGAGAGAGGGGTAAATTGGGGATCTACAAGGAGGTGAAAAGAAGGGGAAGTGGTGAGGCAGTAGAGCAAGTAAGAGGGGAAGGAAAGGAGGTTGTAGAAGAGTGAGTTAGGAGGCAGAAAAGGAGTAGTTGGTGGTACATGTGGGTTCATTAGACAGGGAGAATGGGCCATGGTTTGGGGATGGTCAGAGGAAGAGAGGTCTGTATTACGAGCATGCGTTGAGCAATTCTTATGCACACTCATAAGTTCGTGAATTTTCAATATTTTCACTCCAGAATTTCAACATTGCCATTTTACCACACCTCCATATGAGCAGTACAGCTGTCATTTTTCACATGCTGCCCAAAACGCGGTTTCCGCCCATGTAGTGCACAATGGTGCAGTCGGTGTGTGAAATCAATGTATGGGACACATTAAGAAAATCACAGTGACACTGTTCATAAGCAGAGGTCTTAAATGGCTATGTTTAAAATTTGGTGAAAAAATTCCTAAAATTACTGTTTTACGGTGTGTGTTGCGCGGTTCCTCGCTCGTAAGTTTAATGAATTTTCAATATTTTCACTCCAGATTTTCAACTTTACCATTTTACCACACCTCCTTATGAGCAGTGCAGCTGTCATTTTTTCACATCTTGCCCAAATGTGTTTTCGCCTATGTAGCGCACAATGGCACAATCGGTGTGCTGAACTCAATATATGGGACACATTAAGAAAATCACAGTGACACTGTTCATGAGCAGATGTCTTAAAATGGCTATGTTGAAAATTTGGTGAAAAAATTCCTAAAAATGACTGTTTTACGAGCGTGCGTTGCGCAGTTCCTACGCATGCTCGTAAGTTTGTGAATTTTCAGTATTTGCACTCCAATGACTTCTAAATACCTAAACAGCACATAGAAGCAAGCAACATTCAGCATTGACAAATGCTTGTTATTAATGATACATGCCATGTTCTAAAGGAGTGGTCAGAAAAAGACTGTTGTAAATTTGAGGTCAAAATGTAAAGAAAAAAAATTAAGTTTTGAAGACGTGTTGAAGTGTTCCAATATTTACTCATAACTTTATTTTTGCAGATTTTAGCCCTTAATGTTTTACATATTCTTTGTTTTACCCCCCCCCATGAACATCACAAGTGTCATTTTTCAAATCCCTCCGAAAATTGTTTTTGCAATTGCACTGTGAAATCACCTTTTGGATGGGATTTAAAAAGTTTCACCTGTCTTGATCATAGCATCAAGCCATAGAAAGTCTTGAAAATATGGGATCAAAATGTGAGAGCCCACTGAAAATTTGATATTGCCTCTCAACTGACTTATCCTGGTAAATACAATCTAAATATGTGTAAAAGCAAGATGCCACTGGAAATGAGATACTGCATCTCATCTGATCTGTCCTGGTGAAATATATAGTATAAATGTGTACAAGCAGGACTTGATACAACAGCAATGCAAGCAGCCAACATTCAGCATTGACAAACGTTTGGTACTGTGCTATGCCTATCTGTCAGTTTTCTTCTAGTGCTGAAATAAAGGGAAATCCAGTTTAATACAAGTGAAAGGGAGATGAGGTAAAGACTTGCATTACAAAGATGGTTTCTTGGAGATATGGAAGAAGGATTTGTGCCGTAACTGGAGCATTACTTGCAAGGCCCATGGAATTCTGTGATTCCATAGCTTTCAGCAGAATTTGCAATATGCCACAGAATGTATAAAGTGCTGCAGAATTCATTATCTCGTTTATTCCGAAGTCCCTCCTGTATGCTCAGCATGTAATGTCAGCAAAGATGATATATCATATTTTACTCAATGGTAGTGTCACTGATAGTGGGAGGTCAAGGAGCTCACACACACACACACACACACACACACACACACACACACACAAGAACTCTGGTGCAATATTCAAGCAGCATTGTTTTATTTTGAGTTTGTTTTACAGGTACATACATTCAGCATGTAGTATGACTATGCAAGGTACTTTTTCAGGCTAAGTGGATCACAGTTCTGTACCATTAATTTAGTCAACTAATTCCACGGATATCCAGCACTGTCTGCAGATTTATGAGTCGGAAACATCACCTGTCTGATCTAAAAATGTTTCCCCATGGCTCAGGACAATAACATCTTCTCTCCTCAGCAACTTGGCCAAGACTGTTAAAACTCACCTCATACAAGTGTTTTAAACCCCTCCCTAATCCCATGCAATGTACTCCATTGTATATACAGTCTCTACCGTGCACAACTACAGTTATCCTTTCTGCTGTCTTATGCATTAAAAGACCTTTGGTATTCTATGCAAAATTCAACAGGTAACAGATGGAGATCACTTTATTACCACTAACAAGCACAGGCTTCTCTCTACACCTGTTCTGAATCCCCCAAGGTAAAGGGGTACATGACAATTCATTTCTGACAATTCACTCCCAGATCAACTCACTCCTCCCCATTCTGCTCCCGTCAATTCACTCCAGGTACAAATCACAACACTCCGCACCACTTTTTTTTTGGCACTGTGCCAAGCTGTGATCCTGACTTCCATTTAACAGCAGCTTCTGCTGGCCAAACTCCAATACCTCACATCCTCAACAGGGGTACTCAGCAGCTCTGCACAACTGTCTTTTGTAATTTTTTAAATTTAATTCTCCTTTAACTATGGGGAGTGTGAACTTGATGATTTTGCAGTCTGCCTAACAGTGAAAGTTGCTCACTTTCACTTTCTTCACAACTAACCACATGGTCCTAGTGCCCTCCATCCCACTCACAAACATAGCATTTCAGTAAGGCAAATGTGCTGCTCTGGTTGCTTTCAAATGTCTTTCTGGTGACCTATTTACTTTTATAATGTTATTTGTCTTTCAGAAAAGCTTGCCATCAGCCTCCGCTCCAAAATAAGCTGCAGGAGATAAAGGGTGGTTATCAAATCGGACAAGCAGCCAACAGTGGGGTCTTTCCAGTAAGGCCGTAGTGTATTAGAGGAACAGGTTTGCTACTCCTGTACTCCTGCTTCCCAAACTGTACATTACCTGAAGACAGACATTGGTTTATTTTCATTTTTGTCCTATTTATGGTACTAACCAGCCTTCTCCTATCAGCATCTGGAGATCTCTCAGTGGCAATATCACCTTAACCGAAGCTGGAATTCCATACCTCTCAACCTTTTACCTCATAAATCAAGGACAAGGCTTTAATTATATCAAGTAAATATTTATTTATTCAATTTCCATGGGAGCGAGCTGTCAGGGTTGTTGTCGGGGGAGCACCAGTGCCAAGCTGCGATCATGACTTCCATTTAGCAGCAGCTCCTGTCCAGTTTTAATGTACTGAGTGTGTACAGTACACCCCATTCCACCCGGGGTGCAATAGTATAACAGGCTGAGAAGACCCAAGGAGGAAGCTGATCGACAATTCAGTGGCCAGCACATGGGAGTGAGTTGTTGGGGGAGCATGTTGTCACAGGGTTGAATTGATGCCAGAGTGAAATGTCAGGGATCTAAATGTCGGGAGCAAATTGTTGTGCTCCCAATTTATAGTATAGTACCAAAAGGCTTTAGACTGACTGCTTCCTACAGGAGTGAGCTGCTAGATGCTCAGGTACTGTAAGTGGAGCAAGGTGGAGGGATTAGGAAGCAGGGCAGGGAGCTACTGTGTCCTAGTTTAAGCAGAGTAGCCCTACACAATAGGAGAAGATGCTTTGTTGTAGCCTTTTCGAAAACAGCCTGTCTTCTGTAACTCCTGCTGTAATGCTTTTCCCTCCATCTCTCACTATGCTAACTTCCTGAAGCAGGAGAGAAAGTGTTTTGTTTGTTACATGCATATGCCATGAATAGCAGGGCTGGCATATTATCCATTCCCACTGCCTAGCAGTTTAGCAGGTGGGGAACAGAGTGCTCACTGCACTTTATTTCTTTTGATACACAGCTTGCCGCTAAATATATGTTTTTTTTAGCAAGCAATAACACATGACAAGGTGTGGGTTAAGTGCTGATAAGAGCATGCCCAGGTGTGTTATATGGCATGAGGTGCTTACACCGAGTGCCTTATGCACCTGGGCGTGCTCTTATCAGCATGTAACCCACACCTCGGAGTGTGTTATTGCACTTATAAAATGGGATCTTAGTAAAGAAGAATATTTAAAAAAATGCAGATGTGTATATAAAAAATGTCCAGAAGTATGAGTATAAAAGTGAAAAAAAAAAGTAGTCCCTGTCATTGTGTTGCAATGGAGCTTTTTCATTGAAATTAAATAAAGGAGGCTGGTGTTTCTAGTCCCCCCCCCCCATTTAAAAAAAAATGTGGTCTCGTTTTTGATGTATGTTTTTCTTTTCTTTCTCTTTTTGTTGATTTATATCATTTTTTTTTACATTAGACAGATAGTTTGTGTAGCAGCGAGAGTGTCTGTCAGCAGCTGATGTAGATTGTTGTTTTCAGGTAGGTGTTGGTGAGGAGGTAGAAACTGATTTTTTGTTTCCTGCTGACTGTAATGGGGTGCAGTGCTGGAGAGGAATTTATTGGTGGTTTTTTTTTTTTTTTTTTACAGAGCTGTATTGTGTGGCAGCGAGCATGTCCATCGGGAGCTGCCATAGAATGTGGTTTCCGGGTTCGGGCTGTGGCGAGATATGAAGTTGTTTTGTCATTTTTAAACTGACTGATGAGATATGAAGTCATTTTGTTGTTTTGAGGCGATGGGAAGAGAGTGCAGTGTTAGTGAGGAATTTATGGGTTCTTGTAGCTCCCGTTTGAAGAAAAGGACGGAGTGGGGGAGAATCCAGAAATGGTACAGAGCATGCGTGTGTAGTCAGCTCAGTATTCAGTTTTTTAGCAGCGGGACAGATGGATTGAGCAGCTATGAACAACATTCTGAGTGAGTAAATATGTACAGGATAGAAAACATTGACTTTTTTGGAACTGTGCAGGATTGTGCTGTGGGCTGCCTGTGTATGTCGAGGTCAGGGGGCAGAGCGACAGTGTGGAGCAACTTGTCTAGTTAGCACGCCACAGAACTGTAGGTCATTTTTTTTAAACAGGATGGTGTTGAGGACAATGATATTTTTCTGTGGTGTGGTCAGCTTGGCAGAATTAGTGCCGGTTGCAACAATGCATGCTGATAAGGACACGGCTAAAACTAGGTTTTAGCCAATCAGCATTCTAGATTTTTTAAGCCCATTTTATAATGATAAGGAACAACTATGTAACCCCTGTACAGGCCCATTACAGCCTGTTCCTGCAATAAGAAATGCACAGTAAGAAAAACAGAGACAGTATGGAAGAGGAAATGTTTCCCCTACAGGTGGCCATCCTGCAGGACAGTAAAGGACAGTTAAAGAACAGAAAAGGAGATGCTGGTGCACAACAGGCTTTTTGGTAAATGTCTGATTTATTTATGTGTCACCTAGGGACTTCCATGTGCATTAGTCAGATATCCATTTCATACAGTGACCTTATTTAGCACCAAAAAGGGAACAGGGAGAGGGAATTTTTCACTCTTTCACACACACTACACCCTTTTAAAAGGGAACCAGTATCCTCCAAGACTGGTTACCTACATGGCTATGGCAAACAGGATGTCCCTTAACTGTTAATGTACAGCAATGGAGTATTGTAGTTGCCACCCACCCACTTCCTAAACTCTACCCAGGAACCCATTAATTAAGCAATAAGGTACGACCAGGGGTTATGTTAATCCTCTAGTTATTCACATCCTGGAGGTGCTTAATGTGTCACGAGGCACAGCTGAGTGCCACGTGCCCCCAGGAGGTGATTAACTTGAGCATTAACACAACATCCTGGGAGTACCTTATTGCTATTATAGCAATGTCCAGCCATTTTTATGTTTGCTTGCATGCATGCGCAAGAAACATTATGCAGCAGCTTAGGAGAGAAATGGGTTGTGGAGATGCAGCACTGTGGCAGCCAACGGGGGCACTGCATTTGGGGGCTAGGCACTGGTGGACCAATGCAGACCCAGTGTCCTGATGACACTGGTTCTGCAGAAGTGCCACCAAGTTGAAATGTTTTCACTGCTGCAATCAGAGGCCGCTTCATCATTGCAGCATCAGTCATTTCACTCCAATGAGGGAGTGAGCTATCATTGCAGGGTAGTACTTTGCTGTCCACATGCCCTGACCCAGTATATTTGCCGACAGGGGAGCCCACTCCCCATCAGCATACTGTAACCCCTCCCCCATTTGTTGTGTGCCAAAGGGCTGCCCAATCCCCCTAGGCATTATGCACCCTCCAACAGTCTTTCTTTGCTGACAGGGGCCCCAATTCCCATTGGCTTCAGTTCCCACCCTTTCCAGTAAATTTGCCAATGGGGGAGCCCACTCCTCATCAGCATAATGTCCCCCCCAAATTTGTTGTGTGCTGATGGGGGTGACCAATCCCCAGTCGGCTACAGACCCCCAAAGAAACACTCAGGTGGCATGCTGGGAGCCCATCCCAGCATGCCAGATGTCCCTGTTAAAAAAAAAAAGTCCCACAATGTTTTCCTTTTTTTTTTCTTTAAACCTGTAAAACAGAAAACGGTCCCTTGTTGAGTCTGGTGGCCCCTCCCCAAACCCACGCCCACCCTCTGTGCACCCTGCCTCCCCACACCCCTCTCACCTCATACTTACCTCTGGAGCCCTGCATGACGATCTTCGTCTGACCAGAAACACGTTTGCACTCTTTAAAGCTGACCGCGAACTGAAGAAATGCCGATAAGGTGTATTATGGCATAAATACATTTTTTTCAACTTTGGTGCATATCTCAGGCATTTTGGGGAATTTGGGCACCAAATTTTCAGCATGGGGTTATTGGGACCCCTCCTCATGAATTCAGCCACTGTCATGGCATTATTCCATCTGGAAAGGTGATTTTGTGGTCACTGCACAGAATCCCCTTTTGGGACCGACTAACAAAACAACAGTGCCACTGCTCATGAGGTGGGCTCTCAAAAAGCCTATATTGCAAATTTGGTGGAAAAAAATCCAAAAAATGACTGTTTTGTGAGTGTGCATTGTGCAGTATCCATGCATGCTCGTATTTTCACTCCAGATTTTCAACACTGGCATTTTTCCAAACCTCCTTATGAAGAGTACAGTTATCATTTTACACATCCTGGCCAAAATGTGTTTTCACACTTCTGGTGCAGAATAGAACGGTCGCTGTTGGAAATCAGTTTTTGGGATAGATTGAGAAAATGACAGTGATACTGTTCATGAGCAGAGGTCCTAAAATGTCTATGTTGAAAATTTGGTGACGAAAGTCCATAAAATGACTGTGTTACAAGTGTGCATTGCGCAGTTTCCACCTACCATTGCAACTTTGCAAATTTTTAATATTTTCATGCCAGATTTTCAACACTGCACTGCCAATTTTTCACACCTCCTTATGAACAGTACAAGCTTTCATTTTCACATCCTGGCCAAAATGTGTTTTTGCACTTCTGGTGCACAATAACGTGGTCGCTGTGGGAAATCAGTGGGACAGATTAAGATTGAATGACTGAGAGAGGGAGTGAATTAGCTCAACAGAGCTCTATCAGGACTGCTGTGGATTTCTTTGTGGGTAGAAAAAGGCACCAATGCAGGCAGGAGCCCAGTACAAAAGGGCAGCCTGCAGCACTGGGAGAAACAGAACATGTGAGTGAGAGAGGGGGAGTGAGCGAGCTCAATGGAACTCTGTCGGAACTGTGGCAGATTTCTTTGTGGGCAGAAAAAGGCATCAACGCAGGCAGGACCCCAATACAAAAGGGCAGCCTGCATCTCTGAGAGAAACAGAAGGAGTGAGTGAGAGAGGGAGAGTGAGCAAGCTCAACAAAGCTCTGTCGGGACTGCTGCAGATTTCTTTGTGAGCAGAAAAAGGTGCTAAAGCAGGCAGGAGCCCAGTACAAAAGGGCAGCCTGCAGCGCCGGGAGAAACAGAATGAGTGAGTGAGAAAGGAGGAGTGAGAGAGCTCAATGGAGCTCTGTCGGGACTGCTGCAGATTTCTTTGTGGGCAGAAAAAGGAGCCAAGGCAGGCAGAAACCCAGTACAAAAGGGCAGCATCCAGCGCTGGGAGAAACAGAACGAGTGGGTGAGAGAGGGGGAGTGAGCAAGTTCAACGGAGCTCTGCCGGGACTTTAGAGTTGACCTCCCTCCCACCCAGAGTTCTCTGTGGTCCTATATTACAGCAGGGTCTCTGGGGAGGAGACAAAGCAATGATTGGACATTTTGAAGAGTGCTGTAATAATACAGATATAGTTGTTCTGTTTATTTCTCTAACTGAGCTAAGTACTGAGCTATACTGTTATGATTGCTGTAATAATACATATTTATTTGTTCTGTTTATTTCTCTAACTGAGCTGAGTAATACTTGGAGTGCAATAGGATTTCTAACTGGGCTAAGTGAAACTACATGAGAGCTGAGAACAAAAAGTATGGTAGCTGAGGGGTGAAAAAACAGACAAGGAAGCTTTAGGATTGCTACTGTAATACATTATCTAATGGATGAGATTTGAGGCTGAATTACTCCATTTGGCAAGGGGCCAGTAGGGGGACTAGTGTGGGGGGGGACAGGAATATGAGTAAATAGGGGCCTAACAGTTGTAGTAGGGTACAGAACCTTGGAGAAAGAGCCCGTAGCATAAGATGGGAGCCAAAATGGAGCAGGTGCCACATGTCAATAGGGCGGGCATCTTTGGAAGGGTGGTGGGGTGTACAGGGTGTGTGTCAGCCATGATCCTGGATTGGGGCTTGGAGGACAGGATGGTGTATAGTCTGTAGATGACTGGCTAATTTGAGGGAGGAACTGTGGAGGTTAGGGAGGAGTCTAAGTGTCAGGGCAAATGAGTATGGTAGGCATACTAGAAGAACAACTAGGGACTGAATCGACCCCAGTATCAGAGGCACTAGCAGAAAAGAGAGGAGAAGGAAGGGGGTGCACAAGGTGAGGGGGGCCTCCACTTAGGGGAAGAAGAGACCATGAAGAGTAGCAGGGGAGAGAGAGTAGATGGCTGCGGGTAGGGAAGGACCAGGGGTGGCACAGAGGGGAACAAAGGAAGGGGGAACCGATAGGGGGAAAAGATGTAGAAGGGGCGTTGACTAGGAATAGTTTCAAGTCTCTGCTACGAGAGAGAGGGGGGGCAGGAACTGAAGGGGGGATGACAAGTAGGGCATGAGAGGGATGCAACAGCTAGGGGAAGAGATAGCGAGGACAAAAGGGTAGAAGGGGGCTAGTAAGGAAGGAGTGGGTGGTGACTGGAGGAGAGAAGGCTATGGGAAGTGGGAAGGATGGGATGGGCATCACTATCGGGGTAGAATGGAATGGGGGCTCTAAATCAACAACAGCAGGGATAGGAGAGGGGTTGGAAATCAGCAGGGGAGGAGGGAAGGTCGACATGGGAAGCCCAGTAGGAAGTAGTCAGGCTGGGAAGGTGTTCAAGGGGGATGGGAGGAATAAGGCAGAGAAAAGGGCTGAGGTGGAAGCACAGGGTACAGTTACAGAAGTAACAGAGGGTACAGCTGGGGAGTAAGGGGCAGAGAAGAGCGAATACTGGGGTGGTGGAAGGGGCATTAGAAGGGAAAGGGGCTAAGGGACAGAGGGTACTCATCCTAGGGGATTCTATACTGAAAGGGGTGAGATGGGGTGGAAGGAGGGAAAGGCACAGCCGTATTTGGGTTGAAGCTATCCCCAGGTTGACTGCAGGAGGGGCAGGGAAGACACTGCTCAAGTGTGCAGTGAGGGGGAGGAAGAAACCTCATTTACTGTTGCATGTGGGTACATATGATGTGGCGGGAGAGACTGTGGAAGTAGTGAGGGAGAGGTTCGAGTAGTTGGGCAGGCAGTGTGAGGGGGTGGGGGAGTCGGTGGCATTCTCGGAGGTACTGCCAGTACCATGTGCAACCATGGGGAGGAAGGGTAGGATTGAGGAGTTCACTGAGGGGCTGAGGGATTGGTGCCACACCAAAAATTATGGGTTAGTGACTAACTGGGGTAGAGTCTGGGGAAATAGTGATTTGTACACAGGGGACAGGGTACACTTGAGCAGGAAGGCGAGGGGAGTATTAAAGGCAGGATTAGAGGGGTATATCTCTCTACTAAGGTGGATTTAAACTAGTGGGGGGTGGCCAAAAAACTGAGGTTAGTAGAAAGGTCCACACAGGGGAGTCTAATGAGCTCAGCCCCCTAGATATAGGTAAAGGTGGAAGAGTTGTAACCCTGGGAAGGGCGGGCAGAGTGGTCTGAGTGTAATACAGAAGGCACCACCACCCGGTAAGAATAAGCAGGAGAAAGGGTGTGGACTACTGGGAGGACAGACACAGGCCAAGGAGGAGAAGAGTAAGGAGAAGAAGGTGTATGGGTGGAAGGTGGTCTCTCTCAATGCAAGAAGCCTGGGGAACAAAACTGCAGAGCTTCAGGTGCTTCTTTCAGAGGGGAAGGTGGACATTGCTGCAGCAACAGAGACTTGGGCCACAGAGTACCATGACTGGGGCTTGGCAATCCCAGAATACAGGCTATATAGCAGGGACTGGGGGTTTGGAGGGTGGGTTGCACTGTATGTGAGGGAAGGGAGTACTGGAACTCCATACCTCAAACTATTCGTCGAGCTACCACCCATGTTAGTTTTAAGAAACTTCACCGTGAGCATCTGTGTGCTACCAGCACCTGCACTTGCTTTTATCCACCTTAGACTATCTTTTCTCCCTGCTCTCTGTTTTTCCCTAGGTAATCCACTTCTCTAACACCTCTTCCCCACCTCTCTTAATACCCTCCTTACACGTCTTCTTTCTCATCCCTTACCCTCTCTTCTCTGCTTCCTATCTCTCCCCCTTCCCCTCCCACCTGTTCATTAACCACTCAATTGGCACTTATTGTATTGTTTTTATATATGCTCTCTCTTGCAATGCCTGTTTTCTCACATTGTTTTGGTCTTGTGTTTACTTGTCCAAACTGTATTGTAACTGCATAATACTGTACAATATTTTCTCTGCACCCCAAGTTTGACTGGCATGTCGAAGCAATGTCTCTCCATACCCTAAGTTTGATTGTGTGTGATTCCCTCTTAACTGTGTTGCATATCTCATGTGCTGCGTCACATGTATTTCAAGCTGTTTTCTCCCAGGTCATGCCTGAAAATAGGCATTCTTATGCCTAGTGCACCTACCCAGTTACCAAAAGCAAATAAATAAATAAATGCATAAGGGACGAGGGAGAAGAGGAGAGGACAGAGGCGCTTTGGGTGCAGCTCCTGGACTCCAAGGGCAGAAAGCCGAGGCTGGGAGTGGTGTACAGACCACCAGCCCAATCCAGGGAACTGGATGGAGAGTTGTCAGAGCAGATAAGGAGGGTGTGTAGAAGGGGGGGAGTGTGGTGATAGTGGGGGATTTTAACCTTCCACAGGTTGACTGGAGCCTCCTGGCCACTAGCAGTACCAGGGAGCAGGTGCTCCTTGATGCATTCCAAACAGCCTTCTGACGCAATTGGTAAGTGGGCCTACAAGACTTGGTAGTACTCTGGAGCTAGTACTGGCAAATGGGGAGGCAGTGAGGGAGGTAAGAGTGGAGAACCCACTAGCAGGTAGCGATCACCAAACAATGTGACTTGCTGTCACGCTGGGTAGGGAGACAGGAGGCTCAGGCACCAAGATGGTGAACTTTATTAGGGTGGATTTTGGGGGGATGGGAGCAATACTGCAAGGGAGACTCCAGGATAAAAGGCTGGGGATGGATGCAGAACAAAAGTGGGGAGTTATAAAGACTGGGCTAACAGCAGCTGCAGTAGCCTACACCAGGGCCAGGAGTAAGAAGAGCAGAGGCAAGAAACTATGCTGGCTGAACAAGAAAGTGCTGCAAGGAGTGAGGGTAAAGATGGCTGCATACTGGAAGTACAGGAGAACAGGGAAGGGAGAGGATAAGGAGACTTTCGGGATTTGGTCAAGGGAGGTTGCCAGGGGGTGAAGAAGCTAAGGCCTCCAGGCAATTAAGTTCCACACAGTTCATAAAGGGAGGGGAAAATGACTTTTTTTTAGGTATGTCAGGGAAAAGAGGAAGTAAGTGGAACATATTGTGAGGATAAAGCGGTTAGGGGATTGGATGGAAAAGGTGGAAGAGCAAGTGGAAATTCTAAATAAGTACTTCTGCTCCATTTTCACTAAGGAGAAGGGTGGCCCACTACCAGAATGGGCTATGGGGTGGGGAAGGGGGGGAGGAGGTGACGGACAAAGTGATCACAAGAAGTAGGGTACTAGAAGGGCTGAGGGCAGTAAAGGTGGACAAGGCACCAAGTCCTGATGCCATCCACCCCAGAGTGCTGAGGGAGATGGCATAGCTGTTGGCTGAGCCGCTGGTGGATCTGTTCAACTCCCTGGAAATGAGGTGTGCCCCAGGACTGGAGTGTGGCCCATGTGGTGCCCATACACAAGAGTGGACCTAGGGAGGAGCCAGGAAATTATTGACCAGTAAGTCTCACATCCATAGTGGGTAAGCTTATGGAGGTGATACTGAAGGAGAGGCTGGTGACATCCCTAGACAGTAATGGACTCCAAGATGGGCAGCAACACAGGTTCATCTCAGGGAGGTCTTGTCCAACCAACTTAACAGAGTACTGTGACTGGGTGACTCAAGTTCTGGAGGGATTCAAACTGTGAACCTCTTGCTAGCGTACTCAGTGAACATGATCAGATAATTCTGCTCTTCAGGGAAATGCCAGATATCTTTCGCCAAGGGCATCTAACCAGGTGTACAAAATGAAACCTTAAAAACTCTATGAAAGATCTCAGATAAACTTACCTTTTCCCAGTGTGGTATTACCATAAAGCTTATGCACCTTGTCAACTTTAACCATATGTGCTTCACTTGTCAAAGAAAGAATTTCGAAGGCGCATCAAGCAGTCTCTTTAAAATAGAGGTTTACTTTAAAATAGATAAAAATGTAAAATGTAAATACAGAACAAAATATCACAAAACATACAATCACTTAAAAGAACAACGTTTAAAGTGCAAACTCCTACCAACCATACACTTAGACTTGTCTATCTAATGTATTCTTATCTTCTTACAGTGCTGATAGATGTTGTAGCTCAGAGAGTCCAAACAAGGATGTCTCTAAATGTGAGTCACAACATAATAAAAAAACTGTCTTGAAACTGCCTTCTCCATGATGTCACCCAGCTCTTCTATTTATTAAAAATCATTCAACCAGGATGTCTTATCATTCAGAAGGTAAATTAGCTAAGGTGACATCAGCAAAAACTTGTTTCCCCATGACCCTTTTGATCTAGTGTGTCTTCCTGCCCTTCACAGACATCAAAGGACCTTTATGACTTACTCTGCCAGGTCCCACTGAGGTGCAATATGCTTTGTAACACCAGGTGAAATTAACTGTGTTTCCTCTGAACATCATACAAGTGTATGATCTATCCAGGCAGCTGGCAAGCTACAATTAGTCACATAAACAGGAGATCCTTACTTTATGTCTCTTCTAGCCTTTATTTACCTCCTGGCTTTTAGGTTAACATCTTGTAGCTGGAACCTGGGGAAGGGGGTCATCCCAGGAGCACAAGATTTCTAATAACAGACAATCACACTACATTTTTACTTTACAAAAAATCATAGAGTAATCAGAACCAATTGTCCAAGTGCCAAAATCCTCCCCACCTAGACTGAATTTTGGGGCTCTATCCCCTGCATGGGATGAGCTTCTCAAATCAGTTCACTCCTCATAGACACAAGACTACCCTTCTGAGTTCTGATTTTTCGCTCCAGCCCTATGTAAGATTGTCATGTCATACCCTTGCAAAGCAAGACTCCATCTTAACAATCTACCATCGTTTTTTCCCATTTGCACCAGCCAAACCAGGGTGTTGTGGTCAGTCTATACCACAAAATGCTGCCCATATAAGTATGACTCTAACTTTTTTAGAGCCCACACTATGGCAAAACATTCCTTTTCCACAGTAGAGTATGCCTGCTCTCTGGGAAGTAACTTTTTACTCAGGTACACCACCTGGTGATCTTTCCCTTGGCTGGATGTCTGACTCAGTACCACCCCAATACCCACATCTGAGGTGTCAGTCTGAAGTATAAAGGGTTTGCTATAAACAGGACTTGTCAAAACAGGAGCACTGTGCAGTGCCTCCTTCAGTCTTGAAAGGCCTTCTCACAGGCTGGGTCCCAGGTAATTTTCTTTGGCATCCTTTTCTTTACCAGGTCAGATAGAGGAGCAGCCAGGGCACTGTAATTTGGTACAAATGTCCTATAGTACCCTGCTGTCCCTAGAAAACTCCTGACCTGCTTCTGCATTTCTGGTCTGAGCCATGCCTGGATCACCTCAATTTTTTATTTGGTTAAGATGGAGCTGTTCCTGGCATACCACATGCCAAAGGTATGCCACTTCTCCCATGGCCACCTGGCACTTCTCAGCTTTGACAGTGAGCCTGGTCCTCTGTATCCTGCCCAGCACTTCCCTAAGGTGGGATAGGTGTTGCTAGCAGCTGGCACTGAAGATGGCAATGTCATCCAGGTACGTCACAGCGTACACCTCAGCACCATTTAACAGCTGGTTCACCAACATTTGGAAAGTGGCTGGGGCATTTTTCATTCTGAAAGGCATTACTTTAAATTAAAATTAGCCTATTGGAGTGATGAAGGCTGACCTCTCCTTAGCTCTGTCCTTTAACTCTACCTGCCAATACCCCTTGGTCAGGTCAATGGTCGTATGGTAGGTCGCCCCTCCTAACTTGTCCAGGAGTACGTCCATCCAGGGCATCGGGTGGGTGTTTGACTTTGTGAATGCATTCAGTCCATGATAGTCCACACAGAAATGAGTAGAGCCATCTGGCTTGGGGACAAGGACTATGGGTGAGGCCCAGGGGCTGTGGGATCTCTGGATTACCCCTAAATCCAGCATCACCTCCACTTCCCTCCTAATGACCTTTAGGGTAGCCTCTGACACCCGATATGCTGTCCACCGTATGGGCGTCTGTGTCCCTGTCTCCACATCATGCGTCGCTAAGGAGGTTAGTCCAGGCTTGTAGCTAAACAATGGGGCAAAGTCTGCTAAAACCTCCCTTACTTCCTGGATCTTGTCTGGGGCCAGCTGGGGAGACAATTTTACTGCATCCACAGACTATCCCCATTTGCTTTCTTCCAGCAAGTCCGGGGGGGGGTCTCCTTCATCTGTCCCCTCCACAGGACTACACACTGCAAACACCATGTCAGCTCTGTTAGCATATGGCTTCATCATGTTAACATGGCACATCCTTTCTGTCTGTCATCAGTCAGGTAACTCTATAAGATAGTTCACATCATTTACCTTCCTAACTACTTTGTACGGTCCTGTCCACTCAGTCTGCAGCTTGTCTTTCCAGACCGGAATAAGAACCATGACTTAGTGACCCACCATGTACAAGTGAGCTCTGGCTCTGCGGTGGTACCACACTTTTTTGTTTCTGTTGGGCAGTTGCCAGATTGCTCTGGGCTGTCCCCATCAGCTCCTTCAGACTTTCCCTAAACCTAAGAATGTAATTCACTATGGGAGTTCCCTCAGTGACATGCTTGCCTTCCCAGTCCTCCTGGATCAAGTCTATGGGCCCACATACCCAGCGTCCATATAAGAGTTCGAAGAGGGAAATCCTGTTGACACTTGGGGCACCTCCCTGTATGCAAACAGCAGGTGGGGAAGGTATTTCTCCAAGTCCCTCCCATACTGTTCAGCAAACCCCTGGAGCATTGACTTCAGAGTACCATTAAATCTTTCCACAAGCCCATTGGCTTGTGGGTGATACCGTTTTGTGCATCTCTACACCACCCCACACTTTTCCCACAAACATTTCATCAGGTCCGACATGAAGGAACCCCCTTGATTGGTGATAACTTCCTGCAGGAACCCAACATGGGAGAAAATCCCAAGTAATGCATCTGTCACTTTGTCTGCCCTCAGTGAGGATAGGGCGACTGCCTCTGGGTACCGGGTGGCATAATTCACCACAGTCAGGATGAATCTCTTCCCTGAGGAACTGGGGGTATTTAAAGTCCCCACAATATCCATTCCCACCCTCTGGAATGGCTCCTCCACTGTGGGCAATGGAATCAGGGCTGCTTGGGTTTTCTTGCCAGCCTTCCCCATTTCTTGACACTGGTGACAAGACCTGCAATACTCCTTCACCTGCTGGCTAAAGCTGGGCCAGTAGAAATTCTGGGCAAACCACTGCATAGTGTGTATGATTCCCAGATGACCAGACAAGGGAACATCATGTGCAATCTTGAGCAACTGCTTACGATACCCCTGGGGAATGACAAGCTGCCTGCCTGCCTAGCACCCCTCCCTCTGTCTGCACAGCCTGGGTATACATAAGTCCATTTTCCCAATAAACCTTATGTCTGCCGTCACATCCTTGTGCTCTGTCAGAGTCTGCCCAAGCCCTCAGCTTCTCTAGACTAGTGTCACTTCTCTGAGCAGCTGCAAACTCCTCACACATTCCCAAGGCATGGGACAGGTCCCCTTCTGTCTCTAAACTAGGGTCCCTAGCACTAGCATCAGGGTACTCAGGATCACTGTCATCCCTAACCCTCTGACAATGGGTCACCCCTCCCTTTTTGGAGTAACCTTCTTTAGCTGTGTGGTTAACTGCTACTGAGGAAATTTCTACCCCCTTTTCATTAATCTCCATATCAGGAGACACAGGCTGGGGAACCAGCCTCCCAGAGGTTTTCATAATGGCTTCTGTGGGGTCCAGAGAACTACAATTTTCCCGTGCCACTTGGCTAAGGGTAACTGCACACACCATCCCCTGTTTGAGATTGTTGCCCAGAATCACATCCACTGCTAAGGTTTTGGCTACAGCCACCTGTTAAACAATTCCCCCTATTTCACCCCAGTCTAGAAGAACACTGGCAAGTGGCAATGTTTTCTCCTCACCAGTATAGTACTATACAGTGATGTATTTATTGGATATAAGATGACCAGGCTCTACTAGATCCCCTTTTACCAATGTCAGGGATGCCCCTGTGTCCCTTAATCCTTGCGTCTGTACACCATTCACCATGACTGGGTGCATGTGTTCCTTCATGTTCACAGACATGCTTCCAGGGACACACAAACAACCCACTTCTTTCCTAGCCCCCGGTTGTGTATTGATCGCCTTTTTGGGACACTGTCTGGCAATATGCCCAGTTTCTTTACACAACCAACATTCATTTCTTTTATCAGAGAAATCTTTTCTCTGAGACCTGGGGCTAACTGGTTTCAGTGGAGGCAGTGAGGGTTTTAGCTGCCCTGAAGGCATGCTTTTCCCTTTCTGTGCTGCTACACCCACCCCATTCGCTCTCAGAGCAGGTCTGCTCTTGGCATAGAGGTCCGAGAGTTCAGCAGCCTCTTGCACTGTTTTGGGATCTCAGTGCTCTAGCCAGGTTTTCAGCTCTACTGGGCATGCCCTGAAAACTGTTCTAACAGAATCACATTTTCAATTTTATCTACAGAGTTTGCTTCAATTCCTTCCCACCAACATTTTAAAAACTGATGTTGTTTTGTGGCTAGCTCCTAGTAGCTCATGTCAGGGCTTCTCCTGATCTTACGGAATTTAGCTCTGTATGATTCAGCAGTTAATTAAAATTTTTTTAACAATGCAGCTTTATGTTTGCTGTAATCATTACTGACCTCATTGTCCATTTGACCCAATGCATCCCAAGCTTTCCTGGTAAGTAGTGGGGATAGCTGGAAGCTCCAGGACTCCCTAGGAAGTTTAGCCTGAATATAAACTTTTTCAAAAGAATTTAAAAAGGCATCCATATCCTCCCCCTCTTTAAATTTGGCTATAAATTTGGAATTCAATTTGTAACCCAGTCCTGTAGTCCCAGTTAAACCCAAGCCACTTACCTGCTCTGGTGCTGGTGGTTGGAGTTGTAGCATCTCCAGTTCATGTTGCTTCTGGTGTTCACGCTCCTCATGGTCCGCCTCTCGCTGTTCAGGGTCCGCCTCCCACCGTCCTTACTCCCTCTTCTCCTCTGCAGCTTGCTGGCATTCATGTTCCTCACGCTTAGCCTCCCACTGTTCCCACTCTGCCTCTCACTTCTCTCACTTCTTCTTCTCCTCTGGAGCTCGCTGTTCTCGCTCCCTCTACTCCTGGAACTCCAGCTTAATTCTGTGCAACTCAGTCTGCAGCCTGAGTACTTCGGCTCCAGAATGCTGGTGACTTTCCCCTGCTGCTGTGGCCCTTCATTGGCACTGGCTCTGCTGCCCTCCTCATCAGATCTGGACACTGCACTGGCTGCTAGCCCTTCCACACTCAAGCTTCGGTCCTTTACAGTCACTGTCTGTGACTCGATGCTCTGGGTATCTGCTACCATCAGGGCATCCATGAGGTTCTGTTTGGTGGCTTTCACCTTGTACAGGACTCCTCTGTCCCTGCACAACTGCTTTAAGTAATCTACAGTGTACCCACGGTAGTTGGAAGCCACCTTCTTCCCTAACTACGGCTATTCTAACTAGCACTTTAGAAAATTAAAAAAAATAAAACAGGTAGGAACTTGACTGTAAGCCAAGTGATATAGTTCTATTTCCTTTTAAAAAATTAATAACTGCCCTTTCTTGACAAGTGAGCTGTACAGTATCAAGTTGACACACTGAACAATAAAGCTTGTAATACCAAAATTATCCACACCGCTGCCAACCAATCTGTCACAAACCTACTCAGCAGGTCAGTCCCTCTGCTCCCACAGTGCCAACCTCCAAGTGCAGTCTTGTGAACAGGTAACAGAAACGGGGTAACCCTCCTGTCTGTTTTGTGGGTTCGAATCAACCTTTGGTCTCAAGTTCTGGAGGGATTCAAACTGTGAATCTCTTGCTAACGTACCCAATGTACAGGCTCAGATAATTCTGCTCTTTGGAGAAATGTCAGATATCTTTCGCCAAGGGAACCTAACCAGGTGTACAAAATGAACCCTTAAAATCTCTATGAAAGACCTCAGATAAACGCTTACCTTTTTCCAGTTTGGTATTACCATAAAGCTTATGCACCTTGCCAACTTTAACCACATATGCTTCACTTGTCAAAGAAAGAATTTCAAAGGCACACCAAGCAGTCTCTTTAAAACAGAGGTTTACTTTAAAATAGATAAAAATGTAAAATGTAAATACAGAACAATATATCACAAAACATACAATCACTTAAAAGAACAAATTTTAAAGTGCAAACTCCTACCAACCATACACTTAGACTTGTCTATCTAATGTATTCTTATCTTCTTACAGTACTGATAGATGCTGTAGCTCAGAGAGTCTAAACAATATTGTCTCTAAATGTCAGTCACAGCATAATAAAAAAAACTGTCTTGAACCACTCTTCTCCGTGATGTCACCCAGCTACTCTTCTGTTTATTAAAAATCATTCAACCAGGATGTCTTATCATTCAGAAGGTAAATTAACTAAGGTGACATCATCAAAAACTTGTTTCCCCATGACCCTTTTGATCTAGTGTGTCTTCCTGCCCTTCATAGACATCAAAGGACCTTTATGACTTACTCTGCCAGCTCTCACTGAGGTGCAATATGCTTTGTAACACCAGTTGAAATTAACTGTGTTCCCTCTGAACATCATAAAAGTGTATGATCTATCCAGGCAGCTGGCAAGCTACAATTAGTCACATAAACAGGAGATCCTTAATTTATGTCTCTTCTAGCCTTTAACTATCTCCTGGCTTTTAGGTTAACATCTTGTAGCTTGAATCTGGGGATCCCAGAAGCACAAGATTTCTCATAACAGACAATCACACTACATTGTTATTTTATAAAAAAATCATAGAGTAATCAGAACTAGCTGTCCAAGTGTGCAGCCAGTTCTTCAAAGTTAGGAATGAAGTGGCAGTAGTACCTAGCTAACCCTAGGAAGGACCAGACATGTTTCTTAACCTTCAATGTTTGACACTTTGCCACTTTTTCAACCTTGGGAACCTCTGTCTTAACTAGGCCATTACCTAGAACATACCCTACTTACTGGGTTTCTCCAATGCCCACAGCATACTTGGTGGGGTTGATGGTCAGATCCGTTCCTTCTATGGCCTCTAACATAGTGAAAGGATGTTGTAGGTGTGCTGGCAGGTCTAGGCTCGATACCACCTCATCATCCAGGTAAACAGCACAAAAGGGGATGTAGGTACTTAACAACTGGTCAATGTATCGCTGGAATGTAGCCAGGGCCCCATGTAAGCCAAAAGGCATCGTATCCCATTATTACTGTTTTGTATGTTTATAAGTTCTTTTGTATTATTTTGGACATGTATTGTAATTTACCTAATGTTCCACTACTGTTTATTGAACAATACCTTGTGTTCCAACTGTTGCACAATCTTACAATGTTGTATTGTTTGCACTACCCACATACTATTGTAGCTGATCACCCTTCACAAACCTATGTAATCCCCTTCCCCCAGGTTGCACGGTGAGACAAGCAACTTGTTGTTCAGTGTGCCTTCCTGGTGAAACATTTCAATAAATACATAAATAAAAAATAAAAAACTAAAAAAAAACCATGGGTGTGGCAAATGCAGTTTTATCTTGAGAGTCCTTAGAGAGAGATATCTGCCAGTAACCTTTTGTCGGATCCAACATGGTAATGAACCTGTCACCACCCAATCAATCAACAAGGTTGTCTTTTCGAGACATGGAATAGGTATCAGATTAGGCTACCTTGTTTAACCTTCAGAAATCTAGGCAAAGTCTGATACACCCTTCATTTTTCCCTACTATAACCATGGGTCATGCCCATGCACTACTGGAGGACTCAATAATACTCAATGCCCAACGTTTGTGTACCTCTTTAATAACATCTTCTCATACCCTTTCTAGCACCTGCTATGGTTCTGTCTTATAGGCCTCAATTGCTTCACATGAATAGTATGCTCCACCCCTTTTGCCTTCCCTAGGTGGCCATGAACACCTTCTGGTACTGCAGAAGTACCCTTTTTATGCACTTACATTTTCCTGGGTATACCTTAGGATTGACCTGCACATTAAACACATTTGTTTGTCCCTCCAGCACATCATAGGCCACCTCCAGTTCCCCATATTCATCCATTTCAGGTAGTACCATGACTGAGGGATGAACCTATGTCTGCTCTATCCACTTCTTCAGGAGGTTCACATGGTATGTTTTCTTTTCTGTCCACCTAGCTGGGGTTCCTATTTCACATGTGAAAGTCCCTGTTTGTCTCAAAACCGTATATGGCCTTTGTCATTTCATCAAAAGTTTATTCTCAATAGAAGACAGCAACATTAACACCTGATCACTTGTGGAAAACAACTTAGCCCCAGCACATATTGGGCATTGTACAGGGCTTTCTGTGCCTGTTGAACCTTCATACTGTTCTGATGTGCTATGTCCACATATTTCAACAGCTATTTTCTAAGCTGAACCATGTAGTCATTTACTGACTGTGCAGTATTGGTTTTCTACACCCAGTTTTCATGGTACCACATCCAAGGGACCCCCTGGGTGTTGGCTGTACAGTAAAGAAAATGGTGGATAATTAGTAGAGGCCTGAGGGCCTCACTATATGCAAAAGAGAGGGACGGAAAATATTGGTTCCAATTCCACACCTCTCCTTGTACAAACATCCTTATTATGTGTTTCAGAGTCTGGTTGAATCTTTCCACCAGCCCATACGTTTGTGGATCATTAGGTGAGGTCCTTAATGTCACCACACCCAGCAACCAATACAATTCCATCAACAATAAGGGATTAGAATTGCTAACTTGTTCTAACAGAATCACCCTGGGGATACCCAATCTACTTCTACTAAATATTTTGGCCAATTCTTTGGCCACCCTGGGTGCTGTTACTGTCCAAAAGGGGTACTGCTTCCAGATACTTTGTGGCATAGTCACAGATGACCAGGACAAAATGGTTCCCTCTTGAACTCTTCTCAAGAGGTCTATTAAGTCCATTGCAACCCTATCAAAAGGGATGGTGGCTAGTGATAGGGGTATAAGTAGTACCTTTTCCTCCTTCCCTATGCTGGCTAGTTTCTGGCATTTGGTACTGGCCCAACAACAGCATGCTACATGGTCATAAATGGCTATCCCAAAAAAATGGTTTAGCAGGCAAGACAATACCTCTACCCCTCCCTCACTCCAGCCCCACCCTTTTGTTGCCCTTTTGTCTTTCTCTTTTCCTTCTCCCTCTCCCTTATGTACTTGCTCTGTCACCCCTTCCCATCCCTACCCCTTTTACTTCATGAACCCCTTGCCTAAACCTCCCCTTCTCTTTTCCCTAGATGTCCTGCCTTGTCTTCCTACTCTCTTCCCTCTCCTCTACCTATTACCTAGTTACTTAGCAACCTGGTGTGTGTCTATGACTCCACTGGCACTAATTTACTACTTTCCTCCCTCCCTCCCTCCCCTACTATGGACCCCTCCTAGGAATCTCACTCTGTCACTCAGTTCAGTACCTAGTGCACTCGGTGGATGACTCTGAACTGGCTCTATTGTTCCCTACCTGCACTCATCTCCCCTGCTTCTCCTTGTTTCACCTCCACCTAGATATTGTTCTGCTTGTGAACTGTTTACCCTTCTAGGTTTTGTTTGCCATGTCTTAATTTAGTATTTACAGCTGGTACCAACTTTTTGGGCTACTCTGTTTTGAAACTTGTAACTGTACATCATGCATTATTGCTCCGTACCATTGCTTACTCTGTCTTGTAATGTTTCCTTGTGATTTATTTGTATTGACTGTAACCTGCTACTACTATTTGGCTTATATAATGTCTCAAATCATTTGTTCTGTGCCATTGTTTGTGGTTCCAGTCGTGCCTGAAAACAGTCCTTGGATCAGTGCACTTACCCAGTAAACAAAGACTTAAATAAACAAATAAAAATAAATACTGAGTCTTACAGTGAACTGTACGACAGAAGAAGGCCTTAAGCCCACCATGTCTGTCTCCATCACTTATGAGGCCAGTTTTTCCCTCTATTACTTAACATGTATTGGTTTAATGTAAGGTATGTTCCTGGCTGGCATGCACAGCCAGGGGTATGTCATGGGCCAGATGTATTTACTGATGCCTATACCTTTCAGGAACTATCACTTGATCCATCAATTCCCCTCATTTAACATGAGTACCTACATGGTATAAAACATTATCATGTACAACATAATGGGAGGCATCCTTTGTAGTGGCAGTTCCAACCTGAGAAAACAAAGGCATTAGAGATATATCACATTTCTGGTCAGCCCCTATGTCAGTAAAGTGCAATGAGTCATTGGACAGACCAGTTGTTTGGGGCTTGGACAGTTACAGTACTTTGCCCATGTTCCTTTGGCCTTCCTTTTTTCCCTTTTAGTCTTACTGTCTTTACCTGGATCTCCAAATACAGTAGTAGCCACAGACATTGCCAGCTATTTCCAGATATTTTGCAAAATTTCTAAAGAGTTTCTCTCTGCTGCCCCTACTGTAGAAATGGAGAAAGCATGAGATATTTCTGGAAATATCACAGAAATTTTGGGAAATAGTGTCTGTGGCTGCTATTGTACATCATTGTCCCCAAATGGAAGTATATCACCTATGGTTTGGTAAACTTGGAGTTGTGCCTGGGTGGTGACAACTGCTGACAGTTCTTTCAGGGATGGAAGGAAGTCCAAAAACCCAGAAAAGTCATACCCCAGAACTACTGGAACTGGTAAGGTTGGGATTATACCAACTTTAACACTTCTGACCTCCCCTTTTACCTCCAACTGCACTTTAGTGGCGGCGTAGTACCTGGAGTCTCCATATACACACAGTACCCCGTACCTGGACCCTAGAAATAGTAAGTAGATATGAGATCCAAATGATCCAGAATCTGATTACTACTAGAATCATTAAGGTCTTGAGATGTCTTACCCCCAAGCCAAACAACAAAAGTGTACTGTCCTCAATTAACCAGAGCCAAATGAGATATGTCTCTCTTTTTGGAACATTTCTGGTAGGAATGGCCTGTCTCTTGGCAATATAGCAATTCAGTTCAGAAAGTGATAGTCTTCCATCTATTTGGCTTCTACTTTCTGCTCTGGGGTGGGGGTCTAACAAAAATGGGAGAAGGGAAGATCTTACCATCTCTGGACCCATGCTGTGGTTGGTGTCGTACCTAGCTGTCGGATAATCCTCCTCCAGGATGATGGTACATTCTCTGGTCTCTGGTCTGTGCTCCCTGACCTGCATTTGAATCTCCACTGGTAGGATCTATACATACTGTTCCATAATCAGCATCTCAGTGACTTCAGCCACTGTTCTCCTCTGGGGCTAGATCCATTTGTTGAACAGCTCTTTCAGTCTGTTGTAGACCTCAAAAGATTGATCCATCTGTTGGCATTTCAGAGATCTGAACTGGAGAAAAATAGGTGTCACCACTGATGTCAAATCTCTTCGGTACCTCAAGCTTTACCAGATCGTAGTTACTGGCATCAGCTGAGTCCATGTGTCTGTAGAAAATTTGAGCTCTACCAGTCAGATAGGGTACTATACGTATCACCCATTGGGCCAAGACCAGTTAGATGACTGTGTCAGCCTTTCAAAAATTGTCAGGTATACCCCTGTTTCATCTCCTGGGGCTAAATTGGTCAGCAAAATGTCTTTCATGGAAATGGTTTCAGATTCACTCCCATCTGCCCCATCTGTTCCATGGTGCAAAACTCATGTCTCTCTCTGTCTCACATCCTGTCATGTCTGTTCCATTTCTTCTAATCAGTCTCCTCATTCATGCTGTTGATCGACCTCCACCTGCTTCAGTGCCAACCACTGAAGCAGTTTTGTGATGGTCTCTGGTGGTTCTTCCTTCTTTGGATCCTCTTCTTCCTTGAGTTCCTCTTCTTCCTCTTTTATGGCAGCCACTTGCTGGCCTTTCATTTTCAGCTTTGGTCATACTACAGGGCCCAAGCCTGGCAACAATGGTTCCCCTCATTGCTTTGTCATCATGCAAGTGAGCACACCACTTCATACCTGGTGCTGTTCCTCACCAGTAGTTGGCTTCTGGGGTTGTGACATGCACCACTGATGGACCACCCAAGCACCTGGACTGGTACTACTGGTTCATATCCCCCCCTATGCTGGACCATGTACCAGGATCCCATCTTTTCACACCATTTGTCATCAACTGTGGGAGGTCAAGCAAGTCACACACACAAGAGCTCTGGTGCAATATGCAAGCAGTGTAGTTTTATTCACAGTCTATTTAGACATATATTCACCATTCAGTATGACTATGCAAGGTAATTTTCAGGCAAAGAGGATCACTGTTCTGTTCCTTTAATTTGTCAACCAATTCCATGGATCTCCATCACTATCTGCAGATCTACGGGTCAACAAGATCAGTTGTCTGACTTAAGAAAGTTTTCCCTTGGGCTCAGGAAAATAACATCCTTTCTCCTCACAACTAGGCACAGTCTGCTAAAACCCTTCTCATATAGGTGTTTTTGTACTGCTCCCTGGTATTATGTGATCCACCCAATTTTACCAATTAGTACCAGTTAGGGTTAGTATGAAAATAACATTCTTAACAGGTTGTACAGTGCACAACCACAGTTATCCTTTCTGCTTTTTTATGCAGTGACATCCCTTTGGCAATCTATACCTAATTTATATAAAGGGTTTTTTTTTATTCTCTTGGCTGGAACTGGGTAGGCTTTCAGCCCTGTCCCCGTTCACCAATGGCTGGCCACCTACCTCATCCACTTCCTTCCATCTTCTGATCAGTGTTCAGGTGGGGTGGGTCTCAGCACTCTTGGCAGAGCTTAATTGTGCCACAGGTCTACTATTTTCCTCTGGTTTACTCCCCTTACTCCCGAGAGCCTCGGTGGCACAGTAGTGCATGTGTTCTGGAACCAGCAACCCTGCTCCACCTTCCCCTGGCCTGGTGCCAGCCTTCTATTTGTGTGGCACTGCCACTAAGCCTCTGCTCAGTAGCAGTCAAGCCCAGGAAGACTTTATCTCCCACTCCAGGAGAGGAGAGCTGCTAAGTGGCTGTATCATCCTTTCCAAGCTCTCCTCCCTGGATCAACTCCCAGTGACCCAAGCTCATTCCAGAAGTTGGGTCACCGGCATGGGAAGAGGTAAGATGCATAGCACCTCAGCCCTCTGTGACACTGGGCCAGCATATTCTATTAATTTAACAGGTAATGGACAAATAACTCTTTATTATCACTAACAAGAACAGGCTCCTTCCTACACCTGTTCTGAATACCCCAGGGTACAGTAGAAGAAGGTGAGTAATTAGACTGTTTGCTTCCTATAGGAGTGAGCTGCTAGATGCTCAGGTAAGTGGACCAATGTAACAGGGTTGGGAAGCAGAAGTAGGAAACTACTGAGCACTAGTATTAGCTAAGCAGTCTTATACAGTAGGAGCAGCTGCTCTGCTATAGCCTTTTTGTAGACTGCCTATCTTCTGTATCCCCTACTGTAATGCTCTTCTCTCTCTCTCTCTCTCTCTCTGTATGCTGGCTTCATAAAGCAGGAGAGTGAGGGCAACGTATTTTGTTTGTTTGTTATATGCATATGTCCTGAAGAGTAGGGCTGGCACATTACTGGTGCCTGGTAGTTTGGCAGGCAGGAAACAAAGTGCTAAAAGCACAACTTGCTGCTAAATATATACAACTCTGGGCATTTTTGTGATAGGTGTTATCCATGGACCAGCACCCCCTGATGGTGCCCCTACCTTGTGGGCAGCAAGTTATGTATATATATGTACTAACCTTAGGGTGAAGACACTTACCATATAAGCATAAGTGTCAGGATCTGTGTTCTGCTATGTTCCACTATGTTTTGCTGATATATTATGGTAGCACGGTAGTGCTACCATAGTTAGGGTTGAGGAGCCATTTACATGTTAAACCCAAAATTTTGCACCTTAATAATTTTGCAACTGTTTGACAGATTTGCCTGAAATTTGGAATACACGATCAAGACCCATACAACTTGGGATCTGCTAAGTTTCGTACCAGTCAGCTACACGGCTGTGGAGTTATTAAGTGTGATCTGTGCGTATGTTTATGCTTTTTCTGGAATTCTATGGTCACACCTACAGGTCACACGGTTTGTGAGACCAGTACAAAATCTTCAGGGAATGTGCAGCCAGGGTCCCTGATGTGCCTTTTGAAGATTTTGTGAAAAAATATTAAACGGTTCAAAAGTTATTCAAAAAACAATTTCCCATTATAAGTCAATGGGAAAAGTTAACAAAAAGTTCAACAGTGTTGCAAATGCACTTTTTACTGTCACAAATGGCCCTTTTACTGTCACAAATCTGCCATTTTGTTTTTAGTTAGTGATCAGAACAATGCTTGGTATTTAAAATTGGGACCCTTTAGCAACCAAATTCTTTTTGTATTCACCTAGTCGGGCCCTGAGGATGCTAGCCATGTCTTTATTTTGGGGTAAAACACCCCAGAAAGATGTTTTCAAATTTCTGGAAAAAGTACTTTCACAAAGTAGTGTCGCACTCATAAAAGTGTCGCAAATTTTTGTGACAGTACATTTCTAGGCTGTGGGAAGATGACAGCAATTCTTTGGCACCCTGCTGCAAAAGAACAGTTTGGTGCTTTGGCCTGAAATTTGGAGAGAATGCAGCTGACATCTCACAGATGCAGATGTGCCTTTCAGTGTTGTGTTGCAAAAATATTACATGGTGGCAAAGTTACGGCACTCCAAAGTTGATGCTTTTTCCCATAGGAATAACATTACGGCATCCGACGCATTGCAGCAATCTTTTGGCACCCTGCTGCAATATAATGGCTTGGTGTTTTGGGCTGAAATTTGGAGGGAAGACAGCCAACATCCCATAGATGTGCCTTTTAGTAGTTTGGTGAAAAAATATTACAGGGAGCCAAAGCTATGGCACTCCAAACTTCTCTTTTTTCCCATAGGATAACATTATGGCTCTTGCAGTTCTTCAGGGCCCATATCTCGAAACGAGAGTAGATACAGACTTTTCATCGAAAAAATGCTTAGCCCCCTAACAAGAGCTAAGTATAAAACTAGCCAGGGAAGTCAGAAATCATATGACTTTTAAATGTTTTTTCTATGCCGTACGGTTCCTGAGATATAAGCTATTTAGTATTCCAACTCCTCATTTTCTGCTCTGAGACCCATTATTATGCACACATTCTTTGTACTCACTGTCTTTCTTTATGCAGCTTTTGGGGAAAGCCAGCCTGTGTGCTTATATTACTGTTACCATTGCCCTTTTCGCTTGCAGTTCCGTACCTGTTGCACTTACCATTCACGTCTACACCACCATGTGCGTTATCCTTTGCGTTTTCACTTGCATGTGTGTTTCTGTTATTTTTTGCCATTTGTGTCTACAGTACTATTTCTGTTTTGCTTTGCGTCACCATGCACATTGACGTTTCCGTTTGCGAGCACCATGTTACTACGTGACAAGACATCATGTGGCGGACCGTTCCCGTCTAAGCCACCGTGTGCGTTGCCCTTTCTGTTCTCATTCGCACTTGCATTACCATGTGCGGCACTGTTAGCACTTCTGTTTGTGTTGCTGTTCCTGTTACTATGTCACAAGACATCACGTGGCGGGAGCTCGCTGCATTACATTCACTATTTCTCATTATCATTCTCAAAAAGAAGGGAAATTAGAGGCAAAAAACTCAATTTAATGCATCAGTTAGGGTTGTTCCACAGCGACAAAAGTGAGGAAATTCGGTCTTAGGGTTGAAACCCCCTTGGACCCCCAGCCCATCCCCCCAACAGGCATTGGGGTGTTCGGTCCTAACTCTCACCCCATTCTCCTATACTTCTGCTGCTTTCCACATGTGATGGGGTGAGAGTTAAGGCTAATGACCCCAATGCACACCCCAATGCTGGTTGGGGAGTGGGCTGGGGGGTCAAGAAGGATTTCCAACCTAACACTGAATTTCCTCTATCATGTCGAACAACCCTAACTGATGCATTAAACTGAGTTTTGCTCTTCTCTATATATATATATATATATATATATATATATATATATATTTATATATTAGCCATGAGAAATGCTTTTGCTCTGTTCTTACTGTATTTCTATATGTAAGGCAACAGTGCCATCTTCAGTAATTGTGCATTATTGCAACTGACCTTGGAGATCAGTACCTTCTTTGTACTGTTATCTTCTTAGTAATGTAACTTCTTACACTAGTTAGGACAGTTGCTCAGACAACCAGTTTTTGTGTAATTATAAACAGAATAATGTATAGTTCAGTGGGTATTACTGGTCAGTAATACCATCGAGAGGTTATGGACATGTATGAACCTCGAGTGTGAAGCTTGAGAGGTTCCTACATGTCCAGAACAGCGAGATGGTATTGCTGGCCACTAATACTCACTGAACCTTACATTGTTTTTTTTCAATATATGTATCCGAGTGTGTTTTGAGTCTTCTGAGACTGGCAGTTCACCAGTTCAGTTAAGGACTGTCTGGGTGATGGTGAACTGCTGAACTGCTTCGCGCTGTCATTCCCCGTCTCGCTCATTGTGTCACTCAGCTCATCCCTCCACCTTCCGTTAATCACAAGCATGGCATAATATTATTAGTAGGCATTCCTACCTTTTCCTGCTGTTGGGAAATGGGGAACACAGGATTACATAGATAAATCCATTTGGGGCACTGTCTAAAAAAAATGGCAAAATACAGAGGAAACCCTAGTGTCTCGCTAAGCTAGGGCTGGCCACCATGTTTTAAGATTTTTTTATGACCGCTCACTAAGGAAAAGTGGCCCATCGAAAAGCACACTTCAGAAGACATGGGTAGGCATTCTAGCACATGTGCTGATGTCTTTTGGTGATAATACTATCGTTCATGAGGGAACAATAGTATTATCACTTTGGAACAATGCTATTATCGGTGAGTAACTGTACTATTACCACTTTCTATGCAATGCTATTACCGGGATTTTTTTGTAGCTTTTGTATGTTATTAAATCGCATATCCATATATTAAATTCATTTTATATATCTTCCTTAGCCATTGCTATAGTAATTATCTGGGAATAAGACCCCTTATAGCATGTAGCTCTCAGAGAGAGACTGTCTGCTTTTACCTAGGTAAGGAAACCTGCTTTTCCCAGTGTTTACACTGTACTGGTAATAAGTCTGTATTATCCATTTGTAATAAATTTCATTTATTACATGAGTACCACTTGTCTGTCATCTCTTCTTTATTGTTTAGTTCCAAGAACCTGACACAGGGATTTTGTGACCCCTACATTCTGGTGACTGCGTGTAGGTGGAATAAACAAGGGAAGATTTGCATTCAATTTATTTTGAATTTTGAGCAGTGTAGTGTGATCTTTGCCTCCTAGGACCTATTCGTGCTTACAGTGATAGCAGTCATGGATGACCCACACCATCTTTGGTCTCAGGTGTGGAAGACCCACACTGGACCCTTTGCACTCCCTCTGTGAATCACAGCATACCCCCTGGCATGACCGATCAACCGCCGTGGACCGGAAAGTGGTAGGAGACGGCACCAGGGTATTTTACCAAGTTTACACACTTTACTTTTTTGTTTTTCCATTATTTATCATGCCTGATCTGTGCACAGAACTGAGACTCGATGTCTCAAACTGTCTCACATCCCATGGCGGATGGACAGATTTCTTGCTGGATGCAAAATCTGCTGAGAAGCCATTGCTGCTAATTTCTGACAAATACTTACAGTCCAAACAAACAACCAAAAAATACAACCTTAAAGATCTTTTGGTTGTGGCTTTACATGCCACTGTTGAGAGTCTGACAGTGAGGTGTGCCTCCCTTGAACTGCAAAACATGTCTCTAAAAAAAGACATAGTCTTGCAGGCATCAGAGTTACAGAGGAAGGAAATAAAACTGGTGGAGGAGATACAGTCACTCTGTGAAGCTAATTCCAGGCTTCTGCACTGTACTGCTCAAGATACTGAGTGAGAGTTATGTTTGTCAAAAGGTGATTGTAAATGACTGAAATGTGACAAAAAACAGCGCTTCTGAATGATATTTTGAGTGATACAAATGAGACTTTGAGAGAAGAGAATGCAGAGTTGAAAGAGGGTTACAAACGTGTGAGCAATGAGTTGGATAAAGAGCTTAGGGGAAATGTCAAATTGGCCGCTGCATATAAAGAGTTGCAGAGAGAGATTGAGAAAGGTATTGAGCCAGGGCACTGCAAAAGTCTGTCACAGAAAGTGTAGACAAAAGGTGGAGAAATTGCACCATCAACGGGAGGTTCTTGCCTGCCATGTTATGGCCATAAATGGGTTCCAGTATACACCCATCAATATTGCGTCATCCAGTGATGACAATTCTGATGACGAGGCACGCCACATCACTAACCAGTCCAACCCCATAGTGAAGCAATTTCTGCTTGACATTCCCAAGATGGTGCTGATGTTGTCATGCACACTGCATCACCACGTCCTAGTCAGCATGGCAGATGTTACATACAATGCCAAGATGGCAGCCCCCATGACACAGGCGGAAGGCCTGTACACTGCAATGCAACTCCGCTCACTCCCATCACTAGGATCAATGAGTCAGAGATTCATGGCATGATCAATAATGAGATCAGCTGAATCACTGTCCCGAAGGAATAAAAGAAGACCATACAGGAACAACAAAAAAGATACTGAAAGAGTCGGTCACACAGGATCAGACGTACAGGGCAATTGCTGACACAGCCACAGAGACTGCACTCTGCAGAGCTTTGGTACGGACTGGGCTTGGTACAACAACACCTACCTCCAACCCCCTACAGGTTACTCATTCTGTCCAACAAATTGCGCAGAGCATCGGACAGATGGGCCCAACTGACAATCTCAGTTGCCACTTGAAGAAAGTGCACTCCCTTTGTGAGAAGCTCTCTCTCCAACCCCAATAACAGGTACAAGTCTTACGACAAACAATCGAAGCAACTCTCTGGGCCAACCTGTCAGAGACAGTGCGGAGCGCTGATAATGTGATGTTTGACAAGATCACGGCTGCATTCATCTGTGCAAATTCTCCAGGAATTGTGGGTATGTGCTTGGCCTACAAAGTCAAACAAGATGCAAAGGAAAGCCCAGTCACCTACCATCAATGGTTGTGGCTGCATACAGAACTGGGAAGGCTCTCACAGATGAGGACTTCAACAGACCAAACTGAGTACAAGGATTTGTTTATCCAGAACATGAATCCGGCCTTGCAGAAAAAGGTTGAGCTTAATGTGTTCCTGAGTACTGACCCATTTGACACTATCCTCACAAAAACAGAATGAGCCTATCAGGACTATCTCCGTACCCTCTCCTCTGGCAAGTCCAACAAGGTAGCTGCAGTTCAGTATACATCTGATGCTCCCACCCACTACACAGTGGAGGGGAATAACCAGAACGATACCCCTTCTGATGACAAATAGTCACACAAGGAGGGGGGATTGGAATTACAGAAACAATAGGGACAATAGGGGCAGTTGGAATAATCTAAATACCCAACAAAATAGCCAAAACCAATACCAAAACCATCCTAGCTATTGACAAATAAAAGAGGAGAATAAAAACCTCTGGAAGCTTCTGAAGGCAGCTCATGCAGGAAAATAAACTACTCCTGCACAACATATAGCTGCCCTAGCCTTGGCGATTGAGTCATTAGACAGCTGAGGGGATATTGCATTGGTTACTGGCCAGGCTGATGCAGCATCAATGACAGAACCATCAGTGCAGGCCATCATTGCACCTGTGATGACACAAGTACGCTTGTACACAGTGTAAGACATACAAGAAGCTCTAGCAGACCCTGCAGGCCTTTGATTTCAGGAACAGACAATGCTGACTCTGAATGTTCAGACTGACAATTACAGGCACCAGTCCGAACCATGAGTAATCTGATCATTGACATGAACAGAGGGCCTTGTGTAATGGCAATGGTCGGGGCCACCTGCTTACCATGCCTCTGGACACTGGAGCACCCATGTCAGACCTTCATTATGAAAATCCAGCCTCCTCTGACTGGTCCACTGGCTAGACGACCAGTGCACAGGGTGTAGATGGTACCCAGCTACACACCTACCAATCTATTCCGCTACCTGTGGTGGTAGGCCACCTCAGGATGGATTTTTCTTTTGACCTTATGGTTTTACATCATCACCCCAGCATCCTGGGTAATGATTTGTTAGCACTACATGGCTGTGTAGTGGATCTAGCCAACAGGCTACTCATTCAGATCAAAGGACAATGCCACGCTGTCACCATCCCAGATGCACATGTGGTGGCAGTCATCTCCCACAACAAAAAGGAGTATGACATAATGGCCCTGTTCAAGAGTCATGACTTGTTTTCTGAGCTTGCACCTCTGCTGCAAAAACACCGTGATGTGTTTGCCACCAACAAACATGACTGTGGTAGAATGCACACACCATTGAAATCACAGGGCCTGACCCTGTGCAGCAGAAGCAGTATCCATTTCCTGCTGAAGCCTTGCCATCACCTAGGAAAACTGTCCAATCACTGTTTCAACAAGCAGTAAATAGGACCTGTGTCTCTACTATCAACTCACCCATCTGGCCCATAAAAAAGCCAATTGGAGCCTGGAGGCTTACAACTGATTATAGAAAACTCAATCAGGTTACTCCTAGCTGCTCCCCCAGAAGTAGCATCAGCACCTGATGTACTCAAGCTGTTAACACCTGACAAAAAGTGGTTCATAGCTCTTGACATCTCTAATGGGTTTTGGTCACTCCCATTAGCACAGGAAAGCCAATACAAGTTTGCTTTCACATTTGATGGATGTCAATACACCTGGGAATGCCTCCCCCAGGGGTTTCACAATAGCCCTTCCCTCTTCCAACTCCACATGATGGATGCTCTGCAGGGGTTCTGTACACCACAGTGCCTCCTGCAGTATGTGGATGACTTGCTCTTAGCAACCACTATGAGAGAGGATCATTAGGCCCTTCTAGACAAACTTTTGTCTCTTTTAAAGAGAACAGGCCTCAAGTTCAACCCCCTCCAAGGCACAATTGTGTGAGAAGGAGGTCATCTTCCTTGGCCTATGCATTACAGACCAAGGCAGGAGCCCAGCTGTATAAACTTCTGAAAAAGGATGTCCCACGGGCATGGGGCCCTGCTCATACTGATGCTGTGGCACAGTTCAAGCAGTCCTTAGCCTTAGCCCCAGCACTGATCAATCCTAACCCAGACCTCCCTTTTCATCTGTATACTGCCACATCTGATGTGGCCATGTCTGCAGTGCTGGCACAAAAGTACAATGGATACTTCAGACCCATTGCCTATGCTTTTCAAATGTTATCCCCAGTAGAGAGGAAGTATAGTCTCTGTGAAAGAACACTCTTAGTGGCCTATTGGGATGTCAAACATTGCATGTACATCATTGGATATGCACCCATTATCTTTCATACCTATCACGCCCCAACCAACTTCTTACTTTCAGATAAAGTAAAAGATGGTTCAGTCTCCAACACCAGACTTACCCACTGGTCTCTGCTTTTGCAAGACAGGTACATTAAAGTACTACCTGCAAAAATGCCATCCATCCTAGCTCATAGACTACTCTGCACAGGTAAGCATCATGATTGTGCACTACAACCTCCTGACATACCTGAGCCGGGACCATTCTTGCCGGCTACACCAGCTGTCTTACAGGATACCACCATGTATAGTGCCTTTACAGATGGCTCCATCTCCTATATGGAGGGGGAACAGGTAGCAGGGTTTGGTATGTTCCTTTATCCAGATGGTGACTTGATCTGTGTTGCTAAGAAATGCACTGTCACTTCCTCATAGTATGCCAAGTTGGCAGCTGTGGCCTGTGCTCTAGAGGTTATGCCTCATGGTGCTAAAGATGCTATCATCGTTGTAGACTCCAACTGGGTCTGTTACTCCCTTACTGAATTTCTACCATTCTGGGAGAAGAATCATTTCACATCATCTGATGGCACTCCTGTCAAATACAGAGATTTGTTTGTGTATATATACACATTGACTCAACAATTTACTCAAAAACTGTACATTCACAAAGTAAAGGCTTACTGCAAAACTGACCCTTACCATGAATTCAATGATCGAGCGGACTCGCTTGCCAAAGTGGGTGCTCGAGGTGGGAGACATGGTCAATGACTCACCCAGTAGCTGTGGTATCCATTTTTCTTGATGCCAACACCAGGCAAAAACTGCAACCAGAGCTCCCACTGGACCTTTCTGCTGCACAGAAATCTGACCCAGAACTAAAGGATGTGTTCAAATACCTGGACAAAGTAATTGAACAGGAACTGCCTATAGGTAGTCCATACAAAAGACACTGTAACAATTTACACCTATCTCATGAGCAGAAACTGATCTGGTATAGGAAAGACGACACTGGTCACAAACTGTGGGCTGTACCCCAATCCTTACGAACTGAATACATCCATATGGTTCATGACACTCCCACTGGTGGACACCAGGTGGTGGATAACACCATCCAGTTACTTAAAACCATTTTCTGATGGCCTGGTATGACCAAGAACATAGAGCACTATGTGGACAACTGCATAGTTTGTGCCCAGAACCATCCAATTTCAGTGAAGAGAAATGCCAAATTAGTGCCACAAAGGCACTCTGGACCATGGAATGAAATACAAATTGATTTCATTGGCCCACTGACTAACTCCAGCAAGAACAAGTATGCACTTGTTGTCACAGATTTGTTTTCCAAGTGGGTTGAGGCATTCCCTACTCAGAATAACATGACAAAGACAATTGCTAAGATCCTGGTGGATCAATTGTTCTCCAGGTGGGGCCTACCTCTTAAGGTAGACTCGGACCAGGGAACCAGTTTTACAGCTGAACTGATAAAGGAGGCACTCCAAATGCTTGGAGTAGATCAGAAATTTCATATCCCATACCATTCTCAATCCTTAGGTCAGGTAGAAAGAGCAGAAGAATCAAACAGATGTTATGCAGATTCATCAATGACAATCCCAAGGACTGGGATTCCCCCTTGACAGTACTTTTAATGATAATCAGGGGCACTCCTGCAACAACTACTCAGTGCACACCATAGGAGGTTATGACTGGTAGAGCCATGAAATTACCTGAGCACCTGTTGATTGTCCTCCACACCCCTACAGCAGACAGGGTGTCTGTGGACAAATATGCAGAAAAACTTCAGGATAACATCATGAAGACCCACTTGTTCACTGCACATCACATGAGTAAGGTTCAACAACAAGCAAAAGCCCATTTTGATAAGCATGCCAAAGAAGTTGACTGTCAAGTTGGAGATCAAGTCATGCTTCTCCAGTATAGACCACTGGCTCATTCATTTGCCAATGAATGGGAAGGTCCATTCCACATTGTCAACAAACTCAGCCCTGCAGTTTATCAGGTGAGAGTTAAGCATCAGAAACAGACCACTGACAAGTGGTTCCATGCTAATCAGCTCAAGTTGTATAAAGGTGACTAACTACTTTTCCCAATCATGTTGGGGCAGAATAGTACCCATCACTTAACAATCCTTTTCTGTTTCTTTCAGATATACTGCCAAGATGGCTATCTTACACCTGATGATCCTGGTAGGACTAATCTGTCTGACTAACTCTCAAGACAAACATCTTATGACTGACCATAAACGATGCATAGCTCACGTGCTTCAGAACCTTCAACATGCATCTGCTAGGGTCAAGATATCTAGAGATACAACCTTGTCTGGCCCTCAGGGGGTTCGCATAGACATCCCTAGCAAACTAGTTACTATTAAGGAAGGCTCAGACACCTGCCTTAATGCCATGGTAGTAGCTCCAGACAAATTCACATTACAGATACAATGGGAAATTGATAACAATGGATGCACACTTCCTGTGGCATTTTTATCTAAGGGCATGTTTCACAGTTGGCCCAACACAGGGATTGCACCAAATGGTACACTCTCCATTTGATAAGCAACTTCCAGACACACTAGTCTCTACAACTTGACTGCTTTAATAGATCCTACCATTTGTGACCATCTCACCTCTGAGGAGTCACAAGCTTTCTGTCTTCACAACTATATGACTACTGAAGCTATGTTCCTTTCTGTAGTTCCACCCACTGAAGAAGAACTGACTGAATGTCCTTCTCAGGAGCCTGGTCCTCCTAGTGGTCTGACTGCCACTTCCCTTCCAGGAGCTTTGATTAAAATGTTCAATTTATGGATGTTCCAGTTATTTTTAATCTCACACACTGGAATATGGCAGAGTTTGGTTTCTGTCATACAACCAACACTTCTAAATTTTTCAGTATGGTGCCTTCAGACATTGTATCCACTTACCAAACTTGCACAAAGGATCCAGTTAGTGGACCTCATGTTACCGAGCACTTAAGGGTTTTTAGACCCATACCTAATGCTAAGGGTAAAT
Source organism: Neoceratodus forsteri (assembly GCA_016271365.2). Taxonomy (NCBI): domain Eukaryota; kingdom Metazoa; phylum Chordata; order Ceratodontiformes; family Ceratodontidae; genus Neoceratodus; species Neoceratodus forsteri. The sequence goes on from CM028136.1 coordinate 795,466,097, forward strand.
CATGCACTAGAAGTGCCACAGCTGATGTTACCAGTGCAGCAGGCACAATCCCTAGCCTTTTTTGGCTCTGGAATGTCAATCTGGAATAGAGCAGCTATCGCTGCCATTAAAGCACAAACACTTAAATTTCAACCAGCTATGAAAAATGATGTGTTACCACCACTGTCACATGGAGTAGATGGTTTAAGTAAAGAGGAGCTCTTTACTGTATACAATATGCAAGAAATTGCAAAAGGGTTCAATGACTCAAAAAACAAAATGAATGAACTAATCTTACAAAATAACAAGGAGGCAGACAAACAATATATTGCCCATGAACTCCAGTTCTGCTTATGGTTCTTATGTAATTACAACAGTTAATAATCTCTTCAGGGAATTTGGAAACTCAACGTATTCCAGATATTATTCATGCTAGGAGGATGTCTAAATGGTACTGTCTAGGAAACCACAGGGTGGTCTCTCTATTGGTTAGTGTCTCCAAATGTTTAGGGATTTCTAATACTGTGGCAAGAATGGACCCCATTCTTTAGCCAGGGCATATTCAAAACTCAAGAAATTAGTACTGTATTAATCTTTGATGTTTGCTGAAAGCACTCTTCTCAGCACATGCAACGTCCCAAAATAGCTTCCTTTTGAAGTTCATAAGGTGTCACAAGTATTGGTAGTATATTTAAATGTGCCTGAAAGTTCTTTTGATTAGTCCCATTGCTCCAAGCACTACTGGAACAATCTGTGTGTCCTTATTCCACATCAGTTTAGTTTCTGACTGCATATCTTGGTATTTCATGATTTTGTGTCTCTCTGTATGCAGCACACTGTAGTCACTAGGGGTGGCTATTTCAATCAGTAATGCTACCTTTGTTCTCTTTTCTTGTATTACAATATCAGGTTTTCTTGTTTCCACTTTCTTGGCTGTTGGTATTGGGTGATCCCATGTGATCATTACTTCTTCATTCTCTGTGATTCTTTGTGGTTCATGTTTCCAGTGTCTCTCTGCTACCTGTATGTTATAGTGTTTGCACAGTTTCCAGTGGATTAATCTTGCTACATTGTTGTGTCTTTCAGTATACAGGCCTTCTGCCATGAGTACTTCACATCCAGCCACGAGATTGCAACTGTTTCTAATTCTGTACTACAGAACCTGCACTTTCTGTTTCTCCTGTTTTTCTATGGATTTTGTGAACCATCTTGTGCATAGCCCACTATCTTGGGCTGCCATTATTAGTCTCTCATCTTGTGGCCTAAATTCACCTCTTTTAACCACTCATGGGTCAGGGCTTGATCGACCTGTGGTTGCTCCAGTAGCTCCCTGTATTTTCCACTATAATTATGGACTTTCAATTGTTTTTCTTTTCTGTTGGTCTTTATCCTTATACTCCTTTTTCTGATTCTTCGCTTTTCTGTTGCTTACAATTCCTTATCTACTTTTGGATTGACATCAATCTCTGCTACCCTTCTGAAGGCTTCTCCTAATTTGATGAGTGAAGTCATTTGAAGCTTATTTTCTTCATGATGCAAGACCTTGGCTATATTTGGGTCCAAGGATGTCGAAATGCGTGTATGTAGCCTATTGTGGATCTATGTGTGTGATCAATCTCAATGAGGCCCATGCCTCCCTCTGCCCTTGGGATGTATAATCTTGGCATGCACTGATTTTTGTATATTAATTGGTGAGCATGAAACATTTTTCTTGTTTTTATATCTAGCTGGTTCAACACTTTCTGTGGCCAGTCTATCACACCAAAGCTGTATGATATCACTGGAAGGGCGAGTTGATTTATAGCTTGCACTTTATTTCATGTTGTCAAAGCAGTTTTCAAAATTAGCTTTAACCTTCTAAAATATTTCTTGCTTACTTTTACTCTCATTTGTTCATGTTGTGCTGTTGCTCCTTCATCTATTCCCAGGTATTTATACACTCCCTCTTGCTCAAGTTCTTTTATGTCACAAACCTCCACCAGATTCACGTTTTCTTTACGAGTTAACTTTCCTGCTACAAATGTTGCTTTGGCACATTTGTCTAGGCCAAACGTCATCCGTATGTCATCAGAAAAGGTCTTAACAATTTGTAGTTGTTCTTTCAAATTTTGTCAGATGAACTGTAAGTTTTAGGTCATCTACAAATAGAAGGTGAGATGTTAGCTGTTGATTATTTTTGTTTCTGGGGTTCAAGCTGTATCCATAGCCTAGGTTGTTGATTAGGTTACTCAAGGGATTGAGGGCAAGGTAAAACAGAAGTGGTGACAAAGAGTCACCCTGAAATATCCCTCGTTGGATACTTATATTTGGGATGGTGATTTGACCTTTCTCATGATTTAATTGCAGGGTGGTTTGCCACTTTGTCATTGTTGTTGTGATGAAGTTTATCAGTGTAGGGTGTATCCTGTATATCCGTAAGCACTCAGTGATCCAGGTTGTGTGGGATACTGTCAAATGCTTTTTTGTAGTCGATCCATGCTGCACTAAGATTTCACCATTTTTTGCAGCTCTCCATAATGGCTTAGTTCAACAAGAGATGGTCCTTTGTGCCATATGATTTTCTTTTATTACCTTTTTGTTCTATTGCCATGAGTTTATTGCAGTCTAAATGATTGTAGACTCTATCTGCATCGATTCAGTATATAGTTTATGTTGTTGGTAAACAGGTTATTGGGCAATAGTTCTTGGGGTGACTGGCAGGTTCAGATTTAATAAGAGTGTGGTATTCCCTGTCATTAACCAGATAGGTGTTAAGTCAGGATGTGCGTATAAATAGTTTTAGAGGTAGCTAAATCTTGGTGCAAAGATGTTAGTACTTTCAACCAAGTTGGGTACTGCATCTGGACCTGGGTTTTCCAGTTGGAGGCCTTCCTTATCTTCATTTCTATCTCCTTAGCTGTTACGTCAGGCCACTCCATATCTCTAGTAGTACCATTCTAATGCTGTATTTTATTTCCTGTATCCACTTTGCATCCCTATTATGTTCAACTGGATCTTCATAAATACTTCTCCAGAATTCCTCAATTTCTTTCTTTACTGGTGGATTTTTATGTTGGCTGTTTTCTTTCCCAGCTCCTATAGAATTTCTTGGATCTTCTCTAAACCATCTATTTTGCATTTTTCATTGTTCCTTTCTCGCATCTCCTGAGCTTCTCGGCTTGAGCAGAGATCTTAAGCTTGTTATTTGAGATGGTAAAATTTAGGTCCTGATCTGTTTTAATACAGCATTTTTGTTTGATTTCATCCACTTTCCTGATGACTTTCATTGATCTATTACCTTTTCTAAACTCCTCCAGCAGTGATACTTCTGATCTTAGTTCCATAATTGTCCCTTCTATCCGCTTTTTCCATGGTAGTATGCTGAATTTCCCTCTCTTTTTGTTCTTCATTCCTTGCTTTTTTGGCACTGCTCTATTTGTTATTAGTCTCGCTGCACAATAATGTATTCTGTTTATTTCAGTGACATCATATGGATCACTCTGGATGGTTCCAATAACTTTGTTTATCTGTTTTATGTGTTCCCTAACTGTGTATGTCAGGCGTAATTTTTGCAGTCTTTCCCTTTGATGTATTTTGATATATTTGTCCATGTCAATTAGGTCCAGCAAGTCTTCTCTCATGTTTTCTTCCTCTTGGTTAAGGGGTTGTTCCTGTAATTGGCATTTTCTGCTCTTCCGCTCTCTGTATAGGTTGACCTGGAACTTCAGCTGTTTTGCTCGGATATGGCACTTGATGTGCACTTTGTTGGGTGTCTTTAGGAGGTGTGTCATGTTTTGTTTCACGTACCAATATTGGCTGAGCAGTTGTATGCTGTAACGGCTTACCAGATGATATTGGTGTAGGCTGAGTCTCTACCTCAAATCCTTCTTTCTTTAACTGCTCAAGGACTTCTATTTCGATGTGTTGCCTTTCTAGATCACTAAACTGTGCGCTTTTCATTACATTCCACTTTTGTGTGGTTATTCTTTTCTTTGTGATGTTTGCCATATCTGGATGTCTCTGTCTATATGTCTGTTCAAATATATCTGCGAATTTTGTTGCTGTGCTGGTAAGAACTGCTTTCTTTTTGGCATAAATGCTACACCATATCAGATCCCTTTTCTTTGCTGTGTCCCATGTATCTGCTCTTCCTGCTATGAAAGCCTCTGGTACCTCTTCCTTCTCTTTTGCTACCTCTTCACCTGCTTCCTTCTGTAGTCTGCCCAAGTTAATCTCATCTATGTACTTTTTTGTTTTTATTTGTCCTATTAGGGATCTAAAGTTTGCATCCGTCACACTGTTCAGTTTGTCTGTGGCAATTATTTCTCTCTGCTGCAATTTGTTCCGAAGTCTGATAGTATATCCTCTTACTGGAAACTCAGGGTGCGTCACATAATAATAACAATACATAATTTCTAGTTTGTCCTCGTAAGTCCACTTAACTGTTTGCAGTCCTCTGGGCTGGCCTATCAGTCTTTGTACTCCGTGTACTGACTTCCCTCAGTAATAGAAGATGAAAAGGGATAACTATACGAGATAAAACTGATAGCACTCAAATATACAAACACTACACAAGAACATGAGCCTGTTTTCAGTAGAAGATAATTCCAAGTACAGGAATGTTTTTGCTTTATGAAGATCCTGATGAAGCAGTATGTTTAACTGTGAAACGCTGATGTCATTTAGAAAATAAAATTACCTTTTCAACAAAAAAAACTTGCAAATTATTAAAACATATATCTGGTGAGTGGGTCTCATGTGCATCAATCTAAATGGTACTGTCCTCATTGTAAATCTACAACTTGCATCACACTGTGTATGTCAGACACTATTAATATCTCTAGGTCTACTGCTATAAATTTTAGGTACATTACACATTATCCAAACCAATCACCATGCTATTGCAACAACTGTACAATTCATGATGATGTGTTTGTTACATTCACTGTATCACTACCTCGCTTTGATCCACAAACATCTGTCTTTGACAAACTGGCTGCCATAAATTCCATTGGACATCTTGATGACAACATTTACTGGGAATGAACTGAACTGCCATCCTTGCTGGTTTACCATCCTGTTCTGCAAGCTTGGGTCACACCGTATACCAACTGCTGTGCCAAGAAGGGATACTTCTACCTATGCCGCTGTGACATATTTGACATTGTAAAACCAGTATGTGGATATTCGCTGGAACACCTGGATTGGTCCTTTACACTGGGTGATGATCTGCCATCCAACCTGACTAAACAGTCTCCTCAAGCTGCATCTTCAGCACCAGACACCAAAACAGATGCTTCCTGAAGCTACCTGGAAGAGGTACAACACTTCACAACACAGCTCACCAACCAGTCCTCCACTTGTCCTATATGTCTACAACAGTGGAGAGTTCCATCTGTGAGAGTTACCTATAATTCCAATGGACAGTATTGTGTAGTGACAAATCATGCTTCTTTGTCATATGGTGCCAAAACCTGCAGTATAAACTTTCTTAACTTTTGCTTTACTCCACAGCAGAAAACTATAATTGGTCACACTGTGATTACTCCTGTTCCCAACCCTGAACCAGAGCCTTTTATTTCCACTGGGACACTTGTGCAATATACTTTGAGCAGCAGCTATCCAAGAGATCTGTGTTTTTGGAACAGTTTGGCAGCTTGAAAATGACTGTGAATGCAGCATATGTGTGACTTTGTAACTGAAACTGCTCTGATTTGTTTCATCTTGCTGCTCTGCTGAACTGAGGGGATTACCTAGGTGTGTGCAAGAGGCCATTTACCTGCATGTAATTTCAGCTCAGGGGTGAGCCAACAATAGAGCAGGTTTGCCTCTGTGGGAGGGTTTGCTGCAGCATTTAAACATCCTTCCCTGCAAGATCACCAGCCTTTTATTTTCACTGGGACACTTGTGCAATATACTTTGAGCAGCAGCTATCCAAGAGATCTGTGTTTTTGGAATAGTTTGGCAGCTTGAAAATGACTGTGAGTGCAGCATATGTGTGACTTTGTAACTGAAACTGCTCTGATTTGTTTCATCTTGCTGCTCTCCTGAACTGAGGGGATTACCCAGGTGTGTGCAAGAGGCCATTTACCTGCATGTAATTTTAGCTCAGGGTGAGCTCATAATAGAGCAGGTTTTCCTCTGTGGGAGGGTTTGCTGCAGCATTTAAACATGGCGCTCACGCATAGCATGAGCGTGTACGTGAGTGTGAGTGGCGCAAGCGCCACTCGGAGTAGATTTTGCATAGGAATATGTACCCATAAAAGAGAGGGACCTCATTTTAAATAGGTTTTATCGTTTATCTGGTTTTGTATTTTTTGGTTTTAACTGGTGGGTCTGGTTGTTTTCGGGTGGGAAGGCTTTCTACAAATTTAAGGAGTGATGCTCGTGGAAGATTTAGCTGTTTAGATAAGCTGTCACCTGACTCCTTTTCAGTCCCTTTTTTTTTGAGTTGGGATTTGATTTTTTTTTTCTCTTCTTTCCTTATATGTATACTCGAAGTGGTAAGATGGTAAACAAAACTGTTAAAGGGGCAACTAAAGGGAAGCAAAGGATAAAACCAAAAAAGAATAAAAAAGGCAATTGCTGTGATTTTACGCAGGAATTGGTCATCACAGCTTCGACCCCTAAGGATTTGGTAGAAAGTCCTATAGTATCCTACTTACCTCACTCCTTTAAGGAGTTTATGAATGAGGAATGCAGATCAGATTTAGCTGGAGATAATTCAGAATTTAATGGAAGAAATCAAATTCTGATGGCTAAGAGCTGGGATAAGAACAGTCCAAATAATACAAATCAAGAGACTTTGATTAATTCATTGAAGAACCAATTTAGTGGAAGCAGTGGGACTAACAAGGAATTTGAGGAATTTAAACAATTATCCTCTTTTGACAATAAGAATATGACTCCAGACTTCGAAGTAATTAGTAACTTAGAGACTGGTGTTAAAATTCCGTCCCAAGGGAAAATCACTGATTTCTTTAGAAAAAAAACCCCTTCCTAAAGCCCCTAATAATATTTTTCAGGACGTTCCAAAAATGAACAGCACACATATGGTTTCCAATATAGGAGGTTACGATTGTACCACTTTTGGGGAAAAAACAAATATAGGGGATCATTCCCAGGTTTTTGGACAAGATGAGTGGATGGGAGAGGTAGAAGCAAGTCAGCAATGCATGGCTGGGCAAGGAGATTATATAGATAAAGATGATGGTATTTCATGCTTTCCCTCAGGAATAAAGTTATTTAGTCCATTAGAGATCTCCAGTGAGGTAGGGGTCTGCAATATCGACTCTAAAGAAATGGTAAATTCATCCCTTAATGATGCGCCTGAAGAGTTTTTCCAAAAAAATGGACAAAGAGGTCCAGGACATCCATTTAGATAAAGATTTTTTGGTTCAGTGTCCGGATACTATATCGAAATATACCATTAAGGCTCTTGCACATCCAGTAATGTCAAATGTTGTTTTATTGGAGGCATATAATGGTATTAAGACAGCCTTGGAAACTCTTTCTAGTTTTTGTGCTGTGAAGTTTGCTGCTTTAGAACAACAAATTTCACAATTATTGGGGGAAAAGAAAGTTCACAAATCTAGGCATAATTTGTCATTTTCTCCCCTAAATGTTGAAGAGCCCTCAAAAGACAAAAAGGGCAAAAAGAGGGGTGGAGTAAGTAAGAAAAAAGGGAGGAAGAAAAAGTGTGGCCAGTGGGACTTAGACTCCTAACTTAAGAAAACAGAAAGATGAATTAAACATTAAGGATGAAAAGACTAATAAAATTGGGGTTACAGGTACCATTAGGATAGGAGAGGTACCGAGAGATACAAGGAAGAATCCTGACCAAAAAAACAAATTTATACTTGTGGATGGGACACTTATAAAAGATCAAGAAAAGGGGGAGGGTGATTACACTGCAAACCAAAAAAACAAATTCTAAGGAGAATTTAATTAAGGTAGATCAGTCTAATAAAGATCTTTGCCCAAATCTCATGTTGACCAAGGAGGATAGTAACCCCAAGGGGTATGACCTGGAAGCATATAATTTAATTTGTACAGGGAAATAAGTAGTTTTTAAATTAGATAAGCTGTATTTTAAACATTATGAATCTACTGCAACCCTAACCAGCCTGATAGCCCATATGTTGAGAGCAGAATTAGGGATACCAACAGTCGCAGATGCTCTTATTATGGTGACTAGGATACTTCCAACCCTACTAATTCAGTTTACTTTATGCTCCCTAACATGGATATGGCAAAATTGGTCTGGGCTAAGCAAGGCCTGGTAGACTCTTTGGGATTACTGTTATCAACACCAGTGACCTGGTCAACAATTTGGAAAATGTTTATAATAGGGCAAAATAGGAAAAATGTTAACATATGATATATTCAAAACTACTCTTGTAACACTGAATTGGGAGTTTGGAGTTTCCGTGAAACCTCAATGATCTCTATTTTTGGGCTGGATATATTGGAGGGAGAAACTGCTACTAATTTACCATCATTATTGTGGATGATTTTATCAACTATTATCAAACCCATATACTTCCAGAAGAATTTGTGGAGGTGAATAGAGTTTGGAATGATAAAGAGGGTACCTAGATTAACTGTATTATTGGTTCTGCACAACTGTTAGTATTACTTTTGAAAATAGACATGTGTTGGATGAGGTGGGTATTTACATGGTGGAATTGAATGAGTGGAGACATCAGGTCAATCTAGAGCCATGCAACCTTGACAAAGTTTTTGGAAATACAAAGTAATGAGTCCTCATTAGAGCAGGAAGGGGGTCAGAAAGTAACCCTGGTTATAATGTCCTTATTTGGAATATAGCAGGACTCCATAATAAGTTTGTGGATCCAGATGGGTTGCTTTATTTATGACATGAAGTGATTATTTTCCAGGAGACATGGGTTTTAACATCTCCTTTCCTGAATGGATATGAAACTAGTTTTGTGCCAGCAATTAAAGGGAAAAAACATGGGAGAAACAAAGGAGGTCTGGTTACAATGATCAAAATTAGGGAAGGATTAAGGGTAATCAAAAGTTACTCTCCAACTCCCGAGATCCTTATGGTAGTGGTTAACTGGGACCTTTGTAGGGTTCTGATTGTTAACATTTATATTCCACCATGTTTTCACACTTACTCTACATTTGATTTTTGGTCCAAACAATCGATGGAAATAGATTTAATGATACAGTCAAATTGGATAGATACTGTCCTTTTAGCTGGAGATTTTAACGCTAGGATAGCCGAGTTCAATAATTTATCATTGTTACAAGAACTATTATATATGACAGATTTAGAAAAAAGAAATACAACTGACATGATTGTAAATGAGGCAGGGAGACGTTTTAGTCTTTTATTACAGAGAATAATTTCTTGATTCTTAATGGGAGATTAGAAGGGCATCGTCAGGGTGATAGCACTTTTTCTCCCCAGTTGGTAAGAGCGTAATTGATTTTATATTATGCTCCCCTTTTAGTTATCATTTCTGCAGGAGATTATATGTGGCTATGAGAACAGAAAGTGATCATGCAGCAATTTTGCTGGATTTTAGGATTTCTGATAGTGTCATTCCTCCCCCCAATAAGCCCTTGGCGGATATTGAGATTAGTGGGAAAAAAAGGTTAAGATTGAATAATGAGTCAATGCAAGGAGTTTGGAACCTTTTATACTCTATATTTTTGTCAAGTTATTTCAGCAGGTACATAATGGCTCCAAAGGTGAAAGGATCAGTGAATTATTAAACATAGGGTATCAACAGATTAAGACACTGATTTATTCAGCTAATAGTGTAAAGCCTCAGTTAGCATCCTGGTTTGATGGGTATTGTAAGAGAGAGAGAGAATAAATTTGATAAGGGCCATCAGGCAGACAAAAAAAAAATCTGAGTAAGATGGCGATTATAAATTTAAATAAAATGCGAAGGGAGTACAAGGAATTTCTCCATCAGAAAAAAAGAGAATTTACTGAAAAACATTGGGGTGTTATGTACTGAGTTATTAAGGAGGGTGATATTAAGCTTTTTGGGGTTTTGGTGTCCAAGGGGATAGCTGATCAGAATTCTAGACCTCCCATATATATCCCCAAGGAAACTTGGATATCTTATTATAGTCTACTATTTAATAGACATTCTACCAAATATGATGATGTGATAGAAAATTTTAACATTGAGGGGGAATACACGTCGTTAGTGTTTTCATTTGGAGAGGTGGAAGAAGCCATTATGAATATATCAAATAATAAAGCACCTGGACCCGATTTGATACTGGGAGAAATTTACAAGGGGCACTTGAATTATTGGGTAGTTTTTTTTTTTTACTAATTTTTTCTATATCTGTTTAAAAGAGAGATTTATCCCATTATCTTGGACAAGAAGCATAATAGTTCCAATCCATAAAAAGGGCCAACATCATTTGCCATCTAATTATCACCCAATCAGTCTTATTGACATTAGTGGAAAAATCTTTGCTAAAATAATATTACATAAATTACAAGATTGGATAACTGCAAACTCCCCTTTATCGATGTTTCAAGCAAGTTTTCATAAGGATTGTTCTACGATAGATAATATTTACATCTTAGCCCATCTGAAAGAAAAATACAGATCATTTCATAAAATGAAGCTGTATGCTGTGTTTGTAGACTTTTCTGCAGCATTTGACTCGGTTAATAGAGCCAAGTTATGGGAGATATTATTAAATAGATAATTATATTTATTAGCCCCCATTATTAGGTTATATTCTCACACAACATCGGCTATTAGATATGATAATATGGGCAACATTTCTGACTATTTCAGTACAACTTCGGGAGTTAAACAGGGATGTCCTTTGCCCCCCTTCTTTTTAATTTGTGTATTGATACCCTTCTGACTTATAAAGATATAGATATTCTTGATTCCCTCAAAATTAAGAATATCCCAGTACACTGTCTGGCCTATGCAGACGATTTGATTATTTTTACTTTATCTGCTCAAGGTTTACAAAATAAAATAAATCAATTTTGCTCTAAATGTAAACATTTGGACTTATTAATAAATATGAAACAAACTAAGCTGCTGATTTTGCACCTTACAGGGACATCAAATTAAACCAACGATTTATTTAAATAACAAACTTATTGACGTGGTATCCTCTATATATTTGGGGTGACGTTTGCTCGAATGGAAATTGGATAGAGCATCAGAGGACAAGTGATAAAGGGCAAAACTGATTGTGGGCTATCTTACGTTTTGCTAGGAAATATAGCAGGATATTTGGTCTCGCCGGCATTGATAGCCGGCGAGGCCAAAATTAATCCTATTCTTTTGTACGGCGCAGAGCTCTGGAACAACAATGTCCCTTCATGGTTGGAAATCCCACTTTCTCTCTACTATAAATCTTTACTGCAGGTTCCACTTGCCACTTCTAATGTTATAGCTAGGGCTGAATTGGGTAGAGTACCTATTGTTACAATAATTGATATATGTCTCATGAGTTACTGGATCAAAATTATTAATCAACGGACTAATATTATGCCTCTACTATGCCAAAGAGAAAAATTATCTTAGCACAAACAGAATTTTAGGTCTCCTTGGGTCAAAAATATTCAACGTATTTTGGGCATTGTTAATATGCTTCATCTTTGGACAGATTGGGAGAAATCAATATCAATATCTTATGTGTTTAAGGAGTATGTCAAAAAGAAAATATTTAGGCTTGCCCATGATAAGCAAATGGAGCTCCTCAGAGCTCAACGTCAGGCCAGATGGTTAGCTCAAAATAAAATTGATGTATTTATAGAGAAATATCTTACTCTTGGACTGACCCTAGAAGAAAATGATTACTTGGGCAAGACTGGGAATCATCTGTTCTAAATATGCTTTTTTTAATAAGACAACTCCACCCAATTTAGGTTTGGAATTTTGCAGATGTAACAAGGGTTTTCAAGAAGATCTTTATCATATTATGGTACAGTGCCCTTTATATAAAATCCCGTGGTTTAATCTGTTAAATGATTTTCTTATTAAATATGTGAATGCAAAATATGATATTTTATTCACACTTCTTCACCCTCAGACATTGGAGGAGGCTAAGATGGTTTCAAGCTTTTTTTTTTTAATCAGGTGTTGAAACACAAAGAAAAACATCTCTCTGCCTATGACAATTAATTTGTTCATGGATTTTTATGTGTTAAAATTTTAAATGTAATATTAGATTTAATATTTTTTTTCTCTTTTTTGTATATAATTTTATGTGCTTAGTATGTTGTAAAGGCTTGATTGCTGAACAATAAAAACATTGACACCTGAAACCTGATGTTGTTGATACTGATCCACAATATTTGCTTGCCTTGTCTCAATATTTGCCTATTTTTAATGTACATGTCTGACCGTTTGACACTTTCCTTAAAAGCACTTTTAGCTAGAAAAGATTCACATCTTATCTATATTAGCAATAATATTTCTAAAGTTGGTAATGCTATTAATGCACTTATTCATGATGGCGATTTAAGTACTGCTCTCTCCAATACTTGGTTAGAATGAACTATTAAAGCTTTTGTTATTATCCAAGCATTTTTGAAAATGTTTCTGATACTAACCATTTGCTGTATGTAATGTACTCTTAGACAACATCATGAATAACTTGAATTCCTTTAGAAGGATCATGCCTCTGGCTTGTAAATTATGGCTTTTGTAGCTCCATCCCACTATCTTCCTGTGGTTGTTGCCTTTTCTTTTGAAGGCAACAAAGGGGGGAATGTTATCCATGGACCAGCACCCCTGATGGTGCCCCAACCTCATGGGCAGCAACTTATGTATGTATATTTACTAACCTTAGGATGAAGACACTTAAGGCAACAGTGCCATCTTCAGTAATTGTACATTATTGCAACTGACCTTGGAGATCAGTACCTTCTTTTTACTGTTATCTGCTTAGTAATGTAACTTCTTACACTAGTTAGGACAGTTGCTCAGATCACCTGTTGTTGTCCAATTATATTAATTTTATGTAGCTTCCTTAGCTGCTGTTATAGTAATTATTAGAGAATAAGACCCCTTGTAGCACATAGCTCTCAGAGATAGACTCTGCTTTTATCTGGGTAAGGAAACCTGCTTTTCCCAGTATTTAAACTGTACTGATAATAAGTTTGTTTTATTCATTTGTAATAAAGTTAATTTATTACATGAGTACCACTTGTCTGTCATCTCTTCTATATTGTTTAGTTCCACCAAGAACCTGACGAGGGGATTTTGTGACCCCTACACAGAGGACAACTATTTACCACTGTACAATCCCATTACAGCCAACTCCTGCAATAGAAAATGCATAGTAAGAAAAAACAGGGACAGTATGGAAGAGGGAACATTTCCCTTGCAGCTGGACAAAAAAGGAGATCCTGCTGCACACCAGATTTTGCAGGAAACAGGTAAGATAAGGGTTTGATTTATTTATGTGTCATTTTGGGTGGCCTTTATGCACATTAATCAGACACCTGTCTCAGGGAGGAACCTTTTACAGCACCAAAAAGGGGAGAGGAGGCCCTTCACCCTGTCAAAAGGAGGACTGTATTCTGCCACTGAAATTAATTAATTATTCAGCAGAAATCAGAAAATGCTGCTGCAGAGGCCTAGGAGTCCTGCTGCAGAAATTATGACACAGTGCCACAGAGCTTTAGGGGCCCTGATTATTTGCATGGAAAACCATTTTTGTAGTGAAACTGGCAATCTGCTGTTAGCCTTTGTGGAACTTTCTGTAAAAGGCTGTAATGTGCAAGTAATTCATTTTACCTGAGGATATTTATGAACCCTTAAAAGCATAGCACATTATTGTCAATATATATTGGAGATTTTGATGAAACCCACTTAGATGGTTTAGAGCTTTTAATCTGTGGCCATACTGCTTTTTCAAAATTGCACATTTTGGAGCATTTTTTCTGTATAAGACAGCTTGTTTTAAAGTCCTAAAATGGGTACAAAAAGGAAATTAATAACAGCAGGTTAACATTTGAAAACTCAGAAAAAAAATAAGGACTAATTTGAAGAGTGTGATGAAGCAGGGGATTAAAATATCTTTTAGCACAAGGTAATCAGATGGAGTTGGTTGTGAGAAGAGAGATATTAAGAACACAGGATTTGATTCTAACCATATAGGCATCATTCCCAATCCAAAATACTGTTCCTCAGATTGCACCACAATCCGGAAACCCATATATGGCTAAGACACAGCATTTAGAAAATCTGCATCTTATAAAGGATTCAAATAAAATTGTACATCATGAAAAATCTAAAATGGGGAAAATGTTCAACAAGAGGAGGAAAATGGGAATAAAACAGAGAAACCAATAAAGCCAACTGTTGCAATAAACACTGCTGCAAAGAAAGGGGTGAATAAGAAAGAAGCCCTAGAACATGAATTGAAAAGTCAAATATGCCAAAAGAGGATCTCAGTCTGTAGAAAATAAAACTCCAAAACTGCCAAAAGGAAAGAGTGAAACAAATACTGCAGTCATTTCTAAAGGACTTTAAGACCCTTATTTCACCATATGTAAATATTTATTTAAAATTTGATGACTGGGAAAGGCACACTGAGCCGAGGCTCATTTCCTGGTGCGACCCAGGTACAAAGTGTACAGTGAAAAGAAAATGAGTAAGAAATGGTGGAAAATACAAACATTAATGTACAGACATTTTTGCAAAGAATACAGTACATTATCCAAACTAGACAAATACTTAACATGAAGAATAAATTAATGGGATGGGGCTGGGTTTCAGTCGGCAGCTAGGGCAAGTGAGTAGAGACTGTGAGAGGCCTCTGCTGCATGTTGGGACCACTGGTACATTTAGGGCAGTGTGGGGTGGGTAGGAGCCTGAGAAGTTGTGAAAAGGTGGAACGAGAGGAGCCAGGCAGAGGTCGGAGGGGTGGTTGTTCCAAAGAAGGTAGATATGGTAGGAAAAGGCAGCTTGGCCAGTGAGAGTATTAGGGCAGGGCAGGTGGAAAGTGCATGGGTCCCTGTGGTGAACAGGGTAGTTTAGGGAGGTGGCTGGGGTGAGGCAGGAAGTGAGGTAGAGGTGAAGGGAACTGAACCAATGTTTTGCTATGGAGGAGGTGCTGTGGATGGTTCCCCTGTGGGAGAGTGGAGCAAGGGAGGGAGTGGTGTAAAGTAGGCAGTGATGAGTGGGGGGAGGCTGTGGCAATGTGGCAGAAAGAGCTGAGAATGATGTCTAGTCTGGAGAGAGAGAAGGCTGGGGCCATTCCTTAGACTATGCTAGCATATTCTATAACAGGCAAGATAGTTTTATGCATGATCTCACCATTGGTGGAGATAGGCAGGCTGGCTTTGTTGCAGTAGAGGATGTCGAGTTTGGGCCAAAATTTCATGTGGATGGCCTCGACATGAGTGGAGAAGTTAAGGTGACTATCCAGCCAAACACCCAGGTACTTGAAAGTGGGGACTAGCTCCAGAGGAGAGCCATCCAAGGTGGTGATCGCTGGGGTGGCTGGGAGGGTAGCAAGCATTTGCCTGGAACCAAAGACCATAGTGACAGGTTTTTTTTTTTTTGCATTGAGTGTAAGCAGGTTCTCAAGGAAGCAGGATTGGACTCTGTCAAAGTCATTTTGGAGGTTGGGGAGGACACAGTCATAGGAGGTGCCTGAGGCATAGATGTAGTGTCTTCCACATATAGATGCACACTGGAGGAGAAGCAGGCAGAGGGAAGGTCATTAATGAAGAAAGAGAGAAGAGGATGGGACCAAGTATAGAGCCTTGGGGGACACCAGATAATATAGGGAGAGGGGTGGAGAAAGCATCGTCTATTTGAACTGACTGTTGTCTATTATGGAGATATGAGCAGAACCAGGCAATGGCAGGTTGGACAATGCCAAAAGAACTAAGTTTGCAGAGTAGCAGCATAATAGCATAAGCTTACATCTGACCTCAACTTGCACAGCAGGTATACCCCATTTATGGGCTCAGGAGGATAGTCGATATGAAGAGAAAGATATGTTAGAAGATAATGAGGGACTTAATCATAATGGAAGGTTGGAAGAAGCTGATTCAGGGTTAGTGGGACATGAAGAACTGGTAGGACTTGAAGATATGAAAAAGAATTCATTTAGTTTAATTTGGTTAACCAAATAAGTCCACTGGTGCAAAAAATCCACCTTTTTGAGGCACAACCCGGATATAGCAGTACAAAAATTTGCATAATGCAATATTACATTAAACATATAAGATACAATAACAGCATACCAACATGCTATAAAATATTACAAAATACACATAATACATGTTATCAATTTACACAAAGCTTTGTAAACACTCACATTTTAAAAATGATGGCACAGTGGCACAGAGGGCTAATTTGCTTAGTGCCTTACCTCTCCCACACCAGCAACCAGAGTTCAGGAAATGAGCTTGGGCTGCTGGCGATCAACTGGGGGAAGGGCTGGGAGTAGGACTGAGTTGCCATTAGGCAGTTCTCCTCTCCTAGATTAGAGAGGTTTGTCATTGCAGTGCTTGACTGCCACAGAGTGAAGGCTCAGTGCTAGTGCCGTGCAGATGGGAGAACCAGGCCCTAGGCCAGGGTGGGTGGAGTGGGTCTACTGATTTCAGTATGCATGCATGCCTCCACACATGTGCATGACCAAGTTTGCTGAGGTCCAAGGGAGTAGTCAGGGGACAAAAAGCAAAGAAAAAATAATGGGCACTGTGAGGGTGTATGACACCTACTGGCCACATTTCCACCTTCCACATCACCAAGTGGCCTGTGGTGAGGCATTGGATTATGTGCTTTTGGGGAGGATGGACCTCTTTCTCCTGACCCTGCCATGGGAGTAATTTCTACCCTTGCTGCTGGGGTCTTGGGGAGATGGTAGACAGTGGGGTGAGTGGCAGCTGGTAGAAGGGAGCCTCCCTTATTGTGGCACGGGGGGACAAAACTTCTAAAAATGATTTTTCAAGGTGTCAAATACAGCTAATGAAGATGAAGATCTAATAGACACAGGTATTGCATTCAATAAATTAGATGCTCTAAAACTGAAAGCATTATGTCCTGTTACAGTATGCATACTAGGAATTTGAAGAAAATCCCTTGATTTAGAGCAAGAATTGTAATTACTATTTTGGTCATTAAGTAAATTAGTCAAAGAAGAGGCTCCATTCTGTAGCATCTTAAAAATAAAATCTGGCAGCAGCAATTCAGATTGTTTTATTCAAATGATAACCAATCCAATTTAGTAGTATTCAAGCAATGATGTGTTCTTAATAATAGAAGATCAGAAACTCATGAAAATGACTACTATTTTGTGATGGGTGCTATTGGTACAAGAGAGAGGCACATCTGATGAGAATCTAATTGAGAAAAGTCAAAAGGGTACAAAGTCAGAAGTACTTTAAAATGTAATGAAAAAACAATAAGGGACATTACAAAAAGGATAGGGAATAAGGAGGAGCAGACATCCATTTTAATTAAGGAGTTGGAGAGAAAGTCTAGGAAACAGAATGGGATATTAAGTAATGGAGATATCAATTCAGAATTTGGCTTATGGATATGTCAAAATCATGAAAGGAATGGTCATAAGGGCTAAAAACAAAGTAATGGAAATCAGGATATGTATACTAGATTGTGTGGGTATAAGGAATTATTAACACATAAAAGATAAAGTTATATCCATAACGATAAAATCTTTCAAAGAAAGTCAAGGGATATGAGAAAATGATAAAGAATATAAGAGAAAGGAGCATAAGAAGAATCTCATAGAGGAAGGTGAAATTCTTGCAACACACTATATTAAGAGACTACCACTCTAAAAAAAAATTCTACTACTTTCAGAATGTTAGTATACAATATGTGCAAGGGGGTCCTGAAAGCAAAATTAAAGCAGCAGTGCATCAATCCATTGAAAATGTTGACCTATACTATTTATGCTATTTTAGATTGCCACCTACCTCCTGACTTGTATGATACCCTCCTTTCCACAATTTGAGTCTGCTTTAGTACTTTTTTTCATGTTTGAAATAATAAGAGGAGCGTTGCTTTTAATATGACTAGGACCAGGTTTTCATCAGTATTTGCATCTGTTTTTGACCACCTATTGTTCCATAAGGTCAGGGAGCACTGACTGCTGCATGATAGTCCATTTTAGTAACAGCAGAATTGATATTTAAACAATTGATGGACAAAAACTGCTGAACATACTGAAGAAGACCTGGTCCATGCCATATTATAAGGAGTGCTCCTTTTATTATTTCAAACATGAAAAAAGTACTAAACCAGACTCAAATCAAACTTTTCTTGCATTAATTCTTCATGCAAAGAAAAGCATCACAATTCTTATACATTCCTTGCATATAATCATTACATAAAAAAGCTTACATAACAACTTGCATATATGGTAGCTTGCATATGCTGGCATATAGCATTTTATGTTGTACCAGTCAAGATACTTACAAAGTTCTTGCCTTTTTTCAGTAAGGGTAAAAGGCATTTGCAAAGAAGTGCTTGGAGGAGTCTTATGCTTTTGTGGAACATACGAAATAGTTCCACAAACTACATGACATATTGAAAAGGCTGGGTTTAGTGAGTTTAAGAGAGCAACATTTAAATACAGATGTATATGCCAAGGAAGCCATACAAAGAATTAAGGATGTATTAACACAAAATGACCTGGTGAAAATTAATGAATGCTGGTCACACCCACTTTTAACAGTCAATAAGATTTTATTTGTACAGATGAAAGGTACAGTATATCTTGGTGGCAAGCTGAACCTTCTCCATTCTCCACGCACTTGTGATCCTGATGTTAACCTGAACGTTATTAATTTGCTTTTTATTTGCCCCATGAAAAGCCAAGAAAGGAAAACATGGATGATTCCAATTAGAAGAGAAATGAAGGAATATAGTAGATTGCATATGGCCAAAACCACCCTCTTCGCTGGTAATAGGTTATATGGTCAAAACCATCCTCTTCACTGATAACAGGGCAATTTTGTTCTATGTGGCAGATTTTGTCATTACATCACTATGAACTATAAGAAACAAGAAAAACTTTATGCAGTTCTATATGACAAATTATTTAGGAGATTTTCCCATAAATTGTCCCTCTACTGTGACGTTTCCATCTTCTTCACTGATAACAGGGCTATTTTGTTCTCTGTGGCAAATTCTGCACACACATCATTATTTATGCACTATAAGAAACAAACAAAGTTCATGCAGCTTGATATATGACAAATTATTTAGATTTTCCCATAAGTTGTCCCTTGGAGTATTTAACTTATTTAATGTAGTGTGACGTTTTAATCTGAGTTGCTCCTTTTAGATGGTAATTTTAGCTGCAATTTTTATAATTATGTATAATGTAAATTTTCTGTTTTTATACATACATGTGATTTAGCAAACTTGAACTTGAAACCTATCCTTCAGTGTGACATGACTGAGTCCAACTAATGACCTTTAAGGTAAGTGTTGACGTGCTGTGTCAAATTGAAGACATCTACTCTAGCAGAACTCTAAACCTCTTTGTGTTTGTATAATGCAACTGGTAAAGGTGGAAATTAAAGCCTTTATTGCCAGAGGGCTGTTCAGCACTCTATGTAAAATTAAGTTGTGGTGGTCTTAGTTTATCTCTCAGTAGGCAGGTGTCCACATCACACACAAAAAAAAAAATCAACATATTTTGCTCTAATTGGAACATTTATTGGCAGTCTCATATGAAGAAGCCAAAGACTGAATGAGCAGGGAGTCTGAACTACACTCTTACCTAAGTGGTGGTCCCTCCAAGGAAGGGTTGAGGCACATTAGTAGGGCAGTGTGGGGAAGCTTGCACTGTGATTGCCTGTGCTGTACCTGTCATGTGAATAAGAAGACTTCAGGTTCCAGTGCTGTCAATAGAGCACTTTCACTAGCAGAAAAAAAATCTATTAACAAAAGGTGGAAATTAAGGACACCAAGGACTTTAATCCATGGAAGTAAACAGGTGAAGGTAGCCAGAAGTTCTGCAGCATCATCAATGAAAGACAGGACTGTTAGGTGGCCTTCTCACTGTGATTACTGCACAATTAAACAATTTCAAGAAATGTAGTACATATGTGAAAAGATCTGGAAAGTGATTTGTCAATATTTTTGAGGCTGAATCGGGACTCTTCAGATCAAACCAAGTCCTTTGCCATTCTATTAGGATGAGAGTTGAAGCTTGATGTAAAGGTGTGAGGAACAAGACAGTTGATGGTTACAGAATCCCAGCCAGGACCAGATTGTAGTCAAGGATTTTAGTCAAGCACTTTTACTCTAAGTTGAGGCCAGGCATATATTCGTTGATGATCTTTGATGCTGAGAGCTATAACATTAGCTGTCCTACAGTTAAGTAGGCCAATTTTAGTAGCAGGTTAGAAAAGATTAAGTGTATCTTAATAGGAATAATGTTAGCCCTGTTGATGGTGCTTTGGTGCCCCTGATAAAGGACAGCAGCAGGACTATGACTCATGAGCACACAAATATTCTTGCAAAATAAGTTAGTGTTTGATAAGAGGCAGGTACAGTTGGAGGGGTAATTGCTCATTGACATGGGCACCACAGCAGAATCCATGAGAAGCAATCCTTAAGGTCCTGAGCTTTTTACATACAAGATAGGTTTCATTGTTTAAGTTGAGACAGGATCCTTCATAGTGAAGGCTGATGGAAAAGGCAAGCTAGAGATAAACCGGCAGTATAGCGCAGTGGTTTAAGGCTCTGAGCTGCAAATTTGGTGACATCCAGCAGACCAGACCTGGATTTGAATCCCACAGCTTCCACTTGCATACTGTGTGACCTTGAGCAAGTCACTTAACTTCCCTGAGCTCCCAGGTCACTCCTGTAAAAAAGCTTTCAGCCTAGTGTGCTACTCCTGGTTAAACAACTAAAAAAAAACTATTATGGGCATGGAATTAACAGGGAAGCCATGGATATAGTCAGGTAAGTGCAAGTGGGGAGAAGAATGTGGGGAGGAGGTCCAGGCCCATGAGCCATGGTAGGGCTATCAGGACAAGCACATGTAACAAGGAGGTGGTGTTCCTGGCCAGGTGTCCAGGAGACAGAGCACAGTCACAAGTCACAGTTGAGGATTTAACTCCCAGCCAGGAAGAACAAAGACTAGGCCACAACCATAGGCAGGGCAATATAAGCAATATTAGAAACACAGAATGGCATTAGGACAGCTACTAGGGAGGGCTCACACCCAGCCAGTGTGGACTAACAGCCATAGGGGAGACCATACTGTTCAACCTCTTGAATCTAACAGTTAAAATGAGATACACTTACTCTGTGGATATATTATAGTGGCATGGTAGTGCCACTATAGTTAGGGTTGAGTACCCCATTTAAGTGTGAAATTTGGCACCTTAACAACATTGCCACTGTATGATGGATGTGCCTTAAATTTGGTAAGCACAGAGTGGTACCATAGGTCTCTGGCTCTGCCAAGTTTTGTAACAGTCAGATATATGGTTGTGGAGCTATATAGCACCATAGAAAGTCGTATTTATGCTTTTTTTGCACATTCTTTGCTCGTGCCTACAGGTTGCACGGTCTGTGCAACTGGTCCAAAACCTTCAGGGGACATGTGGCCAGGGTCCTCAATATGCTGTTCGAAGATTTCATAAAAAAATATTAAACAGTTCAAATGTTATTCAAAAAACAAGTGTCCCATTATAGTCAATGGTAAAAGTTAAAAAGTTTGACAGTGTCGCAAATGCAGTTTTTAGTGTCTCAAATAACCCTTGTAGTGTCGCAGATCCACCATCTTGTTTTCAGTTGGTGGTCACAGAAATGCTTGGCATTTAAATGTAGGACCCTCTAGGGACACAGTTCTTGCTGCGTTCACCTAGTCGAGCTGTGAGGATGCTAGCCATGTCTTTTCTGGGGGGTTAAACACCCCAGAAATATGTTTTTTAAATTTTTCAAACAGCAGTGTTGCAAAGTAGTGTCACACATTTCACACTTTCATGTTTTTTTTTTTTTTGAAAGTGTTGCAAATCACACTACTACTTTGCAACACTGCTAAAAGGAATAGGAAATCTTTGCCACCCAGCTGCAAATGAATGGTTTGGTCTTTTGGGCTGAAATTTGGAGGAAAGAAAGCCAAGATCCCTCAAAGTGCCTTTTGATGGTTTGGTGACAAAATATTACAGGGCTGGAAAGTTACAGCACTCCAAATATGACTATTTTTCCCATAGGCTAACATTACAGCATCCACCACGCCTTTCGGGGCCTGTATCTCGGAAACGCTTCAAGATACGGTCTTTGCATTGGAAAAATGCTTAGTCTCCCACTAGGGAGCTAAGTAGAAAACTAGCCAGGAAAGTCATAAATAATAGGAGATTTTAATATTTGTTCTACGTTGTACGGTTCCTGAGATATAAGCAGTTTAGTATTCCAAGTGTTCATTGTCTGCTCCGAGGCCCATTATTATGCATACATTATTTGTATTCACTGTGTTTCTCAATGCAGCTTTTGGGGAAAAAAAGGGTATGCATTTCTGTTACTGTTAGCTTTTCCACTTGCATTTCCGTAACCATTTGCTTTAGCGTTCCTGTGTACGCCACTGAGTGCGTTACCCTTTGCATTTGCACTTGAGTTACTGTTAACATTTGCATTTTCATTACTGTTTTTGTTTGCATTTCATTTTGCGTCATCATGTGCATTACCATTTGCTTTTGTGTAGAACTTCTGTTTGCATTTCTGTTTGCGTTTCTGTTTCCTTTGGTGTCATCATTGGTGTTACCGTCAATGTTTGCATTTCCAATTGCATTACCATGACCATGCACATTACAATTTGCATTTGCATTTCTGTTTTCATTAATGTTTGCACTTGCATTTCTATTACCATTTGCATTACCGTTAACGTTTGCATCACTATATGTGCTACCATTACTTCACTATTTATAGTGCACTTTCTCAAAAAAAAGAGAAATTCATGGCAAAAAAATCCATTTAATGCATCAGTTAGGGTTGTTTCATAGCAACAAAAGGGAGTAAATCCAGTGTTAGGGTTGAAAACCCTAACTGTGCATTCCCTTCCCACACCCACCATCACCACACACTCACACACATATACTTGCAAGTAGAGGAAGGCAAGGCAACACAACCAGTCACACACAACCAGCAGCAGGTAACAGGAATAACATACGACTATCTAAACCACAAAACCACACACCCATTCTCCCATCGGGCTGTGGCATGGGGTCGCCACTGCTGTCATCCCAGACATTCCACGTACCGCTAAACACATATTGTGCTATGACACTTTCGTCTTTGTGAAAGTGTTTTGTTAAAACTATGCTCCTAAGTACTGCACATCTTTGCCATCATTCTGCAAGCAAACAGTTGTGTCCTTTGGGATGACATTTGCAGGGTGGCAACACATGGTTCCACAGGTGTACTTTTTCCTGCTATTCTGCTACAATACTTAAGGATTACAAACTTACACTGTTCCAAAATTGAGCAATTTGCCATAGACTAACACTGTGGTGCCCATGACTCACCACCCATATGTTGAAATTGAAGTACACCATTTTCACTACTGCCACCTTGGTTCACCTTTATGTGAACTAACCTCAAAGAACAACTTATAATGTATCATATCTGAAGTTGAATTTCTCCACTTCCTAGAGAAAAACAGCTATACACCTCCTGCTGGATGTGCGTGATTGGTTGTGTTACCTTGGTCCTTCCCCTACTTGCATTTATGTGTGTGCATGGTGATGGTGGGGGAAGGGGGGAGGCTCAGTTAGGATTTTCAACCCTAATACTGAATTTCCTTGCTTTTGTTGCTGTGGAACAACCCTAACTGATGCATTAAACAGAGCTTTTTGCCATGAATAGATACATAGATAGTGATGACAGATAAAGGTCTACTGGTGCATCCAGTCTGCCCATCCTTCCAGTCTACACTGCTTGGCCCTAGAGGCTGTTCTGTCCCCTTGTCTCTGCCATCACCTCTAACTAAGGTAATTTGCCTCTTCCACCCCAATTAGAAACTGTTCACTGATGTGGCCCTTACCACCGCCTGTGGTAGTTTGTTCCACCTGTCCACCACTCTTTTGGTGAAAAAGTGTTTACTGACATCCTTCTTGAACTCCCTCCTGCCAGTTTCAATGACTTCCCCCTTATCCCACTATTTGTGCACATGGAAAATATGGCCTTGAATTCTACCCTGTTTACCTTATGCAGATATTTGTAAGTTTCTATTATGTCACCCCTTTCCCTTCTTGCCTTAAGGATGTACATGTCAAGTTCATGTAGTCTCTCTTCATATGTCATGCCTCCCCAGACCATGGATCATCTTGATTGCCCTGCACTGTACTTCATTCACTTTGTTGCCATCCTTCCTCAAGTATGGAATCCAATATCTTGCTCAGTACTCTAGATGTGGCCTCACCAATGGCTCTTGGATTCTACTGCTGATCCCATCTCTGTGCATCTCAGCATCCTATTCACCTTCCCCACAGGTTTCTTACAGCGTGCTGTTAATTTTAGGGTAGCTGATATTTTGACCCCTAAGTACTTCTTCTCCACCATCCATTCTAGTACCACCCCCTCCTTCATACTGCACCCATGGGTTCATTTTCTAATGTGCATTATTTTGCATTTTTTAGGCGGTGGGGTGAAGCTCAACTGCAAAACCTTAGACCTTCTCTCCAGCTTATGTAGATCCTCCCTTTTTTCCCTTAGTGTCTACCCTATTGAGGATGTTAGAGTTGTCTTCTAACAGGCTGACCTTGCCCTTTACACTTTCCCCTATCTCACATATGAATTCAGTGAAGAGGACAGAGCCCAGTACTGATCCCAGTGGCACTCTGCTCATGACCTCACTGATCTCAGATAACTCCCCATTTACTACTACTACTTTTTATGTCTTTCCTCTCAACTGGCTTTCCACTAAAGCCACCAACCTTTCTTCCAGAACAAGGTCCCTTAATTTTTTTACCAGTCTGCTGTCAGGGAATTGAGTTAAAAGCCTTGCTAAAGTCTAGGTATAGTATATTGACTGCATGTCCTTTAAGAGCCACCACGGTCACCCAGTCAAAGAACTATATTTTATTTCATAATTCAGATTTACAACCTTTAAGTCAAAGACTCATTTACAAATGCACATCGTCACAGGGAGGGTAGCCAATAATTGGTGGTGAGTACAACAATGGAGAACATTACAGGTGAGATGCAATAAAAGAACACACAAAGCAATTCCAGTAATACAAAAATGTATGAAGACTTCAATTAGTTACAATTAGTCTAGTATATAAATAGTAAGGTACCGCTGGGGTTCTAGGGAGTGATACCTGGGGGGGGAGGGGTGGTTGCTGGGGGAGAAGGCAGTCCAGAAGGACGTTGTCTGTAAATTGGGCCAGAAGGAGCTCTAGGTATGGGCCAGTCAGGGGCATTTACAGCTCCGACTGTCAGTGAGGTGGTTTCAGAGGGTGATTTTGAAGGGGTCTGTTTTGGGGATGTTTGTGATATGAGTGGGAAGGGAGTTGCACCAAGAAGGGGCTCTGTGGTGGATTGATCTTTGGGAGAGAGAGGTCCTGGCTCTCAGGACCTGGAAGATGGCTTTGGTTGTGCTTTGGATGGCAACCGAGTGGGAGGCCAATTTTAGGGATGCAGCAACCCCTGGTGGGGGAGAGACCAAGTAGTGATTTCTTTGCCAATATACAGGTGTGGTAGCACAGGCATTTATAGAAAAACAATACTGAAGTCTGTAGCATCCACTTTTATTCTTTTGAAATGATAATGCCCCTACGTTTCGCTGTTTCCAGCTTGGTCACAGGGCCTTTTACCATCTAAAAAAATCATAAATAAAATTCAATCAATACATGCTTAATGTTTATGTCATATACAAATCTTATAAATTTGTTCTACCACAGAATTAATTACAAAATAAAAGTAATTCTCTTCACCTGTAAATTAAATCAATTCAATATATGTTTTTTTCCTTTTCATCCAATCTAAACATTGGTTTTCTGTAATAAATATCACAAAATTTCATCAGTCATTTCAAATATTATGAGATACCTAATAATGCCACTTAAAGTCCCATGTAACTAATAATGAGTCTATGTCACATACCTTTTAGTTGAATTTATTTATTTAAGATCCCAATGTCTGTATTTCCTCTCACTGCAATGTAAAAGTAATAATAAGAAACCACCCTTGAGCTCAATAATTCAGTTTAAAATCATTAAAAATCTTTGTTATATTTTTATATAGATGCTCTATAGACAAATAAGCTTACCAAAATATATTTGCTACATAAAGCGATCCGACTTGCCCATTATTATGCCCTCAATCCAGTAGATGTCATTTAAATATATAAATCTAATGAACAAATGGGCTCCTAAATCCGTGAATTCGCTTCACTACGCATATACATACGTCAATACGCACGCGAGTGTAACTCTTTGAATGTGCATAAAGTCCACCAATTATAAATTAAACGTCTTTCTGTTTCGCATTTAATTATTAAAAGAGCAGTTGGTAATGCCGTATTTTCCTTCAGCTGGTAAACTCTTTCAAGGTGTCCCAGACCCACACGCATACTGACTAACGGAGCTTTAAAGATGCCAGTGCTGTAAAGATTCCTTTTAAATAAGCAAAAACTTCCCGCGGTTCAGTCCACATGATAGGTATCAACCTATCACGTTCTACTTCTACTATTTACGTCCCTATCTATTGAATATTCATTATCACGAATATTCAAAAGGGTCTCCGTCAATACTGTTGGTCAATCTTGCTCTGCACAGTTTTAGCTCATCCCTTTCACTAAACCAAATACATTTCAGTAAATATCTTCACATGATACATGGGGATTGCGATCTGGTTATTTATGTTAACAACTAATTTTAGTATGACACTAATGAAAACTAGATCGCAAATAACCCTTAAGTCTATGTTTTAAATTTATTGTTTTTGATTTAAAACTATGTTAACAAACATAAAAAATTTACTCACTATCCCATAATATGCAAGTTTACTGGTGGTTTCTTTTAGTTTATATTTATATGTTAGTCATTCTATTATTTACTACAACAACCCAAAAAAAATTTTCTAATAACTCATTCCATATAAAGTGTAATAGAAACAAGTTCATGGGGCTTTATTTGGCAAATCTTTCCCTATATTCTATTCACAATGGGTTGTAGGATTTGCTTATATTTGTTGTTAATTTCAAAATATACAATCTTCTAGACATCACAAATCCAAAACGATCCTGATCATAGATATGAACAAACAAGCTAGCAGATCAAGAAGTGGATAATAAATTTCTAGTTGTTCATCAAAATATAAAGTAATTCAACACTGATCATTTTTTGCTATAATTATATATATAAACATTTTACATCTGTGTTGGGACACACCAACATATGTCTATAAATTTATCAAACTACTTCAAATCCTTATAAAAATAATCACATATTATAAACATACATAAGTGTTGTATTTTCATTATATGTATTAACCTCAATTCATTATTCATAATAACCATTGCACTGTCATAAAATATCACCATACTTAAATTTATAGACAAGCCTGCCAATTACTTTCTAAGTTCATTCCTATCCTCTTATCTAATGTTTTTAATTCAAAAATCCATTTCATTTCCTTGCGTTCAAGTAATCTTTTGTAATCCCCACCTCTGGTTGGTTGCTTGACCAGTTCCAGACCCCAAAACCTTAGGGATGCCCCCGTATGTGTTGCCTCATTGAAATGTAATGCTACAGGCGATTTGTCATTTTTATTCCTTATATCACTCTTATGTTCTCCAATTCTTACTTTCAAGGCTCTTTTAGTTTGTCCCACATATAATTTGTCACATGGGCATTCTGTAAAATTAAATATGTAGTCTTCCTCAAAAATAATCATATAACAATTGGCGTAACTTGGAGCCATTGTGCTTCCCATTGCTGATAGATTTATTGAATAAAAAGTTAGTATCAAAAGAAGATAGAGTTGTTTTTGCAACAAAATACAATCATAAAATAACTCAAATTAGAAAAATTATTAACAAACATTGGCATCTGGTTGCGATGGACAACCAACATATACGTTCATTACAGTTAAAACCATTTGTGGTTTCAAAAAAGGTTCAGAACCTTAAGGATAAGTTGGTTCATTCCCAATTTTTACAGAATACTGTGAGTCAGAAACAATTACTTTTAGGCCCCCTACAACCAGGTTTGACTAAATGTGGTAGATGTGCGGTTTGTAATAATACTAGTAGAAAATCAGTCTTTAAACATCCTTACTTCAATAAAGAATTTAGTATTAAGGACCATATTGACTGTAATTCTGAAGGGGTTATATATGTAATTCAATGCCCATGTGACAAATTATATGTGGGACAAACTAAAAGAGCCTTGAAAGTAAGAATTGGAGAACATAAGAGTGATATAAGGAATAAAAATGACAAATCACCTGTAGCATTACATTTCAATGAGGCAACACATACGGGGGCATCCCTAAGGTTTTGGGGTCTGGAACTGGTCAAGCAACCAACCAGAGGTGGGGATTACAAAAGATTACTTGAATGCAAGGAAATGAAATGGATTTTTGAATTAAAAACATTAGATAAGAGGATAGGAATGAACTTAGAAAGTAATTGGCAGGCTTGTCTATAAATTTAAGTATGGTGATATTTTATGACAGTGCAATGGTTATTATGAATAATGAATTGAGGTTAATACATATAATGAAAATACAACACTTATGTATGTTTATAATATGTGATTATTTTTATAAGGATTTGAAGTAGTTTGATAAATTTATAGACATATGTTGGTGTGTCCCAACACAGATGTAAAATGTTTATATATATAATTATAGCAAAATGATCAGTGTTGAATTACTTATATTTTGATGAACAACTAGAAATTTATTATCAACTTCTTGATCTGCTAGCTTGTTTGTTCATATCTATGATCAGGATCGTTTTGGATTTGTGATGTCTAGAAGATTGTATATTTTGAAATTAACAACAAATATAAGCAAATCCTACAACACATTGTGAATAGAATATAGGGAAAGATTTGCCAAATAAAGCCCCATGAACTTGTTTCTATTACACTTTATATGGAATGAGTTATTAGAAAATTTTTTTTGGGTTGTTGTAGTAAATAATAGAATGACTAACATATAAATATAAACTAAAAGAAACCACCAGTAAACTTGTATATTATGGGATAGTGAGTAAATTTTACATTTGTTAGCATAGTTTTAAATCAAAAACAATAAATTTAAAACATAGACGTAGTAGTATTTATGTATCTAGTTTTCATTAGTGTCTACTAAAATTAGTTGTTAACATAAATAACCAGATCGCAATCCCCATGTATCATGTGAAGATATTTACTGAAATGTATTGGTTTAGTGAAAGGGATGAGCTAAAACTGTGCAGAGCAAGATTGACCAACAGTATTGACGGAGACCCTTTTGAATATTCGTGATAATGAATATTCAATAGATAGGGACGTAAATAGTAGAAGTAGAACGTGATAGGTTGATACCTATCACGTGGACTGAACCGCGGGAAGTTTTTTGCTTATTTAAAAGGAATTTTTACAGCACTGGCGCTTTTAAAGCTCCATTAGTCAGTACGCATGGGTCTGGGACGCTTTGAAAGAGTTTACCAGCTGAAGGAAAATACGGCATTACCAACTGCTCTTTTAATAATTAAATGCTAAACGGAAAGACGTTAATTTATAATTGGTGGACTTTATGCACATTCAAAGAGTTACACTGCATGTATTGACGATGTATATGCGATGGAAGCTTAATTACTTGATTTAGGAGCCCATTTGTTCATTAGATTTATATATTTAAATGACATCTACTGGATTGAGGGCATAATAATGGGCAAGTCGGATCGCTTTATGTAGCAAATATATTTTGGTAAGCTTATTGCTCCATAGAGCATCTATATAAAAATATAACAAAAGATTTTTAATGATTTAAAACTGAATTATTGAGCTCAAGGGTGGTTTCTTATTATTACTTTTACATTGCAGTGAGAGGAAATACAGACATTGGGATCTTACATAAATAAATTCAACTAAAAGGTATGTGACATAGACTCATTATAAACTACATGGGACTTTAAGTGGCATTATTAGGTATCTCATAATATTTGAAATGACTGATGAAATTTTGTGATATTTATTACAGAAAACCAATGTTTAGATTGGATGAAAAGGAAAAAACATATATTGAATTGATTTAATTTACAGGTGAAGAGAATTACTTTTTATTTTGTAATTAATTGTGTGGTAGAACAAATTTATGAGATTTGTATATGACATAAACATTAAGCATGTATTGATTGAATTTTATTTATGATTTTTTTAGATGGTAAAAGGCCCCGTGACCAAGCTGGAAACAGCGAAACGTAGGGGCATTATCATTTCAAAAGAATAAAAGTGGATGCTACAGACTTCAGTATTGTTTTTCTATAAATTCTACATTTTCACCCACGGAGTCTGAAGAGAATCTTTGAAAGACTTTTTTGTCTAAAAGGACTTTATCATTTCCCAGATTCACACATTTATGTGGTAGCACAGGCACTCATCAAAGGTGAGTAAGTCTGAGGAGAAGTAGAGTTGGCATGTGTGCATTCTGCTGGGGGCACCGGTCAGGAGCCTGCAAGTCTTGTTGATTGAGGTCTGTACTTTGGTGAGGGTGGTGGGTTCAGCAGCCACATAGATAGGGAGCCTGTAGTTGACCAATAACAGGATGGAGGAGGTGATAGCCAACCAGAGGTCATTCTGAGGGAGGCAGTCTTTGTGGTGGTAGAGGAGTCCAATCCAGGTGTTTATGGCAGTGGACAGGGAATTAAGATGAAAGTGGAAAGAGAGAGAGAGCTGAGTTGAAGGTGATGCCCAGATATTTGTATGCAGACACCTGTTCAAGGGGGGTGTAGGATACTGGGAAGGATGAGAAGGGGGGCATTTCTGAAGCTACTCTGGCAGTGGGCAAATAGAATAGATTTTGTCTTTCTGAGATTCAGAACTAGACGAAGGTCGAGGAACCATTTTTCAGCTTGGCTGAAGGTGAGTTGCAGAGAGTTCTGGAGGGTGATGGGGTCGGGTGGGAGTCAACGAGAACTGCATCATCGGCATATAGGAGCATACTGCTCCTATATATAAGATACTATATATATATATATATATATATATATATATATATATATATGATTCTTCTGAAGACTTCCCTTAGTGAACCCATGGAGCCTGGTGTCTTGCAGCTTATGACCTTCTAGGAAATCTAGCACTTCTCTCCATAGTGTGGCCTCCATTAACTTCTCCACTATAGTTATCAGGCTGGCTGGTCTATAGTCTCCTGGCTCATTCTTCCTTCTTCGTGTAGGAACCAAGTTTGTTATCCTGTGGCCAACCAACAGTTAACAATGTTGGCAAGTGTAGCTGCTATTGCCTCTGCTGCCTTGTGTATTTTAGAATGCAGCCCATTAGGCCCCATTGATTTGTTCACCTTCAGCTCTTTTAGCCCCTCCAACACCCTTTCCTCCATTATATGGCCCAAACTGTTTGGGTGCCTACCCCCCTTACTCTGCATTCTGACAAAGGCTCCACTTCCTCCCTGCTAAATACTAAACAAAAGTATTGGTTAGTATCTTTGCCTAGCCTCTGTACTCCTACTCCCAGCTGTCCTTCTTTTTCAGCCTCACTATGCCCCCTTGGCATTTCTCCCAGATGTAGCTGAAGAATTATTTGTCTTCTTGCTTCATCCCCAATGTAAGTCTTACTTCCATCTCTGCTTTAGCTGTCTGACACTCCTGCTAGTCTCCTCTCTTGCCCTTTGGTACTCCTCCCTTTGCTTATCTTTATATATCCTGAATGCCCTCCTCTTCATTCTTACTACATTTTGCATATCTGACATGAACCATAGTGGACCTTTTGCTCTTTTACTGTACCTTCTGGTACCTTCCCAATGAAGCCTGTCACTGCTTCAAGCATGCCTGATTTGAGTGCCTCCCATTTTTCCTCCACACCTTCTAATATCTCTGTACTGCTCACCCTTTCCCTTACCAGCCCTGGAATCTTTTCAAAGTCTGCTGTTCTGTAATCTCACACCTTTACTGAGCACGTCCCATTGTACACTTCAAGTTTGATCTCCAGCCTCACTGACTTGTGGTCACTGGAACCTAGTGGTTCCTGGACTGACACGTTTTGGATCCTCTCACTATTAGTGAACACCGGATCCACAAGGGCATTCTGCCTTGTTGGGTCTTGAACCAGCTGTACTAGGACCACCTTGTGGCATACTTTCACCAGGAGTTGATTCATTTTACTTGCCACAACCAAGACTTTCTAGTCCACATCAAGCATGTTAAACTCCCTTACTAATTCCCCCAACCTAGCTGCCCTCATCTGCATCTCAATAAGCTCCCTATTTGCCCCTTAGTCTTGTCCTGGTGGTCTGTAAACCACTTTAGCCATTTGTTTCCCATTCCACATTACTGCTAGCACCAACACAGACTCTAACTCCCCTCAAGTCTCAAGTCTCTCAGGTTATCCATCTTTCTGGCCTCTATTCCTTTCCTCATGTATAGTGCTACCCAGCCTCCCTTACCCCTTGGCCTGTCCTTTCTGAACAAGAAATATCCTGGTATGGTCATGTCTCACTCATGGCTCAGGTTACCCCACGTCTCAGTGACTGCCACCACGCTGAGATTACCCTCTTCAACCAGCACTTGAAGCTGAGGCATTTTGTTGCTCAGGCTTCATGCATTTGAGCATAACATCCTCCAGCAACTGGTTCCACCCATCCCCTTACTTCCAACCCCCCAGGCTTCATTGAGTCCAGTCTATTCTTTTGTGGAGAAAGGCCAGCAAGACCATCTTGATCAAGGTTAGTAGCAGTATTCCTTAGAAAGCGAACTCCCCCCTAACTAGTTTAAACTAGCTGCTATATGTAGTAGTAGTAGTAGTATGGCTTATTTATATCCGGCACTCTTTTCTAGATGCTCACGGCACCATTACAACAAAAGCAGTAGGGCATTTCAAGACAAACACATATTTAAATTAAATAAATATAATAATCCACTAATAAATAATTACCACTAAAACCAGTCTACTAATTACAGTTAATAAATAACTTGAAATAAAATAAAATAATTTACATAGAAAGCACAGCTGGGCTAGTAAAAATAAGAAGCAGTCAATTATTCCCCAAAAGCTTGTAGAAAGAGGGATGTCTTAAGGCCCCATTTAACTCATTGCCTCCACAGGAGCTCTCTGAAGTTGCACCACTTGTCTCCTGTATACTGTTAATAGTAAATCCTGGGCCTTTCTAAGCAAAATCAAGCTATAGTCAGCATGTCACAAACAAATCCCAATAGCTCAAGAACCATAAGTGCTAGACACAAAGTATGAGTGGCAAAGTTATTTAGCACAAAATTTCATTTCCTGTGGTGGTATGCAAGGAATAATATGTAATTTTGTTATTTTTTTCTATGCTGGTTGAAACAGCAAAAAAAAAAAATGTTTTTTTTACTAAAACAGGCAACATAAGAAATACACACCATACCATAAACAAATACGAATAACTCCTAAAGTATACATGATATACACAAAATATTAGTGGCAAAGTTGTTCATCACAAAATTACCTTTCCAACAGTGCTATGCAGTCAAATATATATTGTATACTTTAATATATAATGTAGCAAAATATAAGTGACTTCTCCAGACGTTGCCAGGGCACACAGGAAGTCAGTAGCTGACTTCTGTAGGCGTAGTCAGGACACACCAGTGTATTTTACTGATGCCTACAGGCGTCTGCTAGGAGACAATGAGTTAAAAGACTCTTCTGAAGAGGCCTTCCTCTGGGCCTTCAGGACCACATTCCACAGGACCAGCCCTGCCACTTCAAAGACGCGATCCCTAAGGTTTTTAATCTTGCCCTGGAAACAATTATGAAGCTCTCATCAGTAGAATGGAGTGGCACGAGGACACATACAGATGAAAGAGCTCATTCAGGTATCCTGGGCCCAACCCTTATAGGGCCTTAAAAGTCAGCATGCCAACTTTCAAGGAGATATGCCACTTAACCAGCAGCCAGTGCAGGTCACTCATTACTGAGGAGACATGACATGATCTCAAAGACCAATCAGCAAATTAGCAGCTGCATTCTGCACCAGCTGCAGGTACCACAGCACAGTCCCACTGACCCTAAGGTATGGAGCATTGCAGTAATTGAGTTGGAAAGACACAAATGCATGCACTAGGTTTGCGAGGTCTGTAGGTGGGTTAAGAGATTTATGCTGGTTTATGCTGGAGGTATGTTTGTAGTGGCTGCTTGTCTGTGTCTGTAGCTTAGTTTTTGTGGATTTACATGGTTTTCTGCTTGGAGTAACTACACCATTCTTGCTCACTACATTCGTGAAAGTCTCCTGAACTGGATTTCTGCAAAACATCACAACCAGGTATCTGCATTTTTCATTTAAAAATCAACTTTTTGGAAGCTATCCCAAGCAAAACATAAGTCAAGCAATTAAGTCTGACAAACTCAGTGACTCTAGGTCTGCTTGAATCCACATTTTCATCTGACCTGCTCCATGATCTGTATGTTGGCTTTTCAACAACCTCTTTGCATGACAAAGAAGCATGCAGACAAAAGGATTTCACATCCTGCAAATGCACAGGCACAGTTCATCACCTGCAGGAATTCTAACAAATTCTGTGACTCTGGACCTCAGCTGTTGATAATTTCTTTTGGCTTATGACTTAACCACCAGGTATCTACAAGATGCTGAAATCCTTTCTCCTACAAATTCTCCTTATGCTGCTCCTGCTCTCAGGAAATGTTCACCCCAACCCAGGACCACCTGGGCAGCCAGTAGTGGCACCAAGCAGAAGGACAGAGACACTCACCATGGCATCCATCAATGCCTGCAGCATCCTCAACAAACTTGACTCCCTCCAAACATGGATCCTACATCACAACCCTGATGTCCTCTCAGTTGTGGAAACATGGCTAAACCTAAAATCCCTGATACCTCAGTCTCTATCCCTGGCTACTGCATTTTCAGGTAAGACAGGATTACTAAGCGGGCGGGGCTGCGCCATCTATCTTAAGGATACCCTTATGGGTCACATCATCCCATCCCCAGCCTGAGCAACTCCTCTCAGGTCCTCACAATCAAAATCCTGCTTGGTGCACATAACAAGGAACTCACTGTCATCTCGGTTATCACCTACCCCAAGAGACCAGGCTGTCATTTCCATAGCATCATGGACTATCTAAGGTCCAGCAACATAATTCTGAAACCATAATCATGGGTGATTTTAACATTAACTGGTTTCTCCACTGAGGCTGCTACCTATAAGGATGCAGCTGCGAGCATCACCTCACTCAACTGGTCAATGCCCCACTAGGTGTAACTATAGGACAGGCTCCCTTACGCTTCTAGACTGGATTCTATCTAACCACCCTGAACGCATCTCCAATGTTTCTGTACACCCAGATACAATAAGTGACCACTCACCTGTCATCTTTTCCTGGTCAAACAAATACCACAAGCCCCCCTCCCAAGCTTATCTATGCCACGGTTATCAAACAAGGGCACCTCCAGCTGTTAAAATCCCATCTACCCAGGCTGAACTGGGCAATGCTTGACTCCCTGAATGACACTAACAAAGCTCTGGACCTATTTATCAAACGTTTCAATGAAGCCTGTGACATCTATGCACCAGTGAAAAAGATGAAGGTCAAAGGACAGACCAACCTTTGGGTTATTACTGACCTTTTAACTCTGCTCAAGCACAGAGACCACCTCTGGCATTGTGCTCGTGCAACTCCGATGCAAGTAAACATACAATTATACAAAGCAGCCAGAAATGATTGCACTCGAAGAATATGGAATGCTAAACGCAGCTATTACAAAGAGGCTCTGACCAACTCTTGGGGCCAGGGAAACAAATTCTGGAACAACATGAAAGAACTCACAGGCAAGGATCCTAAAGCATCACCCACTATGCTCAACCTTCATGGCACTCCTACACTCGACCTAGGTATCATCACCAGCACTTTTAATAATGCATTTACAAACCTGGACAGTGTCCTTCCACCAAATTTTTTTGATGACCTCCCATCCAGCTCCTCCCAAGTTACCCCCCAACTAGAACGTACAACCCCAGTTTTTTTTTTAAGGAGGTCCCACCACAAGTAGCTAGAAGATACATTCAAAAGGCCATCGGCAAACAAGGGTACAGTGGTGACTCCCTTGACCTGAAACTGCTGGCACAAGTCCTTGATGAAATCTTAGAACCACTTACAAAGATCTTTAATCTGTCGCTTAGTTTGGGCCATTTCCCCTCTCTCTGGAAGAAAGCCACTGTCACACTGGTTCACAGAAGCAGAGATAGGACACTGCACACCAATTACAGACCTATCTCACTCCTCCCCCCACTATCCAAAGTGCTGGAGCGAATAGTGTCGGACCAACTAGCTGAATTCCTGGATAAGTACAATGTACAGTGCCCAGAGCAGCATGGCTTCAGAAAAGGGCACAGCACCACCACTGCACTACTGGAATTTACAATCTTCATCCATGCCACACTTGACAAAGGGAATTGTGGAGGGTCAGTATTTATCGACCTTACCAAGGCATTCGACACAGTTAACCACCCCCTACTGCTCAAGCAACTGTCCTCCATTGGGATCTCCAGCAATGCCCTTCCATGGTTCACCAGCTACCTTGATAATTGGATCCAACATGTAAGGATTGCAGGGATTTCTTCAGAGGAGAAACCAGTCCACTCTGGGAGTCCCCCAGGGGCTATTCTGGGCCCTCTACTCTTCTCCCTCTTCATCAACAATCTCCCCAGTGCCTGCCACCAAAAAATATTACTATACGCAGATGATGCAGTCCTGTTTTCCAGCCACCATGACATTACAGTCCTTGAATCCCAGCTGCAGCTCAACTTCAATCGCATTGAAGACTGGTTCAGTTCTCATAAACTTGTCCTGAACCACAACAAGACTAAAGCCATGTCCTTCTGTAACCGACAGAGCAGGCACAACTCTCTGTCCCCTCACCATCAAGAACCACGCTGGGAACCCACTTGAACATGTCAAGGAGTTCAAGTACCTTGGTATTACCCTGGATAGTACCCTCTCCTACACTCGGCATATTGACACTGTTGCCAAGACTGCCAATATACAGATTGGACTACTACACAAACACAAGCACTGTATGCCTGCGGATGCCCTTAAACTAGCCATCTACAGCTCTGTCACCTCTATCATTGACTACGGCCTTGCCATCTATGGCTCTGCCCCAACAAGTGCCCTCTGCAGGATCTCAGTTGCTCTCAACAAAGCCTGTAGACTACTGACAGGTGCAGTCTGACAAACTCACACATGTGACCTCTATGCACAGGCCAGCTGGCTACCCCTACGCAGCAGAATACAATACCAGACCTGCTTACTTACCAAAAAGATTCTCCTTGGTCTCATGCCACCTGGTGTTAGCTCACTCCTTACTACCTACAGTGGCACTCAACAAACACGTGGTGCCCAATCTCTAACCTTTCAGGTTCCCAGATGTCGTACCTCCATGGGTCAGTGGTCCTTTATCTATAGAGCTGCTCAATGGTTCAATTCCCTCAATAAAGAATCACTTTCCTCTACTACACTTGGACCCTTCAAAAGGAATCTCAAACTTTACCTCACCTCTACCACTCAATGTGACTGCTTTGTTGAACAGAGATCTCTCTAAACAGCTCCCAGCTCACTCATGTCTCACAGCCTGCCCTTTCCCAATCTCATTCCCTCTTGCACTGGGCCTGCCTTGTGACTCCTTTCCTGCTTCACATCTCCACTGGCACAAGACATTTTCCACTACCATCAGACAGTGGCCCATTAGCCTGCCAACTTCCTCTCCCGGTCACATGCCTGCAATACTAACTGCCTATGGTGCCCTCTTTCTCTTAATGTTACCGCAGCCAGCTGCCTACTCAAGCTGCTCGTTTCATGAATATTATCTCAAAGTATGCTATAACTGAGTATCTTTATTTTTTCTTTTAGTTGTTTTGGTTGTTTATTGTGCATTCTTTTACTACCTCTGTATGTATGTTGACCCTCATCCTTTGACGTGGAACCTTTGTAAACGAGCAGTTTCTGCTCAAAGGTATTTGTAATCCGAGAATTTAATAAATAAATAAAAAAATAAATAATCTGGGTGATAATTCTAAAATGGTAGAAACTACTTCAAACTACAGTTCACTCCTCAACCTCAAATGTCAGCCTGTCATCCAGAATAATGCCAAGATTCTTCATCTTAGAGGCAGCTCCTAGACCAGCAGAACCAAGCCAAAGCACAGTTCCCTGCCTGTCTGACACCACTTCCCCTCTCTGACCTGTTTCGACAACCAATACTTCAGTCTTGTTCATCTTAAGTCTCAACTAGCTCAATAGCATCCTGACCTGGTCATAGCCAAGCACCTATTCAGTACATCAACAGTGTCTGGCAACCTCCAGTACAAAAGACAGATAGAGCTGGCTGTCTTTTGCATAGCAGTGAAACCCAAGGACATGCTGTCTAATGATCCTACCTAGGGGCAGCATATACAACATGAACAACATGGGCAAAAGGATCAAACCCTGGAGTATGCCACAGGGCAGTGACACTGGAGAGTAAAAGAAACCTTCCAACATCAGCCTTTGTGTTCTGCCACTGAGATATGACTCAGACCAGCAGATGACTTTGCTGGCATGCTCCATGTACTCCCTGAGCCTATCCAACAGCAGCCTATGGTTCATGGTGTTGAAAGCTGTAGGGAAATTGAGAAGAACAGGATTTGCCTTTCACATCTATCTCTTGTCCAGAGCAGGTCACTGTGCACCCTGTTCTGTGATTTAATCAAAAAAGCAGACTGGATATACCGATAGGTGTCAAAGGCCATGAGGTGTACCCCAAGCTGCAGCATGACCACCTTCTCAATATCCTTGCCTAGAAAGGGCAAGTTAGAGGCAGGTTGATAATTCACCAAGACCTTCAGGTTCAACATTGTTTCAGAAAGAACCTCACCAGTGCATTTTTCAATGCAGCCGGGAACACATCCTCCAAAAGGGAGCACCAAATGATCTCAATGAAAACTGGACCCAGCTGATCCATGCAGTGCAGTTGTAGCCATATCAGACCTATGTCCATATCACAAAATGTCAGCTGAAGCCTTTGGATCACCCCACTGACCTCATCCATCATCACTGGCTTAAACTTATCCCATGAATGCTGAATGCACCTGAGACACATAGACTCTACTCTGCTGCGCTGTGACAGCCTACTTGGAGAGATTCCAGCCTGAGTGGAGAGCATCTTGTCTTAGAAGAACTGAGCAAACTCTTTGCATTTTATGAGTGAAAGGGTCCTGATTTGCTCCACACAGGCAGAATGGAGAAGCCTGTTCAGAGTCAG